>CM075692.1:66927137-68393546 GCA_037954015.1 Psophocarpus tetragonolobus | reverse complement strand
AAAACCTATAGATAGTGACTCAATCGTGAAAAAAAATATATGGGAAGAACTTTGGAAGAAATCAGTGAGTGAGGCTTTTTTCATAGAAGAAAATCCAAAAACTCTTGTATTATTCCAGTTGTTAAAGTAAGGGATGACATATTTATCATTTTTAAATATTATACTTACTTATGTATTTATTTTATGTTATTTTTAATTATAATTATTTAGTAAGGTGTTTCTAACCTCATTTTATTTATTATTTTATATTACTTTTAGCTATAATTATTTAGTGAGGTGTCCTTAACATCGTTCTATTTATTATTTTATGTTACTTTTAATTATAGTTATTTAGTAGGGTGTCCCTAACCTCATTTATTTATTTTATGTTACTTTTAACTATAATTATTCATTGAGGTATCTCTAACCTCGTTTTATTTATTATTTTGTGTTACTTTTAGTTATAATTATTTAATTTGTTGTTCATAATCTTATTTGTTTATTAAGTTAGTTTTTTTTATTTGACCATTTTATTTTAAATGTAATGGTTATAATTTTTTTTGTATATAAATATATAACAAAAATTTCAATAAAAGTTTTAATCCTTAAATAAAGATTTGAATTAAGTTATAATTGGAAGTTTGACCTTGAAAATTTAAATGAGTAAATATTTAAAGTGAAATATCCTTGTATCCTTAAAAAAATCATGGTAAAGAAATTCATTTATTCTGACTAGTCACTACAAAAATAATTTAAATTTCTAGAATAAAATATACATATATATATATATATATATTTGTTTATTAAAAAAACAAATTTATATATATATATATGATTATTTAAAAAAACAACAGATTTATATATATGTATATATATATATATATGTATATATATATATGTTTATTAAAAAAACAAATTTATATATATAATTATTAAAAAACATATTTATATATATGTGTGTGATTATTATAAATATATATATATATATAGAGAGATATTTATATTTCTCTTATTATTTAAATTTCTGTTATTTAAATTGTTATTATATAAAATATTTACATGATAATTATTCTCACTCTTTTATTTTCTTATCTAAAAAAAATGGAAATGCAAAATTTAAAAGATGGACGTGACAAAACCCTTTCTCTGTGGTAATTACAGCAATGTTTCCAAGAATAAGATAAATTACAAATGTGATTTAGAACTCAATCACGTTTAGAGAGACTGGTGTTTTCACTTTAGTATTTGTTAATGATCATAGGGGACCCGTAGTAATTTAAGGACCAATAGTTATTATATTTTATTTTCCACCAACTAACTATACAAATCCATTGTTAAACATTTTCCCACCGACCATGTAAACACCGGAGTAGAAAAGAAGTAAGTAAAAGGGAGAACTGCACATAAAAAAAATCTTCCCTATATATATATATATATATATATATATTGGAAATATGTAATATTGTAAATATGACTTGTGTATATATATAAATATGATTTTGTTTATGATTTTTTAGTTAAATAAGTAATTGAAGAAAAAAATTATTTGTTGAAATGAAAAAAATAATAATAATTGAGTAACCAGTTTAAATGGAAAAAAAATTATCATGAAATAAGGATATATAGAATATTTTTACAAATGTAAGCATGTTTGATGATTGATGTGTGATTACCTGATAATTTTGGTGAAATGTTGTATCCTTGTGATTATAATATGCTTATGATCATATTGATTTTATTATAGTAAGTTTAACCTTGCATTGTGTGTTTTATGTGTGATTGTGATGATCATGCTTTGAATGGGAGCAAGGTGATGCTGCAAGACAAGAAAGCAAGGATTGAAAGTAAATCGAACCTAGTGTGGAAGTTTAATGTGTTTTGTTTAGATCATTGTTATAGTTGTATAAGTATTGCTATATATGTATGTATATGAATTCATATCATAGGACTTGTTACTGGATTATGTAAAGATATAATGGTTAAGGACTTGTATGGTTACTATTTTGAGTATGTATTTGCATCTGTGTAATGATGAAATTGAACTATGCTATAAAATATAGATTATTGTTTGAACTATGTAGAATCATGTGATGAAAGAATTATTGTAGAGGTATAGACTATTAAGAATAGATTAAGTTTTATGTACAATGAATGCTAGAAGTGGTTGAGTTGAAAGTGAAAATGGATAATATATTTGTGATGAGTTCCTTGGTTTAGTTTAGCAGGTTTTTCTGATTTTGAATTTTGTAGAGTCTCGCTGAGCGACAAGTCTCGTCCAACGCAAAAGTTACTAATGTTAGACAATTCTTTGACTTTGTGCCCAGCGACATGTCTCGCTCAGTGTAAAGTACCTTACGCCATAATTTTTGTGTGGTTTTTTTCCCAATGACACCTCTCACTAAATGAAACTCCTTCTCTGGAAAATCATAGAGGAGACCTCTCACTAGGTCATACATGTCATTGGACGAGGTACCTCAGTTCTCATTGGGTAAGTTGTTCAATATATGATTTTTTATATTATTTATGTAAATTTTTGTATTTTGAATATAAATTTAAATGTAAATGGATGTATTAAGCATGTGTATGACAATAATGGTATTACAATTTTTTTAAATGTTTCATTAGTGACTGAAAGTCAAACTGTCAGAACTAAACGATAAATTTATGTTTTCTCAAAGTTTTAACATAATAAGTGTTTGTTTTGATTTTTTTTATCAACATAAGAGTTGTAGATAAATTTTGTAACTCTCTCTTTAGATAATAACTGAAATATATAAAATTAATAAAACTTGAGATTATCATATTTATACTCTACGAAGCTTATAAATAATTAATAAAAAACGTGTGAAAAAATTTTCAAAACTTAAAAGATGTCTGTGATAAGTTCGAAAAGAAATGATGTTATGTGTATGTATGCTAAAGTTAATATCTTGAATGTTATAAATGTTGTGTTATGAGAACTCATACTTTTAAGTTATTTGTGGTAATAAATTTATATGTGCTTGAATTAAGTTTAAACTGTTAGCATGTGTCTTTGTCTTTTATATGATTTTATTATGTATCTATCATTTGTACTAGAAGAAGACATTAGTTTGTTTTTCCTAAAAACATAATTTAAAACATTTATATAATTTGTTTTTCGTCAATAAAAATTTGAGGATACTTACTATTTTTTTAACTTCATAATAATCAATTGATAAAGTTTATTACACAAGTTGGTTTAATAATATTTTAAAATTTTTTTATTTAATATATATATATATATATATATATATATTTGATCATAAAAATTAAAATATATATACATATTATTTAATAGATCAATTACCATTGATTTTTAACATGAAATACGCAATAATTCTCATATATATATATATATAAATAAAGTAAATTAAAATTATAAGAAATAATTTAAGAAATTATAGAGATATATGTTCAAATTAAATATTAATAAAATCTTAAAATTTTATATCCATATTTTATTATTCTCACTTTTTTCAAGAATAAAGATAAGGGTGAAACCCACTTTATTACCGTGTCAACTGAGCTGTGACTTTTACTTACTCACGTCTCGAAGCATTTTGGGTCCAAACTTTGAGAGTCCATAACTCTGAATTTCAAGGAGATAGATACTTCAACATTGAAATTTCACCTGACAATTTTGTACCTAATTAATGTTGTATTACCTTTCCTTTGACACACGAAAAGTCAAATTTCATAGAATAATTCAATAAATTAAAGTAATATTTCTTGAATTTTTATCACACATAAATTTTTCTCTACATTAACTTTAAAAATATTACAATATTAACACTTCTTATACACTAAAATTGTTAATTATTATAATAATTAATACTTTAGTAAAAATATAAATAGTTTATAAAAATATAAATTTTTTATCTTTTTTATATGAGTTGAAGGCATGTTAGAGATATACAATAACTCACACATCTACCTGTTCAACTAACTAAACTAGACGCTTTAACATAAAAATACATATATAATTATATAAAACCATTTTGTTGTAATTTCCTAATTAATTAATAAAGAGACAGTTAAGTATACTCTCTTTTTAATTAAATTTAATTTAAAGTTAAAATTATAAGATTTGTCTTAAAATGTAGAGAAGCAGGAAAGAGATGTTGTAAATTCGAATTTATTCAATGACAAAAATTAATATTTAGCTTATCCAAAAAAAAAAGTATGATTTAAGGTTAAATTAGTGTAATCAATAAATTATTAAAAATTTTATTTTAAAAAAATCCAATTAGAAATATTAAATAATCTTTTAATAAAAATCACTTATTATTCATTAATAGGAAATAAATATATATGTTAAAATTTTAATATTATTCTAAAATTTGAAAATAATAATCAATAAAAATAAAAATATCTCAAAAATAAAAATAAAAATATCTCAAAATTTTATAACATATTAAATTATAAGATACTAATATTAAAGCATAATCTTTTATTTATAATAAATTATTAATTTTATTATTTTTATTTTAAAAATATTAATATAAAACTTTTTTATACTTTCTCAAACTAATTAAACTTATAGAAAAAATATAGGATACATTAGAAAAATCACATGAAGTTCTCACATAAAGCTTTGGGGACAGTGAGAACAGAAGGTTGCTCTTCATTCGAGTTTGATTGCAAACCTTGTCGCATTAATGCGTCTCACTGTACATTCCATGTTGGAACTTGAAAAGTTTGACAATCATTAATTTTGAAGTATCTAGATAAATGGGAAAAACAAAAATTGGAATTGAAAAAGGTGAATAAGAAGTTTTGTTTAAAGAATGAGTCTTTTCTCCACACTTACTAAGAACTATACCATCTATTGCAACGTGTCACGTACCAATAATGGTAAAGGAGTACCATGCACTATTAAATTTGTTAGTTCTGGAATTAGAACAACACCATCGCAAGTGACAAAAACAAACTTGTTGGTACATTTTAGGTATGAAAGATATGTTTATATAATAGTTATGTGAGTTAGTACATAATATGTAGATGAACTGATAATGTAAAATTGTTTTTGGACTAGGTTTTAACAATTAAGAATGTGTTTGATAACATTAAAAATGATGCTTTCAGGATCAATTTTACAGTAATCATTTATGACCTACAAATTTATCAGAGGAATAATTACTTATAAAAGGAGAAGAAATGACTATATTGAATTACATATATCAATTATGTCTCCACCGATTTCACCAAAACAAAGATAATAATCTCTAACAAAGTTAGAGTTTGAATACAAGGATAAGAAGCAACATAGATTAAAATAGAATCAATCTATTTACAACTTTACTAAAACAATTCTAAAATAATCATTTTAAAATAAAAAAATAAAGTATTTATTATGGTAATTGTTTTAATTGTTATATATTACATTATTTTTTAAAAAATGATTTAAATTTGTTTTTAAAAATTACAAGTGTGCCACCACATTTTTTTAAAACACTTAATAAGTGTTGTAAAAGCTGTTGTTTTTTTAGTAGTTCGGTCTACCTGAAAGCTCACACCAAAACCCTTTTAGTTTAATTATAAGTTTGAGTTTGAATTCTAAATAAAAAACTGTGTTAAAAATATTTGAATAGAAATTTTACCACTCATAACTATTCTATCTGACTCGAACAAAATTAATTTTGCTAAATAATCTATCAGATACATGAAATTCAAAATCCAATATGTTTATATGATAATAATTACGTGAGATCACCATCATGAACATGTTTATGTGACATATATCCCAAAGTGATCCACTTGTTTGGAACACATGTGAGAGGCAAAATAATACTCGAACAAGAACTTGCTAGATTATATCTAACATATATGCACTATGCTAGCCAGCATGAATAATCACTTTCAATATGAAATTTATGAAAGGTAACATCAAAATCAATTATTAATTGATCCAACTTTTCACTGTCTATGAACATCTGGCAGTTGCTTAAATATTGGTCTACCTATTAAAATCTAAAAATGGATCACCAATTGACCTAGGACACATGAATTAAATTCATATACCTTATATGTTAAGTAGCATTTATCAACAATAGCTAGAATGTTCCTCTTAATTTGGTGGGTGATCTTTGTAAATGGATCCGTACAAGGATACATTATATATACTTCTCTTTCTCCAAAAGAATTTTTTAGTAACTTGTAATAATTTTATAAAAATAAAATATTTATTTAGTTTATTAATAATTAATTTGTGTTAAAAAATCTAATTGGTCAATTTTAGTAAAGTCTTCTTTCCTAATTACTTTTTTTTTTTTCGTTTACAAAGCTCAAACATGATCAGAAATTTGTTTCATTCGAACCACCACGATGATATATTAGTTAAAAAATAAAATAAAATTTCAAAATAAAAAGAATATTTTTTGGATTAATTAAGTTGTACCATACTTTTTACTTTATTTCAAAATATTTTTGTTTGACCTTAAGCAGCATTGGTTAATTTTCTTGAATATTTCTTATCAACGTTAAGATTTAAAAAACGAAATAAAATCTTGAATAAAATTCTAATTTTTATGGTGGAAATATACAAGATTTTATTTCATTTTATGAAGTTTTAGAATTGATAATAAAATACTAAAAATAGTAAGTATTTACCACAGAAGAGATGTCCCTCACATATTCTAATATTAAAAACAAAGGAAAGTGGCATTATTAATTGGCAATTAACCCATTCTTATGTTTCTTTATCTTTTCCTCATTTTTTTTACCTTTGAAAAAATATATTATGAAAAATGTTGAGTAATAAATAAAAAAATCTAATATGTATTTTAAAACTTAGACTTTTGTTTTAAGTTGAAGTTTATAGGTACTCATACTAACTTGGAGTTTCGAAACAAGATTTCACAGAAGCAACTGGTTTTCATCAAATGAATCTTCAAAGTATATAAAATGGAATTGCTATCAGGTTAACATTAATAGCCACACCTAACCTACGTCTAAATATGCTTTAAGTGTATAATTCTGACCAAAAAACTATGCATGGGTTGAGATATCGATATTGCTTTTTCCTTTCAATAATCAATAATTATAAAGTAATAATATGAAAGTGACCCATGTAACCATGTTTTATAGGTATCCACTTACGACACTAAAAAAATATAATTAAAAATTTAATTGATAAAAATTAATTGTAAGTTAAAAATATGTATAATCTATAGTAAAAAAAATAACAAATAACAACAATTTTTCTTTTAAAATGCAAAAAAGAAGAAGAAAATAGTAGTATGATAATAGTATGAAGCACAATAAGTTGTCACAATTCAAAATATTAGTTATTAAAAAATAGTGAGAAAATTAACCTTCACTAATGCATTTCACTTATATAAGAGTCAATCAAAATATCAATTTACATTTGAGATACATTTAAAAAAAATAAAGAAAAATATAAAAATTAATAAACGAAGAGAAGTTTTAAAAAATGCATATTTAGTTTTTAATATTTTTTTCTTTAAATAAAATTAAACTCAAATTAAGGATTGAAAAATTGATTGTACTCATCAATTATCAATTATGTAATAAGAATGATACAACGAATATGTAAGATTGAATTAAATGAATATGTGAGGTTAGGCTAATTATGAAATGTAGTGTCTCATGTAAGGAATTGTGGAATCTGTGTCTCATTTGTTATTTACCTGCAATCATTAAGTATGACAGAATTGCTATTGATGATTTGATAAATTCACGATACTACCAGAAAATTATACATGTCATTCTTGTTAACATACTGGATGGAGTTAGGAAGGGAAAAAACTTGGACAATAATTTAATTGATATGGTCCATTTAGCTAGCTCGAAATGAATTAATCTTCAAATTAATCAATTTTTGTATTTCAAAAGTGTAATTTAATATTTTACAAAAATAAGACTAGTTGAGAACCTGTAGTAAAAAAGCATATTTTCTTTTTAAAAGTAACCAAATAAAATTGGAAACATAAATTTCTTACCTTTTATAAGTTTATCACAAGTATAAATTTCATCAATCCGGTTTTCTTTAATTCTTTTATGTATGCAAAAGAATATAACAACAACAAATTTACATTTTTATAAATCTCCAAGTTTAATTATTTTAAAGTATGACCAAAAGAAATGCTGGTTAGAAATTTAAGATATTATTAAAAGCATTTTTTAAATAAATAAAAAACAAAGATAATAGATAATATTAAAAATTAAATATATGAATTCCTATGCCTTCTTACAAAGAAAGAAGCTATAAGCCACAGTACCTGCAAATTCATGGCTACCAAAGACATTTTTTATACTCATATAAATAAAAACAAAAGATGAATGTACATGTAGTAAAAAACATGAGAACCATTTCCTAGTTTAATTAAAGAGAGAAAGATGAAAAGAAAAAAAAAACGCAGAAACTGTAAGATATAAAGAGAAGAATGACAAAGACACCAACAAGAAGGAATAGAAATGAATAATAAAATCTAAATAATATTCTCGATAATTAAAACATGAAGACAAAACGTCTTAATACAAAACTAATTAATTGTTAATTTGAATTTTTATAATTAAAACATTTTATAATCTATATTTAATCTAATTACTTGAATTAATTGTGGATAGTTAATTATATATTAATAATTATAATTCAAGTTAGGAGGGTTCAAAACCGAACCAAATCGAATTGAAAATCGAAGACTGGATCGTTCTATGAAAGAATTGCTTTACACTCCCCTTGATCTCTCTACTTGAGTATCATGAAATGGATGATGGAGGGGAAAGAAAATGGAGGTGGGGCATCACTCTCAAATAGAGATTAACCAAAGTGTTCAGGTTTGCAAGGAACCCTTGATAAAAATCAACTAGGAAGAGGTTCCTCAAGAGAGAGATCTTCAAGACCTTTTACTAAGAATGCATAAATAGACTATTTTCATTCAACTTCAAAGGTGAAAATTTACAATAAGGGCGAATGAGTATATATAGCCCCATCGGAGAGCTTTAACACACTTTTCTAGGCAATGTGGGACTTAAGACACTTATACCTTCTAAACTAAAAAGAATATGGCCAAATATACATGTCCTTAAAGGAATTAAAAATATACTCCTATTTAGCTAATTAAAATAAAATATTTACAAGCTAAGAATGAAGACTATGACTTCCAATCTTCAATGAGCTTTCATTCATGTCATGTTTTCCTTGATTTTTATAATTTTTAAACCACGCGATTCGATTTGGTTTGTGGTCTAAGATATTGAAATTGCACCAAATTAAATCGTTCATCCTTAGTTATTTTATCAAATCCCCACTACGCATATACAATTATTCATCATTATTTTGTAAGTTTATAAGATTTTGACTTAATCTTTAATTAAGATTTTTAATTAATATTGATTAATAAATATTTTAGCAAAACTATTTGATTTAATTTTATTGGATATAATTTGACAACAACCACTAGAATGTAATGTTTAAATAAAAATTGATTGTTTATACTTTAACTTTAATAATTGCTACTTTTATATAATTTTGTTGGGAGTGACTAAACTCTTATATAATTTTGGAAATAATTTTTTTCAATGTATTTTTAATACTTAATGATAGAAATTTTAAACTGTAAAACCAAATCAAATGAAACCGCAAAATATTGGTTTGGTTTGATTTAAATTTTATAGTTAATTTAAACAGAACTAAACTACACGTACTTATTTTTATAGTTTGGTTTGAACTAGTTCTAGACTCAAAATCGCATAAAATTACCCATAATTGAAGTAATATTTTATATAGAATTACTGTCTCTTTTAATAGTCACTTTTGTATTCTTTACCTATAATTTGAAAGTTATTATTTTTATCTTTTTTATAAATCAAAAGTTATAAAAAAATTCAATTAGTATGCACTGTATAATAAGTTTTATATTGATATTCTATTACAACTCTATATTTATGGCAAGTTTATTAATACTTTAAAAATCATATAAATAAAGATTTATAATTGAAAATTCCTTTACATTATCAATTTGCACTATTTAAATTTTTATACAAATACTATCCACTAATACTGGTAATTATTTATATATTATCATATTTAGTAAACGTAATATATTCATTACATAGATGTAAATATATATTATTTGAAAAAAATAACTCAATGAGTGGATCAAAATAAATGTTGTTCTATTTAAACTAAATCTCAATTATGAGTTTTTTTATCTTGCATGTGTATTTATTTACTTAAAAGAATAAAATCATACGACCGATTTTTTTTTCTTTGAATAGGATTAACTTTAAAAATAAAATATTAGTTGTAATAAACAAAGAATACGGCCCACAAACATATCATTTGAGAATCCTCATCTTAGCGTCCGTATGTATTGATCGATAGAATGAAATGACATAAAGTAATGTTAATTAATTATTATTATTATTTAAAATTTAAATGAAATGTAAAAATAAAATATTTTATTTTTCTTAAAAAACAAAATCTAAAGTTGTTTTATGGACTTCTCTAGTGTCCTTTTTCAGTAAAAACTTCTCTTTATCTAGTGTCTTTTCATTCTTGCTTTAAACTTTAATTAAAATACAAAATAAAATTAATTTATCATTTAAAACTTTCTTTGCCCTTCGCTTTTCAATCCGTACGCTATTCTTTTAGTTTAATAAAATATTAGATCAAATGTAACTTTTCATATTTAGTGAAATTAAAAATGTATTTTTTAAAATTATGTTAAAATTTTTTATTTTTATATATTTACTATAGTTAAATATATGCATATTTGAAAACATTCTCTTAAGATGAAAAATAATAATAGTTTAAAAAGCGGGATGTATTATACTAAAATTTAGGAATGCATCCCTAATTTATTCTAAATATTAAAAAAACAAATTATTAGTCATAAAACTCTTGTGTAACTCGAATAAATTTGTCTTTTATAGAAAATAATGCAATCTCTGTTACAAAAACAAAAACCATCTTTTTATTGATTCATAAAATATTTGTACAATTATATATATGTATATATGTATTATATTAACACAAGTATTTTTATCGTATTGAGTCTAATCTCATTTCCTCAATGATTAGATATCTACACACATCTCCTAAATGCTATATTCAAATGACATCACATGCTCTTCTGAACTCTCTACCCCTTCCCTATTTATACCTCATGGATCCCTCAACCTCTCCACTCCTCAACTCAACTTAATCTCTCTCCAATCCAATACCCTTCAACAAATCAAAGTCAATTCCTCACCCTCTTTCACCTTCAAACTTCAAACCATTGAGCATAACTTAGTTGTGTATTTGCCTCATAAACTTTAACCAAAGAAACAATGCATGACATATGTTTGAACATGCCACCAATGGTTCAAACCTTTGACCCAGAGGACCTATTCACAAGGCGTTGCATTTGGGTGAATGGACCTGTGATAGTAGGTGCTGGTCCTTCAGGTCTTGCAGTGGCTGCAGGCCTCAAAGACCAAGGAGTTCCATTCATAATCCTTGAGAGAGCAAACTGCATTGCTTCTCTTTGGCAAAACAGAACCTATAATAGATTAAAGCTTCACCTCCCTAAACAGTTTTGCCAGCTTCCTAACTTCCCTTTCCCTGAGGACTTCCCTGAATACCCCTCAAAGTTTCAGTTCATAAGCTACCTTGACTCCTATGCCAAGCACTTCAACATAGCCCCACAGTTCAATGAAACAGTGCAGTCTGCAAAGTATGATGAGACCTTTGGCCTGTGGAGGGTCAAGACCATCAGACAGAAGAAGGGATCCTCTTCTGTTGGTGAGTGTGAGGTTGAGTACATTTGCAGGTGGCTTGTGGTTGCCACTGGTGAGAACTCTGAGAAAGTTGTGCCTGAGTTTGAAGGCTTGGGAGAGTTTGGTGGCCATGTCATGCATGCTTGTGACTACAAATCTGGTGAGGGTTATGGTGGACAGAAAGTGCTTGTTGTTGGCTGTGGAAATTCAGGAATGGAAGTCTCACTTGATCTGTGTAACCACAATGCAAATCCATCAATGGTGGTTAGAAGCTCAGTGAGTACTCAAAACTCTTACTTTTTTTTTTTTATCCATAAATATTAGTGTTAGTTTTGTTTTAACTAGTAACTTCTCCTTTCTCCCTCTCCTTCCACTTTTTCCTTCTTCCTAACTTTTAATAACTAGGCCAGCCTATAACATACAACACTCTTAACGTGTATGAAGTTTTGATATATTGTTCTTCAATCAGAATTGGAATTTTTTTATAAGCTATGTTGACTAGTGTGAAACTTTAATTCTAAGTAGAAAATAGCACCCAAAGCAAGCATATAAGTTTTGTTCTCTTTATATGAAATTTCTATTTTATTTTATCTAACATTTTGTGTTTTATTTTATGATCAGGTTCATGTGTTGCCAAGAGAAATTTTTGGGAAATCTACTTTTGAGGTTGCTGTAATGTTGATGAAGCGGCTACCTCTGTGGATGGTTGATAAGATATTGCTGATTCTGGCACGTTTGATATTGGGGAATGTTGAAAAGTATGGCCTTAAAAGGCCTTCAGTGGGACCTTTGGAGCTCAAGCACACTGCAGGGAAGACCCCTGTGTTGGACATTGGGGCCCTTGAGAAGATTAGATCTAGGAAAATCAAAGTGGTTCCTGGAATCAGAAGGTTTTTGCCAGGGAAAGTGGAACTTGTTAATGGCCAAATTCTTCAGATTGATTCTGTGGTTCTTGCCACTGGCTATCACAGCAATGTACCATCATGGTTGAAGGTTAGTCCTTCAATACAATTTTTATCCACTTACTGTCACAATTTTTTTTATATTATTTCTTTTGCATTGGATTCTTGCTAACAGTTATGGAAGTGGATTGAGTTTAAGTTTAACCCTGTAGTTGTTCTCTTTCTCTCTCTTAATAAAACCAAAACAATGTCAGATTGTTAGTTTTTGCTGATGGTTTTGTTTTTTAATATTCTTGTATATAAATATTCAACAGATGTTTCTTCAACTATCCACTTGTGCTTTGTTTTTCCCCCAGTTGTTTTGTACTCTTACTGTGCCCCCACAAAGTCTTTTCTTGCCCTCTTTAATGACCAGGGAAAATGTGTGTCTGTGTGCTGAGGAAAAAAAATTCAATGTATTTTGGAAATGCTTCAAATATGTAGGCATCTATATAAGTACTTGGTTTTTAGTACATATCCAGATGTTATCATGTTTCTCCCCTAGGGACAAATAATTTAGATGTAGATAATAATGTGCAATTACTGAAATGAGGTTTTGACTTTGCATAAGCTAAATTATATATTGGTTCATTGCACTGAACTAAAATGCAATGTTATGTTATGTTATGATGAATCAGGACAATGATTTCTTTGCCAATGATGGGACTCCAAGAAACCCATTTCCAAATGGGTGGAAAGGCAAAGGTGGTCTTTATGCTGTTGGATTCACAAGGAGAGGCCTTTCTGGTGCATCTTTGGATGCAATTAATGTGGCTCATGACATTGCCAAGAGTTGGAAAGAGGAAACCAAACAGAAGAGGAAAACTGTGGCTGCACGCCACAGAAGATGCATATCACACTTCTAATTAAGAGACTCACTTTGATCACAAACATTTTGGAGTTCTTTTGCTTCTTTGCTATCTCACAAGTTAGAAAATAGTAGAGGTCTCCTGAAAGAAGAAAAATATATATATTATATATAGAACACTGAGTCTCTTTGAGTCTCTTAGTGCTTTAGTGCATGTTTGGTTTGCAGTTACTATGAGACACACTTCGGTGTAAATCTAACTGATAAAAATAAAATGAATGCAAAAATAGGGATAAGAATAGCAACTTTGTGACTTATTCCAAACATTCTTGGTTAAGTTGTGGGATAAGAATTGTAAGTGACCTAGTGTGCAATCTCCCACAATAAGCTTTGACCCTTTTTTATTTTCCTCTTCTTAAGGTCTAATATAAATCTCTCTCTAGATTAAAAAAAAATCTATAGCAAAAAAAAAAAAGTTAGCCCTCTCCTTAAGGAAACCCTCTCTTTGAAAATAATTTGGCTATTAATTTGTACAAAGGAAGATGAGGCTGATTTGCTTCTTTTTATTAGTAATTTTTTATTGCTTTTTAGGTGTAAGGAATATTGATTCATACTTTGATGAATATTGTATTGCAAGATTTATGTTTTATTAATGAAGTCAAAGCTCTATCTCTCTCCCTTATAATCTGTTTTTTTTTTGGTCAAACACTTTCAGAGGACAAGTTATGGGCTTTTGTCTTCCAACATAGGCCCAATAATATTGACATTGAGAAAGAGAAACATATTTGGGACTATAATGTATATTCCCATGTTGCAAAGCACATGGACAGATATCCTAATGTCAAAAGAAAATGAATTTCAGATGCTTTGAGATAGGAATGAAATTGAAGAGAAAAAAATAATAAAGAAATAACTTCACTCTTCTATATCATATGGTTCCATTTTTTAATTGAAAATGCTTCTACATTTAACTGTTTTATTTGGTCAACTGAGCAAGAGAGAGAGAGAAACATGATATTGACTCAGTGGAGATTTACAGTGTGCAATAATTGAATAATTTAAAGAACAATCTAGGACATATGTCAAGTTCTTAGCCTTGTTTAGTTTTGATGACGGAAATAATTTTGTGAAGATGGAAGTTTCTTTTTTTAATAAGTTGAAATTGTGTGGCTCTAAACTCTTAATGAAATTATAGAGAAATAATTTTGAAAGGATCATATTTATCATATTATTTATTACTTATTTCTCAATCTCTTTTTTATTAAAAAAAACAATATATTATATTATTTTTCTTTTAATTAAGATTGTTAATTTTGAGACTTTAGATAAACTCGTAGAGAAATTCTGAACTTGAATTCATTATAAACTAGTTATTATAAAAACTAACTATTATCTTATCATAGATAAAAACTATATATAATAATTAAAGTAATACAAATTTAATATTTTACATAAGTAAATATTATTTCTAATGGCAAAGTAATAAAATATTATTATTTTCTTATACAAGCATCATCCATAAACATTAAAATAGCAAAATACTACCATAAGGTAGCAAATAGTTTTCTTAAAAAAAAAAAAAGTAACAAAAAGTTAATATAACATAAGCATAATAATACATGTTACACAATATCAACATTAATAATAATTTTTAAGTTTTACCACGAAATTCATAACCTGAGTTTAGAATAAAACAAGTTTACGTACATTTTAATAACATATTTTCTCTTTGTAAATTTGTAATAATTTACAAGTTAATATTCTAGTTTAACAAACATGTTTTTAACTATTTCTCTTCTATAATCAACCAAGTCATGATTACACCTACTCTTTAGTCTTCATTAAAGTAAGATTTTTCTACTCCTAAAATAAATAAATAAAAAGAAGAAGTTTCTGCCACACGATATGGGTGAGTTTATTTAAACTAAAAAAAATAAGTAATTTATTTATAAAAGATTTTTATAAAAATATAAAATTTTTATGTTTAGGTACAATTATAAAAGCTGATTTTTTAAATGTATCAGCTTTTTGTTTATCTTCTAAGTTGTTTTCATAATCTTGTTTTCATAATCTTCTAAGTTGTTTTCATATTTTTTTCAAATTCTGTTTTTTTTTTCAACCAAACATCTAAATTTACAATATATATTTATTATATTTAAATAAATAGTTTTTTCTATAAAAAATTAAACCAACTAACTCAGTATTTTACGGTCAAAAGTATTCGAATAAATAATATATACATATTTAATATAAAAATTTTATATTAATATTTAATCATCAATTATTATTTATGATAAATTTATTGATTTTTATAATAATTACTTTAGTTACATTAAAAATAATTTCCAATTTATTGTTAATATAAATATTAAATTCAAAGCATTCTTTAAACTCAGAGACTTCCCTTTCTTAGATTGAGATACTACTACTCATAAATATTGATCCTTAAAAAAACAAACTCACTATTTCCCGTGTGATGAAATTAATTTTTTCTGCAAATTTTGTTACCCAAAATAACTTTACCCAACTTGATTCAAATTAATGGGATGTCTTTGATGTCTAAAGAAATTTAAATAAACGATCAGTATAACTATAAGTATGTCCCATGATTTGTACTACTGACAACTTGAAAATCCTTTAGTAACTTAAGATTTCACCTTTGGAGGAAAGTGAGGTGATCCAAAATAAATAGATTACTTGCTAATCAATCTCACTATATATATGCAAATTTGGAATGTTGACATGTCAACTTATAAAGTGGAAAAACAATGGAAAGATATTGTGGATTTAAATTTTTTATTAACAAAAAATTAATATATTAACGATTAATATTTGATTTATAAAAAATAAATTGAAATATCAAACACTCAAATTGAGATAGGAAAACTTTTAGTATTTAATATTAAGAATTCAAAATTGAGATAGTGATTAATATGAAACCATTTCTAGTAAGTTAATTCATGTTATTAATAATATTTAATATTTAAAATTTACTGACTTAAGAGATAAGAGCAAGAAAAAGTAACTTATCTTCTTAGCAGTTTTACCTATTCTTACTCTTATCTCTTTGTTAAGAAAATAATATAAGAAAATCTTAATATTTGAAAAAATAATTTATATGTAATATAATCACTTACCATCTCATAAGTTTAATTATTTTTATAATAATTATCTTAAAATATATTTTATATGTATTAAAAATATTGGGAAAAAGTAATGGAATGAACCTTTAAGTTCCATGACAATTTTCTATTCTATGCGTGTAATATAATGTTATACATGACGTTAAAATAATAAAAATATTATAAACAGTAAAGTAGTTAAAATAAATAGTGTGATATGATAATATCTAAAATATGATAACAAAAATAAATAAATAAAATAAACCTATTATCTATTATTAAATATTAATATCTTGAAATATACTGCTAAAATAATAAAAGAAATATGGTAAATAATATCATGATTAAATTAAACAAAGTAATATAAAAATATCCAAAAAAAATAGAATCCTATTTTTAAAAAAATAACAATAATAATTAATAAAAATAAAAGTTAACAACTAATGAAAAAAACATTTATTAAAACAATTTCTCAAAAAATTCAAACAATATTAAAAAATATTTCTCAAAAAATTAAGGGAAAATAAGTTATGCATGGACAACATAAAATATATTATGGGTAGATGGACTGATCCTATCCATATAGACCTGACCTGCAAAACTGAAACTTTAAATGGGACGAATAAATTCAATCCTCAAAATAAATATGTAACATCTCATAATACTAAGACTATTTATACAATATATTTCATATTATCTAATTCACTTCTCATATAATTTATAATCTAAAATACTAAGATATAAAATTTTCATCACAGTACAATCAGTCTAGCATAATATACATCTAGGTCTAACTAAAATTTCAATTAAATAACAACACACATACACATGTACAACATCAACTTGTAGAGCGAACCTTGTTGCCCAGTTGAACCATGTATCTGATTGTCCCAGTAAAGGGACTTCATTCTGCAAAACATGTTGCTAGGCAAAAAACCTTGTTTAATTCTAAACAGATAGTACTTTAAGCTGAGCGAAATCTCTTGCTAGGCACAATTCTAGAAATTTGCTGAACAAAGACAAACTCTTACTGGATGAGACTCGCGACCCAACGAGGCTCTGCAAATTGAGAAACTCAGCTACTTATCTTCAACATTCAAGCATAACTAAATTATTCAAGTCCCTGTAACTTTTTATCATGCCAACATGTTTACAATAACATATATACCAAGTAAAATTATTTTCAACTCATCAATTGTCGAGCCTAAAAACTTTCAACCTACATAACACTCTCTGACCAATTCAAGTAATTATTAATATTGTACCTAAACACAATATTTACAAGTTAACAGCATATACACAACCAATGTACATAAGTTGCTTATATGATTCAGTCTACATAGACATCCACATATTACATTCTCTTTAAGCATTATATAGTACCATCATCATTCATGATTTTGCACAGTCTATAGCATAACATAACTTAGAGTAATAAAAAAAATATACTTTATAAATTTCAACCATGGCATAACTTCTTAGGTACATATACAAGTACAAAATGAAATCTCTAAATCTTGAGAAGTTTGCATTTTCCTCTGTCCAACTTTTCCTATCTTTGGATACCACTACTGTCATATGCTCTTGGGCATAGCACCATCATCACAATTATATAAAATACACAAACAATGCAAAGGTAAGCATACATAATATAAAATACACAATCATAATAGTCATAAAGCATGAAAGTTGCACATCTTTTATTCAGTACAATCAACACATATCCATCAATAGTAAATAACCACACTTAAATTCCCTTGAACATAAGCTTTCACAACGTAAATTGATGCTTTCTGGAAAGACTTTATTGAGTTTGGACACCAAGGTGACTAAAGACCTCTGACAATTGATGTCTAGAGTCTACATGGCCCTTCTAATAACGAACTAAAGTCTCAGCATACTCTTCCAACATTTTTTCTAGAGTCTGTTTGACTTTTATGACACACAACTATTATATAAGTATATTCTTTAGGTACCCCTTACTATGGAGTATCAGAACCACAATGTAAATCACATGTTTACCCCCAACTATGGAGTACTACATTGACCTTATTGGTGTTACTAACTCAATGCTCAACACACATATGTCAACATGTGTGCTACAACCAAGGCCAAGTTACCATCTGTAACCGCCCGCATTCAACAGATTCAATAATACCTCATCAAGCTTTCCAACAATATGCATTACAAGATAGTTATAATAATCATCAAATTCAACAACCAACAACAGTTTCTCATAATACACAATAATATTCCAATTCATCCATTTCACCAAAATCAATATCAAAATAACAATCTCTCAATATTTATAAGGAAGAATATTTTAGATATTATTACTACCAGCACAACTAATTTCACATAATCTTCGTATTCAATTCAAAAGTTCAATCAATCACATTCTATCAACCTCACAACCATTAAATTATAATTCTTTAACTTAAAAGCACAATTTTAGGTTCTCTTACTTATTTATCCGCTCAAAAGTCTGCTCAACAGAAAAAAAGGAATGATAACCCGAAGAAATCTCTCAAAAACCAGACAGAAAACCTAAATTTAACAGGAACCTAAGAATTTAAAATCTCCAAAAGAAATTCCCTTTTCAATAGGAACGATAGGATCGAAAACAAATAGAAAAAGGTTTGAGGAATTACGATAAAACTTACCTATATTAATCACCTCTCAGAATCAGGAACAACGAAAAAGATTTCGTTGAATTTCGTCCGCGATTGCTCCATCATGCAAGCCACGAAAGCTAGCAGTGAGAGAGAGAGAGACAATGATTTTGGAAGAAATTTCAGAAGAAAAAGAATAAGAAAGTAAGGAAGAAGAACTTTATATAGCACTAGAGGTGTATTTAGTAAATTAGTTTACTAAATGCAACCCCCTTTTCCAACAATAGATTTTTTGAAACTTCCCAAAATTCAACCAAAACACTTTAATCATAGGAATGAAAATTATTCTTACCTCCCTACCCTTCTACTATCAACTGAATACAACCATATAGTATCAACACAATTCATCACGTCTCAAATCAATTATTAATTTAAGTAAAAACTTAAATTTAATTCCTTTCATTATTTATTCTACGAATTTATGACCTATTAAATAAACATATCTTTATAATAGAAAATCATGAATTATCACAGGTAACAGCCCCTAATACAAATCATGAATTATCATGCAGATATTCTAACGAATGATATACACGCTATCTCAAATAGCTCCATCACACAATCTACATATATGTTATCTCAAATAGCTCAATCACCTCAAAACAATACAAATCGTGAATCATCATTCATATATTCAAACAATCAATATACATACTATCTGCACTAGCTCAAGCATACAATCAATATAATCACTATCTCAAATAACTCAAATCTCAATCAAATATTCACTATCTCAAATAACTCAAATCGCAATCAAAATAGTGATTATCTCAAATAGCTCAAATCACAATAAAAATACTTGCTATCTCAAATAGCTCAATTTCTCTACTGCCAAATCATAGTTCCATTAACTAAAATCAACAAAAGACCTTTCCTTACATATTTCACCGTTCAAAAGCCTCCTCAATAGGAAAGGGAAGGATCAACTTTAAGAAATCGAAACCTGACAGGAAACCCACATTAAATAGGAACCTAAGAATTTAAAATCTCCAAAGAAATTTCCTTTTGAATGGGAATGATAAGATTGAAAACGAACGGAAAAAGGTTCGAGGAATTACAATCAAACTTACCTACATTGATCACATCTCAGAATCAAGAGTAATAAAAGAGATTTTGTCGAATTCCGTTTGTGATTGCTCCACCATGCAAGCCACCAAAGCTAGCGGTGAATGAGAGAGAGACGATGATTTTAAAGAAATTTCAGAAGAAGAAAGAATAAGAAAGTAAGGAAGAAGAACTTTATATAGCACAGGAGGTGTATTTAGTAAAATTAGTTTGCTAGATGCAACCCCTATTTCCAACAATGGATTTTCTTAAACTTTCTGAAATTCATCCAAAACATTTCGAATCAAAGGGATAAAACTTATTCTCACCTTCCTACCCTTCTACCATCAACCGAATACAACCACATAGTATCAACATAATTAACAAATTCATCACATCTCAAATCCATTATTAATTTAAGTAAAAACTTAAATTTTATTCCCTTCACTATTTTTTCTACAAATTTATAATTTATTAAATAAACAAGTCCTTAAAAAATGGATTTTTTTAAAAAGTAAGCATCTAGTCCACGAAGCTTGCAGACATAAAGGACCAGTCTGTGAGCTATACACATATATTTTTAAAAGATAATTAAAAAATCTAATATTTTTGAAATAATTAACTCCATTATATCATACTAAAAATTAAATCATCATTTTAATAATTTATAACATCAAATATTTTTAATACTAAAAGTCTAAAAAATATTATAATTCACAACAAACAAGTGATAACATTAACAAAAACTAATATTTCTAATGACAAAATTATCCTTTAAACAGTTCACAAGCATTTATGACAAGTTGGGCTATTTTTATAACAAATATCTTAAAACTTTTTATAAATGATGAGTTATATTCAAACGTATTTGTCTAAATTTAAAACCGAACAATTAAATAAGTATTTTAATTAATAAAATAATAAAAAATAATGATAATAATTTGTCAAACATGACTTTAGAATCTCACGTACAGCTTTGTCAACTACTACGTACAGAAAGACAATTTTTATGGCTTTCAGTGGCTACTTATCTTAAAAAAGATGCTACGAGCCCACGAGGACTTTATCTGAGCATATTCTTTTGCTATGTTTTTATTTTAAAATTATTACAATTATCTATTTTATTTATTAAGCATTCATTTTATATTCTATTCTTAGGTATTCTGCTGTGAATTTTTTTATGGATTACTTAAGTATAAAATATATAGTATTTTTAAAATTATAGCGATTAGTAGAATTTTTAAAAATATTTTCTACAATATATGTTTTTTATAATTAAGATTCCTTTTTCAACAACCAATTAATTATATTTAATTTTATTTTTAAACTCAATTAATTGAAAAAAACAGAAAATTATGAGTTTCTTAACTTTTTTAATAAAGCAAGTAAAATTATGTATAGATATTTTAAAGTTAACATGAAAGGATCTCAAAAAAATATTTATTATTCTCTAAAATATCCAAAATGAATATCTTAACCTTATTCCTTAATTTTTTGAGTTATAAAAAATTGTTAGTATAATATAGGTAAGTATATTATGCTACATTTTCTTGGACTTGACGATAAAAATCAGATATATATTTAATAAAAAATTATATGTAAGATAATTTTTGTTAAGTTTAAATAAGTTTTTTATTCTTAAAATTTAATAAAAATTATTTTCGGTTCTTAAAATTCAAAAATATTATTTTTAGTCTCTAAAATTAATTTGTTTTTGTATTAACATTGTCCATTTATAAGTTTCAGTATATATATTTGACTGTGTCAGATGTAAAATTGAAGATTAAGAGAGTTCGGGTTAAGAAAAAAAGTGATTCACAAATATAAAAATATGTTCTTTGGGAGTAATTTTTTAATGACATTAACTAGAAAAGAAGGATTAAAAATGAATCAGGAATTAAAAAAAATATTTTAAAATTTTAAGAACAAAAATTATTTTCACTTTATTATATATATAATTTTTATTTCATTTTATTTTCACTTTATCTTTTAATCTCTCTTATTTATTTCCTACCAAATTATTTTTACTACATTTTGTTGGAATTGGAGATCCACAATTAGTATGGTATGACAAAAAGATATAATATATAAGTTATATAAAATCTAATTTATAAGATTAAATTAAATCTATATTCCAAAATTTAAAATATTTATTTTTATTTTCTCACTAACTAATTTACTCTAAAACGAAATGTAATTATCATTTATCAATATAATTAAGTAGTAGGGATTTGTGTCCCTTAATTAATTAATTCACTATTAAAACATTTGAGCCCGACCATGTTACTTAGAGTAAGAAGCAAAACTATAACATACTTAGTGTGAGCTCAAATTCTTCTATAATGATAACTAATTTATACCAATATGATTGTTTAGAAAGTGCCAATTTTATTAATTTTAAAAATAAATATTAGAATATTTTTTTTTAAATTGTTTGCAAGAGACATAAGATCTCAAAGCATAATTTGGATAGCTTAGAGTGTCATGTCAAGTTCGTCATCTACTCCGTACTAAGAGACACTTTTAATCATGTCAAACTTCTACAATACCGTACTTTTATTGCTTTCTATCAATAAAATTATCACTATCTTACATTTCTCAAACAAATCAAGCAATCAATTCATCTATCTGTCACATGATTTTCTTTGTTTGATGACATGTCATATGATTTTGGACTCTAGCATTGCCATATATTTTTGTGATGTCACAATTTCCATATTTAGGTTATCAGGGCTTGTTTGATTTCTCCTTGAGAACCTTTAGAAGTGCTTTGGAAACATATGTATTCTTAACAGAAAAGTTAAGGTTTGATTTGGAATTATTTTTTATATTAATCTATTAAATTTATAAAAATAAATATTCATTTTGATTTTAAATTTTTAAATTATAAAATAATATTTTTTGTTTTTAATTTTAAAACACTAGAAACGCAAGTAATAAGTTTGAGTTCAAATAAATTGGATAAAAATTATTTTAAAATAACTAAAAATCAAATCATAACTATTTTAGTTAAGAGAAAAAGAATTGTAGATATATAAAGAGTTGTGATTCTAACACTTTAAAAAATATATAAATAAAAAATTGTGATTAAACATTAGTGTAAAATTTTTTATATTATTAATACATAAATCGTTTTATTTTTAAAATATATCTCAAAACTAAAAATTAAAAGACTAATTGTAACCCTTAAAAATTTAATTTAGTTTCTGATTTTCTTAGTTTTATACATAAATGTTATTATTATATATTGGAGTAATTTTATACAAAAACACATTGGATTAATACTAGTGACACTAATAAGTATGAAGTTGTCCAAATTACAAATAAACTAGTAATATCATGTTTTACAAAATAGTAATTTCAGCATATTATGACTTCCAAAATATTCTCAAAATCCTAATACTTTGACTGCATCAAATATTCTCTGCTAAGTACTTTAGTATTTTTCTGCATAATCAAACCCCTAGGATTAACAGGAAATATGGATCAGACATTCCGTCTGAATAGGAATCAGATATTTAATTTAATTTATGAAATTTAATTAAGTAACTAAGTTTACAAATAATATAACATCAATACAAATAATTTAATTTATGAGTTGGTACTCCATGGAGATTTTCCCTTTTGGGTATCTAGTGAAGTCAGAGCTTATCATCACCCTGTCCGGTGATTCAGCAACGCCCCACTAGACCAAATCAATATACAAAAGTGAGAAGGTGTCAGTGTATCCGGAAGACTACCCTGATACAGAACCAATAAGAACTGATCATATGGGGAATCACCAATACCCTGACACTTCCTAGACAATACGGTCCCGTATACCAATTCAGCCCAAACCCCATTCACTATCAAGAATAACCAGATATTCAAATAAATGAATTTTCTTACCATAAGACTTCTTCTTATTCCTATTCTCAATCTCATGTGTTATTCTTTCTTGATAGTGAATTTTAATTTTCAAAAATATTATTTCAAAATCATTTTCATATTTTACTGTCAACTGTCCTTAATAGTAATTCATATAAAATAAAGTACGCAAACATTCTCACTATTTTCCCCCTAAAATCATTTGACTCAAAATCATATGATGCTCTATGCATTATGGTGCAAAATTATATATGCATCTAGGAGCACATACATAAACAATTTTAATATCCAATTCATCCATCTCCAAAAATTTTTATATATTAAACTATGCTATTTCTAATTTTAACTAAATTATACAGTAATATTAATTAAAACTAATTATATAAAATTTTATTAATATATGTTAACTTTATTGTTCCAAATAAAAATTTTTAATGTAAGCCACACATATGTGGTTTAAGCCACAATCCACTAGAAAATACAATTATGACAACATGCTTAAAGAAAAAATTACATTTCTACGTCTCAAGTCACAGTTTTGAGGTAATACCTCAGGATTTTGAACAGCTCAATTCGAACTAATTCCTATTCTTATATTATCATTAAATTTTTAAGCATCTAAACTTTTACAAAACTTTCATCTATATTCTCATTTTCCCTCCTTAATCAATTCACTCTTCTCATCATGAAATAATCAAAACTAAAATTAATTTCTCAATATTAATTATTCAAATTAAGAGTTACTCCTACTATTATAAAAATCCATACATCATTCAACAATTTGATAACTCTTAATCTCATATATTTTAAACTAATATAATCACAAAAATTAATTTTAAATTATAATTATTCAAATTTTATAGATGAAATTAAATAAGAAAATCCATACCTATTTCTCTCAAAACTTTGTTAATTCTCCTCTAAAAGTTTCCCTTGATTGTTACTCCTTACTTCCCTTTCTCTTTTATCTTTGCCTATGAGGTTTGTGTTGCAAGAGGGAAACTTGTGAAGTAAATAGGCTACATCGATCTTCTTTCTTTTCCGGTTAAGTACTGGTATGGAGGTGCTCGCTTGATCGGAATCAGTGCTTTTTATTAACATCGATGGGGTAATCCCCAATAAGGCAAAAAGTATTGAACTCTTATTTATTTTCCTTATTGCAGTGTGTTGTTTTCATGGTGGTGACATAAAACCCTCCAGCTACCTTCTCTTTTGTTTCCTAAGTGGAAGTAAGATAGATTTCTCAATACAACATTGAATTCCGTACCCGAGCAAGGAGTTAGTTAGTCACTCTTTTGACTTAAACAAATTGGTCTCTTTTATATGCATCTCCACCGCCATATCTTATGGTCAATTTTCAATTGAATTTCTATTTATCATATCTCCTAGAAGATTCATGACTAGAACTTGTTTCCAACTAATTTCCCTTTCTATCACCACCTTATTACGTGGCATAATATATGTTTTTGTCTAGAAGAATTCTTTCTTTTATACCTTAAGCTTATAGATATAATCATTTCATTCATTTTTTTTAATCCAAGTGCCTCTCTATAACACACTAGAAAATTGTTTCACATCACCTCCACTGCCAACGTACGAAAAATTTACTCAAGCTTTTATTTATTTATTTTTTCTGCACGTTTTCATTTATTTTCAAGTAAAATCACTGTCACAACAATGATCTTCAATTGCGCCCCTTTATTCCATTTCATTCTTCTTCTTTTTTAACGTTACTTCCTTACTTCATTTCTTCATCTTTCAATCAATATATATACATATATACTTGTCATTTTTTTTCCGTTCATCATTTCTTTTCTTTCTCTTTTTTTTTATAAGATGCAAATTAATTAGAGATACTAATATTACTATTAAATTTATTTTTTATTTTTTTTCTATAATAGTAAGTCTCTTATTTATCTACTAATTGTATTAATTAACCTTTATTTAATTTCTTAGAATATATATTTATTTATTTTTTTAAATAGCACAAGTCTTATTAGTCATAATATTATCAAATATATTTAATATGCATTTATTGTACAGAATAGACAATAAGCTACATAATAATTTATAAAATTTCGAGTGTTACACTAATAATCATCCTAAACAAGACATAAAACTAAAAGTTTGTGAGTTTAGGTGGAGGTCTAAAACTTAAAGTTTGTTTGAGTTAAACTCAAGTGGTTTCAAACACATCCTATAATATGTTTAAAAAGTAAAATTAAAAGAGTTTCTTTTTTAACTTTCTATTCGTTTTTCTTTTATTATTCAAAATACGGAACAACACTCATTCAAACTTAAGACTATGTACATTCTACTCCACTCTCATTACTGCACTTAATTCGAAATAAAAGATTACTTTGCAAACTAAATTTTACAAACCAAAAATCAGTCATAATATATAATTTTCAATGTTTAAATAATGAGAAGTTTAGACACCTTTATCTAAATCCAAAATTTAGAATATTTTGTTTTGATTCTTTTCTTCTTTTTTCCATAATTTTTTAAAATGTTTTTCTCCCTCGTTTTCTTTATTTTATTCTTAGATGGTTAAATATAATTGTGTTTTGAGAAAGACTATTTTATATCTTTGGCTAAATATTAATTTTGGTTCTAATACCTATTAATATTTTTTATTTTTAGTACATTTAATTTTAAAAGTTTCATTTTGATTTTTATATTTTGAAAATTTTATTTTAGTTATTTATAAAAGAATAGTAAGTTAATTTGCTCGTTCCCATTCTCCCAACTTGATATTTTTAATGCATATTTTAAGCTTTTATTTACATTTTGCATATATATATATATATATATATATATATATATATATATATATATATATATATATATATATATATATATATATATATAATTATTACACACAACTACAGTGATTATAAAGTTGTAGATGAATTATAGCATGTATAGAAAATGTAATTCCAAAAGATTAATAAATTGAAATAAAGATAAAGACAATTTTAAATAGTTATTATTTTAATTTAACTATTTTAAAATTTTAAAGTAATAAAAAAATAACAGAATATGAAAAAATAGACTAAAATAAAATTTTTGAAATCATAAATAATCAGAATAAAACTTTTAAAACTTAATGTATAAAAACATACTAAAATATAATGAAGCAAAAGTAACATTTATCTTATCTCTATTTTTATTCTCTTACGTTATTTTTTATAAACAATTCTCTTAATAAAATATATGATAATTGTTCACTTTTTAATAGAAAGAGATGAGAGAGGAATTTATTTATTTTTTATTTCAAATTCTTTTTTTTTATTGGGTGGAACTATTTTTAATTTCTTAAAACAATTCATACATCTTTAGGTACAATTTTGTCCAACAACTATCACGTTGGGCCATCCTTTAGTTATATATGTTTAAAATAACCAGACAATCTTTAACTTATATCCTTTGACTACTTGAAGATTATTTAACCATACACCATAAATTGAAATAAGTAATCATATTTAATTGAATTGAAATAATTGAATCGTAATTACAAGTTATTCAATCATCATCATTCCTTTTATGCTTTGCAAATCAACTCAACTCAAACAACTTTAAATTGATACTATAATTTTGTTTCAAATGTCTTTTTAGAGAGGGATGATTACTAAAAAGTTTTGTAGTAATACACAAAATTTATAATCATTTATATTTTTTATGCTTAGAAATCTTAAAATTTTTTTCTTGTTTCTTTCAATTCCATCTTAGGTTTAGGTAGAAGTTTAATTTATTGTAAAATAATATGTTTGTTTGGAGAAATTCTCATACAGAAACAGGTTTAACAATGAAAAGAGTAACAAGCAGTACACATGTAGAGATGGTCATTTGAGGTCAGGTCCATAGGTTATTGATGCGTACAAAATACACCTATAAGGGCAAGTGTATCCTATGCAATAATAACAATAGACCTTAAAATTGAATATTGTACCCGATGGACTAAGATATGGAATATCAAGAATTAAAAATTCTGGTATTTTCTTAGGGATAAAATTAGATAAGGTTTGAATTGAATAAAAGTAAATTAAAATAAAGAAAAAGAATATTGTGTTGGAATAGGATCTTGAATTTGGAATGTTTAGGTCATGTTTCCCTATGTAATTACTATCCTTATGCTTAATTTCAATTAATTAATAGATTACCAACTACCTCTTCTAAAATAACTATTCCTCTATGATCAAGCAAGACTAGTAAATCTTCCTAATGGAAATCCCTATTTGATCATGTAGAAATCTAACACTAGTTAAGTTAAGAGTAAGGAAGTTGAGAGTTTGGTCATACAATAATACTGGAAGTTAAGAAACGTAGTTTGATTATACAATGAATCTTAACCCTATTGCTTTGCAATGTGCCTAACCAATCAGGGGTAGGTCACACCCTAATCAATATGCAATAATTCACATATAGAAGTTTGACCAACCTCTACCCAATCTTGCTCTTTATCCTTGAGCTTTCTCCTATGTCTCGAGGTTAAACGCCTAAAGATTAACAAGACAAAACTTAAAACTAAAAATAAAGAAATCTTAATCATGAAAAGTGTTATAGAAAACCTAATTTTTACTTTATATATAATTCCAGTGCGATTGCACTCTTCTTTTAAGTTTATGAGCCTTGCAATATGGGCTAAGCATGACACGCTAAAATAAGAATGTTGATGAGCAAATTTTCTACTCTACTCTCGGTAAGTACACTAACTGTATGTAGTATCCGATAAATATATCGGGTCGATCCAACAAGGACTAGAATAATAGTTTGAAAACCTTAATACTAATTGCTTGCAAATAATTAGGAAATTAATTTGAAACTACATTATATTAACTGAAAGTAAAGTGCATAGAAATAAACTAAGAGAAATATGATGAGAAGTTTGATAGGTTTTGAAGTTATTGTTATCCCTCTAATGCATAAATACACTATAAAATCATCGTTCATCACTCACGTTCCTGTCACTCATAAAAATATCCTTTCTCGATTCCTCAAGAGTAAAAGACTAAGCTATTTAGGCTTTAGACCATGGATCTCTCACACAATCTAAAGTCAAATAATCTACATTAAGAAAAGGAGCCAAAGATAGCCAATGGGTTTTACTCTCTCTCGAAAAATAAACCTCATTGGGGACTTTTCTCATTTCGCAAGCAAAATCCCTCTCCCGATTTCATTCAACAAACGAAATCTAACAAAATATATGTAAATCAAGTGCAAGATAAAGAAAAATCTAACAATGAATGATAAACTTAAATTAATAGAGCACAATATATAATAGAGTTCAGGAAAAAGTTACATCAAAACCCTAACCAAAAGAACCTAGCCTCCCATGGAGGTGAGAGCATGATTGATGGCATCGGGTTACAAAATCTTATTTAAATGAGGGAAAATGGAGGCAGAAATGATGCTAGAATGGATGACCTGAGAGTTGGCGCCGCTTCTCTTCTCTCTCTTTCAAAACACGACTTTTTCCTTTTAAAACACAGTCAAAGAGCGAAAATACATCCTCTCGGGTTAGCGGGCATTGAGCAGCCACTTCGCCGATATTGGTCGCTAGGCGACCACTCCTTGACCACTGGGTGCTGGCTCCAAAGCCCTTTATTCTTCCAACACTTATTCTTGCCTTCTTAAAAAACCTGACTCAAATAATGGAAAACAAGAAAATAAAAGTAAAATGTGAACAAAAGTAAACATCTAATAAAGTTTCCTAAATATCCAATTTTTGTATAAAAAAGGAGGAAAACAAGGTTTTAACTAAGTTGGAATGAGGATAATTGCTCTATTTTACCTGTATAAAAATATATAATTTAAGTAGTTATCAAATATCCATTCTCACTTCTCAGAAGCATAGAAATCACTCATTTTTCTCTTTTTTACATCATTTAAATATAAAGGCCTTAACCTGCAATAAAGCACAAAATTCGATAATTCTAACATTAAAACAAAACAAATGACATAAAACTCAACTTAATATATCCTAAAAAAATAACTATTTTAGGGTTTATTAAGTTACCTGCGAAGCCTGCAAACTACATGGTACGTGAGTCCTAATATTTTGAACTCATTTAAATATGTGAGCTGTTTAATTAAGCTTAACCCATAAAACTCATGGGTTTAGCAGGTTAATTAATAGATCTCCGTGATTCTCTACATAATTAATATTTAACAAAAATTATATTACTTATAAAAAATTAGGGTATCATAAGTAAAAAGCAAAAAGTTTAATACTTTTATAATGACATTTAAGAATTGAGATTTGATATTTTATATTTGAATGTATTTATATTTTATTGTGAGTATTTTAAATTGAAACTATTTCACTTTATATTTTAGAATTGAAAATTGAGATTATATTTGTTTTGACTTTTAATATTTTACTATTAAGTAATAGTACTCTTATTTTTGTTTAATTATTACCTTGTAACTTATTATTGTGTGACTTTGATATATGTGAATTTTTATGATAATTTAAAGAAAAAAATTTGTTTTTTAAATTTTTTTTATGTTTTTATACCGGTTGGCCCGCAGGACTCTATAAGCTTTGTGGGATCGATGCAAGATCAAATATAATGATCTTGTTTTGAATGCGGGTTTTGCAGACTAAGTTTGTCGGGTTATGGCATTTGTGAGTTGCAAGCTTCACGGGGTGAGTTACTCGGATGCCCATCTCTATACACATGATGCAAAGAAATTGAACATGAACATTCTGGAAAAGACGAAAGCGTCTCGAAGTCCTAGCTGAAGTGGTCATCAAACTCGCTTGAGCGAGACGGGCTCCAAAGCCTATGTGCTCGCTTAAGTAGGTCATCAGATTGCTTAAGCAAGGATTTTCTAGATGCACTCAAGCAAGAGAAACGCTTAAGCAAGCTCATGAAAACTTGTCACTTTAGGTGTATAAATAGTATTTCATTTGGGAAATAGGGAAGGCACTTTTAGTTTTACACATTGTATGACTTTCAATTGATAGAGTCTAAGAGGCTAGGTTAGATGCTCTGAAAACTATGCATCCTATATGAGCTAAGACATTCCTCCATGACTTCCATAAGGAACTAATCCTATTGTTGTTAAAGTTTGATGTAACTACTACTATTCCATATATTGAAGTAAATTCTCCTTTCAATTCAGTAATTTTTACTGTTCCTTTCTACTTAAACTTTTTATCTATTTAAAATTGATAACCCTACTATATGATTATGCTAATTGGATTATGAATAAAAAGATACTTTTGAATTAAGAACTCTTAGGAAAAACTCATCATAGATTGTATGCATAGGAATATGGTATAATTTGTTACTCACTTTTGAATTTAAATTTGTGAGAATGCAATTTTCCCAATTTTATGAGACAAGGAATGAAGAATAAAATTAGGAAAGTTAGGCTTGCTATTCTAGGAATAGACTGTAGGAATTCTCATGATAAAAATTAATGAATTCATTTGATGAATACTTTCTGCACTTGAAATTGGTTGTTAGTGAAGTCAAACCCCGATAACACTCTCAATTTGATTATTAATTCACACTACGCACACCAATTGTTCGATAATCTGTTTTTAATAATTATTTAGATTTTCTACACACTTTCACATAAAATTTGTGGTCTAAGCAATTCATTAGAGATAATCTAACATGGTTTCTTGTCAAGACCACTTGGTTGTACTTCAATCAACAAATTAAATTATTTTTGTTACAATTTTTCCTCAACAAAGAATCCTGATCACCATCTTGTACCATACAGTCACAACTTCTCTAGAAATTGAACTTGGATCCTAAAGGGAAGAAGAATTTTGATTCATGAATATATTCGAGAGGAAACAAAGGGTATTTGTGTGAAATATAAAAAAAATCTAATTTAGTTTAAGGTGAGGTGCATAAAATGATGACCATTTGGGAAATATAATTGGTTTACATGATTCTAAAATATATTCTACTCAAGTCCACCTGAGTTTACTCAAAAAATTTACTTGCGAGTTAACTTAAGAAGAGGAAGTAAGATTATAAACTAGTATGATTCTACTAGTTAACTCACGATTATAATAACCATGGATGAAATTGTTTCTACATCTTTTGTTTGAGTATTCAAACACTATCATGGTAAGCTTAACCAAACTTCCTCTTTCATAATAAAAAATGTATTGAAATAAATTAATAACTGTGAATTTAACTATAGCTAAATTTCACTAAACCATTTAGAACTGAATTGTTTATAATCAAAATTGAACAATTTTTTTTTTACTAAGACAAATCACTAACTAGACTAGTATAATAGTTTAGTGAACTAAAATACAGATGTCCTAGTCAAATTATTTTTCAATTTATTATTAATTTTAGACTTGAAAACACCACTAGGTTGGTTGTCCCTTTGTCTTTTACTTTTTTTAATTAATACTTCGCCAGTTCAACATTTAAGACAATGTGTTAACTGGTCCAAATATGTCATGATAAGGTATATTGTCCAACAACTGCATAATCGATATACATTAAACTCAAAATTTTAAAACTTTCACATAACTGCATAACTCGCCCATCCAAGGATTAAGGTATATTGTCCAACAACAAGCATCGCCTAGCGAGAGGCCTGAGCTATGGTTTCTAAAAAATAGATTTCATTTAGTGATATGCATTGCTAGGTGATAATTTCCTAAATTACCTATTTTTATACAAGTAAAACAGAACAGTTATCTTCATTCCAACTTGTTTAAAGCCTTGTTTTTCTTCTTTTCATACAAAAATTGAGTATTTAGGAAATTTATTATAGATTTACTTTTGTGAATATTTTACTTTTATTTTCTTGTTTTCTATTATTTGAGTCAGGTTTTTGAAGAAGGCTAAAAGAAATGCTGGAAGAATTAGGAAGTCTTGAGCTAGTAGCTAAGGAGTGGCCATCTAGCGCTGGCCGGCACCCAGTGACATTAAAGCGGTCGCCCAACGCCCACCAACCTAAGAGGGTTTATTTTTTTGCTTCTTGGCGCCCAACGCTAGTGTGTGAATAAAGCCCCATTTTAAATAAAAAAGTTGCGCTATGTGAGGGAAGAAGAGAAGCAGCAACTATGGTTTTTTCTCCATTTCCAGCACCATTCTATCCCTATTTCACCTAATTTACATCCCATTTTGTAACTCATGCCATCAACCATGCTTTCCACCTCCACAGAAGGCTAGATTCTTTTGGTTAGGGTTTTTATGTAACTTTTTCCTAAACTGTGTTGTATATTTTTCTCTATTAATCTAAGGTTATTATTCATTGTTAAAGTTTTTCTTTACCTTGCTCTTGACTTACATATATTTTGTTGGATTTTGTTTTTTGCATTAACTCGGACGAGGGATTTTTCTTGCCAGATAAGAAGAGCTCCCAAAGGGGTTTATTTCTCAGGAGGGAGTAAAACGCATTGGCTATCTTGAGCTCTTTTTCTTAATGCGGGTTATTTGACTTTAGATTGTATGAGGGATCCATGGTCTAAAGTCCAAATAGCTTAGTCTTTTACTCTTGAGGAATCAGAGAAAAAGTATTTTTATGAGTGATAGGAATGTGGGTGATGAACAATGATTTGATATATTTATGCATTAGAGAGATGACAAAGTGAAATCAAAACCCTACCTAGCTTTTCATCATATTCCTCTTAGTTTATTTCTATGCACTTTACTTTCAGTCAATATATAGTAGTTTCAAATTAATTTCCTATTATTTGCCAGCAATTAGTATTAAGGTTCTCAAAGTATCAACCTAATCCCTGTGGGATTGACTCAATTCATCTATCAGATACTACATACGATCGATGCACTTGTCGAGAGTAGAGTACAAAATTTGCTCATCAGGTTTTTGGCACCGTTGATGGGGACTGATGTTTGATGCTTTAGAATTTTAGTAATTTTTCTTGTCTACATTCATTCATTCTTTTAATTATGTATTTAGTATTTTTCATACTTATTCTTTTGTCTTAAGCTAACTTGTCACTCAAGCTGCTTGTTTTTTATTTATGCGTGCTAGGCTTCAGGCTGGTCAGTTGCTTTTTGACCCTTAAATTGAGAAGAGAGCTAGGAGGAACAACAACTTAACAAGAAGGAGGACGCTCTCTGAAAAAAAAAACTAGTGAAGAGACATCAACTCTAGAATCCCCTCTACTTTAGCCAATTAAAGAAACAACTATGGCAAAGGAAGAAGTTCATTAGAATCCATACACCTTGGTAGATTATACAACTTACTCTAGTCTCAGGTAGTTCAATAGCTTAGCATGACCCTTCACTGAAGCAAGGAATTTAGAGATAAAGCCTGCACTGATGAACTTGCTCTAGAACATCCAGTTTTTTGGGCTATCTCATGAAAACCTGTATACTCGCCTCAACACCCCTCTAGATATCTGCAATATTGTGAAGAATCAGCACGTGAACGATGATGTGATCAAATTGAGATTATTCCCTTTCTCTTTGGCATGGAAGGCTAAAAAGTGGTTTCATTCCTTCCCATATAATGCGCAGATGTCATGGGAAGAGTTGGTGGATAAGTTCATCAACAAATTCTTTCCTCCTGCCAAGGTTAACCAGAAGAAAATTGACATATCCAACCTCAAACAAGAAGTTGATGAGTCACTTTTTGAGGCATAGGACAAGTACAAATCACTGCCTAGGAAGTGTTCAGTCCATGGGTTTGATGAAGGAACCCAGCTTACCATTTTCCTATTTGGGTTAGAGCCTCGGAAAAAATTATTGTTGAATGCTTCAACCGAAGGCTCTCTTTTCAATAGGACTCCTGAGAATGCTAGAAAGATTATTGAGAAATTTTGTCCATTGATTCAAAATTTCAGTATTCACGGAGGCCATATCAGAGGAAAAGTGTTTATAAGTTGAATCATCAGGATGTCATTCTAGCCCAAAATCACAAATTGAATCAACAGATAGAGAATTCCACAAAGTAGATAGCCCTAATTCCTCAACAACTAAGAAATATGTATCACACTTCTCCCTCTCAAGACTCTCAATCGGTCTACCAAGCTCAAAATATGGAAGGATGTGAGTTATATGGAAGCACTTATTTCAGTGTCAATTGCCTTGTCCTTAGTGGCTCTCCAGAAGAAGTACATTATATGGGCAATCAAGGCAGATCAAATTTCTATGGCAACAATCTTCCTCCGTATAATGCTTTCAATCAAAATTGGAGGAACAATAACAATTTTCTCGACTCTTCAAGTAAACCACCCTTCTAGCAACAACAGCCAAATTACTTCCAATTTAGATTCTACCAATGTGTTTGGATGGAGAATTTTAAAAAGACAATTCATTTCATTTTGGAATTTCAAATGCTTTGTGATGAAATACCTTGTTTGCATGAGAGATTTTAAAAGAATTTGAAATTCTAGGCATTTTAAAAAGCATTCTAATTAGTTAAAATTGTAGAATTTCAAATTCCTTAAAAAAAAGTAAGAATTTGAAATTCTTCAAACCTAGTTCTTTTTTACTAAAATCAAATGAGAATAATTTTTACTTGATATCAGTTAGGGGTCGCAAAACGGGATGGGTCAAGTGGGCTGACCTGCCAATTGACCTTCATTTTTATAAGTCAAACTAGTGTATTCAGTCACTTGCCCGTTTTGTCTGTCTCGCCTAACTCGCCAATTTAGTGGGTCAAAGGCGGGGTGGTTGGTTCGCCAACCTACCAATATTATATTTTAAAATTATAATATTTATATAAATTAATAAAATAATTATAATAATTAAAATATAAAATAAATTATTAAGTATAATTTATAAAATGGATTTGCTAAGAAAATAAAATAAATTTTGTCATAAATTTATTTTTTATTTATTTATGTAAAAGCATAATATTGTCAAAAAAATAAAACCAATTATGTAAGATTTACTTTTGTGATTTTTCTATTTATTTATTATAAATGCATTACTTTTTTTAGAAACAAAAAATTTATTTTTAAATAAAATTTATATTATTTTTTAAAAAGAACAATTTTTTTTTCAAAATATTGTTTAGTAAAATAAATTTTTTTTTAGTAGGAATTGAAATACTCTATCCAAATAAGAAAATTAAAATTCAATAATTTGAATTACCTTATTCAAACAAAACATTTGAAAAATAAAGTCATTTGAATTGAAACAATTTCAAATTTAACGTATTTTAAATTTCTTACATTTGTAAAATTCTCTATCCAAACACAATGTAAGGGCAAAATCAGTTTTAGCAAAAGTAGACAAATGCCTCTATCAAGAATCTAGAGAGTCAAATGGAGCAGATTGCCAATCAGTCAACTAAATTCAAGAATGGGTGTTTCTGTATTCAAACTCAAATAAATCCAATAGAGCAGTGCAAAGCCATCACTACTAGGAGTAGGAAAGGATTGGGAGAGAGAAGGAGTCAGGAGGAAGTTGAGAAAGAAAAAGTTGAGAGTCAAAAAGAGAGTGAGAGGGGTTTGAGTGAAACACTAAGAGAAAATGAGGATGAGGAAGAAGTAGATGAAAAGATTAAAGTAGAAAAAAAATGGAAAAATGAGTGAGGGTGCTAAGGAGGATAGTGGGAAGGACAAAAAGGGTAGATTTAGGCACCAAGTGGCTCAGGAGGAGAGGAAGAAGAAACTAGTATCCACTGCCATTCCCACTAAGTTACCTTACCCATACTCCCCATCCAAGAAGGACATGGAGAGACAATTTGCTAGATTCTTGGATATTTTCAAGAGGCTGGAAATCAACATACCTTTCTCTAAAGCCCTTCAACAAATGCCTCTTTAGTCTAAGTTCATGAAGGAACTTCTCACAAAGAAGCGGAGGTACACTTATTAGGTTACCATTGAGGTTGGTAGCCATTACAATTCTATTATGCAGAAGACGCTTCCGCTTAAGCTAAAAGATCTGGGAAGTTCCACTATATCTTGCACCAGTAGGAAATTATCTATTGGGAAGGCATTACTGGATTTGGGAGCTAGTATCAATTTAATGCCTCTCTCTTTGCTTAGACGGATTAGTGACCTTAATGTCAAGCCCACAAGGATGATTCTTCAGTTGACAGATGGGTCTTTCAAATATCCTTATGGTGTAGTGGAGGATGTCATTATTCAGGTCGACAAGTTCATGTTTCCGATGGACTTTGTGTTGATAGACATGTAGGAGGATACTGGGATTCCTCTTATTCTAGGTCGACCCTTCATGAGCACAACCAATGCGGTTATTGATGTGGCTAATCGCAAGTTGACAATAAAGGTTCAGGATTAGGAGCTAAAATTCAACATGTTTGAAGCTATGAGTCATCTGAAAGATAAAGGAGATTGCTTTAGGATCGATGCACTTGAAGAGGTCATCAGTGACACAAGGGCCATAATGCAAAATGCTTATCCTCTTGAGAAAGTGTTGATGCACTCCATGAAGGCCTTAAATAAAGATGATGATAGGGACATAGATGAATGCCTCAAGGAACTTGATGCAACCAAAATGTTTCCACCTAATGAGGTTTTGATTAAAGAATTAAAAAAGGAACCAAAGCATGAGCCTTTCCAAGATTGAACTTAAGGAGCTACCATCTCATTTGAAGTATCTTTTCTTGGAGGGAGGAAGTAAGAAACCAATCATCATTAGTAGTGTCTTAGCAGAAGATGAAGAAAAGAATTTGGTTCAAATTCAGAAGGCCAACAATGAAGCTATTGGGTGGTCTATCTTTGATCTGAAATGGATTAATCCATCCTACTGTATGCACAAGATCCTCATGGAAAGCAAGTACAAGCCAGTGGTACAACCTTAGAGGCATCTCAATCCTAATATGAAAGAGGTTATCAGAAAGGAGGTGTTCAAGATACTTGAAGTCGGCATCATCTACCCTATCTCAGGTAGTCCTATGAAAGTGGTGCCTTAAAAGGGTGGCATGACAGTGGTTCGCAATGAAAAGGATCAGTTCATCCCTACATGCATTGTCACTAGCTGGAGGATGTGCATAGACTACAGGAAACTCAATCAGGCCACTAGAAAAGATCATTTCTCCCAACAGTCAAGGAGTGGGCGCCCAACGCTAGTCGGCGCCCAGCGACAGTAAAGTGGTTGCTCAGCGCTGCCGACCTGAGTGGGTGTATTTTCCACTTCTTGGTGCCCAATACCCACAAAGTGGCCTTCTAGCATTGGTGTGCGAACAAAGCACCATTTTAAATAGAAAAATTTACATTTTGCGGGGAAAGAAGAAAAGCAACAACTAAGGTTTTTTCTCCATTTCCAACACCATTTTATCCCCTTTTCACCTCATTTACATCCCATTTTGTAAGCCTATGCTATCAATCATGTTCTCCATCTCCATGGAAGGCTAGATTCTTTTGGCTAGGGGTTTTATGTAATTTTTTCCTGAACTCTATTATATATTTTGCTCTATTAATCTAAGGTTATCATTCATTGTTAAAGTTTTTCTTTACCTTTCTCTTGATTTACATATATTTTGTTGGATTTTTTTTGTTGAATGAAATCAAGAGAGGGATTTTGCTTGCCAAATGAGAGAGCTCCCAATGCAGTTTATTTCTTAGGAGAGAGTAAAACTCATTGGTTATCTTGAGCTTTTTTCTTAATGCAAGTTATTTGAATTTAGATTGCATGAGCGATCCATGATCTAAAGCCCAAATAACTTAGTCTCTTACTCTTGAGGAATCAGAGAAAGAGTATTTTTATGAGTGATAGGAATGTGAGTGATGAACGATGATTATGATAGTGTATTTATGCATTGGAAAGATGGCAAAGTGAAATCAAAACCCTACCAAGCTTCTCATTATATTTCTCTTAGTCTATTTTGGTGCATTTTACTTTCAGTCAATATAGAGTAGTTCAAATTAATTTCCTATTATTTGCGAGCAATTAGTATTAAGGTTCTCAAAGTATCAATCTAGTCCCTTTGGGATCGACCCAATACATTTATCGGATACTACATACTATCAGTGCACTTACCAGGAATGGAGTAGAAAATTTGCTCATCACTAAGCAAAAAGCCTTACAAAATTCTTAGCAGAGAAGACTTTGCACTAAGCAAGACATGTCATTGGGCGCAAAGTCATATAATTGCTTGAGAGAAGCAAATACCTGTTGGGCGAGACTTGTTGTCTAGTGAAATTAGGCTAACATGGAACTGCTACTGCATCATTTTCTCAATCATACCTAAACCCATAATGCATCAGACTTCCACTTGCACACTTAGATACTACAATCATAATTCACATTATCTAACTACACAAGATAGTCACATTTTCATCATGCATTTACATAATCAAAGAGTAAATTTTATGACATTATCTTTTTTGCATTCACCGAAACTATTATCATGATACTAGTTCCAACTTACCCTATCAAGTTTCATAGCATAATTACATATACAAACCCATTATAATTCTATTCTTTTATAAATATGATTATACATACAACAAATCTATTGTAACAACCTAATTTTCATAAATGATGTATTTTTTTATTTTAAATTAATTGAATTAGTTAATAAAAATTTAGTCATTTACTATAATCATTATTTAAAAAAGGCTAATATATACATATATATATATATATACATACATATATATATATATATATATATATATTTTGTTATTAGAGAAAAAAATAAAATAAATTTTTTGGAAACAATAAGAATAAAGAGGGAGTATCTTTATACTGTTAGTAGACATTTGCATATTATAAGTTAATAGGTCAAGTGAGAAGGTAAAAGAGTTGGATGAGCTAGGCTCATTAGGGTTTTCGTTTGAGAAGGGATAGGGAAGAGGCATGGTCAACTCTTGTCTCATTTTAACCTAAAGTTTCTGAAAGCTTGGTGAAAGAAAAAGAGAAGTCATAAAGAGAAAAAGGAGGAGAGAAAGTTATTCCCGCATAAACCCTGTGAATTTTTCATAATCTCATCACTATGAATTCACTAACCATTAGAGGGTGTGGACATCGGACAGTAGGTTCCAGACATGTGGTTCTCTATTCTGACCGTTTGGATCTACATTTGGATCTCTAGTTTGGGAGAACATGGCATAGGGGAAGAAGTTCTATTTTGGCAAGGGTTCGTCGGATCGAAAAAGGAAAATCTTCATTCGACTTTGTTTCTTCATCGAGGTAAGGAGGGTGAGATTACCTCGTTGTATGCATGTTAAGGGATGTAGGTAGTGGGAGCAAGCCCTAAGTCCCCCTATAGTTGTTCTTCCAAATTCATAAATCATTCAATTTGTATCATAATTATTGTTAATGATTTGTGTGTACTTCCATATGATTTTTGAGTTATTTGATGGTTGGATTTGCATTTGTTTATATGTATTTCTATTTCTTTGAGGTTTTCTTGGGTCTTGTTATTAGTATGTAAGTTATGTTAAATTAATGAGTAAACAATGGGGTTAATATTATGTTTTGGTGGGTTGAATGATGTTTTGATGTGGTAAGATGGTTATGTAAATATTGGATAATTATTGGTTAATCTTATGTTTTGGTTATGTTATGTAAATATTTGATGCAGGTTAAAGTGATATTTATTTGGGTGTTCTTAGGTCTTGTTGATTGTATGTAAATTGTGTTAAATTACATCACTAAACGATATGGTTAATCTTAAGTTTCGGTGAGTTGAATGATGATGTTTTGATGTGGTAAGATGATATTGCATTTGACCTCATCTGGAGCTTTTATAGAATTTTTCAACCATTGGATTTATTTTACTTTTTTATAGTGAGTTCATAAGATATTAATCTTTATTTTCAACAGTAAGATCGATGAAACAACGTCCGAAGTAAGAGAGAATAGAGTCAGAGTAAGAATTGTATTTTTAGGATCTTACACGAGTGGCAGATTTGTCTAAAGCATCTACAGAATTTACTAACCGTTCGATTTGGTTTATTTTTGGGCATTTAGTTTGTAAGATAATAACCTTTAATTTCAACAGTTAGATTGGTGAAATAACATTTGAGGTAAGATATACTAAAATGAAAGTAATTAACTATGTTTTAGGATCTTATGTTACATGTGGATTTTAAATGGATGGTTGTCTTGATCTATGATAGTACCATGATGACTTAGGTTGTCAGTATTAATGAATTTTTTTATTAGTAATAATATATTTTTAAAATGCTTTTATGGATGGATGTATTGAGAGTGTTTTGTAGTGTGGTGAATTCGTGTTATACGAATGAGTATAAGGTGAAATGTTTTTATTTCATTTATAAATATATGTGATGTGTTGATGATGTGAAGATGATGTTAAAATGATGTGTATGATTTATAAAGTTGTATGTTTTATAAATGTATGTGATTTACTTATGAACATGAGCATGATTTGAGATAGTATGATTGATAATATTAGTCACGGGTGCGTACAAGGAGCCATTCCAGCAACGCTTGGGAATGAATTTGGTACCATGTGAGATATTGTTGTTATGACTGTGACATGAATATAGATAAGCATATTACATCGTGGCAGTTTAGGGGGTTCTGTAAGCTATGCCTATTGTGCGGCATTTTGGACTAGATCTTCTTAAGTTGTGTGGAACTTGCAAGTGCCTGGTGTAGAAAAGGCTTATGCATATTGGAACCTATGCATGGCTAGCGTAGAAGAGGCTTTTACCTATTGGAACCTACATGTGAGTGGAGTAGAAAAGGCTTATGTCTATTGGAACCAATGCATGGTTGGCGTAGATGAGGGCATTTGCCATTTGGAACCTACTCATGGCTAGCATAAAAGAAGTTTTTCCTTATTCGAACCTACATATGGTTGGAATAGAAGAGGGTTATACCTATCGGAACCTACGTGTGACTAGCGTAGATGATGGCTTTTAATGTTTGGAACTTACACATGGTTGGTGTAGAAGGGTCTTGTACCTATTAGAACCTACACGTGGCTGGCGTAGAAAAGGCATATGCCTAGGACGAACTTGCATGAGACAGCATGTGCATGATTGTGACACATTTTTCATAGAGATGAATTGCATGTATTTGATGTGCGATATTAAATTGTATGAGAGTGTTGTTAACATATTCCCATATGTTATTATATATTTGTATGTAATTAAGAAGTTGTAAGTAACTGTGTAATCATATAATAAATGGCATGTAAGGGGTGGTGTTATTCCTTCATGTCTTAATATATACGAGTCAAGTTCTTACCCTTTTTCTTGTTATGTGTTTGTCTTCTTTTGGGGTTGAACACCCATAGGTCAAAAGGCAACATAAGAGGTAGGAGTCGATATCAAGGGAGAGACCCGAGTCAGTAAGTTACTCTAATATGCATGTGACATCGAGGCAGTGGGCTATTAGAATATTTAATTATTTTTAATTACTATGGAACCTATTTATTATAAGGATTTAATTGTTGTTTTGGTAATCATGGTTTATAAGAGGTTTACTTGTTGTTTATTTTGTTAGGAGAACTATGATTCTATAACATTGAGTTTTCTTGAAAATTATTAAAGTGAAGTATGTCTTCATGTGAACTTTTTTGTCCATGTTCGATTTTACTTCCCCCTAATTTTACTATTAAAGTGTTGGGGTAGAAGGGTGTCACATTTCTAGCTTTATAATTCACTTCACGTTATACATATATACTATGATAATAAAAAAGATTATGTTGGCAGTGCTAAGTCATGCATCCTTCAATCTTGTTGACTCTATTCTCTAGCCTCATCACTGATATCTGCTTTCGTGCAAGGCACAATCATCATAGTCATACATCAAACACATACAAGTAAGGTTAAGCATATAATACTAGAAATCAAAGTAAATATGAAAAGACAATTCAACATCAATATTCGTTACATGGTATTATCAAACCACCCTTATATTCCCTCTCAAGATAAGAAATCAATACCACACAATTAGATAACATGACATTTTTCGAAAAGACTCATTAAATTTGAATACTCGACGACTTATTTGGCTTCCCCCATACTGGTATCTAGTGTCTATCTGACCCATTTGATAACCGGTTGAAGTCTATGCATACTCATCTGATGCTTCCAATTAGGGCATGACATTCACACTTATCCCATACTATCCTGACTTACACAATCCTTATAGACACCAGATGCTATCAGAATATATCCTTTTAGTGCCCGCATTGACACTCTGGATCACAAATTTGAGTACATCCTTCTTGTGCCCACACTGACACCCTGTATCACAATGTACATCACTCTAGTTCCCGCATTGGTACTCTAGATTACATTGACCACTATGTATCCCTGATTTAATACACCTCATACATTTCAATCAAGGCTAAATTACCCAACTGTAACCGTCACACTCAATAATCCATTAGATCATCAATATCTACATCAGGATATTAATTATTCTATAATTACAGATATCATTCAATTCAGCCAAAACCCATTTAAAGAACAATACTCTAATCATCAATCACACAAAACACTCAATTCGACATATCACTCAAATCATAATCAAAAGATCAGTTGCTAAAAATTCATTAACTTTACAACTATTAAATCATAATTTCATAAACAAAAATCAATAATAAAGTCTCCCTTACCTATTTCTCCCTTAACACTGAATTTAAGGAGAAAGGAGAATTCGACCGTAGAAAGCACTTGAAACCTAACAAAAATCCCAAAACCACAAAGAAACCTAAGAAAATGGGATTTCAAAGAAGATTTCTCCTCAATGGGAATGATTGTACCAAATATTTAGTAATTAATTATTAATTACTCTTAAATTAATTTAGTTCTCTCTTTTATTTATATCATATTAATAAAAATGGGGGTCTTACAATAGAGGTGTGGTTGTTACCAAATAGACGTGGGATACACACTAGAAGGGAAAACCATCAAGCGTTCACCCACATTGGTATTGAACATCCCACAGAGGTGTAAGAGATTCCCTAAAAGAGAAAATGCATCAACACATCTCCCATACCTCTTTGTATGGGTGAATGCCTAATGCACCTTATCTTTGGATGAGTCTCCCACATCTCTATGGAAATTACACCACTATGACAAGCATTAGAATGACAATTACAAATTTCAACCTTATTTTCACTAGGGTTTTAGCTACTATTTTTATCATATGTATTAGTCTTTGGTAGCAATTGTAACGTTCTTTGTTACAACAAAAACTCTTAGTATAATAAGTAAATAATTATTGAAAATAAACAAAATTTTGAAATAATAAATAAAAATATCTCATAGTATTAAAATAAGGTAAATAAAATATGGATCCTTACAAAATATAATTCTCAAATGTACACGTCTCTAAAAAGAATGTAAAGCATAATTGAAATAACAACAAAGATGTTCACCCTAAATAAAGGGAAAAAATCTAAGCTAGGGACTAAGTTTTCACGTCTCCTTAGCCTCCACAGTTTCTTCTTCTTCTGACTCTAAAAACAACACTTTCAATGAGATGAAAATCTTAGGTCCCGTTCGGGGTGGTTTTTGGTTTCTAGTTTTAAAATTTCTAAAAACAAAAACTAGTTTTAATTTTAAGTTTTCAAAATTTTAAAAACAACATTGTTTTTGTTTCCAAATTTAAAACATTGGTTTCAAATCTTAACCAAAACACTAGTTGAAGGTAGCGATCGTTGAAGGTGACAGTCGGTCATTGGTGATCGCTAGTCGGAGGTGTGGTTGGTGACCGCCGATCGGAGATAGTTGCGGGTAACCGTTGGTCAAAGGTGACCGCCGGTCGGAGGTGGCGACCGGTGAGTGTCGATCAGAGGTGGCGGTCGGTGAGCGCCGGTTGGAGGTGGCGACCGGTAAGCGCTGATCGGAGGTAGCGGACGGTGATCGCCGATCGGAGGTGGCGACTGGTGACCGCCAATCGGAGGTGGCGGCCAGTGATCGCTGGTCGAAGATCGGGGGTGGCGGTTGGTGACCGCCAGTTGGAGGTGGTCATTGGTAATAGCCGGTTGGAGGTGGCGATTGGTGACTGTCAATCGGAGATGACAACCGATGACTGCTAGCCGGAGGTGGGGGCTGGTGATTGCCGATCGGAGGTGATGACCGATGACCGTCGGAGCGGTGGTGGTGACTTTTGGTCGGAGGTGATGGTCAATGATGACAAATGAAGTCAAGTAATGAATTTAAATAAAAATAGAAACAGAAATCTAAAAACCAAATTTTATTGTTTTTAAAATTTAGTGAAAACTGTTTCGAAAATGAGTAAAAAACCAAAACAGAACCATTTTTACCGAACAAGTTTCTGTTTTCAAAATACATTTCAAAACTAAAAACCAGAAACTTAGAATCACCCCAAACGGGGCCTTAATTAATAAAATGGGTTCCAAAAGAGTTCGCAAACAACATTGTTCTCAGCCGGTGCAGAATTCGGAAAATCTACCCATGGTACCTGCAACAATAAAATTGTTTTTCTTTATACATAAATTATGATTTAATTCAAATAATTTCTAGTAATAATAATCAACACAATAAAACTAGTTTTTAATTTAACATCATCATGCCTAAACACAATCCACAAAAATATAGTAATACTCATAATCACTCACTCCCACTTTTTGGTTCCAAGACGAAGTTTTTAATAGATTCGTAAAAAAGTTTATGAGCTTATATTTCATACAATTATGTCTCATTATCTACCCCATGTTATTATAGAGGTATCCCCAATCTCTTCCTCATCCCAGCTAGAGGTATCAGAAACTTCTTCTCCATATTAAATGAATATATCTCACACTTGATTTCCATCCTATATGAAAACATCATAAATTTCGCAGATTATAAATGAAATATCTCAAACACAACAATTTTAAAAATAAATTTAAAACGTTATAATATCAATTGGAATTCTTAACCTCACGGTGTCAGTATTATTAATTTAAAAAGCATGTAATAAGAGGTACTATATAATATTTGTAAAGGGAAAATATGCAATAATCATAAGGCCTAGCAAATGTATTCACTTTAAATGCGCGTCAACATATTAATTTGTGCACTAATCGTGAAGGACCCTTAATATTATATATATATATATATATATATATATATATATATATATATATATATATATATATATGGAAGGGGATCCACTTACTTTAAAAAGTAAGTATAAAAGACTTACTCCTTATTTTATTTATTTATTTTATTGAAATCTAATAATTAAGATTAGTTATTCATTACAACCATTAGATTCCAATAAAATAAATAGATAAGATGAGGAGTAAGTTTTTTATATTTACTCTTGGAGTAAGTGGATCCCCTCTATATATAGAGAGAGAGAAAGAGGACAACTCAGGTGAGAAAAAGGGTTACGGTAAGAAATAAGAAAACATACTAATAATCATAGGATTTCAATAAATGGTTCAGATTTAATTGTTAATTAAATAAGCTCACGTGGTTCTCTCACACAGAAACTTCTCTCAAAAACTAAATATTTGTCTGTTGCTCTTCATTTTTTTTTTTATTAATCATGTTACTTATAAGATTTTTATTTTACTCTTTTAGATAATAATTACATTAATTTTTATATATAATTTATTTTATTTTAAATTTGGGGGAGGGATCATAGACCCTAGGTGGTGGTAGTATTAACGATGGTGGTGGCGGTCGCGATGGTGGGAGCTGACAGAATTGGTGGCGCCGCCCCAAATTGTTACTATCACCGTCATCATCACCACCTCTATCGCTGTTGCCACCAGAGTCAATATCATCACCCTCGCCATATGTCATCGACACTACTACTACCATCGTCAATACTACCACCACTCACAAGCGGAGGAATGAGGGACTGGCAGGGGTCATGGTCCCTCCCCCAAATTTAAAATAAATAAATTATATATAAAAATTAATGTTAATTATTATCTAAAAGAGTAAAATAAAAACTTGATAAGTAACATGATTGATAAAAATAAATAAATGAAGAACAACAAAAAAATATTTAGTTTGAGATAGAAGTTTCTGTGTGAGAGAACTATGTGAGCTTATTTAATTAACAATTAAATCTGAACCATTTATTGAAATCTATGCTTATTATTATGTTTTTTCATTTCTCAGGGTAACCCTTTTTCTCACCTGAGTTGTCCTCTCTCTCTCTCACACATCTAATACAAAATAATTACTCTAATACAAAATAATTAATCTAAATAGTTGTTTTTATTTAGAAGTAAAAATTATATCACTCAAGAAACATATTTAGAAAAGTTGTTTTACTCTCACCTATTGAAGCGACAGTCCTTGAATAGTTTAGAGTTTAATTGGTTTGATTTTATTTTTTAGTTTTTGAAAAGAGTTTTCAAGAATAATTTTTAAAAACTGTTTTCGGGAAGGAAAAAAAAAACTTGTTTGGTAAGTGTTATTTAAAAATTATTTTGAAGATGTAAAAATAGAATAACGTGTTCATATTTATTAAAATTCCATTAATGAAAAGCAAAAAAATATATTCTGATTGTATTTTGAGTTTTCAAAACAAAAATAGAAAATTGAAAAACAAAATTACTTTCGGTTGTTCCTATTTTTTAGTTTTTAAAAACTAAAAAACGAGAACTGTTTTCGAAAACTGTTTTTAAAAAACACAACTCAAACAAGTTTTTTAGTTTTTAAATACTAAAATACTGAAAACCATTTTATAAAATTGTTGTCAAACAAGCACTTAGTTTCTCTTTCTCTGGGGGAACTACTTAACCCTATATAATAGTTTAAGGTTGATTTTCTCCTCTTTATATTTTCTTTTTTATAAAATATTGGTTTTTACGATTTAAATTCAATATGATATCAAATCTTTATTAATTTTATCTTATATATATTTTAAAAAATATTATCTTAATCTTGTTATTCAAAATTTTGTGACAGTTTAATCTTTTAATATTTTGTTAACAACTTAATTTTTCTTTGACTAAATGATTATTTGAATATTTGTATGTTAAATTTTTGGATGTTATAGCAATCAAATAAATTGCATGACTAAATACAATATTAAGTTTAGCTGTGATAAATTTAGTTGTGCTAAGAAAAAAAAAAGAAAATTATAAATTTAAAAAAATATAATTTCAAAAAAAAATTATAACACTTCAATCATTTATTTTTTCAAAAAATAAAATAAAATATATATTATTCATATTGCTAGTCTCAAGACATCATTAGGAACTGAAATGTTTGTTCCGGTACATTAAAAGTCTCACATCGATTAGAAATTGAGGTCAATAATCTTTTATAAACAACCCTCTCTCCCAATCCATTAAAATACCCTTTTAAAACAAAATCGTATCGAAACTATCGAGCTCAAAACTGAATAATATACCCTAATGATATTTTGAAACTACCTGAACGTATAATAAATAAAATTCATTTCTAAATATATAATAAAAATGGGAAAGACGCCCATATAGAACATGCATCAATTAATGATATGTTGAGAAATATGAAAGAGTTTGAGTTATCTAGAGAACTTTTTTACACAAAAAATCGTATCTATAATCTTGTTTGAATTTTATAAGATGATTAAGGATGATAAACTTTCCAAAAAATCCATGCAAATACATCTTATCTCTCAAAATTGAAACACCAGTTAAGGTTAAAGGAGAACAATTCGTGCAAATTGATCACGCACTCTGATGTTAAGTACATGATTTTATCTATCCGTATGCATTTTTGCTCAACAATTAATTATTGAAATGCGGTTAGAAACATAGCAACAAATTGGTAAAGTTGTTAAGGATGAACTTTAACTTTCTCTAGTTCTGAATGACATAATATGTCGTGGACATAGTATATATATGCATTTGTCAATGATTATAAGATGTCGCTGGCAAATAGTTGTGTTATTCTCACAGCGACTTAGGTTGCATGTGGTTGAGATAAACCTATTTTTTCTCAATGATAATGACATTGTCGAGAAAAATAAATAAATTTTCTTATTCCAATAAACATGTATATGTCACTACTACATGTGTATTTTTGCAACAACTCAATCGATGCATCGTGGGAGAAAATGCATTGTGTGATGAATTTATCTTTATTCTTGCAGTTATCATTGAGACCATATTGATTATTCCCACGATTTCAACGATAAGGGTTCACAAAAAATGGGAGAAATTGTATCTTTAATACGCTTAATATATATCCTAGTCTTGCTTCGTTATCAATATTGTTACAACAAAAAATAACATAAGATACAGTTTTCTTAATTAAGAGTTTATCAACATAAAAATGTTGGATTGTTTTCACTATCTGTCTCAGTAGTGAGAGGTTATTAGAACCCTTACTTGGATATCTATGGTTTTGTTCTTGACATCTTAATTTCTTTACATTTGTTCTTTATTTCTTCCTTCCTCGATTCTGGTTTTCTATCATATATGATTTTCACTTTCTTGTTTATTTGATGGTTAAAAAATTAAAACTTATTATTTGTGGTGACTTATGGAAATGTAAGTAAATTTATATTTAAGCTTCTGAAAATGTATTAGTGTATATTTTTAGTTTTATAAAAATATATCAAAATTTAATTTTAGACTATGTTTGGCAATTAGGAGTTTCTATTTCAACTAGTTTTTAAATTTCTTTTACTGGCTGAAAAACTTTTTATATTATTTGATAAATAACGTTTTTTTTCATAATTTCTACCATTTTATTAAACACTACTTTAGGACTTTAGGTAACATTTTTTAAAACACTAGTTTCTATGTTTTTATATGTATCTTTTTGTCCTTAATATTTTATAAAGTAAGAATTTATCATATTTTGTATTTTCAATACATAATTTTACTAAAATATTTATGATTTAATAAGCAAGTTTTTTTTTTCAACTAATTTTGTCAAACATAACCTTAATCTATTTAAAAATAAAATATTTATATCTAGCTATTTTAAAAAGTAATTAAAGATTAATACTTTAATTTTATAGACATATAACTGAATTAAGATTTAGAATATTATAAATGTAGAAGTAATACATTTACGTAATGATAATATATATGAATAATTTATTATATGCATGCATATAATATTTTTATAAAAGAAAAATATTAGTTGTTAGTTCTATTAAACAACCAAACTCATGACATTTCTTTATTCATCGTAAATTTTGCCATTAAACTAAACTAGCACTTCACACCAAAAACGTACTCTCAATTCAACTACGTCCACAACTCTTATGAACCAAATTAAGTAACGCTTTAAGTACTTTCTATTATAACGTTATTAAATCACATAACTGAAATAGAAGGGTACCCTTTTGAAATGAGATCCTGGTAGATCTCCTATGGCTGTGTATAGTATGAAGCTGGGGCACACAAATCATAGAGAAGACTCCACAGTTTGGCCCACAAGGATATGAAGAAGTTGCTTCATGAGGTGACTTTTTGGTTCCCAACTCACACATATTTATTATTTGTCTATCAACAATTTTATAAAATTATTAGTATTTTAGTATTTAAATATTTATTATTTGTCTATCAAGAATTTTATAAAATTATTAGTATTTTAGTATTTAAAAACTAAAATAACTTGTTTGGTTAGTATTTTTTTTAAAATAGTTTTCAAAAATAGTTTTAATTTTTATGTTTTTAAAAACTTAAAAAAAAGAAAAATAATGGTAAGTAATTTTGCTTTTTAGATCTGTATTTTTGTTTTGAAAACTTAAAATATAAGGAAAATATGATGTTTTTTTGTTTTTCATTAATAACATTTCCATAAACATGAACAAGTTTTTTTCATTTTTATATCTCCAAAACAATTTTCACTTTTTTTTTTGGAAAAGACAAAATTCATTAATAGTAATTCTACCACATGTCACAAGAAATGATAGTAGAGATTTATGAGTTACAGATACATGTAGAAAATGATAACATTTTAGTAGAACTCCTCCACAAATAGCAACTTATTAAAAATGCTCCAAAAAAACAATAGACAGGAAATACATTATTCTGCAAAGAGACTCAAACAGGACCTGTAACCATGGACAAGACAAAATTTGTCAACGCTCTTTGTCTTAATCTGCTTTATGTACAGAATCGGGTGAGGGGATCACTCTACAAAAGATACAGCTGAGACCTTACAAAGTCCTTTGACCCACATTCACAACCTTTGCAAAGATAATTGTCAAACTTCTTCGATAAGGAAAAGTTCACTTTTAAAGACTACTGCATTCCTAGCAAACCAAATACCCCACAAAGTTTAAAGCCAAATAATACTAAGAATATGAGTTGATTCTTTGCCTTCTGAGTTGCATATGCCCAGGAAGTTCCAAAAACTCATTTCACAATCAGCAAGCAGAACAGACTTATACCCTAACCACCTATAACAATGCATCCAAATAGAGTAACTTAACTTATAGGAGAACAACAAACGGTTTACTAATTCTGGTTTTAAGCAACAGAGAGGACAAGTTGCATCATCCATTAGGAGAATGGATCATTAAGCCAATTCAACCTTTGAAGGGATTCTATTCAAGGTCATCTTCCCGAAAAAAGTCATCACCTTTGACGAAGTCTTTGATTTTCATAACCTATTGAGCCACCCCACTAGCTAATCGATATGCCTCATTTACCAAGTACTAATCTGAAGACCCCATACTCACTCCTCACCCACATCCATCTTTCACCTAATTCCTCATATAAACCCCTTCCAAGACTCCCTCCAACTCCCTTACCCACTCATTCTCCCAATTGAATAACTCCCTCCTCCAACTAAGCTTCCAAACCCAATTGTTATTACTCCATCCCCCAACCTCAGAAATAAGTGTCTCTCTTTGATTAGACAGACCATATAACCTGAAAAAAATAAACTTAAGCCCCTAGACACCTTCCAACCAATTTCCCAAAACTTGAACAAGGATCTATCCCTTACCAAGGGTTTAACCTTACCAGAAAACTAGTCACTCACTCCTTCTTCAGCAGTGACTTTTTAGGATGTTATGCCACCACTGGGATCCCTTATTCCTTTGCCTAACTTCTAGGTTACTCCTAATATCTACTCATATCTCGCCTCTAACACCTTGATCCAAAGAGCATTACCACCCTGGAGAATCCTCCAGTGCCATTTACCCAGCAAAGCTTCATTAAAAGCCACGATATCTTTTATGCCCAGCCACTGCTACTTTTGTCTTTACACACCTGCTCCCATTTGATCCAAGCTACTGTAAAGCATTCTTCCGAACCCCCTATAGGAAACTCCTTTTGTAGTGATTGAACAACGTTGGACACCTTCTTAGGGACCTGAAAAAAGACAAAAAATAGAGAGTTAAAGCAAATAGGGTAGATTTGATCAAGTAAATCTGTCCCCTAAGAGATAGATTCTTTTGTCTCCATGAAGTTAATTTTGCTCTCATTTTATCTAGGACTAGCTTCTAAACACACTCACACCTCACATTTTCCCCCACAAGGATCCCAAGATAAGAGAATGGCACTTGCAGAACTCCATAATTTAGGATCTTAGCAAAGGAACTCACCTCCGACAACTTCACCCCAACACCCCCCCTCCCGAAACTACTCTTGTGAAAATTAATCTTAAGACCAGATGCCAACTCATAGCATCTCAAAGTACTTTTAAGAGTGAATATATTTTGAAGCTCGTGCGAGATCATGAAAATGGTATCATCTACAAATTATTGGATGACAACTTGAAAGTCATGATTATCTAATGTAATGCATGAAATTAGATTAACCGATTAAGTCTTACTAAACAACCCTCCTAACCCTTCAGCAACAATTAAAAATAAGAAAGGTGTCATAGAATCACCTTAATATAAACCTATTTGTATACGAAACTCCTTCGTCGCACTACCATTAACCAATATTGAGACTAATGATGAAGATAGACATCCATGAATCCAACTGATCCATTTGTCCCCAAAACCAAATCGATTAAGCATGTAGAACAAAAATGCCCAGCTGACAGAGTCATACGCCTCCTCGAAATTGACTTTAAACACCAATAGGAGTTTCTTATGATATTTAGCCTCCTGAATCACTTCATCAATAGCAACCATGTTGTCTAACAATTGTCTTCCTTTAATAAAAGTTATCTGTGTTTCTTCAATGATACTGGGCAGCACCTTTTGTAATCTATGAGCCATCATCTTTGTAATAATTTTGTAGAGCACACCAATTAGTGAGATCAGCCTATAATCCCCCACATTCCATGGGCACTCCTTGTTAGGAATCAAGGAGATAAATGAGGCATTGCCCTCCCCCCTCTTGGAAGCTTCTCATTTCAATAAAATATGTCCATACTTTCCTTATATCCTCCTTAGCATGTCCCAAAAATGTTTCACAAACATGTTATACTCATCCAAACCAGGAGCTTTGGAGCTATCACACTCCCAAACTGCCATTTTGATTTCATCCATAGTAAACTCCCTTTTGTAATTCTTCTCTTTGGGTTTCCAAGAGGCTTTTAAACTCCACCCCATCCAACCGAACGCCTACCTCCCTAGGCTTGGAACATTTCTTGAAAAAATTCATGGACCGCTTGTTTTACTTGCCTTGGGTCTTCCACCCATTCCTCGTTTGATAGCACACCTAAAATACCATTCAGTTTCCTCCTTCGAGCAATAGAAGAATGGAAGAACCTAAAGTTCATATCTCCGCATCTTAGTCACTTAAGTTTTGCAATATGAGCCAATAAGGTCTCTTGGTAAGAGCTCCATCTTTTCAGATCACCAATAGCCTCCATCTACAACCCGATTCCTTCTTCCCCAAGGTTACCCTATTCAGCATCTTTGTCATAACTCGCAATTTTATTCTTCAGAATGCATGTTGTAACATCTACCCTACCAATTTTCAAACAATACTTACCAACCAAGTTCTTTTTTTCTCTTCCTTCAGAAAATAGTTCTTGTAAATTATTTTTCAAAAGTCTTTTAAAAAACTTGAAAGCAAAATCAAACTAATCAAGTCATTAATCATCGAAATGTCAAATATGATAAAATCTATAATCTCATTTTCCTTAGATTTGAAATCTAGCTAAAATTTATTGAGAAAAAAACTTATGTCTGATAGTATAAAAAGATTTACATTGACGTTCAAGCATAATTATTTTATTATGATAAAATTTAATAATTTTACAAATTAATACTTTAAAAGTCATATAAACAAAGTATTGTGATTCAACACAAATATAAATTTGTTTACATAACTAATGTATAAGTATTAAATTCAAATTTATTTTATATAAATATTTCATATATATATATAAAAGTCTTGTGTACATAAAATTACACTTCATGGATTTATTGTATTGTAAGTATGTAGATTTGTTCCATACGCACGCTATTAACCGGCTTGAAGGAGTAGTGGAGGTGTTTCTATTACCATTTTGAACATTAAAAATTATGTTTACACATTTCAAGAGAGAAAATGCAGATACAAGTCTTGTCTATCAACCTTTTAGCATATTTGGTAAATTTAATTGAGAAATTCAAAAATATTTTTACTTCTAAAGCAACATTTTTTCTTTTTTTCATTTTATTACTTTAAAATTCATGAATGGCCATTGAAATTTCTAGCTAAAATAGCATTGCTAAATTTTATGCAAACATAACTTTTCGTTTTGAGTTCGATGTCGATTTGTTATACACTTTATTACATCAGTCATACATAATAAGTTAGCTTAATGAAAATTAGAATAGTAAGAATAAACTTTGAAATTCTATATATGTTTGTGCAGGAACTAAACCAAACTAATATAAGTCACAAATTATAAGTAAATTATTATATAAAACATTTTAGCCTAAGAAAGTATGATTTGGTATCACCTAGGTATATATATCTATGTAAAAATTTTAAAACGGCTTAAAAACTGTAAAGATGTTTTTCACTTTAATCCTCCATCATTTGAAACACCATGTGTGTGCTTCGGTGTGATACGTTATTTTTATGGATAAATGGCTAATTTAGTCATTGAAAGCCAGTCATTTTTTTAGTTCTTGAAAGACTGTAAGTAATAAAATGACAACCTATGATGTTGTTCTCTTCCCATTTTTATAAAAATAGGAAATCACTTTGGTATCTAAAAATATGAGATGATGACACTTTAGCCTGAGAGAATAAAAGATGAAAAATAGTCTCTGAAAGTGTATAAGTCAAAACTCAAAAACTTGTAAGTGACAATATTATTATAATTTGAGTAAAAAAAAGGCTATTTATCCATAGAAATAACAAGTAACATGCATTATGATTAATAGATCTGAATTTAAAGAGAGGATTAAAAGGAAATTCTTTTTTATTACACTTTCAAAGATATTTTTAAAACTTTCATACTTTTAGAACCTAATTATACTTTCACGAGTTAATTAAAGTGAGAAACATTTTATATTCTTGGGAATATTTTTAAATTTTTACACCAATAAACCTTAAAGTGGTTTTTGAAAAATGTTAAAAGATAACCAATATGTCTTAGAAAAATATTTTTCAACTTATTAATTGATAAATTTTTTTTAATATTATGCATATTAATTCATGAAATACTTTAAATACTTTTAAAGTCTTTAAATTAAGTATTATCTAAAATGTTTTAAGAACCAATTTGCATAGTCAACATTTCAAATATCAAAATGCTACAAATATATAAAGAGAAAAAGACTTGTCATCTGCACAGTAAAGTTTTACACTAATATTTAATCATAATTTTTTATATATAATAAGTTTGTTGACTATAATTTACTAATTGATATACTTTAAAAATCATTTAAATAAGAGTTTAATTAATATACACTGACAGTGTAACAAAGTTTTCCACTACTTTCGTTCACAACTCTTTATTTATATGACTTTTAAAATATTAATTGGTAAAATCAACAAACTGATCATAAATGAAGGATTAAAATTGAATATTAATGTAAATTTTTTTTTCATCGACAATAAATACTAATTAAATTCTATAAATAAAGAGTTATAATTAAATATCGGTGTAAAATTCAATACACAGTTGTTAAACTCTATATAAATGCTACTATCAAAATTACAGTTTACTCATTTTTACACTTTGAAACATGTCATCAAATTAAACTTACTTTGAAGAATATCAAAGTAACTGTATACTCTAAATAATTTGTCCCAAATGTGGTGGTCCACACATTTCAAACCAAATAAATAACAAGTCCTGAAAAGGAAGACAACCCATGATAGATAGTTCCTATGCATCCATTTACATTTGCAAAAAGTCCATTAACTCAGTGGCCCCATCTGGATGCTACTTACACAGAATTGCAAGTGGGATATCCGAATCTGTGGGAGCAGAAAACACATCCATCTATTTATACATACACTTTAGCACTGTGTTCCACCATGTCATAGAACAAAGATTTACTATTAGAATTTGAATATCCATAAACATTAATTATTACAGCATACAATATGCACTGCACCACTGTACTTTTTGTCTCTCTCTCGATAGAACTTCCAAGGTTTATCATAAAAGCTATGCAGCTACTCACCTAAACATGACAGTCATCAATGGAGGCTAGCACATGGGTGGCACCACCCCTTACCCTCTTTCAGTATCATAAGCCCATTCCTCCATGTTGTGTTCTGAACCTCTTTTACCAATCATATTCGATTACTGTTTTTAATTTTTTATGAGAACCATAAAGGATATGTATGTTTGTAAACATATGTATTTTATAAATATGAGATCACGTTGTGGAATTGGTTCTGAATCTAGAATTTGTTTTATATTTCACATTTTAAATTAATTTTGAATTAAAGAAATGGGAGAAATTTTTGCATTAAATAAATAATTTTACCAAAAAATTTACTCTTAAATTGTTTTTATATAAAAACATTCAAATATAAATAATCACATTATTTTAAAATCAATTTTACAAATTAATAATATATAAAAACAATTCTTTTAACATCTTCCATGAACATAATTATTAAAAAATTTTATGTCAATAATGTGTTTGAAGTAATGAATCTTAAATAATATTTTAATTTTGATTCATATGTCTTAAATAATAGTTTGATTGTGATTCATATCACTTTGTGAATCTTGTTTTGAATGAATGATGATAAATATTATTGAATCAATGTGATTTTGTCTCTTCAATAACTACTTTCATTTTCCTTTTTACTTTTCTTTCACCATTTTTTAAAAAAATTGTAAAATAAGATGTAATGATGATATATTGATGGTATAATTACAAATTATCACTATACTTGCTGTTATCAATAACGAGTGTTACCTTCTTTTATCGAGTACCAATAAACGGTTACAAGGATATGTAACTGTCTAATATGTATTTATTCCGTTATAATTATAATCATTATAAATAAGTTTAAAAGCTATATATTTATTTAAAAAATTTAATTCTTAAATTTTAATTTATAATTTATTGTTATTTATTATTTTTTATATATATACATATATTAAATTAAAATATAATCAATAATTTAATATATATTTTATTTAATAATAAGTAAATAAATTTAATTTAAAAAAATAATATAATGGATTACACACAAATGAGAACAAGAATGAAGATTAAATTTCAAACTTATTCGGTGAATAAGAACAGAGAGTATCAAATCCACATTTGTCCCACCCTACTACGTTCCTAGTATATATATATATTTCATGAAACAAAGTGTTTCATATACAACACATCCACAATAGATAGAAGATTCCCCACCACTACCCATTTCTAATAAGTATGATTTCATCTACATAAGAGCTTTAATTATGATTCTAAACTAACCCCTTTTAAAGCACATGAGGATTGAGGATCCGGTTAGAATAAGTGGTATACCTGTATAAGTCAAACCTATACACTAGCCATTTCCAAGACATTAACTGAATAAAAACAAAGATAATTAAAGACTTTTTAGTTTTCTTTTCAAGAGTATATATATATATATATATATATATATATATATATATATATATATATATATATATATATATATATATAATATGATAGTGGTAGTGATGATAATAATGACAAAGATATTAATGAGAATAATCACAATAATAACAATAGTTGCACACTCACGTTGATGGTGGTTGCACTTAGATAATTTTATTATATTGGTGAATTTTTATTTTATTTTTAATTACTAAAATTTTAATTTTCTTGATTAATTTTTAGTTATTAAAATTTGATCTTTTTTATAACTATCAAAATTTACTTTATTAATTTTTAAAATAATAAATACATAAATATCAAGTTACTACTGCTACAAAGCATGTGGAGAGTCTAACAATAATATATTATTATAAAAATAAAATAAAAAAGTTAGTAGAATAACTGTCCGATAAGTATTATTATAAAAATATTAGATTGTATCTACTCTTCCGAGACTCGTTGATAACATGATAGCCACAGGGGTATTAATGTAACTATCATGTCATAAAAAATACAATTACTTTATTATAGGAACCAAAAATATTGATAGTTACTAAATATGTTTAAAAAATTGTTAACATGGTAATATAGATGATAATTTTTTCTTCCAAATACTTAACACAAATATATATGATCAAAACTTGATCATGATGAAATAAACTAATTAAATTACAACAATTTCATACCAGTTAATCGCAGCATAAAATATTAACTAATTACAATTTATATTTTATTACCTTAACTTTCAATTTTTTTTTTAGCTGGATACCCTTAACTTCCAATTTAAATCAATAATACATTTTTTTTACAGAATTTAAATCAATAATACTACTAACATAGTATTTATGAACTACAGCCGACAATAACTATATATATAAATTTGAGTGAAATTGATTAAAAACAAAATAAAGACAGAAAAGAAAGATATTGTTAAGATGCACTCAGAGCTGAGCCACAAGATCCATGCATGATCATTTGATACAAGTATGTATATTTTTTTGGTTCCTAGTTACTACATGAAGTACGTATATGTTCCTTTTACGTTTGCTAATTTATCTAAAACATTTTTTATTGCAAAACTATAAAAAGAATTTAATTATAATAAGAATTTAAAATTAAAAACCGTATAAAATAATTTTACACTCTCGTTAAATATATGACTATTATGATTGTTAAGATATTTATTATAAAAATTAATAAATTTATCATAAATAAAATATCTCAAGCAATTAATTGACAATATTAAATAATCACCTATTTTTTCTTACAATAAACTAATATTGTCGCTTATATATAAATTGTTTTTATATATTGACTAAATAATTTAACCATTTAATTGTTATTTATTTTTATTTTTTGTACATCACTTTAACATGATTTTTTATTTGATATTATTGAAACCCGAGGCATGAAAAATGTAAAGCCCTAAAAATCTTATGGTTTTGACGATAATATAGAATATTAATCTTTGATTAACTATAAGATTTATTGAGATCCACAGAACATACGTGTATCCAACGATATGATATGTATACTAGCTTCAACTTACACATGTAAATATATTGTTTTTTCATAAAGCATCTAACACGCTACAAAAAGTATGGATTTAAAGGTTTTGAAAAAAACTAATGTTTATCAAAAATGGATTCGCAGTAATTTCAACTATAATAATAAATTTTATAATAAAAAATATAAAATATTAAAAATTTAGCATTAGATTATAATTATATATTTCTGCATTCACTTGAGATTATACCAAAATTTGGACACATTAAGATTGTATAGAATTTGGATCCATATTGGACACATTATTATTTTGTTTGTGCATCCAATGCTTTATAATGGAAATTTAAGTTGAATATGTTTTATATCATAAAACTAAGTTTCAGAATAATCAATACTTTTTAGAAAAAACATAACAATCCATTCCTCACTTTTTTCAAAAGTTGACAAGTCAAAAGAAAAAACTTGTCAAGCTTGATGTAAACAAAAATGAAGAAATAAATGTATCTCAACAACATTAAACTTTTAATAATCAAAGAAAAGATTCTAAGAATGTTGAACCTACTTGAGATTTGATTATGTGTTAAAGTATATTTACGGCTTGGTTTTATGACAAAGTCGTATATAATTTGATGCTAATAAGGATCTCAACTAAAACACTTGAAGACCTTAATTTTATAGTTTTATTTGTTTTATCATTTACTTGAGTTATGCCTAACAAATGCTTAGTCTCTATGACTTATCCATAAAATTAATTAACCAATAATCAAGTATAACATGAATTTTAGAAAAACTAGAATAAACTAAGCTGTGAGTGTTTTAGGAAATCATGTATAACATTTTTAGTATAAATAATAGATTATAACTAGTTTTAATCGATTATTTTAAGCACTCTTTTTATATTGAAATTGTTTCTAGCTGGAGCAATATGTTGTTTTTAGAATAATTTATTATTCTTAGTGGAAAAAATATGTTGCTTTTAAAACGATCGATTGTTCTGCATCTGAATCGATTTTGATAAATTTTTCAAAATTCTAGTGTTTACTGTTTTAATCAATTATTTAGCAAAGAATTTATTATTTTGACTAAAACAATTATGATGTGGCTGAATAACTCGATGTTGGTATGCAAAGACGAAACCATTATAAAATAGTGTGTCTTCTCGCTATATCTTGATCTTACATTTTACATTTATTTGTTGTGTTACATGTTGTGAATTTGGTGTTGATATTTCTATAAATTGGATCTTAATTTATTTAATGAGATCATTAATTCTTGAATTTTATTGCTATCATGAGTTTTGCAATCTGATTCTTTAAACCCTTTTTGGAAAAACTTTTTGAACAAAAGATTAATTGGAATAATACTAGCTAAAAGGAGGACAATTTTAATACTCTTGATATTTTTTAAAAGAAACAATTTACCTCCTCTTGATTTCACCATCTATGTTAACAAAGAGAAGAAGTTTAGAAGAACATGTAAATGCTATGAACCATGTGGAAATACATGTTTAAATAATTTATGCTTTGATTTGCGAAGTATTTGTATTACTGCAAAATTATCGATGGTTTGATTCATTTAGTTTTGGTTTTTAGTTTTTTTTAAAAAGTTTTTAAAAATGTTTTTTAAAAGAGAAAAAAAATTGTTTGATAAGTATTATTTAAAAATTGTTTTGCAGACATGAAAATAAAAAAAAATATTTATATTTACGAAAATGTCATTAATAAAAAGCAAAAACCAACATATACTTGCTGTATTTCAACTTTTCAGAACAAAAAGAGAAAATTAAAAAATAAAATGACTTATAAAATTCATGTTAATAAATCAGAACTATTTTTAAAAATCCTTTTAAGAAAACAGTAATCAAACAAGTTTTTTAATTTTAAAATATTAAAAATTAAAAAAAAGTTTTATAAAATTGTTATTAAATAAACATTAAATCCTTACTGGACGAATTGAAGTGATTATCTTATAATATTTCAATATTTTTTCAAAGAATATAATTGATTTTGTCAAAATTGACATAGAAAATACTTGTTTATAACTAAAATTCTAGTGTATAAAATTATATATATTTTTAGATTAACCCTTCTTTATTTTTTTTAATTTTTTATATCATTACTGGAAAAAAATCATATATATTATTAATGCATTAGAAATAGTTGTTGATATAATTTTAAAAATAATTATTGTATAAATTATTAAACACGTATAGAATAGTATATGATTAGACTACCGTATAAATACCTTTAATTTACATTATTAGTCAATGCATTATTTATTTTTTACATTTAGAGGTAATTAATTACAAATGCATCCTCTGAAGTTTAGTATAATTACAAATGCATCTTCTCTTTTTTTAAATTACACAAATTCTCTTACTTTTACCTACTCATTAGAGTTGTCCTCTCTTATTTCAAAATTATGTAATATCATACAAAAATTTATTACATATGTACTCTTAAGTTTTCTATAATATTACACATGTACACCTAAGTTTTATATGTTATTATATATGTATTTCTAAGTTTTATGTGTTATTACACATGTAACCTTTATATTTTTCAAATTTTATCGTCAACATCTCTCTTACCTCTGTTGTTGCACGGTTACAAAATTTGAAAAAAAAAATTATTCATATTACATTCACATGAAATAAAACATACTAATGTAAAAATAAATAGAGGTGTGTATAGTTTGAAAAGGAGAAGTATAATTGTAATGAATATAAATAATGCTTTTTCTCACAAAAATGTAGTAAATATTTTTTATGTTGAAAAATGACTACATACTCGTACTTAATCATAAATTATCATTTATAATAAATTTATTATCTTTCATAATAACTACATTAAAAGTTATTTATGTAAATTATAATTAAATAAAAATATAAAATTCTATATTTATGAACTGGGAATGAAACAAAATATCATAACTATAAAAAAATATAAAGAAAGTTTTATTTAGTTTGATTTATATATTTTTACAATGATTTTAAAATTTTAACTATTAATTAAAACTTTTCAATATTTGAGTTTTTCACCTAATCTAAAGAAATTATTGGTTTCTAGATTTTTATATTTGTTTGGATGTTTTGGACACATAATATTATTATTATTATTATATTTTTAAAAATAATGATAAAGATCATATAAATATTAAAAGCATGGAAAGAAAAAGTCTGGATCATATATATTCATCTAGAGAAAATTTAAAAACCTACGTAAATCTCTAAAACTCTATACAATATGGTTTTATATAGTTACGTAGTTATCAATCTGATTATTTGTTTTAAATTCAAATTTTATCAACTGTGGAAGTTATTAAAACTTAAAATTAATAAAAAGAATACTTCACATAATAAAACACTTAAAAAATTAAATTGAAAATTTAAATTTTACTTGCCATATTTATCAAATATTAAATAAAATTAAAAAAAAAATAGTCATATATAAGATTAACCCGCATTTATACTTTCTATTGATATAAATTAAGGTTACCCTAGAGTTCACCAAACTAAATGTCACATAGTCAATAATCTTTTAACAAACACTAAGATCCCCTAAGAATATATAATTATGTAACCATTTAACCTATATCATAATGTGGTCTACGCCGTTGTGAAATTTACCACAGATATGTGATTTTCGGTCATATGTTACAAATCAATTAAATTAGGCTAGAGTTGTTCTTACTTGTAACTTAACTATTGACCTATGGTACTTTCATATACCCATTTTTATGCTTTCTTGTACTCATGGTTGTGGCCCCTTTTCACACACCTTGTGTTGAAAGTTGGTCACATGTTTTAATATATTGTTTTGTCTTCTAAAAAAATTATTGTTTTCATCTTTTTCCTTTAAAAAAAGTTGTGAACTTTTTATTTTTAACTCCCTTCAGTTCAAAAGAGCTACCTCTATATTCTTTTTTATAAGTTGTTTGTAGAATAAAACTTCTTTTTATCATCTTTTAATTTTTATGGGAAAAAAAAAAACCTCAGGTAATCAATTGTATCCCTGAAAAACTCACCAAAACCAGAGATAAGGTCCTCACATTTTTGGGATATAAATTCATACCTTATCAACTGGACTAACATTTGGTGGTAATCTTATTCTTTTAAAAGTCTAAAATGAAGTAATATCATTTTAGTAACATATCTCTTAGCATTTTTGGATGCTTGAGACCATGTAGTATCATTTTATTGAACTACATTATTCTATATACTTTATGAGAAATATTTATGATATAAAGAGTGACTATGTAAGAATCCAAAGATAAGTAGGAAATCCATAAATTCCCTACTAAAACCACATAGACACCTAGTTTATATAAAATGATACTCAGATTATTGTGGGCACAAAATGTCAATTGAGCAAACACTTAGATAATTGGTCTAAACAAAAAAAATTCATAAGTACTTCAATAGTGCAAAATTGTACTCAATAGGAGTAATATCATAATAAGCACTTTTTTACAAAGTAGAAAATCATACTCGATAGGAGTATTGCATCTACAATATACTTATAGAATTTTGACCAAACAAAATGTGAAATTTTGGGTAAGGAAATGCACAATACTTAATTGCATACCAAAAGAATTAATGTGCAATACCCAACAAAATGCTCTTAACATCCATTAAAGATGTCTATTAAGATACAATGAATTATGTATCTCAATTAAAATAGGACAAAAATAAATAGTCAAGTCCTATAAAGTATGTCATATCACAATTAAATGTGCACAAGAATATATGACAATACAAATAGATAAGTCTCGAGACATGATACAAAATTATATACTTCTAAAATTTTGATCAATATTAAATTTGGGTAAAAGAGATGCACAATGCATAATTTTATGCCAAAAGGATTAATGTGCAGTACCCAACAGAATGACCTTAACATCAGTTAAAGATGTCTACAAAGATACAATGGATTTTATGTATCTCAATAAAAATAGGACAAAAATAGAGAAGCCCTATAGAATATGTCATATCATAATTAAATATGCACACGATTATATGACAATAAAAAATATATAAGTTTCGAGAGATAAAAGAAGATTATATATACTCTCACTAATCCTTAATATACCAAAAAAATATTAGGATTATAATTAGGGTACACTAGTATTAAAAGTCCTAGTGATAATGGGATGATGACTTTATAAGATAATAATAAAAGTGAATTAAAATTCACTATTATTCTACTTAAGGAATTAGAAAGTAGTAGAATAACGAATGATTAATGAGAGAAGTGGTTAAAATAACAAAAATATGAAACCTACAAATTCATCCATAAGAATAAATAATTCTCACAAATGGTTTCATAATTAACCACATATTAATCAATTTTTACAAAAATATTGACCCCTATGAGGATCTTGAAAAAATAATTATATGAGTGAGAAAATAGATCACTTGATAATTTTACGTAGAATATGAGATCATAAGCAAGTTCTCAAGTAATCATAAACAAAAATCAAGTGCTACAATAAACAATATTTACACACACTTGAGAATAAAACATGATTACACGCAGCAGAAGAATGGGACATATTCTTGCATATATTAAGGATATAATAATAAATAGTCTCTAACTCTCATCCCAATTTATAATGGACATAGGTTTATTTATATATCCCAAAATAAAGCCTCTAGCTTTTACAAGAATACCATTAACAATATTATAAAATATGGTATGGAGAAATTAATCTCTTAAAATTTGGGATTCCTAAAGAATTGCATACTAATATTGCAAATCAATAGAGAGTTTGTTATACAAGAAAATATTTTACAAGAGACCAATATAAAATCCTTAATATAGATCTCAACAATGTGATCACAAATAATGTGATAAGAAAAAAAATAATTTTATCAAGAACATTTATTTTTTGCACATGTATGATTAATTGGACATTTAAAGTAAAAAACCTTATATCACAACAATTTATTTTATAAGATATTAATTAAAATTCTAATATACAAAATCCTTCCACTTGATAAAGAAAAAATAAGTTGACATAACAAAAAAATACCCAGAGGGCTAAATAAAATTCAACTATTTCTTTATCAATATATATATATATATATATAGAAATTTTGCAGCACAAAAAATGCAACATTTTTTTTTTGTTTTGAAGGAAAAATGTCCAATTAAAAGTTATAAGTCATTATGGAACAAAAAAAATGAGAGTGTAAATTTTGGTTCCATATAAATATAACTAAACATGATCAAATGAGGGAAATAAACTGAACATTACAAAAATAGGGAAACATTATGTAATTCTAAAAGTTCAGTTAAAAGAGAATCCCTAAGGAAATTACAATGCACTATAACTTATATCAATAAAATCCTAATACCGATAGGATATAAGAAAATCATTAACATAAGCCAAGAAAAATACATTGTATAACACCAAATTACATTAATAACAATACACCGATAGAGTATAGTTATCATCAATGCAATAAAAGAAAATAATTATATCACAAAATTCACATAAATGCATCTAAAATAGTGAAATTATAATTATGTAAATAAAAAAAAGAAATTATGCATATTGTCCAATAAATTTGCATAATTTTAATCATATATATTATATGACCAACATACAAAATTCACATTATTATACCCGTGATAGACAAGTAATAATAATGCAAATTAATAAAGAAAATTATGCTCATAAGAGAAGGACAATTAAGATTGTGCATAATTAATAAAATAACCTAAAATCAATTTATAAATGATAATTCACTATTAAAGAGAGTACAGTATAATTGGAGAATACAAATACTGTAAAGAATTATCACAATGAAAATAAGTAAAAAATTCAAGATCATAATAGTAAAAAAAAATTTTAATTTAATCTTGAATTAATCAATTTTTTTTTTATACTAAAAAATACCAATAATATAAAAATATTAAATAAATATGGTATTTTTGAAAAAATAAGAATATAAAAAATTAGCAACAACATTCAATGCTTTTGAGAATGAATTTAACACACGAATCATCATCCATGATCGTATCAAAACGACAAAGTTCTCCCTTGACCAAATCACAAAAAATATAGGTATAAAAATGAGTCCATGCAACCCCATTAACACTTTCCAAAGTAAAGTTATCACAAATATATTATGTTGCCCACACAAATGACTCATATTGGTCAAACATAAAAAAAAGGAAAACTATTAAGTAATTTTGAAAACAATTTATCCCATAATTATTTAAAAAAGAAAACTAGGTTTTAAAGGGGTAGCACTTAAAAAATATTAATTTACCCATATAAGAGTAAGGGAATGAAACTTTAACATGTTATTTTAACAATAACAAGTAGCATAAACCCTCATTTTTTTTTGTGAAAAAACTAATAGTGAACTATATTATAAAATTTCACTAATAACACAAAAAATCTTCAATTCAAATTTAATTTTCTAATAGAAAACAACCATAATTCTCTAATAGAAAACAACCATAATATGTATCTAATTTGGCTCTGATACCAATTGATGGAAATAAAAGGAAACCTTAAATTAGTAGATACAAGATTATAGTATGTATAGAGAATTAAATATAAAAGGATAGAGGAAAGAGAATTTGTGTACCTCAAATATATTGAATTGAAGTTCTTGATTTTCAAGAACAACAAAAACCCTAGGAATTATTATTGTAGAGATATGAGTTCAATAAGAACTCTTGAGGGTTTTACTACCTACTTTCTAGGGGATTATTCTAGAGAATGTGTATTGTTGTTGTTGTTATAATTTGCTTAATGGGATGGCAAATTTATAATCCCCCAGGGTAGGCAGAGACCCCTCAAATGGGCTTTTTTTTATGATTGACTCAACCCATCACAGAGTCAATCTTACTATAATCCCATTCAAATAATCATAAAGATATTATAAGATATGATTATCACCAAATCTTAAATTGCCAGATAATGATAAAATATAATTGATTAATACCAATCCACTATTATTTCCAACATAAAACATTAATGTCAATTATTACTAGTTCCAGTCTAAAATATAAGAAAAAAATAATTTAAAGTAATTAAAAAAAAGTTAACATTATTTAATTTTGATAATCTCAATAAAAATTAATTCATTTCCTAAACTACCCTTTATATTTAATTGTATAAAAAAATAAAAAAACAAGATTGTTAAAAATAAAACTCTAATTAAATAAAAATTATTTTAAAGAAGATATTATTAATTAACTAAGAAAAATTAATTAAAATTTACTTATATTGTAGTGTACTGTATAAATTTTTTTTATTTTGCATATATTTCAGACGGATTATAGTATTAGGTCAAGTGATAGCCAAGGTTAATTTTCCACGAAAATCATAGTTGTTGTGCATATCATTTAATGGGTGATAATTTGTTTTATATATTTATATATCTTATGTAACTCTATTTTGATGCAATAAGAAAATAGTCGCTCCAATATTCCAGAGGACATAAACACATTGTCGAACCTCGTTAATTAAATCCTTGTGTCTGTGTGAGTGCTTGAAATAGTAATTTTGCTCTGTAATTTTAGTTGTTCCTCTAATAATTTTAAAGATATGGAATCATATTGAATGATTGTGTAAAAACATTTCTTGAGCAGAGTTGTTGTATGAGTATATGGAAAACCATATATAAAAAATTGTATTTTTCTCTATTATGTACGTCTTTATGTCTCTACCTAGCTCTTAAAATATTTCACACTTTTACAATATGAGAAGCTAGAATAATAGTAAAGGGAATAAACCTCGACAAGTGAAAAATGATATTTTCAATATATGAATATTAATTTTGTGTGTGTATATATATATATATATATATATATATATATATATGTTATTTATCTATGTTTTTAAAATTAGACTGGTGATCGAACCAGTAAAGACACTAGTTCACGATTCATTAGTTCAACCATTATTGAACCAGTGGTTGAATTGATTTTAATAAAATAATATTTTTTATTAATAATATATTATAATAATTAAGATTATAAAAGAAAAAATATATTAAGGTTGTAATTATAAAATGATAAAAGTAATTTTACTAAATACACTCTCATATTGTTAAGTTAAACTCCATGTTTATTGATTTTTTAATTAAAAATTAGTTAATTTAAAAAAATAAAGGATGTATTTAAAAAAATAAAAAAATTTAAAAAAAAATACAAACTGGTTGAACTATTTAACAACCAATTTTCACTTATTTTATCGGTTTTTAACATTTTTTACTTTATTACTAATTTCTTGTTCATTTATTTTCAAAGTTAATCGAAATGATTAGTAAATCAATTCATCAATTTTTCGATTAAACCGGTCGTTCAAATAGTTATTTATATAATAAGGATAGAAAAGTAATGGCTATAATGTAACAATCCTTTTTGGGTTGAGTGCACGTACATTGTTACCATTTATGGTATCATGATGCAAGCAGAATTATCCCCTAGCACGTGTTATGCCTGCTATGTCCATGCATTAGAATCACGTCCTGTGACTCTAAACACTTTACGTTGTTGTAAGGGATCGTGTGGTAGGTATAAGTTTAATTATTTCTATCTTGCCCACATTTTCATTCACTGCATTTATATTCAAAATATATGTTTGTATATTACTATATTGAATTTTTCTGGGAAATAGTTAATTGAAGAAATAGCAACACAAGTATAAAAGTGAGTTTGATTGGACTTGCAAAAGAGAAAGGGCTTTGTAATGCGACCCAAGAGAAGTGCTAAAAAATGTTCATATGCCAAAGAGTTTAATAGGTATGTTCTGTATTGCTTTCAAAAATTTCAATCAATTATAGATCATATTTTATATAAATTTTAAGATGATTATCATAAAATTTATGCCTGCATATTCAAAATGTTGTTCATTTAAAATCCCTCCCAAATGAATCATATTTTATTGTTTTGATACAATACTTAATACTCGGGCTACATTTGTTACTCATAAAGAAAATAATGTTTTTTTATTATAAAAATATTTGTAAAATATCATACAACTTTTGAGATATAAAAATTGATTCCTTTAAAGATTAATCAATTTCTAATTAGTCAAATGGACCACATAGTAGCTAGTTAGATTATTATCCAAGTTTTTTTCCCAGTTGCATCTCCTATGTGGTATCAAAAGTTACTAGTACATTTTGTTGTAGTACCTTGGATTTACCAAACCACCTACAACAATTCAATCATACTTGATACACATGCATAGTTGCAATTAAATAACAAATGAAACAGACTCCATAAATTTCTTGCATAATGAACATAGATTTTCATCCAATAGAGATATGTTTCTTTTAATAAGTTTCTCCTTTATTGGTATATATAAATATATATATATATATATATATATATATATATTATATTTTTCTGATAAAAAAATGGTAATACCATATATTTTTTCATTAATATAAAGGTTTAAACAACAATTTCCTCTTTTTAAAAATTATGAGACACAATGTCTTTAAAAATAGAGTACAAAATATCAAAAATTTAAAAATAGAATGACCCAAAGTGTAAGTAAGCCAATATTTTCTTATATAATGAGTTTAAATCGCTTATCACTTTCCAATTATCATTTATTTTCACTTGATGAAAAATTAAAATTTGTACTACAAAAATATAGAGGACAATCATGTCATACTTACTATCGTGCTAAGTCATTGAGCTTCCAAAGTCATGTAATAACAATATTATTTTACAAAAAAAAAACTAAAACTAAAATTATTCCTTAAGCGTGTAGAGACTAGAGCTAAAAAATTGAAAAACCAAAAAAAAAAAATCTTTAGAGGATCAAATAAAATTCTTATTGGAACCAAATTGTTATTTAAACATAATATAAATCTCCTTTAATTTATATACGATTATATAGATCAAAAGAAGTGAAAGAAAATCAAGTATAATTTCAATAATCTCAGTAAGTGTGAATATATAGTTTGTCCTTGGTGACATCAACTTTCTGGTTGTGAGGGTATTCTTATGTATATTCTAGTTGGTAGTTTAAAGAAATACCTATCAATTTTCGGTTTTGAACTTGTTTAATTATAATTATTTTGAGAAAATGATAAATTTTTTATTTCTTAGAAATATTTTGAATAACAAGCTATTATTTTTTAAAATATAATAAATTCAAAGACTTTGTAAAAGAATTCATGAATTACTACTTCACTTACAAGTGCTAAGAACACACTCCTGGGCTAAGAATTAATATATTTTTAAAAATCCCAAATATATTTATAATCTTCCTTCTACAGCACATAACAGGTACGTCTCAAATCTATAGTTTTTCGACTTTGTTATTCCAAATCAATTGATTTTAATTTTATTTTTTTTTAAACTTCCAAATCAATTGATCCGAAATTAAATTTCAATTTTATGTTATCCTAATCATATGATTCGGAATTTCTTTTGATATATGTTTCGAATCAACTTATCCAAAATTGAATGTTAGTTGTATTTCTAGATCAGTGATTCTGAAATACATAAAAACATAAATTTTAGATCAATTGATCTAAATTTTATGTTTTTATGTATTATGAATCAACTGATCTGGAAAATGAGGGTACTAAAGGTGCAAATAGAAAATATGTGATGCTAAAATAAATTACCTAGCTAGAAATACCCAACGTATTTTTGTTTGGTTGAATATAGCCCAAAGGGTGGAAGAAAAGTCCCAACTCAAATAATTCTTCTTACACACCAAAAATCTCAACCTACACCCCTTTCATTAAGGAAAGGTTTATGTAAAATGAAAGCTCTACATTTCAAGAACTGCAGACTGAAATTGTTGAAGTGCAAGAAGTAGAGACCCTTTAAGAATTGTGAGAGCTTTGTTTTCATTTTGCTTGAACAGCACTAATTTAAAGTATGGCGGTGACTAGAATGGACCAAAATTTGTGGAAATACCTCAAGATTCCACCAAAAAGTAAAATGGCTTGGTTGTTTGTTTGAGTAAATTTATCAAGAAGAATTTTTAATAAAAAATATAAAAACTAGCCATTGTAAAAACTAGCAGCATATACAAATGAACAATTTTGCATATTGGCATATGGAACAATTTTGCATATTGGCATATGGATTACCTACTAATATTGTCGATAAATATGTTTGAATTGGAGAAACCACAACATTACAATGTTTAGATAAGTTTATGAAGGATGTCTACAATATAATTGGATCTGAATACTTAAGAAACTCTAACAACAATGACTCAACACCTACTATAAATGGGTGAGAAATATGGCTTTCCAGATATGTTAAGTAGCATTGATTGTATGCATTGGGGAGGGAAAAATTGTCTAATAGCATGGAAAGGCTAGTTTTGTCGTGGCAATGCCCTACCTACAATTGTGCTTGAAGTTATGGCTTCACAAGACTTATGGTTTTGATACGCATATTTTGGGGGTTCCTAGTTCAAACAACGACATCAATGTACTCAATGAATCTCCTGTGTTTAACAAAATTATAGAGGGAGAAGCCTCCACGATACAATTTACAGTGAATAGAACCCAATATAAAATAGGTTTCTATCTAGCAAATGATATTTATCCAGAATGGGCGAAAATTGTGAAAATCATCCCAAGGCCACAAAGGGATAAAAGAAAATTGTTTCCTCAACATCAAGAAGCAACAAGAAAGAATATTGAGCGCACATTTGGAGTGCTTCAATCTTGATTCATAATTGTTAGTGGTCTATGGGTGCTTGAAAGATGAGCACAATCAAACATATATTATATGCATGCATCATCTTGCATAACATGATTGTGTAATATGAATGACACACACATAATGGTAATTTTGACCACTCTTATGAACATTCCATCAATGATGTGTCAACTGCTAATATACATATCGCTCCTCATCTAGCTCTTGAACCATACTTGCAAAGGAGACATGAGATACATGATTCAAGATGTCATAACCAACTTCAAAATGATCTTGTGAAGCATATTTGAGAATGTTTTGGATGTGATAATTAACAAAAGTAACACTATTAGTTATATTAATTAGTTATTATTTTAATTATATAAATTTTTATTTTTTAATTACTATCTTTTATGTTGTGTTATTTGTGTGATGTTAGTTATATTTATCATTTAAAATAAATATAATTTAATTACTATTTTTAGTTTTATTTTTTATTACACTAAAAAATATTTTATGTAATTATAGTCTAAAAATTTCTTAATTTTTAAACTTTAATTAATTTATAAATAAGATAATATAAATTAATTAATAAGCTATTAATAAAATATAATAATTTAAGGTTTTTATTCAAACCCATCGGAAGCAATTTTGAAGAGTTGTTACCATTGTAGAAGAGTTGTTACCATTGTAGAAATTTTGTGCTTAATGTTGTTTGTATTGAGAAAAGTGAAAAAAGTTATGTGTTCAAACAAGTCTCACTAAAAGCAACATAATGGATTGGTTCTCAAGCTACCCAGTGTGGATGCTCTAAGTCAAGTATTTTAATTTTTAATATTATGTCACAAAAGTAACAAAACTATGACTTTGTTGTTGGGTATTAGGTGTGGAGAAAAACCCAAATTGAGAAGCCCATTTGATGTCTCATTTAACCTAAATGAAAATGTGTTTATGAAGAGCGGTAGACAAAGATAAGCTCGTTAGTGAGAGAAATACACCAGTTGCTTGAGAAAAAATGAGAGAGAAAGTTATTCCTGTTTTTATACAAAACTGCAACCGTAAATTCATCACTGCAGATTCATTCACCGTGGATCGGATTGAGTTTTGGACAGCAGGTTCAAAACATATGGTTCTTTACTCTAACCGTTCTAAGTCAAAAGATATTTAGTTCAAACAGCTACAGTGTTATTGGGGTTTTTCATCGTCATTATTCTCTATTTGTAAGCTATATTACTTTATTGTTTAATGTTGATGTTAACATTCATCATGACACTTGATTGAGACTCTTTTATACTTTATTAATAATAGTGAATTTATTTTTTTGTCTAGACCTATGATTTTTACCCTTGCTTTAAAAAGTTTTCCACATTAAAATTTTAGTGTCTAAGTTTGTGAATGGTGATTGGATAGCATTATACTTTTATTGTTACTCCTCATATATTCTTGCAAGTTAGGAAGTTTATTTCTGCTGCTTTGTTTACACTTTGTTAAAAACAGATCTCGTTTTCCCATCATTTGTTCTCACACTTTTTTTCTTGTTACAACTCTCAAGGCAGTTTTACAAAGCTAAAAAACGAGTAAACTTGTAATCAGTAAGTTGAAACGTATTTAAATATTGATATTTGCTGAGTATTCTATCCTGAATACTTTTATATCAATCAAGAGTTGTCCAAATTGCTAATCACTTCTCTTTGAATCTGGAATTTCGTTGACAAACTTATATACCTGGCCTTTATCCAAGTAGAGTTTAAGTTATAACCTCATGATCATTTCCAATGACTTCGGTGAGAATGAAAAATAGACTCAATGCTTACTTTGAAGTCACCTATGCCACTGATTGGAAGCTTTTAATCTGTTAAAATCACTTGTCAGAAAGCATCTTCTCAATTTGACCATTTTGGTTGTACAAATCCACAATTTTCTTAGCATATGTAGGCATGTGCCTATCAGCCCTGCATTTCAGCGATGAAAACAGGTTATCCTTAATATCAAAGTAAGGGTTGTCATAAATTATCCTAACTTGAAGGAAAGGGAAAGCAATTTCTGAATATTATATGATGATTTCACAGTAAAGAGAGAAACAATACATGCAGGCTATATCTAGCCTATGATGATTAAGGGAAAATGAGGAAATAAAATACAATAGATTCTGTACAGATATATAATAATCAAATCTATCCTTATTCAGTAAATTAGGAAAGAAATCTGAACAAAAGGATTAAATCGTGCTGATTATGTTAACTAGGCTTTACAACACTTCCCTTGAAGTTGTTGAACACCTTGTCAACGAACTCTTGAAACCACTAAGTATTTAAGCCCTAAAGAGAAGTTACTACAAGACCATACATGATCATGTTGAACTGGATGTAACCAATGCTAATGGCATACTTTTTTTCACAAAATAGCTTCATAGAAGCTTCAAACTTTATTTTATGGTCATTAAGGATAATTTTCACAAAATACCTCTGCACTTGACCTTGTAGCTATATTTTGCCTTATTTCCCATGTCATTAAATTTCCACCTAAAAATACGGAGTATATTCCTATTGCCAGTCCAAAAATATTGTTAGAATCACCATGCATGAGGTATTATCCTGAAAAGATGTCTCCGTGAGATAAGAGAGGAGTGTTTATAAATGATCATAGATCTTGAATCATCAGCCATATGAGACTTTGAGTATACTACAACAAATCCCTAATCGAGGCTAAGGATCAAGAGTGTGGCCTAGGCCTTCTTTCTAGCATGTCAATGTTCCTGCCACCAGTATAAAGATATTGCTATGGTCACCGCGTTCAAGGTATTATTCATTTTAAAGGTTGGTGACTCAATTTTGTTCTGAAAAGACACCTCAGAAAGAAGGGTGTTTATAAAACAATCATTGGTCTTGACTCCTAAGCAATGTGAGACTTTAAATGTACCAGAACAATGTAGATTGAAATGAATAATCTTCTATCTATACTAAATATTCTGAATTTGTGTATATCTCCGCAGACAATTTCTCCTCTTTCCTGAAAAGCAATGAAAGCTGCTCCAGTTGCAATAAAAACGACTTAAGATCAGTGCCAAGTAACCTAGGGTTGGCAGAAGCAAAGTATCCTAGACTAAATAAAGAAGGATAAAGCAATTTCTGAATATTATTTGATGATTTTGCTGTACAAAGAAAATACACTATACATAAACTATATTAGCTAATTAAGGAAACAATCTAATGTATCTGTACAAATTAAATCCAATTAAATCTGTCCTAAGTACATGATATTAGGAAAGAAATCTAAACAATAGGATGGAATCACACTAATTATGTTAAACTGTTAATAGGTCTGACAACATCCTACATAGTACATACCTTTCCTTTCCCCACATACGATTCACATGAAGATAGTTGCGAATGGTATGATAATCAAGTGAATAGCGTGCAAATTCAAGACCCTTTGGCCCAATCTGAACAAAAAAGCCAGAGCTAGAATATAACTAAATTGTGCATAATATACATGTATCAATCGATAATTGATATGAATCATTTACCAAGTTTAGGATAAAAGCCAGCAAATTTCCAACAAACTTTGGGGCAGGCTGAGAAGGACCCCTTCCTGATCAAGAATTTAAAAAAAAAAAAAAGTGATCAATTTTGAAAGTTTACAACATAGCACTGATCAAAACAGAAGACAAAATGTTCTTAGCCTAAGATATCAATAAAATAACTGTCATATCTTACCATGGATAGATCAATCCATAAAATCCAATTTTGTCACAAAGCACTAGATGTGAGACCTATGCGAGGAACCAAAAGGAGACAAATAGAATCCTATAAAATAAATACATTGCATAATGAATGTTAAATACCTAACTTAGCTTCATCATCAGCCTTAACAGTCTCCATGACAAACGGTCGTCTATTCCCCTGAATCAGAGATAGAAAAAATCATAATCTTCTTTATTTTAAAATTTAAAAAAAAATAATATGTTTAATGGAACAGAGCCAGTAATTTACAGCACTAGTAGTTGGAGTAATCTCCAGTAAGTTCTCTATAAGACTCAGCATCTCTCTTCCACGTTCATTCCTGTCATATCAAGAGCAACATATGCAGGACTTAAGTCTTTTTACCAAAAAGTATCCCTTCAAGAAAGAGTAATGCATGATTTCGTCGGCAAAAAAAGCACTCATGATAACTAAAAAGCATATATAGATCAAATGATGTTATGCAAGAAAGAGACACAATTTTGGTCAGTGGTTTTACCTGACTGTAACATATTGCGGATGTTGTGTCATGCTGATTCCAGAATATTTTGGCACACCCATATATCCAACCACTAAGTCCTGAAAATTATTTTTCTACTGTCTAATGAAAGTTTCTTAACATGAAAAGAAGAACAACAAAACAAATCTGATGCTAAAATATTCAACTTTTTTTCTTCGAGTGTAAAATAGTATGTCGAACTTGGTTTTCATTAATTATTCCATAAATTTATATTTTCTGTGACTATATCTGTATGTGCTAGAGTAGGAAATGTGAAGAACTGTTGTTCATTGATAATTTGCCTTGTTCTTATTGGAAAGTGATTAAACAAAATATGGTGAAAGAATTTGGCATGCGCAGAGTTTGTACCTTGTAGACAATTTTACAAACAATTAAAAGCAACACAGGTTCCGGTAAAATATGCATGTAAAAAAGAAAAGATGATCAAGAAGATAAGAACTTACAGCTAAAGCATTTGTATAGTCAAAACAGCTGCAAGAGAAAAGAAAAGAAAAGAAAATATAATGAAAGTAAAAATAAGAAATTGAAGGCAAAACAAAGTCAAGATTCTTTTCTTTTATATATAGTTCAAGCCATCACATTAGACAAAGTAAGAAAACAATAACAATTACCTGTAACAAGATGGGGCAATAACATCAACCAAATCATTTGCTGGCAGACAGAAATAAGGAACCTGTTTAAGGTAAAATTTGAAACTGAACAAAGTTGCTTGACTGTGAAACCAATGGACATAGTAAAATAAAAGGGAGATTTTAATACCTCTTCTATATGACCATCCAAATGCTTCAAGTGAACCTGCCAGAATTTGTGAAACAGCAACTGAGTAACATAAAATAAACTTGGTAATACAGGAAGATGCTATGATAAAGCACTATTCTAAATAAATCAATCTGTGATTATACTATAATATAAATTATCAATTTATTTTATACTACCCAACCAAAACATTTATTTGTCCATAACTGCTATAATCAGAAAGGATTTTTCAACTGAAAACCTTGTAATCTTGCATAAACTCATAATGCAGAACTGTTTCTGGTGTTTGACTCGCAGCTTTTAGAAACTTATCCAGCCCTTCCCTAGTACCATTGTCCACTGTGGAATAAGAGTTTTAGTACAAGTCCACTTTTTCAAGTATGCAAAAAATTAAACCAATCCACATTAAGAAACTACTCAGATGACAAATTTTATAAACATTCAACAAATGATTCATAGAAAATCAGAAGACCTTTTCCATACCACAATTTGTGCCTAAAACATAGAGCTTATCCAAATTCAAGTGGTGCTCCACAGATCTTAATGCTGCAATCGAAGAAATTATTCTGCATTACAACATACAAGTCACGATGGAGAAAATGATGAAAATTTGCAAAAAAAAAAGTACATCTTTATATTAGTGATACCTTGAACTTGACAACCTACACCACAGAAAAGAAGACGCTTTACACCTGCAGCCTATCAATAATGAAAATTCAAACAGACAAACTATGAATTTAAAAGGTTTCCTTTGAAAAATACATCCAATAAATCTTATATATGACCGCTGAAATTATGGAACCAAACAAAGCAATGCTATATGCACAAACATCGTGACAATTGACAGGTTGTATTCTATTAGTGTCACACCTTAAAAATTAAGATGTATGTTTCATTGAACTTTGTACAAGTTAGAACTTCCTTTTATATGTCAATGACACTCTAGAATCAATAACTAGACTAAAAATTATTCAAGAAGCAGATAGTCTTAGGCATATGCCAAATGAACAAAAAACTGGAAGAACAGTAAAACCACAAAAAAGAAAGTGAATTCTAAAAAACCAGTCTTGAATTAAGGTTTAAATATGTTTGGTCCCTGTAATATACTGTTTTTTTGGTTTCAACCCTTATAAAATTCCCCTTTTCAAAATGGCCCATGTAAAATTCCAATTTTTTGGTTTTGGTCCATATCATTTTGTTTGAATCCTTGAAATATATTCATTTCTTTTCATTGTTATCCTTGTAATATAATATGTAGATCATTTACTTTTAGTCCTTATCAAATATTTTTCAAAGGAACTAATTCAAAACTAAAAATATTATAAGGACAAAAAAAAATAGATATATTAGGACTTAGGAGTAAAACAAAATGACAAGGACCAATATCAAAATTGGAAATTTTACAAGGACCAAAACCAAAAAAACAGTACATTACAAAATAACATTTTTAAGCCTGAATTTAATTATCTTAAAACCATAAAATGGATTAAATTCTCTCCAAAGCCAACGCAAAGAATGAGAACAACATACTAGATGTAGTGTGTTTAGTTTCGTGTCCAACACCAACCAACATGTGTATGAAATGTGATTGTGTATGAAATGTGATTAAGAGAAGCTACTATTTACGCTTCTGCATTGAAACCTGGAAAAGAATCCATTTTGAACAAACACACATGTAATCATTTTGTTACCACACACCACTCAATGCCAAAACACCTGAATCTCACATAGAAGATCCTTAATACTTCCCTCATTTGTATCTCTCAACATCTCTTATATTTTGAAGAATAAGCAGAAAAATGAGATTATAGAAGAAATAAAAAACAGAAGTCAAAATGTATTTGGTTCTCATTCCTAAATATTGTTCAACATTATTATATCAACATATTTCAACCACTAGGACAGCACTCCCATTCATTTACTAGTCTTGATCCATGAGATTGACAGCTTTCTCAGATTTTTTTTTCAAATTTATAGATAAGTTTATTTGCAAAAAATAACTTGGTGCTATACGCAACTAAAAGTTTATACAAAAATTATCCTAGATTATGAAAAATACTCCAACAAAAAGAAATTTTGCACACCTCAACAAGAGCAAGGGTATTGAGGTTAGGTGACAATGTCGGCTTGACACCTTTAGCAGCTAATACTTCTTCTGGTGTCCTACAAGAAAATTGAAAAAATAAACAAAGTATTTCAATAAGAAAAACAAAATTAATATAATGATGGAAAATTAACTTAGATCCATTTGACATAAAAAAAATGCAAACCTTGCTAAAACAGGTCTTGGAGCAAATCTGTCATCAGGATCACTATGATATACAAAGTTTCATCAAAGGCATTAACAACGAAAAGTCAATGTCAGCAATAAAAATTTAAGTATCTTATTTCCCATCTAGAAATACAAATATTTTCCTTTACCTTTGTACACAAACAACAGCCTCCACCATGCCTGATTTAAGCATTTCTATGGCAATGGTTGTTACTATACCAGTCCATTGAGCTCCTATAAACAAAATGAATTTGATATGTAAAACTTAGTCCAGACCCCTGGGCTTAGTATTACTTGGAAATAAACAGAACTTCTGATAATAAGCCAATGCCAAATAAGGAAAACTTTGTATATGTCCCTGTCAACATGTAAAACAGTATTGTTTGAATCTTTTTGAAACCAAGAAAACCATTTACTCTTCTTCATCCCCAATAGTTGCTTAGATAGTCATGAAAACCTCCCTCTTTATTCCTCATACTCTTCACCATGAAACTGAATGCAAAAATAAAAGGGGGGAGGGAGGAAGAAAAAGTCCTCCATCATCCCTATTAGGAAACATAGCCACATTGATTAGCTTTAATATTAATGATTGGGAACCCTCATATGTACAATTACCTGTTATCTATTGATTCTCAAGATTGAGAAAATTAAGTGGTTTATCTTATAATTTGGGCTTACAGCTTAACCCCTCAAAGTCGGCTTGTCAGATGAGAGCTGCCCTAATTTATGACAATGAGGACTAGTTGATGTCCGATCTCAACACCCCTCTCACATCCAAGATTGAACATCTGAAACAACACCCCCTCACCTAGGAATATACAAACATGGATCGTCCAATGACAGATCTAGTATATGTTTAGATATATCTAGAATTTGGGATTAGGTTAGGACCTAACTCGACCACAAAAAATCAACTTGTAGGTAAGAACAACCAAGCCTTAGGGACTACTTTGGTCATATCTCTAGTCATTATGGAACTCAACAATTATTAATAAAAGAACACAAAAAAAATATAGTAACTGTCATGTTTTATAAAACATAAGAATAAACATCCTCATGAATCATGACATCTTGGTCTCCTATAGCAACATAAAACATAAAATCAGTATTCAACAAATTGGGCCTCAAACTACACAATAATTTCGGCCCTTTATTTAAATTATATTACAATTAAGTTTATAAATTAGTCAAATTTGTTTCCTAGAACTATTTACTATTTATGATAAAGTAAAATATAAAACAAATATTAATAAATCACAGACTAAATGTATGCATAATTTAATAAGGGACGAGATCCCTAGTTAGGCACATCTTTAAGGACCAAATATCACTTTAAAAGTTTAGAAAATCTTTAATTAAAATCAAATTGCGTCCAGTGTCAGAAACCTCAATAGACCACAATATCTACATAAGAGAAAATATCTGTTTTCTAGTACCTTCTCTAACTCAAATTATATTCCTTGCTCCTCAAAATTTCAGTAAAGGAATACATTAAATGAAGCAATGAATGGAAATAATTAGCTCTTACACATAAAAGCATCAAATTAAAAAGGCAATCCAATAAATTGAGGAACCCAAACTGAAATCCATGCAAACTACAATTCTACAAACTACTAGAGACAGAAAATCTTAGATAGAACTACCAAAAGCAACTTCAAATTTGCTATCCGAGAACAGAACCTTGATTACTGTGAATAAGTATAAATTTAGAATTACCCATCAAAATCACATATCAGAAATCCAATTAGAAAGAATGCTTCTTAAAATATAAAGAACAAATAAGAGGCCCCTCTCAAAACATGTGAATAATTTCTAACAATTTTTTGTCACCATAATATAATGATACTTTTTCAAGTTTTAACTCTGCAAATGAATAATATAATTTAATGCAGAAGAAATACGCTGCACTCAACGATTCTAAAAACTGACACAGCATCAAACTCAGAACAATCCAGAAGTAACAAAAAAATAAAAATAAAAAACTGAGAGAGAATCTTCAGTTTTCAACCCAGAAAAAAGACCTTCTACAGGTTGAAGTTTCCGAGCATATAACAGTTTCTCGTATACCCCTAAGTAGGTCTCATCCATGTTATCAGTTTTCCTGCCTCTACCATGCACAACAGGTTCCAATCTCTGAAAGGGAAAACAATTAGGGAACATGGAAGCAACTTTAGTTAGGCAAAACATTTTCCAATACAGACTAATATTCTGGATTCAGCTATATATCATCTCTAAACTTCCAATCAGTAGCAAAGCATGCCAATGCCAAAAAAAATATTTAGGCAATGTTTGAATTGGGTATGCAGTTATGCACAAATTGAAGAAGGTTCAATGTTCAAAGCCAAAATGACAAACAAATATCTGTTTGCATCTTGAACTTTTCAATTTGACACAATTCCTTATCAGATCCATTAGAACGGTTTTCATTTCAATATAAAAAAAATGTTTAACCAACTAGATGAGGAAAATTGATAGTGACATGGATAAACACAATCAAATGTATTATTATCAATTTGAAACATTTATTAAAAATAAAAACGTGCCAATACCACCTAGTTTATGCATTGTATCCAAGGGAACAACCAATAGAGTAAACAAAGAGACTTACTTCAATCCTAGACATCCCATCTCCCAAGAAAGCACATGCATTCTTGACATGGGCAATATAATATGTATCACACAACCCACAACGACTGTCCAAAGAGAAGAACAACAAAATCAAACCATTAGAACTAAGAAGAGTTTAATACATATTCAATGGCAGTATAAAAGAATTTTAAACTTGTGTTTAGTCACAATCCTTCATTTATATGACATTTAAAGTAATAATTAGTAAAGTCAACAAACTTCCTATATATATATATATGAAGACCTGTGATTGAATGTCATATATTCACTAACAATGCATAAGTTTTTTTCTCAACTAAGAATAACATGGAAAATCATGTAGCAACTACAATATATTCCATAAATAAATAAAATGGGGTAACACATACACATATAGTGCATGTTTGGATATCAGGTGCAAACTTAAGTTTGGGACAAAAATAATTTTGCATAAGTATCAAAACTGTTGCTTTTACTTTTTTATATGTTGGATCCGTTGAACACATGCATAATATTTCTAACTTAAATCCAAACATGCACTTAATTATGTTCATACCTGCAATGATCTTTTGCTGGGTAGGTGCCACCTGGTGGGATAGGTTTGGACCTTTTCCTCCAGTTCTCTCTCAAAGAGGTGTCTGTTTCCCAAAAGGGAAGAAAAGAAAAGAAGGGTGAGAAGAGAAGGACAAGCAAAGTTATGTATGCATAGAAAGAAAAATTGAAGGGTTGGTATAGAGGGAGGTACCTTTGGATGAAGAAGAACGAATGGTGAGGGAAATTGGTAGAGAAGAGAGGTTGGCATAGAGGGATAAGGAAGACATAGTTGAGTTGAACATAAACTAGAACTGAGATTTGGTGAGTTACAACTTACAACTGTGACTTAGATTGTTGTAGCTTATGCTCCACGAGTTGATAATGATGTGGACCCAACATGCCACACGTCCTAAGAAAATATCTAACAATTTCTCATTCATTTTTATACCAAATTACATATCAAATTTTTTAACTTTTATTAAATTATATATAATTTTACTTTTTTTTAATATTTTTATACTATTCTTTTTATAAGTTAAAAATATTATACTAACATTCTTTGTTTAAAAACATTATGATAATACTTTTTTTAAAATTTACACTAACATTTTCATAAGATAAAAAATATGATTAAAAATAAAAAATACATATATAATTACACTAAATTTAATCTGAGAAATTTTATTATAATTTACTCTTTATTTTATAGGATTTTACTGAAAATTAAAGAAGGGTCTCTTTATGTATTTGATAAAATATTTTTAACTACTTAAAAATATTAAATACTCCCTCCTATGCTTTATCCAAAAAATAACTGGTCATCAAAATAAATTGGTTAATTTTAATTAAAAATGCAAGAAATTTAATTTGTTTCTAGAATAGAACGTAGTGATAATATTTAAGCACAGTGCACATAGTTTGAGAGATAATTTTTTTTTACGGATGAATGTACTTATATTGTTAATAGATCAATATATACTTTCACATGTAGGATTTGGGATATCTCATTAATAGATTTTACAGTAAATTAAACTAAAATGGAAACTGAAGTTTTCTAAAGTCTTATATTTAGTACATGTTTATTTTATTGGTGAAAACTTAAGTTTTGAGGTAAAATAAGTGTTACAAAAATATCATCACCCTTGTTTTTAAAAATGAATTTTGTATATCATAGATTTTAGTTAGAACTTTGTGTACAACAAAATATACTCATAATTTTAATAAAATTTACCTTTTATTTGCTTAACTGACAATCTAAGAATGTTGGTTAATAAGTCAAAAGAATTAACCATTAATACATCTCAAAATGAATTCATATTTCTTACAATTGAGAACAAATAAATAAAGAATGACTCGAGGAGTATTTTTTATACAATGTTTTTTTTTCTTTGTTTCGAACCTAGGTTACGTGGTTTGAAAATTGTCGTTTAATTCATCTTTAGGAAACTAGCTTATATACAATGTTTTATTTTACAAGTATTGTCTTGATTATATTATGATGATGGAGACGGCAAAACTTTTCGTGTACGTAGAGATTTACTGACGATGACTTGTTTCAAAAATCATTTAAAAAGAAAAAAGAAAAAACTTGTATGTTTCCTAGGTATATGTAAAAGTGGGTTGTCTTCCGTAGACTTTTATTTTTTTGCAAATTTGTTCTTGAATTTGAATAAAGTTTTTTTATAAATAAATGTTAATAATTAATATGTTAACTTTAATGGTAAAAAAATTCAAACTCACAACATCTCTTCTTTCTTCTCTCATTTGTGAAATTGGTCACCAAACCTACTTTATATCCCTTTTGAACAAAGCATTTGAAGAAAATAAAATAAAAAATATCTAACATTTCTAAGTGATTTACTTTTTACTTATTTTAGAAACACATTTTAAAATTTAATATTTTTTATAAAATTTAATTTATAATTTTATCTTAGAAAGTGGATTTTAAAATCATAAGTGATGTCACCAAAATAATTATTGCCACATAACTATTTATGTCGGACCAAAAAAATAATGAGTGTGTTTGTTTTAAGATATCACATAACATTCACACTAGTATTTTTATTAGAAGTGTTAAAAATATATTGACATTGTAGATTCTTAAAAATATAAAATGCTCATATAAATATTTATCTCATTTCTTATTTCCATAAACTATGAACAAAGAAAGACATGAGAAAAAAACAAACATATTGGCTACTCATTGTGAGCCTCTAATTCCCATGAAAATGAAAGTTATTTTGTAATAACTACTTATTTCATTCTCAGGGGTCTAACTCAGTTTGTTAAGTAAAGTGTATAAGTTGTTGTAAACCTTCTAACATTAGTTTCAACTTCTATCATAAATATCAACAAAAAAAAACTTATTTCATTCTCTTTTTTAAGCTTTTTTTCTTTAAATTTTATTTCTAAAATCATCAAATCCCAACCAAACATGTTCGTGACAATAGTATTCTAAAACACAGCATTCCATGGAATCTAATTGCTGGAAATGTAATATGAAACCTTGCAACAAAAACGTGTTGACATTTTCTTTAGTTTTTCGTTTTACAACTTGTTTAGTTTAGTACAAGAGATGAGAAAAAATGTTGTAGATAGGAATAAGTTAATAGATAGGAATAAGTTGGTGGTATTTCGTTAAGTAGATTTAAAAGAAAAACAATTTTAAAATTGATGGAATATATTAAGATATTTCTTATCTATTTTTAGTCATCTCTTCTAATAGATCATCTTTTTCTAACAAATAGTCGTCAATCGAAAGCATAAACAAATAAGGCTTAAACAAGTTCTAAAAATCCAATATATAAGCTCTATTTAAGGTGGTTCTAAGTTTTTAGTTTTTTATTTTGAAATGTATTTTAAAAACAAAAACGTGTTCGGCGAAAATGATTCAACAAAAATGATTCTGTTTTTATTTTTTACTTATTTTCGAAACAGTTTTCACACAATTTCAAAAACAATAAAATTTGGTTTTTAAATTTCTGTATCTTTTTTTATTTAAGTTAATTATTTAACGTCACTTGTCATTATTGACCATTACTTTTGACAGACAGTCACCGGCCACCGCTTCTGACCGAAAGTCACATGTCACTTCTGACCAACGTCACCAGCCCCCACCTCCAACCAGTAGTCACTGATCGTCACCTCTAATCGACGGTCACCGATTACTACTTCTGACTAATGATCACTAGTCCTACCTCTGACTGACAATCACTAGGTGTCACCTCCAATCAATGGTCACTGGCCACCACCTCCGACCAGCAATCACCTTCAACCGACGACCACCAGTTACCACCTCTAACAAACAATTACCAACCATCACCTCCAAACAGCGATCACCGACCGTCACCTCTAACCAACCGATCACCAATCACCACCTCCAACCAATAATCACCAATCGCCACCTCCAACCAATGATCATCAGTCGCCACTTCCGACTGATGATCACTGACCACCACCTCCAACCAACGATCACTGGCTGTCACCTTCAACTAACAATTACCGATCACCTTCAATCATCGATCACCAACCGCTACCTTTGACCACCAGTCACCGACCACCATCTCTGTTCGTTAGTCACAACCACTACCTTCGATTATCAATTACCAATCACCACCTTCAAATGGTTGTCTCAATTACTACTTCAACTATTGTTTTGGTTAAAATTTGAAAACAATGTTTTAAATTTAAAAATAAAAACAATGTTATTTTTAAAATTTTGATAATTTAAAACTAAAACTAGTTTTTGTTTTTATAAATTTCAAAACTAAAAACAAAAATCACCCCAAACTGGCCTTTAGCAAGTTTTGCAATGAGTACCTATTTCTTTTTTAAGCTGAATACCCAATATTCTAAATTATTTGTTCTAGGCACCCACCGTTATGTTGTGATGTATCCAATAAGTGGACATGTGAAACTCTTCCCAATCAAATAACAGGTAAATACTGTTTTCACTATATATACTAAGGAAACATAATGTTCATAAGTGGTGTGAAGCACTTAAAATTACATACTCCAATTATATCAATATAATCAAATCATCTTTTGCACTTCTATCTAGTCTAGAATATACATTCAACAAATGTTCTCACATCTCGTGCTTTCTCTAACACCTCATCTCTGACTCTCCCACTACGCTTTCTTGGTACAGTCTTTCATAGCCAACTATTATACCCACAAAATTTGGAATTCAATCGAAGAGATAAAACCGCAGAACAGATTTTATTGCCATCTTTTCCATAAAAATTGCAGCCGGATTCACCGATCACTAAGCAGCAGCTCCGAAGAGAAACTCATCTTTTCAAGAATTTGTTGTATAATTCACTCAAAATTTACAGATCACGACCTCCAATGTGTTGGGGAGGTTAGAAGAACAAAAAGAAAATCAGTAGACTTTTGTCGACATGTTACTCGTGTGGATCTGGGGTTCACAAGTGCTGGTTCTTTACCTTGGTGGCATACTGGGAAGCAGCTTCATGATCCATCCTAACGGTTGAGTAAGACCTTGGTGACAACAAACACAAGTCCAATGTAAATCCAATCAAAGAAGTTTGCTGGTTCTCCGTCTTGAAGGTCCTCCAGGAAAGAGTTTCATGATCCATCCCAACACCCTTTCCACAACCTAGCACCAGAAAAAGAGACATAAATTCCTCTTTTTTTTCATTTAAGGATTTTCTAATCCTTATTATCCTAATAATCATTACCACTTACTAGTTACAGCACAGATCAACTACTTCTACTATAACAATATAGCCTAGGTTTCTAATGTTTATGGAGATGCTTACACTCGTCACAGATAGTGAAGCTTTCAATTATAAAATAGTAGGCTAAGACTTTAAAACTGCGAGGATATATAAATGATGTGCACTACAAGTGAAGGCAATAACAAGTTCACATATCCAAACTACAATGAACATAGGTTACCTCATCACCCTCATCTGCGTATGGCGTGTTCTCATACATAGCATGAGAATCAGGTTGCTTGGCAGAAATATTTTCATTGACCATGCTTTGTGCAGTCAAAAGCTCTAATCTTTGTGTCTGGACCTCAAGTTTCCGAGACAACTCCTTGTTTATTTCCTTCATTCAGGAAAAGAAATAGTATATAGTACATGGTTAGACTAAAATAAAACCAGAATGCCAAAACATATCAGAATGTGACAAACTTCAGCAAGAAAATTTTCTAAAACTTTAAATGAATTTTGGGGGCTGCATGTCCACCCACATATTTATTAGCAATACCTTTTTGCCAACAATTTACAGGATTTCGAATACAAGAAAAAAAGAAAAGACCCTAGAATCTCAAGTACTTGGATATGTGATAGCTATGGGGTGTAAAATACAAAACAGAAACATGTAATTCATATAAATAATTAGATCATGTTAAGAAAGTATATGTACAAACCCATGCCCACTGATACAATAAGGCTGTCAACTTAACTGGAAAAAAAAAGCAAGGATGTCACCAGAAAGAAAAGCAAAAGAAGAAATAAAAAATTACAAAACAACACAAGAAAGCCTTAAATATTTAGTCCTTAAAAATAATTTATTGGTTTTAGTTCTAACAATATTTTAAAATGATTCCTATAACCACTTAATAGTGATGTGTAATGCATCAAGTTATACGATATCAAAGTAGAGAATAAGAAAACAAATGCTGCCTGATTAATATCATTGCATTCTAATTGAATTACCTTCATCCTGGAACACTCAGATGATTCAGATGTCAAAGCTTTTACTAATTCTTCTTTCTCCAATGCCAGCTACACATACAAAAGTAGACAGGTGAATATATGCACTTGTTTGACAACAATTTCACACTAAACACATGGAAGCCGGATTCATGACAAAGAAATTCTCCTAGTAATAAGTCACTAGATGTGGGGTATATATTACCAACTGAATTCTCAACAGACCAAATCCTACCTCAGAAATAAGTGCATTAATGTTCTCAATCATTCTCATCTGATCGTGAGGAATATGAACAGGAGAAAATCCAAAAGATGAGTCTCTAGTTTCAGGAACTAAGGACAAACTAGAAGTCTCAGCTGCATTATCATCGATTTCTGGGTTGGAAGAGCTAGAAGCAGGATCTTCACTTGCTGCATTACATATAGATGTATAAACATAACTAGATACTAAACTAGTAAAATGATAGAGTACTTCAATATAGTAGAGTTTGCCAATCATGATTCATAAGTTAAATAAATATCCTTGAATGAAGGTAACAACATATGATCCAAAAATTCTTTTTTTATGCCATGTGACTTAAACCAAATAAGGGAAAACACCAAGTTTTGTATTGGCTGCAAAGATTTCAGAAAGAATAAAAGTTTATATATGCTGGAAAGATCCGATACCAGATGTTGGTTATGTACATGTGTATAAGACATTCTTGCACTAAGATATATAGAATAATATGTTATTATAGTAAAATAAACTGAACCTAACATGCTTTTTCCGCCTAACAGATTCATAAACTTGTCCTTTCTTTTATTCTTAAGCATATTTTGTTAGTGGATACTCCATTGAAGCATCTCATTCTCCTACTCCCGTTTCCCACTTAGAATACTGGAATTACAGAAAAAAAGGTTTGACTTGCAAGATTAGGAACAAACTTGCTCAAATACATGGCATATAAATTGAAAACCATGAAGAATATCAATAACAGACAAAGTAATGATGCTAACTGAGGCAAACAAACCTAAATCTTCAGTAGATATAGAAACATCCCTTTTACTTGTTTGATTCTCAATAGACTTTTCAGTTCCCGAAGCCTTTCGCACCTTAGAAAGCAACATCTTCTTTTCTGTATCAGTGCAATGGCAAAGAAAGAACATAGATTCAGAGATATTTTACTCAATTAAATAAAATATGCTTGCAAAATTGAAAAAAGATTTGTAAAAATTTGTTTCATATTTAGTGGTCATAAAGAATAGTAAACTACAATATTTTAGCATAACTCCAATAAATTGAATTAGTTACAAATAGCCACCAATAAAAGGAAAGAACCGACAGAGAAATGCACAAACAATTAATGTGTATCAAACGTGTAACATCAAATTCACAATAATTATAGTTTTCCACATATACCAGAAGAAACAATAAATGTAAAACACCATTAACAGTTTAAGTCCGAAAATATCAAAGCAGATAAATGTTTACAACTTCATGCAAAAAGAGTGCCATATAGAGAGACTAGAGAGATATTTAACATGACAATGGCAAAAAACTTAAACAAGGCACAAACACGCTTTTAATAAAATAAAATGTTAACTGCCAAAGTGAACCTAACAATAGCAGTGCATCCCTGAACGTATAACATTTGTCTCCAAGAACCCTAAGATGAACATTATTAGCAGCAATATCAACAAACCTCTCTCTCTCTCTCTCTCTCTCTCTCTCTCTCACACACACACACACACACACACACACACACATATATATATATATATATATATATATATATATATATATATATATATATATATATATATATATTCTATACAAAATTTCAATTGCTAGTTAATAACCCCTTTTTAACTTCTATAAGCTTTAAGGAAATGTAGGCACCAATCTAACCACCACAATACAGATTGGCTAATCAGCAGGCCAATAATAAATGAAAATTACAACTTAGAATGAAACATTAAAATATAATGTGAATCAAAATGCAGAGAGAAAATACAGTCTTATTATTACCCTCCTGAAGAGCATCAATGGTTGACTGCAAATCATGGCGGTCTTTGTCTAGGCTATACATTTTCTTTCTGCAGTATTTATTACAAACAGTTATTTTGATATGCAACAGAAGGAAATAAATAAAATATTTTAAAATGCCCAAGAGTCAACCAAGGAAATGAAGAGGTAAAAAAAATTACATCAGATTCCGGACAAGGTAAAATTATATTTAAATTAAGAAAAAGTACAGCATTTTTAACTAGATTGTTTGGATATCATTCACAGAGTAATTGTGATGGTTAAGAAACAGTAATTATAGAATGCAAGGTGTCATGTCTGGCTGCCAACCAAACATTGAATTAGGCCAATTCTGACAAAAACAAATAATGAAAGGTAATTCAAGTGTTACTGTCCAATAACCAAAAATTACATTTGGATGGACATTCCCAAACATAAAACCCATAGTTTCAAAAATTGTTTTATAAAATCCTCTCCTTACAACACAAATTTTAATATTTTATACGGAAAAGTAAGCAGGAAGAACTTCAAAAAAAAAAAGAAATTTTCATATAAGAAACAAGCATGGCAGGAAAAACAGAAGTCAGAGCAATATTTTCCAATTACCCAAGCATGCAAAAAAAAGAAGTGTGAAGAGGTTTCTTTAGAGGCTTAGGCAGACAATGAAGGATAAGGGATGGCATCCCTTGTTTTTTCTTTTCATTTTTTGGCTCAAACATCATACACCTCTTCAACTCTTCACCAATGACCTCAAATGTATTCCATTATTCTCCCTAATTCTATACCTTGAACTCTGTCCAATGATTTAAAATATTCTGAGATAAGACCAATTACCATCAACTTTAGATATTAATGACCAGATTATCATTCAAAACAAAAATTACATTAACACATGAAATTTTAATTATAAGTCCACCTGCAAGCTTAAATAGAAGGCAAGACTTTTGAACATAGATACCCTTCAAATAAATGCCATCTTTTTCTGGCAGAAACAATGCATGAAAATTCAAAAAACCACAATCTTGCAATCTATACTTTGAAAGCACACTTCAATCCTCAGAAATACCTGCATGAAGAAATTTCTGCTTGTGCCTTTTCCAACTGCTTCTCAAGCTTTAGCTCACTGGATCTTAGTCTTAGTGCCTGACATGTTTGTTGACACAACAACAAATTAAACCTATAATATATTTCCTAAATCTATTTGCAAAAAAAAATCTACCTAAATGAATTCAGATTGGAATACTGACATTTGCAGCCCTGTGTTTAAGTGGATACACATCACATAATTCTGTACATGTTAAAGTATGAATACAGAAACTTTTTTTTAAACAAGTCAACCTTTTAGGGCTTGAAGCATGGACTTTACACTGGTCCACTTTACCTTGTATAGAAATTTCAAGTTAATTTAATTACAAATTATAAAAAAATGGGATTACCACTCCATTATAGAGGCTTAATAAATCAAACGGCAATTCTCCTTAAAGTTAAAGCTTTCACTTTTTCGGTGGAAGCTCATGAATGTAAATTGCTAGAACATAATCTCCCAACATGCAGAACCAAGAAGGTACACTCAATCACTTCCACAACATTCTCACTAAACTAAAAGTTGTGGCATCAGTGTTGAAATTGATTTTTCATGTTGGTTTGACTCTTTTAGGGATTGCACAACTTCTCAAGTTATTTTCAACAGGTTCATAGGATTGTTGGAAATTGGAATCTCTTAATTGGGATGAGGTCCCAACAAGAACAAATTTTTAATCAGGAATATTTCCAGCAACATAAACACACAGTTCATGTGTCGACACAAATTTTGATAACGGATTATATAGTATATCTGAACATTGAAGCATAATAAAACAGTTAAAATAGTTAACTTACCTGTTTCTTGAGTTCAATTAATTTCATGATAATTCCTTCAGCAAATCATTAGGAAAAATTAACAAAATCCTATTTCTTAATTTGTTTTGTCATTTCCATCTGTTATAAATAACATTTCTCAATTAATTTCAGATGGTTATATAGTAGTTGTTAATTAAATTTAAGAAAATACCTCAACATGATGAAGACAAAAAAATCAAAAGAAGTTTCATTTAACAACTTGATTTCAGATAAAAGATGTAAAAGTTATATTTTATCCTCAATAGTAATAGCAAAACATACCAAGAAAATTCAGTACCTTCTCCTCTAAACCAATAACTTCAGATGCCAATAACTTGGCACGCTCATCAGCTGCATTACATTCTAGTTGTGCATTTGTATATTCACTCTTGATAGCCTCAAGCTCAACCTGTTGACAAGAAACTAGTCTATTTTCAACCAAAGAGAATCAACAATCGACCTGGTAGAAGTTAAATTTAACTTGGCCACAAACAGCTTAATGCAATACAAAGTAAAAAAACTAGGTCCAAAACAGGACAAGGAAAATCTTAGACATAGAGGAAAACACCACACTGGGCAAAAATCACGGATGGCCATTTGAGTTGCAAAATGCAAATAAGAACCCAAGATCAATACTTTCCAGATAATGGAACTATGCAAAAGATTAGAGACATCAGCAAGTTAAATTAACATAATGTCATAATCACAGATACTTTGCAGGAAAAAAAAAACTATGGAAGGCAACTTTCATTGACTCATGAAAACATTGTATAGATTGTAGAAGGAACTTGATTATCACAAACAACTTTTGTTGTTTTAACACCTTTCTTTGAAAATGTCGTGACCAAATAATCCTCTCAGAGGTGCACCATTTCAAGAAACCAGAGATATCAATTGAAATGGTTGGGCTTTAAAAGAATGAAAACAGTTGTTGTGTATACCAAAATATATAATAAATATTCCAGACAAAATGATACAAGAACCAACAATTAATCCAACCATAAAACTCTCTATTTACTGAAGGCATTGGATAGGAATCACAACGAGCTCAATTTAACAAGCACTGAAGGCATTGCTTAATTCAGTGCTTGATTATCGCTGCATTAAGTTTTATATGGGATAATTCTATTATTTGAGTCAAGCTTAAAACCCCTAACATTCAGCTCAAAAGATAGTGAGCCAGCTTGATTGATATATATAATAATTTTGAACTTTTAACTTATAATAACTTTACAAAATTGTAATAATAATTAATTAATATAAATGGAATGAAGTATGCAAATGAGTTTGCAAAGCAAGAATATGTATTAGTGTATAACAATACCAGCCAGCCAAAATAATTATGCAATTAGATAGGGGATTAGATTGTGTTGGTACAAACCAGTCTAGCTTTGATATCTTCTTGTAACATCTCCATGTCTGATTTTAATTGGTTGACGACACTTCGCTATAAAAACATAGAAACAAAATATTGTTAATACTTCATCTCTCTACAAACAACTATTTTACCACAAAAGTTAACATGAAGCACCAATTTAAATTCAGAATCAGCTTTTAGATAAAGCCATTATGACAAAGATCAAATTACTAACACAAGTAATAAACTCACCCAGGACTAAAAATGCAGACCAGTCTTGCAAGACATTTACACTATTTTGGTAACCTTCAACTAATTAAGTTCCTTTTGTACACCCACAATCACAGACCAATATGTTCAAGTTCAAATGTCTGATCTCATGTCAATGGAGTATACTATACAAGTAACCCAAAAGCAACTACACACTAATAACTAACATTTGGCCTATAAAAAAAAAGTCATTAACTTTAACAGTCATAACTCATAAGTCATAATAATGACTGCTCGTATTATTGAAAACCCATTGTTCTTCATAATTAATAATTAATTATTAAATAGATAAACATTAAATATCATAATATGCTCCAGCTCAATAGATAAAAACATCATGTTCACTGAAGCATGGTTTATATAATTATAATTATATTATTATAATAACTAAAAAAGTTGTCACTACCAATGGTATAGGTTTCAAAAGGAAAATAGATGGCAAAACAATGTGATAAAAATTAAAAACAGCAAAAGTAACAAAGTTCATGATTCTTCTAAAGGATATAATGTAATCCATAAGAAAACCTGTTGATTATAATTATCAGTCAAAGTTGAATTTTCAGTAGCTAGCGACTCTGCCAGTGCTTGAGAAGCATCAAGAGCACGTTGCAAAGAAAACTTTTCTTTTGTTAGATCTTCAATATGCTGCAGAACAAAAAAAGAGGACAAAATATCAACCAATATAACATTTATTTTTCACAATTACATATAATAAAGACAAGGGAAAACTAAGATATGTATAACATGAATGCTTTCTCATAAGAATCATTTCAATACCAACTAAAAATATTACAATTTCATCTTTAACAATTAGAATTAGAAACTTTTGCAAGTTGAGAGACATACTGGACCTGCTCTGCTGAGAAAACACAAGCAAACACAATGTATGACTACAAAAGTTTTCCCAGAGAAAAAGGACAGACTGAAAAAATACGGAAGAAAAGAAACAAATATATTCAGTTTTTTAGTTGTTTATGGAACCAAGGTGTTACATTTTCATTGCTGTAAGGACACTAATAAATAAAATATTTTTATCACACTCCATTGGTTTAAACTAGATGTATAAACATTACATTCATGTAAGGACTTATCTTCATTCTGACCTATTGAAATTTCCTTTTACAACTTCAGCACAAAATGATCAAAAAATTTCATCAACTCCTATAAAAATTGAGAACTGAGAATTACGTACATTTTAGCTCATATTTGGTATATCATAGAATATAGATATCCCCAGCAACCAAATGCTCTTACAGCTACAAACATTTCTGTAGCTAATAAATCAAGCACAAAACTCAACCACCAAAACCAATTCATTGTTTATTCTAATTCATCAAAAACACATGTGCAACGAAAAGGATTATAACATCACATAACAGGCATCATAACCATAACTAGCAGAAATCAAATCACCTGTTCTAAAGCAGCAAAGTCTTCATTCTGTGAAGATGAGTAATAATCATGCTTCTTCTCCATGCCATTTTCCTTAGCATTAATCACCAGTGTACCTTGATTGTCATTATTAACTGGATGGGTTGTTAAGTGCTCAACTGAACTATTAAGAACATTTGCAGTTGTAAAATTAGGGAAAGGCAGCATACTGTTAGTCTCTTCAGATGGCTTATGAAAATAAGTAGATCCTGATATATCATTGCTGCTTGATTCTAAATGGTTGGACATAGAGGAATCTTGCTCGGATAGTTGAAATGGAGACCCCAAAGAAGGTCTGGTGACATTTAGAGAATCAAGAAAAGATGGACGTGACTTCCGGGAACTAGATTCTGTTGATAATATTGGTGTATGATTAGAGGAATTTCTTGGTTCAAAACCAGTGGAATCATATTTTGGCATAGTTGCAGCATGAAAACTAGGCAAATTATTATCAGAGCTAGTTACAGTCTGTCTAAACTTGGAGCTGAAAGAATCACTGAAACCTGCAATACAACATATATTATGCATAATTTTATCAGCAAAGAGCACTACACAATTGTCAGGTTGTATGAACATGGTATAACAAGAAACAAACTACAAAAATTTGAAACTATAGAAACAAGAAAAGAAGAATAAAGTGTTACCTCCAGAAAGTGAGCTATGTGAGTAGCCACTATCTAAAGTACTAGAATTTGTTGCCTTGAATTGCAGTGGGGTATCAACAGAATTCTGAAGTGTTGTTTTTGAAGGAAAATACGAAGAGAAATTATTAGTAACTGCATAATCCTTCACGTAACTGTTACTCTCGTTTGACTGGTTGTCATTCAGCCCATGAAGACTAGATTGACTAGCATTACTATCAAACTCTTGACTTTCTTGTGAGCGTAGAGGAAAGCTTTGGTGATTAGTTGTCCCATATGGTATTCCATCAACACCAACAGCATGAATTCCATATTTATCCATGACCTTATTTATCTCATTGTTTTGAGTAAAATCTGCAGATGGGGTAACAGAAGGAGCATTATATCTCTTACCTTCATCTATATTGGAAGGTGCCTCCCCCAGACTAGTAGATGATGTATTAAGATCATTCCTTGCAGGAAAAGTACTACCAGCCAAAGACCCTTGGTTACTATTTTGGCTAAACAAATTCAAGGTCTTGTCATTCCTCATCCCCGAAGTCGATGTGTCGGTAACAGCCCCTCCAACACCATCAGACGTGGTAACTCCATCTGACTCATTGACACGTACACTATCAACTTCTGAAGATTGTTTTTTATTCAAGCTAGAATCAGAATTGGGAACTTGACTAGAGGGAGCAGTCTTCTTGGCCCGATCTGCAGCTTTCTTTTTCCGAAACTCCTCCAGCTGCAAGACCCAAAAAAGTATTTGAGATTGACAGAAAAACAAAAGAGAATAGTTTTTTATAGTACAAATTACAACTATAAACTACAAAGTAGCACAACACAAAATAAATTAATGATGCAATGAGTAGTCAAATAGCCACAATAATGTTTCTTATTTAATGACATTATGATAGCTCCTTCCCTTTCAGTAACATTCTGAAAGGAAATATATTCTAAACCTAATATATCACTACACCAATAACCACAGAAAGGGACTAGAATTGATAAACCGAATCCAGGTGAGCATTAATAATGTTACATTCTATTTAATTATTAGTATATACATTACAAAACATATAAAGTCCAAGAATGAAAACCAAAAAACAAAAGAAAACTCAGGCATTAATGCACCCAGTTAAAAGGAAATTATTCTTTAAACAGGAAAAAACATAATTATCAATCCAGGATAGCAAGGCAGAGTGACCAACCCAAAACCACTACAGCAGGATAGCAAATTGTGGGAGGATTCCTATTGCAAAACTCCCAATTATAAATTAAATAATTTATATTATATTACATATACATAAATGCTCAAAAGTTTTAAAAAACATTAGGCATATTCATAATTAGTAATTAAAAATCATAATTTTAAGGAAAAAATAGAAGTTAATAACACTGAGAGTCAAGTAATATAAAAGAAAATACGGCAAGAAGGGGAAACATAATTTACATAAGGTTACCAATCTAAACACAACAGTGAAAGACAGAATGTAAAACAAAACATTGACCCCTCTTTGACGTAAACAGGACAGACCCTAAGGATGTGAATAGAGAGAGACCAAAGATTGATGTTCCAGAGTTTAACAGTAGGTGGGTTGGTTGGAAACTCCATTGGAGTGCCATCATGCCATGGGTTGGCCGGAAACCCCACCAGAGTGCCATAGACAGGCAAAAAATACAACTAGGAGTTCTAGCTCAGATGGTTTGCATTAAAGAGAAAAGACACCTACACCATTTAGATTCCAAAGGTATAGAAATAGGGTTTGATGAAATAAAAAGGGGTGAAATCCCAAGATTCCCCCCCCCCCCCGGTACACACACCAACATTTGTCATTTTATTTGAGGGGCAACTGGGTAAGTAGAAAGGATTTCTGTCTCTGAGCCAATCACAATCACAACGGCTACAATAGCAGTCATGATTCGCACACTCCAGGCACAACATCAAACACTGACATGACAGAGTTCCATGGATTGGAACATAGTTGTAACACCACTATAGGGGTGTCATAGCATATGACTGACAGACTAGTGTACTCTCTATGAAAAACCATTTTCAGGGGAACAATGCTCAATATACAAGATTACTATACAGTAAATAACTTACCTGGCAGTAGATATAATTAGTTTATTATTTTCCATGGTATATTTTCTGTAAATTTATCACTTACCAAATGGATATAGTAAATTTATTATTAGCTTGAATTACTTAGGTGTTACTGAATGTCTGAATCTTGTTTTAAAGAACATGTTTTGATTGTGGATCTAGTAACTAAGTACAAAACAATAATTTTCCACTTTTCCTACATTTAGGATTCAAATCTTGATTATATTAGGATAAGCTAAAGAAGATCTTCAAAGTTCAAACAGATGAAAAACCTCTTTTTCAAGGGAACAAAACAATTATCAGTATTATAATAATACAATACAATATTACTATCTGAAAGTGTTTTAAAATCCAGCTCGGACCAGTCCAATCGGAGAATGGACTAATCACCGGGAGGAGTTGAACAATGGATCGGTTATGCATCCACTCAGTCATGACATCAATGACTCAGACCAAAACTGGATAAAATTGATAAATAATCAGCCAAGCAAACTGCAATTTTTTGGTTTAAAATTCAAAACTTAAACTGAGCACATTATCCAAAGCTCCTGTGCAAGTGTGCCTGCCCATTTCGTCCACCCAAAGGCTGCAGCGGACTGCCTAACACTCACCTTGAATCAGGATCAAACCAACCTCAATGACTCTCGCACTTCGTTTTACCACTAAGATGAAACAACTCAACTCTTTATTAAGTAATAGCAAATAATAATTAATAAACATATTTCATATTACAACCAATTTATTGTTATTACATAATAAATATTGGATAATTTATTATATATTACATAGTAGATATTTGATGATATATTATGTATTTTCTATAAAAAAAATAATATTATATATATATATATAAACACACACAAGTGTTATCAATAGCGGAAACAGCAGAAGGACAAAATTCCAGTATAAAAACATGTCATTGCGCCTTATGGCACTGCCATGGCAGACATTCCTTCACAAATTGTGTGCGGCGGTTGGCAAAAAAACCGCCATGCCATGGCGCTATTGCGCCGCCATGACGGTTATTTAACAACACTGATATATACTAGTTCATGGGGTTCAATTAATGACATGGTGATCTAGTACCTTGACTGCATCAATTATCGGACTGATTTCTAACACATTGCTATCTGATGCAACTTCCCTGGTTGCACCAAGCAAGCAAACCAATGAAGTGATGCCAAACAAGATGGGTAAACAAACAGACCAAGCTGCTGAGACCATCTAGAAAATACTCGGTAGTCAAGTGCCAAATAAAGGTAAGCAAAGGCATAAGTGTGACTAAGATGAATGCAATACCGTATGAGTAAACATTCAAAAAAGATAACTAAATCCCAAAAAAGGGGGGAAAAGTTACTCTCCAAGATTTTTAATGTTCCTTTATCATCAAGCAAACACAACTGAATCCCTAAAAGTTTACTCCTCCAAAAACATTTCCCTTTTTATTCCCTAAACTAAAAAAAACTATAAGCTTTATAACCACAAAAACGGATACTCAAGCAACTAGCAACTACATGGTTTAGCTTCCCACTGGCACACACTCAAAAACAGGGCACCCTCATAAGTCCCCGGCCCTCAACTGTCACAAAAGACTGACATGCAATGCGAAATCGAAGATCACAATGTCCTCTTCATTTCAGCTGTCTCCAATCATTCCCACTATTCCTTTCCATTTACCATCCCAAACACAATCAGCAAAACAACCCAAGAGCTACAAAACGTTCATGATAACCAAAAAACAAAAGCAAATAAATAAATTCTATCCAAGTCCAACAACAAAAAATTAAACTCTACCCCAAACCAAATAACCCACATTACTCTCAGATGCACAAATACACAACATTATAACACAAGAAAAAAAAAAAAAAACACAGCATTAAGCAAATCAGCACACATTTCCCCATCGACAACCACAACAAAACGAATCAACAAACCAAATCAAATTAAAATCCATACCCGGCGCTTGCCAGCTTCAAGATGCTCTTGCTTCCGCGACGACGCGGCGGAGTTTGGCAGCACCTGAGCCGACGCCATTAGAGAAACCACGAACCAACGAACGATTGAATTAGAACCAAAAAATATCCACAAATTCAAATTCCAAACGCGCAAATCGCCATCACGGTCCGAACGAATCGAAATTAACCAACCAGAAACCCTAACATCAGAACGAATTCCCCAGATCGCAGAATTTGGGAACGCAAACAGTGCAACAACAAAAAAAAAAAAATCGAATCGATAAAAATGGGGAAAAGGTTTTGAAAAATGAGATTCGAAACGTTGAGAGAAACAAAGGAATCGAAATTGTGTGCGGTGTGTTTGGATTCAGACAGAAAGTGCCGATCTGATCGGAGAGAGAGAGAGATTTGGTTCTCTCTCTTCGTTTTGGATTTGGGTTTCGATTTCTTATTATTTGGCTCTTTATTTTGTTTTTGTGTTTTTTCGCTCTCTTTTTCGATTTGAGATGAATTCAGGTGATGAAGGCTTTGTACTAATATTTGGTTTCGTCAAGTAGAAATTACCAAAGAGGACATACATATGCCATTATTGTCATCATTTGTAACTTCAAAAGAATTTCTAACGTAAAGAAACGAATATAATATTTTTATTTTAGTGGTTTCTTTTTGTTACAATGAAGGACAAGATGGATTGTTGTTATAATTAATTGTGATTCAAATTAAAATTTATTTAAATAAGTTTGTTGAAAAGTGGTTTTAAAATAATTTTGCTCTTGTAAAAAAATCATTTTTTTAAATAAAAAAAAAGTAAAAACAACTAAAAAAAATATTTTAAAATAATCATAAAATATAAATCTTTCACATTATAAAAAATAGTTTATGTTTTTGAAAAAAAAATTACAAATTAAGTCGCTGCCAAAGATTGTATTTACGTACAAATTTAATATTATTATCTAAATGTATCCATGTTTAATAAGTGTAATTTAATAATATCACATAATAATTAAGGTAAAAGATTGTATTATCTAAAATCATTTTGCGAATGATTGATACTATATGTTTAAATGCGTATTTAATATAAGTATTTCAAATTCAAATTAATATATTACTAAAAATAATTTAATTTTTTTTCTAAAAGAACAATTCAAATTCAAACTGGAATTCACATTAATTTACTAATTAAATGAATAATTTAATTCTATAACTAATTTAAATTGAAATCCACGTCATTGTCACCATCCCTATCGTTGTAGTCACCAGAGTTAATACCACCACCGTTGATGTTGCTACCACCGTCAGTACCTCTACCACTGTCGTCGATGGTGGCAGTAGTACCGGCGAAGGTGATGGCGATCTTGCAGAGGATCCACGGGGTTGACGAGAGAGCGGTGCAACAGACAAATATTGGTTTGTGAGAGAAGTTTCTGTGTGAGAAAATCACGTAAACTTATTTAATTAACAACTAAATCTTGATGTTTTCTTATTTCTCACCGTAACCCTTTTTTCTCACTTTTATTGATACGACTCCAAGAAGGAAAAAAAGGGATAAGAACAAACAAATTAGGAGTTTAGGGATTGGGGTTTGGAATCATTAGAACGGGGGGAATTTCTAAAAAATTAAACGAAGAAAACAAAGAAGCAAGGGAAGGCGCCACAAATAAGGTCGTTTGATAAGCCTAAGGATCGTCACAAGAATTGGAGAATTCTTGATCAAATCAAAAAATGCAAGGAAAATCCCTAGCATAGCTAAAACTCACAATTTAGAAAATGATCAATTGCCCTTGCATTTTGTAATCCAAAAGAATTAATAGAAAAATTAGTTTATGGGTTTGCTTCATTTCAGAGTAGGTAAAAGAAAATCAAAATCTCTAAATGACATGAAAAACTAATTAGCCCAGTGGTTGGCAAGATGACATTCTATGCTTGCAACCCTAGGCTCAACTCCTAGCTTTACCATATTGTTTCTCAATTGGGCCTCCTAGCTCTCCAAGCAAGTTATGCATTGATTGTCTTTGTTCTCTCTCTATCTCTCTCTCTCTATATATATATAAAATAAGTTTAATTAGCATGTACTGACAGTATAAAAGGTATTAACTAGGAAAGTCAACAAAGTATATTAGTATAAAAATTTTTACACTAAAAGTGCATATTAATTAAACTCGTAATTAATACATATAAGTTTATATTAGAATTTACTTTGCAATTTAAGTTATAAGGAAATTTCACATAAAAAATCAGAATAGCTAAATATAGTTTTAGTCTCTTTTTCTTTCTCATTTTTTTCCTTTCACTCTTTTTCTCTCTCACATTTCTCTTTTTTCTCTCAAATCTCTCTCATTTTGCATCTGGCACTTAGGAGTTTAAGAATCCAATGAAATTTCTTCCATTATTCTTGATATCAAGCATTGATCATTATAGGTAAGTTTGATCCTAATTTCTCAAATCATTTTCCATTCGTTTATAAATCAATTGTCCCCATTGAGGGAAAATTCTCTTCAAAATCGTATTTCTCCTTAATTTCTTTCTTAATTCGAGATTTTGATTCGTTTTGGGTAATTTCTATAATTATATTCTTCTCTATCTTCAAAATCAGCATGTTCAAGTTGAAATAGGTAAGGAAAGCTTTGGTTTTTTTTATTATGAAGTTGTGATTTTATAGTTGGAAAACTAGTTGATTTTGAACAATTGAGCTTTTGACTATCATTATAGTGATATGTGGAAATGGGTGATTTGTGTGATTGATCTATGTTTTGAATGTGTTTGATCTTCAAATGAATTTGAGATGAACATAGTGTGTTTTGAGTTGTAATTTGAACATTTTGAGATGATTGAGCTATGTGATATAGTGTGTGTATTGATTGAGTGAATATCTGAAATGATGATTCATGAATCGTATTAGGGGTTGTTGCCAAGAAGTAACTGAACCATTTGCATTGAATTAGGGATATTTGTACACTTTTTGTGATCCTGATGTTTTACACCAAAAGGATGTACTCAGATAGCAATTGTGTGTCTAATGGGTCTAAAGACGTCAGACACAAGTTAAGAGTCAATTGAATGTCCATTAGGTCCTATGGATGTTAACATCAATTAAAAGTATCAAACGAGTATTGCCCAAACCTAGTTGGTTGTCCAATGGGTCAAATAGACACCTAACGTCAGTTGAAAAAGGAAGTCTGATTGGGCCATCTCGATATCCAAATTTAATGCATGTTTTTTCATAAAATGTCAAGTTTTATGGTCTTGTTGAGATGCATCTATGTTTAAGGGTTGGATTATATCAAGGTAGTTTGGAATGTTTCCTAGATTTAACTTATTCTTTTTTAGCTTACCTTGTTTATATGCGCTTTGTGTTTGATTGCGATGATCGTGTTTTGCACAAGAGTAGATGATGGCAATGGATCCTAGATAGAGGAAATATTGGACTGAGGGGATGATAGTCCAATAGGGACTAGTTTTGCATAGATATAAGTTGTGATGGACTTATGTAATGTCAATTGGTATAGTTTTGTGTTTAAGTACAAAGCTATGAAATACTTAAATGGAACATAGCATAAGTATGTATGTATATTAAAACCTTTTCCCCGTATAAAACGGAGGTATCTCATACATCCATCCCAGATGGATGTATCTCAAAATTCAACCTGATTCCAAATAGAGGTATCTCAAAACAATTATCAAAGTAATTTGAAAACATTAAATACATTAACAACAATTTTTTAAAACCATGCCATGGAGGGTTAAAGACAGACGTTTTACTCACCTCTTGAAGCGAGATCTCACCACTTTAATTTATTTTCTTTTGCTGCTCCTATGTCCCTCTTTCTAAACCCTAGAATAATCAACTAATCTATTATATTCTAAGGGAACTAGTTTACCCTATATATTATAGCTTAAGGTTGATTTTTTTTCTCTATATATTTTTTATCTCTTTTTTAATAGATTAGTTTTTACAAATTAAATTCAAAATAATATCAAATCTTTTATTATTTTATCTTATTTCTATTTTAAAAGAAATATCAAATCAATTTATCTTTAATCTTTTAGTTATTTGATTGATTCTCATCTAATTATTATCTTCTTCTTTTTTCTTTTTTTTTCTCTATATTATTTTATTTAAATTATAATAAGTATTTATTTATTATGTGAGATCATTTTTATTTTAGAATATTGAGGTTAGACAACTGAGATTTTGCAATCTACCAAGCCTCGCTTAGCAGCGAATCTTAGTCTCTATTAAATAGATTTTTAGCTTTGTGCCCAGCGCAAATTCCTTTCTATCAAGAATTAATTTAGATTTGCACCCAGCGACGCATAAGTGAAATTTCTTTACTGGAATATTGTATCTCAAGATCCTCGTTGGGCAAGCTATCATGTGTCTCGCTGGACAATTGGTTTCGCTCGACAAGCTTGTGTAGTCTATGCCATGACTTAAATTGTTAAAATTTTAATATGTTGAGTTTTTAATTGTATCAAGTGGGTTATATTGTGAGTAATTGTTCCTTCTAATGTTTTTAATAAAGAATTGTGTGAAAAATTATTGTTTATTTATAATTTATAAAGTGGAATTTTTTAGTATAATTTGGGATGTTACAAACCTATTTGACCTAAAAAGTTTTTTATCCTTATTTTAAAGTTTATTATATAAGAAAATTTGTTCTTAATAATAAAAAAACCACATTATCCATTGTAAAAAATGAGTAAATTAATAATTTTACTTGTACTATTATTACATGGAAATAAAAAAAAAAATGTGGTTCTTAAAGTTTTTGAGAGAAAAGATTGAACATTGTTAGTGTAAAAAATTTTACAAATCTTTCATTTATAGTAACTTTGTTGACTTTATTAATTATTACTTTAAAAGTCATATAAATGAAAAGTTATGATAGAATGTCAGTGTAAAATTTTTTTACATCGAGAGTGTATACTAAATAAACTCAATTTTTTTTTCCCATTGAAGTAAAGTTATGTATGAGATTCTTTAAAGATGATGTGTCATTGCAGGGTCCACAAAACGCAACTTTTGTTGATTTTTTTTAATGGTAAGGTCACTTAGGCCACAAAAAAAATTAATTATTAGAAAGTAACATATAATTCAAGTCCTTTGCATACATAACAAAAAACAGACTCCGAAACAAAACTAAAAACTTTTGTCGAAGAGAGTGTTTGATTTGGGAAAATATTTTATATTTTCATTTTTTATTTTAATTTTCTAAAATCGATTTTATCTTCAAGTTTTTAATATTTAGAAAAACATTTTTTTAATATTTTCTATCTTCAAAAAATAAAATTATTAAATTTAACCAATTTTAGTAAAAATACTGTAAAATATGTTATTATTATAATTACATTATTGTTATTTAGTTTTTATATAATTTTGGTTTTTAAAAATAAGTTTAATTAGTATACATTGTAAGTGTAACAAGTTTTACTGTGACATTCAATCATAACCTGTTATTTTAAAAATCATATAAGCGAAGAGTTATGATTTAAGGTATAAAACTTTTTTACACAATCAGTGCATACTAATAAACTATTTAAAAATAATGAAAATATTTTTTTTTCTATGTTTAGTTTTTTTTTAAAAAAAATGTTTTCAGAAAAATTATTTTGTTAGATATGGAAGTATTTTTACTCAAAATGAAATCATTTTTAAACCCTGAAAGTTATTTGAGAGTCAACCATATATAATAAAAATTGAGTTAATTGTGGATAATGACCATTAATGCAATCTTAATTATCATATTAACTCAATAATAGTCGAGCTTTAATTATAATGGTAATTAATTCACATATAGTATGTATCAAAATTGTGATTCTTTTTAATAATGTACTAAGAGTTTTAGTATTCAATAACAACCCTTTACACCATGCATATTAATTAATTAATTTTTTTTAAAAAGTCTTATGTTTTAATTTTTTAAAAATAATTATGTCAGAGAGTTTCTAGAAATGAGATGAATTAACTTGAAAAAAAAAACATATTTTATAAAAACTTATGAAAATGTTTTTTACTTTTCTTTTTATTTCTTTAGATTTATGATGATTTAGATTATGGTGTACAATGTGGGTTTCTTCATAAGTACATTCACATGTATTACATACTCCAAATTTGCATTAACTTATCCAGTTATCAAAATAAAATATTCGACTATTTGCAAATAAATAATTTAGAAAATTACATTAAATATTTATCTTTTACTATTATTTTAATATTTATTTAATTATATTTTAAGAATAACTATTATAGTACAAGTTACCATATTACAATAACATTATGTAAATTAGGCAAAAGAAAAAAATAAAAAGTTGTAAAAAACAGAGAAAAAGATTATGATAAAACCTTAATAGTTTGATTTTCCAATACAGACAAAAGTAGTGTAATATTTGTTTTTTTTTCCATACAAATGCAATCAAATTATTTTTTATTATAAATATACATCACTTTCTTTTAACATCTTAAAAACTTGTTCCAAAGTTATGTGTTAGCATTTAAAAGAATTGATCAATCAAGCTAATCTTTAATAATTCTTTCATCAGGTAAATAAATCACTAAAACACTTTAAATAATATTTTTAAAGTGTTATTTAAAACATTTTAAAAGTTAATTAACTACTACAACACATAATAAGACTAATTTGATTGATTTTTTGTCCACGAATCTAACTACTTGCTATGAGAAAAAAAAATAGAGGTTCACTCTTGATTTGACATTATGTTTGATAATTTTTTTTTAGTTCAGGAGTTTGTTTACTTGTTTAGTAAAATTTTTAAAACATTAACTTATAATATTTTTTTTTATCTTAAATATTTATTAGACTTTATAATCTTTTATATATAAGAAAATAATTTATTATATTTTTTATTTTTATCATTTTATATTTTTAGATAGTTTAACTATTTTTAAATACTAGCTAACTTTTCAATATTTAGTTAACACTTTAACTAATTTTGTCAAATATAATTTAAATTAAAAGAATTAATTCAGACAATACTTCAACAAAAAACTTCAACTATTAGAAACAAGCTCCAAAAATATTATTTACAGGTTGCCTATTTTTGTAATGACTAAAAAGATAAATTAGTTAACATTGACATCTAATCTACCATTTCATTTGTAATCTGTTTACTTAATAGTTGCTTTTATATGTTAATTGTGTGCTAAGGTAACTTAAGAGCACTTGACTTTAGTTATTTTTATAATCACTAATAACTACTAAGTAAATACTTTGATACTTGTGGAGAGTCAAAGTGATCAATTATTGTATTATCTCAATAAATCCTACAATTATTTCTTTGGCCTTGCATTTTCTAAATTTTATTTTTGTATCCCTATAAGTTGCTATAGCAATATATATTGCTTGTCTTTTATGAAATTTTCAAACTAATTGTTATAATCATCTTTGACAATTTATTTTTCTATCCTTAAAATTATTACCTATTAAAAAATACATCTCTTTTAATTTTATTAATCTAGTATTTTTTTTGTGTATTCTTTACACTCTTAATAATCTACCATCCAAGTTTTATTATTAAAGCACCTAATTAATGCTGCTAATTGTTCTCATTAATTACAAAAATTATATTAATACATCCTTATATCTCTACATCATAAGTTCATATTCTTAACACTTAATATTTCAATATTCATTATATATAAAAGTTTATAAACTAATTAATATTGTATGACCCATTTGCAAGAAGCATATTTATCGCTACTCTTTTCTCTTTTCTTTTTTTCACTTGACAAAAATTTAGTTAGCAACATGCAAGCTCGTCATCTCTCACATATTATCTTTTCTACTCATTAAAGCTTAAGTTTTAATGGATGAAACTTAATTGAATCGTAGTTCCTATATCGTTTCCTACTTCATATATGCAAGGTAATTTTAAATCTAAGTTGTTGTTCTCATTTTCTTTTACTTTTGTGTATATCGTAGTCATAGGGGTATATTGTACACATCATTATTTTGCACAACGAATTATATTTTTTAACTCTCCATAGTCTCCCAATCATAATTATCAAAGCCATTTTCCAAATGGTCATCATTTTCAAAGTTTGACTTTATGAATAGCACACTTTAAGCCTTTACATGTGGACCTTACAGTATTATGATCACATTGTTATACTCATCATGCTCTTCGTTTTGACAAGTAGTTTGTGTTGATCAACTACTAGACGAGAAAGTTACACGATTGCAAAGTGGTGAATAAAAACTATCTTTTATAGTATTCTTTTCATTCTTGAGGTTTAAATTGTTGTTGCTTTGATTAACCAATTATGTTTTTGAACTGTGTCTTATCTCTTGATCACAATTGTTAGATTAGTTTTTAAAACTAACACTATTTTCAAAACTTTTTCTGTTTGGGGTCTTTGAGGGCTTACGTGTTTGTATTCATCTTCTTTTATCTCACATGCAAATAGATTTTTGAGTAATTGGTTGTGTTCTCTTTGATTTGATAGGTCCTAATTGTTGATCGAGAAAAATCGAGCAAAAAGTTACACTGTTTGCAAGGTCATAGATTAATGCCTGTTGAGAACATGGGGGGAACGTTTTTCATTCCTGAGGATTCTCTAAGTTAAGGTAATATGTGATAGTGATATAGGAGAGAGTTAGGAGTTCCTTTCTCCTAAAATATATAGGGTTTAATATTGTAGAGTTGACATAATGAGTCGTAGTTAAATTTAACAACTGATATTATATATATTATTAAATTATTATGATATATTATCTCAATGTTATATGTAGTTGTAGAGAGTGGGATGATAATTTGGTAAACGAAAAACCCAACCTCAAGCAATTACTCTAAATTGCTTCAAGGTAAGATATTAATAAGAATTGACTTTTATACACATGATATGTATGACATATTTGTGGGGTTTGACTATGAATGATAAACCTTAGGCAGGTGACAAATCTATTTGATATGTGATGTTCAAGTGGTGAATTATACAATCGTATAAATAGTAATTTATTTAAATTGCTTGGTTTATGAATTTTGGATGTCGAGAAAGTGTTGAAATTGGTTGTTGAAAAATAAAATAATTTTATTGGAACTTATTATGTATACCAAATTGATTGTATGAAAAAAATGGATATCATGATGACTTTATAGCCATTGAAATTATTATATTGCACATATACTTTTATGTGGATTTGCAATCATATCATCTTTATTTTGTATGAATCATGATGATTTTGATTGAAAATTTTTTTGTTATATTTGGTGGCTAAATTGTTACCAAGTTTTACTTGAATTGAATATTTGGTGTGGCATTGTGACAAAATGAGTTGTATGTTGTAGAGTATACATACATATTGATGATTGTGTAACTTTTGAATTAAGTTGTTACATTTTGCATGTGTGTGATAAAAGATATGAATCTTAAAGATAAGATTAGGGACATGCATAAAAACTAAATTATGGTTTCACAAGTTGACAATGAATGAAGTACAAGAAAAAAAGTGAAATTTGTTATGTGATTTTCTTAGGTCATTATTTTAGTCACCAAACCCAAAATGTGAAGGTTTTGTAAACACAATCTTCCTCACTTAATTTGAGATTAAATGTATTAATGGATTTAATCTTCACTAAGTTTTAGTAATTGATAAAATTTTAAAGTGTTTTATTTGTTATATAAGTATATGAAAGTCAATATTATTTTTATCTATTAATTTGATATTATTTTGTTTTTGACAAAAAACCAGTTAGTGTTTTATTTGTTTTAAAAAGAGGAAGGTTTTTATTTGTTAGAAAATCAATTGTAATAAGTATTTTTTTAATTCTTTCAATCACTAGACTTTTAATATTTTTCAAAAGAAAAAAGATTATGATAGATTTACCAAGTAGAGGAAAACTATGTAAGCATAGTGAAATTCGTTGTTTTGAGGGTTTTGTTAAGATAGTATAATAGTGTCATCTCATTTATCTTATATTTGTTAAAAATAAGATAAAAGAAGGATAAAGTGGTCCATGCATCACATATATCACTGGTAGACTTTAAGACAAATAAGCAATGGAGGATTATTACTTTGGTAAAGTCTCTAGGAGTTAAAATTGTCTCATTGTCCTGATGTTGGTTATCTCCATAGAAGAATTTATACATTATCTCCACATGAGAATTTATACATATGTAGGAAAGTAATGGATGAGCTCATGTAAGCCTAGGTGGTAAAATCCTTCATATAAAATGTGATTAAAATGCTAAGAATAGTGTATATATAACACCTATTGTAGTAGTTTGGTACCTTATGCATGATCATTTATTCTTAACAAGATTAGAAGGATTAATTAAAGCAAGATCATTGTTGATAAAATCCTTTTGGCAAGTGTGGTCGTGTGCAGTATAGCCTAAGGAAGTAAACAAGGTTGTATTCATAGGGACTTGGATGATACTATAAAACTTTTAATACATTTTAATTGGGATAAATAAGAAAAAGAAAGTTTTTACTACAACTACTAAAGATAATATTGAAATAAAAGCATAAATAAGTAAATAAAAGGGTTTTGAAGATAAAAATTTGATTGGGTTTTGACTTCACTAAACTTTACTCAAGTGCATACATGAACTCATAATCATCATTTACTACTCATATTTTCATCACCCATAAAAATAATCTAACCTTAATTCCTTGCAAGTAGGGACTAAGTTATTTGAAATTTAGATTATTAATTCCTTGAATAGTCTAAAGTCAAATAACTTCCATTAAGAAAAATGAGTTTAAGATGACTAATGAGTTTTACTCTATTCCTAGCAATAAACTTTATTTGGGAGTTCTTCTCATTTTATGAGTCAAAATCCTATTCCAAACTCATTCAACATGTAAAATCCACTAAAGATAAAGAAATAAAGCATAGGGTAAAAAAGAAACACCAACATTGAATAATAAATTTTGATTAAAGAACAAAATATACACAAGACTTCAAGTTTAGTTCCATCAAACCTTAACCAATGAGATGTCTATCCAACGATGAGGATAGGACGCACAATCAATGGAGGAAAAGAAATACAATAATGAAGCAAAAGAAAAAAAGAGAAGAGATGAAGGAAAATGGCTCTAGAACATGCCATTAGTCAATTGATTTGAGACATGATGAATTTATTAATTTGCTAATACTATATGGTTGTATTCAATTGATGGTAGAAGGATGGGGAGAATATAATAATTATTATTCTTTTGTTTCAGAGAGTTTTAGTTGAGTTTCAGGAACTTCTCGAAAAATCCATTATAAAAAAAGGGGTTACATTTAGCAAACTAAACTTCCTAAATATACCCCACCTTTTCTTCTTTCTCCTTATTCTTCTTTTCCCTTCAATTCTTCCTTTTTTACCATGAGCACCATTTTCTCTCCCTCTCCCTCATCGTTTCTTTCATTCCTTGCATGGTGACTTCCATGCTGACAAAATCTGACATGGTCTCTTCCATTGCCCCTGATTCTGAGAGGTGATCAATAAAAGTATATCTAATTGTAGTTTTCTAAACCTTTTATGTTCGTTTTTTATTCTTTCATTCTCGTTAAAAAGAGGAATTCTTTTGGAAATTCTAGTTTCTTAGATTTCTATTGAAATTGAGATTTCTGTTAAGTTTTGAGAGATCTCTTCAGGTTAATTCTTCCATTTCTACTTGAATCAACTTTTAAAAGAAGAAATAGGTAAGGAAAGCTCTATTGTTGATTTTTATTAATGAATTAATGATTTGGTAGTTGAGATGTTTGAACTATTTGAGATAGGGAGTATTTTGACTATGTTTTGAGCTATTTAAGATAATATATATTTTAATTATGTTTTGAGCTATTTAAGATAGTGCATATTTTATTTTAATTTGAGCCAATTGAGTTAGCATATTTTTTATTGTGATTTGAGCTATTTGAGATAACATATATTTAGATTTCATAGTTGAACTATTTGGGATAATGTGCATGTTAATTGTATTATTGAGCTATGTACAATAATGTATATTTTGATGGTATGAATGAGCTATTTGAGACAATATGTATGTCAATTATAAATTTGTAGTGATGAAATTTTGTATTAAATGCATGATGATGTATTGAGTTGATGCATGCTTTAAGTAATATGTGAAATTGCGTATTGTGTGTTAATGATGAGTAGTTGGAGTTGTTTTTGTGGATGATTGAAAATTGTAATTCATTAATAAGGAGCATCAATAAATTATGTTATGGACTGTTAAGAGAAAGTAACAAAGCTCTTGAGGTGATGCATTAAATTAGGGAGGTGTATATGTTTAAGTGTAATGAGTTTTTCCAAAAAACATTAGTTATGTGTTGTGTTTGCTTATGTTCAGGTGGAGCATAAGTGTAGTTGATTGATTGTGAGTGTTTATGTTCATATGAAGCATAAACATGATTGATTGGTTATGAGTGTTTGTGTTCAGGTGGAGTATAAATGCGATTGATTTGTTGTGAGTGTTTATGTTCAAGTGGTGCATAAGTGTGGTTAATTTGTTGTGAGTGCTTATGTTCAGATGGAGCATAAGTGTGATTGATTGATTGTTATACTTTGAGATTGCATAATTATAATATAATAATAATATGTCTTTTATCCTATGTTTACTCTTGCAATGTGTGTGTATTTTGTATGATTGTGATAATTGCGCTTTGCAGGGAGCAAATATCAGTAATGATGGTGGAAGTCAGAACTAGTAGAGTTGGTAGAGGATTAGAGGCAGTTGCAGAAGTTACTTGTTTTGTGATAAAAATAGTTTAAGTTAATGTATGTATTAGAATATTTATGTGTATACAAAACTAAAGGCTTTTGAGAATGTTGAATGTATGGATTGTTCGAAACTAGTAGCTATGTTTTAAGCATATACAAGAATTTATGAGAATTGGTAAGTTATATTGGTTGAAGTTATGTTATGTATGAGAATATGTATTACTTATCTTTTAGCATATAGATGGCATGTTATGTAAATGTAGTGTGAATTATGTATTATTATGTTTTAACTGTGAAAGGGCACGTAATGTATATAACCTTACATCAATCCTTCTCAAAACTTGTCTCTGTATAAGAAAAAAAACAAAAAATAAATATAAACTTACACTAAATTAACTACATGACTACTCTCTTAACTAAAATATATATTTTTTATGAAAATGGAGAAAAACAAAACCTTAAATGAGAAATAATTAAGATAATTTCTCTTTTTTGCTTATGTAAAAATAGGTAAATGAGATAATTATTAATCATGCATCATTCTCATACACATGCAATTCAATTAAATTATTGATGGTATGTGTGTATTAATGGAAATTGTGAATATGTGTAATGTGTGTTTTTGATATGTTGTGTGGTTATCTATATTTAGTATGTGAAGTTATAGTTATTTATATATGTATAAATGTCTTTCTTTGTAACTTAGCTATAGAGGATGAATATATAATTAGTAAACGAACTTATATATGAAAAAATAGATGAGAGAATCTAGGAGGAGGTTATTTTAGCTATAATACTTAATATTTATATAGAGAAATGATTTTGTTGCGCTTATATATCTATGCTTTTAAATGCAATGCTTTTTTGTCATGCCATACAACATATATTATTACAACCTCACTCCTCCTTTCTGTGTTGTATATGGCATGTGAGACAAAAGCGATAAAAGATTTTATAGAGATCATTTAAAAGCTCACGAGGAGTGCAGAGGTTGATAGACATCATATGTTTGATTTATATTTTATGATGTTATTTTGGTAGTTGTGTGTATAGTTGTTATGTTACTTAGGTCGGGAGTTTTGTTATGGTTTGTATATATATCTCTTTTGAAGGTCTTTGAAGTTGTTGTCCTTATCTTATTAGTCTTATAGTTGTATACTTTTAATTATCTATTTTAAATTGTTAATTTTTCTTGCATTTGAAATTTGTAAATTCTCCACTATTAATATGTCCATGTCCAACTATTAGCTAAATAGATATTTTGATATTTTAAATAACTTTCATTTAACAATTACTTTGATAAGGTTGTGCTATAATTTGTCTATTTGACCACCAATAACACTTTTAGTTATTAATAGATACTTATAGGCACGTACTTGCTTATATAAATACATTGTAGAGTTTCTACTAGGATTTACATTTATTTCTTAAAGAAAATATTATATTTAATATTTTTGTTCTTGAAGATGACCATGTAAATTAATTGTGAAAATTTTCTTGTGTTTTCTCTAAAACTTTTTGTCAAATTAAAACTTATTAGTGATAAATCTTGTCCGGATAATGAGACACCAAAAAATAATTTATGGTCACAATTTAGATTGAATTTAATAAGAGTGAATTTGTTTAATCTTTTTATAAAAAATATTTTTTTATAAATGTATCCAAACATTAAAAGGGTGTTTAAAAAAAATATGATATTAATTATAATCTATTTTTTATATTATAAACTATTTCAAAAAAATAAACATCATGAAAATCAAATTTAAATTTTTAAAAAAAAAAATCTATAAAAAAATAACTTATTTTTAAGATGTTGAAAATTTATAATTTATTATTATTTTTCAACAACATATTTTTCCTTTCGCACTCTTTTACTCTATAAAACTAATATTTTGCTACATTATAATAAGATTAATTATTTTGAAGCACTTTTCAACCTACTTACCTAAACAAAAATTGATTATGATTATAATATACATAGAATTGATTTTAAAATATTATAATTTTTTCAACTTTTCCAAAAAAAATTAATTTTATAAAAATCACTTCTAGTGTAAATAAACTAACCTAAATAATCATAGAAAAAATAATTATGATCATAGTACTCTTTTAACACATTATATTAAAATGCACGTTTTTCATGAGAGATTAAAAAGGGACAATCTTTTAGAAAGAGAAACGATTAAAAAAATGAATACTACATCCATCTACTGATCTACATGTGATCATCTGTGTTTGGGAAAGTTTTTTCATCAATGTTGATAGGTACAAATAAGGTTAAATTATAATTATGATCCTTCTTTAATTTTTTATGTGATTTTATTTTTTTCTGAAGTCTTAATTCTTGAACCTAGCAAAATGGACTCATATGCCATGAGTACTCGCAAAATATCATCACGCAGGGTAGGTATTATTTATAAAAATGGATCCAGGTACGAGTAAATTTGGACCCGGAAAGAATACGAGGATATGGGGTGGTATGAATACTATAGTACCTACTTTGCCCTACACTTTTATAAAATATATATATATATAATATTACATAATTATAATTTTCAATGAAAATATTGCTAGAAATATTATTGCATTATAATCTATGATAAATAATATAATATTGAATAAAAAGAAACATATAATATATTTTATGCAAATTTACTAAGATAAAATAGAGTTTAAAGAAAAAATTGAATTATTTATAAAATAAATCTTAATAAACTTATAACATTATTTAATGTTATAGTAAAAAAACATAAGTTTATTGTAATCATATAAAACTTTAGGAAGTATGTTATAATTTATTCTATGTTTAATGTTATGTTAATTTGTTTTTTATATTATATTTATTTGTGTGTAAAAAATATTAATTTTTTGTCTTTATACATAAATAAAGTGTAGATCGTGAATGCGAGTATAAGTACTTAGCGGTTACGAAGATGTAAATTAAAATTGTTACATGCATGAGTGTGGGTCAAGTACAAGTCCACTTTTTATTGCATTATAATCTATGATAAATAATATAATATTGAATAAAAAGAAACATATAATATATTTTATGCAAATTTACTAAGACAAAATAGAGTTGAAAGAAAAAATTGAATTATTTATAAAATAAATCTTAATAAACTTATAACATTATTTAATGTTATAGTAAAAAAACATAAGTTTATTGTAATCATATAAAACTTTAGGAAGTATGTTATAATTTATTCTATGTTTAATGTTATGTTAATTTGTTTTTTATATTATATTTATTTGTGTGTAAAAAATATTAATTTATTGTCTTTATACATAAATAAAGTGTAGATCGTGAATGCGAGTATAAGTACTTAGCGGTTACGAAGATGTAAATTAAAATTGTTACATGCATGAGTGTGGGTCAAGTACAAGTCCACTTTTTAAAAGCGGGGTATGAGAATGAATATTAACAATTATATTTATCTTAGAAACAATATATTTATCTTAAAAATATATTTAAATAAAATAGAAGTTAAAATTTATTTTAAAAATATAAATAAAGTTTGAAGTTATATTTAGAGGTAGTTCAAATTTAGAAGTTAAATAAATAATGTAGTTATTTAAATGATTAGGAATAAAAATACCTAAATAAAAATGATACCAACTAATATTATTCTCTTTATAATAATTATAATCTATTTTTCAAATTTAGATACATATATTTTTTTACATTTTACTTATTAAATTTTATGCCATCTTAAATGAATATGTTAAGATAGTTCACACAAGATTTTAGGTCCGAACATTTGTGTCATCATTAATTCCAGAATAATAAAAAAATTATTATATTAAATCTCACATTTAGTTGAATAATGGATGAGTTTATTTAGACTTAAAATAAATTATTCATTTAGAATTAATTTTTATAAAAGCAAAAACTTTTATGTTTAAATACAATTTACAAAAGGTGCTTTTTAAATTCATTAATTTCCAATTTCACATAAAACAATTTCTACATTTTGACAATTTACTTCAAGGAGTTTAGTAGTTTCCGGCTTTTTTTTTTATAACTTCTGCTTTTTATAATAAAAAAAATTAAGCAAACATATAAATAATTATTCCGTTTAAATAAGTAATTTTTTTTATAAAAATTTTAAACTAATTCACCCAAAAATGATGCATGCAAAATTAATTATTAGATAAAAATTGCAAATTTTCGACAACCAAAAGACTTAAATTGAGAGAGTAAAAGCACACCAGTATGACATAAAAAATTAGAAGGGGGCCAAATTCGTAATTTAAAAAATTAGAAGGGGGCCAAATTTGTAATTTAATCGTAAAAGGAATAGTTACATGGATGAGATTCATCATTCAAATGCCACCTACTTTCTTCAAAGATTAATCATGTTGTTTGTACTTTTCTACACGTGCTTGAATATAGGCGTTTGAAAGGGAAAAACTATTTTTTTATATTTCCAAGATAGTATAAAATATTAACTTATAAGATTGAAAATTGACTAAGTTTCTTCATTTAAATTTATATTTAGTTTCTCTGGGATGCATGTAAATTCCAAAGCATTGTTGTTATTAGTGTTCTAAATACCAGACTTTTGTTTTTGCCTCTAGCCTTTTCACCTTTTCTTTGGAACCTAGTTATTAACATACAAATTACTATCATGTTCATAACCAATCACTTACTGCATCACCAGAGGCTAACATCAGAGCACGACAACATATGATATGATTCAGACTCTCAGCTTACCTTGGTTTCTGATTGATTACTCAAAACAATCTCAAACTTCTAATAAGACATATTTGACATATTTGAGTGTCCAGAGTCAAGCAGCACTTAATTCAGTTTGAATAGATCATACAAAAAGGTACATGGAGGATTAAAGTGTGTTAAACCAAACTAAATGCAATTTAAGATATGATCTTCTGGCATTTCATGTTCACCTCACACTAGTGACTTTGTGAACATGAAAGCATTTCCAAATCGCTTAATGGCCAAGAAGGTGTGAGAAATGTTGGCATTAACCCTTCTTTATCCCAGTTAAGTTTCGAGCTTATTCTTCTAGAAATCAGAGTTAAGATCCAGCACTCCCTACTACACCAGCAATCAATGCTGGTTACAAACTTGAAACATTTCACCTCCTCCATCTAGAGTTGAGACTTGTTCTTTCATCAACTAATTACTACAGAAGTGCAGAAAATTTCCTATGCCAAGAATGTGCATTCACATTTCATACTGGTATACATCGGAGAGAGGTGGGATGGCCAACATGAAGTACAAATTCAAAATGCATTCTTGTTTTAAAATTTTGCAAAGCAGTTACAAATGTTCGAGATACAAATTTATTTTAGATACCGGGGAAAAAGTACCAAAATAAAAAGAACATGCAAGAAGCAGACTGATTTCTGATAGAGATGGCTGAAATAACATCACCAGACATCAGGACGCAACTCACCACTTGCTGGGGGCACCCATCTACCAGAGTGATACACACTTTCCCCAACTTTCCAACCAGGCACATCCTTCATCACTTCTGCCTCATACTCGAGATATTTATGCCACTCTTTAACAAATCTAGAGAAAGAAACAAACAAAATGGAAATGTTGTTAGCAATATAGGACTTATCTATCGGATTATGCAGATTCGGTGAAAGCATCCCATATACCTCTCATCCTCTTCAGCCTGTAGCACAGGTAGTATGGATCGGCGGGCAGCATATTTTTCTTCCTTTAGTGCTCTATGGGAAATGAAACATTATGATACATCAGTTTTAGTCATTGAGCGGGAACCAAAAACAGAAAACCTATGTGGTGTGATTCTTCCTTAAACAGTTATTTCCATTTTTAAATGTAACACTCCATCAATCTGGCAATCCCCAAAATCAATCATGAGGGAAGAACAAAGAACCATGATATCAGAGTCTGTCACAGTGAGAAGTAAATAAAGAAGGATATGAACTAATTTCCATTTCTTCCATAGACAAAATCTAGGTCCACTACCTTAGGTGCTGTTGAGGCTTTTTTCTTTCAAATCAAAATTGGAATGACAGTGATAATCCAGACAATAAAGGTAGCTAGCATTAAACATCAGCACTTATTACAAAACACCAATTTTATTTATTTGAAAGCCAACACCAAGAGTACTTAAAGTATTGCAACTAAGTATTGTCCTTTGTCTACGTATTTTTCCCACAAGCACACAAGAAATTAACAATTTTCCATTATCAAATTAACTTGCTAGAAACTACAGGCTGCTTTGTTTCTAGTTTCCAGACAAATTCAGAACTAATCCAACCTAGTTTCTTACGGAAATGAGATTAATAAGGGTATGCCATATTTTCCTGGTCAATTGGTAAATCTATAACACATCAAAGGGAAAAAGACTTTTCAATTTTCCCTGCATACTATTTTTTCACCTTAAAATATTTCTTGGGAAAGTATTTGATGTAATGATGTAATTCAAGAAGCTATTTTGTACCAAAAATATTTTCCACTGTAAAATTATTTTCTGTCAAGAATCAAGATGGATCCTTGGCTATTTCCTACTAACTGGATTAAGTAAAGCATTTATCTGTACGACAGCTTGCATAAAAGTTATAACCAAACCAAAAATTCAAAGTAGAAATCAAGGGAACAACCAAATCAGAGAGGAAGCAAACAAACCAAAATTGTTTGGCTAGGGTCATTAGTTACCATAATTTTCATTCAAACAAATTAAAGAAATGCAGATTCCAAGGAAGACAGTTTGACATCCAGGAAAGAAGCAGACTCCAACAGTAACAATTATCACCATAACTAAATGTACAAGTCATTGATGAAAATCTCTCCCCGTTATCATACAGAGTCTAAATTAACAAATTAGGAGCCAAAAAATGTTCAATCCCAAATTTTGTTAACCTTTTAAACATAAGTTGTAAAAATACACATTTCTATATTAATAGATAGCCTTGATTAGCAAATTAGGAGCTCAAAATTTTCAATCCCAAAAAATTGTTGATAATACTTAAAATATACAATGTTTATACACACATTTCAAAACTAATAGTTACTAAAAATATTTAAAAACTACATATATAAGAATGACAAGGAAAAGAGAAAAAAAAAATGGTTAAAACCACCACTGAATAGTGTATAAATTACTGATTAATGATCATAGTACAATTTGGTGATACAAAAAGCACCTAATAATTTTAACAATTACATGTGTGTTTTGGTTTACAATTTAAAACTACATTGAACGGAAAATTATGCGTTCCATAGTAAAAAATGTAAGAGTAAATTATTTCTAAAAATCAATTACATTCAATGCAACTTGTTTCCAAACATGCTGCAAGTAGTAGCACAAGCCTAGCCTTCTGCTTGTGGCAATGAGATAACAACAACAAATAATTAAATTAGATGACTAACTGTTTAATACAAAGTATAGATTTCAACTGTTAGCATGATCATCAACTGTCAGAGCCATTAGTTAACAGAATTTCATTCAAATTCAAAAGAAATGCATATTCCAAGTTAGTCACTTTGAAATTAAGGAAAGAAGCAGATTCCCACAGACACCATTCGTCACCATAATTAAATGTATGATAGACAAATTTGTTGACAACACATCAAATATAAGGTTTAAATTTAAAAATACACATTTTCATATCAAAGACACAACTAAAGAAGAGAAATGCTATGAACACACTCTCTTGAATACCTTATCTTTTATTGGTTGAAACTTATTGAATATCAGAAAATGTTGTGTCTCATATAGTCATATTAAAAATTTTCTCTCCTTATTTTGCAGTTTAATAAAACCAATAGAAGATAGTGTATTCCTATTTCCTAACACTCCTCCTTAAAGAATAATAGATAATTAGATACACAGGAAGGAGACAGAAAAGAGAGAAAGTCAGCTAACAACAACACTGAATAGTGAATATATCGCTTACTGATAATATGATAAACTTAATACACTTTTTAATTTGGTAATTGCTAACCACTAACCAGTGCATCGGGCATTTTAATTCACCAAAAAGAAAGTAAAAGTTATTATTCCTTGCATAAAATTGCACTCCTCCATGATTTTTAAAATGCACTCAAATATATTTTAATGCACACTAATTTGATGTTTAATGAAAAAATAATTCTTTTTAATCTTTATAATTTCTTAATCAGTCTCCGACAGTCTACTTAGATTAGCAAAGACCCTTTAATTTTAACAACAAGGTCAAGCAGTAGCATAAATCCAGGACTCATTTTTAAATAAACTCTAGTAATCTGATATATGATTTTAATAATAAAAAAGAAGTTTCTCTTTTTAATTTCTTTATCAATTCCTTAATCAGTCTCCTACAGTCTACACAGATTAGCAAGACCCTTTAATTTTAACAATTAGATCAAGAAATAGCACAAGCCCAAGCCTCTATCATTTTTAAATACAATCTAACATGATTTTAATAATAGAAAAGAAAGAGAGTAAATTATACAGACCCCTTGAGAGTTGCTGTTTTTACACCTAGCACCCCTCTATTTTTTTATGTTAGATTTTACTCTGAACCTGCTCTTATAATAAAAGCATCCATCCATAAATCACATTATCTCAAAATCAATTTTAATCACAACCAAGGATGCAAAATCAATTCCATTGAAAATCAATTTTGTGAACAACCATCGATAGCTTTCTCTGTTGAAATGGAATCCCTGGTCTCTTTCTCAATTCATCGATCATCGGCCGCCCATGCTTCAACATCTAAGTTTTCACCAGAAAAAAGCCAATTTCTCTTATGTGGCAGAAAGATTCGATTAAGTTTAGGGAACATCCATCCAAACCCGCCCGATGTAATTTCCTCTAAAAAAAAAACTTTCTCTGCAATTTCTAATCATTTCCTTAATCAGTCTCCTATAGCCTACACACACACAAAAAAATAAAATAATTCTCTGTTTAATTTCTAATCATTTCCTTAATCAGTCTCCTACAGTCTACACGGATAAGCAAAGGGGGTGGAAATCCTCCTCGTGTCCCATTTACTGTCAAAACCAAACCAATCAAAAATAAAAAAATTGCCAAGTCATTCAATGAGGCTCATAAGAGATAAAAAAAAAACTATACAAAAAATTAAGTGTGACTCATTAAATGCACAGAGGATTTCCATCCCATTAGCAAGACCCTTTAATTTTGGCAATTAGGTCAAGCAGTAGCAGTAGTACAAGCCGAAGCCCTGAACCAATGTCGCTAACGAAGCAAACGATTAACTTAAATTAAAAATTAAATGAAATTAAATTAACAATAGAGCGAAATCAGAAAGAGGAAAAACGAAAACCTAAGATTGATTCCTCGATTCGAGGAATGAACTCAGTCGAATTGATGGTGAAGAAGAAAAGAGAGAGAAGAAACCTTCGAATCTTGTTGCCCTTGCCGACCTGGTACATGCCCCAAGAGAAGAGGCCGAAGGTGGTGAGGAAAATGGCGACGGCGCTGGGGCCCTTGTTGGGGATGCGGCGGGCGAACCGGACCGGAGCGAACCCGCCCGGCGGCGGACCGTCCTGGAGAACCGGCATGTCCTTCACGCTCGCCATTCCTGGCTTCTTCCTTATCATAGCTTCCGTCATCTTCGATCTCTTCTTTCTTTCTTCTTCTCTCTGCAACGATAAATAAGCACTCTTCTTCTCTCGGTTTGGTTCGGTTTGTTCTCTTCTCTCGGTTCACTGTGTGGCAAGGTAAAGTGAAGTGAAAACCGAAAACCCAAACAACTCGGAGTGAATTAGTTCGGGTTTTGAACTCCGATGGGTTACGGGTTTGGGCTTATCCTCGGCCCACACCACTCAATTGTTGCATTTGCAGAAATAGCTCCAATTCATATTTTAAAATTGCAGAGCTACAAATACTTAGGTAAATGTTTGAAAAGAGTATTCATATAAAAATAGTTTTCATAAAAGAGTTTTTATTCAAATCCAAATCATATTTTAAAACTGCACAGCTAGAAAATGATGGTTAAAAAATAGTTTTCAAAAATTATTTTCTAAATAAAGAGAAAAAAAAACTCTTTTTTAATAAGTGTTATTTGAAAATTGTTTTGAAGATATAAAAATAAAAAAACTTGTTTATATTTATTGAAATATCTTCAATGAAAAGCAAAAAACAATATTCTTATTGTATTTTGAGTTTCTAACACAAAAATAGAAAATTGAAAAGTAACTGCTTGTTTGGCAACAGTTTTATAAAACTGTTTTCAATATTTTAGTATTTAAAAACTAAAAAATTCGTTTGGGTAGTGTTTTTTTAAAACAGTTCTGCTTTTTTAGTTTTTAAAAATTAAAAAACAGTAACAGCTAAAAGTAGTTTTGTTTTTCAGTTTTCTATTTTTGTTTTGCAAACCCAAAATACAATCAAAATATGTTGTTCTTTGCTTTTTATTAACAAAATTTTAATAAATACGAACAAATTTTTCCATTTTTAGATATTCAAAACAGTTTTCAAATAACACTTATCAAACAAGTTTTTTTTTTCTTTTCTTCCCAAAAACATTTTTTAAAAACTCTTTTTGAAGTTTTTTTTCAAAAACTAAAAAACAAAACCAAACCAATCAAGCCCTAACTTTTTTCTCTTCTCCGTTGTTTTCTGAAAATATTTTCTAAATTGTAGCCAAACATATTTTCACCACTATTTCTGTTTTTTCTAAAAACGAAAGCTTAAAACAGACAAAACAAATGTTAATTTGTTTGACAACAGTTTATAAAACTATTTTCAGTATTTTAGTATTTAAAGACTAAAAAACTTGTTTTGGTAGTGTTTTCTGAAAACAGTTTTCAAAAACAGTTGTGGTTTTTAGTTTTTAAAAACTAAAAAACAGGAAGAACCGAAAGTAGTTTTGTTTTTCAATTTTTTATTTTTGTTTTGAAAACTCAAAATACAATTAGAATATTTTTTTTTCTTTTCATTAATGAAATTTTAATCAATATAAACAAGTTTTTTCCATTTTTAAATCTTCAAAATTGTTTTCAAATAGAATTTAATTGGTATATATTGTCAACATAAAAATTTTTACACTAACATTCAATCACAGTCCTTCATTCACAGTAAATTTGTTTACTTTACTCATTAGTAGTTTAAAAGTCACATAAATGAAAAGTCATGATTAAATGTTGGTGTAAAAATCTTTTACACGAACATTATATATCAATTAAACTCTTTCAAATAACACTAACCAAACAAGTTTTTTTTTTACTTTTCCCAAAAACAGATTTTGAAAATTATTCTTGAAAAGTCTTTTTAAAAACTAAAAAACAAAATCAAATCAATCAAACCCTAAGTGCTTGTTTGACAACAGTTTTATAAAATTGTTTTCAATATTTTAGCATTTAAAAACTAAAAAAATTGTTTGGGTAGTGTTTTCTGAAAACAGTTTTAAAAAACAGTTCTGGTTTTTCAGTTTTTAAAAACTAAAAAACATGAACAACTAAAAGTAGTTTTGATTTTCAGTTTTCTATTTTTTTTTAACTCAAAATACAATCATACTATGTTGTTTTTTGTTTTTCATTAATGAAATTCTAATAAATATAAACAAGTTTTTTTTTATTTTTACATCTTTAAAACAGTTTTCAAATAACACTTACCAACAATTTTTTTTCTTTTCTTTCCAAAAGCAGTGTTTTAGTTTTTGAAAAGAGTTTTCAAGAATAGTTTTCAAAAACTGTTTTTGGGAAGAAAAGAAAATAAAAACTTTTTTGACAAGTATTATTTGAAAATTGTTTTGAAGATATAAAAATGAAAAAAATTGTTCATATTTATTAATATTTCATTAATGAAAAGCATAAGACAAAATATTCTGATTGTATTTTGAGTTTTCAAAAACAAAAACAGAAAATTGAAAAGCAAAACTACTTTTACCTGTTCCTATTTTTTAGTTTTTAAAAACTAAAAAATCAAAATTGTTTTCGAAAACTGTTTTCATAAAACACTAAAGTGCTTGTTTGATAAAGTAATTTTGTTTTTCAGTTTTCTATTTTTGTTTTGAAAACTCAAAATACAATTAGAATATTTTGTTTTTTATTTTTTATTAATGAAATTTTAATAAATATGAATAAGTTCTTTCACTTTTCCATCTTCAAAACAGTTTTCAAATAACATTTGTCAAACTAGTTTTTTTTTTTCCCGAAAACAGTTTTTAAAAACTATTCTTGAAAACTTTTTTAAAAAACTGCTTAAAATTTTAGTTTCTAAAAACTAAAAAATCAAACTTATTTTCAAAAACTACTTTAAAAATACAGTAACCAAGTGAGTTTTTTAAATATTAAAATTCTAAAAAAAGTTTTACTATTGTTAAAACAAAGACTTAATTTTGTCTTTCTTGTGTTACAATTTCAAATAAGGTATTCTAATAGTTTTAAATTTATGCACAGTTTGCTGTAAAGAAAATTAGGTACTGTTTTCTAATTTTTTTTTTTGCTTAAAATATATTTTTAAAGAAAAGTTAAGGCAAACAATATTTAGATTTAGATTTTTAAATAACTATTTTTACGGTGTAAGGTTTTTTTATAGATATTTTTTAGTTAGATAATAAAAAATAATAATTTATAAATAACTTTTAATTTAAAAAGATGCTTTTTTTAGCTAAAACAATTGATACAATTTGTATTTTTTAAGTTTAATTTAAAACTAATTTTAAGTTAAAATAAAATGGGTCGATCGGTACTTTAAATGTGCGATCTAGTGAATTTGTTTACCTCAAATTCATTGATGTATGTTCCGTTCATTATTGATAGCTGCTTTTGGTGAAGTTTCTTTCATCCAATGTTATAAAAGAAAATTGCAATCAAATTAGTTTAGGTAGTAGTTTAGTGGTTGGATTAAAAGTTTAGGGTATAATAGTTTAGTGGTTTGATTAAATGATTATTAGTTGAACTAGTTAACCTAATCGATAGTAAAAAATAAAAAAAATTAAATTTTAACATAATATTATATGATATGTTTGATAAAAATTATATGATATGGTTGTAGACCTAATTCACCAAATTAGTATATGTTAATATTATTATATTTTATTGTATGTGTTTAGGTCTAAATAAACAAACTAATGTCCTGTTCGAGATCTTTTTGAGTTACTATTTTAAATTTATAAAACAAAATTTAGTTTTGATTTTTTAAGTTTTTAAATTTATAAAAAACAACATTGTTTTAATTTTCAAATTTAAAATATTGTTGTTAAGTTTTAACCTATTAGAATTTTTCCTCTATGAGATCAAAGATTAACGGTTGATGATTGGTGATTGAAGGTGGTAACCAATGATTAGAGGTGGGAGGTGACGTTTAGAAGTGGTAGCTAATTGGCGATTATAACCAATGATTGGCGGTCAGAATGATGTTGATGATCAACTGTTGAAGGTGACGACCTGGCGATCGATGATCAGAGGTTGGAGGTGGCAGTAGGCGACTGATGGTCAGAGGTAGAAGTCTCTGGCCAATGATAGGAAGTGACAGTCATTGAACAATGATCGACAGTCGTTGATCAATGATCGACAGTCGTTCATTGGCAATCATGATTGGTAGTTGAAGGTAGTGGTAAGTGATGTCAAATTAAAAATAACTAAAAAACCAAATCAAACTCATTTTCCCAAACACATTTTTATTTTAAGAATTCATTTAGAACAAAAAATCAGAAACTCGAAACTACCCTAAATGGAGCCTAAAAGAATAAATAGAGAACATTATTGTAAAATGTTTTTAAATAAAGGTTTTGAATGTTTTGTTTGAAGCATGACCATTTAAAAGGGTAAATAAAGTGAAATTTGTTTTAAATTTTAGATCCTTTCTGGTACTTCAACTTTGTATTTGTTTCTTCATTTTCTCTTTTAGTTTATTTTCATATTTGTGGTGCATTTGAGTCTTTTTTATATATTCTCTCTTGTTTTGTAGGTTAGTAGGCTTTATTGGATTGAACTTTATATTGAGTTAGTCATCTTTCTTTTGCATTTTCGTATTTTTTCTATATTTTCATATTTTATATTTTTGTAATTTTTGTTTAATTGTAATTTTTAGTTTTAATTTGTAGAAGTTTTTGTTAGGATTTTTTGGCTAATTTGTTGGGTTTTTTAGGCTAATTTCATTGGGCAAAGTTCAGTTTAGTTCACACATTAGACACCAGAGAGAATATAGATAGTCTCTCATAATCATTTGTAGCAACTTTTGCTCATTTTTTAAAAATTGGTTCAGATTTGTTTTCTCTCTTGCTTCTTCCGCAAGTTTTGTTCTCTCTTCCATTGTTTTCCATTCTCATGTAAGCTTTCATGGAGATCTCCATGAAAGGCTAATTTATGAATTGATTTGATGTTTCTAATGTGATTACACGATAAAGTATGAATTTTGCATTTTATTGCTATGTTTTCTTCTCCAATTCATGTAGTATTTTGATTTATTTTGATACGAATTGGTTTGGGATCAATTTAGATAGATCAATCTGAATTGTAAGAGGTTAGGTAATTAATTAATAACATATTTCAACTGATTAGATTTCTTAAAATTCATGGAAATTTAGGGATTGCAAATGTGATCCAATTCAATCGAATTACCTTTGAATGTTGATGCATTTTCGCATGAATATTAAAATTGTGATTACTCAAAGGCATCACTAAGAACCTCATATCAATGTTTTATTTCTCTGTTTTTTCTCTAAACTGATTCTTGTTCTTATGATTTATATTTTCATTCAACCTCCCTATTTCCTAACTCTTGGTGCAATCTAAATCATACATGATTTGTATATTTGTGAAATGACCTAGATTGTTTCTTAAATTGCAAAATTGGAAAAAACTAGTTTCGTTTGATATTGATTTCAACAAGTCTTTATCGCACTCTATGAGACTTTGCCAAAACACATTGATCACAAAAGTCCAACTTCTGTAGCTTATTACCCATCAACAACCTTTTCTTCTCAAGCTCGACCAAACCTTTCTCACTAGTGTAGCCCAACCTTAGATGCAACAATTTTAGCCTTATCATTCATCGTCTAATTAGCAATAGATGCATGGACAATGAAGGTTCGTCTAGGATGTACAACCCAATACACTTCTCATTTCTAGCAATTATAGATGCTCAATTGGACACCTTCATCATCCCACTCTTAACCTTGGTGAAATAGTCCAAAGCCTCAAATATACTTATGAATAAAAGGGTTCCTTGTGAACTTCAGAACATGTCTCACCCTTGCAGCAACATCTCATAGTTGTCAAACATTATGAGTCTGATTATCTCATGCCTTATGTCTTATATGTTGTTCCCAATGAAGACTGTCCCACCTCATTTAGTCTAGAGTTTCAAAGAAGTTCCTTACCAGACACATAGGATACTTATACCCAGACTCCATGACCCAACTCCTATGGGAGTCACTAGAAGATACCACAACAACCCCAATTGACTCCTAACCACCAGATGCTACCACAATATCTGCATATTTTTGTGAATTATAAGGATCCTTCCCTCAATTCTTAGGATTGTTCTTATGGATATGACCAAGATTTTGAAACTTGAAGTATCTCATCTACTTCTTCCAAGTCATATTTCCCCTCCTGGTTGTTTTTTGACTTATTTCCCTTCCTTTTTGTCATACTCAGACTAACCCTCACACCTATTATCTCCAAAAAATTTGGAGCTTTTTATACTCCTTGGTCTGAATAAAGGTTTGAACCTCCTTTAGCATGATCATTTGTTCTTTACTGTACAATAGAGCATTCATAAAATTCTTAATAGACTTTGCCAAAGAATTAAGAAGAAGTAAAGGTTTGTCCTTGTCTTCAAGTAAATGTCATCCATATCATCCAAAATCATGTCAAATCATACTAATTGTTCTTCCATTGTTATTGACTTTATCATCCCGAATGAATACAATTGTTTCTTCAAGCATAGTTTATGGGTTCATAGACTTTGTTATACACAAAGATACCAACTTAACCAACATCCCAACTATGCTTCCCTCCTTAGCAACTTCCTTTAATGTCTTATTCCCAAGCACAAGATGATGACATTTCTCATTATATCAATCATATTTTAATTGCTTTGTCCCCACAGATGATGTCACTTATCAAGGTTCAACAAGAAACTGAGCAAGACAAGTCAAGAAATTGTTAACAAATGACACCAAAACAAAAAAGAAAACAAGAGTAGAAAACGAGAACTAATATATTGAATTATTGATATAGAGTGCAAAACATCACAAAGTTGTAACCATTACACGAAGGTATATAGATTACAAACAACCATGGTGGTCTAACTAACTCAATAACCTATGAAAAAGACACTTGTACTTCTAAAAGCTACTAAAAGAATATTCTCATTTGGTGCTTACTAGGGATGATAATGGTGTGAGACAATGGTGAGTTTGACCCTCCCCGTCACCGTTCCTGGAAAGTGCAAGTTAGTATAAAAGAGACATTATGAAATTTTAATTTCCATCCCCGTCGAATATTTTTTATTTTGGGTATATCTACAGGTACTTGTTATAATATTTGTTATAATTTAAATTTACTTATAATTCATTAAATAATTTGTATGTTAAGTTATTAATTATATTTAATTTATTAATTAATTAAATAAATTATATGTAAGTTATTAACTATATTTTAGTTTTAATAGTCCACAGAGGTGTGAATATGTAAATAGACTTGTGAGATTAAAAATATATGTATGAAATGTTGTTTAACATAGAAACAGGGTTGGGGCGGAGACAGGGCATGGATCAACAATGTAGGTTTTCTGCATAAAAATTGGGGTGGTACTCGTGGAGCAGACATAATTCTCAACCATAGTGCCTACAGACATAAACGATAGACATTGTACACAAATACTAGTCACCAAATGCTCTGAATTAGGCGTGACTCTAATGCTTACAAACGCACTATAACATACACAACCATAAAATGATCTCTATCAAACACGACATGAGACATTCTCATCTCATGGTCCCAAATCAACAGTTGCTTCTACCAAACTTATTTCAAAACCTTCTGACAATCTTCCTTGTCGGAGGATTCCAAGTCAATAATATTAATAATAATAATAATAATAATAATAATAATATTATTATTATTATATTATTATTATTATTATTATTATTATTATTATTATTATTATTATTATTATTGATACAAAATACACATCGATAACAACAACTAGCAAGATCCTTAGTGAGATTAAAACATCCTACATTTATAACTACAAGTAGTATGTAAAAAACATTAATTTGAGTAAAGAGAAAAAAAATTATAAAAAAGCATATCGCCATTATGAATCATCGTGACCCACAATTGAAGTAGTTTCCGATTGCAAATAAAAAAACAAACTAGTTTGATTTTAAGTTTTTAAATTTATAAAATTAATATTGTTTTGATTTTTAATTTTAAATATTATTGTTAAATTTTAACCACTAGAATCTTTCCTTTTCGAGGATTGAAGTTGGACAACTAGTCACCAATATGGAGGTGACAGTTAGAGGTGTCAAAACGGGTCAGCCCGGCCCACACGGGCTGGTCCACAACGGATTGTAAAATAAGTGGATCGGACCAGCTCGACCCACCAAAATAAAGATACTTAAATTTCTAGTCCGACCTGGCCTAGTTGGTGGGCTAGCTCACCAGACTTAAAAAAAAAAAATTATTAAATTTAATTTTTTATTTTTTTAAGTTATAAAAAAATGAAAATTATAAATAATATTAAAACAACATACATACATAATGAATTTATGATATCAACATCCAAATTAAAAATAATATTAAAACAAACATATATACATAATATTAAAGCAACATGCAAATTAAGGGTTTCACTTTCAGGGAAAATTTGACTTTGACTATGACTTTGGTAGTATTAGGAGTTTCACGTTTGGGAGAAAACTGAAAAGGAAAAATGTATACATACTAACAATGGTACAAGGGAAACAAAAAAAAAATTGAAAATTTTTTTGGTGGGTTAGTGGGTCAGCCTAGCCTGGCCCAGTCTCAACCCACCAAACCCGCGGGTTGGGTGGGTCATGTTACATAAGTGAGACCGTTCTGTAAAACATAAATTTTTTTGGGTCTGGCTCGAACCCAGTTTGGCACCTCTAGTGACAGTCAATGACCAAGGATCGGTGACTGACGACTGATGAACAATGATAAGAAGTGGTGGCATTTGGTGACTGGTGGTTGGAGGTAATTGTCGGTGAATAGTGAATAACGACTGACAATCATTGATTGACAACTGGTGATCGATGAACGATGACCAAAGGTGGTGCTAACTAATGATCGGTAGTTGGAGGAGGTGATGATCAATGAACAGTGACTAGCTACTGGTAATCATTGATAAGCAACTAATGGTGATCGATAATTGGTGATCAACAATTATAGGTGATTATCAATAACTTGTAGTCGAAGGTGATAATTAGCGGCGACTAATGACTAAAGATTGATGGCGACTAGTGATGACCAAAGGTGGCAGTTGGTGGTTGACGACTGAAGGTGACAGTTGATAACTAATAACTAAAGATCAACAATCAAAGAGCAAAACTTGAGGTGACAACTAATGACCAGTGGTCGAGGTAATGACTATGATCAATAATCAAAGGAAATACCATTGACCAATGATTAGATATAGTGGTCTATGATTGACAAACAATGAAACTAGAAATAAAAATCTCACTATTAATGTTTATAATTTTTGAAATGGAGCATAAATTATTTTGAAAATAACTAAATATGAAACATATTTTTATTTTAAAAATATATTTAAAAAATCATAACTTGAAACTACCCTCACTCCTTAGCAATTTGTAATTTCTATTATATTATCAGTAGTATTAGTAAAAGGTAATTGATCTCCATCATTTATTATTTTAATATAATATATTCATATCTAATGTTAAATGATGTTACAATGCCATACATCACTTAGTTGATGAGCCAAGCTAGAAACCATGTAAAAATGAAGTAAATTAGAGGTTTAGGTCCTGCTGTTGTACGTGGTGAAGGGGTTTTGGCTGGGTTTAATAGAACACTGAAGTTTAAACCCTAGAAGCCGCCTAGTTCTTCTAGACCCTTCTCTTCCATTTCATAAACCTCACCCTACCAACACTCTCTTCCGTCTCTTTCTTTGCAATTCCATTGCTTCCTCCGTTTTTTTTACCTTCTCTTCCTCTTCCATATCACACCATGTATCGCTTTGCCTCTAACCTCGCCTCCAAAGCAAGGTCAGCCTCCAATCCAATTCTTACTTTTGTTTGTTGTTTATTCCTGTGTTGTGGGGAAGTTAAAATTTTCATCTGGGTCACGCAGGAAATTTTGTAAAACGGATCAAAATTTGATTTTTTTAATTATTACCTCATTGGGTATTGTGTGTTGGATTCTTTCATGCTGGGTGCTATGTTGTGGGTTTGGAAGCCAACACATGATTGGGAACAATTTTTGAATTGATGTTTTTATGATTGCAGGATTGCTAGGAGTAGCAGCCAACAGGTGGAACACTAGTGCTTTAAAAATGACACACTCTCTTTTTTTAGTATTGTAATGTTGTCATTTGGAAATGTTTTGGAGTTTAGTAATGGTAAATCCTGATTCTATGTTTTTTTTTTGGTCTTTTTTTTTTCTTTGTTGCTTACTTTAGGTTGGAAGTAGGTTGAGTTTGACCAGAAACTATGCGGCTAAAGACATTAGATTTGGTGTGGAGGCTCGGACTCTGATGCTTAAGGGTGTTGAAGAGCTTGCTGATGCTGTCAAAGTAACCATGGGTCCCAAGGTAACTAAGTGGATTGTTTGTTATTTGTTTTTACATTATTTATTGATAGTGTTAGATTGGGAAATTATTGTTGGCGAAGGAGGTAAGATAAGTGTATGATTGTGATTGCTGATGGCAGATGTCTTTGAAGTCAATTTTTGCTTTTATGAGGGTCAAAAATAACTATTTGACAAAATAATAAAAGATATTAATGCCTGTCTGTTTTGAGATTCTGTAATGCCATTGTTTAGTAGGTGCTGTTTGTATTGATTGATGTTGAGTTTATTCTTTTTTAGGGGTGTAATGTGGTGATTGAGCAAAGCTTTGGTGCCCCTAAAGTGACCAAAGATGGAGTAACAGTTGCAAAGAGCATTGTATTCAAGGATAAAATTAAGAACGTTGGTGCCAGTCTTGTAAAGCAGGTTGCTAATGCTACTAATGATGTGGCTGGTGATGGTAAGCTGATATATCCAAAGAAGATTAGACTTTATAGTCATATATTCTCCATTGCCTACCTTGTTACTTACAAAATACTAGACTGCATGGTTTTGTGATGCTTGAAAATTTAGTTTGTCTTTAACAAGGTTATTCATAGTGGATGGGGCTTGTAAAAAAAAATAGTGGATGGCGACATAAGGCGACCATATACATATGGCGTATGGCTGCCTATAGAAAAAAATATGGTGTATGGCATGGTGGGGGCCTATGGTGGAAGTCATGGCGGACAAAAAATATGCATTAAAAAACTAAGAAATCAGCAAATATAAATTAAAAATAGCATAAATAAATTAAAAACAGAATCATAGACTGAAATCCAAGAAAGATATCTCAAGAATTTGATTTTGCATGCTGCACATTATCCTACAAATGAAAAAGAATTGGTAACAACGTAATGAGTTTAATGAAAAAAAGCACAGAACAATCTGATGATTCTGAAATTCTATAAACAGAGTACAAAGTTGTGGAATTTTGAAAAAAAAAGAGCATAAAAGCATTGAACTAATGAAGAACAAGAACAATTACATTGAGAATAAGAGAGAAAACAAGAAAGAGCGAAATGAAGAATAAGCAGAGAAAAAGAAAGAAATAGCCAAAAATGAAAAAAAAAAGGAGCTGCGAATGCTGTGGCATTGGAGATATGGTGGATAATGATGTGCCATACAATGACTAGTACAGGATGGTGAATAGTGGAGAGGGTAAAAAAAAGCCATGTTATAGCATTATGATGGTGACATAATTACTATTTAACAACATTGGTCTTTCATCATAGGATGTGGAATATAGGCTAGAAGAGTGTGCAACAACATTCAGCATACTTGTGTAGTTTAGATGTTACCATGACTGAAATAATGAGGGGACATTTCAATTGTTCTGCAGGAACCACATGTGCTACTGTCCTTACACGAGCCATATTTACTGAAGGCTGCAAATCAGTTGCAGCTGGAATGAATGCAATGGACCTGAGGCGTGGTTTAAATATGGCTGTTGATGCTGTGGTGACAAACTTGAAAAGCAGAGCACGGATGATTAGTACATCTGAAGAAATAGCACAGGTTTGTGGATCAAACTTTGTAAGAGCCTCTCCTGCATATTGTAGGAGATGCTAATAAGGACTTTGTGTTTTAACTTTAGTTTCTAATTTTCTATTTTTGAATTTGAATTGATAGGTTGGGACAATATCTGCTAATGGAGAGAGAGAAATTGGTGAGTTGATTGCAAAAGCTATGGAGAAAGTTGGCAAAGAGGGAGTAATCACAATTTCAGTAAGTTTTTATCTGATCATCCTATTGATCCGCATTTTTCATGCTTGTTTTACTTGTGTAAAGATTTTTAATATTTTCTTTTTGTTTTACTTTTCTTGGCGGAGATTAGTGTCGGGGTTGTTTGATAGTGTTATATTGATAATTAAATGCTTGCAGAAGCTTCCTCTGATGTGTTCTTATTTTTCTCTTATTTTCACCCTACATATTCTACATTCCAGATTGGTCATCCATTATGGAGTCATTTCTTTTTCTTTTATCACTGATTCCAATTTGGTTTGAATTCTTACCTCTTTTATATTTGTAGCTTATGAGGATTGATCATTGAACTATTACAGGATGGCAAAACTTTATATAATGAGTTGGAAGTTGTTGAAGGAATGAAGCTTGACAGGGGCTACATATCTCCTTATTTCATAACAAATGATAAGAACCAGAAATGTGTATGTTCTTTCTTTGACTCTCTACTTCTCAACAGTAGAAAATTTATAAAAGCAGTCTGTGAAATCCCTATCTCATTAATCTTTGTTTTTTTTTTTTATATATATATACTTAATCATGCTATGTCTTGTGCTTATAGGAACTTGAGGATCCCCTCATTCTAATCCATGAGAAGAAAATCTCAAGTATAAATGCTGTAGTTAAAGTGTTGGAGTTAGCTTTAAAGGTGAGAACTGTCGTTCATTTTCTTTTGCATTTGGCTTTTAAAATATTAATATTGGCTGACACCTACTTATCTCCAGAGACAAAGACCTTTGTTGATTGTTGCTGAGGATGTGGAAAGTGATGCACTTGCAACTCTTATTCTAAATAAGCTTCGGGCTGGAATTAAGGTATGTTTTACTTGTCTGTAGGCTAGGATTTAGGTCTTAGGTTCCTAAAAATTTGATGGTTTTGTGGAGTTTATGCTATATATGAAGCTTTGCTGTAGGTATGTGCTATTAAAGCCCCTGGTTTTGGTGAAAATAGGAAAGCTGGTCTTCAAGATCTTGCAGTTCTAACAGGAGGAGCAGTAAGTTAACTGTTCCGAGTTACTGCTGCATTAAATCTTATCTTGTGAACCTGTTAATAACGTTAATAATACCTTTTATGCTTCCTAATAGCTTATCACTGAAGAGCTTGGCTTGAAGCTTGAAAAGGTGGATTTGGATATGCTTGGCACATGCAAAAAGGTAAGATTTTAGCTTTATTTGTAAAGCATTTGAATCCACCTTAGAAATTTGATACTTTTTCCCAGTTATTGTTCTTTGCTGGGTGTGATAGAGGGTGTTGACTTTCTTGGAGATACTGTTGTGTTTATCATAAAAAGATTCATTGAGTTCTCTATTCTTAGCTGATAGTGTACAGGGTTAACGTGCTCAATAACTTAGGTTCTCACTTTTGTAGATAACAATTTCTAAGGATGACACTGTCATTCTTGACGGAGCAGGTGACAAGAAATCAATTGAGGAAAGATGCGAGCAGGTTTGATTGAGTTGACCTATAGATTTTGTTTTTTGGATGGTACATGTATTCTTTTTCCAGTCAATGACGTGTCTGGTTTAAACAGATTAGGTCAGCTATTGAAAATAGCACCTCAGATTATGACAAGGAAAAGTTACAGGAAAGATTAGCCAAGCTTTCTGGTGGTGTGGCAGTGCTTAAGGTATGCCTACTTATGCTCATCTTTGTTTTTATAGGAATTGTGTGTTAATGTATTTATAATCATAGGTACAAGATAAATAAGGAAATAAGATAACATCTCTACATATTTGTTCTCAATTTCCCTATTTACATATGATCAAATAATATCTTTAATCCCCCTCAAGCTGGAACATATATGTAATTTGTTCTAAGCTTGTTACAAATATAATCAATGTGACTCTGATATTATATAGGAATTGTGTGTCAAACTGTCAATGTATTTATAGTCATAGATAAAAGATAAATTAGGAAATAAAATAAAATAAATCCCTACATATTTGTTCTCTATTTTTTTATTTACGTATAATCAAATCATATATTAAACAGTTTTTAATGGTTTATCACTAGTGAACATCCCACTGAGATTTTGCAATGACAAAAGTAACATTTGAAATCACCCTTCTGCAGATTGGAGGAGCCAGTGAGGCTGAAGTTGGCGAGAAGAAGGATAGAGTGACAGATGCCTTAAATGCAACTAAGGCTGCTGTAGAGGAGGGCATTTTACCAGGTAAAATATCAATGCAACAGTTCAATGGTTAACTTTACAATCATGAATCAGATCTAACTTCAATATGTTCTTGCGTTTCAGGTGGTGGTGTTGCTCTTCTATATGCATCAAAAGAGTTGGATAAACTTCAAACTGCTAACTTTGATCAGAAGATTGGCGTCCAGATTATCCAAAATGCTTTAAAGGTCCGTATTATCTGAAAATTTTCAGGTTTCCTCTTTTGCTCCTCCATATACCATTTTGATTTCTTACACTATCTTGTGCAAGGAAAGCCTGCACCAGATTTTTTTCTTATCTTATGTTAATTCTGTAGTATGATAAACTGGATTTTCCTTTATGGGATATTATAGTTAACCAAACTTGTTATCTTGGGTTATCACTCTTTTTAAACCTGTTCATGAAAATAATACAGACACCTGTGCTCACAATTGCATCAAACGCTGGAGTTGAGGGTGCTGTTGTCGTTGGCAAACTATTGGAACAAGAGAATCATGATCTAGGATATGATGCAGCCAAAGGTAAGAGGTTTTTGTTTTCTTTTTCCCTAGTTGTGTTTTCATTCCAGGTCAGAAGATATATACAATACAGATTCGGCTGACATTTTTCATTTTTTATTTTTTTCTTGCTTCCCAATTAGGTGAATATGTTGATATGGTTAAAGCCGGAATCATAGACCCCTTGAAGGTGATTAGGACAGCTTTGGTTGATGCAGCCAGGTAGGATTTTCAGAAATTTATTGTGGATATTGATGCATCTTAATTAGAGTTTAATATTTATGCATTGTCTTACATTGACATTTAATCACAACTTTTTATGTATGGTAAGTTTTTTGGATTTAATAATCAATATTTTAAAAGTTATATATATATGAACAGTTATGATTGAATTTCAGTATAAACTCTTTTATTGTATCGGTTCATGAACTTTTAATTATTTGTTTGTTATGTAACTTGCATATAACATATCTTTCTAAAAAAGCTTGCTTATAACCTAGTCTCCCAGCTATAGACACATTTCAACTTAAGTGTACTGAGAAAATATTTTCTATTTTTAAAAAATAAAATTATTTAATTTAATCAATTTTAGTTAAAAAAGATTATAAAATATTTATATATATAATTTAAAATAAATTTATATATAGTTTTTGTTATATTACGTTTTGACATAAATTTGATTTTTGAAATACTGAAAATAACTTTTTTTTTTTTGTGTTTTCAGTTGATTTTTGGAAATATTTTTAGATAAAGTATTTTTTACCTAGTAACCATACATATTTTCATTTCTGTTTTATTACTTTTATGTGTTATCTGAAAATGAAAACAGAAAGTGTTCAGTTCAAAACAAATGGGGTCTTATATTTTATTTGAGCCAAATGATGTCATGTGATTTTTATAATTGACCTCATCTAATGGTACACGTTTTTTCTTTTTTTTTTTATTATGTAAATTGCATATAATCCCTTTTTGTGCAGTGTATCATCTCTGATGACAACCACTGAAGCTGTTGTAGCTGAACATCCAAAGGATGATCAAGATAATACCCCAGCTATGCCTGGTGGCATGGGTGGCATGGATTATTAACCAGCTTCTGTTGATTTTATTGAACAAGAAAACAAGGATTGGTGCTGAACCCACACTCATAGCCCCCTTTTTTGTTAAATTATTTGTTGTGTGAAGGCATCACTGTAATCATAGTGAGAGATGAAGATATAGCCATGTAGGTAAGAAAATGTGACTGCAATAATTGCAATTTAGTGTCATTTGGAACAATTTTTTCCTCCCAAATCAAGGTATTGTTCCCAGGAAAAGTTGTTGATGGAAAGGATTTTCCTGATATATTTCTTAACATTTTTGTTTTTTCTTTTTGCCAACTTTCTTCTGATACTTAAATATTCAAAAGCCTATCTTCAATCTTGGGACAAATGACTACCAAATTTAGACAGCAGTAAAGTAAGAGAGAAACATTGGAAAAAATAGAGGCAAAATTAACAATTGCAAAATTAAAATTAGTCCGATTTAATTACTTTATTATATATACTAGGAGATTAAAGGTAAAATTGAAAATTAAGTGTAGATATAAAAGGGTAAATTGTCTTTATAGTATTACTTTGTCTCTGAAGGTACATTTTTATTGTCTTTATAAGAATTTTAGTTTAATATGTTTTAAAATATATTTGGTTAACTTTTATCATTTCTGGTTTATATTATAAAAATTGAAAAGAATTTGAGATTTGTCAGAAATTACATTTTTTGAAAAATTATATTTTTTAATGTGAAATAGTTACTTTTTGTGAAAAGATAAAGATGTGGACATTAAAATATCCTATAGTTATAGATATTATATATATATATATATATATGATATGATCTAAATAATGGCTGTTAGTCCAAGGAGGCTTATTTTACCATCAAATTACTAAAATAACTTTGAACATTTTACCAAACTGGGACAGTTAACATTGGAAAATTCTAGTTTGATTAGAGTTTTAAATGTCTTGTTAGTTTCTTTTATTCGATTTATTAGCTCCCATAATGTTCATGTGGGACATTGTAGTGTTAGTAGCATTCTTTGAACATGACATTGCAGAGTACCCTGTGATAAATCCAAATTGATATATAAAAAAACAAAAACAAAGCTGAAAGGTGATAAGGGAACGAAAGAGTCTTCACAGTAAATAAACACCCAATTCAATTTCTATGCACATGTCTTCGCACACGTCTTCTATGCACACCATGAATGAAAATTTAATTATGATTTAATAGAGAAAAGAAAAATAGTCCTCTTGTTTGGTTTAAAACAGAACTTTTATTTTAAAGAAAATTGTTTTATTTTTATTTTTATTATATATTAAAAGTTTATTTGAATATTTATATGCAACTTAAAACTGTATTATTATCTCTATGAATTATGACACATCGTGGAATACTCGTTTTGAATACTGTTTTTTTTTTTTAAATACTTCTTTTTTTCAATGTGTTTCTCACATGTAGGGGTGTTTAAGGGGTAGGTCAATTGGACAAAACTTACAATTTGAATCGAATTTATTAATTCGATTTGATTTTTTCATTTGATCAGACCTGAACACAAACTAAACTGAGTAGAACTGATCGAGTTTGGTTCACAATTTTAACATTTCAAAACCTTGACTGAATCCTAACCAAAAAAAATAAAATATTATATATTTATTTTATATTTTACTTAATTTGAGTTGATTTAAATATAATTTGTTGTTTGTATTGTATTGAATTGCTTTAATAGTTTAATTTGATTAATTTGATATATACGAAACACTTGATATTTTGTTATAAAATTATGAATTTAGTAGATTAATTAATTTGACTAGTTTGAAGTATAAAATTATTTTTTAAGATTTAATAAAAAAATTTTGATTTTTAATTTTTTTATTGGTTTTCTCTAAATTTCAACTGAACAACCCATTACTATCGGTTTGGTTTAGTTCAGATCAAGAGAAAAAAATCTAGCAATTCGAACCAACTTAAACCCCTACTAACATGGGATTTGTCACAATAAATCTATGATGCATCAATTCTTAATACTTTTTACATCTTTGAATATAATTAAAGCGACATATGTTACGATAACAATTATGAATTTTTAATTTTATTTTCAGTTAAATTTAAATTAATAGTTAGGTAACTTATTTAATTTAATATACGAGAGAGTAATGTTTTTTTAAAATTTATGAAAAGAATTTTGAGTAATATTTTCATAAACTATAAGATTGATCTTGTGGTAAAATGGAGAAATGAAGGAGGGAGATGCCCCTCCATTAACAATTAATATTTGATCTATAAAAAAATAATTTTTTTTTTCATAAACACTTGTAAGAAAAAAATAAAAAAATCAAAACAATACATCTCTTGAAATTAAACAATACTTTTTAAAAATTCAAAACAACTCCAAGACTAAAATAATATTTTTCTAAGTATAATTAAAGCGATATATAGCATGCTCCACAATAACAATAATGAATTTTTAACTTATTTTTAATTAAATTCGGTGAAAATTAAGCAACTTAATTAATATTCGAGAGAATAATATTTTTTGAAATATAAAAAAGACCTTTTTGAACGATTTTTTTCATAAGCACTTATAAGAAAAAAAAAAGTCAAAACAATACATCACTTAAAATTAAATAATATTTTTTAAAAACTCAAAACTAACTCTTCTTTTAAAATTAAACAACAATGTCTTTTTAACTATCCTTTCTGTCCAACAACAAAAAAAAATAAATGATTTTCAATAAACTTTGGATACTTTAAAATATTTAAGTATCCTTTACGATAAAAAAGAGTTTAAATGACTATGTCAAAAATCATATATCTCAATTTATGATAAGTTAATTGACTCTATTATTAATATTTTAAAAGTCGTATAAATTAAAAAATATAATTGAATGTTAGTGTACAAATTTTTAACATTATCAATGTATATTAGTTAACCTAAAAAAAATTATAATTTTCAATAAATTTAAGATAATTAAATTCTTTATTAATATGTATTTACAGTGAAAAAAATATTTTAATCCTATTTTTTTTTATATAATTTTTAAAATATTAATTTATAAAAAATTATAATTGAAGGAAGAATTATAATTGAATGGTAATAAATTTATCATAAATAAAAGATTATAATTAATGTTGATGTATTCTAATTAAAATTATCCTAAATTTATTACCATTTAGAGTAACATTATTACCCTAAACATTATATACGAACTAAACTTTTATTTTAATCACAGTAGAGGCGCATATTACAGCCAACATAAACGAATTAAAATAACAATCCAAGAGGAAAAGAAAAAAATTATTAATTAAATTAATCCATATAAAGTATAATAAATAAACTTTATCTTGTTGGACATAGCATATCATATCACATCCTCTTAGCCCTCAACAATTCGCTGTTCGCAACTCTTATCTCTCTGACATGAATACTCTCTCTTCCACGCTCCCGAGCGGGTGGGTCCCACTTCCCCGCCCGGCGGCAGCGCCGCCCCTCTCATCCACCAAATGCCGCACAAGGCTTCATTACGTCAGGGCTTCCGTTGCCGTTGAGCAGCAAACCAAGGTCGCCCTCATCAGAATTGGCACCAGAGGAAGGTATTCTTTTCTCCTCTATTCTAAATCCCTTGCTTCTTCAAACTCAATTTCATTCTCAATTTGATGCGTTATGTAAATGTGTGTATGGAGATTCATCTCTTGTAACTTTGATTCGTATGAAAAACTGTGTATAAAAAAGAAAACTATACTTCATAGTGTGCAGCCACTTTTTTTACTGTTTTGTTATCCACTGATTTCGCTATGATTCGAATTTAATGTGTTATAAGTGTATAAAAGAATAAAACTATAAAAGAATAAAACTACACTTCAATATTGGGAAGCACTTTTTTGTTGCTTTGTTTTCAAAACTTTATGTCCGTGCTTCATTTCATGATTTTATCAATGTTATGGAGTGGATGCGTATTTCTCTGTTGTTGAAAATTACCACTTGTTGTTGTGGAGATACTTAGTTTTTTATGCTTCTCTTTTAAGAACAAGTATTTTTCTGGGTTTTTTAGATGTGTAGCTAATAGTTTATTAACTGAAGTTAACAATGGATATTATTAGAGAGCTTTGATGCTTTATTTTTTTTGAGGGAAATCTGCAAAAGTGGACTGTTGGTGAATAAACTGATGCGATGTTTGTAATATCATTTTGGTGAGGTACACTTGAGTTGACTTGACATCCATTTAGACTCTAAGATGCTGAGCCTATATGTGATAATTATTTATTTGAGGAAAAAAAAGAAAGCAATATGTTTTGTTTTAAACTTTAGAGAGGCAATTATTTGGAGAACAAATGGAGGGAAAAAGCAATCTCTCTTCTTTATAATTATTTGTTAATTGTTAGTGCTGCTCAATTATAACACTAGCTAGATGGTTGTTATTCATACTTTCATTTTTGGTTTAGCCTAGATTCTCAGATTCCTACCATCCAAACTGGGTTACTTTATATGTTTTTATGTGTAGAGCAGTCCACTAGCTCTAGCACAAGCACATGAGACCAGAGACAAACTCATGGCGTCGCACCCGGAGCTAGCCGAAGAGGGGGCTATTCAGATTGTGATTATAAAGACAACAGGTGACAAAATCCTGACACAACCGCTTGCGGACATTGGTGGGAAGGGCTTGTTCACCAAAGAAATAGATGAGGCACTCTTAAATAGTGAAGTTGACATTGCTGTCCACTCAATGAAGGATGTTCCTACTTACCTACCTGATAAAACAATTCTACCATGTAACCTTCCGCGTGAGGATGTCAGAGATGCATTTATATCCCTGACTGCAACTTCGTTAGCTGATCTTCCCCCTGGAAGTGTTATTGGTACTGCTTCACTAAGACGAAAGTCACAGATTCTCCACAGATATCCCTCTCTAAATGTAAGTTAGCAATCTATTTTGCTCATTTTTGTTTAACGGCTTGAAACCACCGACTATTGTTTCCTGCACTTGTTTTACTAAATTTGCTGTAGCAGATGACTTAAATGAACATCCCCTGTATAAGATTTCTAATTTCCTTTAGCTACTGCATGATGTTATCAAGGTTGTCTTACATTTACATACACTATTAATTTAACTCAAAAAATAGAAAATTATGGTTAATGAGAAGTCACATTAGTAAAGAAAATTTACGAACTGTCACATACTCAGATTAGCAGTGTATTGTGTAACCTAATACATATACGAGATTTTTAAAATGCTTCTGAATCTGAAAGTATGTAAACTGAGACTTGTATCACTTCATATCATATTTTAATATATAGGATATTTTATTGTTGATGTCAGTTATGGATTGTGATAAAATAATTTAATGTCATTATGTAATCACTTTTGGATGGTTGAATTTCATAGATAATCATTATTATGCCCATGTTAATACATTTGTTGACATTAAATAACAATTATGGTTGTGACTATCAAGTAATAGATAATTGTCATCTATGTAAGCCTTACTCTAGGGTTAAGTGTTGTCTGTATCTTTAAAATTTAGCCTTCTTAGACAGTTATATGTTGTTTAATTGTTCCTTTGCTAATTTGTTTGTGAAATTTTAATTTTCTAAATCACTGATCAATTGTTCTGGAATTTTATTTCTTAGGTGCAGGAAAATTTCCGTGGCAATGTCCAAACAAGGTTGAGAAAACTCAATGAAGGGGTTGTCCAAGCTACATTATTAGCATTAGCTGGACTCAAACGCTTAAGTATGACAGAAAATGTGACTTCAATCCTATCAATTGATGATATGCTTCCAGCTGTTGCCCAAGGTGCTATTGGAATAGCCTGTAGAAGTAATGATGATAAAATGGTAAGTGGTTAAATTTAGTGCACAATCTTGTTAGACTTGCTTTTTTAGGTAGGGGAGGTTAGTCATGCCATGTAATGTGTCTATGCACCATTATATACTTAATTGCTACAAATTCCTACTCAAAGCAGAAAAAAGATTGTTTATATTATGAATCTGAAGCATTTCAACTTAACTGGATAATAATACATGTTTACATTGCATCTTACATTCTTTACTCGGATTAGATTCTCAATATTTGTGATGTTTTGGTTGAGTGATTTCTGCAGGAAGAATACATTGCTTCACTGAATCATGAAGAAACAAGGCTAGCAGTTGTCTGTGAAAGGGCCTTTCTTGAGACTTTGGATGGGTCTTGTCGCACTCCTATTGCGGGATATGCTTGCAGAAACGAGGATGGGAATTGTTTGTTTAGAGGATTAGTTGCTTCCCCTGATGGAACCCGTGGTATGAACATCTTCTTGTTATAGATTTGTGTTATTTGACTTTCTCTAGTTTCTACTTTCCAATCCTTCACAGTAACTTCTCTCTAAGGTTTCCTGCTATTCCCTCTTTGCAGTGCTAGAGACATCCAGGGTTGGTCCCTATGCTGTTGAAGATATGATTGAGATGGGTAAGGATGCTGGCAAGGAGCTTCTGTCTCGAGCAGGACCTAACTTTTTCAGTAGTTAGCAGTGAATTAAAGTGTGATGGGTTGCACACAGGTTTCATAGTCAACCTTCGGTAATTGCTTCCCTCTTTAATTCATTCTTTGAGATTTTGTAACTCTAGAGTAGATTAAATGTTCAATTGGGTTTATGAGAGTGGACCTTTGGGTCAAAATGTTGTATTTTGAGGATATTAGAATGACAATATTTTAGGTAGTTTGTATAATTCCCACGATATTGCCATTGATGGGATGTTGTAATTGGAACATTATTAATTTATTATATGGAATGCATAATGGGTAAATCTTAATTGGATAGATATATGTTTTGGATAATTTGTTCCTGTACCTCCATATTTTCTCCTTATAGGTACCTTCTTGAGTGGCCAATTTGGAGTAAAAATGCTTCGGAATACGGTGCAAGAGAAATTCTGCAGGTGCAGGGAGAAATTGGCCATGTTTTGTCTTGGTACTGAAAATTTCTTTTGCCGTTGGATGTTATTCCCTACACCTGATTCTATTAAGTAATCCAAACCTTTATTAAGGAAGGGTGCATGTCATTCGGAACACATAATCCAAATGTGTTAAAAATTGTTTGGATTATTAAATATGGACTATCTAAACTGGATACCTAGCCAAATTGTTTTAAAAAAAACAACTTCGTGTCGCATATAGGATTCATTGATCCGAAAACTCACAAAGGTCTTCTGATGAATTGAGGTGAAGTGTGTCAATAAAGAGAGGTATGTGAGACAGGTTGAATTGAATAGTGCATATGGTTGTGTGTCAAGGAAGGTGAAGGGGTGTGAGAGAAATGCTAAATGGAAGATTGCAATAGATGGGGTGAGATGGATGTGGGGGAACAAAAGTGAAGGGTGCACAGGTTGGGGGAGAAATTGTGTTGGAACGGAAGGGAACAGGGGTTAGGGTTTTCTAAATGAAGGGTATTTTGGAACTTCATGACAAGTGTATGAGCAAAAAGACGAATGTAACAACACTTCTTGCTGTAATCCATGGTTTGGGCTTGTGCTGAAATAGGGTCCATTAGTAATTTAGGATAACAATTATTGAGTTTTACCACTAGAATAATTTTCCAATATAATGTAGGCTGCAACTACCTTTGCCTTTGAGTTATTACTCTCAATTCCTTAAGCTTACGCATTGTTTGGCTCAATGGAGGGACCACAAGGAAGACATTTTAGTTATGTACCAATGAAGCGGAAGGGAGAGAAAATTTGATTCACAAGGGAGAGGAAAGATTTTAAAGTTAATTAAATGTATGATGCATTTTTTCTTTTAGACATCTCCCACACTTTTTTGTAGATTAAGCCACACCGTCTTTCTGAGAGAGAACTATTGATGCACTCTTCTTTTAGCATGCTTCTCATATCATTGTAGTGTACGTCATCATAACAGCTAGTACAAATTAAACCTGGATGAATGACAATTAAAGATATTATTTAATAATAGACTTTCTGGGAGAAGAATAGAGATTTTTAGAGTACATGCAAAAGATATGAATGAGAAAAGTTCCTGAGGGTGGCAACAAAAAAATTGAACAAACATGAGATGGGGAAATAAAAAGATCAAACCCACTTGTAATCATGAAAAAAATGAACATAATTTAGTAAAATTAAATGAAATTTATTAATTGATTTTTCATCTTTTTCAAATTGCCCTAATATCGGAGGAAAACAAAAATTGGGTGAAAATAGATTTTACCCCTTCAATTTTCCTCCCATTCTCTCTTACAAATTGAATCTAATTACCTAACAAGAGTTTTTTATTTAAGAATCTTTTTCCTCCCCTCCATCTCTACTTTGAACCCCACATGATGTTCATATTTTTTTAATCGGATAAAGTATATAAAATTTTATACAATTTCAACATTATTTTGTAATTTATCATATTATTTAATTTTAATATATAATATAATATTTAAAACATAAATATTTATTATTAAATAACATACTTATAAAATTTTAAATTAAATGAAATTTAATATACATGGCCATTAATATAATATCATGAAATTCAATTGTTTGATTAAATTTATATTAATATTATTTAGCTAACTTTGACACCTTTATCAACAAGAACAAAATTTTATTTGAACATTTAAAATATTATTTTATTTACCAAAATTGGGGTATTCAACTATGATAATTAGTTTTTAAAATAACCTCATTGGCCAATCAGCCCCAGTTGGGATTTAAATAATCACTGACAGGTGGATTTGTTATGTTTCTTCACAAATGGAGTAGATTACAGTGGCTAAATAAAATTATCTGTACCATTATATAAATAAAATTATCCTTAATTACATATTTGTTAACATTTAACATTAATGTCATTCTTTATTTGGCTTTCAATGTTCAGTTTATTTGTAAAACAAATTTAAACAAATGCAAAAGTAAATAACTAAAAGTAACTATACACTCATTAAAAAAAATTGCACATTTTCTTTTAGTATGCACATAAAATTAAAATAAAATTAATTATTAAAATATATCAAATTTCAACCTAATAAACATGTAACGCAATAAATTGCGTGTACATTTTTCTCTAGTAACTATACCAGCCGTATCCTCTTGACCAAACTTCTTTTTATAAATTATTCCTTTTCATACCTACACAGTAAATGTTAAAAGCATTTAGTTACATTGACACATGTCATAACTGCTAACTACAATTTAAGCCGAAACTACATTGTATGCCTTTTCAAATCAGATGTACAATGAAAAATAACAGTCAGAAACTGTTTTTTTCCCTTAAGCCACTAAGATTTTTCTTTTTGCACCTACATTTAATAGATAATCACCAAACTACCCTTATTGCCTGTTAACATGTTCTGCAAATTGAATTAATTTAATTGACAGTTGAGCATATTACTTATTTCATTGAATAAAAATGCTAGAAAATTCAATCAAGTGCTATTCTTGTTAACATGTTTGAACCGGAGAGTGCAAACTCCACAACCCTCATCCTACATTGCGGATTGGCTTGAGAATCTGTATACATAATTGGGAATCATGTAATCTTTAATGTTAGTTTAGTATGCATTCGTAATATTTATAATATCTTGTGATCAATATGTATATGCACATGACAGATTCTTGGATCCATTAAGCCATATTAGCTATAATTAAGGACAATTTTGAAATTTAAAAAATATGGGTGCAGAAAGAAAAAGCCAGTCACTAAATAGATTTACCAGAGGCAAGCGTTTCTTCCTTCTCACGTAACACAACCACCATAAGACATTTGGTGGTTTATACTTTAAAAATTTCTCGAATAATAACAGCTACAGAAGCAAAGTTTCTATCCAGACACAGTGACATGTCAATATAAATAACTCCCTTCTAGGGATATTAAAATATATATATACATTCCATCATTTATATAACATTATACATTCCATCAGCTTTATTTGCCTCTACGCCGATTTTTGGTTGTTGCACAATTCGAACAGTACCATTTTCCTTTTGGTTGTTCTTTCAGACCAACACAACCAAAATGAAACCACTCTATTTTGCACTGTCATTTTGAATAGAACAAGGAAATATGTAAGGAATGTAGTTAATAAAATGGACATAAAATAGTACATAGAAAAACAAACAAACACATACGTTGGGGTTATCACATGCAACCATCGCTCCAAAGCTAACTTGATTACAAAAGCAGTATGTGGGTTCATTGGGATCCACCGGTAAATCTAAGTCCATGCTAGTTGGGTTTGCAGTGGTTTGTGCTTCTGTTGCTGCTGTAGTGACCAATGTTGATTGGCGTGTTCTGGAATAGTTATCAATTCAAATATGCATTAGATTGTAATTTCTGTTAATAGCAAGAAAAACTCTTGCTGTGTAATGTTTGATAATTTAGCATACATGAAACATAAGTGTATCCACAATGGCAAAACAGGAGAAGAAAAAAGATAAAGCTAAAATTATAAATGGGTACCAGTTTCTCACTTCACAAACTTACACATTAAATGTGTCAAGGATAATGTTTTTCTTAAGACTAAAATGCAAGTTGTTGCTGTTATGAAGGTAATTTTATAAGAAATTATATAACTAAATTCTAATAATGATGTGACAGTTTTAATGTTATATTCAGTTACAGACTTGTAAAGAAAATTAAGGTATCATGTAATTCCCTGTGCTTTGAAGGAGGAAATGCGTTTGTACTATAATCTAGCTTTAAAACTAGATTAATTTTATCTCAACTCAGAATTCAGTGTGTTTATTTCTTGAGTCCAACACATAGCAAACTAACAAAGTATCATAAAGGCAGGAATCTTATTTAGAAAATGCAAATATGTGACAGTCACAGCAAGTTATCAACTATTAGAAAATCAACCAAAATTATTTTTAGAAGAGCTGCATACTTTTTTCGCCCTCCTCTACCAGTACCGGTTTCATTACCCCTTCCAGATTTTGTATTCCCATCAGGAGCTGAAGCAGGCACTCCAGTTATTGCAGCATTTTCTCTTTCTGTCAGAAGTCATATAAAATTCGGTTTTATTCATATAAATGGGATTAGTTTTTTGTTAAATGCAATATATTTCAACCTTATCAGAAGACTAATAACAGTTATAGATTATGAGTTGCACAAAATGGTAGGAAGTGCAGTACCACGCCGAAGCTCCTCATCAAACTTTTTTAGATACTGATCAAGTTGTTGTATGTGAGTATCTACCTGCAACAAAATCATGAATATTTAATTACTAAATCCTTGAAAACAAAGCAAGAAATTGATTTACATGAACTTTACCTAAAATTTATGCCAATATATATTCTATTTCTCTATTGAATTTATTTTACCAAACAAAAATTCTTCCATATATAATTCTGTCAACAAGCTTCCCATTGTTAAGCCAAATGAGGTGGAATAAAATGGAAATAAGTCATTAACATCATAACTGAACCATGTTTGGACAACTATTTTATATGCACACCTGAGTCAGAGTGTAAAGAAAATCGTGGACAACACAAACAATGGAAAAAAAAAAAGTAAGAAAGAAGGAAGATACAGATTTGAGTCATAGAAATTGGACCCTCGATCCAGCTATATTACAGTGGGTGTTGCCAAAGAAACCATAATATCACAGTCCAGGCAGATATATAAAAAGCCAAGCATTAGCTAAGATCTTAAAAAATGCATGTAAAAAGATAAGTGTGGACTACCAAATCATATGCCTGGACAGCCAAGGCTACTTTTTCATCAGCAACCCTGATGCTATGCTTTTGCTCATCAAGCGCTTCATCAGAGAATCTAATTACTGAAGTATCAGGTGTGATGTTTCCAGATCTAACTCCTCGCCTAATATCTTCAATTTCTTGTTCACAACGCTGCTCATTTTGCCTCTGAATATCTGTTTAAACACATCACTATGCTTCTGTTTAGTAGAACTCTCGGACAAGACTCAGTGTGTGATATGACAAATAGAAAACAGACATCCACAAATGATACTTTTCTTTTTCCTTTTTCAACACAAGAATGGTCATTGCAGATACAGATCACAAGAATTTAAAACACTGCACTGTCTGTTGCATTTAATATCTAATACCTAATAGCTATTCATATTTATGGATAATTGTAATCAGCATTTCTAACTTTAATCCAAATATGCACTAAATTGTTAAATGACTTTTTTAACTACTTTTTTGTCAATCATTCAATACATGTATTACATCTGACTTTTTCATACTTTGTTTCTATTCTTTTAGAATAGAGGATTCACATAACGTATAACTAAGTTTTGTTTCACAAGGTTAACAGTTAAGTTGCTTATCTATTTTTGGTTTAAAATTATTACATTGAACATTACATCTTTTTTTTTATGACACCTATATATCATCTAGAATAGATAATATATATCCGAAGTTATTTTTCATTGTCTCTGAATTTTACAATTTGATATAAATCTTAAATTGTGATTCACAATTCAAAAGTTAGCTTTACAATTAATGATTTTATGAGTCACGATTCAAAAGCTAGCAGCGGGTAGAGGCTGGAACCAAAAATGCTAAAGTTGGATTGTAGATACAGACTACTTATATTTTTTTTATATAGTTTACACAAGGTATACATAGATATTCTAAAAAATGATCAAATTTACTCAAAATTAGTGACATTCATAATTAACAACAGAAAGTTATATTTTTTTTATATAGTTTACACAACATATACATAGATATTCTCAAAAATGATCAAATTTACTCAAAATTAGTGAAATTCATAATTAACAATAGAAAGTCATGGGTGTCTTAAACAAAACGTAGAAAACAGAAGTCAAATATAAGAATCATCATAAAAATCCAAGTCATCTTTTAAATTTTCACTAATATTACAGCTGTATATTTCATTTTTGGAAATTAAAAGCTCAAGGAGTGAGTGTTGTCAGCTTGTCACTTACTTATATATTGTGTTTTGACACTATTTCTAGCTGATGTGGGGCTTTGGTTTCTTTCCCAATAGGAATCATCTTCTAAATCCAGTCGTCTTTTAAATTTTCACTACTATTACGGCAGTAGATTTCATCTTTGAAAATTAAAATCCCAAAAATAGTGTGCCTAAAAGCCCTAACTTGTTCATTCAAAGGGCATTTTTGGTATCAACACATAGTTTCCTAGATCCAAGTTTGTTAGATAGGAATTCTTAGAATGTGAATTTAGGCCTAATTCAACCCCAAAAGCTAGTTCAAGGGATGAGGGTTGCCGCCACGTATATTGTGTTTTGTGTTTTGTTACTATCTATATACTCTAGCTGATGTAGAACTTTGAGTTTCTTTCCTAATAGGAATCATCATTTAAATCCAAGTCATCTTTTAAATTTTCACTGCTATTACAGCTGCAGATTTCATTTTTGGAAATTGAAATCCCAAAAATAGCGTGCCTAAAAGCCCTAACTTCTTTGTTCAAAGGACATTTTCGGCATCATCACATAGTGCTACTATAGCACTGCTACCAAGGCGATATATCACCACTAAACTATACCGCAACATTATGGCAACCAGTGTAACAGGCAGGGGCAGCTGTGCATCACTATGCTGCTACAGAGCACTATTTAAAACCTTGGTTTTGACACCCAGCAATTTCCAGCAAACCTGGGCATACCCACTTTGCTATTTTGCATGAACTCTGTTCTGTCAATTGTTTGCACACCTGATACTTCTTTCAGTTCTTACAGAAGAACTAAGAAAGGTCTGTCCCTGTGCCCTCCAGCCCCTCCCTCTGCTCCTTTTTTTTGTGCTTGTGTTTGCATTTTAAGTCCTTCTGTTCTACCACTCATACATCTGTCCTATGTTTATGTTATTTTCTGATTATCTTTGTCAAACTTCATCAGTCACCCTCAAAATAGTTGTAACATCACCCACCAGGAGGCTTACTTTATTCAACTTCTTGATATTTGTTCTTAACGATTTGTGTGTTTAGCCGGAGAATGTAACTTCTGATTATTAATTATTAATCTAAATTTATTTTTCATTTTTTGTAATATTTTAATTTGAGCATTATTTATGTGTAATTAAATTATTCAGCTTCTATCTATACTCATCAGAACATCCATCACCCCACAATCCTGCTATAGTTTTTTCAGGGCTAACTGCCATGTGCTCCTATCTGCCATTAATAACTATGTTTCTGGTTTGTCTTTGTCTATGCCAAGGTTATGTGAAACAACTGATATCACTAACAAGCCTTTAAATCCTAGAAACCATGGCAGAAATCACCTAGGCATAAAGGACAATACAATTCCATGGGAAGTTCAACCAGTATCATACCACTGAAATCCACTAATAAACCCACATAGCATTTTTTTTAAAAATTGTGTTTTTTTCTTCCACTAATCATGATGTATGATCAAAGAACAAAAAAAAAGAAGGGGGTATTGGGTCTGAAATAATTATGCTTTCATTCATAAAAGGAGCAAAAAGTAAACAAATAAATAAAAAGTTATCAAATTACACTTACCCTGTAAGCTCTTATCGAGGTCACGTAATAATGCATACTTCTTGTGAAGAATAACAGGTAGTGAATCCAAATCTGCAGGAAAACGGAGAGTGGTTTGTTAATGCGAAAATAAAGGCAGAAACAGATAATTGAACCCTAAAAAATTCCTAGATTTGTAAAAATAGAGAGAGAAGCGAAAAGATTACTGGCTTGAAATTCTTCTAGAAACGACATTAGGGTTTGTGGGAAGAGTGCATGAGCAGACACCTCAATTTCAGTTTAAGATGAAAAAGAAAAAAAAAAAAAGAAGGAAAAAATATTGTTTCTTTTAACAATTCTCATTCTCAATAACAACAAGTAGATAAAGAAAAGATCTGATTTTTTGTCTTTGGTTAGTTTTTATTTTTTTAACCAATTTTTGAATTATCCAAAAAGGTAATTTTAAAAAAATTACTTAAAAAATAAACAGACATAGTGTTAGAGAATAGACAATGATACTTTTAATGATTTTTAATTTTAAAATTTCATTTTAAATTCACAATATCTCTCCATACATATACATACTTTGCCAGATTAAATTGCATATTAGTTCAGCCCCTTTTTTGTTATTTGTTTTTTTGTTATATTTTTCTTTTTTTATATTTTTTCTTCAACATTAAAATTCTTATTTAAAATAATATTTTTAAATTAAAAACTATTTATTAAATATATTTTATTATATTAAAAAATAATTTTAAATTATAAAAAATCTTAAATATTTTTTTCTATCCTTTTATATTTTTTATTAAACATTAAAATCTTATTTAATAATATCTTCATTCAAAATTAATTTATTAAATATATTTAATATATTAAAAATAACTCATTCAAGTTTTTATAATTCAAAGGTTCTTATTATTTTTAGTTTTTTAGGATTTAGATTTTATCATGTATAGAATAATTTTATATGTAATTTTTCTTTTGTTAATGTAATCCGGCCTAAGGTCCTTTAATGATATACGAAAAACTTTATTCCATTATATAAATTAGAATTATGTCTTTTTTTGTAATTTTGTGGACTTTGACTTTTTAGTAGGTTGATTCTTAAAGTCAATCTTCACTTTTGATCATTATATTTGGGTCACCTTTTATTTTTCTAAAGGTACTACAATCATTATGTTAGAGTTTGCTAAAGATGGATTAACTTTTAGAAAAGATGAGCATGTGGTATGCTCATCCTCTCATTATGGGGGCACCCTTCCTAAGCCTGTTTAATACATGATCACTATTCCTACCTTTTAGATGCTAGGCACCACCCCATAGTCATGCTTTAAGCATGACTTCTCTTTGTCAACCCTTTCTACTATCCACACCTTTTGTATCTAGACTAGATTAGGAGCACATTCTTAGTTGGTTTATACATGACCGTAGTTAGCTAATCATGGTTAGATTTGACTCAACTAGAATTAGCATAATCTTGATTAGATTAACCCATGGTCTAGTTAGCATAACCTACCCCTTCTAGCCTATAAATAGCACTCACCTCACCACTTGTACACAACTTTGATCATTTGAATACAATACACTTTTGTGTGACTCTTTGTGAGTGTCTTTTTCTCTCTTATGTGTGAGAGTGTTTCTATGGCTTTTATCAAGGGTTCATTCCCTTGTGGTAATCTTCTACAACCTAAGGCTTATCTCCTCTAGAGTGGCGCCTCCACCACCACTTCTCATATCTCCATCTCCATCTTATTCAACATAAGAACCTTTAAGAAGAAAGATTAGTTCTTCTTGCTTGTGTTTCTAATTTTGTTTTTCCTGCACCTTTACCTCTGTTTGGGTGTCATTTTTATGCTTATTTTTAGTCTTTTATTTTTAGTTTTGATTCATCCATGTTATGTCATAGTGTGGTCATGTGTTAGTCCTTATCTTCTAATTCTATGTAGTTTTGTCTTTTTTTTTACCATAAAATGTGTTGTTGATTCTTATAGAATTGAGCATCAAAGAGGCTTAGTACTCTTAATCCTATGTCTTAGAGTCTCACATGCTATTAGATCTAGCATGTTTTAAAAAAAATTCTTCAAAAAAATTATTGCTCAATTTCTTCCATATTTCATTCACTTGTTCAATAATTAGTAGTAAATTTTGTGTAGTTTTTGTGGTGATTTTTGTTGATTGGCCTTGAGAGGCATGATAGGTATATAATTGGGCTGATTCTTTGAGTAATCATCTAAAATTACTAGTCCATATTAGGTTGTTTTTTCTTGATTTTGCACTTTGCTCTAATTTTGTGGCTGACTTTTTATCTTTAATCTAAGCGAATTGTGTTCTTAACCTCCCCATCATATTTCATTTTCAATTTGTAAAAGAGGTGTAGCAAAAGTATTTTAAAAAAAGAAAACAAAAGAGAAAAGAAATCAAAATAAGTAAAAAGTGTTAGTAAAAAATGTTAAAAAAGAGATATAAAAAGAGCAACAAATCTAGTGCACCTCAAGATTGTTTACATAATTTAAAGGAGTGCTAAATTTGTTTAAAACTTGCTTGAATGAATATGTATATGTCTCGGTCATATGTAATCAAATTGTGCAAATGATTGAAACTTTGAGTCACTTTTTTCTTGCTTTGTAGTCTCTCTGTTTTAGGCCCATTCTAGGATTTATTTTGTATGTCACATTTCTTTTACTCCTTTTTATTGCTTGTCTCATCCCTTAATCTTTGAGTTTGTCTTAATAATCCTTTCATTTGGAAGTTTAGCTTTCCTTCATTTGTGCTTTGTTTGCTTTGTGTTTTATTCTATTTCTCCTTGCCCTTGTGCGCACCCTTTATGTGTAGGGACCAAGTTTGGATATTTGCCACTTGGTAGAATTTTGAGTGTTGATTAAAGGCATTAGAACCTACTCTCGGAGGAGGGACTTACCAAAAGGAGAAACATATACTTGAGAGAAAAAAACACTTGGAGAGGAACCAAAACTTCAATCAACATTTCTTTTACTTTTTGCATTTTTTCAATCGGATGTATTTTTTAGGCCATTTTAATTAGAGGTGTTGGTTGCCCATAAGGGTCACCTCTTTTGTGTGTAATAAATCTTAGTTTCTCGCTTTAAGTGTGAAGGAGGAAGTGGTACCCATAACTCATACTTTAGGAGCATGTTAGTCCCTTAATATTTGTTTTTAAGTTCATTTCTTGCTTTTATGTTTGCTAGTAAGCCCTTAAGTTTTAAATTTAAAGGCTTAAGTTCAGTTGTAGGTGAGAAAACTTATAAAGAGAGGAGTGTTTTGAAACTTAGTTCCCTAGGCCTTGCACTTTTAAATGCCATCACACATCTAAGAGTGTTAATAAAAGTAAGGAAGATAAAAGAGAAAAAAAGTGGGAGGAATATAAGAAAAGGCTAAAAAGAAAAAATGAAGAGTATGAAAAAGAGAGAAAAGAAAGAGAGGAGAAAAGACAAAAAGAAAGAGAAGAAGAATATCGGAGAGAAAAAGAATAGAGGGAAAGAATAAGACAAGAGAAAAGAGAAAGAGAAGAAATGGTAGAAGAGGAAGAGAGAAAAAAGAGAGAGAAAAAAGAGAGAGAAGAAAGAAGAGAAAAAGAAAAGGAAGAAAGAGAAGAAATAGAAAAAGAAAGAGAAGAGAGAAAAGAAAAAAAAAGAGAGCAAGAGAGGAAAAGGAAAAAGAGAGAAGATAAATGAGAGAAAATTAAAGAAAGAAAAAGAGCAAAAATAGCTAGAAAAAAGGGAAGAAGAGAAGAAACAAAAAGAAAGAGATGCCTATGAGAGTTCTTATAGTAGCATCTACAAACTTCATAGGGACCTAAAAGAGGCTAACATAAACCATAACCTTCATGCGTCTCTTCTAGTGGAAAAGAAGAACTTAAGAGGCATCCTGAGAAATAGAACACCCTCCTAGGAATAAACCCAAAAGAGACTCACTACTAGAAAAAGACATTTAACATCAGTTTTGCAAGACATACAATATTGGTTAAACTCTAATGTTGTATCCTTCGTTGTTGTATGTTTATCTGTACAACATCAATTCTTGAAATAATTGTTAAAAGTTAAAATCAAGAATGATTATAGTCAAACCGTTGTTAAAACTGCTGTTAAATAAGCATATGTTAACACCAGTTATTTGATAAAACCACCGTTGATTTCAAACATACAACATCTATTTTTTAGTAGAACTGCTGTGGCTATTCTATTTTTTGTTAATGCACTTTCTATTTTTAATATAACTGATATTTCACTACAAGCAATCCACTTCTAAAATTAAATTTATACATACCTAGTATAATCAAAATCAAATTCTATAGATCAACAACATATATAAATCATACATAAATTAATAACATTATATTATAATTAAAAATAAATTAATTTTATAATAATAAATATTGATAATTTGTACCATTGCTCAATTATCTTTGAACTTTCCAATGATGATATTTCACATTCAATGTATGACATGATACCCACACTTGTATCCTTTGATTTGAGGATTACACTACACAAAATTTTATATATTACTTATTGTTAAAAAATGTGATGTTTCAAACTTAATTGAGAGAAAACCCTTGACCGAGAGTGACACCCCTAATACTAGTTCCAGCAATGTTCTAGGAACCTTAAGTGTTTTAAATGTTTGGATAAGGGTCACATTGGTTTGCATTGTCCCAAAAGAAAAAGGATTTTAGGGGGAACATCAAATGAAGAGGGTACTCATTCATGTGATGATCCCTTGAAAGTGAAGAAGCTTCGCCATCCTTGTAAAGACATAAACTGAAAGAGAGACTATTTTTCAAAAAAGATGTAAAGTTTTGGGCAAAATTTGTTCTCTCATTATGGTGAAGGGTTGTGCTGGAATTGTTGTAGCACAAGGTTGGTAGAAAAGTTAGCTCTTACTACTACTCTTCATCCTAAACCTTACTTTTTGCATGAGCTTAATGATGAAAAATGCATAGTAGTAAGAGAACAAGTGAAGATTAGCTTCTCCATAAAGCATTATAAGGACAAAGTTTTATGTGATGTAGTCCCTATGATAGCTAGTCACATGTTGTTGGGAAGGCCATGACAACATGATAGGAAAACCTTGTACAATGGCCTTGTAACATTTGTTGTTACAATAATACCCAGAGTATAATAATGAAAAGTTTAAAGCAAATAATAAATTTTGTATTTAAATACATGATTCTTACATAATAAACAAAATATAACCCTTAAATTTGGGCCTCTAGAAAATGAAAATAATTACAAAGACATTATATTCTAAAATTATTACAAACAAATACTACAAGAAAACTTTTTATTAATAACAAACTAGGTCTTCAAGCCTATTTCAATTTCTAAAACTTCTCCCTGGGACTCTAAAAACAACACTTTTAATGAGATAATAATCTTAGTGAATAAAACAAGTTTTTAAAAGAGGTTCGCAAATAGTGTTATTTTCAGCCGGTGCGGAATTTGGAAAAACAACCATGGTACTTGCAGTAATAAAAAGTATTTTTTTTTAAAACAAAGTATAATTTATTACAAGTAATTCGTAATATGAATAATTAATAAAAATAATAAAAGGATGGTGTTTTAATTAACACCCTCGCCATGCACATAATAAAAAATATAGTGATACTCCTGATCACTCACTCACACACTACAGTTCTCAGAACGAGGTTTTCAATAGATTCTTCAAAAAGGTCTATGAGCTTATAGTCCATACAATGACGTCCCATTACCTTCCCCACGCTATTATGAAGGTATCCAAAATCTTTTCTCCATCTCGGATGAAGGTATCTAAAACCTCTTCCCTGTATTAAACGGAGGTATCTCATACATCCATCCTAGATGAATGTATCTCAAATTTCACTCCATTCCAAATGGAGGTATCTCAAACACTTATTAAAATAATTTTCAAACACTGAAAACAACTTTTAAAATCATAACATGGAGGGTTAAACAGGGTGTTTTACTCACCTCTTGAAGTGAGATCCCACCACTTTAATTCTTCTGCTCCTATGTCCCTCTTTCTCAACCCTAGAAGAATCAACTAATCTATGATATTCTGAGGAAACTAGTTAACCCTATATATATTAGTTTAGGGTTGATTTTAACCTTTCTATATTTTTCTATAAAAGATTGATTTTTCCATATTAAATCCAAAATAGTATATTTGTTTTATCTTATTTCTATTTTAAAGGGAATATTATCTGAATCTTGTTATTCAAAGTGATATAAAATCTTTTATTTGTTTTATCTTATTTCTATTTTAAAGGAAATATTATCTTAATCTTGTTTATTCAAAATTTCTGACAGTTTAATCTTTTAATTAGTTTTTTTAACAACTTAATCTATCTTCTTTTAACTAAATTATTATTCAAATATTTGTATTTTAATTTTTGGGATGTTACAGGCCTCACCAATAAAATCGCTCTCCCTCATTAAGGGAAACAATTTACCTTATATCCTTTTTCTCCTACTTAGACTTTGGAGGATAAGGATATTTGTAGGAAGACCAAACTTAAGGAAGATCCACATTTTCCTTCAAAGGAGGTTCTTTACATAAATAAATCTTCCCTCCAACCCTTAGCAAATGAACAAGTTGAATTTAAGGTTGTGCTTAAACCTTCTTAGCACATTGACCCACCACCTCAAGTCTAATTTGAACATGACTCTTGGGAGTAGTGCTCTAATGCACCAAGTCTATACCCTACTCACCATTTCAATCCTATTGGGTCAATGCTTGGTACATTAAGCGCGGATTGAGGATCTACTCAGTGGAGGGAAGATCACTAAGATGACCTTCATCTTGAAACATTTCATGATTCCACCCTTTACTACCCCAACCCACAAAGGGAACTCTTCGTTCCTACTTCATCCCTCTTTATTGAGAAACACCAACTTGTTACTTTGTTTATCCTTTTGTAGCTATGGAAGAAAAAGAAGAAATGCTCTAGATTTGTGGGCAAATCTTTTTAAGGGAGAAAGGATGATGCAATCCAGCCTAGTGCCCTTGAAGGATACACGAAGAGCTTTATTACATTGTATAAATTAGAATTAAGTATTTTTTTGTAATTTTGTTGACTTTGACCTTTTAGTAGGTTGACTCTTAAAGTCAACCTTCCTTTTTGACCATTGTATTTGGATCACCTTTTATTTTTCTAAAGTTACTGTACTCATCGTGCTAGAGTTTGCTAAATATGGGCTAGCTTTTAGAGAAGATGAGCATGTGATATGCTCACCCCTCTCACTATGGGTGCACCCCTCCTAAGCATGCTTAAAGTATGACTACTATTCCTACCTCTTAGATGCTAGGTGCCATCCTTCATAGTCATGCCTTATGACTATGCTTTGCCACCCTTTCTACTATTCACATCTTTTGTATCTAGACTAGATTAATGTGACAAATTATACATGTATAATCAACTATGGTCATGTATGATGTGCGTAAGATCTGATTCTCAAGAAATTGTGACATATTTATCTCCACAGTTCCAAAAATTACACCAGTTGGATAAAACACCTTTTTCTTTATCCTATGTCACGTATTAAACAACCAGCTTAGCGGCCAGCTGAACGACAAAGAGAATCTCATTCCCCTTAGGTTAGGCACGACTGGCTTTGAAGAAAAGAAAGCACCAGGCTTAGAACGACCCGCCTTAGGCAATCAAAGGTTCAAATCTGTCATTGGCCTGTCTAGATGCAGAAGACTTCCAGCCCTCATTCTGACAACAACTTCTCAGGGGATTCAATCAAGAAGAGTGGATTTTGGGTATCTGGGCTACGCTAAACTTTTCCCTTTTCTTTTGTGGACCTATGAGGAGGAAGGATTTGATGTTAAGACTGGATAAACATTTAAGAGCTTATTCTTTGCATTTACTTTGGCATTAGTCCCCAACGTATTCCATTCTGAAAGCCAGTGCCACAGTTCCCTCTCCGGCTCGTTACAAGTATTCCACTCGCGCATATCTGCATGAATCTCATTCCCCTAGCAGTGGATTCTCCAACTTTTGCAAGAGTAAGAGTGGAACCACAAGTTGAAGGTTCTAGTACTGCTATGGTCCTTGTTTCAGGGGTTATAGATCATCATTTCACAATTCGGCCATTGGGCTTTCTAGTGAGTCCTCCGGGATCATCTACTGTGCCTGTTTATCTAGTGATAGGGAATTAGGGAAGGAATCTGGTCTCACTTCACCTTTCTTCATTACTCTATCTATGGAATCTTTGCCATCGCTAAATGTATACTTATTGATAGACTTTCATTCATTGTTTACTGCTTACTAAGCTTACTTCATGCTTTTCCTGCCCGAAAACAAGACTTTGGGTGAAGGATTTTACAAGCTTGTTTGATAGAACAAGGAAGCAACCCATTTTAGAGAGTTTCATTGGCCTTTGGTACTTTTTTCAATCCCATCGGTCTTCTTATTCAAGTAGTTAACATTTTGCTTTGGTAAGCATTTCAAATTCTAATCGTTCCAATCCATCCTAGCTTTCAATTCGTTCTATCGTTGGAAGTCTTATCAAGTGGGGGGATAGGCTTATTTATAGGTGGGGGACCCTTTCCCTATCACTTTTTTGATTGACTTTCTAACTCCCCCTCAAGGTTTAAATTAAAAAGGAAGGACTTTTGTATTGTGTCCATCGCTCTCAATACTTTTGTTAAATAAGAGTCAACTTCTAGAATCCTTATGGTATGGATAAAGCCCACATTAAAGATGAGTCTTGTTGGTCAACAGTTTCACTAGCCATATCTACACATAAAGAGAGCTAGTTTCCCACCTAGGTGAACCCGAAGCTAGAGCACTGGAAGAGACTATTGATTCTGGTGACAAGAAGCAGGAGCGGGTAGTGGATTCTATAGATTTATAGTCATTTTGTTCTCGTCCCCACATAAAGAGAAACAAAGCGAGCAATACCTTTTGGTGTTCTCTACCATGAGTCAAGGGTTAGGAATCCACTGAATAGCTAGTAAAATTGTGTCTAACAAGCTAAGAATCTCCAGGTTGTAAGCCTTTATACCCAGCTTTAGCTTTTTTGAATTCTATATTTATTTACTTCATTATATATATATATATATATCATTCTCAGAGGTGTTGAGGGGAGGTAACTCCCCCAGGTTGGTCCCCTATGAAGGGGGCCAGCGCTGATCGAAAAAAATGTTGGTCAGTTGACCATATCTAGGGGCACCTTGACAGGTGAGCGGTTGTGAGACCACGAGCATGGCCTTGGCGACCCCGACCTTCTTAGTGCCCTATGGTTAAAGGTACTAATTAGGTACCTTACTAGCGCGAGGCTCCCTCCTACGGGCCCCACCAAGCGTGGGATGTGAGGGCAATTCTGGGTGTGGGGAGCCGCCACATCCTCTTTATAGATGGCATGCTCTTGGCCCCTTGGTAGTCTGACAACTAAGGAGATATGAATGTATCATTCAAAACTGCCATGTCGTTAGCTGTTAGTGGGTGCCTCATCCAGTGGAGGAAGGTGTTGGAACACCTTCGGCTGGGGAGGTCACTTCTAAACAAAGTGACCCTTCTGGCCTTCGAGCGCTTCTTGAAGGGTAGATGCATATCCATCTCTTCTTGAAGGTTGTGTATCGGATTGGACGTTGTTCAGGTTGGCTATATTGTGCATTGTATTTAAAGTAGTGCTCTAAAACTGACTTATAGGGGGAAGTACACCCCCCATGTAACTCAGTCGGTGCCAATCTCATTAATAGGATCTGGATTGCCCAGGATCATGCTTTATTTTCATCACCGCGTAATCCAGCGTGCCGGGAAAGAGGCTAACGGATTAGTGCACATGTACTTGTCATTCTTCACATTTTATGAAGTCATAGAGCGTGGGAAACGATTAAGCGCAAGCACATTTTGGACCATAAAATCTCCTATGGACGATATTGATCATGTCGTGGAGTTAGTTGGGCAGATAAAAGAGAAATTACCTAGGCTATTTCTTCGATACATCCCAGATCTCTGCACCATTCCCCTTAACCAAGGGATGGTTTGGAAACCTAACCTGAAAACGCTACCCACATACCATTCGCTGAAAGCAGCTTATGGTCCCCAGGGGATTTTCAAAGAAAAGGAAAAGTATCTTAAGCGGATTTCTCTGTTTATGGTGCAAACCTTTGAGTTGGCTGCCTTCTAGCATTTGGTGGAATTCACCAATGCTCGGGGTGAGCAATGGAACCAAGGTATACTCTTCCCCCGCAGGTTTAGGTATGGTTTTCTGAAATTTAGAAGAAATAGGATAGTTTCTTATCTTATTATTATGAGGTCATTAATCTCTATAAATATACATGAGTCAGCTACATATTTTAGGAAATGCAGACTGCCAATCCTAAAACAGATCCCTATAATTATGGAATTAATTAAACATAAATGATCCTAATAAAAACAACACACAACTGTTGCATGAATACAACACATCAAATATAAAGACATCCTAAAATCACGTCACGTCAATTACTGCTGCACAAATCACGGTTTTTGACACTCCCCCTCAAGCTGGTGAATAGGTGTTTTCCATTCCCAGCTTGGATATAATTCCTTCAAAGTTACTGCAGTTCAGTCCCTTGGTGAGGATGTCTGCAAGTTGGTTCTGAGTAGACACATATGGTGTGCAAATCATGCCACTGTCAAGTTTTTCCTTGATAAAGTGTCTATCAACTTCAATATGTTTAGTTCTATCATGTTGCACTGGTTGTGGGCTATGCTAATTTCCGATTTATTGTCACAGTATAATCTCATAGGTTCGTCCCACTTTATCTTCAAGTCTTCCAATATAATCTTCAGCCATAGAAGTTCACATATTCCGTGAGCCATTGCCCGAAATTTCGCTTCAGCACTTGATCTAGCCACTACACTTTGTTTTTTACTCTTCCAAGTGACTAAGTTTCCACCAAGGAAGGCACAGTATCCCGTGGTTGATCTTCTATCTACAACTGACCCTGCATAATCCGCATCTGTATATGCTTCAAGACTTACACTCTTGTTTCATTTGAACAAAATTCCTCTTCCAGGGGTTCCTTTTAAGTACTGAACAATTCTAAGGGCAGCTTGTAGATGAGCTTTCTTTTGTTGGTGCATAAATTGACTAACTAGACTTACAGCAAAAGCAATGTATGGTCTAGTATGAGATAAGTAGAAAAGCCTGCCCACAAGTCTTTGATACATCTCCTTGTCCACAGCAATATCCTCCTCCATACTTCCCAATTTTATATTTGGATCAACTGGAGTGTTTGCTGGTCTGCAGCCTGTCTTCCCTGTTTCTTTAAGCAAGTCAGTAATATACTTTTGTTGAGATATAAAGATCCCTTTCTTGGAATGAGCCACTTCAATTCCCAAAAAATATTTAAGTCTCCCTAGCGTCTTGATCTCAAATTCAGTGGCAAGACATTCACTTAACACTTGTTGTTCCTGCTTGTCGTCCCCACTTACTATAATATCATCTACATACACTAATAAAAGTGTTACTCCTCCTGAAACTGAATGTTTGATAAATAATGTGTGATCTCCTTGGCTCTGTTTGTAGCCCAAACCTGTCATGACCTTGGTAAATCTTCCAAACCATGCTCTTGGGGATTGTTTCAGCCCATATAGAGCCTTTCTTAGTTTGCAAACAGTTTCAGCAGCAACATGTCCGTTGTAACCAGGTGGCAATTCCATGTATATTTCTTCTTCAAGATCTCTATGCAAAAAGGCATTCTTCACATCAAATTGTTGCAGATCCCAATCATTATTAGCTGCTAATGACAATATTACTCTGACCGTGTTCATCTTAGCAACCGGGGCAAATGTTTCCAAGTAATCAACTCCATAGGTTTGAGTGAAGCCTTTAGCCACCAACCTTGCTTTGTGACGTTCGATTGTCCCATCGGCCCGATACTTTATTGTATACACCCACTTACATCCAACTGGTTTTTTTCCAGGAGGTAAGATGACAAGTTCCCATGTTCTATTTTTGTGTAACGCCTCCATTTCCACATCCATGGCATGTTTCCATTTCCTGTCAGTCAATGCTTCAGATACAGAGGAAGGTGTGTGTGTGGAGTTGAGGTTAGTGAGAAAAGTTTTATGGGTAGGAGAGAATTTTTCAAAGGATAAAAAATTTGACAATGGGTAACGTGGTTGTTGGGTGCATGTTCTAGTTCCCTTTCTAAGGGCAATGGGCAAGTCCAGATTTTGGTCCACCTGTGCTTCTATATTTTCAGACAAGAGTTCATTAGAATCACTTAAATTTATAGGATTTGAAGGTGTTACCTCATGCAGTGACGATGGGTTGGATTCTTGGACATTGCCGGATCTTGGAATGGCCTCAGGTGCAGGCTGTTTCATTGGTTCAGGTGCAGATGTAGGAGGTCTCACTGGTTCAGGTGGTTCAGGTGCAGAATGCTCAATACTTCCCTTAGTTTCAGGTACAATTTCAGGTCCGAACATCATATTTAGGAACATGAGAGTCTCATCTTCCTCTCTTACTGTCTCCCCCTAAAGATGAGGCTGTTTAAAGTAACTTTCTTGTTCATTGAAGGTGACATCTCTTGACACATAGAATCTTTTTGAGAGGGGTTGAAAACATTTGTACCCCTTTTGTGTGGTAGAGTACCCTAAGAAGACACACTTAACAGCCTTAGGATCCAACTTTCCCCTTTCATTACTATGAACATGCACAAAGGATACACACCCAAAAATCCTAGGTTGGAGTTTATTTGTAGGATCTAAGTGTGGGTAGAATGAGGATAAAACTTCCATGGGACTTTTTGAGTTTAAAATTTTAGTGGGTAACCTATTAATTAGGTAGGTGGCAGTAAGAAGAGCTTCCCCCCAAAATCTCTTAGGAACATGGTTTTGAAAAAGTAGAGCTCTAGTTTGATCTAATAGGTGCCCATTTTTCCTTTCTGCAATTCCATTCTGTTGAGGTGTGTTCACACATGAGGACTCATGGATTATCCCTTCCCGTTGGAAAAAGGAGTTTAGTACAAGATTAAAGTAGTCCTTGGCATTGTCAGACCTAATTCTTTTGATACTAACTCCAAATTGATTTTTAATCATTGAGACAAATTGGATAAAAACGGAGCTGACTTCAGATTTTTGTTTTAATAAAAACACCCAAGTCACCCGGGTGCAATCATCAATGAATGTTAAAAACCATTTAGCACCTGAGATATTAGGAACATAAGCAGGACCCCATACATCAGTGTGAACAAGAGAAAACGGGAGGGAACTCATCTTATTGCTAATGGGAAAAGGTACACGTTTGTGTTTTGCAAACTCACACACCTCACAATGGAGACTCTCCACATTTAAATTTTTAAACAGGCAAGGAAACAACACTTTTATGACTCGGAATGACGGATGTCCTAGCCGGTAATGGTAAAGTTGAACTTTCTCTTTATTGGTGATGGTGGATGTAGATATAAGACTCTTGGTAGGCAGATTAGGATTCTCCATGTAGTATAGGCCATTCCATTCTCTAGCATGTCCAATCGTCCTCCCCGAGTTCTTGTCCTGCAATATACAAGCATTGCTGTAAAAGACAACATTACATGAAAGATCTTTGGTGAGTTTTTGTATAGAAATCAGGTTGGTAGATAGTTTAGGGACATGAAGGACATTTTTTAAAGTCATGGATGGGCTTATTTGGACCTCTCCTTGTCCGACTGCAGTTATAAGGGTTCCATCTGCGGTGGAAATTTTCTTGTTGCTAGGACATGGGGAATATGTGGAGAAGTATTTGGGTAAGGGGGTCATATGGTCAGTGGCTCCAGAGTCTAATATCCAGTAATGTGTAAATGGTGTATCTGAAACATTGAGCCCAAACAAAAATGGAAACTTACCAGAATATGTCAATGAGCACGTACCTGTACTTGTGGGCTTCTCCAATTTACTAAGAATTGATCTTACCCGTTCTATTTCTTCATGATTCAACTGTACAGATTCTTCACTTTGCCCATTAGCAATGTATGCTTGTCCTTGCCCTCCTTTTTTGTGTAAGCCTCCTTTCGGCCCCCATTCTCGGCTTGGGGTTTTTGGCCCCCATTCTCGGCTTGAGTTTTCTCCTTTCGATCCCCATTCTCTGCTTGAGGTCTTTCCATCTTTCAGCCCCATTCTCGGCTTAGGGGTTTTCCGTATAATTTCCAACATTTTTCCCTTGTGTGGTGCGGCTTGTTACAATAAGTACACCAAGCCTCCTCATGTTTTTTCTCCATACTGGGAACCCAATTTTTTCTCTGGTTAGCAATCATAATTGTTCCTCCTTCGGCTATCATTGCAGAGCTTTTGATGGTTGGGTTTTCCAGCATCAGCCCTCTCCTGCTTTCTTCACTCTGGATAATGGCCACCACTTCATTAAGCCCTGGAACTTTTTCTTTTCCCAGGATTTGGACTCGGACTTGGTCATATTCAGGGTTTAGGCCTACCAAAAAATCATAGACCCTATCTTGTTCAATATACTCCTTTAGAATTGCTGAGTCCTCTGAGCACTTTGCTTTTATAACTCGATAGTGATCCAATTCCATCCATAGAGACTTGAGTTGATTGGCATATTCTGTGACTGATTTATTTCCCTGTTTGGCAGCCACGGTTTTCACTTTTACATCATAGATTTGAGCAGCATCCTTCGCCTTAGAATAAGTTTATTCAACTGCCTCCCAAATTTCCTTTGCTGATTTCAGAAACATACAGGTATCACTGATTTCTGGAATCATCGAATTCCACAGCCACGCCATAATCATAGAGTCTTCTTCATCCCATGATTTAAATTTAAGATCAGTTTCATTAGGTGCATTACCGTTCAAGTGACTGATCTTCCCTTTTCCTTTCAAGATGGTCCTAATGATTTGAGACCATTTGAGATAGTTCTTCCCATTTAACCGATAAGTTGGATGAATATTCTGCATTTCTCCAATGGTTTGAGGGCTGTCCCCAGTTTCCAGGTTCATGACTTGAGCCATAACAAGGTGAGATTAAGGTAGAGAATTCTGCTGCAATGAAGGCTAGCACCAAGACTTAAAGGTAGCGCAACAATGAAGGCTGCGATTTTAGGTTATAGGTCGCGCAGCAATGAAGGCTGCGGTTTAGGTTTGACGGCACGGTCAGAGACTCCCAGGGATCGGGTGCTCTGATACCATTTGAAATTTAGAAGAAATAGGATAGTTTCTTATCTTATTATTATGAGGTTATTAACCTCTATAAATATACATGAGTCAGCTACATATTTTAGGAAATGCAGACTGCCAATCCTAAAACAGATCCCTATAATTATGGAATTAATTAAACATAAATGATCCTAATAAAAACAACACACAACTGTTGCATGAATACAGCACATCAAATATAAAGACATCCTAAAATTACGTCACGTCAATTACTACTGCACAAATCACGGTTTTTGACAGGTTTGGACCCCAACAACAAGGTGTTCTCAGGTCTTGACTTAGATTATTTGGAGTCTAATGTTGGGCCCTACTTACCGACATGGCACCCAGCAATGGGTCCGGTCATGACAGGTAGGTTAGGTCAGAAAGTGGAAAGAGGAGGCAAACGATGTATATTCGCCATGGGAAACTGGGTTCATCAGAGGTTATTATCACCAGTCCATGACTGGCTAGCTCAGGTCTTAAGGAAAATCCCTATTGATGGAACTTTTGACCAAACCAGGCCTTTAAAGTACTTGAAAGGGTCTAAAGAATGCCATTCTCTTGATCTCACTGCGACAACCGACAGGTGGCCGTTAATGGTGATGTTTGAGACCATGTGCGCTTTATTTGATAGGTCCTTTGCCTTGGCAGTGGTAAACTCTGCTTTGGCTATGAACTTGTGCTATATCCCCTTCCTGAAAAGGGGCGGGAGAAAAGGTGAGTCTCATCCAAACTGGTGGATATAATTTGCTGTGGGGCAGCCCTTAGGCTATAGATCGCTATGGCCTCTATTTGGATTCACTCATCATATAGTGGTGTCATGGGCTGCAAATAAGGTATATCCGGGAAAATTATTTCGTGAATACGTGATTCTAGGTGATGACATAATCATCACTGACGGTCGTGTAACCTCTGAGTATCGATCAACTATAGATCTTCTTGGAGTCAAAATCTCTGAGGCTAAGTCTTTAGTGTCAAACACAGGGGATCTGGAGATCGCAAAGTGATTCTGGGTCCGTAATGTTTTAGTGGATCTGTCTTAATCGCTGTGAAAGCAGTGTTGATGGCTCATATACCCCAGAATAGAGCAGGTTTCATTGCCGTCTATGATCTGAAGAAGTTCTCAACTTTTCGAAGGCTTGGAGGCGCAGGCTACAGGACTTTGTCCCAAACTCGACGCCCTTCAGCTGGTCTGTTGGAGAGGTTAGAGTGGACTCTATGGATGAAAGATAATAGTATCTGTCTAACTTGGTTCTTTGAGGAAGGAAGATTTCTAACCCTAGAGGAATACTGGTGGCTCTACAGGGAAATTGTGGAGCTCTTTAAACCCCCGACTTTGAAGCAATGTATGGACTCATATACTCTAGTGACTGACAAAACCCTAATCACCCTAGGTTTTGCAAAAACTACAAAAGTCCCCCTAATGTACTATAGAGTTGACCTCAGATTGAATCATAAGGAAACATGCATTAACAAAGATTATTTCTATCTCTAGCTAATATCCTTTCTTCTTTTAACAGATTAACAATGGGGATTTTAATTGCAGAAAGAAAATTAGCAAGAAAGAAGGAAAATTCGTAGGAAACGTTAAACAAATTCACAGGAAAAGAAATTTGCAGAAACCAAAAGATTGTTGACATAAAATTTGCAGAAATTAAAGAATTTGTAGAAATTAAAGAATTTGAAGAAATTAAAGATATTGTAAAATGAAAGAGATTGAAAAATGAAAGAGATTGCAGAATTACAGAATTTAAAATCAGAATTAAAATTGAAAGCAAGAATTGAAAACAATGGCATAATGGAAAACAAGAATTAAGAACAATAGCGGAATCAAGAATTGAAAACCGAAATTGCTCCTACCCTGTCCTAACATACAAATGCCAATTCTCGATCAAGAATCATGCATGAAAAAATTGAGAGGTAAGGGAAGAATGCAAACTCGGAGCCAAAAGAAATCTGGAAATGAAAACTGAAAATTGAACTTCTAGAGAGAAGATCTTTTCTCTACAAAAAATTCTCTAAAAAATCCTTCCAAAAATTATGAAAACTGAATAATAGTCAGGTCCTCAACCCTGCTAGGTTTTTACTCACACGAATAATGGGCCAAGTAATGGGCTAATGGGCCTAAAACTAATTTACATAAAAATGCAATGACTAAAACAAATGGTATAGATTTCTGCATGAACTTACAAAAGTCCTCAAAAATAGCTCTAGACTCCAAAAGCCATGCTCTAGAGATCCAAATTGAAGCCCTAGAAGTCAGGAATCCAATGCAAAAAGTATCAACCAAAACTAAGGTCTACAGAAAAATTTATGGCCAAAAAATTAGGCAGTGTCCGGACAGAAATAATGCAGAATTTACTAAAAATGCAACTTATAGGTATGTTTTATTAAAAATATTATTTTATGCAGAAAAAACTAAATGCATGCTAAATTCATGAAATAAATTAGAAAGAACACCTTAGAAGATATAGCAAGAGTATAAATGTGAACATATAAGATGAGTCATCAGTGACCGATATACAAGGTTGGTTTCTAGAGTATACCCAACTGCATCTAGCTTTGAGAAAAGGATGGCTCAAGTATTACATGTTCTGGTTGCCCCTTTATAGGGTGGCCAAACAATTAGACTTAGGTCAGGTAACGGGATGGATGGAATCTTGGTGGATCTCTTTGTTAGACCATATCTGGGACTCTCCCGTCTTGCAAGATTGGTGTTCCTGGTTTCGGGTATACCACCCATAATTCAATGGACAAGGATGCAAAGGTTGAAGGATAGGCTTTTCAGATCAGACTTTTTGAAGGTACTATGTCTAATTTCATGAGCTGAAGTTTGGATATGTATGCTAGATGGTCCCATAGTAGTATGGGATGAACCTTTTTTGGCTCGATTGGGAATACCATATAATGATGGTTCTCCAAGGAAGCCACTGGAGGAAAGTCCAGTGCTATGTGTCACCTTACAAGGAGAGGTATACCCCTACCTTTGAGCGTGATAACTTTTAGCAGGGAGTCACTATGGTGTGCTATCAATGAGTGCGGTGGGCACGCAAGTTCCCATAACATTCCTGATACACACAAGCACTCGTGACAAGACTAGCGGTGTCGCTGATCGCTAACGCTAGAGCTAAGATTCCCGAAAGGGAGGTGGGGCTCTGGATGCACGAGTAGGTTGCTCCCTGCCTGTGACCATCACCAAACAAATAGGACTCCATGTGTCGTGGAGTGAGGTTGAACAACCAAATGTTGAGATAGAAGACCCAGATCTCTTTAGATTTGTATCTCGCTACCGATTCTCCTCAGGATATTCTATTGGCTTATTCTTCGATAATAGATATTCGGAGTATTCCCCTATGAATGGATATTAGTTACAAAGGAACTAGTCTTAGGATACTTGAAGAGGCAGAATAACAAGTAGAAGTAGGCAAAAGGCTCACAGCCAGGCTTTAGGAAAGATTCACTACATATCACTTTGAATATTCAGTATGTATTTTAAGTTCCACTAATCATTTGTGGGAAATGGGTGCTACTCAGATGCTTCGCTAGCATAATATTATATTCATTTGTCTAAAACGAACCGCTACTCGAATCCTAAATGGTGGGAAGGGATCGAAGAAAAAGTTCCATTTCCTTTTCATCTTATTAGATCCTATTCCCAACATTGAGTTGTAGTTGCTATCCTTGTATCCGTCTTCTTCCCAGTTCGAGTACTTTCATTGTGGGAGTAATCATTTAGTAGGACTAATTGGTTCAGATTGAACTTGAAATGTAAATGTTTTAGGTAGGGCTAGAGAGTCAATCAAAACCAAGGTTGCTCTTGTGGTTAACCTTGGGCCTGACTAAATAAGGAAATAAATGTTGGGGATGTACTATGATCTAACGCAGAAAAGAGGACCAACAGAGACTGCTGCTATTGGATGTAGATAAGGTTTATAAGAAAGAAATAGATGGATAGTAGGGCAGTAAGTACAAGGTAGAGCTCAACCAGGTACGATTCAAAAGGAATTGGTCAAGAGCTGTCTTGTGAAGACTGGTGTCAGAGTTCAAATGAGAGGATTGGGTTCGGTTTCAATGAGATATGTTCTCCGTAAGTTTTTGCGTCAAGGAATATATAAGCACTTAGGTAATAATATATTTCCCCATCAAGAGAAAATGTGTCATGATATTTAATTTTAGAGGTCATGGAATGTCGTTATTTCTTAAATCTTCATTTCGCCACTTAATAAATTCTTTGATTATCCTGTCATCGGTTATGTTCGCTCCTTATCTCTTTTTTGATTTGATTGGTTTGAATCTCAACCTAATTCTTCTTATTATATGAACACAAGTTGCTTGCTTATTGGCTATTGTCACAATTGAATCAGAATTACTGTATCAATGAGGATATCGTATAGTAGTGATAGACAACATAGTCATTATGACGTATGAGAAATTTCTGTTGGTCAACAACCAAGCACATCTCATTTTCATTATTCACTACTCCGTGCAGGAAATACTCTTTTTATAGAGGGAATTTGGATTTCTCATCGCTATGTTTCCACTCCATTTTCATTACGAAGATGTATCACGTCAGGATCCGTTGTTCAAACTAAATCATGCCAACATTATGGAAGTTCCTGGATCGTGTGAAATAAGAGTAGTACCAAAGGCACCCTATGATTTCATAATCAAAAATGGAAAATTTGCTATGGAGATTCTGCACGGTAAAAAATTCATACAGACACAAAAGGGTTCAACAGGAAAGTTGTTTCGATCCAATCCATTCTTAGGGTCAAATAAAGACAAAGGATATGTCAGTGACCTAGCATGAAAAAGCACTCTTCGAGGGCATGGAATGTCTAATTTTTTGGTTAAAATCTTGAAAGTAATGTCTTTTTTAGATTCTTTGGTCGAAATACGGGAAAACTCCATTCAATTCTCAATGGAAACAAAGTTTTACGAATTCTCCCCGAAACTGGAAGGTCATTTTGAGATCTTCGAACATATTCGAGGGTTCAATGTGACTATTGTAACTTCGGCCAACACACAAGATGAGACTTTACCACTGTGGAGCGGTTTTTTGCAAAAAGATGAGGAAGAAACTCAGTAAGAAAGAGATGTCGGAGAAGCAAAATATACAAGATCACAAATGGAGATTTCTCGCAGCTAAGTATGAATTGAGATGAAAGCTTTATAAAGCCTTTTGTAAAGATTCCAATCTTCCTAGTGATATACAGGATAAACTTCGTTATAAGTTGTCCAAGTTGCCCAGAAATAGTTCCTTTGCACGAGTAAGAAACCGATGTATTTCCACGGGTCACTCTCGTGCAATATATGAGTTCTTTTGAATTTCTCGTATCGTTTTTCGTGGATTAGCATCTCAAGGTTCTTTGATTGGCGTAAAGAAATCGTCTTGGTAGCAACCGCCAAACTAATAGAACAAGGGTTAGCTCTACAGCTGGTCCACAAGCAAGGTAAGTAGGTCCATTACCGGCTGGCTTCGGACCGAAAAGACCTAACAGAGTAATACCTTATCTCAGGTCAGAGATGCTATGCTAACGGGGTTGGAATCAAAGTGGGGGACCTATCTACCGCCTGTGTCTATCTCCTGTCAAGTATGCTAACGGGGTTGGATAGAATATCACCGCGTGAATGTGAACATAACATTAATACGAATATAACTCCTGAGGTATCAACCACTATTCTAAATAAAGTCAGGCAGAGAACTGTTGTTCATTGGAGCGCCAAAGTGCGGAGGTTGTTCCCATCATGGAAGTCAGAGTGTAGGACTAAGCCGTCCAAATGATAAAGAAAAAAAGTACTTAGTTTCGTAGGAAAAACCAACGCAAATAAGTATCATATTTACTTTATCTCGCCTAACTGCTAAGGATAGATAGAAAAGGTTGGAGAGAGTGGCTTTTTGAAAATCTCTCCTTTCTAAAGCTGCGCAAGGTGGCCCCACCCCTAGAACAAAACAAAGCCCTACCCCTCCTTTACCCCCTTTAATGAAAGACCCTCGCCCGCCTCGCTTCCTATTCATTTTTGGGTCGGGACCCAAGGGCCTTTTTTTCTCCAGAGGTGATTTCGAGAATCAACAACCGAAAAATCCATAGCCTAAGTGACTCAGCCTCCTTCTTGCCCAAAAAAAATGGGATGAATTAAAAAAAAAGAAGCTTTTTTATTGATTCAGGGTGCAGCGAAACCAAATTCTTTCAAGGCAAAAAAGGGGGGCTTACTTACAATAATGGGTTTTTTATAAGTAGGGCAAGAACGAAAAATAGGTGGAGGAACCAGAGTTGTCACGATAGGAAAAAGAAAAAAATGACTATAAGGAACCAATGATTCTCTCTTCTTAAAGAACTTGTATCCTCCGCACTTAGTCAACATTTTATAGATTATCCCACCTCGAGCAATCTTAGTTATTGGTGGGGCTTCAGTTTGTTAGTTGGTATAATAATTTAGACAGTGACTACCTTTTGTTAGCTATGCATTACACACCTCATGTGGATCTAGCTTTCAACAGCGTAGAACACGTTGTGAGGGATGCTGAAGGGGGTTGGTTGCTCTGTTATATGGATGCTAATGGGGCAAGTATATTTCTCATTGTGGTTCACCTTCATATTTTTCGTGGTCCATATCATGCGAGTTATAGTAGTCCTAGGGAATTTGTTCGGTGTCTCGGAGTTGTAATCTTCCTATTAATGATTGTGACAATTATTTTTTTCCATTTGGATTTTTTATGCTCCTAATGTTTTGGGCCCTCTCGACAATTATATACTTGCTAATCCGATGTCCACCCGCCTCATATTGTGCCGGAATGGTATTTCCTACCGATCCATGCCATTCTTCGTAGTATACCTGACAAATCGGGAGGTGTAGCTGCAATAGCACCAGTTTTTATATGTATGTTAGCTTTACCTTTTTTTAAAAGTATGTATGTGCGTAGTTCAAGTTTTCGCCCTATTCACCGAGAAATATTTTGGTTGCTTTTGGCGGATCGCTTACTACTAGGTTGGATCGGATGTCAACCTATGGAGGCACCATTTATTACTATTGGACAAATTCCTCCTTTTGTTTTCTTCTTGTTCTCTGCCACAACGCCCATTCTAGGCGATTTGGAAGAGGAGTTCTGAATTCTTACACGGATGAGACTGATTAGTGAAAAATTCTGACACAAATCATTTACGTATTACACCAATAATTAATTGACAAGCACATTCGTTTTCTATGTTGTTTGTCGGTGAGCTCATTCCAAATTTCTTTGTACCACCCAGAAGAAGAGCACGAGAGAAAAGCGAATCCAATACCAAGACACCCAGAACTATCACTTAATACAAGAATTAAACCAAGGGAACTCCATGTAAGGAAACTAGCATTCTCTAACTGGCTCGCTTCTCCGTTTTCATCCCAATAGGCTAGGGAAAAGCAATGCATATAGGGTTTGACTCTCTTTTCGAAGTAGGCATCGGAAGTAGATGCGATTCCTATTCTCGGTTCCAGGGATTAGATTAACCTTAGGCATGGGAACTTGTTCGTTATTTAATCTTGGTTCGAAGAGTTAGGGTATTGAACTACCTTTCCTCATTAATAACGCCTGTATGAAAATAGGAACTAGGAACCGGGTTCGCTTCTTCTGCCAGGGTAGTTTAATTAGTTGCTTCTTCTGATTTAGATAGGATAGCAGGTTCGTTTCGAGTAGCAGTAGTAGTAGTTGGGTTCTTTATCAGGTTGGATAGGTGAGGACTAAGCCATTTTGATTCCGATCCTGAGTTACAAGATGGGGCATCGAACTTCCCTTAGTAGCCTTAGGGTTCATAATCTAGGGTAAGACCAGAAGTAAGGTAGCATAGCCTAGTGAGGAATCTAGGGTTGATTACTCTATAAGCTAAGGAGCAGATGAAGGCATCAAAGTTCCTTCTTTCTTTCAAGGCAAGGCATTATGGGTTCCCATCGGAGTAAGAAAGGTAGCTTCTTCGCTCAACAGCAGCATGGGAACGAGTAGCTGCTTATTCGATCATAGCTCCTGGGTTCGCTTCAGTAAGAAATACAGTAAGAAAGGCAAGGCATCTCTCCTTATCCTTAAAGGTTGCTTAAAGAAGTATACTAGTTCGCATTATAGGTAACTCTTCTATTTAGAAATAGCTTTGGCCTTATTTTTTTACTCCCATTCCTCATTTGGAAGCTAGGTAGCTTCGTTGGCAGGGTAGCTTCTGGTTCCTTGTTTAGAAATAGAAATAGCAGCACCAATGGCAACATCAACATCAACAACATCTCCTTGTCTTTTCGTAGTTGGGTTCATGGCTAAGATTGCATCGAAGTTCCTTTTATTCTTAGCCTTTATAGATGATTAAGTAATATTGTAATGTATCTATTTTTATTGAATAACAGAAAAACATGCCAAAAAACATGGGGTTTCGTAAAAAAAAAGGAGTAATAACAGGAATATTCATACTAGTTCTTTAATTAACTGTAAGAGTCTTATTAAAATGGTAAGCAACCTTTATTCCTCTACTTTCCCTAGCCTAAAGGAAGAAACAACAGCTGTTGAGCCTTCCAGATGAGGTAAAGTATGAGCTTCTCATGCATTCCATGAACCCTAACTGCTAATCAGCTTATTCCCGGGAATGACAATTGAAATCGATACAGGTTCATTTTTCCAGGATTTTTGGCATGAAAAGCTGTTCTGCCGTTATGGTATTCCTATGCTGTTCACCTATTGATATTACTATTTAGGGTTCAAAGCGAAAGAGTAGAGCAAGCCGAGTTGAATTGATCTTATGAATCGGATAGTAGGCCAGGTTCAAGGAGAACCTCTTCCTTTCGGAGTTGGAATCTATGAAAGCGGGGGAATTTACGGATCTTTTTCAATACCCCTAGCAACAAAGGCAATTTAATAGAAGATTGCCCCGGATATGAGTAAGCGCTATTTTACATCAAAGATGAAAGAAGATTCCAATATTCACTTTAGGAAAGCAATGAACCTTTAGCCGATAGATGGAACCCTCGTAAAAACTGAAAGGAGGAGTGATTTACTTCGGGGTAGGAGCCAGTTACACGAGGATTAATATGACTAGACAAATGTGTCATATACGGAGTAACTTAGTCAAAGACTTCCTGATCCTTAACTTAAGAAAGAGATAACTCAACCAGTAAGGCAATTTCACTCTCAAGTGGCTTTCCTGCCTTTTAAAAGAAAGAAGGAAGCCCTAGGTGCTTGAAAGTCCAATATGCTCTAACGAGTCCTACTTACCAATATTTAAGGTGCATTGCAAGACTCATTCTGATCCACCTGCAGACACCCCTATCTTAAGCAAATGCTGACTTACCCTTGGCCATCCCAAATAAGAAAAGAAGAGAAAGAATTGCCTCTCGCTTACACCTTTTGCAAGAGCAATCATCTGCGCCAGTGTATAAAAAGACATTTGCCATTTTTACAGTAGCAAGGAGAGCTTATGGACAACAATTAGGATTCCGGCGACTTTTTCCACTTATGATCAGTGTTCACAAGAGCGAGACGGTTCAATGTCTTACAATGTTCAAGCAACATTCTTACTAAAAGGATTTTTTGGAAGTCCGGACACCTACCAAACATCCCTGAAGGATGGAACAACATGATGAAGAAGGCAGCGAAAGTTTAGAGGAAAATCTGGAGAGAAGAATGAGATCTCTGAAAAGGGGAGGCAAGGAAGTAGTAGAAATGTTGAAGAGGAGACAACCCTCTCTTGAAAGACTATGCACGTCGCGTGCTCGATCTAGCAATTGTTTTGATGTCATTCAAAAAGAAAGAAGAGAAAGAAATAGAGGGTGGTGCCTACATAACAAGTTGCTTGCTTACCAAGCCATCCTGGCTTTTTGCTCCTCTAGTTCTATTTTTATTTATTATTATTGACTTGACTTATTATTAAAAAAACTACTAACTATCAAAATAAAAGACGATCGATTATCTACCCAAGAAGATAGAGAGTCTCACATACGAGAAAAGTCACAAATAGAGTTGAACCAAGTAACATTGCAAAGGCATAATGATAGTAGTGTCGGGATATCCTCACCCTCTGAACTGGACGTGAAGGTCTCCTCTCATCTGGCTCTCTGCAGGGGAATCCCCACTCACTGCTTGATGCAATCCTACCTATCAAGGGCCCTCTCACTAGGGCAATGGCTAGGAGGATTGAAGAGGACTTGGCCCGGAAAGACTCATCAAGACCCCAGCTCATGATGGAGATAGATATTTTAGGCCATAGTCCTTAGTTTTAATCCCCTTTTAGGCCTTGTATTTTGGCCATTTATTTTAGTTTCTAGAGTTTAGGGTGTAATTAGCTTAGGAAGGGAGGTGAGGGGAGTAAAGGGCCTAATAACACAAAGGAGTGTGGATCTCTTTCCACACCCCCTTGATTAGGCCGTGACACTCCCTAGCTTAAGGCTAGGCCCCACTTTTAGTGGGCCTAAGAGGGATTAGTTCTCCTAATACTAATTAGGCCCAAGGCCCACATTGCCTAGTTTTGAGTGCCTTGCTCCCTCTTTGGGCTATAAATACACCTAGTCTCTCTTGTACAAAGCACACTTGATTGAATGAAGTAAGACTCTTTTTGAGCAATTTATTCTTGAGTGTCATTGAGAATCCTCTCTCTTGAGGAATCTCTCCCTTAAAGCTTTTATCAAGGGACCTCTCCCTTGTGGCAAGCAACATAAAATTTTTTGACTCATCTTTCTCCTAGAAAGTGGCGTCAACCCTCTCCCATTTCTAACCTCTCCATCCTCCATTTTCTTAGAGGAAGGAACCTTGGTTGAAGAGATCAAGGGAGTGCATCATTTGGTATCAGAGCCATCTTCATGAAGGTTCATTTCCTTCTCATTCTCCTTAGTTTATGTGTCTTTCTTTAGTTTCTTTTTTCTGCAGTTTTTTATACTTTATTTCTTGCTTCCTTTATTGTCATTTAAATTCCTTATTGTCTTGAAGTTTATGTCTTAGTTCTTGAAATTTTTATTTCCATGTCTTTATTGCTTTCTAGATTCAATTTATTTTGTTCATTTCTATTGAATCTTTGTATGTTTCCTTTAGGTTTGTTTCTTTAAATTTATGCCCATCTTTTTAATTTTTCCTTATTCTAGTGCTTACCCTAAGAGGATCATAGTAATGCCTTCACAAACTTTGTGAAGGAAGCCACACAATTGTGGTTTTGATCCTTGGATGCACTTTTGCTTCTTTCATTTAGAGTTCTTGCATTTTAATTCTATTTTCCTGCACCTTTTTCTCTATTTTTTTCCTGCACCTATTTCTCTATTTTTCCAGCCCCTATTTCTCTGTTTTTGTGTCACATTCTTGGTCATTTTGAGTCATTTATTTTCAGTTTTAATCCTCCTACGTTGTGTCTTATTTTGGTATTGTTTAGTCCTTTTAATTGTCACTTAAAATCCATTGTTTAGCTCTTTTATTTTACCATAAAAGTGTGTTATTTCTCTATTGGAAATTGAGCATCAAAGAGGCTTACTCTTGATCCCATGTCCTTAGAGTCTCACATGCTATTTAGATCTTAGCATGTTCTTAAAAAAAAATCTTTAAAAAATTAATGCTCAATTTCTTCCAAATTTCATTCACTTGTTCAATAATTTTAGTATCTTAATTTTGTGCTAGTTTTTGTAGTGATTTTTGTTGATTGGCTTTGAGAGGCATGTTGGGTATGTAATTGGGCTGATTATTGAGTAATCAAGTTGGCCTCAACTTCCATAAAACTCTCCTGGTGCCATTTATTTTTATCACCTAAAATTACTAGTTCATATTAGGTTGCTTTGTTTCTTAATTTTGCACTTTTGTATATCAATTATGGTGGCCATTTCCTATCCTTTGTTCAAGCATTTATGATTCTTTGACTCCTCACCGTATTTGCTTCAAAATTTTGTTAAGAGGTGTAGCAAAATTGTATAAAAAATAGAAATTAAAAAGAAAACAAGTGAAAAAAAAAAGTGTTAGTAAAAAAAAAATTTGTTAAAAAAAAAAAGAAGTGAAAAGAACAAAATATCTTTAGTGCACCTCATATTGTCCTAATGACTAAAAGGAGTGATTTAAAAAAAAAATTAATGAATCTTGCTTGAACATACTTGCATATAATTTGGCCATATTGATTTTAAATGATGCAAATGATTGAAACTTTTGAGTCATTTTTTTTTGTTTTTGTAGTCCATTCTATTCTAGGCCGATTCTAGGAATTTCTTTTGTGTACCATCTTTCTATCTACACCATTTTTACTTGCTTGTCTTTTTTGGTTATCTTTGTGTTTGTCTAAATAATTCTTTCCACTTGGATGTTCATCTCCCTTCCTTGAGTTTTCTTTTCATGTTTTTTTTGTATTGCACTCTCTTGGTTCCTCCTTGGGTGCGCCACTTTGTTGAAGGAAAAGAAAGGTCAAATCAAGCTTTCCACAAGGGAAGCATCTTGAGGTGTGTTGAAGCAAGCTAAGGAAGAGGTTCATTCAAGGGAGCAACACCACTTTGAGAGAGGCAAACACTTGGAGTAGAGAGCAACTTCAAACATCAAGCCTTTTGTTTCTTTTTGTTTAATTGGGTGTAAATTTTATTAAGACCATTTTAATTGAGGTGTTGGATGCCCATAAGGGTCACCTCTTTGATTGTAATAATTTTTTAGTTTCTTGTTTAGGTGGGACAAGGAATTGGTACCCCATCTCTCCACCTTAGGTGCACGCCTTTAGATCCTTACCTTTGCTTTAAATTTCTTTTATTTGCTTTGCATCTTAGTGTGAAAGGCTTTTGAGTTCCAAAGACTCTTAAGTAATTCACTTAGGGAGAAAACAAAACAAAAGAGTAAGGAGTGTTGCCCATAGGTTCTTCCCAATCACTTTCAAAATGAGCTCGCACACATCTAGTAAAGGTAGTGTAAATCAACAAGGTTCTAAAAAAACCAACAACATGGATAAATTTGTGAGTGAATTTAGGGAATGGAGCGTGAGAAAAGAGAGAAAGAAAGTGAGGAGAAAAGAGAGAGAAAAGAACGAGAAGAAAGACGGAGGGAAGAGAAAGAAAGAGAACGAAGAGAAAGAGAAGAAAAAAAGGAAAGAGAAGAGAGAGAGAGGGAAGAGAGAAGAGAAGAGCATGAAAGAGAAGAAAGAAGAGAAAGACGAGTTAGAGAAAGGCATAGGTATAGGTCTGCCTCTAGTGAAGTAAGTGAAAGTGAGGGATATGAAAGACCTAGGGTAAGGAGAGCACAACAACATCATAACCAACGCCAAGCCCAACCTAGGGAACAAAAAGTTGACCTCCCTCATTTTCATGGCAAAGAGGATGTGGAAGCCTACCTTGATTGGGAAATGAAGGTAGAGCAACTCTTTGTTTGTTATAACATAAGTGAAGAAAGAAAAGTTCCGCTGGCAACCCTTAGCTTCCAAGGGCATGCCATGTATGGGTGGACCTCCTTGGTCAATGAGAGGCGCCACCTTTGTAACCCTCCGGTGGATTATTGGAATGATCTCAAGGGGGCTATGAGGCGGAGACACGTCCCTTCTTATTATGAAAGAGATCTCTTGGATAAACTCCAAAGATTAAAACAGTACAACTCAAGTGTTGAGGAGTACAGACAAACCATGGAGCTTTTCATGATGAGAGCGGGCGTCACCGAAGAACCAAGGGCCACCGAAGCTAGATTTTTAAGTGGTTTGAACTCTGACATAAGAGACAAAGTTGAGCTCTTACCATATAATAATCTAGATGACCTAGTCCAACTTTGCATAAGAGTGGAAAATCAATTAAAAAGAAAAGGTGGAGCAAAAAGAGAATTTCCATCCTACAATTATGCAAAGAGGGACTCTTCCAAGAGCTCTCCTAAAGAGGAACCATCCAAGCATGTGCATAAAGAACATAAACCCATGCATCATAGAGACAACCCCCCTACTTGTTCTAACAATAGGACTAGTAGCATTAAATGCTTTAAATGTCTTGGGAGAGGCCACATTGCCACTCAGTGCCCTAATAAGAAAACCATGATCATGAGGGGCCAAGAGATTTTTAGTGAGAGTAGCTCATCTTCCTCCTCTAGTGAGAGTGAGGAAGAAGGGGGTCATGAGCATCATGAGCATGACATTGTTGAAAATCCTTGTGATGGAGACCTCTTGATGGTTAGGCGCCTTCTTGGAAGCCAACCCCTTGAGCTTAACCACTCCCAAAGAGAGAACATTTTTCATACACGTTGTAAAGTTTTAGACAAAACCTGTTCTCTCATTGAGGATAGTGGATCCTGCTGCAATTGTTGTAGCTCAAGGTTGGTAGAGAAGCTAGCCTTACACCCAATTCCTCATCCTAGACCTTACAAGCTCCAATGGCTTAATGAGGAAGGGGAAATGGTTGTAAACCAACAAGTGAAGGTGCCGTTCACTATTGGAAAGTATCAAGATGAGATCTTATGTGATATACTTCCAATGGAGGCTGGCCATATCTTGTTAGGGAGGCCTTGGCAGTTTGACAAACAAGTCATTCACCATGGCTACTCTAATGAGATAATCCTCACTTATAAGGGTAAAAGAATAAAGTTGACTCCTCTCACACCTTCACAAGTGGCTGAGGATCAACTCATCATGAAACATAAAAGAGATGAGGAAAAAAAAAAGTTCAAAGTAAAAAAAAGCTTTCATCCCTCAAGCTTGAAAATGGTAAAGAGGGAGAGTTGGAAGGAGGTACCCCTTCCAAAGAGGTAATTAAGAAAGAGAGTTATTTTGCAACAAAAATGGATATTAAAGAAGCTCTCTTGCTTGATCGACCTTTTTATCTCCTTCTTTGTAAAGAGGTACCTTCTGGCACTGCCACAAGTCATGAAATTGAGTCTCTTCCAAAAGAGGTTCAAAATCCTTTAAAAGAATTTGATGATCTTTTCCCTCAAGAGGTTCCGAGGGGATTACCACCTCTAAGGGGAATAGAACACCAAATTGACCTTGTTCCTGGCGCAAGTCTGCCCAATAGACCTGCGTATAGGACAAACCCCGTTGAGACCAAAGAGATTGAGTCTCAAGTTCAAGACTTATTGGAGAAGGGTTGGGTTCAAAAGAGCCTTAGCCCTTGTGCGGTTCCTGTTTTGCTGGTGCCCAAAAAGGATGGAAAATGGTGGATGTGTATGGACTGTCGTGCCATCAATAACATCACCATTAAGTATAGGCACCCAATCCCTAGGCTAGACGATATGCTTGATGAATTGCATGGAGCCAAAATATTTTCAAAAATTGATCTTAGAAGTGGTTACCATCAAATAAGAATCCAAGAAGGAGATGAATGGAAAACCGCTTTTAAGACCAAATTCGGTCTTTATGAATGGTTGGTGATGCCTTTTGGGCTCACCAATGCTCCAAGCACTTTCATGCATCTCATGAATCATGTACTTAGGGATTGCATTGGTAGGTTTGTAGTTGTTTATTTTGATGATATTTTAGTCTATAGTAGGTCTTTAGAAGAACATATAGGACACCTTAGGGAAGTCTTATCTGTCCTTAGAATGAATAAACTATTTGCAAACTTAGAAAAATACACTTTTTGTGTTCCTAGTGTGGTTTTCTTGGGCTTTGTCATTAGTGCCCAAAAAATCAAGGCCATTAAAAAATGGCCCACCCCTACTAGTGTGACTCAGATCAAGAGTTTTCATGGTCTCGCAGGATTTTATAGGCGCTTTGTGTCTAACTTCTCCACACTAGCTTCACCACTCAATGACTTGGTGAAGAAGGAAGTTCCTTTCTTGTGGGGTGAAAAACAAAAAGAAGCTTTTCAACTGCTCAAGGATAAACTCACTAATGCACCCGTTCTAGCCCTCCCTGACTTTTCAAAAACTTTTGAGCTAGAATGTGATGCATCGGGAGTAGGTGTAGGAGCTGTGCTGTTGCAAGGGGGGCACCCCATAGCTTATTTTAGTGAAAAACTCAATGGTGCCCACCTCAACTACCCCACCTACGACATGGAGTTTTATGCTTTGATCCGTGCCCTCCAAACTTGGGAACATTATCTTGTTTCCAAGGAATTTGTCATTCATAGTGACCATGAGTCACTTAAGTATTTGAGGGGGCAAGGAAAGTTGAACAAGAGGCATGCTAAATGGGTTGAATTTCTTGAAACTTTTCCTTATGTCATCAAATATAAAAAGCGAAAAACAAATGTGGTGGCCGATGCTCTTTCAAGCAGGCATTCTCTTCTTGCCACCCTCAGTGCTCAAATTTTGGGATTTGATGACATAAAAGAAATGTATCCTTCTGACCAAGACTTTGGAACCATTTATACTGCCTCATCTTCCAAAGCCAAAGATGGCTTCTACATGTGTGAGGGGTACTTATTCAAAGAGGGCAAACTTTTTGTACCCCAAGGATCCATTAGGAAATTGCTGACAAAAGAGAGCCATGAAGGTGGGCTCATGGGGCATTTGGGAATTGATAAAACCTTAATGCTTTTAAAAGAAAAATTCTTTTGGCCCCATATGAAAAAAGATGTCCAAAGACATTGCTTGCGATGCATAGCTTGTTTACAAGCTAAGTCCCGAGTAATGCCTCATGGACTTTACACACCTTTACCCACTCCTTCTACACCTTGGGTAGATATTAGCATGGATTTTATCCTTGGGCTCCCAAGAATCCAACGAGGTGTAGACTCCATCTTTGTGGTAGTGGACCGCTTTAGTAAAATGGCACATTTCATTCCCTGCCACAAAGTGGATGACGCAAGTCACATCGCAAGACTTTTCTTTCTTGAGGTTGTCTGCTTGCACGGAATACCCTCAACCATAGTCTCTGATAGGGATGCTAAGTTCCTTAGCCATTTTTGGAAAACTCTTTGGGCAAGGCTAGGAACTAAGCTCTTATTTTCTACCACTTGTCATCCTCAAACAGATGGACAAATTGAGGTAGTAAATAGATCCCTATCCACTATATTGAGGGCACTCTTGAAAGGCAACCACAAGTCTTGGGATGAATATCTCCCCCACATTGAATTTTCATATAATAGGGTGGTTCATCGAACCACTAAGCACTCCCCTTTTGAGGTTGTATATGGTTTTAATCCGCTCACCCCTTTGGACTTGTTACCACTCCCTAACACCCGAATTTTTCATAAAGAAGGGAAAACTAGGGCTGATTTTGTCAAAAAATTACATGAGAGGGTCAAAACTAATATTGAAATCCAATCTAAGGGGTATGCTTCATCTAGCAACAAGGGGAGGAATGAAGTCATCTTCGAAAAGGGCGATTGGGTTTGGCTTCACCTAAGAAAGGATCGTTTCCCTTCTAAGAGGAAGTCCAAACTTAGCCCATGAGGAGATGGTCCCTTCCAAATCCTTGAGAAGGTAAATAATAATGCATATAAGTTAGACCTTCCCGAGGATTATGGAGTTAGCACCACCTTTAATGTTTGTGATCTTACCCCTTTTTTAGGTGCTGACATGGAAAAGGACGACCCTTCAGATTTGAGGACAAATCCTTCCGATGGGGGAGGAGATGATGCAATCCCTACCTATCAAGGGCCCTCTCACTAGGGCAATGGCTAGGAGGATTGAAGAGGACTTGGCCCGGAAAGACTCATCAAGACCCCAACTCATGATGGAGATAGATATTTTAGGCCATAGTCCTTAGTTTTCCTCTTGTAAATATTAATTAGCTTTTAATCGCCTTTTAGGCCTTGTATTTTGGCCATTTATTTTAGTTTCTAGAGTTTAGGGTGTAATTAGCTTAGGAAGGGAGGTGAGGGGAGTAAAGGGCCTAATAACACAAAGGAGTGTGGATCTCTTTCCACACCCCCTTGATTAGGCCGTGACACTCCCTAGCTTAAGGCTAGGCACCACTTTTAGTGGGCCTAAGAGGGATTAGTGCTCCTAATACTAATTAGGCCCAAGTCCCACATTGCCTAGTTTTGAGTGCCTTGCTCCCTCTTTGGGCTATAAATACACCTAGTCTCTCTTGTACAAAGCACACTTGATTGAATGAAGTAAGACTCTTTTTGAGCAATTTATTCTTGAGTGTCATTGAGAATCCTCTCTCTTGAGGAATCTCTCCCTTAAAGCTTTTATCAAGGGACCTTTCCCTTGTGGCAAGCAACATAAAATTTTTTGACTCATCTTTGTCCTAGAAAGTGGCGTCAACCCTTTCCAATTTCTAACCTCTCCATCCTCCATTTTCTTAGAGGAAGGAACCTTGGTTGAAGAGATCAAGGGAGTGCATCAATGCTTTCCCTAATATCCTCCCTTTACCACATCATGGGGGTTTATAGGAGATCCCAGAGACTCGCTCAGAAACGCTGCTATACCATACCTCTTGACTCTAATCTACTCTAGTAGTCACTGAACTCACTATAGTAGTCCGTCCGACTGCTTTTGCTGAAATCATTACTCGTCATTCTCTCGTGCTCTAGCAATTGCGCTCCCTAGACCAATACCATATAGTTAGGTAGAGACAATAAATCTGTAGTGATGGGAATCTAGGGATCCCTATCCATATTAAAAATGAATTGAATATGAATAAATAATATATCTATAGAGAAGCTATCTTTCTCCCACTCAATAGATGTATTTGGTTTGGTACGGTATAGTACAATACGAGATGATGGAATGCAATGGGATGGATGGTAGAGGGCTTCCTGCGTCCAAAAGCGATGATTCCCTTTATCCATAGGGACCTCGTGGCATACAACCGAAACGACTCCCGTTAGATAGTTGCCCATATCTATCTTTTTACAGCCTCGTGGACGGACTAAAGAAGGGAAGTTACAGAATGGGGTAGTAAAGGCTCGAGAAGTAAACAACAAGATTTTCTCAGCCCCCTAAACTTTCTATTATTATTTAAGCGATAGCGCGCCCCTTTCTCTAAGAGAAAGGGGGGTAAGCACTTCACTTGCTAGGGGATGGGATTCATTCACTTGCATTCCTGCTATCACTACAAAAAGCTCCGGTCTTAACTCCCCTACTACAGCTATGCAACCTTTGCTCGGATTCGTAGAGTCGGGTTTCCTATTTACCCATAACGGAGGACCCACCAGATTAGGTAGGTGGCCACGGGTCATAATGCACAAGAAATCCACTTTGAAGTTGACTTATCCGCTTGGCCAATCATCGAAATGTGTACGATATACCATAAGGGTCCAATATCTCAATAGCACTTTTGTCTAAAGCTTCGAACGAGACTTCGTATCCGAAATGCAAGAATGATCTGACTAGAAAGTAATTCAAAACTTGATCGAAAAACCAATGTTTATTGAAGAAGCTATAGAGTCGATTACAAAAAGTACTTGTTTGAAAGGTTCGTTGGAATTGATCCGCTATGAGATTTACATTATACGTAACAGAAGCACCTGAAGTACTGAACATAATGGGTATTAGTTTGGTAATGGTTGGAGCAGCTAACTTGAATTCAGAAAGAATCTCATTTTTTGGTAGTACGAAGGGGGAATTGGCCCAAAAATTGGATAGGGTCAAGAAGCAGTCGGGTGCCGGCGGTTGACTCAAGTGCCCCCCAAACCGCGTGAAATGTTCGCCTATTACACGACTCACTAACTCTGCCTGAGTTGTAGGACTACCTATTATTCATTCGTCGGCGGTCCGGTGCACCCCTACTCACTTAAAGGATGCTGCTTAATTACGAATAGGAATGTTCGTATTATTCATTCGTCGATCATTTCCAATGTCAATCAATGTGGTTGCTGTAAAAGTGGTCTTAATTACTTAAACTAGCTCCTTCTCAATGTGGTTGCTTCTTATAGTCATAAATACATGTATACTCGTATGATTATACCTGTAATTACTTATTGCTTTCATATTCTTAGTTGATTATAGATGACCATAGTTAGCTAATCATGCTTAGATTTGACTCAACTAGAATTAGCCTAATTTTGGTTAGATTAACCATGGTTTAGTTAGCCTAACCCATCCCTTCTAGCCTATAAATAAGACCCATCACTTACATGTAATTAGATCATATTGAATATAATTGAACTTTTAGCTTGAGTGTTAGGCCCTGAGTGAGTTTAAAAGAGTGTTCTCCTTCTCCATGGGTGTGAGCTCTCTTCTAGCCTTTATCAAGGATTCATCCTTGTGTCAAGCATCAACCTCACTTATCTCTAAATTCCTTTTAGAGCGACATGTACCTTCATCCCATTTCTTACCTCTCTAAACTCCATTTCACCCTTAAACCAACCTCTTCTTAGAAGTAGATATTAAGGAGAAGATGATTCTTGATGATTTATGTTATTTTAAAGAAACAATGTATATTTTAATATTTTGTTTACAAATTTTTATATTTACTATTTTATTTCCTATATTTTATTAAAAAAAAAATTTCTTTGTAATTCTTGGATTCAGTTTGATTTGATTCATTCTTAATCGGATCGAATTATATTGGATCACTATTTTTTTTTTTGCAAATTTGATTTGTTCTAATCTAATTAAATTTGATCGGATCAAATTTCATTTTACCCTAACTCTAATCTAATTCGATCAGTGAACACACTTTGTTCAAAGAAGTTTTTCAAAAGGATTCTCATAACTCTATTTAACCTACCTTTCATGTATGAGGAGGAATCCATTTACTCTTAGAGTAAGTTTAAAAGACTTAATTTTCATAAATCATATCCATTCATTTTCTTAAAATCTAATGGTTATAACGAGTAACTAATGTTAACAATAGATTTTAAGAAAATGAATGCATAGGAAGAAGAGTAAAGGAATTCCTCCTCTTATTATATTATATATATATATATATATATATATATATATATATATATATATATAATTAAATCTCAAATAGGTGTCAATCAAATATTAGTAATTAGGTTACTGTAGTTGAATTTGATTTTTTTAAATCTCATGTAAGTGCTAATTAGCAAGGTTATCAAAATCAAGAGTTTACGTAAATTCGTGAGAGTACATTGAACTCGACTTATAAAATCGTAAGAGTTTAATCATTAAAAATATGACCATAAATCACATAAAAATTAAGAGTTTTCAATACATAATAAATTTAAATTGCTCAAAATAAATAGAAATTAAAGTCAAAACACTTAAAATTTCAAAATTTTTTAGACATAAGAATAAATTATATTCAAAACATTCAAAATTAGAGTCAACATAGAAAAATATCACCTAAGAAGTTTGTTTATGAGTTTACTCCGATTTTACCGAGTTTACTACTCTTCCGATTTTACTGCGATTTAATTCGTCTACGACTTGTAAACTCGTAAACTCATATGAATTTACGAGTTAACTTGCGATTTTGATAACCATGCTAATTAGTAAAATATAAATTTTATTAAATAATTTTATTTATTATTATTAATATTATAATACTAATTTTTCCATAAATATATAAGATACATAACATATACTAAATAATATCATAAATAAAATAAATAATATTATTTTATGTCTAAGATTTATTGATGCAATCTTACTTGACATCATTATAGATAAAATCTTTACAAGTAAGTTTTTTGTCCGAATATTCAAGATAATAACATACTAAAAATTTAATAATATTTACTTATACTTTATAATTCTATAAAATTATTTTAATTTTTTTGAAAATAATTTTTATATCAAATAAAATCAATAATAATTTTTTTATGTCAAACATCACAAGTGTCATTTATCAACTTTGGTTCACCCTTTAAATCCTAAATCCATATCTTCATCAGTTCAATGTCTAGTTCAATTTTTAAAATCCTTGGTATAATGTGATAAAAATTAAAGGAATACATATTTAATTTTCCCTTAATCTTTCTTTTATATTTATAACGATAATCATTGATCTTCCTTATTTATTTGTATAAAAAACTTGAAATATTTTTAAGGTTTGGTTAAAATTTAAAATTCATTAGATTCATTTAGTGAATCTAACCAAATTTAATTATTAACTTTAATATAATTTATTATAGAATATTTATAATTAAAATGTCTAAAATAAAATTTTAAACTTTATAATAACCATTGATTTAATTTGATAATTATTATATAATTAAAAATTAATAAAAAATAATATTTTTTTTATAAATTTTGGCTCTACTCTTCAAATTCTATTTCAAATCTCCGTATAAAAAGTGGCTATCATACCTCACGAAAGAAGATGTACAATGTAATATCATAATGAGTATCTTATGATATAGTATGTAAATACTATAAAAAACTATTAGAAAAATAAATAGTGAAGAAAGCTTCAACTATTTCTTATCATCGTTTAAATTTTTAGGTTTATCACAATAATTTATTTAGGAGTTTAATTAGTATGTATTTACATTATGAAAGAATAGTACATTAATATTAAGTCACATATTTTTATTTATATCACTTTTAAAATATTAATTAGTAAAGCCAATAAATTTATCATAAATTAAGAATTGAGCTCAGATGTCAGTATAAAATTTTATACTAACCATGCATACTAATTGAACTCTTTATTTAATTTTTTTAAAAGGAAGTTTAAAATGCTGTTAACTATGGATTAAATTTAATTAACATTATTATGAACTATTGATCGGATATGACCAAATTTACTTATTAACTTTAATGTAATTTATTATAAAATAAGGATAAGAAGGACTTTTTACTCTATTAATCATTATTGTTAAAAAACATTCTAATTAATGATTAGATTTTAAATGAGTAACTAGACTTAAATTTGGTAATGTATTTATTTTAAAATCTTTACTAAATATATATATTTAAAATAAAATAATTATAAAAAATTGAAATTAATGATTAAATTTTTGGTAACTAATAAAATTCACTATTATATCAAGTGATTACTTTTTAATTATCTCAAATAATAATAATTTTCTTACTAATTTTTAATTGTAAAATGAAAATATTTTTAATTTTTGATTTAATATTACTTAAATGTTAAATTTTATTAAATAAACATAAATATACGAGGAATGCTAATGCATATACACTTTATTTTTAGTTGTAGTGCGTCAACAACCTACACCAAAATATTTAGATCTAAAAACCAATATTTCTTATCTTAAATAATTTATATAAGAATATTATTTTCTTTTAATACTTAATTTTAAAAATTAAAAAATTGATTTTGTTTCTCCTTTTTACTTTCATTTATTGCATTTCAATGCAATCCTTTATTTTTTATTATATTGCATTTTGTTCCTCTTTCATTTTATTCCTATTTAAACTAATTTAAATTAAAAACAAAAAATATGTTATTGAAAATAGAAAAATGAGTGAAAGTTATGAATAATAACAAAATGATAATTTTTTTAAAAGAAATTTGAAATGGACTCTTATGATTCTAAATTCATGTTAGTTTTTTGAAACACTCATTCACATACCACACCTCTATCATATTTTTCACATATATGGAGAATGAGACATATTGAAGTATCATATGCATGCTAGACTTTTGTAACATTTCTTAGAAGATTGTAGATGATGTAACAAGATGAAAACATGTTTTTCTAGTTTAATTTCTATGCAGTATAAAAAAGTTTATAATACTATATTCAATTATACATCTTTATTTATATGTCTTTTAAAATATTAATAGATAAAATCAACAAACTTACTATAAATCAAGAACTTGGATGGAATATTAGTGTAAAACTACCTGTATATTGATTTTTTTTTTTTTTTTTACAGAAGATGATGAATACATGCTAGAACATCCTTTCACACCCATAATTAATTTCCTACACATTTGTGGGTGATAGAAAGGAGACCAATCCTATAAGAAAAAGGGCCAAAATTAATGTGACGCATGTGTATGTGGACCACTCAATACTATAATAATTGATAGGCATTGATACATTAGTTACACTGAATTATGTTTTAAATAAATCAAAACATTCACTATTAAAGTATAACATAAAATAGAAATGATAGATGTTATATTCCTGTACTTAAAACTAGAGTTGCTATCTTAGTTGGAAGTAGTTATAAATTTATAATATAGCTTATTTGAAAAATTTTATTACAAAAATAATATTTTGATTTTAATAAATGTTCAGCGTCAAGCTATTGATTATTTTTAGTCTTAAAAAAATTAATAGTTATTTTAAGTAAACAAGTGAAAACCGTTTAGTTATTAAAAAACACATAGGCATTTTTTTTTTTGGAAGTTACTTAAAATTAAAGTTCAAATCAAGAGTTTAATACTTATACAATGTCAGTGTAAAAGAGGTTTACACTGATATTTAATCACAATCTTTCATTTATAGGACTCTTAACACATTAGTTTTAAAGTAAACAAATTTACTATGAATAAAGGGTTGTGATTGAATATAAATATAAAACTTGTTACACAATAGTGTATATTAATTAGACTCAAATATTAATTGATAAAGTTAACGAACGAACTTACCATAAAAGAAAACTATGATCAAATGTTAGTGGACAAAATTTTACACACAATCATTTTTCTCTTTATTATTTTTTTTCTATTTTAAAGTATCACTTATAGTTTTCTATTCCATCTTATCATTTATCATACTTAAACTTTTCCGTTCTCTCAATTTTATTATATATAAGATAACACATTCATTAGTCAATAATAAGAAATAAAAGGTGATTAACAATTTTCTATTGACTTATATTTTATTTAAAATTTAAAAATTAACTAATTTTATGTTATTGTTTAAAATATTATATACAGGTATTTGCATACTAGGTAAATTGGATAATTGTTTAAAAACAATTCGAGTTTCTATTTTTTATATGAATTTTCTATTTTTCTCCTAATATTAGAGTTTCTAATTATTAATTTCATATTTAATAAATAATAATAAAAGATCTCTGTGCATTCCAAGGTAAAAAAATTAGTTAATTTTTAAATTTTAAATAAAAGCATACTTTAAAAAAAAGATATTCACTCACAGACTAGGCATAAATTTGAAATTAAAAATACTATTTTCTTATAAGCCAAAAATTTAATTAAAACTCGAAAGTAGAAAGTTCAAGGGATGTCTTTGTCCGTGTACAAGAGCACTAAATAAAGCAAAAAATTACTTCATTTCAAACAAAAGTGACATATTTATAACCCACTCAGCATGAGAATGAGATAAAATTTTGGATGTATGGCACTAGTCCCAAGATTGAAGTTGAACACTTTGCATAATTTGCTGAACATCTACCCTTTGATTACTGAAAACTACCACATTACACGCTTTCCAAATTAGCCATATGCCTGTGAACCATATGAAAGACCAAGCCTGTCTTTGCTCCTGAGTTCCCGCTACAAAACCCAAAAATTGATAACAATGACTCATAACCTTATTAGACAAGGCTGAAGAGATTCCCCACAATCACATAACAACTACCAAACCTGATAGCCATATGACAGGTGAAGAATAGATGAACCCCTATTTCAATCTCGTTTGGGCATAATCCACACAACCCATTACTAGACTGGATTATTTTACAATGTACTAAATTGTGCATAGAAGGTAACTCGTTCATGTCTAGTTGCCACACAAGAATGATTTGTTGAAACACCTTTTGCCCAAAGGGTCTTTTAGAAATGTTGAAGCTAAAACGGACGTCTTCCATTAATGCCTTGTAGGCAGATGCCACCCTATACTGACCTGAGCTGTACATATCGCAAACCCATTTATCACGAACACTCTCTCACAACTCAACTCCCTCCAGCTTCTGATTTAACTCCTTCAACATTTCATTCTCCCACACAAACAGTTGTCTTCTCCAGTCCCATTGCCACTCGTGATCTAGACCTTGCATTGCTTTCACTGACACCTCCTTATTTATGGTTAAAAAGTATAACCTTTGATAGTCAATGTTGAAACTCTGCTCCTCTAACCACCTTTTCTTCCAAAATAAAATGTCACAACCATCTCCTCACTCATGCCTTACATGACTCAACCACTATTTCGATGAATCCTATCGCTCTTGCTCTAAATATTAAAGGTCTTCAACTATCCCAAACATTTTCTCCTTCTAACTTTCCACTCTCCATCCTCTCGAAAATACTTTGCTCTTAACACCTGGACCTACACACTATTGGGTTTCACTTTGAGACGCCATTTCCAGCTACCTAGCAAAACTAAATTAAACGCTCCAATATCCTTCAGCTCCTGTCCTCCCACTTCCTTTCCCCTACACACCTTTTCCCAAGACATCCAACTCACTTTCCTCTTATCCCTTGTGCCACCTCATAAAAAATTATAAAACAAGGATTGAAGTTTATATATGACACCTTTCAGAGCCTTGAAGGTTAGATATGATACCTATACATTGTTAGCGTAAAAGAGTTTTACACTTACGTTAATCACAACCTTTCGCTTACATGACTTTTAAAGTATTAATTGGTGAAATTAACAAATTTATCATATCTAAATTATTGTGATTAACCGTCAGTGTAAAACTTTTTACATTGACAATGTATAAGTATTTTTCTCATAAAAAATTGCTATTCATCTCTCAAAATGTCTATTAAATAACCGTAACAACTATGTCCAAATCTAATTGAAAATATGGTTAAAAATCCATGATTGCCAATGTGACATGCACCACAAGAGTTTGATGACTTATAAAAGTGAATTTGTGTTCACAGTGGTGTGGCATAATTCAAAAAAGTGTGAGATGTGTTAAAAGGAAAAATGCATCACCTACATGGGTGTGACACAATCTGCCTAGATGAGAGAGAAGTGTGCTATAACTTATAAATAAGTAGTCAAATAGACTTTTAAAATATAATAAAGGTATAAAATAATTAATTTTAAAATCTCTCTCACGCAAAAAAATAGGATTGTTTTTTCTATTCTTTTCATAAAATAAAATATTTTTTTAAACAATAAATATTATTAATAATGAATAGTTAAACGGAAATACAAAATGTGTCCACTGTTTAAAATTCTTAATTTTTTCTATTCTCCATAAAATCCCTTTCATCGTTTCTCTTCATTGTGATTCTTAGATTTGTTCGTTTTATGGTTATACAACCTCTAATTACTTTAATTATTTACTTAGAATTCAACAATTTTATTTTTCATTATTTAATTTATTTTACGGATCATAGAAAGAATACTGCATTTCTTAATTCATTTCTCATCAACTTACACCAAATCCTAATGTGCATCGTTTCACAAATAAATTCCTTAACAAGTTCTCTAAATCACTCTAAGGACAAACCTTAACCCACCTAACATCCATTATATATTTGAATTCTTTACAAATAAGTTAAGTTGTGTTTAAAAACAGGGGCAAAGTAAAGAGCAAGAAAACCTGACTTTGACGTTTGATAGTTTTAATTTATTCTAAATTATTATAATAATTAAATAAATTTTTTTATAGTAAATAAAAATTTTATATTATTATAATAATTTAGAATGAAATAAAGTTATCTGAAAGTCACAAAATCTAAATCCCTATAATGGAAAGTGAAAGAATTAAAATAATAAAGATGATTGAAATCAGGTTTAATTAATGGAAAATGATAGCTACTAATTTTATTTCCTTTGTTATTGACGTTGTTAATTTCTTTCTTTCTTTTTTGGATGGTATTAACTTTTAATTTTTACAACAAAAATTAATTAAATCATTATTACTAAAATATGTTTTTTATATGTTTTTGTACGTAAACTATGTGTTTCTTTATTTTATTAACTATTATTGTTTTTTATGAATATATTAACTATTATTATAGTGTTTTTGTGATAATTTTTAATAAAAAAATCATGTAGTATTCATGGTTTTTTTTCCAAATAGACAAAAATATATTCTGTAAGGCATAATTTCCGGTCATTAATTAGTGTCATAATTTAAATAAATTTTAATGTTTTTGTTTTAACCAACATTTGATAAATAAAGCCAATTAATTTGATTTTATCGTTGGTGTTTCTCGCAGTTAATTATAAAACAAAAGGTTTATAAGAAAGGTTCATTTTCTTGCATGTGTCAAGTGAGTTGGTTCAACAAGACGATAATGCGCAAGTTATTTAAAATCTCGAATCCTTGAGGACCTTGACTTAATTTGGAGTCTTACACACGAAAAAATAAAATAAAATATAATTCTTTTTTTACTACTGAATATAATATAATTCTTCATTGTTATACAATTGAATAAATTAAATTATATCTTATACACGTAGTTGTACTCATTAATACTACAATAAAATTAAAATTAAGTTAATGGGTTTAGTTCATTTGATTAAGAAATGTGTGTCAGTTAGGATAAACTCTCTAAATCTATCTTCAACTTCTATTAAGAGATTTTAAAAAAAAGTTATACCTGTTAATTACATACAGATATCTAAATAAAATTCATCCCTTTATTTATAGAGATCTAAAATGAAATTCATCTAATAATATAATAATCCTACAATAATTTTTCAAATTAATCACAAAATTTAACTAATTTGTAACTAATATTTTTAGTAAAAATAATTAAGTATAATTTAACTATAAAAATACTTTAATATGGATGATAACATGAGAGTAGTAGCTAATTAATTAGAAAAACAATCATAGTTAATTTGTAGTTAATTTTAAGAGTTTAATTGGTATACACTATTAGTGTAAAAGATTTTTATGCTGATATTCCATCAGGACATTTCATTTATGTGACTTATAAACCCTACACCTTAAACAATGTATACCAATTAAACTCTAATTTTAAAAAATTATAGTTATTCTCTTGTTAACTTGTAATAATATTCAATTTTAATTAGAAAAATAATATTGACAGTTAATATATAGTTAATTATCTTTAAAATAACTACTAAATTTTTGTATTTAAAATTTACAGCAAATATTTAAAATTCTAGTAGTGTGAGTTAAAAAATATATAAAAAATAGTGGCTTTAGTATTCTCTTTTAAAAAAAATTCAAATAATAAGTTTTTTTCTGCTATTAAGTTTTTTTATAGAGACTACTAACAATTTTTGGCTATCCGAAAAAAAAAACTACTAATAATTTCTAAAGTAAATTATACTGATATTTGGTGTCTTTAAAACTTGAGATGGTAAATATTAGTACAATGTTTTTAAAATAAAGAAAAGATTAGGATTTAAAAAAAATGTTTAATTAGTATACACTAACATTTAATAACAAACCTTTTATTTATGGTAAGTTGTTTGACTTTACTAATTAATACTTTAAAAATCATATAACAAAGTTATAATTAAACGTCATATAAACAAATTATACTAATTAAACTCTTAAAAAATAGTAGGTGATGTAAAGCGTAATATAAAAAAAGTCTCTTGGAGGTGGGTTTTAATTTATTTTTATTTTAATTTTTTTGGGTTAACAAGTAACAACTTAGTACATGTTTGATTTCATGTACTAAAATTAATTATGAGTTTAGGATTGATTTATGATAAATTTTGTGATATATTTGATTTTCTATTAAAAATTCAGAATTAAATAAATTATAAGATTGATCTAGTGAAAAAATCTATATAAGGGAAGAACGGAGGAAGAACTCCTCGCTAGAATTTTTCCACACTAATAAACCAACAAATAACATTTGCTTCTAAAAGAGTTATAAAGTTGATTTAATGACAAAAATTCACACACACACAGAAAAGGGAGGAGAGAAAGGTTGTAAGTTGAATGTCTCCTTACTAAAACTAATTTGTTAACAACTAACATTTACGTATAAAAAGAATTTGAGAATTGATTTTGAATGGAAACCACCAATGTATTTGATAAACAATTTTTCATTGCATTTTACTCTTCATTCATGTTTATAAAATATTTAAACATAAATCATATCAACTTAAAAATTTAACTAAAATTAATTTTGTTAAATTTAAAAAAAAAACACTTTTTAAAAAAAATAAAAATGAAAGTTGCTAGGCAACAAAGATATTCAACGGTTACTAATCCCTGTTGAGGACGCGTCGGGAGGTGTTTGGATTGGGCTCCACCTAATCAGTAGGGAAAGCTGGGAAAGGTCTTCATGGGGCTACCTATTCTTGTCTTCTCCTTCTTTGTCCATATTCCAGGTTTTATTAATTAATAATTAAAAATTAATAATGTTCCCAAACTTTTAATTCAAACTATTCCCGCTGTCTCCTAAACGTTTCCCATCTTATTTTATTTTTTTTACTCTTACATACATACAAATGGAAATAACATCTTTGTTAATGCATAATTTTTATTTTATCTAATTTAAGCCATTCTTTTTCTTTAATGGTATATTTTTCCAAAATTTATCTATTTAAATAATTTAAGTTTCCTATTTGACATAATTTTTTATCTAATTAAAGTAAAGTGGAAGGATGAACAAGAGCTAGGAGTCACAATAATGTTATATCTTGTGTGACGATTTCATCAAACAACTGGCTTTTCCTACTAAGACAAGTTAATTAGATTTGTTAACATTATTTCTTGGCTTGTTTTCTGCATACAATATAGAATAATATTGTGGAAAGAGGAGGAAACTTCTACATAAGTGGTATGCACCAAAATGTGCAGATTACTATATAATCATGCAGAGTCAAAAAAGAATGGACAAAAAAACAATATTTTATGTGTAAAAGTATGACAACTTATCAAATGTGGACACCAACAAAAGTGTGTCTATGAATCCAAACGGTGTCAAGTGTCAACACCAGTTTCAATGTACTACTTATCATAGAGCTTCTTCTTCAGTCTTCAAATACCTATCTCAACCTGCTGCTTCTGATGCTGAGATTTATGAGCACTTTCTTTTAACTGGTACAAGTATCCCAATCACCTCTATTCTCTCTTTCTCTATCTCAAGTGTGTCCTAGTTTGAGAAAGTGCATTCTTAAGTAAAATATAAGGTAAGAACTTTATAGTTTGTTCATATGCTTTAACTGGACATTCCTGCATTGTGCTCATAACTTTTTCACTATGTTCTACTTATAATCCTAGGTTTCTTTTCTTTAGTGCTTATTGAATATTTCAAGTATGATGAGCATCATTTGTAAGTGGATCAAGGTTTTAAAGTGTGGTTTTATTACAGTCCTTGATGTTGCAGGAAATTGAATGTGATAGAAACGGGGTGAGTTTGTTTAATTTTTTAAAGAAAAAAATATTTATTTAAACATATCAAACACTTATTGTAACTTTTTTAGATGTTTGGATAAAATTTTTAAAAAAGGAAAAAAATTTTGAGAAGTTACTTTAGAATAGTTTCTCAAAATAAGTTTTCCTAAAATTAAAATTTAGAAAATATGAAGATGTCTTTAATTAAGAAATACTTTTTATAATTTCAATCAACATAAAAAAGTTTGTACTTTTATTAAAATCACTCCAGAAACGTTGATATTGTGGCCAAAATCCCAGTTGCGTACCGCCATTTACTAACATCTTGAGTGGGATTTGAACTCCTATTTGTAATTTGTAGGATGTGCATCTTTATTAGGTGTTTTATCTTTAAAGCATACTTCACTATCTTTGAACTTAAATCTAGTTTCTAGTGTAACATTAGGATAATGTTGTTGTATTGCTACACATTTTGATACTTGCTAATCTTTGAAACATTATTGGTGTGTGACACTACCACTGTTAGATAAAGAGATGTTGATAGTGGTTAATTAAGTTGTTTGGTTTGATTGTAGAATGAGTGTATCAGAGGTAACTGCTGAAGCAACATCAGAAGATGTTAGTCTAAGGGACTATGCAGTGGAAAGAAAGAAATCACTACGAGCTCGCTACTATTTTGGCATTATATTCTTGATAATGAATCTTGTTGCTTGGTTTTTCCGTGACTATGGGCAAAGTTTACTACCATTTATTCATTGTAAGTCAATTTTCTATGAATTGATTTTTTTAAGAAACCCTCTCAGGAGAAAAAAAAAATACAAAAAGAAAACTTAAAACAACTTCTTTATAAGTTTTTTTTTTATTAACTGACGTTAGACTTTTTATAAGTTAAATTTTTTAACTGAAATTAGACTTTTGTGATTGAATGTTCATATTATATTAATAAGAGAAATTTGTTGGGTAAAACAAAGAGACAAATATGAAAAAAAAAATATTATCTTATAAAAAAACATATCATCACTTTCCACTCAAAATCTTTAAATATTAGTCTTTAAATATTAGGTTTATGAATTTTTTATTTATATATTACATAACTTTTCAATTTTTACACCATGTAATATTTTAACTGACACTTATTTTTTCATGAAACCTACACAAACATGCTTCAAACCAGAAGTTTTGTATGACACACTGTCCTTTTCCAATTTTTTGCAGTATGGATTTCAGTGATCACAATATAATCTAGCTTCATTCTTTTTTATTATAAAAGGAAAACTGGTGAGAATTACTGATAAGTAACTTTACTCCTTTGGAATTGTGATGATTTCATTTTCATATTATTATCTTTAAATATTAAGTGTTAAGCAAAATAAATCAATCCTTGTGATAGTATCAATTTCTCATCGTCAAAACAGGTACAAAACAACAAATCACATCATTGTTTCTCTATACCCAATAGGCATTTTACAATAATTAATTAAGAGATACTTTTATTAATTAAAACTAATGAATAATTATTTTTAAGTGAGAGACAAAAGAAATTATTAGCTACAAAAATAATAAAAATATTAGTATGTTTGGAAAGAGTATTTTAACAATTTGAAATTGAAATTCATGGTATTTGAATTGCTTAAATTTGAATTTCTTACTTGTATAAAACAAAGGTTTTGTGTCCCTCATATTTGGACCATCCTGATTATATTGACAAGTATCAAGCCTTACAACTAGGATTGTTAAAGGAATTTGGATTTCCTGTCAATGAAAATTTGGTCATTTGTTACTCATTCTTGTTATTGATCCTGTTCTAATTAATTTCTACAGATATCAAAGTTTGTGGAAATGAAGGAGATGATTGTTTTCATGCATTGGGAGTTCTTCGAGTGAGTTTAGGATGCTACGTATCTTCAAGTTATCAAACCTTATGCTTCATGATGAATCATTATACACTGCTACATCATCTCTTTATATAGCCCTGTAAAAAAAAGCAATTCTTTCATTAACTTTTTATCTTCTGCCAACTTCCTTGAAATGCAAACTATTTATTGATTTGATGTAGCTCAAACTCAAATGGATATTTTTCTAAAGACTAAATTATAGATGATCCCCTCAACTTTTATCAAATTTCATATAAATTCTTTTTTTTTTTATTTTTTAACACTAACATTCCTTTAAATATAAAAATATTACATTAACACTCTCTATATTTTTTAAAATATTACACTAGTATCTCTCGTAAACCTTACCCTAACACTTCATAAGAGGTGCAAAAGTATCGTTAGAAAAGTAGGATTGCATGTATAATTACATTAAACTAATAATTGACTCTTTTTCTAGACAACTTTCTGAACTAGATTCTAAGCAGAATACATTAATGAATTATATAGCAAATAACACAGTAAGGTTTAGAATCTTCCTAGTGTACGTAGTTAGATAAAAAAAAAAGTAAGTATTAGTTGAACTTAAAATGGACCATATTACTCCAAATCTTACTTATTGCAACTTTGAGAAACTGATCCTTTTGATATAGTAAATTGTGAGGTGTTACATTTGATTGCAGAGAATAAAATCATCTATATATTCTCTATATAATTATTTATAATTGCTGATTAATAAAGAACTATCTTCCTTGACGATGAAGTCAGATATTTTTCTCAGTTATGTTTCTTACTACAGTCAAAACAAGAAAATTATGTGAACATCGAAATTTGTGGCATTCTGGTTGGTGGGAAGTGAAGTCTATTTTATTGCTTGTATCAATGGCTCTCCCATTCTTCTTCCCTTCAGAAATTGTTCAAATATATGGTATGTTTAACAACACACAATACTAATAATAACAGTCATATTGATGAAAAATGTGCTTTTTTGGCACAATGCATTTGGATTTTGGTTTTAGTTGGTTTTGTATTTTGCTTATGGTTCTTATGTCACAATTTGGGTTACAGAAAAGGAGAAGTTCTTGTCAAAACTATTCATATGAAAAAACTGTCAATTTTATCATTCAAATAGTTTTTATTAGTACCATTATTTTTCGAGTTTAACACATGTGTAGTGTAAAATGTTTTATATGAACATTCAATCATAACCCTTTATTTACACAACTTTTTAAAATATTAATTGGTAAAGTTAACAAATACTATACATGAAGAGTTGTGATTGAATGTCTATATAAAACTTTTTAGGGTGCATAAGTTTTTTTCTCTTACTTTTCACTTATTGAAAACAAAACTCCATTCTTTCTTTGCCTTCTCTTGAATATCATTGAATAAGAACCATAACACACCTTGATCTTGTAGGTGAGATTGCTCGTATTGGTGCAGGGTAAGCTTCAGATCCTTCACTTTCTTTCTTTTTTTTTTTGAAGAATAGTCAATATCCTTTCATTTGGTACAAGTCTTGGATTGTGTACTTTCATTTCTATGATGAATCTCAAAGGTGTTCTTTAAGAGACTCCATCGATATATTCTATTTGGTTTATTTTTCTCTTTGCAGATTGTTACTTACATGCATCTTGTGGTTTATGTTTACACAGAATATTTCTTCTTTTACAACTTGTGAGTGTCATCCATTTTATCACTTGGTGGAATAAGTACTGGACTCCAGAAGAAGAAAGGGAGCAGAGGTAAACATTATTATGTCTGCAACAATTCATGGGTAAACCTAAAGTCAAATTTTATATCTTGTTCTGAGGATGAGGACAATGTACCCGAATTCTGAATCAGAATTGTGTACATGTTATTTTGGTGCTCATTAAGTAGATTACTGAAGGTTTAGCTTTTACATAATTTAAAAGATACTGCATTAGATGGCTCAAGACTTCAATGCAATATGAAAATAATTGTTTGATATGGGTACACATAATTTGTTTTTGTAATGTTTATTAATGTGGATATTAACTTTGTTTATTATTTAAAAATGTTATGACTATGGGGAGATTACAAAAACAAACTGATAATATATAATTAATCTGAAATTCAAACATAAAACAAATTTAAAGTATGCTTACGGTTAAATTGTTCAAGTTCATATCCTAAGCTCGCTAAGGATTTCAATGAATCCCACAGTCCTATCTCAATAATTGTAAAACATTCAAGGATATTGGTACAAATAATGAATCCAAAAGTTTCTTAACTTAATATGATAAGATATATTAGTTTTCATAGTTATATTCCTTTATAAGATATTCTCCCAATTAAGAATGAATAATTTAAAGCTTATGAATGATAAAATATAGGCCAATATGATGGTTTACTTTCTGAGGGAGGAATACAATTATAAAAGAGAGATAATATGTGATAGCGTGTTTGTCATTATAGAACATTAAGATCATTTTGTTAGACCATTAACCTAGCTTAATAACAATGTATGTACATTTTGATACATTAATATATTATTGTGTTGGCACAGGTGCTCCCTTGGACTTTTTATGTCAACGTTGTTTTATGTTGTCTCTATTTGTGGAATCGTCTATCTGTACACATCATATGCCTCAGGAACCTCATGTTCTCTAAATATATTTTTCATCACATGGACAGTAATTCTACTTGTTGCAATGATGGTTATATCTTTAAATTCAAAGGTACACTACTTTGATTACTCGTTGCAGCTAGTGATATTTTTAATAGTTTATAGTGATTCTGAATAGCATTGTTTGCACTATATATCAGTATGTGTAAAGTAATAGCTGTTCATATTCAACATATATAATTAAGTTTCCCTAATATTTTTTGTTTCCTTTAAGAAAAATAAAATTTATGTTCTGTTATTTAAATGTTTATTTATTACAGGTTAATAGAGGTCTTTTATCTTCAGGAATTATGGCATCTTACATTGTTTTTCTTTGTTGGTCTGCAATCAAAAGGTCAGGATTTTCCAACCCATATATCTATATAATGGTTCTTTGGAAAAAATTTAGACATTACATCACTTTGTTTGGATGATATTTTCTAGACGCACTTCCAAAGAAAATAAATATAAGGAAAAAAGTCAAAACAACTTTTCCATAAGTTTTTTTTTTAAATGTTGTGGTGTGAGACTTTTTACAAAATAATTTTAAAGAATTTTTACATCTTCCAATATATTGAGGTTGTAGTTTTTACAGTTGGATGTTCTTGGTTGAATGTATCTTGGGAAGTTCCTTGAACAAGAGAAATTGGGGGAGGGGGAATATTTTGCACTACTTAGAAAGCTAGTTTTTAAATTGAATTAATAAAAATTTACAAAACTGGCCCTTGTTAATTAAGTGCTGCAACATATCGACACATTTTGATTTGGATGAAGATAGAATAAAATTATCTTCTTACATGCAATGAAATTCACTCAACAGTAGCTGATGTCATGCTCACTTGGTACAATGTCTACTTCAAATCCTATATTTTATTTTGAAATTTCTTTTATAGAGGGTGGACTTATGTAGATCTCTATCATGGAATTTCAGTGAACCTACCACCATAAGATGTGAGACAAAGAATCAAGAAAAAGGAAACAATGGCTGGATAACTATACTAGTAAGTTTTTCACTCAGTTAAATTTGAAAATCTTCTGTTTTTCTACACTTCCCTACTGAGTTCAAAATTCTCCCTTTAGTCTTCTTTAGGTGATTATTGAGCTTTAAATTAAATAGTAGATTTTCTACTAGTGTTGGTCAAAGGTTTCAAATAATTTTTAGGTTATTGTTTATCTTAAATCTATGATGTGAAGTAACCATAATTAAGTCTTTTTTCTTGCATATGAAATAGCTTGGGATGAACATTTTGTTAAAATTCTTAGTAATTAAGGATAAAGGAAGATGACTTTGATAGGATCTGATAAAGTCATGAGATATGATATCTAGCCTTGTCGATCTGTCATTCATTTTTAGCACCACAATACTTCAATTGTGATGCTAAATTCTTGTCAATGTAGTGTTCTAATAAAAGCAAGAACCATCTACAAGGATAAAGTGTTTAGTAGCATTCAACAACTAAAGGACACATATAAGTATATGTATAGAGGTTTTAAGCTTTAACTGATCATGTTTACCATGTGGCATATACTGTACCATATGTTGGCTAGTTTTCTTACAAGTTTTACTACCAATGCTACTACTAGATTTTTTTGTCGGCCTCTGCATTCTTTTTGTTGACTCTTCAAGATATATTTTTATTTTTTTGTGAGAATGTGTCTGAATTAGTATTAAAATACATAATTTGATATTGTGGATATTCCTTCATATGAATGCTTTAGTCATCCTATTATTTTGTGTTATATACCATTTTCTAATTTCTTGACAGGGCTTCCTTATTGCCATATTTGCAATTGTGATGGCAGCCTTTTCCACAGGCATTGATTCAAAATGCTTTCAGGTGAATCATTATTTAGTGTTCTAAAGCTGTCCTAGTTGCTTCAAAATTAGAGACTTCTAAAGCTTTCCTTGTTGCTTCAAAGCCTTTTCTAGTAAATTCATAAAGATTCTTTGTTACTTCAAATCCAATTCTCAATCATTTCCTAGAAATTAGGAAGCTCTAAAGCTGCCTTCATTCTTTGATCTAACAAGACACCTCAATCATGCTGAAATTTGAAGTAAAATTTTCTCTTGGAAGTCAAGAAAAAATAATTCCCCCCATATAAGATAACCAAAAAATTTGGATCATAGTCTTTTCATCAACATGATCAAATAAGAATTATTTAATTTTAATCTAAGCCATATTGTGACAGATAGAAAGCAATGTTAATATCCCTTATATTGAAGTGATTTTTTTGGTCCTTTTCAGTTTATAAAAAACAAAGTTGAACATGAAGATGATATTCCTTACAATTATGGATTTTTTCACATGGTATTCTCTTTGGGGTCAATGTACTTTGCAATGTTATTCATCAGTTGGGATCTGAATAACTCAGTTAGAAAGTAAGGAACTTAAATACATCATATGGTTAACTAGTGCTTTTATGTATGATGATTTTTGACATCTTGTGTCCTACACTTCCTGTATAAATGATGCACTCATAAAACCACCAGGTGGAGCATTGATGTTGGCTGGATAAGTACATGGGTGAAAGTTATCAATGAGTGGTTTGCAGCAACAATTTACAGTAAGTGAATGTATTACTTAATAGAAATAGTTATTTCCAATATTTCATTAGCTAGCTTCAACTTCAACCATAATCTTGTTCATATTAACGAGACAAATGTTATTTTAGAAATTCTAACAAAACACTCTTTAATATACTTTTTTCAACACATTATCTATTAGTATTGGTTAAAGTTTATTGAAAAACATAAAGTTTGATGATCACATCTCATTTTTTATAGTTTTTAATAAATTTCAATGATGTGTAACACTACTCATGTTAATATGCTTAACATATAAACATCAACACATGGTGATGGTGGTAATAATAATCAATAGTGGATTGTAAAAGTGAAGTATAATCAGTTTGATACTTTAATGATGCACCTTCTTCTCCAATTCATATCTTAATTGCTTTTACCTTGTTTAATTTAAACAGTATGGATGCTGATTTCCCCAGTTGTGAGACAGAACAAATTCATGGATAATGATGGAATTGTGCAAGAGACAACTGACTCAGTTATAGCATGATGATAAAGGCAAAATCATCAACATTCTCACAAAAGAAAACTTCATCCTTTTAAATGTTTTCTATTCTTTAATAGCATTTTATTCTTCAACTCACTTAATGTTTAATGATTGAAAAACAAAAGTCAACAATGAAATTTAATTAGAGGTTGATTGAAATATATTTTTAAAGATAGTAACATTAGTTCTCACAACTCACTTTGTACTTATAGCCACAATATTTATATCTATATCATGCTTAGTAAGGTATAGTCTGATGTAATACAAGCTATGATTAGTTTAGCTGTAGTGGACCACAAATTAAATGGTTGAGTTGGTTTGAATTTTTAAAGTGTTTGCTAATCTCATTATCTTATATTTAAATCAAGAATAAAATTCCTCTTGGTTACAAGGTTTTGTATCAATAAGTTTAGATAACTTATAAATATTGGATTAGGATGACTGAGTCCATTAAGAGGCAAGGAAACAACCAAACAAAATAGACAAGTCAATTTGTCAAAACTTATTTGGTCTATAGAGCTAACATTGGTCAACACGTGGTAGCTGATTGTCCCTTAATCATCCCTTGATAAAGTGATTTAGGATCTAAATTTTAATTAATATATATATATATATATATATTAATTATAAATTGGACTTTCACTTAAAGATTGATCAAAGTTTCAATTTTATAATGTGATTTTCTTTTGTAACATCTAATAAAAAAATAAATTGCCCATATTAATTATATTTTATATTCATTTTTATAATTAAAAAATTAATTTTATTTTTTCATATTAAGTAATTAATTTTATTAAATATTTAATTCATAATAAATATTAATATTTAATGATTATTAAGTATGCACATATTTTAAATTATTTAAAATATATTTCACAAATTATCCTATCATAGAATAGACTTGAGAAATGTGGGTCTTAGGTGAAAACTTCAATTTCATAAGGGTAAAATACATTTATCACTCATGAGGTTTTTTATATATTTCCGCATTTTACATAGATTCTAAATATAATTTGGTGCAATAATACATGATTAATTTCTTTTAAAGTTGTGAATAATTGATGTTAGAGTGTTTGTAATAAAATTTTTTATTAATTTTTGTGTTTTAAGCTAGGTTAAAAAAATCGGATCGAAACGACTAGTTTGACCAAAAAACCGGTGAACCAGTCTGGTATCTGGTTTGACCGAAAAACCGATGAATCAGTCTGGTATCCGGTTCAGTTAATACTGAAAACTGACCAAGAAAAAAACTGGTTTTAAAATCGAAAAACTGATGAAAATCGGGGGTTCAACTGCGTCATTTTTTTACAAATTTTTTGAATTTTTCTAAATACACCATTGTTTTCTCAAGTCCATCCCTTTTTAATTAAAAAATTAATAAAAAAACAGGTTAACTTAGCAATATGAAGATGTATGTAGTAAAAATAGTTTTTCTTTAATAATTACCTCTTAATAATTTTTTTCTTTTATAATATTAATTGTTATAATATATTAATAATAAAAAACACTATTTTATTAAGAACGGTTTAATACTAGCTCAACAATGGTTAAACTAATAAACCATGAAGGGGTTCAAACATGGATCCTGTTTTAAAATCATAAGTTTTAAGTATGTAAGGCCTGCAGATATCATATGAAGTTGGAGTTCAAAATGCAAGAAAAGCTTTTTACAAATGGATTTCCATCAAAAGTAGTAATTTATTTATTTAGATAAAGGCTAAATTCTTTTTTGTTTAATAAAGATAATATCAATATTCACTTTCTAAATTTTGTTCTGTATGATATAAGATTGGAAACTCTGGTATTATGAATGTAATTTGGGTTTATATGTAATTAAACAAGAATGAGACAAGTATGCCTGAACCAAGACAATTATTACCATTATTTATTTTTTTTTATGCTTAACTAACACTTAAAAAAAACTAATTAGGTTACAAATTACAAGCTACATTCATCTTCATGTTGAATTTTGGATCGATGCTATGTCATTAAAATAGTAAATTATGTATAATATAAATCTTAGTTCATGTTTCACTAATGCTTGTGTTGTTTTGTTATGCAAATTTTCAAATGTTTTTCTCACTTCTTGGACAATCAAAATTGGCGTGGATTTTTGACCGTTATACTATACAATTTTCTTGAATTTTGAATAACAACTTCAATTTTCTTTTATTTATTTGTATCAAGATATACCGTGATTTTTTAGGACATGTTAAATATAAAATAAATTAACATTGTCACTTAAATGTAGGATGATTTTTAAAATTTAAAGGATAGAAGATAAAGGAATATACATTCAATAAAATAATATTTAATCTAATTAATTTTAAACTAAAATTATGAATATTAAGATATTTTATAAATTATAATGGATTTAGTAAAATTATATTATTTTAAATATTTATTAATTATTTCAAAACTAATGATTTAAAAAATAACTTATCATTATGTGGCAAAACAAATTCTAAAAAATTTAATATATAAATTTTTATAAATAAATAATATTTATTTATTATAATTTTAATTTTAAATAACTAAATAATTTATATAATTTTATTTGTAAAAAATATGCAAAAAAATTCCTGAAAATTTTAAATATGCAGGAAAGTTTACTGCCAATTTTATTTGTAAGCTCCTATAAATAATTTTCAAAGAAAAATTTGCAAGAAATTTTTCTACCATTTTCATATTCATAGAAACATTTACGGTCACTTTTCAAATTGACAAGGAATTTTTTATGAAATTCTTATATTTTTTTTTTTACAAAACAAATTTTTTCCTTCTAAAAAAGAGCATATATTTTATGCAATTTTTTTCTCATAAAACAACCACAGGAAATGAAAACTTTTGTAGTAGTATTAATAATATTAAATAAATCTTTACATAAATAGAAAATTTTTAATTTTGAAATTTTCTTTAAATAATAATATTATTGAGTTATACATAAATAGTCTGATTGTAGTCGTGCTTTTCCTAGTAAAAAAGTGGTGCATTACCAATAAAAAAAGAAAATAAAATAGAAAAAAAATAAAACAAAGATAAGTGAAAAATATGTAAAAATACTGATGATTCATGACGACATCCACAATTTATAATATGTCTAATAAAATATAATATAGTCTTAATAATATTAAATTAACATTTAATGATTTTTAAAATTTAATAATTTCATAATATATCAATGAAAAAATTGTAATATTCAAATAAATTATTTTAAATTTATAATGGTTAATTATATGAAATTGAAAACGTTGTTTTTTATTAAATATGTAAAGACTTTAAAAATAAGAATAAACATATATATCTATCTATATATATATGTATCCTATAAATAAAAATAAAACTAAATCAACATATATATTTTCTTATTTAATAATTTATGATGTTATGCAGGTATGCTTCTTCATAGATATGAAGCCAAATATAAAATTTTATATAATGATTATTAATGAAAAATAAAATAATAATAAATTTATAATAACAATTATCCATGCAAGCATACATTATTGATATATGAAATAACATACAATAATATTAAAATTAAATAATTAACAAAATCAACAACTTATTTTCTTTTTCTATTTCATATTGATTACATGATGGTAAAATCATAAAAGTGTGAAATCCAATCCTAACATTATTATGATTATATTCTATAAAATTAGACTCACATATTTAATAAATATAAAGTTAAACTAATTATATATGTTATATATTTTTCTATTTTAAATGTTTCTTTTATAGATTAAATGTTAGTTTTTATTAACAACAAAGATCAAAACCATGACATTTTTCCACCTCTCTCATTTCTTAATCAACGAATTTATTATATCTACTTCTCTATTTAAAATTAATGTTAACAATGTAAAATATATAGTTTATAAGAAAATATTTGATAAGTTATAAGATAAACTATAATATTCAATATATCTTATAACAATATATAAAAATAATAACTAGATTTTAATTAAAATACACACACTTAAAAATAATATTTACATATAAGTTGTTTACATTTTTATATATTTGATGGAAAAAATATGATTTTATATTATATTAAAATAAACACAAACTTTCATCTATATTTTAAGAAATTATACATAATTTAATTTTTCTTTATTTACCTACTCTAATCTTATGTTTAAAAACTTTAACTGTGTCAACATTCCTTGTACTTTTTTAAAAAATATTACAATCATGGTTATATAAGGTGATAAGTTAGTTAACTGAGATAAAGGTCCCCGGTTTAGCTAACAAAACTAGTATTGTTAACAATACTAAGATTTGATTCATAAAAAAAATATTATACTGATATACTCTCAAATGATGCACTAACTAAAACTCTCTTAATAATTTATTTTATATAATAATATATAGCGTTAAATCTCTACATATAACTTCAAATAATATATCTATTTAAATAATTGTAATATTTAATAAATACAATGTATTATTAAATTTAACAATTAAAATATAATTAATTAGTGAAACATTACCTACGAAATGATTTGATTCATATTTATATATGTTATTCTTAATTATATTAATCAATAAAGAAAATAACAATAATTTAAATAGAATTGTGGTTTTTTACTATAATTATGAAAATGTACATGAGTTTAATTAATTATTTAGAGCATACTATAAATAAAACAAAGCATAATTAATCTTAATTATTAGATCTAAATAAGAAAATAAATAGAAATGATAAAGAATAAGTTTCTTGTAGTTACTCGATTTTTTTCCATTCTAAAAAATGGAATTAGTCTTTTCTATCATCATAGTTTTATGTATTAAAAAAAAGAATGTCCTTGTCATCCATTATTAAATATTTAATCTTTTCTTCCAAAATATTACTATTTAATACTATTTCAACAAACCTATTTTTAGTTAGAAAAAAAATTATTTTTTTTACTAATTTATGATAAAAAGAATGTTAAGAATTAAGAATTTTATATTTTAATATTATAAACTAAATATTATATCTTAAGTATCTATTTTTTAAGTTATTTAGGATATTTGTCAAAAATACAAGTTAAAAAAGTCCTAAAATCCTATTTTAAAGGGTAATAGTATGACTATTTCTACAAGATGGTAAAAAACAATTCGGAACAGAAAGTGCATGTTTATCACGGGTTTATTAAAAAAAAATGTATTTGTGTGTTGGAAAATCCAATAAATTAAACATTTTCTCTCATATGGTTGTGACACAATTCATATACTTTAGAGATATATGTTGTTTTTTTTTTTACTTTTCTTTAAAAAAACTCATTATTTCCAATATGTAACTTGCATTATTTTTTACAAAGAATTCAATGTTTTTTCTGAATACATAATAATTTTAGAAAAAAAATTTGTCATGGTAATTTTTTATTTGTTAAATTCATAATTCAATTTTAATCAAAATAAATAAATGGGATTGTTAGAAAAATATATTTAATTATAGTCTCACACTTATTTCTTATTATTATAAAATATGTATAAAGTTATGTGTTAAAAAATATTTAAAGGAATTTAACTTATCTTAAATTTAAATTGTTTCATAATTTTTAAAAATAAAATAATAAAGTAATTTAATTATTTTACTACTATACTGTGAATAGAAGCTCATGTGCGTGGGAGACACATTAATTATTGGTGGCTCATTAATGATTTGCAACATTTTTCAAGGTTATTGATAACTTTTTTAGAAATCTATTGAGTCACAATAGTTTGAGCGTACTCAATCTAATTTGTTGTCGAGCAGTGTGTATATGTATACTTGTTTGAGCAATGTCAGTTTGACTCAACTAATTTTATTATCACATATACATTTGATTAATATAAAGGTTAAATTTTTAAAATATAATTTAAAGCATGTGATTTGTTTGTGTCCATTATTTCTTTTTCCCTTTCACTACTTATTTGACCGGTAACGCACATTTCAAGGGCAAAAGGGTCAACCCAAGTTTTAATTTTGAAATTGAGCATGAAAAGAAGAAGCGTCCATTTCCATAGATACGTTTCAATAACAAAGAAACAAAGAGAAGAAACAACCATAAACCATATAACCTTATACATTCAGAATCTGCATTTTCTAGATTCAATCCAATGGATAAATTCATATAACTTCTTCGTCATCTTTGCCAGCCTACTTTTTTATTTTTATTTCATTCATGTTATTTTCATTTATGTTACTAAATATTAATTATTATTGACTTTAAATATACAACCATATCAACTAAATCATACCATTTATATAATTTTAAAGTTATTATTATCAGATTTAACAAATTTTTTGACATAAATAATAAAGGTGATTGAATGATGTAAATTAGTTTTATTAATGTTAGTTTGAGCAATGTTAGTTTGAGTCAAATAATTTATGATAAGTATACATTTTATTAATGTAAAGGTTACATTCTCAAAATATAATGTAAAGCATGTGAGTGTGGTCACTCTTTTCTTCCTTTTTTGTTTAATTTTCATATTTTTAATTTTGAATTAAAGGAGAATTGGTACTAGAGAGTTACACTTCACCATTTATCTTCTTAAAATCTAACCTTGCCTTTGGAGAGGTATTTTAAGATTTTAAAAAATTGGAAATCCTATTCATTTGAATTTTTGTAAATGTTATGTTTGAGTAATTCAATTGAAATTTCTTCTTTAGACAAGTCAATTCAATTTTTATATTAATAAAATCAATTCAATTTTTTTCTTTTCATTTTTTTAGTTTGGATATGAAAATCATTTTCTTAAATTTCAAATTTTATGAAACTTTTATAAATTACTTAATACATATATAAATAAATTATGATAAAGGAGAGAATGAAAAATAAAATATGTAAAGAAAAATAATTTATTTAAAATTAATGAAAATGAAGTAAAAAAATAAACTAATAACTAAAAATAAGGAAACTTAAAAGAAAAAGCTAAATGAAAATAAATTTTCAAACAAAACTAGTAATTACCTCGATTTGTAACAATCATAGCAAAAGAGCATAGAATCTTTCGTATTTTTACCATAGTAATGAAATAATGAAAAGAATAAAGCATAGTATTTGATATTATTTCTATTATTTTTTCCATCTTTAGCACATGTATAACATCTACTCCCAATCATTTGACTTTAAGACAGAATGATGAAAAAATTTGAAGGAAAATTACTTAACATTTCTGTTTTATTTACATGTTTTAACGATCTAAACCGATCTTTGCAAATTCCTTTACAACTTGAAAATGAGGTAATCTGATTCAACTGCCAGTAAACAAGAATTCACATTAATTAGATTATTGAGAAATGAAAATAAACAAAACAAGAAGAGGCTCTTGATTACATTGGTTAATATAATCAAGTCATCAATAGATTCTGCCCATGTAGCAGCAAAGAAAATTGTTGATCTTGTCATATTAAGAATCAATTGTGAGATTTAAGAGCAGTTGAAACTGAAAATGCTAAAGTGACTTGCTTCATTCAGCTTCGTTTCATACATCAATATGTATAACTGATAAAAGTGAGTCCAAGAAGAATTAGGAGGTGCAGGCTACGCAACCCCCTAAGCCTATGACTATAGCAGAGAAATCATAAATGACAAAAGCAGTACAATCATAAATAACTGCTGAAGAGGATTATGAAACTTTTGCTTTGACCTTCCTTTCCATGTACTTCCTATTTTCTTGCTTGAACCTTTTCCATTCTCGTAAAGCAGCTAGGAGTACATACATAGTAACTGGAAGAAAGCTGCAAAGATACAAAGAAAATAGTTTAAAATTGTGTCTCAACTCAAGTGCCATTGATCTCATTTTCACAACAACAGGTACGGTAACAACAAAAATTGTGGTTTGACAAAGGAATAGAAAAAAATTTAGATTTACATAAAGAACAAGGAAAAACCAATTTCAAATAGAGGCTAAAGAGAACATTCAATTCAAGTTTCCACAGATGACATCTTTTTATGAACCCCATGGTTCTTCTGATATCTTTATATTGATTTATTTTATCTATTATAAAAATCTTGTCAAATTAAAACAAATTATCATGTTAGAAACATAATTTATATTCCATAATAATGCATGCCAAAATATAAAGATTAAAAATAATATGCAGTAATCATTCAAAGGTCAAGTTTATCCATCAACAAAAACCAAACAAAGGTCAAGTTTATCCATCAACAAAAACCAAACAATAGGATACATAGAGGAGGTCAAGAACAAACCGAGTAGATGACAAAACAATGCTCAAACGAATGATAGCTTATGGACATAATTAAAGGATGAGAGAAAGCATATTTTGCCAAAGATTTAAGGGATAGAAGATAAAGGAATATGCATTTAATAAAATAGTATTTAATCTAATTAATTTTAAACAAATTATGAATATTAAGATATTTTATAAATTATAATGGATTTAGTAAAATGATATTATTTTAAATATTTATTAATTATTTAAAAACAAATGATTTAAAAAATAACTTATCATTATGTGGCGAAAAATTTCTAGAAAACTTAATATGTAAATTTTTATAAATAAATAATATTTATTTGTTATAATTTTAATTTTAAATATCTAAAAGATTTATACAATTTTGATTTGTAAAAGAATATGCAAAAAATATTTCCTTCCAATTTTAAATATGTAGAAAAATTTGCTGCCAATTTAAAATTCACACGAAACTCCTAGAAATAATTTTCAGAGAAAAATTTGCAAGAAATTTTTCTACCATTTTCATATTCATAGAAAAGTTTACCCTCACTTTTCAAATTCACTAGGAAATTTTTATGAAATTCTTATAGATTTTTTTTTGTAAGAAAAGCCTAAAAAAATTTATACAAATTCTGTCTTTCTAAAAAATAGCAGGTATTTTCTGCAAGTTTTTTCTCATGAAAGAACAACAGGAAGTGAAAAATTTTGTGGTAGTATTAATAATATTAGATAAATATTTATTGATATGAAAAATTAAAATTATATAATTAGAAAAATTTAAATTTTGAAATTCTTATTAAAATAATAATATTTTTGAGTTATACATAAATAGCCTAGTGATGGTCGTGCTTTCCTAATAAAAAAGTGGTGCATTACCAATAAAAGAAGAAAATAAAATAGAGAAAAAGAAATAAAAAATAAAACAAAGATAAGTGAAAAATATGTAAAAATACTGATGAATCATGACGACATGCATAATTTATAATATGTCTAAAAAATATAATATAATCTTAATAATATTAAATTAACATTTAATGATTTTAAAAATTTAATAATTTCATAATATATCAATGAAAAAATTGTAATATTTAAATAAATTATTTTAAATTTATAATGGTTAATTATATGAAATTGAAACATTGTTTTTATTAAATATGTAAAGACTTTTACAAATAAGAATAAACATGTATGTATACTAAAAATAAAAATAAAACTAAATCAACATATATGTTTTCTTAATCTAATAATTTATGATGTTATGCAGGTATGCTTGACTTTACAGATACGAGGTCAGATATAAAATTTTAAATAATAATTGTTAATGAAAAATATAATAATATAATTTATAATAACAATTATCTATGCAAGCATACATATTGATATATGAAATAACATAGAATAATATTAAAATTAAATAATTAACAAAAACAACTTATTTTCTTTTTCTATTTCATATTGATTACCTGTATATAAAATCATATAAGTTTGAAATCCAATCATAACATTATTATGATTATATTCTATAAAATTAGAGTTAGATATTTAATTAATATAAATTTAAATTAATTATATATGTTGTATACTTTTTTTCTTTTAAATGTTTCGATGTTAGTTTTAATTAATGATAAAGATTAAAACTATGACATTTTTTTACATCTCTATTTCCTTAACTAATTAAGATATTATATATATTTTTTTATTTGAAATTAATGTTAACAATATAAAATATATAGTTTATAAGAAAATATTTGATAAAGTTATAGGATAAACTATAATATTTAATATATCTTATAATGATGTATGAGAATGATGATTAGATTTGAATTAAAATATACACACTTAAAAGTAATATTTACATATAAATTGTTTACATTTTTATATATTTGACGTAAAAAATATATATATTATAATAAAATAAATACATAAAACTTTCATCCTTATTTTAAGAAATTATAATTTCATTCTTTTTTATTTATCTACTCTAATCTTAAGTTTAAAAACTTTAAACATACCAACATTCCTTGTGTCTTTCTTAAAAATATTACACTAATAAATATATAAGGTGATAAATTAGATAACGGAAATAAATGTCCCAAGTTCACCTAACAAACTAGTATGATCAACAATATTAAGGTTTGATTCATAAAAAATATATTATACTAATACACTCTCAAATGGTACACTAACTAACACTCTCATAGTCATTTATTTTATATAATAATACATAGCATTAAATCTCTACATATAACTTAAAATAATATATCTATTTAAATAATGGTAAAATTTAATAAATACAATGTATTATTAAATTTAAAAATTAAAATATAACTAATTAGTAATACAGTGCCTACGGAATGATTTGATTTATATTGATATATGTTATTCTTAATTATATTAATAAATTAAGAAAAAATAATAATTTAAATAGAATTGTAATTTTTTACTATAATTATGAAAAGTTATATGAACTTAATTAATTGTTTAGAGCATACTATAAATAAAAAAAAAACAGAATTAATAATAAAGAGTAATATTACTATTAGATTTATATAAGAAAAATGAATAGAAATAATAAAGAGTAATATCTTATACTTACTAGATATTTTTTCATTCTAAAAATAGAATTAATCTTTTCTATTGATGTAGTTTTATATATTAAAAAGAAGAATGTCCTTATCATCCTTTACTAAATAATTAATCTTTTTTACCAAAATATTAATTAAAAAAAATCTATTTTTAGTTAGAAGAAAAAATTATTTTTTGTTTTTTCTATTGATTTATGATAGAAAGAATGTTAAGAATTAAAAATTTTACTTTTTAATATTATAAACTAAATATTATATTTTAATTATCTATTTTTTAAGTTATTTAGGACTTTGGTTGAAAATAAAAGTTAAAAAATTCATAAAATTCTATTTTAAAGGTAATAGTATGACTATTTCTACATAAATATAAAAACAAAATTGGAAGAGTGGATGTTTGTCAATGGTTTATTAAAAAAATGTAATACATTCTAAAGTGAAAATGACATGAGATGTGTGATGTGTGTTAAAAGATATAATAAACAAAATTAAAAATTTTTTGTCACATGGGTGTGACACAATTCATATTACTTGAGATAACACTTTTCTTTAAAAAATCTCATTATTTTCAATATGTAACTTTCATTCTTCTTTGCAAAGAATTCAATGTTTTTTCTGGATATAACATAATAATTTTAGAAAAAACATTTGTCATGGTAATTTTTTGGTTGCTAAATTAATAATACAACTTTAATAAAAATAAGTAAATCGGATTGTTAGAAAAAATATATTTAATTATAATCTCGCACTTATTTCTTATTATTAAAAAAATATGTATATAGTTATGTGTTAAAAGTATTTAAAGTAATTTAACTTATCTTAAATTTAAATCTTTTCATAATTTTAAAAAATAAAGTAATAAAGTAATTTAATTATTTTACAACTATAGTGTCAATAAAAGTAGAACCACAATGAAAGTAAAAAATTCATGTCTTTTAAAACATGCTTAATTGTTGGTTCATTAATGATTTACAATATTTTTTAAGGTTATTGCTATCTTTTTAAAAATCTATTGAGCCAGGTTAGTTTAAGTATACTCAGTATAATTTGTAATTTGTTCTTAAGTAGTGTGTATGTGGTGGCATACCCACTTTCTTGTACTTGTTTCAACAATGTTAGTTTGAATCAAATAATTTATTATAATAAATATACATTTTATTAATATAAAGGTTAGATTCTCAAAATGTAATTTAAAGTATGTAACTTGTTTGTCACTCTTTTTCTCCTTTTCCCTTTCGCTGATTATTTATTTGACTAGTCACGCGGGTCTCAGGGCCAAAAGGGTCAACCCAAGTTTTGATTTTGAAATGGACCATAGAAAGAAGGAGGTCCATTTCCATGGGTATGGAGAATTGGGGGATTTAAGGCTTTCGTTGAGACTAAGCCACCTCTCTAGGAGAGAAAGAAAGAAACCATAGTGAGAAGAAACAAACCATATAACATAAAACCTATATAATCAGAATCTGCCTTTTCTATCATTTATGTTACTAAATATTAATTATTATTGACTTTGACTTTAAAGATACAACCATGCCAACTAAATCATATAATTTATATAATTTTTAAAGTTATTATTATTAAATTCAACAATTTTTTTTAACATAAATCATACATGTGATTGAATGATGTAAATCTTTTTTTATTAATGTTAACTTGAGCGAGGTTTGTTTGAGTCAAACAATTTATTATAACAAATATACATTTGATTAATGGAAAGGTTAAATTTTTAAAATATACTTTAAAGCACGTGACTTGTTTCTGGTCACCCTTTCCTTCTTTTTCCTTTCATATTTTAGTTTTGAAAATTAAAAGAGAATTGGTACTAGAGACTTAGGGCTTGATTGGTTTGGTTTTGGTTTTTAGTTTTTGAAAAGAGTTTTCAAGAATAGTTTTTAAAAACTGTTTTCGGGAAGAAAAGAAAGAAAAAACCTTGTTTGGCAAGTTTTATTTGAAAACTATTTTAAAGATGTAAAAATGGAAAAATTTGTTCATATTTATTAGAATTTCATTAATGAAAAGAAAAAAACAACATATTCTGATTGTATTTTGAGTTTTCAAAACAAAAATAGAAAACTGAAAAACAAAACTACTTTTAGTTGTTCCTATTTTTTAGTTTTTAAAAACTAAAAAACTAGAACTATTTTCGAAAACTGTTTTCAGAAAACACTACCAAAACAAGTTTTTTAGTTTTTAAAAACTAAAATATTGAAAGCAGTTTTATAAAACTGTTGCCAAACAAGCAGTTATACTTCACCATTTATTTATTTTTTTAAATCAAACATTGTGTTTTAACGATACATTTTAAGATTTCAAAAAATTTGAAATGCTATCAATTTGAATTTTTTTCAATTGAATTTCTTTCATTTTGTAAATATTTTGTTTGGATAAATAATTTGGAAATTCTTAAATTTCAATTTTTTTATTTTATTTTTTTAGTTTGGATATGACAAATCAATTTCTTAAATTTCAAATTTTATGAAACTTCTATAAATTACTGAATACGTATATAAATTATGATAAAGGAGAGAATGAAAAATAAAATATCTAAAGAAAAATAATTTATTAATTAATGAAAAATAAAGTAAAAAAATCAACTAATAAATAAAAATAAAAAAAATTAAAAAAACTAAACTAAAATAACTTTTCAGACAAATCTAGTAATTACCTAAAAAACTACTAACTTTTTAAGGATAAAATGAAACTTAAACCATTTCGATTAATATTTCATCTTTTAGTTACAACTGGAATTGCGAGTGAAAGACACTCTATACTTACATAGCCATTGCTAGTGTCTCGTTTTGTAACAATCATAGCAAAAGAGCATATAATCATTCACATTTTTTACCATGAAGCTTGTAACTGGAAATCTATCATGAAATAATGAAAATCATAAAGCATAGTATTTGATATTATGTCTACATCTTTTGTACAGGTATAACAACTAATTGTCATTCATTTGACATAAAAATAGAATGATAAAAAATTTTGGAGGAAAATTACTCAACAGTTCTATTCTATTTACATGTTGTAGCAAGCTAAAGAAATATCTTTAAATCCCTTTACAACTTGAAAATCAGGTGATCCGATTCAACTGCCAGAAAACATCTCCAAAAATCCACTTCGTTCTTCTTCAACAGTGACTTTTAGGATATTGTGACACTAGTGAAAGCCTCTACTTTTGCGCCTAACATTGAGGTTCCTCCTAATATCGACCTCATACCTTATCTCCAGCACCTTGATCCAAATAGCATCACCACCCTGTGAAATCCTTCATCGCCATTTGTCCAGCAGAGCTTTATTAAAAGCCAACACATCTCTTAGTCCCAACCCACTGCTGCATTTGTCTTTACACACCTGTTCCTATTTGATCCATGCTATTTTTGAGTCTTCTTCTAAACCTCCCAAGGGGAATTTCCTTTGCATAGATTCTATGCCTTTAGACACCTTCTTAGGAGCCTTGAAAAAAGATAAAAAATAAAGAGGTAAAGCAGAGAGGGTGGATTTGATCAGGAAAATCCTCCCTCCTAATGACAGATTCTTTTGTCTCCACGGAGTTAACTTTGCTCTCATTTTATCTAGGACAAGTTTCCACACTCACTCACATCTCACATTTGCCCCCACAGGAATCCCAAGGTAGGAGAAAGGCATTTGCAGAACTTTGCAAGTAAGAATCAAAGCAAAGGAACCTACCTTCGGCAATTTCACCTCAATTCCCCCTAAGCTACTCTTATGGAAATTAATCCTTAGACCTAACGCCAACTTATAGCATCTCAGAGTACTTTTCAAAGCAAATACATTTTGAAGTTCAGGAAACTATTGGGATACTATCTGGAAGTGATGCTTGTTAAGGTTAAGACCTAAAATTAGACTTACCAACTGAGCCTTTCAAATAAACTCTCCTAACCATTCAACAACAATCAAGAATAAGAAAGGCACCATTAGATCGCCTTGACGTAATCCTTTCTGCATATAGAACTCCTTCGTCGCACTCCCATAACAAATACTGAGACTGATGATGAAGACAAACAACCATGTATCCAACTTAATCATCTGTCCTCGAAACCAAATCGAGATAACATGGAAAACATGAACGTCCAACTAACAGAGTCATACACTTTCTCGAAGTCACCCTTAAATACCAATAAGGGCTTCTTATGATGTTTCGCCTCCTGGATCACTTCATTAACTATAACCACATTGTCAAGCAATTACCTTCCTTTAATAAAACTTATCTGTGTTTCCTCAATGATGCTTGGAAGTACCTTTTGTAGTCTCTTTGCCAACACTTTTGCAATAATTTTACAGAGCACTCCAATTAGTGATATTGACCTATAATCTCCTATTCTTCCTGGGCACTCTTTCTTGGGAATCAAGGAAATGAATGAGGCATTGACCCCCTTAGAAGCTTTCCATATCGATGAAAATCTGTCATTACTTTCATTATACCCTTCTTTAACACATCCCATAAATGCTTCACTAAATTTTAATTAATATATATTAATTATAAATTAGACTTTAACTTAAAAATTGATCAAATCTTCAATTCTTGATCATGTGATTTTCTTTTGTAACATCTATATTTAATAAAAAAATAAATTTCCCACATTAATTATATTTTATATTCATTTTTTATAATTAAAAAAAATTATTGTTATTTTTTATATTAAGTAATTAATTTTATTAAATATTTAATTCGTAATTAAATATTAATTTTGATAATTTAATATTAAGTAATAATATTAAATTTGACTATTAAGTATGCACATATTTTAAATTATTCAAAATATATTTCACAAATTATCCTATCATAAAATAGACTTTAGAAATGTTGGTGTTAGGTGAAAACTTCAATTTCATAAGGGTAAAACATGCTTATCACTCATGAGGTTTTGTATATATTTCCGCATTTTACATAGATTCTGAATATAACTTGGTGCAATAATACATGACTAATTTCTTTTAAAGTAGTGAATAGTTGATGTTAGAATTTTTGTAATAAAATTTATTATTAAAATTTTTTATGTGTTTTAAGTTAGGTTAAAAAAACCATATTGGACTAAACAGTTTGACTAAAAAACTGGTGAACTAGTCTAGTATTTAGTTCGATTAATGCTGAAAATCAAATTGACCAAGCAAAGAACTAGTTTTAAAATTGAAAAACGGATGAAAATCAGTGGTTGAACTGATTCATTGTTTCTATAATTTTTTTGGATTTTTCTAAATACACCCCTTGTTTTCTCAAGTCCATCCATTTTTAATTAAAAAAAGAATAAAAACAGAGGTTAACTTAGCAATATGAAGATGTATTTAGTAAAATTAGTTTTTTCTTTTATAATTACCTCCTTAATACATTTTTGTTTTATAATCTTACTTGTTATAATGCATGATAATAAAAAATACTATTTTATTAAGATCGGTTCAACCACTGGTTCAACAACAATTGTATTAATAAATCGTGAACCAGTACTTTCACCGGTTCAAACACAAGTCCGGTTTTAAAATCATAAGTTTTAAGTATGTAGGGCCTATAGAAAAAATATAAAGTTTGAGTTCAAATGCAAGAAAAGTTTTTTACAAATGGATTTTGCGATCACCCAATTTTGTCCGGTAAGTAAAGAAAATTAAAAAAAAAAGAAAAATTAAAAAAAATTATTAATAATTAAGTCATTTTCTTAAAATAAATAAAATAATATAAAAACCAAATTACAAAATAAAAAAAAAACAGATACGGTTTTATAAAAAATAAAAGAAAAAGAAGAAAATCATTTAAAGGTGTGCTATACTACCCTAGCTACTCACCTTTTGCTTCCTAATCTTTCATACTACCACCTACATGCTACCAATAAATCTCCTTAAATCATGCATCTACAAGATTGGTTTCCTAAAAGGCAAACTTTCATTAAATGAAAGCACACATCTCTTCTCAATAAAAATCTCTCACAACTCACATTTTTGGGTACTGTCCTCTCCACTCCACACTCGAGGTAAGACCTCACAATCTCCTTCATTTTTTTTTTATTTTTCACCTTCTTCTTCTCTCTTAACAACACTCATAATAGAATCTATCCACTCTTATTCTTTCTCTAAAAAAAAATAATATAATTAGCTCTTCATATACTTTCCTTTTATCTTCACTAACCATAAAAAGGCTTACCTTTAAAAGTCGTGACATTCATAACCTATGAACCTGAATATACATGCCTTCAAGGCTCTGTAAACACCATCCAACACCAAATCTTGGTACCAATATGTACATGTAGTGACCCAAAAATATGTTTACAAACGTACCTTTCTCATGTCAACAAGCAACAAATATCATGAATGCATTAGCCACAAAACTAGCAGTAACGGATCTGCCATGTTGAATGATGGACCTTTGTGCACTTCATGACTTTCCCAAAAATACGATATTGTGGACTCAAGACTTACACAAATTCTTTACTTCTTTTTTTCCTCGGTTATTTAGTTATACATGTGATGCTTGTCCATGCTAGGCTTTGGAATTGTATATTTCCTTTTTTTTCTATCATATTTTTATTTTGTTGGATTCTTATTAGGTGATTAATTAATTTATGGTTTGAACTTATAACCGTGGGCTTGATATTTGATTAACTAACCTACTGTTTTGTTGTATATACGCAATTTAAGTGCCATCGAAATCATCCTAGCTAGAGTTTCATATCAAGCAAAAACCATTTTAGAAAAATAATTTAAGTTATTTAATAATAATAATTTAAGTTATTTAATAATAATAATTATATCTTAAATGTAATTTGTTCGTAATTTTATAACATAATATTTTTAATAGAGATCAAAGAATTAATTAGATGTGATATCTCTCTAATTTTGAGATTTCGAGACATAAGTTGTGACAACTTTTTGTTTTAAATCTCATGTCTAAAATTCAAAATCATGTTCCTAATAATTAAAAAATTTAAATCATCTAGCTAGAAAAAAATAAATTTATTTGTAAGGGAAAAATAATGTTAATTAAATGTTAAATTTTTTTACCTTATCAAATTTTGAGGATACAAATTGCGATAGTGTCACATTTTCAAATTTCTTCCTTAATTAATTCCTATCACAATTAATAATATTTTCTTTCTAAAAATAATTTATAATCTTCACTTTCTTTAATATTATCTAGACATGACATGGTTTTAATCTCAAGATTTTAACGCATAAGTTGCGACAACTTTTTTGTTTTAAATCTCATCTCTAAAACATAAATTTGTTAGTCAAAATTACATCTGTTGGGAAAATGGCGCTGGAGGATACTACATGGTGGTAATGCTCCATGGATTAAATTATTGGAGGCAAGATATGGTGCATATATTAGAAGAAAACTGTTAGTAAGATGCAAGAGTGATGGCTCCCAGTGATGGCACGATATCCTGAGAACAACAACTGAAGATGGAATGGATGACTAGTTGCCTACAGTGGTAAAACCTAGGCTTGGGGATGATTCATTTTTTTTGGTTTTGGGAGGGGTATTAGTTGGTGCCTGGGGGGCTTAGATCAAAATTCCCTAGATTATATAGTTTGTCAAATCAAAGGGAGGGGCTGGTGTCAGAGGTCGGGAATGGTGTAATAATAATTAGGGTCTGGAAATTAAGTTGGAGGAGGGAGCTTTTTAGTTGGGAGATTGATTGGGTTAGGGAGTTAGAAGGAGTCTTGTAAGGGATCCAAGTGAGAAAGGAGGCAAAAGATGGATGGGGGTGGGGTGCTAATATGAGTATCTCTGATCAATATTTGGTTAAAGAAGCATACCACTTAGTGTGTGGGGCGAGCCTCGATGATAAATCACCATTTTTTAGCAGGTTATGGAAATCAAACGCTTCATCCAAGGTGATGGGTTTTGCTTGGAAGGTGGCCCTTGACAGAATACCATCGAAGGTTGAATTGACTCATCGATCAATCCTTCCAATGGTGGACACTATTTGTCCACTGTGTCATTTAGAGCTAGAAGCAATTTCTCATCTTTTGTTCACTTGTAAGGGTAGTTACTCTGTTTGGATGTATTGTTTTAGATGGCTTGGTTTCATCTCTGTTCTGAAAACTTCATGCGAGTTGAGTTTCTGGAATTTCTTGGGCATCTATGACTCTTTTGGTATTAATGCTTCTTTCCTACTTAATGTTGTTTGACTATCAATTCTATGGTATATGGGGTGCTAGGAATGAAGTGGTGTTTAAAAATAAGCCTTTCCTATGCGAAAAAGTTTGGGATCATTCCCTACAAAACTCTTAGAAGTGGCTCATAGGGTTGGGTAAGGTTAAAGGCGTCTCAAAGTATGCATGAAGAGACCCAAAGTAATCAGGCTGTAGTGCTTCTGCTTGGTTTGATCCTAATTCTTGTGGGGTAAATCTGCAAAATAATGTATCTTTACCAGCTGACTTTGTGGGAGGTGACTATCATGCTACTTGGGGGGTTCTTTTTATTTGTTCCTATTTATTGATGTATCTGGATTTTTATCCTGTCACTATCACTTCTCATGACAGTGATGGTGAGTTTTAATAAACTTTTCTTTTTCAAAAAAAAAAAAATCCTAAAAAAATAAAAATAACCTCTAAGATAAAAATGTTCGAATGGATTGGTTTGGGTGTACACCCTTGTTAATTTTAAGTTTTTAGGACGTATAAACCGTGACAGTTCAGAAATCTTAAGTCTTAATAAATCTAAAAATTAAATATCAAATATATCAAACACATAAATATTTTCTCAAAGAACTATGTAAACTCTAATTTTCTATTAGGAACTTACTCCTGTTGAACCCAAAAAGATAAAAAACTTTAATTAATTTAAAAGATAACAAGTACAATAATAATAATCTTTTATAAATAATAAATCTCTCAATAATAAATTCTTGTAAAAAATATTAAAATCAATTAATAAAATAAAAATAATAATTTGTATGGAATGAAATAGATATTTTTAAAGTTATCTAATTTTGCATGTTTAATTAGAGGTAACTATCTATATAATGAACATTGTAAGGTGCTAATACCTTCCCTACGTGTTCGACTTCTGAATTCAAATTGGGTTTCGCATACCACTCCTATTTTAAAGGTTTTTTCAATGTTTTTCTTAATAAACATAGTGACGACTCTTCTGTTTTTTAAGTTATTTTTTATCGTTCTGTCGAAACTCACTTGTTAACCAATCCTCATAAAAAGTAGTAGTTTATTTAGATACAGACTAGATTCTCTTTGTTTAATAAAGATATTATCAATATTCACTTTCTAAATTTTTTTCTATATGGTATACAAAAGATTGAAAACTGTGGTATTATGAATATAATTTGGGTTTATATGTAATTAAACAAGAACGCGACAAGTATGCCTGAACCAAGATAACTTTCACCATTATTATTATTTTTTTCTATGCTTAACTAACACTAAAAAAGAAATACTAATGACAAGTTACAAATCACAAGCTACATTCATCTTCATGTTGAATTTTGGATCAATGCTATTTCACTAAAATAGTAAATTGTGTATAATACAAATCTTAGTTCATGCTTCACTAATGCTTGTGTTGTTCTATTATTCTAATTTTCAAATGTTTTTCTCACTTCTTGGACATTTAAAATTTGACGTGGGCTTTTTGAATTATACTATACAATTTCCTTGAATTTTGAATAACAACTTAAATTTTCTTTTATTTATTTGTATCAAAACATACCTTGATCTTTTAGGACATGTTAAATATAAAATTAATTAACATTGTCTCTTAAATGTACGATGATTTGAATTTAAAAGTTAAAGGATAGAAGATAAAGGAATATATATTCAATAAAATAATATTTAATCTAATTAATTTTAAGCTAAAATTATGAATATTAGGGTATTTCATAAATTATAATGGATTTATCAAAATGATATTATTTTAAATATTTATAAATTATTTCAAAACTAATGATTTAAAAAATAAATTATCATTATGTGGCAAAAAATGTCTAGAAAACTTAATATATAAATTTTTATAAATAAATAATATTTACTTATTATAATTTTAATTTTAAATATCTAATTTTTTTTGCAAATTTTGATTTGTGGAAAAATATGAAAAAACTTTTCTGCCAATTTTAAATATGGAAAAAGTCTCTCGCCAATTTGAAATTTGCAGGAAACTCCTATAAATAATTTTCGAAGGAAAATTTGCAAGAAAATTTTTATGAAATTCTTGTTGATATTTTTTTTTTGTATAAAGAGTCTCAAAAAATTTATACGAATTTTTTCCTTCTAAAAAATAGCAAGTATTTTCTGCAATTTTTTTTTCATGAAAAAATTGCAGGAAATGAAAAATTTTCTAGTCGTGTTAATAATGTTAAATAAATATTTATTGATATGAAAAATTGACATTATATAAATAGAAAAATTTTAATTTTGAAAATTGCATTAAAATAATAATTTTATTGAATTCTACATAAATAGCCATGTGGTGGTCGTGCTTTTCCTAGTAAAAAAGTACCAATAAAAAAAGAAAATAAAATAGAGAAAAAGAAATAAAAAGTAAAACAAAGATAGTGAAAAATATGTAAAAATTCTGTTGATTCATGACGAGATTCATATATTTTTAAGATGTCTAATAAAATATAACATTTAATAATTTTAAAAATTTAATAATTTCATAATATATCAATGACAAAATTGTAATATTCAAATAAATTATTTAAATTTATAATGGTTAATTATATGAAATTCAAAAAATTGTTTTTTATTAAATATGTAAAGACTTTACAAATAAGAATAAACATATATGTATCCTATAAATAAAAATAAAACTAAATCAACATATATATTTTCTTATCTAATAAGTTATGATGTTATGCAAGTATGCTTAACTTCATAGATATGTCACCAAATATACAATTTTATATAATAATTATTAATGAAAAAAAAATATAATTTATAATAATAATTATTAATAATTTATAATCCAATACATATTGATATATAAAATAACATACAATAATATTAAAACTAAATAATTAACAAAATCAACAACTTATTTTCTTTTTCTATTTCATATTGATTACAGGATGGTCAAATCTTATAAGTGTGAAATCCAATCATAACATTATTATGATTATATTATATAAAATTAGACTCACATATTTAATAAATATAAATTTAAATTAATTATATATGTTATATACTTTTCTATTTTAAATATTTTTTTATAGATTAAATGTTAGTTTTTATTAACAACAAAGATCAAAGCCTTGACATTTTTTCACTTCTCTCATTTATTAACCAACTAGATATTATATCTGTTTTTCTATTTGAAATTAATGTTAACAATATAAAATATATAGTTTATAAGAAAATATTTGATAAATTATAGGATAAACTATAATATTCAATATATCTTATAATAATATATGAATATAATGATTAGATTTTAATTAAAATATACACACTTAAAAGTAATATTTACATATAAATTGTTTAGATTTTTTATATATTTGATGGAAAAAATATATTTTTATATTATAATAAAATAAACACATAAAGCTTTCATCCATATTTTTAGAAATTATACATAATTAAATTTTTTTTATTTACCTACTCTATTCTTAAGTTTAAAAACTTTAAATATATCAACATTCCTTTATCTTTTTTAAAAATATTACACTAATGGATATATAAGGGGATAAGTTAGTTAATAGATATAAAGGTAACAAAACTAGTATTATTAAAAATACGAAGGTTTGATAAATAAAAAAATATTATACTGATACACTCTTAAATAGTATACTAACTAGAACTCTCATAGTAATTTATTTTATATAATAATAGATAGCATTAAATCTCTACGTATAACTTCAAATATTATATTTATTTAAATAATTGTAATATTTAATAAATACAATATATTGTTAAATTTAACAGTTAAAATATAACTAATTAATAACACATTGTTGACTTGATTCATATTGGTATATGCTATTCTTAATTATATTAATAAATTAAGAAAATAACAATAATTTAAATAGATTGTGGTTTTTTACTATAATTATGAAAAGGTACATGAATATAATTAATTTTTTAAAGCCTACTATAAATATAATAAAGCATAGTTAATCTTAATCATTAGATCTGAATAAGAAAATAAATAGAAATGATAAAGATTAAGTTTCTTGTACTCACTTGATCTTTCTCCATTCTTCAAAATAGAATTAGTCTTTTCTATCAACATAGTTTTATGTATTCAACATAGTCATTAAAGGGCAATAGTACAACTATTCCTGTAAAATATAAAAAACAATTTGGAACTAGAAGTGCATGTTTATAAAGGGTTTCTTAAAAAAATTGTAATACATCCTATAGTGACATGAGATGTGTGTTAGAAAATACAATAAACTAAACATTTTCATTTTCTCTCACATGGGTGTGACGCAGTCAATACACTTGAGAGAAATATGCTTCTTTTTCACTTTTCTTTAAAAAATCTCATTATTTCTAATACGTAACTTGCATTCTTTTTTTACAAAGAATTAAATGTCTTTTCTGAATATATAATAATTTTAGAAAAAAACATTTTTCATGGTAATTTTTCGATTGTTAAATTCATAATACAACTTTAATAAAAATAAATAAATAGGATTGTTAGAAAAAATATATTTAATTATAGTCTCATACTTATTTCTTCTTATTAAAAAATATGCATAAAGTTATGTGTTAAAATTATTTAAAGTAATTTAACTTATTATCTTAAATTTAAATTATTTCATAATTTAAAAAATAGAATAATAAAGCTACTTAATTATTTTACGACTATAGTGTGAATGAAAGCTCAGGGAGACACACGATACATGAAAGTTAAAAATCCTTTAAAACATGCTAATTGTTGGCTCATTAATGATTTACAACATTTCTCAAGGTTACTGCTAACTTTTTTTACAAATCTATTGAGTCAAGATAGTTTCAGGATACTCAATATAATTAATTTGTTCTTCAGTAGTGTGTATATATACTTGTTTTAGCAATACATTTGATTAATGTAAAAGTTAAATTTTCAAATAATTTAAAGCATGTAATTTGTTTGTTACCCTTCTCTCTTTCTTTTTTTTCTTTCACTAATGATTGACTAGTAACACATGTAATTTGTTTGTTAGACATTTTAGGGGTAAAAGGGTCAACCCAAGTTTTGATTTGGAAATTGGGAAGAAGTAATGTCCATTTTTCCATGGGTATGAGGAATTGGGGGATTTAGCGCTTTGGTTGGGATGGAGAGAGACATTCAACCATGTTTTAATCACACAGAAAGAAAGAAGAAACAAACCATAAACCATACAACTTTATACAATTATAATATGCCTTCTTTATACGTAATCCAATGGAGAAATTCATATAGCTTCTTTGTCATTTTTGCAAGCCTACTTTTTTATTTATATTTTGATTCATATTATTTTCATTTATGTTACTAAATATTAATTATTATTGACTTTAAAGATTCAACCATACTCACTAAATCATACAATTTATATCATTTTTAAAGTTATTATTATCAAATTTAACAATTTTTTTAACATAAATAATATATGTGATTGAATGATGTAAATCCGTTTTGATTAATGTTAGTTTGAGTCAAATAATTTATTATAACAAGTATACATTTTATTCAGGTAAATGTTAGATTCTCAAAATATAATTTAAATCATGTGACTTGACTTGTGCCCACTCTTTCCTTCCTTTTTTTCCTTTGACTTTCATATTTTTAATTTTGAATTAAAGGAGAATTGGTACTAGACTCTTACAATTTACCATTTATCTTTTTAAAATCTAACATTGTGTTTGAATGAGGTATTTTAAGATTTCAAAATATTTGAATTTCTATCTATTTGAATTGTTTTTATTTGAATTTCCTTCATTTTGTAAATGTTATGTTTGGATAAATCAATTGAAGTTTCTTAAATTTCAAATTTCTTGTTTGGATAAGGCAATTCAATTTCCATATTAATAAATTCAATTCAATTTTTTTAATTTCATTTTTTTAGTTTGGATATGGCAAGTCATTTTCTTAAATTTTAAATTTTATGAAACCTTTATAAATTACTTAATACACATATAAATTATGACAAAGGAGTCAATGAAAAATAAAATATGTAAAGAAAAAGAATTTATTAATTAATAAAAATGAAGTAAAAAAATCAACTAATAACTAAAAATAAGAAAACGTTAAAAAAAATTAAATTAAAATAACTTTTCAAACAAAACTAGTAATTACCTTGTGTTGTTTTTTTTAGTAAAAGACAAATTTATTCAACAATTTCTTTTGCCCCTGTCATAAGGAATGACAGAGAAGAAATATACAAACAAAATTGTACAGTTAAGAGCACTGATAGGCAACCTCAACAAATAAAGCTTAGGGAGGATCACACCATAAAATCTTACAAAAGATCCCCCACAAAGTAATAAACTTTGAAAAGGAACACCTTTATGGAATTAGACAAACTCAGGATCTAGGAAGCTTAACATATCTAAACTTCATCCTTTTCAAACATAAAATTAGATGGATTGACCACTCACAGAAAGATACATGCAAGACATTACAAAACCCCTTAATCCAAAGCCCAGACCTATGTAAATTAAATTTTCAAACTTCTTCAACTATGAATTTCTCACCTTTAAAGACTACCATGTTGCTTGCAAGCCAAATACCCACATAACAACCAGTCATATTATATTCAGAATATCAAAATGACCGTACTTGGAGATACCCATCAAATGCCAAAAGCTTTTTTCACAATAAGCAGGTAGCACAGAAGTATCCTAACCACCTAAAGCATTTCATCCAGACCATATGGCTAGAATTATAGGTGTGTACCCAACTGGAGCTCAGTCTTCAACCCTTCCAAGGCCTCCGTCATCAGAATCACCGGCCTGCAACACCTCAGTGCTTTGCTCAACACCCTGAGCTCAGTGCCTTACTACCTCGACACCGACCCATCTCAAGCATAACGGTAAAAAAGGTAACTTGGAACCACACCTGGAGACTCCTTAAAAGGGGGCACCAGGCCCACCTCAGGTATCTAATCTCTCACATTCTAATCTCTATCCTCTTACTCCCTCACTAACTTGGGCATTAGAGTCCCTTTTGCAGGTACACACCTATCCCTTGGAGCTCGAAGACCTGAAGGATCGAAAGGATAGCAGTTCTATCAAACTCCGGTAAGAACATTTGGCACTGTCTGTGGGAACGTAAAATTCGTATGCCCCTTTCTACTTCCTCCCTCATGGTGCAAACCAGGAGCGACGCCCTCCTTCCAGCATGAATGAAATAAACCTCGTGGACGAACTCAGGAGAATTCAAGAAATGGCTAAAAAGCATGAGGTCGACCTCTATCTTCTGAAAGAGGAGAACGCTGCCATGAAAACAATGGTTCAAGACCTCCAAGATAGTCAATACAACAAAAAGAACAGCCCACACAATCACACTAGCCACAACAAGACCCGAAGTCATCCCCACAATAGGACTATTGCAGACACCCACAACAGGGGATCCAAATCCCACCTTTATAGAGATTCCCTGACAAAGGAACGTCTAGAAACAATCACTCTACAAACCACTACACTTTAACACGCAACAAGTCAACCCAGAGAAAGGCCACTGATGTCGGCAAAGGAGCAGAGAAGCAGAAGACTAACAGGGACACTGCTCTTGTGACCTGTGACCCCGTACCTCGACGACATCCCTTTGCCGACGGGATACTCAACAATGCTCTCCCGCAAGGTTGGAAACCGTTGGCAATTGAACTCTACGAAGGATTGACCAACCTCGACGACCACATTGAGACATTCCTCACCCAAGTAAATCTCTACTCAAATGATGATCGTGTGTTGTGCAGAATGTTCTCTACTTCTGTTGTAGGTATCGCTCTTAATTGGTGGTCAACGTTTTCTCGCCACTCTATCAACTCATTTGATACCTTGGTTGAAAAGTTCACAACCCACTATGCGGCTTGCCGACCACAAAGGATCTCGGTCGACGACTTGATCGGGCTCCAAGATGATCACTCAGATCGTGGATTTAACTGGAGGTAGCCCTCCACACAACCGTTAGAGCCCTGAAACCCAGAAGGTTCACTGATAGTGTGGCGAAGCGATGCCCGAGGACGATGGATGAATTCCTAGAGTGATCCTCCAAGTTCATCGACATGGAAGAAGCGTCTGCTAGGCGCAAACGGCTTAAAGCCCCTCATAGTATGAAGAAGGACTAGCAGAGGCAGCCTACACATGGGAATGACCATTCAGAATAACCAAGACCTTCCGCAGTGGAGCCTACCAACTACAAACACCATAAAGGGAACCTATCCTGAGAACTTGGAACACCACCTATTTAAAAATATACTACAATTGTGACAAAACAGGTGATATGCTCTTTTTCCTACCTTAGTCTTTTTCCCAAGTAAAGAGAATATGAGTATTGGCCGATGAGGTTTTAATGAGGTACATTAGTGTGTAAACACAAATCAACGACACATCAGTAAATGTTTACCTTTCATACCTTTACCATATCTCTCCATTTTTTTTTCTTTTTGCATGTTTTCCTTTATTTTCTAGTACAGTATCGCCAAACAACTCAAAGCTCTGGTCTGACGAGGCCATCATCGCCTTCTTGGCGCTCTATTGCCTTCTTGGCGCTCTATCGCCTACTCAGTGCTCTATCGCTCATCAGACGCTTTCAACGCCTACTTGGCACTTTGGTTTGACGAGACCACTATCGCCCACTCGGCGCTCTATTACCTACTCGACGCTTTATCGCCCACTCAATGCCCTATCACCAACCGGGAGCTCTATCGCCTACTTGACGCATTACCACCTACTCGGTGCCATATCGCCTACTTAGCGCCATGTTGCCTACTCGACACTCTAGTTGCCTGATCAACAATGAACTCATCTGCTCGGCACTATACTCACCCTCTCCATAACTCGTGTAAGCATCCAAACATAGAAAAAAAACATCATCCCCGCTTCACTCTCATCGACAAAGTGTGCAAGAAAGAATAAAGACACCAAATTGGAAACTTAACTTCATTGCTTCCCAAATGACATGATTACATGACAATGAAATACAACACAAAAAGCATGTAACAGTACTTCAACACAAAAAGCTCTAACGTTGCACGCTGACAAGTTCATGTCCTTTTACTCTCTAGCTTTTTCGGTCTCATCCTACTTCAGATCGACCTCAAGGCTAGGGGGGCATATGTACCCGACTAAAGTTCGGTCTCCACTCTAACCAGGTCCTCCGTCATTAGAACCACCAGCCTGCAACACCTCAATGTTTTGCTCAACACCCTGAGCTCGGTGCCTGACTACCTCGGCACTGACCCGATAATAACTAGATCCAAAATCCCTGAAAAGGGTAACTAGAGATAAATCTTAAGGAGAACGGTAAAAAGGATAACTAGAGACAAATCTCAAGCAGAACAGTAAAAAGGTAACTAGAGACAAATCTCAAGCAAAATGGTAAAAAAGGGTAACTAGAGACAAATCTCAAGCAGGCCGGTAAAAAAGGTAACTTGGAACCACACCCAGAGACCTCCTTAAAATGGGGCACTAGGCCCCCCTTAGGTATCTAATCTCTCACATTCTAATCTCTATCCTCTTACTCCCTCACTAACTTGGGCGTCGAAGTCCCTTTTGCAGGTAAACACCTGTCCCTTGGAGCTCTAAGGCTCGAAGGATCGAGAGGATAGCAGTTTTGCCAAAACTCCGGTAAGAACATTTGGCGCCATTTGTGGAAACGTGAAAATTCCTACACCCCCTCTCTACTCCCTCCTTCACGGTGCAAACAGGAGTGACCCCCCTCCTTCCAACATGGAGCTCAAAGGCCCGAAGGATCGAGAGGATAGCAATTCTGCCAAACTCTGGTAAGCACAAGGTGAATACCATATTTTGGTTCCATCCTACAAAGGGGGCACCTTTCATCACTCAAGGGGAGAATATTTCATTTAGCCAATTCTATGTTTTTTTGGAATTCTTTTCAGCGCATAAAATCTATCATGAAAAAGAGCATAGAATCATTCACATTTTTAACCATCAAGCTTGTAACAGGAAATCTATCATGAAATAATGAAAATAATAAAGCATAGTATTTGATATTGTTTCTATTCTTTTTCCCATCTTCCATACAGGTATAACAACTAACTGCAATCATTTGACTTAAGACAGAATGATGAAAAATTTTGGAGGAAAATTACTCAACATTCCTATTTTATTTACATGTTGTAACAAGCTAAACCGATCTCTATTTACAACTTGAAAATGAGGTGATTCGATTCAACTGCCAGTAAAAAGAAATTCACATTAATTATATTATTAAGAAATGAAAATGAACAAAAACAAGAAGAGACTCTTGATTACATTGGTTAATATAATCATGTAATCAACAGATTCTGCCCATGTAGCATCAAAGAAAATGGTTGATCTAGTAATATTAAGAATCAATATTGAGATTTAACAGCAGTTGAAACTGAAAATGTTGAAGTGACTTGCTTCATTCAGCATCATTTCATACATCAATATGTATAACTGATAAAAGAGAGTCTAAGAAGAATTAGGAGGTGAAGGCTATGCAAGCCCCATGAACTTATAGTAGAGAAACCATAAATGAAAAATGTAGTACAATCGTAAATAACTATTGAAGAGGATTATGAACTTTTACTTTGACCTTCCTTTCCATTCATCTCATTAACAGAGACACTAACAACAAAAATTATGGTTTGGCAAAGAAATAAAAAAGAATTTAGATTTACATAAAGAACAAGGAAAAGCCAATTTCAAATAGTGGCTAAAGAGAACATTCAATTCAAGTTTCCATAGATGACATCTATGAATCCCATGGTTCTTCCAATATCTTTATATTTATTTATTTATTTTATCTATTATAAAAATCTTGTCAAATTAAAACAAATTATCACGTACGAACATAATTTACATTCCCTAACAATGCATGCCAAAATATAAAGATTACAAATAATATGGAGTAATCGTCAAAAGGTCAAGTTTATCCATCCAAAAAAACCAAACAATAGGACACAGAGAGGAGGTCAAGAACAAACCGAGTAGATGACAAAATAATGCTCAAATGAATAATAGCTTATAGACATAATTGAAGGATGAAAAAAGGCATACTTTGCCAAAGATGTTGATTGCCTTGATGTTGCTGACAAGAAAGGTGATCAATAAAATTTAGCAGTAGAAATTGCACAGTAAATCATCATCAAAGTTAGTTACAAGCTCTTGAAATCAACATAAAGTCTAGGAAAAGCATACCAGATGAAGAATCATATATTCCAATAGATGTATTACTTTGAGTAACTTTGGCAGCCTCAAGAGAAACAGGGTTTGATCTTGTTGACTTGTTCCCTTCAATCAAACCTATTCATCTCATAACTTGGATGAAAGCTAACTTGGAAGACATGCACAAGGAGTTAGAAAAGATTATAGAAACCATTATCAGCGAGCATCGATCAACAGAGTAAATAATAACAAAAACAACATCTAAACTACTATTTCTAAGTTAGAAAACAACAACAACTAGATCTACTCACAACATTCATTGACAAAATCTAGTCCTCGATTCACCATTTTGATTGAAGTCGAACTCGAATAACAACACTTTACATCACAAATATTGTTTTTTATTAGAAACAACATTGAAAAGCTCTACCAAATCCTCATCATACTCAAGGGTATTATTCAAAATCTTTGTTGTTCTCAATCCTGAAGTAAATATACTCTAACCGATAACTTAGTCAACAAAAAAAATTTCATTTACTTACCATGAATCAACTATATATGTACAACTTTTCCTCAACAAATGATATATGCAATGTTGTTTAGTTTAATCTAGTGTATCCTAAGGTTCTAAATATTTCTATTGAGTTGAATCTTGGGATGAAATTTATGAACCATGTGTGAGCTTTGAAAAGTGAAAGACTCAAGGACTTATGAAATACAACAATAGAATATACATGTAAATGGTTTATAATTAGTAAATAACACAACAGAATTCAGAAATTTGCAATCAACCAATCTAATCAAAATTCAAGATGATAACAAAAATTAGGAACAAAAAGACCCACTTAGGTCAATCACCCTAATAATTTAGAAAATAAATTTGTTTTTAAATTTACAATTAATACAACTCCAATAAAAAAAATAAATTAATAAGATCAACATATAGAAAAATATACTTTATTATAGTCTCACATTTATTTCTTATTATTAAAAATATTTATAAAATTATATGAAAAATTATGTTTAACAATTTAAAAAAAATTTAACTTATCTTAAATTTAAATTTTTATAATTTTAAAATATAAAATAATAAAAGAATTCAATTATTTTATAATTATATTGTTAATAGAAAATATTATTAATTTTATAATATTTATAAATAATAAATAGAGTTTTGAATAATATAAAGTGTAAAATTAATTAGATGCATGTTACTAAAATCAAATATTCAATACAAAAAAAGTGACCTATACCTACAAACATATGATTTAGTGCAGGTAAAACCCAAAAAGACTTTTACATACATGTATTAGTATAGGTAAATCTCTAATCATATTATGATGCATAAAGTTACCAGTAGGTAAGAGCTATAAATATTTTTACCTACACATTTTTTTTATGGTAAAATCTTACAAGACTTATAATGACAAACATGTAAGCATAGCTAAATTTAAATAACTTCTACCTATGCATACTTATAGTAGCTGATGTAGGTAAAACTTCAAAAGATCTCTACTTATGTTGTTTTTTGTAGGTAAACATCTTGTTTTTTTAAAAAATAATAATTACATGTAAAATAATGTCAAATTTAAAGAAAATTCAATATCAATACAAAATAAATAATTACAATTATAAAATATTTAATCATAATTAGTGATTGAATAATTATTAAAAAATACTTTTGAAGATGAACCATAGTAATTAATCTTATTCAAAATTATAAAATGAAATATATTAATTAATATTTTTTAATAAATTTTAATTCAAATTAATAATGATTTTATGAATTGACTTAAATATAATATTTAAAAAACAATTTTTATGTTTTTAAAATATAAATAACAATGCACATTATTATTAATATTACAAAAAAAGAAAATCAAGTTAATCCACCAATATATGTTTTCTATATCTGCTGATATGTTAAAAAGGGAATTGTGCATGACTCTTTTTTGTTTGTTTCATAACTTTTTTTCTTGCTTTTGTAGCCTCTTTAAATCAAGAATTAGAACTTTTCAATTTTTTTTTGCTTCTTGACACTCTCAAGTTCTTTTGCATCAGGTTTATTTCTTTACCTAATTTAATTATTTCTGATTTACTGTTTGCCTCCTGAGCATAAAATGCTTTTGTGTTGATATTATTGGACTCTTTGCTGTTTGTTTCACTTTAGCCTATTTCAAAATTAGGTTCGAAATGCTTATTTCATTTTCAACCCAAAGAATACCCGATATGTACCTAAAGAAATCCTCTATTAACTTTTGGAGGAAGAAGAACCTACTCTGCTTCTCCTTTCCTTAAATCGCACTATAGAGAACAAAGTTTCAATGTCAATTGAATTGTGCCTTCATAAAGAAGATAACCATAACAATGATTAAACCTTGTCTTAGAAATCTGCGTCGAAGGACATCGCTAAATCTGGTCTCACAGCCAGATCCAAGGTGCTTAGGGTGTAATTCTCCGAAACAGTCAAATAAATAGCACTTGCAAGTAGCACTTTGAGGGAAGAGATCACAGTGTGAGGCATCTACATCCAGAAACTTAGAATCAGTTTATAGGAGAGAAGAAGGAGGCAGAACCTTGAGCATCCTTGAGATCTTCTCTGAGCCTAAGGATCTCTTGCTTTCTTTCCTTAGCCTGAGAATTCGAAGGTGAAATAATAGCTAAAACTGGAAGGCATCAGATTAATTCATTTCAACCCAAAAACATAATATGTTCCTCTATTTCTTTTACGAGCTCTAGAAACATATACAATCTGACTTTTCTTGTACTCTATCTTAGGTTTCCAAATAGGCCATAATATCAAACGTCCTTTAATAATGATGCATCCATGTCATATTAAAAGCTTAGCTTGGTAGAAGTCTTCTTGCCTATTTTATGCATATCCTTTTATGTTTGCTAGTGCTAACAAATTGTGATCAATATCTTTCTGTTCAATTTCTATAAATAAGTTAAAGTGTGCCTTAGGATGGTCCAAACAGTATAAAAAATTATGTTCTCATTTACAAATTTTTGACAATTGGGTCATTGAAATAACAACAATCATTCTTGTCATGCAGGTTTTTCCCATAATAAAAGATCTACATCAGGTTACTTTTTAAAAAACTTTCACATTTTTTCTAGCTTTTTGTCACAATTAATAATTAGTAATTTAAATTCATACACTAAAAGTTTGAATACATTCAAATCTAAATTTTTTTGTGATGTAAGGAGGGACCATGTTATTTACCAATTCTTACTTTGAATTTATTTGAATCACGAATTTTTTAAAGTCACAGAATGCATCCTTTTGTCTGCTTGGGGAGTAAGGATCTATTTTCATAATAATGATGATGATGATGATGATGATGATGATTACCTACAACCTTTATTTATTGGTATAAGTTTATGATTTTTATCTACACTTGAGGACCATAAGTATAAATTAATACTTTTACCTACAGTTGGAAGTTATAGGTATAACTTAATGACTTTTACCTACGTACATTGTAAATTGTAGGTATTACTTATAGTGATAGTTATATGTGACAATAGGTTGTTGAATCTTTTGGCAAGCGTACCAATAGTCAACTGTAGTATAATGATTTTCAAGTAAAAGTGTTGATCCCATGAGGAACAGTTTCAATGAAATAGATAATTTTATCTCAAACAGCATATATACAGGAATATTCAATCTGATTCATACTGGACTTTGATAATTTATAGGACGTTGCATGAAAGTAAAATAGTAACAATAAGTAAGTTTGAGAAAATTTGATATGAGAAGTTAGGATTGAATTCATCTATCTCACTCATTTGCAATCTGGATGAATATAAACATATAGCATCTGAAATTACCAATATTGATGCAACACACAGAAGTCATTTATACCAATTCCTTGCGTATAAAATTCATAAGATCAGCTCCTTGAATATTGATTCCTCACATATCCAACAAACTGTCCAGCATTATATTCAGGTGTTATAAGCAATTGATATACTGAAATCTATTCCTAGCATCACAGTATATCAAGTATGTTTGTTCAGATAAGATTTTTAGAATTACTTTCCAGTCTCATCCAAAATTCACATTCATGAAACTATTGATCAGATAGAATCAAGCATTAAGAGCATAACAAAAATACCAATCTTGAATAAAAACAGAACTGCTATAAAAAATATCACCAGATTACATCCGAGTTCGAATCGATTACATTCAATCCCAAGAGAAAAGGATTAGCCACTGATGGTAGCTATTGACGTTCTAAGAGATGAAGAAGAAGATCCTACAACTGAGGTTGAAGAACGACTCTTTCAATACTCTGTGATTTGATTCCCGCGTTTTTTTCCTTTTTTCTTCCTGATCCATAAGTATATATACTGCATGAACTCTCGCTTAAGCTAAAATATTCTCGCTTAAGCTAGAAAGTACTTCATGGTGAAGAAAGGTCATTCTCCCTTAAGCTAAAATATTCTCGCTTAAGCTAGAAGGTACTTCATGATGAAGAAATGTCATTCTCGCTTAAGCTAAAATATTCCCGCTTAAGCTAGAATGACTTTTAAATTAATTTCTCCCTGGACGAATCTCGCTCAAGCGAGATCATTTTCCCTTAGGTTAGAATGACTTGTGAAAGGTACTTCTCTGATCAGCTCTCGCTTAGGCGAGATCATTCTAGCTTGGGCGAATTGTTGCAGGATTTGCTCTTCTCTCTTAATTTACCTGAATCATATACAAAATAGGGATCAAATGATTTCTTTTTAATCAAAAACTCGGAAACATATGCTTACATTTCATCTTTGTTAGATTAGGGAAAATTGATACAAATGTTCACAATTTAAAATAGAAGTGCCAAAATTCCATATGAAAGTTTACTACTTTTTAGCACTTATCAACTCCCCCTAACCTAGCATCTTGCTTGTCCTCAAGCGAGGTAAGAAGATCCCAACAGCTTTTCAAAACTCAATTTGAAATTGGTTATTTGAGGAATCAATTTCAGAGTCCTTACAAGACAACTTTTGCATTCCAAATTACAGATTCAAAATCAGAAGCAAATGGTGAATCCAATTATCAAATAAAAGTAGGATAAAAGTGAAGCAAAATTTTCAAGACAATCAATTGTAAAAACCACTGATTCTAACCAAGGAAATTCTCACTTGACTCTTACAGGGATGTGTTTTTCTCATTTTCCACTGAAATTGAACAAATTAAAATTGCCAGTCATTTTCAATCAAACCACACACACACAATCAACATGGATCTCAAGGTCTTTTAAGGGTTGTAATGAGGCTGGGCTTCAAGGAATTATGGTTTTTCAGGATAACAAAAGCACAACTTTAGAAAAGAGAGCATAACTACACTTTAAACCCACTTCCATTTCTATCCTTCATTCATCACATCTCATACCTCAAAACCAGATGCTTCTTTTTCATTCATTATTCACTCCTTCTTTTTCTTCTTTCCCCCTTTTTAATTTTTTTTTTGGATTGATACATTTATATACAATACTAAGGAGTGAATTATAGTACAAAATACTCAACCCTTTCTTTTCTAAGTACAATTCCACCAACCAATTTCCATTTTAAAGTTGAATAAAATGCACTTATGCTCCCTATCCCTAAAGTGTGCAAAGGGAAAGGATAATAATTAAAGTTAAGCTTAAGGTACATAATTCAAAGCAATTAGGCTCAAATGGGCTATCACAAAAGGATAATTTTTCTTAGGTTGGATGTTTGGCACTGGGTTATTTAAATTCAATAAAACTGCCTTAATCATTGCCATACTTCAAGTGTGATGTTATCCAAATGAAAACTCAAGCAATATCAACTTGACAACAAACAGTGGGAACTCTCAAACTGTTTAAGGATTCACACACTCACTGGGTTTCTTTTGGTTTCTTTCCTTGGTATATCACTTGTTGTTACAATTGGTTATCTTAACCAATAATCCAGCACTAATATCCTAATCCCATTTAATTATGGATTCAACCAAAAGTTTTTCCTTTTTTTTTTAGTTGTACTATCTTAGGATACTTATTGAACTTTATTTCTCTTTAACCAATTTCCTCAAGAAAGATTTTCTAATAATTCCCAAAAAGAAACTTTAGTTGTTTTAGATAAGGTAACAACATTCTAACCCAAAACAACTAAAACACAATATTACTAAATATAAAAGTTCTGCATTAAAAAAAAAAAACAAAAACAACCGTATTTAATTGAGTTCTGGATGTTGGAATAGTGTTGTGTGTCAATCTCCCCTCATTACTCCATCAAAATCAGTCTGAAACTCTTCCTCTTGAAGGTCCACTCCGATTTCCTTTTCCCCAGCAACGATTGCCTTTTCCCCTACAGCAAGGTCATCTCTATCTGCAACTCTTGATGGTCCTTCACCTGGTGTGAAACCAGCTGCAAAATTGCTGTTAGGTCCAGTTGGTCCACCCCCCCTGGAAAAATTGGACTATCCCCAGGCCATTGTAAGTATGTCAAGAATTCTGGTGGAGTCATGCCTGGATATGGTCCTCGAACATTGTTATAGAGGTACTCATGAAAGTGGAGTTGGCCTCTATGAATAGAGATATTTTGTTGGCAAGAGTGCTCCATTTGCAGCCTCAAATACCTCATTTGCTCAAGTAATTCATCATTTATGTTGAGTTGAGGTTGTTTTTCAGGGCATGTTTGTTGTTCTGCAGCTGCTGGTTGTTCTATCTGTGGTCCTTCTAGTTGCACAAATTCTGCAGGATTGGTACAAAATTTTTCAATAAATCTCTTTGTAATGGTGGGTTGGTGGGTCGTATCGTAATACTTAATTCTACCTCCACCCCTTGAGCTTGACAAAGAGTTGTGATTAAAGCTGGAAATCCTAAAGCACCTTTGCTCTTCTCATTATTTTTGTTGACTTCATATCGCATAAATATGGATTTCCTCATGGTGGCCACATCAACAGTGAGATCTTCCCTCATTATATAATAAAGAAGATGGCATTTAGGTACATTCAAGTCAGATACATGGCCAATGGGCACTATATTTGACAGTAAGAATGTCATCCAGACTTGAGCTAAGGTCTTTATATCTGTTCGAAGTATTCTGTGAGGATTGCTAGAGGATCCAAGCTGATAGGACCTGTTAGGAATGCATATCAAGTTTGCAACTTCTTCTTCATCATATGCTTGTTGGCTTCTTCTCATTCTTGTATAATCACATTGTTGACCTTCTTCTAGTGGCAATGGATGGCCTAAGAATTCAATAATTGCTTCTCTGTCATAATTAACCCACCTACCTCGAACCTTGGACCGCTTATCTCCCGGACCATCTAAGGGATAAGCATTAGCGTAAAATTCTCTAACAATCTCTGGATCAAACTTAGGTAGAGGGTCCGCTAATCTCATCCAATTTTTTCTCATAAGGCCATTCAAGAAGAGATCATATTCCTCTGGAAGAAAAACTACTTTTCTTTCTGTGATAAAGTACTAGTGTTTTATCTCTTCATACCTCTCCTGTCTTTTAGGATCTCTGAATAAATTTCTATTTGGTCTTTCAGGAGAGGGACTGGTTCTTTTCCTCTTGCTTTTGTGGGATCTAGTAGGAGGAAGTTTAGCGGTTGTCTTTGTTCTAGCCATTTTCCTGCAAAGTCTAGCAGAAGTCAATTTCAAAGGTCCATGTCATCACATGTACAAGCACAATGTGTGTATTTCATCAAATGGTGTGTGCATTTCATCATCCAGGTTAGGCATTTCATCAAACAATCCATGTGTATCTTCATAAATCAAATTTTCATGAATTGATCCATGCACAAACATCCTACATTATTCAGTTATGCCAACAAATCACAATTAAACATTCATAATAATTCATGGACAACAACAATCCAGCATGGGCACTTCCCTAGGGTTCCTCAAAACATAGAGAGCAAAAATCCCAAAATTATTCGATGAAAAATGGAAGAGAGTAAAGTAAAACTTACCTTCAAGGGAAATTAGCAAAGGGAGGAAGGGATTGGTGAGTTAGTTATGTGCCACTGGACCAAGAAATTGCGCCCTATATTTTTAGGAGGGAAAGCATGGTTTTTGGAGAGAAGAGGTTTATGAACCAGCTCTTCCTTTTCTGAGTTTTAACACAGGGTCACGTGTTCTCGCTTAAGCTAAAAGTTTTTCACTTAAGCTAGATTGCCAGGTTTCAGTTTTAAAAGGTCTCGCCCAGGCGATTCAATTTTCGCCTAAGCTAAAAAGCTTCAGTGGCTCAACCTTATTTGGAAGCCATTTTCGCCCAGGCGAGCATAGTTTCGCACAAGCGAAATTGTTCCAGTGGACTCCCAAGTTTTAGCCTAATTCTCGCTCAGGCGATTGCTTTTTAGCTTAAGCAAAATTACTCTAGTGGCCTTTGGATTGTGATTTTCAATTCTCGCCCAGGTGACTTATACTGAGCTTAAGCGAAATTGTTCCAATGGACACCCTAAGTTTTAGCCTAATCTTTGCCCAGACGAAGCAAGTTTCGCTCAAGCGAAACAACTCCAGTGGCTCAACCTTAATTGTAGGACATTTTGAGCTTAAGCGAAAAATTTTTAGCTTAAGCGAAAATATCAGCAAAACTTGTGTTTTAGTTTTCTGCATATCTCGCCCAAGCTAGAAGTTTTAGCCTAAGCGAAAATAATGCAGTTTTTGCCACTTTCAAAAAAAATTTCAACTTTTACTCACCCAATTCATGATGAATTCAGTCTAATTAATCCAGAAATACATATTAATCTATTCCTCAACCAATTATCTTTCATTCCAAGAAGTTTCACATCATCAATTGCAAAATCAAACTCTCAAACTCAAATTTCAAAATTTGGTCACAACAAGGCAATTTTTATCATGCATGACACATATATTTTGGTTAAAAACACTTAAGCATGCTTGGTTTGCCCTATCAAGACATTTAAATGTTAAAACTTATCCTTGTGCATACAAACACATAATATAAACACAAACACAATTAACACACAAGATAGAATTAAAATGTGAAAACATAATTAAACACTGGGTTGCCTCCCAGGAAGCGCTTGTTTAACGTCACGAGCCTGACGCCTGTATCATTATGGTTCGTCCAATTGGATGATTGTGGCAAGATTATCAACCTCACCACCAAAGTAGGGCTTCAGTCTTTGCCCATTCACAACCCAACTTTTTTTGGATTCAGGATCCTCTAACTTAATAGCTCCATAAGGTTTGACATCCTTGACAAGAAATGGTCCTGACCATTTTGATTTGAGTTTTCCAGGAAATAACCTTAACCTGGAATTGAACAGTAACACTAATTGGCCTGGGTAGAATTGTCTCTTGAGAATTTTCTTTTCATGATAAGCTTTCATCCTTTCCTTGTAGAGCTTAAAGGATTCATAAGCACTGTGTCTCATTTCTTCCAATTCCTGCAGCTGTAATATTCTTTTCTCTCCTGCTGGCTTTGAATCAAAATTTAGAAATTTCAAGGCCCAGAATGCCTTGTGCTCCAACTTGACTGGTAAGTGACATGATTTACCATATACCAGTTGAAATGGGGATAAACCAGTAGGAGACTTATAAGCAGTTCTATACGCCCAGAGTGCATCATCCAACTTCAGTGACCAATCCTTTCTTGAAGATGTCACAGTTTTCTCTAGGATACGCTTGATTTCCCTATTTGACACCTCTGTTTGTCCATTGGTCTGTGGATAATAGGGTGATGCAATTTTATGTCGAACTCCATAATGCTCCAAACATTTCTGAAGTTGAGCATTGCAAAAGTGTGAACCTCCATCACTAATCAACACTCTTGGGGTACCAAACCTGCAGAAGATATTTCTCTTGAGAAATTTGATCACTGATTTGGCATCAGCCTTAGAAGTTGCCATTGCTTCAACCTATTTTGTCACATAATCAACTGCAACCAAAATATATTCATTGGAGAAAGAAGATGGTAGTGGTCCTACAAAATCGATTCCCCAACAATCAAAAGCTTCTACTTCCAAAATAATATTCAGAGGCATTTCATGTCTTTTTGAGATTCCCCCGATCCTTTGACAACTATTGCACTACTGAACATATTTATGTGCATCCTTGAACAAGGTAGGTCAATAGAAACCAGATTGCAGGATTTTTGCAGCTGTCCTTTCTCCTTTAAAATGTCCACCATAAGGGGAACTGTGACAATGCCACAAAATACTTTTAGCTTCTTCATTAGACACACACCTTCTTAATAGTTGATCAGCTCCAATTTGGAACAAATGAGGATCATCCCACACATATTGTTGTGCATCTCTCAAGAATTTCTTCTTTTGGTGCCAATTAAAATCTTCAGGTATGAGCCCTGCAGCTTTGAAATTGGCCATGTCAGCAAACCATGGCCTTTCTTGCACCATCATCAGTTTTTCATCAGAAACTCTTCCTGCACCTCTGATTGAGTATTGGTCACCTCAGCATTTACCAATCTGGACAAATGATCAGCTACAAAATTTTCTTTTCCCTTTTTGTCTTTAATTACCAAATCAAATTCCTGCAGCAATAAAACCCATCTAATTAATCTTGGCTTCGAATCATATTTGGTTAACAAGTACTTAATTACAGCATGATCAGTATATAATGTAATAAATGAACCAATCAAATATGATCTAAATTTTTCCAATGCATATACAATAGCTAACAATTCCTTTTCAGTTGTTGCATAATTGATTTGAGCTTCATTAAGGACTTTAATCTAAACTTTAGATTTTCTCTATCCTAAAACTGCTCCTATGGCATAGTCACTAGCATCACACATTAATTCAAAACCTAAATTCCAATCGGGAGCAATTATCATAGGAGCTGAAATTAATTTTTGTTTTAACAATTCAAAAGCATGCAAACATTCAGCATCAAGTTTAAAAGGTGTATCCTTATTGAGTAGATTGCTGAGTGGTTTGGCAATTCTGGAGAAATCCTTGATGAATCTCCTGTAAAAGCCAGCATGACCTAGCAAACTCCTAATGCCCTTCACATTGGTTGGTGGTGGAAGTTTTTCTATGATTTCAACTTTAGCTCTATCAACTTCAATTCCTTTAGCAGAGATTTTGTGACCCAACACCACACCTTCAGTGACCATGAAATGACACTTTTCCTAATTCAGGACCAAACTGGTATCAACACATCGCTTCAGTACAATGTTCAGATTTTCCAAACATTGATCAAATAAAGCACCGAATACGGAAAAGTCATCCATAAAAACTTCTATACTTTTCTCTACCAAGTCAGAGAAAATTGCAAGCATGCACCGTTGAAAGGTTGCTGGTGCATTACACAACCCAAATGGCATTTTCCTGTAAGCAAACACACCAAAAGGACAAGTAAAAGCAGTTTTTTCCTGATCTTCTAGATCTACAGCTATTTGATTATAACCGAAATATCCATCAAGAAAACAATAAAAAGCTTGTCCTGCTAACCTTCCTAGTTGCCTGGTTTAATTTTCTATAATCTATACACATTCTCCAACCTGTGACTATTCTAGTGGGGATTAATTCATTTTTATCATTACAAACTACAGTCATACCTCCTTTTTTTGGAACTACATGGACTGGGCTGACCCAAGCACTGTCGGAGATTGGATAAATCATACCTGCATCAAGTAACTTCATCACTTCTTTCTTGACCACCTCTTTCATGGTTGGATTCAATCGCCTTTGGGGTTATGCTACAGGTCTATAATCTTGCTCCATGTGAATTTTGTGCATACAATAGGATGGACTGATTCCTTTCAAATCAGATAAAGTCCAACCTATGGCACCCTCATTGGCTTTAAGAACTGAGATCAACTTTTCTTCTTCAGAAATCGTTAAGGCATTGCTGATCACCACTGGTTTGTTACCTCCATCTGCAAGAAAAACATATTTTAAATGGGAAGGTAGTGCTTTCAACTCCAGCTTTTGACTTTCAGTTTTCTTTTCTTGCTGCAATTTCTCATATTGTATTTTATCCGATGCAATTGCTTCTGCTGAATTCAATTGTATCAAATATTCATAAACTTTCTTTTCATCTTCTTTTTCCAACTCATAGCAAACACCAATTAAAGCTTTCCCAAGTGGACTTGCTTTTGTCAATTGCTTCCTGGCTGATAGACAAATTTCATCTATCACATCCATTTTGAAACATTGTTGTTTGTCTTTGGGGTGCTGGATTGCTTCAAAAACATTAAAGTTGACTTCATCATCATGCACTCTGACCTTTAGTTTGCCATCATCCACATCAATAATGTCCTTTGAAGTCTTCATAAAAGGTCTTACTAGTATTAGAGGAACTTCAACATCTTCCTCAATATCCATCACCATAAAGTCAACTGGGAACATGAATTTATCAACTTTAACTAGGACATCCTCTGCCACACCATAAGGATATTTCATGGATCTATTAGCTAACTATAATATCATCCGTGTAGGCCTTACTTCCAAATCTCCTATTCTTCTTAGCATGGACAAAGGCATCAAATTTATACTGGCACCCAAATCAAGTAATGCTTTACCTACTGGCAATGTCCTGATTGTGACTAGAATAGTGAAACTTCAAGGGTCCTTGAACTTTTGAGGCAATGATTTTTGGATTATAGCACTGCACCTTGCTTCAAGCTCTACTGTTTCTTCAGAAAATCTTCTTTTCTTTGTCAGGAGATCTTTCATGAATTTTGCATAGGTTGGCATCTGCTCCATAGCTTCCACAAATGGAATATTAATCTGCAATCGCTTGAAAATATCCATGAACCTTGCAAATTGTCTTTCCTTATCCTTTTTGGAAGGATTTTGAGGGTAAGGTAGGTTCTTCAACTGTGGTACCTGTTTCTCACCTGTCTCCCTCTTTTTCTCTTTATTTCTATTTTTTTCTTCTTTTTTTTTTCTCTTCTATTCACATACTCACTTTTATTTTTCTCTTCCTCTCCCTCACACTCATTTTTCTCTTTCTCATTTTCTTTTCTCTCCAAGACTTCCTCCTCCACAACTAAATTGTCTCCGATTCCACTTCCCACAATTTTACCACTCCTGGTAGTTATTGATTTACAATGTTCCTTGGGATTAGTTTAGGTGTTGGCTAAAAAATGACCTGCCTGTTGATCTGATAGTTGTTTAGCCAACTGTTCAACCTGTGTTTCAAGATTTCTGATTGAAGCTTCGGTATTTTTCTGATTGGTTATAGAAGTTTGTATGAATTTTTCTAGAGTATCCTCCAATTTGGCTGTTCCTTCATACACAAATGGATTTTGTTGTTGATGTTGATAAGGAGGTTGTCTATGTGAAGGACCAGCATCTTGTTTCCATCCAAAATTCTGACTTTGATTGTTTCTCCACCCCTGTGAAAAGTTATTATTGTTAGAGAAATGACCTGTTCTTTCTTGATTACTCACATATTGAACTTCTCCTTCTTGTGGGCTACTTTGATATGAACAATGACCATCGAGATGATCACCTCCACAGAAGTTACATCTCATGGGTTGTTGTTGACTAGGAGAAGATTGTACTGCTTTTAACTGCTCGAGTAAATTAGCCATCTGTTTGGTCAATGCTTCCATCTGCTGAGTCAGAATTTTATTCTGAGCTAAAATTGCATCTGTAGTACTAAGATCAAGCATTCCTTTCCGTTGAACTGTTTGTCTATTATGTTGAGCTTGATGGTCTGTAGATGCTAGTGCCTCGATGATTCTTGTTGCTTGCTCTGCATCTACAGACATCATTGTTCCTCCAGCTGCTGCATCTAATATCATTTTGGTGTCTAGCCTCAGACCATTGTAGAAAATATTTAGCTGAGCAACATCTTCAAATCCATGATTTGTGCATCTCCTCAATAAAGAATTAAATCGTTCCCCAGCTTCACAGAAGGGCTCATCTGGTTCTTGTCTAAAAGTAGAAATCTCAGCTTTTTCCTTAATGTAACGAGAAGGTGGAAAGAATCTATTCAAGAATTTATCTTCTACATCACTCCACCTGTTCAGACTCTAGTTTGGATGTGATTTAAGCCATTCCTTTGCTTTGCCTGTCACAGAAAAAGGAAACAAACACATATAAACATGGTCAAGATCTTCTTCTGCAAATCCCATAGTTCCTATCAGTTCATAGAATGTAGACAAGTGAATATATGGATCTTCATTATCCATTCCAGTGAATTGATGAGAACTGATTAAGCTAAGGAAAGCTGGCTTCATTTCCAATGTTTTGGTGGTGGGCAGTATTACTATGCTGGAAAAATATCTTGGCCCTTGATGCATAGCATATTCTCCCAGTGTTCTTCTAGGTGGGGTTGGTCCTTATTCCGCCATATTTTCTATTTCCTGGTGTGTGATGGAAGTGCTGGAAGATTTTTCTGTTGTTGTTCCTTGCTTTTTCTTGTTTTTGCCTCTATTTCTTCGAGCTATTTTTTCTATTTTTGGGTCAAATGCTAATTGATCTTTAGAAACCTGACCTTTTAAGAACATAAATCAAAACATCTCAAGTAAGGGTTAGTGAAAAAAGAGAAATCTAAATAAACTATCTAATAAAATACAAAAAAATTCATAAAGCTGAATGGGATAACTTTAAAAATTTCAAAAGAAAACCGTTCCCCGGCAACGACACCAAAAATAGTTGTTGAATCTTTTGGCAAGCGTACCAATAGTCAACTGTAGTATAATGATTTTCAAGTAAAAGTATCGATCCCACGAGGAACAGTTTCAATGAAATAGATAATTTTATCTCAAACAACATATATACAGGAATATTCAATCTAATTCATAGTGGACTTTGATAATTTATACTACGTCGCATGAAAGTAAAATAGTAATAGTAAGTAAGTTTAAGAAAATTTGATATGAGAAGTTAGGATTGAATTCATCTATCTCACTCATCTGCAATCTGGATGAATATAAACATATAGCATCTGAAATTACCAATATTGATGCAACACACAGAAGTCATTTATACCAATTCCTTGCGTATAAAATTCATAAGATCAGCTCCTTGAATATTGATTCCTCACATATCCAACAAACTGTCCAGCATTATATTCAGGTGTTATAAGCAATTGATATACTGAAATCTATTCCTAGCATCACAGTATATCAAGTATGTTTGTTCAGATAAGATTTTTAGAATTACTTTCCAGTATCATCCAAAATTCACATTCATGAAACTATTGATCAGATAGAATCAAGCATTAAGAGCAGAACAAAAATACCAATCTTGAATAAAAACAGAACTGCTATAAAGAAATATCACCAGATTACATCCGAGTTCGAATCGATTACATTCAACACAAGAGAAAAGGATTAGCCACTAATGGTAGCTATTGACATTCTAAGAGATGAAGAAGAAGATCCTACAACTGAGGTTGAAGAACGACTCTTTCAATACTCTGTGATTTGATTCCCGCGTTTTTCTCCTTCTTTCTTCCTGATCCATAAGTATATATACTGCATGAACTCTCACTTAAGCTAAAATATTCTCGCTTAAGCTAGAAAGTACTTCATGGTGAAGAAAGGTCATTCTCGCTTAAGCTAAAATATTCTCGCTTAAGCTAGAAGGTACTTCATGATGAAGAAAGGTCATTCTCGCTTAAGCTAAAATATTCCCGCTTAAGCTAGAATGACTTTTAAATTAATTTCTCCCTGGACGAATCTCGCTCAAGCGAGATCATTTTCGCTTAGGCTAGAATGGCTTGTGAAAGGTACTTCTCTATCAGCTCTCGCTTAGGCGAGATCATTCTAGCTTGGGAGAATTGTTGCAGGATTTGCTCTTCTCTCTTAATTTACCTGAATCATATACAAAATAGGGATCAAATGATTTCTTTTTAATAAAAAACTCAGAAACATATGCTTACATTTCATCTTTGTTAGATTAGGGAAAATTGATACAAATGTTCACAATTTAAAATAGAAGTGCCAAAATTTCATATGAAAAATTACTACTTTTTAGCACTTATCATAGGTAAAAATACATCTGCAGGTAAAACCTAAACTGATAGATTATTATCTGTACCCCTTCTTAAAGTTGACTGTCCAAAGCTCAGTAGGTCAAAGTCCTATACACATTTACCTACATTTTTTTAACTTTTAGTGATAGTTTTTCTCCATAGGTACAAGTCTTTTTTTTTTGTAGTGATTACTTAAAAAAGTATTTATGTAAGATATGACTTGTTAAAAGTATTATATTTGTTTGAGAAAAAATGTACTAAATTTTTTTTATATATATTATTTTGTTTTAAAATGTTATTTTAAAATGTGTCAGCATGTGTATTTCTATAAAGATGTCAAAGCACTATTTTGATTCGTGTAACCTATGTTTTGAATGATACAATGCATAAAACATTTTTTCATCAACCTATGTCACACGATGCACAAATATCATGGAGAGACACCGGAAATAAAAATACATCTTTTGTAAGCTATAAATGATCGTTACACCATTATGATGTATCTTTCTTTCACTTGCATTCCTCTTTACAAAGTATCCAATGCCTTTTGTTGTTATAACAGAATGATTTTGGAAAAGAAAGTTGTCGTTTCTAATTTTTCCTATTGTTAGATTTAGTATCCAATAAAAAATATATTAATTGAATAAGTAAAAATATATATTTTATTACAGTCTCACATTTATTTTTTATTATTAAAAAATATTTGTATTATTATATAAAAATTATGTTAAAAAAATTAATGAGATTTAACTTATCTTAAATTTAAATCTTTTCATATTTTTAAAATCTAAAGTAAAAAAGTAATTCAATTATTTTACAACTATGTGAATAAAAAAATTGTTAATTTTATAATATTTATAATTTATAAATATCATTTTGAATAATTTAAAGTATAAAATTAATTAGATGCATACGACTAACAATAAAATATTAAAAAGTATTTATGTAAGATATGTATTAGGCTAACAAAGTTTGAACAACCAATCGATCTATTAAGACAACAACCAATTGAACTATTATGACAAAAATAAATGTTGATTATCTAATGTTTTACTTTGGTATGTGATGATTAATTGATTATTAGCTTTGGTCTTTGATGCTCGTCTTGTGTTCTCGGCACCTTCTAATATTTCAATAGCTAATACTCTAAAGTTGTTGTGTGACAATTTTTTTATAATGACATCTTCTCATGAGCTGATGATATTCCACTTTTTCGATAGTATCTTCTTACCAACTTATCTTCTAATAGCATTTTTTATATTCTCTGCTTCAACATGATGATCTTCTTATTTTTTAATAATGCTTATGATCATCTAAACTTCTTATCTTTTGGTTGTATATCTTCTAATTACTAGTACAAATTAGAAGACATGTCACAATCAAAAGATATGAAAATAAGAAGACTGTAGCACTTACGTCTTGATTAGACAGTCCAATGTGTGATATTTTTCTGTTGAAGGTTGAAGAACCAAACTTCTATTCTTCTGAGAAACCATGTAATAAAAGACATCTACTAGAGATACTAGATTGTCTCATAATTCGTGTTGAAAAAGGAGCCTAAGTTGACCATCTTATGAAGACTTTCTCAATAGATCACATTCTCATATTAGAAGACATTATCTTATGGAACCATCTAACCATATGAAGACTTACCTTCTACTTATGTATGTATCCCTAGAAGATGAACTATCAATTTATCATAATCAAGATCAAATTATTCGTGTTACTTGAATGAAGGTACAAGTTAATTAGACTAACATTGAGAAGAACAATTCAGGCAATTTGATGAGAGATTCAAAGATCAAAACTTTGAACGAAGACTTTGTTTTAAGCTCAAAAGTTAATGAAAAACACAGGATGATGTATATGATTAGAAACTCACCCTTTACTTTGATAATCTGGAGTTTATAATTAAGTGGACGAAGCAACTATAATGTAGAACAAACCTAAAAGCTGAAAATCACCACGAGAAAGTATTTCTCACACATTTTAAATCTGTAAAGCCATAAAAAAGAGAGTAAAATAGTGTAAAAAGGTGATAAGTAAAGCTCAATATTAGAAAAGGGGACAAGTTAGTGATAATCTTTTAGAGGTGCATTTAATGCAAGCTCAAGATCAAGGAAAAAGAGAATCATCCACTCTAATTGAAATGAATAACGTCTTTGTATAGATTCTCTCTATCCTTTCCTGTTGCAATCTTTGTCCATGTACACTCATCTCGAGTAATTATAAGCCTTATATAGAGAACCTTATAGTCAGCCTGGTTTACATATCCTTCACTTAAGTGAAGTTACCTTTGTAAGCAAAACATAAATATTTTTTCTCTATGAGAGTAGATTGGGAATCCTACCATCTTAACCTTTTATTGAGCTAGGAGATTTGCTTGTTAGTAAAAGAATACCTGGGTTGAGTCAAGAGTGACTTATTGTAAAAAAAATAGTTGGTGGAAAGCCATGAGTGACTTTGTATCAAACAATACTTGATTTTCAAACTTAGGGGAGTTTTTATTGTAAAACAAAAGTGGTGAGAATACTTGATGTAAGTCAGATGTGGCCGGAAGAATATTTGTTTGTATTTCTATTGAAATAGTGAAACTTTCTAAAAGGTACTTAGAAGAGATTAGACATAGCTCCCTTGAGTGAAGTAGTATAAAATATTGTTTTTTCTAATGTTCTATTATAATATATTTTATAATTGGTTTATAACTTAAATAGTTTTATAAAAAAATATTTTGATTAACGTTAGCTTATTAGAAGCTTTTGATAAACTGAACAATTCTTCAAAACTGTTTTTTGTGGACGTTTTTAAACCTTATTGTCCATTATTATCTTCTGCGTTTTTAAAGAATGCATGAAAATTTTTTGTTCCAAATTCTTGTCTCATTGTCCCAATAAATAATAAACGTGATGTCATTTAATATTTTTTTATATGTTATGTAACTCATTAAATGACATAACATTTATTAATTGGTTGAGATAAGAAATGAGATAGAGATCTAGGACAAAAAAATTTCATCCTTAAAAATACCTTTTTATAGGTTTTTGAAATATCCTTTCTTCACTTGTTTTGTTTCTTAAAAAAATCTCATGATTTCAAATATATAACACACGTTCTATTTACACTGTATCCAATGCCTTTTGTTATTAAAACATAATAAGTTTGAAAAAGAAATTTGTCATGTGTAATTTTTCCGGTTGTTAGATTTAGATACAACCCTAATAAAAAATAAATCAATAGGATTAACAGAAAAAATATATTGTATTATAGTCTCACATTATTTTTTATTATAAAAACAATATTTATAATGTTATATGAAAAAAATTATCTTTAAACATTTAAAGGCAAATTTTTCTTAAATGTAAATCTTTTAATAATTTTAAAATATAAATAATAAAGTAATTCAATTATTTTATAACTATAATGTGAATTTGTAAAAGTTATTAATTTTATAATATTTATAATTCAAAAATAGCATGTTTGAATAATTCAAATTGTAAAATTAATTAGATGCACACTACTAAAATCAAATGTTACTTTAAGAAAGTATTTATGTAAGATATGCCTAATTAATAGTGCTATAATTGTTTATGAGAAAAAAATACTAAATTTTTTATAATATAAATCATCTTGTTTTGAGCACTTAAAACACTAGAAAAAAAAAAACTCAATGAGTATAAGTCAGTTGACGACACACATTGAATTTGTGGAGAATTTGTGTTTACATAGCATAGAATACACTCTTGTGAAAGGATGATGAACTTTAAATATAACTAAATCTTGAAGCAAGTAATTACAATATTATTATATTCAACAAAAACATGCAAAAAAAGTTAAATAAATTAGCCCAAATACTTGTACTTTAAAAGCCTAATATTTAAATCTACAACACCGAATGGTTGTTTTTGTCTTTTTACCTATGGAAGGAAAGAATGTTATCAACTAACAACTCTATATTTTGAAAATACATACTAATATTATATTTGAATTTAATTAGTATATAGGTTAGTATAACACTTTTTTACCCCGACATTCAATCATAATCCTTGATTTATGATAAGTTTGTTAACTTTACCAATTAACATTTTAAAAGTCATGTAAATGAAAAAAAAAGGTATGATTTGATTTAATGTCAGTGTAATATTCTTTTATACTGTTAGTGCATATTAATTAAGCTCAATATATTTTAGTTCTCTATTTTTGTAAGTTATTTATGACTTTTAAATAAGTTTGGTTAAAATGTCATAAAATATTATTTTAAAAGTTTAATTAGTATACACTAATAGTACAAAAGACTTTTACACTTCCGTTTAATCATATATCTTTATTTAGATTACTTTTAAAGTATTAATTAGTAAAGTCAATAAACTTATAATAAATCAAGGATTGTGATTAGATGTTAGTGTAAAATTCTGTCAATATATATAAATTAAACTCTTATTTTAAAGCGTGTAATATTTGAGTTTGTTTAGACTTAAAAAAAACGTGATTTTTATAAAAGTAAAAACTTTTTATGTTTTAATACAATTATAAAAGGTATTTTTTAAATTATATCATCTTTCTATTTTTCATAAAATAATTTTCATATCAGTTTATTTTTAAAAACTACTTCAAATTATTTATCAAAATAAACTGTTTTTAGCTTCTTTTTTTTTTTTTAATAATTTTTAACCAAACTTTTATCATAAAAAATTTGAACAAAATACAAGATGTTAAAGTAGCACTTTGTGATGAAAGAATTAATGAAATCTTGTTTATAAGCTGCATGAAAAAAAAAAAAAAAAAAAAAAACGAAGAAAGAAGCGCATATGAGAAAAAAACACAGAAGAAGAAAACTTGCACGATAACTTTAGTCTATTAATTCCTTATCTAAAAAATTGAACCAAACCCATAATTGACTCATCTAATTTGGTGAAGGCTCAACTAATCTATTATAACATTAACAACTGCATTACTATCCATGTCTCACAACTACTCCAACACACACATTGCATTCTTACTATATAAGACCAAGAGTTGAATTTCATTTCACACAATCCAAATAGTTATTCTATTCTCCTTGATCAAACAAACAAAGCACAAAACATGTCTCTGGGCTCATTAGTTTTTGGTGTTCCAATGTTGCTTGCCTTTGCACTCTTGGCAATGCCAATTTGCATGGCATTAGCAACACAACCCATAATTGAGTTGTACATGCATGACATTCTTGGGGGCAGTAACCCAACAGCAAGGCCAGTGACAGGGTTGTTGGGAAGCATATACAGTGGTCAAGTGCCATTTGCCACCCCAGTGGGATTCAACACTCCACAAGGCGGAATTCCAATTCCCAATGCAAATGGTGCCATTCCCACAGTCAATGGTGTCACTGGCATTCCATTGGGAACTGGCTTGGCTGGCACCACCTTTGCACCAAACAACAACAATAATAACCCAAACAATGTACCATTGCAGCTAGGGCCTGATGGGTTGGGGCTTGGTTTTGGCACAATCACTGTGATTGATGATGTGTTGACCTCTCAACTTGAATTGGGGTCACAGGTGGTTGGGAAGGCTCAAGGGGTGTATGTGGCTAGCTCAGCTGATGGGAGTAGGCAGATGATGACATTCACTGCTCTTTTTGAAGAAGGGGAGTATGGTGATAGCTTAAACTTTTATGGCTTGTATAAGATTGGAAGCAGCAAGTCACAATTATCTGTGATTGGAGGCACAGGGAAGTTCAAGGGTGCAAGGGGGTTTGCTGAGCTTAAGCCTCTTATCCCACCAGGGCAAGTCTCCACTGATGGTGCTGAGACATTGCTCAGGATCACTGTGCATTTGAACTACTAAACTGAGGTGGTGCATGTGCATGCATGTGTGAAGTTGCAGATGCTCTTGTATTTTTGGCAATTTGGTTGCTGAATGTATTTTAAGTCTTGGTTTTATTCCCATGAAAAACCTTTGGGTGAGTTAGTCCTTTTGAATTTGGGAACTTGGACTAATGATGGCCAATGAAATCATATGATAATTAGACACATTAATGATAGTATTATTTCAAGACTTAATATAATAGCCCATGAATCACAAAGGAAGTGCTTCTCAACCCCCTGACAACTAAACCTCCTGCACGTCATCATATAGAAAGAAATTTGAAGATAAGTGCATGCCAGCTTAACTCTCATATTCTTAGCTAAACACATATTCAATTAAAGTAAAAAGCAAGTAACAATAACTAAACAAAAGACATTGTTCTTTAATACTCTGACTCCAAGAATGATGGAAGTCTCATACATAAATTATATTTTCAAAATTAATTGCTTCTTCACAGTAACAATTAATTAAAATCTCTCAACATGAGGCCCACACGTGTAGAGAAGAGATGAGGAAGAGGCTGTGGATTTGGATCTACTACTAACAAAAACTAACACATTATTAATTAACATTTGACTTATAAAAAAATAATTAATTAAAATCTCAAGCACTATCCCAAAATCAACAACAGTAATCATAAACCAAGATCAGAAGTACAAACCGAGATCAGAAGTACAAGACCAAACTACAGAAACACAATTCCATATAATTCCAAAATCAATAATTATGGAAAAGTAGAAAAAGAGGCACAAATCTTCAATTAATGCATAATGTCTAAAAAAAATGTATAATATTGTGGTAGCACCGTAGCACAACCTATAGCAACATTTATTTAAAAATATATGACAATAGTTTGCTGAATTCATGTATAGCAACATCTTTAACAAATATAACTAAGTAAATATTGCTATAGGAGTTAAATGTTGTAATTGATGAAGATCATTTCCAATTCATCATCATAACTAACTAGTTATTAGTTGACCTTCACTTTTATGGGCATTTGAGCACATTCATCACGGTTTTAAAATAACTTCTCCATGGATGCAATGTACAACACAGTGACGAAAAGGTGAAGAAGCCAGCTACTCACCCTGAACCTACCTACAAAAACAGCAGTTAGTAGCAGTAAACTACAAGTTGAACCAGCTTTCTCTGACTTCAAATTACACTTTGCATACAAGTCATTGAATGCCATTGTGGCTGATAAATTTTTTATGGAGCATATGCATCAAATATGAACTTTAAAATCATTAAGAGCTAAACAAGTGGTAGTAAAAATAGTCAGCTTCCCTTTTATGATTATCTTTGTGAGTTCTATTGTTCCATATCCTCCACCCTATTCGGTTTCTTTTTTCAGGTGTTCCAATGGAGCATGTAGAGCATAACTTTAGTATAAACATTTCAGCGAAAACTTTAAGTCATACTTTGTGTTTCATCTTTATCAATTCTAGCCGAGTCTTAAATTATTAAACCATCTATCCCTTACTGATTGCTTTTCAGTAGATACTAAAAAATTGTTTAAACAGGGGATCATGGTGAATGAAAAAGTAAAATTGGTACCCTTAGAAAGAGTTCCCAAAGGTAGCTATAGAATAATCATAGGGGCATCACCAGTCTTTAAATGTTATAAAATAATTTGTTAATAATTATTTTCCATTCAACCAATGCCATAACAAATAAACAATCCCCATGAGGTCGTTGTGTATCAGTTTTTACTCTGATTACTAACATTTTCCAAGTAATAATGCAAGATATTTTGTCAATTATATCTGAACTAGAACAATACAGTACTACACTATCCGCGTTAATATGGAAATTCTACAATTATCATTTTTAGCTTTTAATAAAAGGTGAAGCAAAATGACCATCACTCAACAAAAATCTTCCAAGGGTATAATACTGATACAAAAGGCATAAAGACACTATCACTCAGCAAAATCAACTACCATACATCTGTTTTTTAAACCTTGCTAACTGGATTGTAATTGTTACTTTTGCTCTACAAATTGTCTCATCAGTGCATTGAAAATAAGCGTGTCTCCAGTTCCAGTTCATCAATAGGCTTCCAATCACAGCCCAAAATCCAATGGCATAGCCAAGTGCTATGACAAAGTAAACCATAATTTCTCCGGTTTGTGTTCTTTTCCATCTTCATCTTCAACTTCTCCATGTTGGGAATCATTAGCAAAACACTCATTTGGCCGTGGATGTCCACAAAGAAATGGATTGCCAGCATAAATAAAGGGATCATCAAGGCTTGACAATTGATTTCCTCTTGGAATTGGTCCTGAAAGGTGGTTATATTACAAATTTAAGTGGCTTAACCAAGTTAAACTTGACATACTATCTGAAATAGTGCCAAAAAGTTTATTATGAGAGAGGTCAAGAGATTCTAGTGATTTCATATCTCCTATCTTTTTAGGGATATGTCCTGATAGGTGATTGTATGACAGATTTAGGCCTTGCAATGCAGAAAGTAATGTTATTCCTTCAGGAATAGATCCACTCAAATTATTATTTGACAAGTCCATGTTGGCTACCAATTTTAGAATTTTAGATTTCTGGTATAGTCAAGTTCTCTTCCTTTTATGACTTGTCTCACCTCTTGTTCAAACCTTTCAATATATCTAGGCCTTCACTCGGTTGGGTGACAAAAGATTTCTTTCCTGAAATCATTCCGGTGAGATTTCCAATGCAGTGGGGGATTGATCCCATCAAGTTGCTGTTTGAAAGATCCAAGATTTGCAATGCAGAAAGTTTGCACAATTGTAAGGGAATTGCTCCATTCAACTTGTTTTGTCGTAGCCTTAGAATTTGCATTGAGGAGAAAATATTTCCAATCCATGAAGGTATAATCCCAGACAAATGGTTTTCACCTAGATCCAAAATAAGTAGGTGTTTTAAATTTGCTAAAGATAATGGAAATCTCCCATAAAGACTGTTATTGTTTAAATGCAACCATGCCAAAGGTAGGTTATCGAGAGAGCTTGGAATAACACCAGATAGTTTGTTGCATGCAAAATTTACCTCATTGAGTCTTTGAGTAACACTCCAACAATTAGAAATTTTACCAGATAACATGTTACCTGAAAGGTCAAGATTGTACAAGGAGTCTATTTTGCACAAAGAATTTGAAATGGGACCACTTATACGGTTGTTTCCAAGAAGCAAGTGAGTAACATTGGGCAACCTATCAGCAATATCTTGAAGAAGTGACCCAGTGAAATTGTTGTTGGTGAGGTTCAAGTGGACAAGTTGTTTGGGCCATCTTATCTCAGATACCAAACTCTCCAAATGATTCAGGGACATGTCTAAGTTGTGCAAGTTGAGAAGTTGACTAAAACTATTTGGAATTTTTCCATGTAAATTATTGTTAGAAAGGTAAAAGGTGTTCAACTTTTGGAGTTGATCAATGCTTTGGGGAATTGTACCAGATAAAGAGTTTCTTGAAAGATCTATATATTTTAGGCTTACAAGTTTCTCTAGACTCTTGGGAATGACACCAAGAAAATGATTAGAAGAAAGAAATAAAGCTTTTAATTTGATAAGTTGGCCAAAACAATCAGGAAGAGACCCGATCAAGTTATTGTTGGAAAGCTCCAATACCTCCAAATTGACAAGTTTTGTCATCATATCACAAGAAAGGGTCCCAACCAAATTACTGTCATATACACGCAAATCACATAGATTTTCAACCTGCCCCAACCATTCAGGCAAACTATCATTAAATTCATTGTTACTCAAATCCAATTCCATTAAAGCGTGCCTAACGCATCCAGGTTGTATATAGTCTCCGAGTGCATCTCTTTGAACATTGTTTCTTGACATATCCAATGCATGAAGACGACAACAATTTCCCAAAATAGATGTTACAGATCCATCAATAACACTTATGTTATTTCCTGAAAGATTAAGGTATTGAATACCCTTTATCCTACCCAACCAAGATGGAACATAATCAAAACTGTTTTCTGAAAGGCCGAGGTAAATCAAAGAAGTCAGATTTTGTAATACAGAAGGAAATGAGCCAGAAAAAACATTATTTGCAAGAAATAGGGAGACAAGTTTGTTACAACTACTCAACCAGAGTGGAGTGGAATTTAAGTTGTTAAGAGAAAGGTCAATGAATGTAATGGAAGTCAAATTATGAAAAGCATCAAGAATTTGAGCTTCAAGACCATTACCTACAAGATTAAGTACTTGCAGTTTGGAAATGGTTGTGGCTCTAACAAGGTTCTGAGGGTGCAACTCGTTTAGATTACAATTCTCCATCTCTATTATTGACAAAGAAGGAAGTGTGTTGAGTACCTGCAACAAGTTTTGTGCCTTACCAAGATACACATAACTCATGTCAAGGTATTCGAGTGAAGAAAGATGAAAAATCCAATCAGAGTCAGAAGCATATAGATGAGTGTTGAAGCTTAGATCAAGAAACTTCAATTTTGTGAGGTTTCCAAGAATGTTTGGGATCCTCCCAGAAAATTGAGAGTCAGAGAGAGAAAGGACTTGCAGATGCTCCAAAGATTGGATGAACATTGGTATGGAGCTGTTATGAAATTTGTTTCCACTCAAGTCTAAATAAGTGAGGTATTTAAGGTGCAATATAGAAGGATGAACTTGCTGAGCTTCAAGCTCACTATTATAAAAGGAACAGTTTGGTGTAAAATCTCCTTGGTCCCTAAGAGGGTAGCAAGGATTCCTAAGATCAAGCTTGACAACATGTCCAGTAACATTGCTGGAAGATACACCTTTCCATTGGCAGCAATCACTTCCTTCCCAAGAGGGAAACCTTAATGAAGGATCTTTTAAGCTTCTTTTGAAATTGAGAAGTGATTGCCTCTCTTCTTCATTGCAGCCAAATGATGAATGGCCACAGGAAGATAACAATGCAAAAGCAATAATTAAAAGGAAAAAAACAGCAAAATCAAAGCCTGAGGTTTGCATGTCTGCAGGAGTATCTATATCAACAACGTTATATTGTTGTTTGTGCTAACTATGAGATAGGGTTTTTCTGTGCTAATAAGGAACAATAAATGGGATATATATATTTTTACTGTTGAGTACACTCTGTACCCATCAAAGGAATACTTTGCATGTTTAAGCTGTTTTTCTTACACTGACGCCCATATGAATAGACCCACTAGATTGAATAAGACAAACATAAACTTCCAAAAAAGGATGAGCTTGCACTCACACTAATGATAGTACATTCAAAAAAATCTTATACGGCTGAATAATATGCTAGCAATCTCTGTCATTAGTTAAAATTAATTAAAAAAAATACAATTTTTAGTAATCTCATTTAATATTTCTCTTTCTTAATTTTATAGATTTCCATAAATTACAATATAATAAAATGTGTTAGATGGTGTATTTCTATTATTTCTCAAATCATATTCTAGCTTATACCATACTAGAGAACATACATGAGACTATTCCAGACCTTCCAAATAGAATGGGTAAAATAAAATGTACATTCAGATCTGATATATAAAAAATTTTGGAGTGAATCTCTGATAAGTTTTTTATTTGTGTTCTCTTTAATAAATTTATTTTATTTTAAGTCTTAAATTGTTGTTTAAACAATTTTTTAAAATATTTTAAAATAATTTTAAATGTTATCTAAAGTGTTTTAAAACACTCAAAATAAAATAAAAACTTAATTGAAAATCCAACCCAAAAAGCGAGATCTAATGTAAAGTTTTTTAATTTATCATCCATCATAAACATATTTAAACCAAAATCTATCCATCTATGTTGATATAAAGCAATACACGTGATTTTCCTTTTTCTAATGAAAAATGTCATGTTATGTCATTGTCACAAGATATTTTGCTTAAAAAAAAATCCTACTATTATTTTTTTATCATTTTTTAACTTATGCTAACTAATTTGTATATCTTACATATATTCACATTACCCACCATGAACTGAAGTAAATTTTCTTGTCTTGTCAGCGCGTGTTATCGTACATGATAGAGGGGATGAATGTAATTAGTCAGCCACAAAAAATTAACGAAAATTGATTTGATGAAATTCTCTGTTGCCTATTTATGCAGAATTCTTTTGTTCTCTTCATAGATTTCACATGATTTTCTCGCTCAATGTTACAAAAAAAGGACCCAGGCAGTGCATCCATATTAATGTTAGTGGTTTCGGTAATCGAAGGTGTATATTATAAAAAATATATACCTAATATAATTTGATTAATCTAATTTTTAAATTTAAAATCCTTATCATGCATGATAGAATATCTAGTATTCTAAATAAAAAATAAAATTCATAACATCACAATGAAATTTTGCATAAATAATAATTATTATCTTCTTAATTTTAAGGTAATAAATAAAGTTTTGAATAAAATAAAAGAGTTAGCGAATATTTTAATTTAATGTTAACAAATATAATTATAAAACTAATATTGAAGTTATTTATTTTGGGGAGATTCCATATTGAAAATTGGATTTATTCTAAAATTATTACAAATATTTAACAAAATAAAAAAAATAATTAAATATAATATTTAAAAACATATTATGAGATAATTCTATCCAGATAAGTGGAACTTGTTGGAAGGCAATGCTACTTTGGTTATATTTATTTGTTTCTATTTATTATTTAAATGATAATAATTTTTTTTTATAATTCATTAACAGTACATATACATTTCTAATGTGAAAGAATAATTGATTAACTTGAAAGAGTTAATATAAATTCGAAGTAAAATCTCATTGTCAAGAAATTAGTTGTAGTGTCATTTGAGATCAATGAACTAGAATAAAAATATTGTCTTTATCTATTTATTAACTTTGAATTGTTTTTCCTTCATTTTTATTCAATCTCCTTCTTGTGATTTTTGAAGACTTACACGTACTCCACCTAAATCATTAACTTTTAAATAGTTAATGAAGTATATAAGATACCTTTGTTTTTTTAACATTCTAAATTGAACCTATTGTAAGAATTAATGGTTGCTATGTATCAAACCAAGAGGGCGGAGGTGATTGAATTGGTATTTTTTAAAAATTTATTTTTTTTCTCTTCAAGAAATAGAACCTATTCTTCAATGAGACACTTTGCAGTGATTTGATTTGCATAGATATTTATCTCTTTATTTTAAACACATCAATAATGCGGAAAAATTAAATTCAATTGAGAATTTACAAATTTATATAGAAGCGATTAAAGTAATACAAGTTGATTTGGTTTGTGCAGAAATTTATCTCTTTATTTCAAACACATCAAAGAATGTGGAAAAATTAAATTCAATTTAGGATTTACAAATTTATATGGAAGCGGTTAAAGTAATATGATGAGATGTAGAGACAAAGAAAAAAGAACACACAAACAATTTATACTTATTCACCCAAACCTAGGACTATATCTCCTATCCAGTTTCAATTTACAAGATAACTCATCTAGACAAATTCCACTAAAATAAAATGAGTTACAAACAAACTCACATGCACAAACAAAATTCAGTAATATATTAAGAATACAAAATATATTTAAAACTTAAATAATGTGTGACGCAACAACAACAACAATAATAATAATAATAATAATAATAATAATAAAAACTTTTTTAGGCTTAAATAATTTTTACCTATAAAATAGAATGATTTTGGTTTTGGTGCTCAAACTTTATTTATATTTTGAATTTGATACTTGAAAAAAATTTATTTTTCAAAAAGGTAACGTATTATGAAGAAAATGATATGGATACTAATTCATCAACTTAAATGACGTACGTAAATGTGACACTTTTGTTAGCCATATCATAAGTTAATAGAAGACACTTAGCAACGAATATCAATTTAAATCTTTAAAAAAATTTAGTACTATAATAAAAAAAATAAAAATTCAAATACTAAAATTGAAACAAAAAATTAACATATACTAAAAAGATATTTAACCCAATCATAAATACCACTGATCAAGTTAGAATCATCTGCACATGTATAATCCACAGTCTAATTATGTCGTGTTAAGGTTCATCACAGACTCACGCAAGAACAATAAGAAAGTAAAGGAGATATAAAGTTGTTCAGTTGTTTAAGAAAGGAGGGAGGTAGTGAAAGCTCGTGGATTCGATCCTCACCACTAACAAAATTAACATTACTAACAACACTAACAATTGACTATAAAAAAAAAAAAGAAAGTCAATCGAATTGCACACTCAAAAATCGAGAGGATGAAAGTGAGAGAGAAAAACAAGTAAAACATAGCACAATGCTTAAATATTCATAGCGTAATAGAAAATCGTCTTAACAAAGGTGTATGTAGGGTCTAAGATATACGACATGGTACAACTAACTAACTCGATTCTTATCTTTATGGAACCTTGAGACACTATCACCAGTGAAGCTTTCTTTTAGTATGCAACGATAATGTGCTTATCTAACACTTCTCATAATTCAAAATAATGTCGTGAGAAGGAATCATTTAAAAAATAGCATCATATGTGTCAAACTCCTTTTTATCTACCTCTTTTGCTCCAAGCTATGGGTTCTGAGGAATTGATACAGTATACTACAGCATAAATATTTTAATTTAGACCAAGGAGGAAGCAGAGCCATGAAAGTTGACGAAGGGTGGCAGCTGGTGGGTAAAAGCAGGAGGCTCAAAGGAAGAGGTTGGAAGGGAGGGAGTAGGTTTCAAGGTAGTGAGAGTAAGAAAGCCATCTCCTCCTTCTTTTTTACTCATTTCCTGCATGGTTTCATGGCTAGGGATATGTGGGAGGTTTTCAAGTGTTACGGGACCATAAAAAAGAGGTGGTTATTCCTTCTAAGTTAAACAGAAGTGGCGATAGATTTGGGGTTGTGAGGTTTGCAGGGGTAGAAGATGAAAGGCTAATGGCTTTTAAGCTAGATAAGATATTCATTGGTGATAAGAAGCTCTGGGTTAATAAGCCTCAGTTCAGCATTAACAATGTCAAAGGTAAGGCTTCCTCGAAGGAGAAGCCTTTCTTTAGTAAGGTTGTTCGGGGTGCCTCGGGGCACCAGAAGTCTTATGCCACTGCAGAACAGGGTGGTCTAAACTCGTATGCTGATGCAGTAAAAGCGAATAAGGGCAACGGTGGTGCACCAGCAGAAACCCAGAGCTCAGTGCAACTTTCATCCCAGTTTCTCATCTATAACACCATGGCGGAAGACGTTGATCTCTTGTCCAAAGCTGATATGAATCCTCTTTGTTAACTTAGGATTCTGAAAGGACCCTAGGAATTTAGCTTGTTGTCTCAACAAAATTGATCAAAGTGGAATGCAAACAATTGCCAAAAATAAACTGATTAGAATTACTATCAAACTTCTAGACACCGAATGAAAATTAAAAGTTATTGAAATTCAACGATTAAATGAGTTTTCGAACAGTGTAGGTTTTTCCTGTGCAATTGATCATAGAGTTTGCTGGGCAGAATTGAGTAAGAAGAAAATGGAATGGGAATTGATAAACTCTACACTTCCAAGGATGAAAGATATGTCTACGAGATTGCACACACAAAGGGATGAATTACCTTTGATAAATCTCAAAAGATTATGGATTGTCAAGAACCTAAAGAAGAGAAAACCTCAACTAGTTTCTATATTTTCCAAAAATATTCTGTCTTACATATGAGTCTTACACAAATATATATGCCTAATAAACTCAGCTTGTGTAGGTTTAGTGACTTTCTACATTTAGCTGAAGTTACAAAATAATAAAAAAACTAATAATGAGCAGCTTAATAACAAAGTGTAACTGCCAAAGCAAATTAAACATGTAGTCTAATTATAATTGATAACCTAGGTGGCTGTAACTTTAATTAGACAATTCTGGTCGCCCATCATTACCTAAGTAAACTCCAAGAAAATGAGTTTAATTTATTCCAAACTTCTCTTCTATTAAGGTCAAGCATTTTTCTCTTCAGTCATGAGACAATTAACAATTTTAAACTTTATTTCTTCAATGTTTGGCTCTTTTTGCAAAAGGGCTGCCAATACTTGTTGCATAGCTTTCTTAGCTCTCCTTGTCCTTGCCTTTGTCTTAGGTCCTCCAAGTCTTTCATGTGCTTCAAGCTTCGTGCTCTTCATGTCCTCATCACTTCCCCCTTCTTGAAGAGGATTTGTCCTCAAATCAATAGCATCTTCATCTGCATCAAAGAGGGTTAAATCAGACACATTAAAAGTAGCACTAACATTATACTCATCTGGAAGATCGATCTTATAGGCGTTTTCATTGATCTTTTCTAGAACATGGAAATGACCATTTCCCCTTGGTTGGAGTTTGGAATTTCTTTGTTTAGGAAATCTTTCCGTTCTCAAGTGTACCCAAACTCAATCACCAAGTTGGAACACCACCTTCTTCCTACCCTTGTTAGCTTGTCTTGCAGCTTTCGTTGGTACGGTGGTGAACAAAGGAAGCACTTATACAACTCAACAAAAGCTGCATCACGAAGGAGTTTTTGGGATTAAGGCTACTCCTTTTGGTTTGAACCTAGTAATACTAGAATCAGAGGATTCTACAGATATCAAAAAGATTATTAATGAAAGTTTCTTATGGGTGCAAGAGTGGTTTAGTGAGATAAGGTGCTGGGATCCTTCAGTGGTAGATTCTGAGCGTCTCATTTAGTTGAAATGCATCGGGGTTCCACTTCAAGCTTGGAACATCTCCTTCTTCAAGATCTTGGCGTCTTTGTTTAGGGAACTTGTGCAACTGGATGAGCCGACTGAAAGGGGAGCTAGATTCGACGTGTCTCGGTTTGCAATCGTCTCTAAAGATTGTAGAAAGGTTAATGACATGGTTCACGTCCAGGTCGATGAACTTCCTTTCGTCTTACATGTCACTGAGGAATGGCCATTGGAATCGAATGTTGAACCTAAAGACTTTGAATCTTCATCAGGCTCCTCGTGTAATTTCAGCAACAATGAGGCGGAGCTGGAGGCAGCAGATCGTCGGTGGGAAGCCATGGACCTCGGTCTTGGCCTGGAGGACATTCGCGTAGCCTTGGACCAATCAGCTAAGGTCAAATGCTGTTCCTCAGGGGCAGAGCTGAGCAGCGTAGCAGGCTTAGCAGGAATACCGAATTGGAAACATTTGAACAGAAAGGAGAGAAAGCAAGTTAACATTACCTCCAAAAGTATACAGGGCCATGTGAAGGGAGATGAGGCCTTTACTTTTTCTCACGCATGCGAGGATGGAAAACATGTTTCAATCGCTTCGTCTTCGGGCCATGGAAAGGTTTGCATTGCGTCTCTGGGTTGAGCAGGAGAACAGAATGGGCCTAAATTTTCTTTGTCCTAATGAATCCCTTGGGCCTGTTGAAGGGTTGCCTAAGCCGAGTGGCAATGGGGGGAATCAGACACGACTAAGCCATTTAATTTTAAGAAGTGAGAGTTTTTGCATCATGAGCTTTAGGATGGAAGAAAGCATCTAGCAGTGTGGAAAGAAGTGAGAAGACACAGTGTTGACGATAGTGTTACAGGATTGTTAGGCTCAATAGACATAATCTTTAAGTCTAGCTCTCCTCATATGCCCTACCCAACCCAGAAGGTGTTAGTTAGCCAAACCGCTGGCCCTGAAGATTGTGTAAGTGAAGGTCATGAGGTGAAGAAGGTTGCCTCGGCAGGGATGCGGAAAGCTTTGCAAATATCGGGGTGGTGGGAACACAGACTGATGAGTGGTATGAGGAGGAAATTAGCAGAATGGAAAGGAGAGATAAAGCAGACAAGGAAGGCAGACATGGGGGCTTTTTGGACATGTCTAAATGAAGATTTTCTACAATAAACGTCGTCAGTTAAGGAGAATTCTACAATCTAATAAAGTAGATATTTGTTTGCTCTAGGAGACAAAATGCTCTCTCATTGCCAATTGGGAGGTTAAGGAGGTTTGGGGTGTAGAGGACTGTGAGTGGCGTTCCGTGTCGTCTAATGGTCTGAGTGGTGGTCTTCTGACCATTTGGAGGAAAGGGTTGCTGGAAGTTTTGTGGCACATTCAAGGCAAAGGTTTCTTAGGGCTTGCCTTCAACGTTTTGGGGTTAAATTCTGCAGTTTGGATGTTTAATATCTACTTTCCTTGCTCTATATTGGGGAAAAGAAAATTGTGGGAGGATCTTCTCATGATCAAAAGGGGCTTTCCGGAGATGCGTTAGTGCTTAGGGGGAGATTTTAATGCATTCTTACATGGGTCATAAGTTGTCGGGTCTTCCTTGTCTCATTCTAGAGCGGAGATGGAAGCCTTTGGCCAGTTTATAGTCCAGATGAGATTGTTGGATGTTCCAATCTATGGGAAGCATTTCTCTTGGATTTCTTCTGATGGCTCGACGACTAGCAGGTTAGACAGATTCCTGCTATCTCAAGATTTAATTGATGTATGGAATATTGGCTCCTAGTGGATTGGATCTAGGGAGTTCTCGGACCATTGTTGGATTTTAACAAAAGCTGATGATTTGAATTGGGGGGCCAAGCCTTTCAAACTTTTTTATTATTGGCTAGAGTTTCCTTCTTTCCTTGAGGTGGTAAAAAATTTCTGCCAATCTAATAATGCTCAAGGGTGTCAGGCTTTTAATTTATTCAAAAAATTGAAGGGGCTAAAGGGAGTTATTAAGGGGTGGAAATCTTTGGAGTTGAATAAAGATGAGAAGCAGTTGGAAGCTAAGGTCAAGGAGCTGGAGGAGGTCGATAAGAAGTTATTAGAAGGCCTTGATGTTGAAGGCACGGTAAGAAAGTCTCTTTTAACTGCTTATTGGGGGCTAACTTGGATCGCTGGAAGAGCTATTCTTCAAAAATCTAACGTTAAATGGGCAATGCATGGTGATTTTAATTCAAAATTCTTCCATAGCTGCTTTAAGCAGAGGTGCTCAAGGAATAGTATTTTAGCTGTCTAGACGGATCAGGACTGGGTAGAATCAGTGGATGCAGTGAAAGCCGAGGTGGTGTGACATTTTCAGGAGATGTTTATGGAGAGAGGATCCCATAGGCTATCCCTGGACGGGGTTCATTTTAGCCAGTTATCTATTGGGGATAGTACTTCTTTAGAAGTTCCCTTCTCTGATGAAGAGATCAAGGTTGCAGTGTGGGCTTGTGAAGGGGGTAAAAGTCTGGGTCTAGACGGCTTCAGTATGAATTTCTATAGATCATGTTGGGACATAGTTGGGGGATACCTGGTAAAGGTGGTGCAGGTATTTCACGTCACCGGGAAGCTCTCTAGATGTTTCATGTCTTCTTTCTTAGCTTTGATTCCCAAGGTGGCTAGTCATGGTATCTTATCTCAATATAGGCCCATCTCTCTCATGTCGAGCATCCATAAAATTATCTCTAAAGTGCTGACAGGAAGGCTTAAAAGAGTTCTCGGAGGGATTATTCAGGGGTTCCAAACAGCTTTTCTCCCAGGTAGATCCATTCTAGATGGTGTTCTGGTTGCCAATGAAGTCATCGATTGGGCTCACAGGTGCAAAAAACCTTGCTTTTTGTTTAAGGTAGATTTCAAAAAGGCTTTTGACTCAGTTAACTGGCAGTTTCTGGATTATATGCTTGGTAGATTGGCTTTTGGGGCTAGGTGGAGGATGTGGGCTTTTAACTTGGTTTGTAATAGTCATATCTCTATTCTAGTCAATGGTAGTCCAACTTGTGAGTTTAAACCTGGAAGGGGGATTAAGCAAGGCGACCTGCTTTCACCTTTCTTATTCTTGGTGGTTGTAGAAAGGTTTGCAAGGTTGTATAGATCAGCTATCTTGAAAGGAGTTTATAGAGAGATAACGGTGGGGGAGGAGGCTAACTTCTCTTTGCTTCAATACGCCGATGATGCTATCCTGATGAGAGCGGCTGATTTTGAGACTATTTGGATGGTGAAAGTCATTCTTAGAGGTTTCAAGATGGCCTCTGGTCTGGAGGTGAATTTCTCTAAAAGTCATTTCTTTGGTCTTAACGTGAATCCACGTTTTGAGCATGCAGCAGGTTGTATTCTCAATTGTTCGGTAAGTTCTCCTCCTTTTAAATTCATGGGAATCTTGATAGGGCTTAATCCTAGGAAGGAGGTAGCTTGGAAAGCTCTAGTGGACCTATTTAAGCAGAGGTTAGCAGTTTGGAAGGGGAAGAACTTATCCTTCGGCGGTCGTCTGGTTATGATAAACTCAGTGTTATCAAGTCTTTCACTTTACTACTTCTCGTTCTATAGGGCACCTGTAAAGGTTGTCAATACTCTTCAGGGTTTATAGCGGAGATCTTTGTGGAATGGAAATACAAATGGAAATAAAATTTCTTGGGTAAGTTGGGAGAAAGTATGTCTTCCCAAGAAGGAAGGGGACCTGGGGGTAAAATGCCTTAAGACTTTCAATCAAAGTCTTCTGGTGAAATGGAGATAGAGGTTTATATCAAACACGAACTCCTTATGGGCTCCCTTGCTTCGGAATAAATATGGTGATTTCCTTACCCATCCCTTCCAAGGTTTGCCGAGGGCAAAGAGTTCTATCTGGTGGAGGGATATTTGGTTTATTGATAGTCCTTCGGCTCATTTGCCGGGATGGTTCAATCTTCATATTCGAAGGATGTTAAGGGATGACAGCGAGACTTCCTTTTGGAATCATAACTGGGAAGGGGAAGGGATTTTGAGAATCCTTTTTCCTAGGCTGTTTGAGTTGGCAAACAACAAGAATGCAACGGTCAAAGAGATGCTCTAATGTGCCCAACAGCCTCAACGGGTGAGTTGGAAGTGGAGAAGGAGACTCTTCGCTTGGGAGGAGGAGCTGGTGTCCTCCTTCTTCAGAATGTTGACCTTCATCTAGGTCATCGAGATAGGTGGCATTGGCTTTTGGATAGCTCTGGGATCTTCACAGTAGCAGGGATGTATAGGTTCTTACAGAAAGGCTGGTCTACTGATACTAGGTCTCATTCAGGCTCGCTTTTATTTAGTAGGCTCTGGAAGGATAAATTGCCTTCGAAAGTAGTGGCCTTTTCTTGGAAGCTACTCCTAAACAGATTGCCGACCATAGATAATCATTTGAAGTGTAGAATCACAATACCTTTATCCCAGCAGGGTTGTCCCTTGTGTAACGACCATCAAGTTAAAAATAGTAAACACCTCTTTTCGGCCTGTCCGAAGGCTCAGATCTTGTGGGTCAAAGTTATAAGGTGGGTTGGTATGGAATCCCTGTTACTTGAAGATCTGCTTCTTTTATTCCACTCTGTTAGCTCTTAGGTGGTTGGTAAATATAGAAGTAGATGTAGGTTTTTATTTGGGAATGCATTTTGTTGGAGTATTTGGATATCTAGGAATTCTATCGTCTTTAATAATAGAACACTGGAGTCTCTGGATATCTTTGTTTTCATTCAGCTCATCTCTTGAAAATGAATGTCTTATAGGTTCGACTTTAAGAGAGGGTGTGTCTACTCTGATTAGTGTAGCAATCCTTATCTATGTCTGTTAAACATGTAATCTTCTTTTCGTTATTTCAATGAGGATCCCTTTGAGATCCATTTTAGTTTCCTTATATGTTAGTTAGCGGTTTTAGAAACATGCTATTTCGCCACATCTCTTTATTTTTTTAATACAAATTTTGCCTTTAAAAAAAAGAAAGGTACAACTAATTGACTAACCCATGTGCCCCCTATATACAAGGCGCTAAGACTGGAGGTTACTAAGAGTATATATATATATTCTCCTACATAAGCACCCGACTTTCAGCTACAATGCTCTCACCTCTATAGAGACTTCTAAGAGACACTCTCTCATCATCGCTCTCGTACCTAACTCGTTTACCACTCATGAACCGTTAGAAACCCTAATCTTTCGAAGTAAACATCAACATATCGACTTATAGCTATCCATAAAGGTTTATTTTCTACTCGGCGTCCTCATTATAGACGGGTAAGAATCCCATGACTCGGCTACCAAAATTTGACAATAACGTGGTACGTGTTCAAACTTTTCGGTTTGATAAAATTCTCAATGGCAAGAGGTTTTTCTCCATGTATATTCAGAAAATTTATGTCCTCTGTGGTTTTCACACGATGAAAACTTCGAATGGGAAAAAAGTTAGTTTTCTTTACAGACTTTGGGGCAGTCTTTGGTTCACACGTGTTAGGCATATTTACGTGTTGATAACGAATTTGACCACTTATTAATTAATGGTTGAACGAAGAGCGACTATAGTATAAATAGAACTTATGTTATTAGTGTTTTGCTTCATCACATTACAAATTACGAATATGAAAATATGATACTCAGCCATACTAGTTTTGTTACTTGTACTTTCCATCTTCACCCATCCAATTATTGCTCCTAACGTACCTCCGATAAGCTTCTGTCGTCCAGAATCAGCGCCACCTAAATTTAAGCCACCAATCAACGATGTTAGCCACCACAAGGAAGCACGATGACTTGTGCCCCCATCACTCAATAGCTATCCAAACGATTGTTTTGAGGGGGACCCGTTGCAGCCCTAGCTATTGTACTTCTTACTATATATGTTTGATTCAGCATTAAAAGCAACGGAACGAAGAAGCTCCACTGAAGTTACCCTAGATTTTTTTATTGAAAAACTGTAATTTATATATCTTCAAAGTTTGTTCAACAATATCCCGAGCATATTCTTAGTTCATAATTTGCACCACCGCCAGCAATATGCTGGGAAACGATCAAGTTTGTTGTTATTGATGTTGCTTTAATTCATCGTGTGCTGGAGACAAGTTTTTTACAGCTACTCAACCAGAATGGTGTGGAATTTAAGTTATGAGTTTAGAGTTTAAGGTTTATCAATGTAGTGAACGTCATGTTATGAAAATCATCCAGAATTTAAGCTCCAAGTCCATTATCTGCGAATTTAAGTACTTGCACTCTAGCGACATTTTTATCAAACATTATGTATATTATCAAAGTTTAAAATATTAATTACTATTATGTTTAGAGATATGAACTATAATATAATATAATATTTGATAAAATTAAAAAAAAAATGACAATATTTTATTAATGTTATTAAAGTATTTAAACAAATTTTGTATTTAGTGTTGAAAAAAAATCTAAAGTGTTGTGAAACAGAGGAATATGGTCCAAGAGCTAAACACATATTTTCCTTTCTCATAAGAAAAACATGCGTCACATAAAATGTCCTGCATAAATTCCTCCTTTTGAATTACCTTTTATTAATTTTTTAATTTATGTTAACTAATTTTTTCTTTTACTTTTTATAAGTTAACACTTTTTCTGATGTTATTTCTTTTAAATTATGTATTTTAGTTTATATTAAAAATAAATTATAATTAGTAATTTAATAAAAAATATGAAAATTTAGTATTTTTTTTATAAATCATAAATATCAGTAGAAGTTAGAATAATGTGTACATATGACCCCACTATCTAATTATATCGACTGATATCATTGTAATTGATTCTCTTCTCCGCGTCCTCATAGATGGGTAAGAATCTCGTGACTCTTGCTACCAAAATTTGACAAAAACGTGGTACGTGTTCAAAAGTTTAAATTTCGTATAATTTTGCAAGAGATTTTTCTCCATACATATCCAGAAAATTTATGTTCTCTTTGGCGATTACGCGTGATGGAATTGTCTCTTACCATGTTACAAAAATCAACACGTAATTGATAGTTAATTGGGGCCAAAACCTTATTTTTAAACTGGTTTGAAGATAACAGGTGTAGACACTTTGTGGAGTACGAGTGGAATAATCTAGGAAAAAAAGCTTTTATCTTAAAGGAAAAATTAAAGTTGATAAAAGAGAAGGGTGGAATAGAAAGATGTTTGGTTACATTGACAAGCGGATTATATATAAGAGAGAGGGGCTTGACGAGTTAGACTTAAAAGACGAAGCAGAGGGTTTAGATGAGGGGACAAGATCAAAAGACGGGAGTTGAGGCTGAATTACAAGAAATGGGTGGGAAGAAAGTGCTTCCTATTGAAAAAAAAATTCAAAGTCAAATGGTTGAGAAAGTATGTTAACTCGTGTTCTTTCACAATGCAGTGGCTAAACGTCATAAGAGCAATGAGATTCTTAATCTTTATTTTTACAGGGATGAGGTTTCGAAGGTGGAATTTTTTAAATAAAAAATGAAAGGTCATTTCCATAATCATTTAAATGGGAAGGAGTGGTGTCGACTATGAATAGATAATATTGATCTCCAACAGCTTACAGGAAGGGCAACAGTGGATCTAAAAAAAATCCTTCTCTGAAGTGAAGGTAAAGGAGGTTGTGTGAGAGTGTGATGGTAATAAGAGTCTAGGATTAGATGGACTGACTTTCTTGTTTTTGAGGGAATTTTGGGGCATGGTAAAGGGGGATTTTTCGCTAAAAGGTCAAATAGCTTGTTTATACCTCTTATAAAAAAAATAGTTGAATCTGTTAAAATTGGCGACTATTGGCCAATTTCTCCTACTGGTTGTATGCACAAGGTGTTAGGTAAAGTTCTTACTAATATACTAAGCAGAGTTGTGCAGACCCTCATTTCAGAGACCCAAACTACATTTGTTATAGGAAGGCAGATATTGGATGGAGTTTTAATTGTGAATGAGCTTATGGATGAGGCAAGGCGAAGATGCAAAGACCTAGCATGTTTTAAAGTGGATTTGAAAAAACCGTATGACTCGACCAACTCGCAATTTCTATGGTACATTATGGAAAGAATGGGTTTTGGTTGGACTTGGATAAAATAGATTACGGAATGTGTGAGCATGACTTTCAGTGCTGGTGAATGACAACCCTATCGATGAGTTTGAAGTAGGGAGAGGGATTAGACAAAGGAATCCTTTATCACTTTTCCTTTACATCCTTATAACGATAGGGCTAAGTCAAATGATCAAAGCAGTCGTTGAATGTTGGCTTTGGAGGGTCTATGAGGCAGGGAGTGGGTAAATATGCATCTCTCACTTGCAGTTTACAGACAATACATTGTTACTCATGAAGATGGACTATAAGTCTATAGAGGTGATCAAAACAGTGTTGCAGGTAAACTTTCATAAAAGTTAGCTCCTTGATGTAAGCAGGCATGATTGGAGAATGTCGTGCTTTTACTGAATTGTACAGTAGGGTCGTTGCCATTGAAATATTTAGGTCTGCTCATTGATGGTGCCCTTGCAAACTTGGCATTTTGGAAACTGATGATAGAAGTGGTGAAGCGGAGATTTCTATCTTGGAAAAATAAGTATGTTTCAATCGCAGGTCATGTGGTGCTCAATAAAGCCGTTTTGTCCATGTTACCAATGTATTTTCTTTCTTTCTTTAAGCCTCCAAAAGATATCATCTCTTACCTTTGCTCTCTCTTTAAAAAGTTTTTATGGGGTGGGCAAGAAGGTCACGGAAAAGTTAATTGGGTGTCATGGGTAAGTGTGTGCAAGGCAAGGAAGAGGAGGTTATGGGACTGCAAGACATAGGAAAGTTTAATTTGGCCTTACATAGTAAATTGCAGTCACAATTGAGGGTGGAGCAATAGAGTTTATGAGCTAGGGTATTACATTCCAAGTACAGGGGTGTTGATGGAAGTTGAGAAGTGAGAAGTGATGGGTAAAATATGATTGCTTAAGGGCAAGCATACCTTATGTAGTAGTAATAGTGGGCATATTCTCATCTTCTTGCTACTTTTGAGCTTCAATCTGTGCCTGGAGGGTTGAAAATTTTTCTAATAGGGTAGCCAAAGCTTCAGCAATGTCCTTGTTATCATTTTTTGGGAGGAGCCCTGACGACTCTCAATAAAAGCAGCAATCGTAAGACTAGAGATGAATATTAGAGAGAACTAGGTCTAAACAACCATAAAAACTAATATGAAAATCTCTCATGCATTCACATAATAGGTTCTGAAAATATATAAGATAAGCAAAGATATAAAAGGACCTAGAATAAGGCCCAACCCAATTTAGGGAAAATACAAATAGACTAGGGATGGCAACGCGACGGGGCAGGTGCAGTTGTAATCCTCGTCATCCCTGCAAAGTGCAGGACGAGTTTAGGTTCAAGTATAAAAGAACAGTATGAAATTTTAATTCTCATCCCCGTCAGGTATTTTCGAGTTCGGGTATACCCGCGAGTATCTGTTATGTTATTTTTTATAATTTAAATTTACTTATTTATTATTAAATAAATTATATATATCAAGTATTAATTATATTTTAATTTAAAAAGTATGTAAAGAATAATTAATAACAAGAAATTATGAATTAAAGTTTAAAAATTGAAATTTTTAATTAAATATATAAATTTAAACTTATTATACAATTATTAAAATTATAACTGGACGAGTACAGGTTTAGATATAGAGCGGATAATCACATACTCATACCCGTATTAAGTGTAGTACTCCTTCATCCAACAAGAGACATGTTTGGACCTAGTACTCAATCTTCCTACCCAACTTTTGAAGGTTTGGGCTCAAATCAAAGAACAAACACGTTTCGACAATGTACTCACTCTAACAAACTCGTTTTGTGTGCCTGCTTACTTTTTTTTGTCAGCTATGTATCCTATCATACAATTACTACTATAGTGTCCTACTTGATTGCCTTAACTTCATTTACTTATTGTCATAGATTTTATGTTGGCGTGTTTGATAAAAATGGTTTTCGCCCATTAGTTATTTGTTTAATACGTTACTCGAGCAATTCATTATAGGCTGCTCTCCTAGAAGATACTTGTAAAATGTTCAGTGTATGTATGTATTCCATTTTCATTGTTATTAAACACTCTCCCTGGAGGGTATGTATGGCTTTTAGTTTCGACAATATGCTTTCATGCCTAGTTGATTTAGAGTGTTCTTGCTAAGCATTTATTGCTTGAAGCTGAGCTTTATACTTTACTTTAGTATTCATCTCTATTCTCAAGTATCAAATATGATATTCCTAGACCATGCAAACTTAATGTTTTGAACTAACCGAGAAATTTAAGATTGGCCTTGGCAATTGCATGTTAGCTTTTAAGTTCGGCAAATCTTGTAAGATATTGAGATAGTACTGATTATGAGAAGATATTTGTTTAAGCCAAGAAAGATATATATAGATCATATCAACTGAACAAGGTGGGGTTGTACATGCTAAGACATCAATCTCTACAAGATTGTCATGCATATGTTATGTTTTATGTTCATTCTTAATAATATTGTTATTTAAGTATTATTTATTTATGTATAATATACATTTATTTTATTTTAAATTCAAATGAGATTAGTAGAGTTCATGACTTGGATGAGGTGTTTAAAAAAACACAAACAGGAAAAATAAATGTTGGATGGATAAAAGATAAGAGGAAATTTATGTAAGTTAACCTAGTATATCATTTTGTAAAATGTTTGAATAATTAATTACTCTCAGATTGATTGATTGTTTTTTCATATGTAATTTGAGAAGTTTTATGAAAAAGTTAAACATACAAACCTATGATAATACAACCGAATAGGTTGATTCCACATCAAGATTGATGTTTTCGAGTTTTATAGTTATAAAAATCTCCATTAGATAACTTAAATCAATAGTACTCAACCTAACCAAAAGTTTTCAATCTAATAATAATCATCAAGACTACAAATATTTCTCTAACAAATACATACAGAATGAAGACTTAATTTCATATTTGTTAGAACTTTGAATATTTAATTAGTGGTATATACTAATTTTATGAATTTTTATTATCACTAGAACTTTTATCAATTTGTATTATGTACTTGATATCTGCACATGCTTACGTCGTGTTAAAACTTTTATCAAATGTTAAAGTGATCTATGTTTTGTTTTGATTGTTGTATTAAAATTGAGTATTATATTAAGGTTTTATTATTATTTAGAAATTTATAAATTAAAAATGATAATTTTAAAAAACAACTGTTATAGTGGGTTAAGCTTACTATAATTTGTTTTATGTACTACATGAGTTATAATGGACTAAGCCATTGTAATATAGTGTACTTGTTTCAATGGCCAAAACCCACTGTAATACAACGAACTTCTTACAATAGGTTTAATTAAGAGATTTTCATTTCACCTAATTATCTATCATAACATTTATCATAATAAATTAACTTTATCTCTCTGAACACCTACTCTAATAAATTAACCTCACTCATTCTCATTTCAAAATAAAATAACTTATTCTATGAAATAAGCTTTTCAAATAAATAAAAAATTAATTAAAAAAATTATTTAACTATTTACATTATCATTATAAAATTTTATATTTAAATAATATAATTATTTATAACATAATTTTTTAAAATTTTATATTTTAAATATAAAATAAATAAAATGTAAAAGTTTATTACAGAAAACCTTCTCCTAAATAAGCTTTTGTATTTATAAATTTTATATTTTATTATTTTAATTAGTATAATATTTATATTATATTTATAAAATTTTATATTTTAATAATATAATTTATTTATAACATAATTTTTTTAACATTTTATTAAAATTTTATATGATAAAATATAAAAATAAATCAAATATAAAATTTATTACGAAACTTTCTCTTAAATTTTTTTACTTATTCAACAATACACCGTCAGAGAAATTAAAAAAAAATTCAAATTATTCTAATTATTTTAAATCTAATTATATGACGTTAATTACTCTAATTACTTTAAGTCTAATTCCTCTAATTACTTTGGGCTTAATTACATGATGTTAATTACTCTAATTACTTTGAATCTAATTACTCTAATTATTATTATCATAATTACACTTACGTTAATTACTCTAATTATTATTATTATTTTTGTTATAATTACATTGAGACTAACAATATATTTATGAGTAATTTAATTTTTTGTAATAATTAAATTAAGACTAATAAAATTTATGAGTAATAATTTTTTTAATAATTTTTTAAAAACTCAAAAACACCCTTTAACCTAGTTATCTATCCTAACACCTACCATAATAAATTAGCATTATCTCTCATAATACCTACTCTAACAAATTAACCTCACCACTCACATTTCAAAATAAAATAACTTATTCTATGAAATAAGCTTTCGAATAAAGAAAAAAATTAATTAAAAAATTTATTTAACTAATTTACATTATCTTTATAAAATTTTATATTTTAATAATATAATTTATTTATAACACAATTTTTTAAAATTTTACTCAAATTTCATTAAAATTTTATATTTTAACATATAAAATAAATAAAATATAAAATTTTATTACAGAAAAGGTTCTCCTAATAAAATTTTATATTTTATTATTTTAATTAGAAAATTTATATATAATATTTATATTATATTTATAAAATTTTATATTTTAGTAATATAATTTATTTTTAATATAATTTTTTAACATTTTATTAAAATTTTATATGATAAAATATAAAAATAAATAAAATATAAAATTTATTACGAAACCTTCTCTTAATTTTTTTTTTACAAATTACTCTAAATACTTTTATATATGACGTTAATTACTATAAGTTTAATTACTCTAATTACTGAGTCTAATTACATGACACGTTAATTACTGTAACTACTTTTACTCTAATTACTATAATTAATGTTAATTACTCTAATAGACACTAATTACTCTAATTTTTATTATTATTACTATAATTATATTGACATTAATTACTCTAAATTTTTTTATTATAATTAATTTGAGACTAAAAACACTTATGAGTAATTTAATTTTTTGTAATAATTAAATTAAGAATAATAACATTTAATTTCTGTTACTCTAATAACATTTGTGAGTAATAAATATTTTTTTATTTTTTTCTTCTCCGGCAGTGTACCGCCAGAGAAGAAAAAATAAAAGACAAAATGGTATTTTTACCACTGGTAGGTGAGAAATAAAAAATTAGTAGATGTTAAATAAAAAACCTCAATCGAATTATTGTGAGTCCACTATAAATGTAAATATATAACATTCAAATATAAATTAATGGTTGAGATCATCCATTTATTCTCTATCTTTTAACATTTATTATATGTTACTCTTTTTTCTCTTTTCTCTCTCAATGATTCAGATTTTTTTAATATTCTTCTGTCTTCTGGCTAAATGGCTCAGATTTCTTTTTCTCACTCTCATATAAATTTAACATTCTCACTCTATAATTTTAATAATAATTATACAATTTTAATAAACATTTCAGATTGAACTTTTTATTAAACAAGCTCCGCAATGATTTTTTACAGAGTTCTTCACAAAAGATCGTCTAGGATTTTTTTCCAAAAACTATAACTCTCATCTCCATTGTCTAATTCGCCGTTCAACGTTGTGGGACATGGACTTTTTCTTTTTGAAGGGTTTCCAAACAGTATTTTTTGATAGATTTTGGAGTAAAAGTTTGAGAAAAGGTGAACGATTGATGAGAATCCAAACATGCATTCCATCTGCTCACAGAAACGCGTACAGAACGACCAAAGGCCAAACGTGATTAACTCATCGAAATTATTGGTTGTTTTTCAAAAATCGATATTCTTAACGTGCGAAACAATTGGACGCAGCCCCGTGTCTCACGAAAGCATTGTCATGACTCATGAGATTAAGGCATTGAAAATTGGACGAAGTAGTTGTTTATCTCCTGTCATAACAGCGACAGAAACGTGCTTGATTGAACGTAATAGTGATAGCGTGGTGCGTGCGCGTCTCTTGTGGGTTGGTGTTCGTGGTGGGAGACGAGTTGTGTTTGTGAGAAATTTTGTGCAACATGATTACGCGAATTTATTTAATCACCAATTCAATTTGAATCATTATTGAAATTTTATTATTATTATTATTATTAAATTTTTTTATTTTTTATTTTAATTTTTTTCTCACATGAGTTATATATATATATATATATATGAGTTTAACTGATATACATTGTCAGTGTAAAGATTTTCATACTGATATTCAATCACAACTCTTCATTTATGGTGAATTTGTTGACTTTACTTATTACTATTTTAAAAGGCACATAAATAAAAAAATGATTGAATGTCAGTGTAAAAATCTTTTACACTGACAGTGTATACTAATTAAACTCTATATATATAGACTCAGATACTTAAAATACTCGGAGATTGGAGATCAAATAGTTTATGAGAAGTTGTGTGTTAAACGCGTGACGGAAGGATGCGCGGGGAAGGACTACAGGGGTGGACGATCGTGGGAAGGAGAAATTTAAGGAGAAGTGGGGGAAAAAATGATAGAAGGGGAGGAGAAAATTTCGGTAAAAGTGAGAGTCTCAGTAAACGTAACTACACTATATCCTCCTATTTTTTCACACATTTTCCACTGGAGTTCAAGGCGAAGGATATGTGAGAAGTGTTCAAATGTTATGGGGAGATTAAGGAGGTTGTCATACCAAACAAGGTTGATAGGAGGGGCAAGAGATTTGGCTTTGTGAGATTCCTAGGGTGGAAGATGAGAGAAGGTTAGAGGTAAAGTTAGATAACATCTTCGTAAGGGACATGAAGATCTGGGTGGACCAACCTAGATTCTCAAATAACCAAACTAGTGGGAAAGTTAGGGCCACTACACACGACATTATGGGTGGGAAGGAAAGATAATAAGGGAGAGGGGAGTAGGTATGAGGAGATAAAAGGCTCAGAGAAGGAAGACCTACACAGATATTGTTAAAAGTCCAAGTAGGTGGTATGGAAGCCATGCAGAAGATGCCAAACCGCCGGAGAAGAAGCCGACTATTGCCCTAGCCTACAGAATTGAAGCTAAAGATATCGAGTGGCTATCAAAATCCTACGTTGGGAAGGTGGTGAACAGAGGCTCAACTTACACTACCCAAGATAAGCTTCATTACGAAGGTATTTTTGGTGTTAAAGCAACCTCACTAGGTATGAACTTGATGCTTCTAGAGTCTGATGACGAGAGGGCCATCAAAGATTATCTCAATGAAAATGTCCAATAGGTTAAGGATTGGTTTGAAGAGATCAAGCAATGGAAGCCTATGGAGATGGACAAGGAACGTACCATATGGTTGAGGTGCTGCGAGGTTCCAGCTCAAGCATAGAATTTTAAATTCTTCCAAGCATTAGCCTCTATATTTGGAGTGTTTTTGGAGCTAGACGATGCCACAGCGAGAAAGGTGACGTTAGGTGTAGCAAAGATGGCTATAGTGATAGACGAATATAGGAGGCTTGATGAGATCATTCAGGTTCAAATAGATGAGGAGGTGGTGCCCATCCACATAGCTAAAGAAAGGAGTCAGGATTCGAAGGAAGCTACGCAGTCCAACACTTCTTCAACCTTCTCTGGTAGTAGCTTTGTAGGCCTAAGTATGGAGGAGAAGGAGAAGGACGACGATGAGTGGCAGATCCCGAACTGGGGCAACAAGGTCTTTTCGATGTTCAAGCTAGGTCAAACCTAGGCCAAGGGGTCGGCAGAAGTCAGGAAAGGGTTGTGCATAGTAGCAGGGAAGGAGGAGGCACAGTGGCTCAGCTGGGTCTCTTTCACCAAAATGGGAAGGTGCAGGATGCTAGAGGAAAAGGTAGCGCATTTCTTACTTAGTTGGAAAAGAATCCAATCACGTGCATGGCCAAAACATGGGATCCAATCCGTTAAAAGCAACGGTTAGGGAGGTGTGAGAAGAAAAGGAGGTGCACCCTAAACCCTAAACCCTGGAGTTACGTGAAACTAATGAGGTGCGTCTAACATTGGGCCTAGATGTGAACGAGAGGTATGAAGGAATGGGTTGTGACGTGGGTGAAGTAGGAAATAATGAAAGCCATACCTTGCTCTCTTTTGATCGAAATAATGGGCTCGAAGAAGGGGAGTGCATGGCTTTTTTGTCTTCGAAGGGGAGTGGTGAGCAACAGCAATGGTCTCGCCTTCCCTAGGGGCCAATACAGATTCAATTGGACCAAGCCTAGACCACCAAAAGGTTGACTCCAAGTCAAATAGTGATAGTGGGGGAGATTCTAGGCAGACAAAATCCTTTATGCACAAAAAGTGGAGGTTTCTCAGATAGGGGAAGGAGGGAGGAAGGTTGGTATTTAGAAGGAGGAGAGGAGGCATAGCTTTGATAGAAGTGAAATGGCCTCTAAAAAGAGGGCAGAAGATTTTCCTCAACTGAGCTCGTCTTTACCCTGTTATCCAACCCAACAAGTGATGGTAACACATCCCATTGGTGGTGAAGGACCTACAGGTTTTGACCAACAAAGAATTACAATGAATTCAGCTAGAATGTGGAATGATATGAAAAACTTGGGGAAAGTTGGATATAAACCAGAGGAAAGGTATAAGGAGGAAATAAGCAGGATGGAGCAAAAAGATCGAGTAGAAAAGGAAGGTAGAGAAGGAAGGAATCCAGGTAGGCCCGAATGAAGATCTTCTCTTTGAATGTGAAGGGCTTCCAAGATAGGGTTAAGCGTCGGCAGATAAGGTGTATCCTTATCTCAAATAAACTGGATATATGTATGCTTTAGGAGACTAAATGCTTTTCTATTGCAAGATGGGAGGTTGAGGAGGTGTGGGGGATGAGAGACTGCGAGTGGAGGTTTTTACCTTCAAATGGGCTAAGTAGTGGCTTACTGAATATTTGGTGGAAGGGTTTGTTGGAGATTAAGTGGCAGATTCGAGGTGATGGCTTCTTGGGGCTGACATTCTTCTTATCAGGTCTAAACTCTGATGTATGCTTGGTTAATATATACTCTTCTTGTTTTATGGTTGGTGAACGAAAATTATGGGCAGATCTTTTAATGTCTAAAAGGGGCTTCCCAGAAATTCAATGGTGTCTTGGAAGAGATTTCAATGTCGTGTCATATAGAAGTGAAATAGTGGGAGTCTCAAATTATCATAGTTCTAGGGAGATGGAAGAATTTTACTCTTTTATTGGGCATACGGGAGTGGTCGATATCCCAACTTATGGAAAAGAGCTCACGTGGATCTCAACTGATGGTGCAACATCCAGCAGGTTAGACCGTTTTCTTATCTCTCAAGTTTTGATTATTTTTGGAAGATTGGGTCCTAGTGGATAGGGTCCAGGGAGTTATCTGACCATTATTAGATTCTAACTAAAGTAAACGACTTGAATTGAGGGGCAAAACCTTTCAAATTCTTTGATTACTGGAGCCAACACTCCTCCTTCCTTGAGGTAGTAAAAAATTTATGGATAGCTCAAAATCCTTAAGGATGGGAGGCTAAAAAATTTTTTATGAAGTTGAAGGGGCTTAAAAGAGTAATAAGGGAATGAAGTTTAGAGGTTTGGAATAAGGATGAGGAAGGGCTCAGGCTAAGGCTAAGGAGTTGGAGGAATTAGATCAGAAGTTATTACATGATGTGGTTAGTGAAGCTAGTATAGGAGGATTCTGTCATCAGAATACTGGAATCAAGCTCAGAACAGGGAAAGAGCTATGCTCCAGAAGTCTAGAGTCAATTAGGCGGTGTACGGAGATGTCAACTCTAAATACTTCCATAACTTGTTTAAGCAATGGTGTGCCAAGAACAGTATCAAAGCTGTGAAAACGGAGCAAGGTTGGGTGGAGTTAGTAGAAGGTGTAAAAGAAGAGGTGGTGAGGTATTTTAAGGAAGCTCTTGCAGAGAGAGGCATGCTCAGGCCTACTCTGGATGTGGTTAATTTTAATCAGATATCTGAAGAGGACAACACCTCATTGGAAGCACAATTTTCAAAGGAAGAGATCAAGGCAACAGTTTGGAATGGTGAGGAAAGGAAAAGTCCAGATCCAGATGGTTTTGGCCTTCATTTCTATAAGTCTTGTTGGGATATAGTAGGGGATGACTTGGTCAGGGTGGTGCAACAATTTCATGGCTCTGGGAAGCTTCCTAGGGGTATCACGTCCTCTTTTCTTGCATTGGTCCCGAAGGTGGCAAACCTGGGTAAGTTAACTCAATATAAACCTATTTCCTTGATCTTGACTGTTCAAAAAATTATCTCTAAAGTGCTCACTGAGAGAATGAAAAGGGTGATAAGTGGAGTTATAAATCAGTGTCAAACAGCTTTCCTAGCAGGCAGGTTCATCCTTGATGGGTGTTGGTTGCTAATGAAATTGTGGACTGGGCTCATAGGTCCAAGAAATCTTATTTTATGTTCAAAGTTGATTTTGAAAAGGCTTATGACTCGGTAAACCGACACTTTCTTGACTATATGCTGAGAAGGATGGGGTTTGGTCAAAGATGGAGGATGTGGGTGGGTAATTTAGTGCAAAATAGCTATATCTCGATCTTGGTCAATGGTAGCCCTACGCCGGAATTCCAACCAGGTAAAGGTATCAAGCAAGGGGACCCCTTATCTCCTTTCTTGTTCCTAGTGATTACTGAAGGTTTGTCGGGTTTGTATAGATCGGCTATCCAACAAGGAGTTTATAGTGAGATTAAGGTGAATGAAGAGGCTAATTTTTCCTTACTTCAATATGCGGATGATGCTATCTTGATGGGCGAGGCAGACTTTCAGACAATCTGGTCTATAAAGGTCATCCTCAGAGGGTTTGAGATGGTTTCTGGACTGCAGGTAAATTTTTGGAAAAGCCAATTCTATGGTTTGAATATGGATACGAGATTTTTGCATGCGGTAAAATGTATTCTGAATTGTTCAGCCAACTGTCCTCCTTTTAAGTTTCTGGGCATTCCAGTAGGGGAAAACCCAAGGAAAGAGGCCACGTGGAAATCGTTAGTGGATATGCTTAAAAACAGATTGGCAGTGTGGAAAGGTAAAAATCTATCTTTTGGAGGAAGGCTGGTCTTGTTAAATTCAATCTTAGCTGGTTTTCCGCTCTATTACTTCTCTTTCTACAAAGCTCCTTTTAAAGTCGTAAGGGTTTTGAAAGGAATTCAGAGGAGATTTTTGTGGAGTGGGAATGTTGAAGGTCAGAAAATTTCTTAGGTAAGCTGGGAGAAGGTATGCTTACCAAAAAGATTTGGAGGCTTGGGGGTTAAGTGTCTTTCATTGTTCAACTTGAGCTTGTTGGCAAAATGTAGATGGAGATTCTTATTTGAGAGGAACTCCTTTTGGGCCCCCCTTTTAAGGAGTAGATATGGCAATTATCAGAATCTCCCCTATCAATTAGTCGCAAAGTCAAAATGCTTTACCTGGTGGAAGGATATTTGGGAAATTGATGGGTCGTTGACTCAACACCCTGGGTGGTTTGAGACAAAATTAGAAAGAGTTTAGGAAATGGGGGAGACACTTTGTTCTAGTACCATAAATGGGTTGGGAAAACCCATTGAGATAGTGTTTCTCTAGATTGTTTTTACTGGCTTTGGATAAGGGTGCTTTGGTCCAAGATATGTTACATGGTGAGTGGGACATGCACCGGTGGAAGTGGGAGTGGAAAAGGAGTTTGATTGTCTGGGAGGAGGAGGTGCTCAAGTCATTGGAAGATCTGGTAAATCCTATTCAGCTTGAATCCTGTCTTCGGGATAGGTGGATATGGATGTTTGACCGCTCAGGAGGTTTTACAGTTGCAGGTGCTTATAGGACCTAATGGAAGTCTTGCTCAGTGAATTTAAACCTCCTTTGGATCCTTCTCTGCTAGGGAGACTCTGGAAGGATAAATTACCTTCTAAGGTAGTGTTTTTCTCTTGGAAGTTTTTTTTGAATAGATTACCTACTATCGATAATCGTTGATAAGAAGAATTCTGGTCCTGGTGGAAGAACAAACTTGTCAAATGTGTAGAGGGCCTCATCCTGAAGATAGTAAGCATTTGTTCCTCACATGCCCGGTGGTACAATCCCTTTGGTATTAAGTCATGGCCTAGATGGGTTTTCAATCCCCTTTACTGGATGATTTACCCTCATTGTTCCAAATTTCTTCCTTATGGGTGACTAGTAAATGTAGGAAAAAGTGCAGGTTCCTTTTTAGTTCTTTGGAGGAGTTGGATACCCTCAGTCAAATCCAGTTGACCTCTTGGAAGTAGCTGGCGTACAAATTTGGTTTTAATAAGGGATGTGGATATTCAGATTGGTATAGCAATCCTCAAATCTGTATGTTGAATATGTAAATTTGAGAGGGTGGTTGGGATTGTTGTGCCTTTAGTATCCGGATAGGGATGTCCTTCTTTTGTATATTAATCTTTTCGTTCGCTGTATAGGGTTTTAGAAACTATTGGTTTTGTCCTTGTTTTGAAAATTCAATCTACTATCTTTGCCTTTCAATATATATATATATATATATATATATATATATATATATATATATATATATATATATATATATATATATATATATGAGTTTAATTGATATACACTGTCAGAGTCAATCATGACTTTTCATTTATGTGTCTTCTAAAATAATAATGAATAAAGTCAACAAATTTATCATAAATAAAGGGTCATGATTGACTGTTAGTATAAAAATTTTACACTAATAATGTATACTAATTAAATTTTATATATATATATATATATATATATATATTTAATTATGTGCATTATATATATCATTAAGTGTGCAGATGAACTGATTAGAAATTTAATTATGTGCGTTAAGTATTTGAATAAAGAATTTTGCAACTATAGGAATCCTCTCAGCTATCAAAATATTACCGTACTCTCACCTCTTTTTTTTAGTTAGTATATATATAACCCTCTCAACCATAAAACCAAATACCTTTATTTATTAAACTAAATTTAATGTAGAAATATGATAAGAAATACCTATTTCTTTCTTATATATATGCACTCTAACATTTATTATCAATAAATGTTTAAACTTTTTCTCTCTCCTCTCCACAGTATTTCGAACAGTATTCTCTCTTTTCTAACCTCTCTCAATGTTAATGTAATTATAAATATTATGTAAAATAATAATTTAATAAAAAGTTTACGTACTTTATAAATTATGATTTATCTCATTTAATATATTTTTTATGTAATTTACATTTAAATTATTTTATACTTTATCACTATTAATATAAATTTATATTCTACTCGACAAAGAAGTTTTTTATTTGAAATAATAATAATTTTAATGTACAATAATTTTATTATGTTTAAAGGAAGTTATGAAATTTAAAGTATATAAAAATTTATTAATTACATTTAATTTGTGAGTTGGATTTAAACAAATTATTTTAATAATAGTAAAATTAGTTAATAAAAAGATGAATTGATTAGTTTCAATTAGATTCTATATTGAAATGATAATAAGTTAATCCATATTTAACAAAACCAATTGTGTTTAAAAGAAAGGAGAATGTCACCGACCAGTGCCTTTAAAAGCTACAAAAAGAAAGTATTTTATTGAATTGCATCAAATTATGATCTCTTATGAGTTTTGATTGTGCCCAAACAAGATTCTTATTTCCATCTTTCTCCTGCTCCCTTAGGCACAAAGACCCTAAAACAAATTCAAAATGATTGCACAAATTAAATGTAATTTATAATTTTCTGTGTAATTACAACTTTTATGTAATTTAAAATCATTTTTTTCAAACATAAATTACATGTAATAATATGTTAAATTAAAATTACCATTGTACAAACCCAAGCTTGAACATGTTTTGATTCTTGATAAATTAATAAATTTTGATTTTATTCTCCAATAAATTTTTTCTTTACATTTGATTCTTAATAAAAATTTATTAGGATAAAAAAAAGCTATTAGTGTTTAATATAAGGGATAGAGATTTTCCAACTCATACTATATGCATAACACACCGACAAAGATTTGTCAAGTCATTCTCTACAAAATCTGTCAATACTGAAGTTTTACTAAAATAACAAAACTAAACTTATCTTAGTTTTGAAATAAACCAACAAAAGTTAATATAATATATATTCCATTCACTTTTAGGTGTTATCCTTTTGATTAGGAATGACAATGGGTGGAGTGGGTGCGAGTTTGAACTTTTCTGTTCTTATTTCTATAAAGTGTCGAACAGGTTCAAGTAGAAAAAGAATGGTTATGAAATTTTAATCTACATTCTCGTTTCCGTCAGGTATTTTTGAGTTTGGGTATACTCGTAAGTACCTGTTATATTATTTTTTACAATTTAAATTTACTTATTTATTATTAAATAAATTATATATTAAGTTATTAATTATATTTTAATTTAAAAAGTATATAAAGAATAATTAATAACAAAAAACTATAAATTAAAGTTTAAGAATTAAAATTTTTAATTAAATATATAAATTTAAATTAATTATATAATTATTAAAATTATTACAGATTTGGATACGAAACGGTAATCACTTACGTATACCCCTACTCAGTTCAACATATCAAAGAATACCCGTACCCTTACCCATATTTAGTCAAAGTGGGTAATATTTTTGTCATCCCTAGTTTCAGCCAGTAGTGTCGCCATTTTTGGGAGAATTCACATTGAAAAATGGATATATTCTTAAAATTATTAAAAATATTTAAATGGTAAAAAATAAAATAATTTTTAAAATATAATATTTTAAAAACATATTATTATGAGAAAATTCTAGCTAAATGGAACTGGTTAGAACTTGGAAGACATCGCTATTTTGGTTATATTTGTTTGTCTATTTATTATCTAATTATTTAAGTGACAATAAAAATATCTTTTATAAGACTCCATATAAACTTGCTATGACATTAAAAATTAATACATTAGACAAAACAATCATGAAAAATTGTTAACATTAATTACTCACAAATTTTAATTATCCTAAAATAACAAAATATCTTCAAGTATTAATATTATGTTTCACAAAAACAGACAGAAGAGTAAAACACACATTGATATTAGAAATAAAAAAGAGGAGAGTATATATATATATATATATATATATATATATATATATATATATATATATATATATATATATATATATGCTAAATATGAGTAAAATTTAGCATATATTAATTTAATTAATTTATATATTTAATCTTTACTGTCATTTCCATTTAATTAATTTCATTTTGTTTTGTCACATACGTATACTCCAAGTAGATTTGGATACGAAATGGGTAGTTACATACATATACCCCAAACAGATGATGAAAAGACACTGAAGATCAGACGAATGAAACATCACAGTAAAATTTATTAACCTTTACCGTCATCTTCATTTAATTAATTTCATTTTGTTTTGTTTCCATGAATGTTTTCCCATTCATTTACAACAAGAGAAATTCAAACAGAAAAAACAAGAAACTGAAAATACAAAATAATAGGTTCAATGTATAGAAATTAAGTTACGTGAATATTTGTTTTAAAAAAGTAAACAAGTACAAAGAGAAAAGATAAACAAAATTATTTATTACTTTTTTATATTGAAAAAGTAATAGGAATGAAAAATGAAAAGGTCGTCTTATTTTATTTAAAACCCCAATTGTGAACCCCTTTCTCCCACTTCACACCTCGGAACGCACCTTTCTTATATAGAGAGAGAGGCACTTTCACATCTTCTTAGGCTGGGGAGAGAAAATGTTCCCATTTTTTAGGATACTCCGGAGAATAGATATCCAGTAGAGACGACAGGGTGGGGCCTGTAGCTCAGAGGATTAGAGCACGTGGCTACGAACCACGGTGTTGGGGGTTCGAATCCCTCCTCTCCCACAATCTTATAAAAAAAATGACTAATTGGTGACAGATATCTAATACAATATTTAATACTTCAATAGATCTATATATTAGATGAAACTACCCAAAAGGCATAAAGAATCCTTTATAAGTAACAACAATCAACTTTTTCTTAAGACTATAAATATGAAAAATATGAAGTACCAAGACTTTCAAATCATAAGAATTATTATTAAAGGTAATCTTAACAACTTTCTCTTACCTTCTCATTCTTTATAAAAATTTCTCTATCATTTGTATATGTTACGAGTATACAATAAGTAATTAAGTGTTGTCAAAAGGCTACCGTAAAAACTATTTGAAGATAAACTAAAAGTAGAATCTTAGTGATTGTATAAAAACTAGATGTAGTCTCATTTGAGATGAATCATATAAAAACATTATATTGTTTTGATCTAGTCACTAACTTTGAATTGTTTTTCCTTTATAAAAAGGTGTGAACATTTTTTTAAACTACATATTATCTTTTTTATAAACTCACACATTCATGAAAAAAATTGAAAAATTTAAAAAACCAGTTCAGCCATTCTTCTTGTGTTTTTTAAGGAGTTTTGCATAAATTAATAGTGTAAAGAGTTTTAGTTTACACTTTCATCCAATTCCTATTATCGTTTATGATTATGATGAATTTGTTGAACTAACTTTGATAATAATTATACAAAAAGTCACATGAAGAATTATTTGTAATTAATTGATAGCGTAAAATTGTTTTATAAACCTTTAAAATCATTTACAAAAAATATAAATATTATAAAATATAAAAAAGTAGTTAAAATAATTAAAATTTAAAATACTTCTGAATTTTTTATCCTGGATTCTTTATTTTATGCATTTTATTGCAAAAGAACTATTTGAATTCATTTCTTTTATTTTTATTCTTAACTAATAATATATTTTAGTAAATAAATATTATCTAAAATTTGAATACTTTGTAAAACAAGTATTAATAAAATAAATTATTTTTTGAAAAAATTATCATTCTATTCTTAAATATATTTATGTATTGATTCTTAATTATTATGATAATAATATATTATTTTTTTGAGTTTATCATAAGTAGAATATATATAAAATTTCTTATATGAAAATCTTGTAAAAATATTTATCAATGATATATATATATATATATATATATATATATATATATATATATATTTAATTATTCGACTCCATCTTGTGTTTTCTGAAGACTTGCATTCTACCTAAATCATTAATTTTAATAATTAATGGAGTATAAGAGATACTTTTATTTTTTAAATGGAGTAAATTGAATCTATATTAAAAAAAATTCAAACATATTTTATGTTCTTAATATATTAACAAATTTTGCATTAATTTCCTATAAAATTTTTACTTTATATAATTTTTTATTTTATTTTAGATCTTAAAGTATTTTAGAAAAAGCTTAAAATTATTTAAAAATATTTAAAACAAAACTTTACAGGGACTAAAAATAAAATTCACCAAATATATGAAAAGAACGCAAAATATATTTAAAACTTAAAATAATATATGATGAAACGATAATAATAATTAAATTTTTTAGGTTTAAATAATTTTTATAGCTGTAAATTAAATAAAACTATTTTGTTCTTGCTATTCTTACTTTATTTATATCTTGAATTCGGCATTTGAAAATATTTTATTTTTAAAAAAGGTGATTATCATGGAAATGATGTGATACTAACTTATTAACTTAAATCATGTGGATTTCATGATGTGATACTTTTGATAGTCACGGCATTAAGAATACATTTAACAATAAGTATCAATTAAAAACTGTAAAAGAAAATATTATGTACTTAGATAAAAAATAAATTTTTTAGGTTAAATAATTTTTATAGCTGTAAATTAAATAAAACTATTTTGTTCTTGTATTCTTACTTTATTTATATCTTGAATTTGGCATTTGAAAATTTTTTATTTTTGAAAAAGGTGATTATCATGGAAATGATGTCATAGTAACTTATTAACTTAAATCACGTGGATTTCATGATGTGATACTTTTGATAGTCACATCGATAAGAAGACATTTAATAATAAGTTTCAATTAAAAACTTTAAAAAAATATTATGTACTTAGATAAAAAATAAATTTTTTAGGTTTAAATAATTTTTATAGCTGTAAATTAAATAAAACTATTTTATTCTTGGTATTCTTAGTTTATTTATATCTTGAATTTGGCATTTGAAAATTTTTTATTTATAAAAAAAGTGATTATCATAGAAATGATGTGATACTAACTTATTAACTTAAATTATGCGGATTTCATAATGTGATACTTTTGATAGTCACGTCGTTAAAAAGACATTTAACAATAAGTATCAATTAAAAACTTAAAAAAAAAAATTATATACTTAGATAAAAAATAAAAAATTTAAGTATTGAAATTAAAACACAAAATTTTACATGTACTAAAAAGATATTCAACCCAATAGTAAATATCATTAGTCAAGTTAGAATCATTTTTACACATATAATTCACTAACTAATTATGTTGTGTTGAGATTCATCACGAAACTCACACAGAAATAATAAAAAGATTAAACGAATTACATACTCATAAATGAGAAAGAATGCAAACAAAAGAGAAATAGAGTAATAAAGAGCACAATGTTTATAATGAAAAACAATTCCAATAGAAATATATATAAGACCTAACATGTAATATAAGACCTAACAGATGTCACATGGCTAACTAATTAACTAACTAATCACATCATACCTGTATATAAAACTTGGTGTTAAAACTAAAACTTTTATTGTTACATCAAAAACTCTTGTGAGAAATACAACATATGGTCCAATAGCTTATATTTATCATACACTTCTACAGACACCTAGAAGCACTCTTACCTTAATGGAAGCTTCTTGCTCAAGAACCATAAAAATTTCAACCTCAAAATTTTGAATCAACGGTGTCATGTTAACTGATATCTACGTTAAAAAGTTTATTCTCTTAAGAAACTTGCCAAGGTAATCCAAAATAAAAAGATTTGAAAATTAAAAGTTTAAGTAAAACCATCCAAAATGAGTTGTTTGAAATTATAATTGATGCAAGAAAAATAAATTATTATTCTCATAAAGGATTGGCGTATGATAAATGCTGGCGGTGGTGCAAAATTATTATTCATATGATTTTTTACGAAAAAACTCTACAACTTATATCATTCCTACTGTTTATCCGGTCAAAATACAGAACTCGCTACTTGCCTTGTTCGGGATAATAATGGTTATCACTTATCAAGCATTGTAGGATGGTCGTCCCAACCGCTATGGCCGTATCCACATCCCTGTGAGCAGAGTTGCAGGTCTTTTTAGTATATAGCTTCCAACATGTCGAAGGAAGAGGGAGGGCGCTGGGAAAGTCAGGAGGGTTGGACGTTTGTTGCAAGGGGAAGGAGGCGTGTAGGCAAGTGGTAAGGTTAGGGCTCGAGTACACGTAAATACGACTGCTGGGGAAGGTATGCATGGCAAGGTGCGTAGGAAGGAAGGTTTCGAGATGCCAAAGCGACAGAGGTCCTATGCTGATGCAGTTATCAGGTCTAGTCGTTGCTGTGGTACTCATGCAGAAGAATCTCTAAGTTCGGTGAAGAATCCTATTATTTCCCTAGCCTATAAAGCAGAAGATGAAGACTTGTTGTATTTATCCAAAGCCTACGTAGGGAAGGTGGTGACCAGGGGCTCTTCTTAAGCTTCATTATGAGGGCGTCTATGGTATTAATGATGGAATGACAATTATAGACAAATCTTATATTAGACAATGAGAAATTTGAGCTACAAAATAATATCCGATAGGGATATATATCATAAATATTTCTCATAAAGCATATAGAATAATGTAGTTCCATAAAATGATACTACATGGTCTCAAGCATCCAAAAATGCTAAGAGATATGTTACTAAAATGATATTACTTCACACATATCTCATAAGAAAGTTTTCAGACTCCTACTGATCTAAGACATCAAAACTTAACCAAACCATATGAGTTATAAAACTCCAAAGTTAAGTATTTGATCAGTGAATAAAAAAATATTTAATTAATATAATTTTTTTTTACTTGAGTCCGAAAAATTATATAGGTGAGAAAGCATAATTTACATGCATCTAATTATTCATCATAGCCCAATAACATATGTAATTACATATAGGATACATAAATGCTCTATAATATTTGACATTTAACTAATCTGAGTTTCAAAAAAAGAGTGACTATGTAAGAATCCAAAGATAAGTAGGAAATCCATAAATTCCCTACTAAAACCACATAGACACCTAGTTTATATAAAATGATACTCAGATTATTGTGGCCACAAAATGTCAATTGAGCAAACACTTAGATAATTGGTCTAAACAAAAAAATTCATAAGTACTTCAATAGTGCAAAATTGTACTCAATAGGAGTACTATCATAATAAGCACTTTTTTACAAAGTAGAAAATCATACTCGATAGGAGTATTGCATCTACAATATACTTATAGAATTTTGACCAAACAAAATGTGAAATTTTGGGTAAGGAAATGCACAATACTTAATTGCATACCAAAAGAATTAATGTGCAATACCCAACAAAATGCTCTTAACATCCATTAAAGATGTCTATTAAGATACAATGAATTATGTATCTCAATTAAAATAGGACAAAAATAAATAGTCAAGTCCTATAAAGTATGTCATATCACAATTAAATGTGCACAAGAATATATGATAATACAGATAGATAAGTCTCGAGACATGATACAAAATTATATACTTCTAAAATTTTGATCAATATTAAATTTGGGTAAAAGAGATGCACAATGCATAATTTTATGCCAAAAGGATTAATGTGCAGTACCCAACAGAATGACCTTAACATCAGTTAAAGATGTCTACAAAGATACAATGGATTTTATGTATCTCAATAAAAATAGAACAAAAATAAATAGAGAAGCCCTATAGAATATGTCATATCATAATTAAATGTGCACAAGATTATATGACAATAAAAAATATATAAGTTTCGAGAGATAATACAAGATTATATATACTCCCACTAATCCTTAATATACCAAAAAAATATTAGGATTATCATTAGGGTACACTAGTATTAAAAGTTCTAGTGATAGTGGGATGATGACTTTATAAGATAATAATAAAAGTGAATTAAAATTCACTATTATTCTACTTAAGGAATTAGAAAGTAGTAGAATAAGGAATGATTAATGAGAGAAGGGGTTAAAATAATAAGAATATGAAACCTACAAATTCATCCATAAGAATAAATAATTCTCACAAATGGTTTCATAATTAACCACATATTAATCAATCTTTACAAAAATATTGACCCCTATGAGGATCTTGAAAAAATAATTACATGAATGAGAAGATAGATCACTTGATAATTTTACGTAGAATATGAGATCATAAGTAAGTTCTCAAGTAATCATAAACAAAAATCAAGTGCTACAATAAACAATATTTACACACACTTGAGAATAAAACATGATTACATGCAGCGGAAGAATGAGACATATTCTTGCATATATTAAGGATATAATAATAAATAGTCTCTAACTCTCATCACAATTTATAATGGACATAGGTTTATTTCTATATCCCAAAATAAAGCCTCTAGCTTTTACAAGAATACCATTAACAATATTATAAAATATGGTATGGAGAAATTAATCTCTTAAAATTTGGGATTCCTATATTGTCCTTACAAGAATTGCATACTAATATTGCAAATCAATAGAGAGTTTGTTATACAAGAAAATATTTTACAAGAGACCAATATAAAATCCTTAATATAGATCCCAACAATGTGATAAGAAAAAATAATTTTATCAAGAACATTTGCTTTTGCACATGTATGATTAATTGGACATTTAAAGTAAAAAACCTTATATCACAACAATTTATTTTATAAGATATTAATTAAAATTCTAATATACAAAATTCTTCCACTTGATAAAGAAAAAATAAGTTGACATAACAAAAAAATACCCAGAGGGATAAATAAAATTCAACTATTTCTTTATCAATATATATATATATAGAGAGAGAAAATTTGCACCACAAAAAATGCAACAGTTTTTTTTGTTTTGAAGGAAAAATGTCCAATTAAAAGTTATAAGTCATTATGGAACAAAAAAAATGAGAGTGTAAATTTTGGTTCCATATAAATATAACTAAACATGATCAAATGAGGGAAATAAACTGAACATTACAAAAATAGGAAAACATTATGTAATTCTAAAAGTTCAGTTAAAAGAGAATCCCTAAGGAAATTATAATGCACTATAACTTATATCAATAAAATCCTAATACCGATAGGGTATTAAAAAATCATTAACATAAGCCAAGAAAAATACATTGTATAACACCAAATTACATTAATAACAATACACCGATAGAGTATAGTTATCATCAATGCAATAAAAAAATAATTATATCACAAAATTCACATAAATGCATATAAAATAGTGAAATTATAATTATGTAAATAAAAAAAGAAATTATGCATATTGTCCAATAAATTTGCATAATTTTAATCATATATATTATATGACCAACATACAAAGTTCACATTATTATACCCATGATAGACAAGTAATAATAATGCAAATTAATAAAGAAAATTATGCTCATAAGAGAAGGACAATTAAGATTGTGCATAATTAATAAAATAACCTAAAATCAATTTATAAATGATAATTCAATATTAAAGAGAGTACAGTATAATTGGAGAATACAAATACTGTAAAGAATTATCACAATGAAAATAGGTCCAAAATTCAAGATTATAATAGTAAAAAAATTTTAATTTAATCTTGAATTAATCAATTTTTTTTTATACTCAAAATACCAATAATATAAAAATATTAAATAAATATGGTATTTTTGAAAAAATAAGAATATAAAAATTAGCAACCACATTCAATGCTTCTGAGAATGAATTTAACACACGAATCATCATACATGATCGTATCAAAACGACAAAGTTCTCCCTTGACCAAATCACAAAGATATGGGTATAAAAATGAGTGCAGGCAACCCCATTAACACTTTCCAAAGTAAAGTTAATACAAATATATTATGTTGCCCACACAAATGACTCATATTGGTCAAACATAAAACAAGGAAAACCATTAAGTAATTTTGAAAACAATTTACCCCAAAATTATTTAAAAGAAAACTAGGTTTTAAAGGGGTAGCATTTAAAAAGAAGTTTCAATATATAATTTAGCCATGTAAGAGTAAGAGAATGAAACTTTAACATGTTATTTTAACAATAACAAGTAGTGTAAACCCTCTTTTTTTGTGTGAAAAAGATAATAGTGAACTATATTATAAAATTTCACTAATAACACAAAAAATCTTCAATTCAAATTTAATTTTCTAATAGAAAACAACCATAATTCTCTAATAGAAAACAACCAACCATAATATGTATCTAACCAGGCTCTGATACCAATTGATGGAAATAAAAGGAAACCTTAAATGAGTAGATACAAGATTATAGTATGTATAGAGAATTAAATATAAAAGGATAGAGGAAAGAGAATTTGTGTACCTCAAATATATTGAATTGAAGTTCTTGATTTTCAAGAACAAAAAAAACCCTAGGAATGATTATTGTAGAGATATGAGTTCAATAAGAACTCTTGAGGGTTTTACTACCTACTTTCTAGGGGATTATTCTAGAGAATGTGTATTGTTGCTGTTGTTATAATTTGATTAATGGGATGGCAAATTTATAATCCCCCAGCGTAGGCAGAGACCCCTCAAATGGGCTTTTTATGATTGACTCAACCCATCACAGAGTCAATCTTACTATAATCCCATTCAAATAATCATAAAGATATTATAAGATATGATTATCACCAAATCTTAAATTGCCAGATAATTATAAAATATAATTGATTAATACCAATCTACTATTATTTCCAACAATTAAAGCCACCCCCTAGGCATGAACCAGGTGCTTCTTAAATCTGAGGATGCTATGGCGATAAAGCATTATATCAACGAAAGCTTCTACTGGGTTAAAGAGTGGTTTAGTGAGGTTAAAAGCTGGAATCCACCGATGGTGGACAAGGAGCGCCTAGTTTGGCTGAAGTGTTACAGGGTTCCTATCCAAGCATGGAACATTAGTTTCTTTCGACTCTAGCATCCTTGTTCGAGGAGTTTGTGAAGCTCGATAAGGCGACTGAAAGAAAGATTTTGTTTGAAATAGCGAGGATAGCCATTGTGGTAACGAAATATAGGAGGCTTGATGAAGTGGTTCACGTCCAAGTAGATGAGGCGGTGGTTAATATTCACGTAATTGAAGAGGGGCTGGTGGAGTGGAAGGTGCTCGCGCAGTCAAGCGCCTCTTCAACGTGCTCAGCAAGAAGGTCAACAAATTTCAGCAACGATGAGATGGAGACAGGGGAGTTTGAATGGCGGAAACAGGCGGAGCTCAAACAGGGCTAGCTGGAAACCAAGGCTGTTAAGGCACGACTTGAGCAAGACGAACCTGTCAGAGCTAGCCAGCTAAGTGTAGAGTAGAGCAACAACTTAGGGGGAGGACGCATTTGAGCAGGAGGGGCAGTTTCACCAAAATGGGTAGACAAGAGTTGTTGGAAGAAAAAGGAGTTAAAGTTGTTCTCATCTCAGAATAAGAATATACACGCGTCAAGACAAGCAATGGGCTTGCGCCTATTAGTGGAATGTGGGGAGGAGGTGTGAGAACCATTAGGCCAGATCGTGGGTGATGAACGAAATGTTTTGGGCTTGAAGAAGCAATCTCATGAGGTCCAAAGCTTGCTGGATGTAGGGGAATGTGTGGCTAACTCTTCTTCGAAGAGGTATGTTAATGAAGTCGTTGATGTGAGGAAGCGGGTCATATGTTCCCGTGGGGTGCCGGTTTTGCCTCCAAGCGAGCCCAGTTTTGACTCCCAAACGGTTGTGAACTATAAAAAGGCAGAGAAGAGTGATAGTGGGGGAGAGTTAGAGAGAACAAGGCACTTCAATCATAAATCGTGGGAGTTATTAAGATTTGAGGAAGGGGTAGGTGGTAGGAAGGTTGGGGTTTGGAAGGAAGAGAGGAGACATAGCTTTGATGGAAGTGAATTGGGCTCGAGATGGAGGTCAAGTGAAGCCTCTCTTACGCAAACTCCTATAACCACGTACCCGACCTAACAAGTTATTGTAACTCACCCTAATGGTGTTGAAAGGTCCCTCGGGTAGACATTCCACAAAAGCATTATTTCATCTTGTTTCTTGAGCAATGGAGGAAGCGAAGCGGGCTACTTGTCTTGCCTCGAGCCCATAAGAGAAGTACTGCTTTGGACTACTTCCTGTTAGATGAAGCTTAATGTGTTTTCTATTGGACTTAGTTGAGTTGAAGAAGAAAAGAGAGTGAGTTTTATTCCTTTCTCAGGGAGGAAACTTGGCAAAGGTTTCCAAGCCGTAGTCCAAGAGGCAAAGGTTGTTTGCCTTGCTTTCAAACTGACTTGCCTTATCCTATTGGGTGAAAGTCCTATCAAGAGGGGTTTAGGGTGGATTTAGCTAGGTTATAGAAATATATGCAAAGGGGTTTAGGATGGATTTAGCTAGGTTACTGAATTCTTATGTGTGCCTGTTAAACATTTATTCTCCTTGTTCGATGGCTGGAAACAGAAAATTATGGGCTGATTTATTAATGACAAAAAAGTGGATTCTGCGAAATGTTGTGGTACCTAGGGGTTGATTTCAACGCTGCCTCTAATAGACGAGAAGTGGTTGGGTCCTCAAATTCTCACTCGAGAGGGGAGATGGAAGACTTCACCTTTTTTATTAGTCAGATGGGTATGGTGTATGTCCTAGTTTACGGGAACGAGTTTACATGGATCTCTCCTAATTGTGCAGCATCTAGTAGGTTAGACAGATTTTTGCTCCCTCAAGGGTTGATTGATGTGTGGAAAATAGGTTTCCAGTAGATTGGATCTAGGGATTTTTCAGACCACTGTTGGATTCTTACTATAGTTGATGACTTGAATTGGGGGCAAAACCTTTCAAATTCTTTTAAGTAGAGTTGTATTAAGAATAGTATCAAGGCCGTCCACACGGAGCAGGGATAGGTGGAGTCAATTGAAGGAGTAAAAGAAGAGGTGAGGAATCATTTTAAGGAATTTTAAGGAGTTTATTTGTGAGAGTGGTGTGGATAGACCAACCCTAGATGGGGTTCAGTTTAGTAAAAGAGTTCAAGTAAATCTTGAAAAATAAAACAACAATGACAAGTGCATAATAATTGCGTCCCAAACTCATAGTTCTAAAAGACTAAACAAGTCTAAGTGCAACAACTCCAAAAGTTTTTAGAAGTGGAAGTTAATCATTTGGGTTTAAAAGATGCTTTTACTTGTTTGTCCTTTTGACAAACATCACAAAGTTTATCCTTTTTAAATTTCAGATTTGGGAGTCCAATTACTGGGTTTTTGGCAACCAGCTTGTTTAAATGATTCATATTTTGCTTATTAGAGAAATTGATTCACTAAAGGATGTTTTTTCTAGATCTAGCATGTAAATGTCATCAAACTCTACTTCCCATAAATTTAACATTACTTTTTGGATCATGCAACAAATAATGATTGGAAGAAAAGGAGGTATTAAAACCTTTATCACATAGCTAAAGTTGTCAAAATGGATGGTCCGACTTGACCCAGCTCATCGGACTCACACAATAAAATCGGCCAGGTTGGCCTAACCCATATTTTTACCAGACAGCTATTTTCTAAGCCCAATCTAACCCTGTAACGGCCACTGAGCCAAAACGAGCCTTTTAAAAAAACTCAAACTTTAAATCTTGTAATATAACTAAAAAATTAATTTAAATTTTAAAAACAAAAATAAATAATTCATACCATTTCTTGGGAATAACAAATTAAGCATACTACATAAACATTAAATTTATTATTCATCATGATAACATAAGAATAATCATAACAATTAAACAACTAAATAGTAAGCACCATAAAATAATATATAATGATAATTAAACAACATAATTAACCAAAGAACATTGATTAGATTGTAAACATAATTAATCAATTTGCAAGTCACGTTCAATTTGGACTTATATTTCTTACATAGTTATTTTATTCTTTAATAATATATTATATTAATATTATTATTTAATATATATTTTTAAAATTTATATATTTTTATTTTATTTGGGTTGACCAATGGTTCATCGGACGACTCGACTCAAGTTCATTTACATAGTTAAGGCAAAATGGGCAAGACAAAAAATATTTGTTTCTATTGGGGTTGCTTCCTTTTTTAGAGTTCAACCTTGTCCATTTTGTAGGAATGCTGGCTGGCCTGACGAGTCAAACCCATTTTGAAAGCTCTACATATAGTTGACTTATGCTAAACAAGTTATGCTTTAAATAGGATTGGCCACAGGTTGGACGGGTACAGGTAGTGCCTACTTGCTACCTGCACCACTATAAAAGACCCCTAAACACATAAAACTCATTGGTACCTGTTATAAAAATACCTGTTGGATTTTTTAATACCCATCAAAAAGATTTTTTTTTACCACAATTTTTATCAAATAAATAATTTATTTGTGAAAAATCTAAAAATAAAATTATACTAGTAAGTTTCTACAAGATTAATTGGATCTAAAAATAAATTAATATAATATATATACAAATTATTTAATATAAATAGAATATTCGTTTTACATTACTGATATTTTTATTAAAAATAATTTTATTAATTATTCATTTTTTATAAAAACAAGAGACATTGATAACAATAAAATTTGACAATTAATATTTTAAGTTAATTTATTTAACAAAAATATTATATTCTTTAAATTAAATATATGTAAATTTTAATTTAGAGGGTAGCCCTAGATATAAGTACTGTCATACCCCTACTGCACTCATTAAGGAACGGTAGAAAAATTCATATTTACGAGCGACGGGTACCTATTTAAATGACCCAAAGTATATTCATTCTTCGTAAAATTAAATACACTAATTCATTTTTGTTCAAATGGTTGTTATCCTGAATAGCAATCTAATTTATTACTTAATTACACCTCTGAATCTGCCCATTCCTTTTCCACATAACTGTAAATAAATTACAAATGTTATTTGAGAGACAAAAGAGAATATATCTCCTAACTTAAGAGGAGTAAGAGATAATAATAATAATAATAATAATAATAATAATAATAATAATAATAATAATAATAATAATAATAATAATAATAATAATAATATTAATAATAATAATAATAATAAAATAATATAATGATAATTCATGTAACTATACCATTAATAAAAAGAATTTTTATTTTTTATGTTTACTTTTTAAAATACCTATTCTACAATTTTTAAAAAACAAAAAGAAAAACCTATTTTGTTAAAAGAAATATTTGTACCTTCAACCTCTCCTTCCTCCATAAATGCACTTTACCATTAGACTAATCATATAACATTAAGAAAAAAATTACTTTAAAATAGTTATATCCTACATATATAATTATCATACTATATCTATAATTTATATTATACAATATTATATCAAAATAAATTTTAAAATATACTAAACTAAAATTATTATAAGTAAAATAATGCAATTAATTATTTATATTTTATCATATTTATACAAAAATATGAAACTGAAATACTAAAATTATTATAACATCAAAATAGAAATACAAATACAAATCACTGTATTTCCGCTAGTTTTAGTAAAAGAAATAGCTCTTCACATTAATAATATATATATATATATATATATATATATATATATATATATATATATATATATATATATATATATATATATATATATATCATATCTCGGAGCAATTTCCAGGAAACTTCCTAGCTAAGAGCATGCACGGGACATTAGACCAGATATCACTCCCGCAAGGGTTCATTATTGTGGTGTCCTGTGATTATTATAAGAAACTTGAGTAATATTATTTACATAAAGATATAAAAAAATTAATGTTATTGATTTTAATGATTTTTAAATTATATTAGTAATTTGTTAAATTTTTTAAAAGTGTACTATTATCAATAAAAAAATACAAATGTTTAGATTATAAAATGTCCTATAAAACTACTATTTTTTTTTTAAAATGGCGTAACAAGTTCGGAGTTTTTATATATGTTGACATGACTAATCCATGTGTTCAAACGACAGGATCTACCTTTAGATTTGTTTTTTTTTTCTTTGGCCAACTTTGGATTTGTCATGTACTAAATTGAGAAAATTGTATTCTCCTAATTATTTGAATACTGTTTTATTTTCAGTTTTTATTATAAAATCATTAATAAGTCTTGATAATCAATATTTTTTAAAAGAATTATTTTTAATAAAAATTAGAGCAACACTATTTAATTTACTGGTGACATAATAGATCTCAAACAAAATTTTAAACGTTTTACTTTTAATAAACTTGATGCATCATTAAAAAGTTATGATATCATCTTCCTTGTATATACTATTAATAAAGAAAATTCTTTTTTTTTTTTAACTTAACCATAGTCATGTCATTGGTTAGGGATGATTTCAAATTTAAATAAGACTTATAATAATAGGACAAATTACAGGATAATTTCAAATCTCTGTTTTCAAATAAGCAAATGCTACTAATGTTCATCAAATCTAAATGTAAAAGATGGTGGAAATAAGCCACTAGTTTTGCTTTGCAGAATACCTAAATCCAATACATAACATGAGACAAATTACATTCCACCTAAACTAAAATATAATTTGTAAACCAAATTACATTCCACCAACTTCAGCACTACCAACTTCAGGACGCTAACCTAAACTGACAAATGCAAATAATACTTTATCACCATTATCCTTTACAGCCACTACATTTCAACACACACAATATTCCACCAAAGAGACTTAATAATCAAGATACAAATACTACAACCAAGAGTAAATGTCCTTTTTCTCTTTTCCAATTCAACTTCTTTTGCAAACCTTGAGATCTTCTTCTTTTGTTCACCAACTTTGGGAAGTAACAAGAAATCCTTGTCACCGCAAAAACATATTTTCCAACCAAGAACTATAACTGCTGAAGACAAAGAGGTTCCCCTACACAATCATTCGATGAAAACACTCTAGAGGCCAACAATTCTCCTCTTCAAGGTGGCAGGACTATTCATCTACACTTAACAACAAAAAATGGAGTAGGTTAAGGTGGGGTTGCAAGTTGTCGGTGATGGTAGATGCAAGACTTACGAGTTCATGCGACCAATCAGTACTACCAAGAAGAGACTTCATGGTGGGTTTGCAAGTGTTTGTTGATGGAGGGTGGCTTCGCTTGGTGATCCATGATGGAGATCTAGGGTTTTCAAATTTGGCGCAATAATGGTGGAGACAAACATGGAAGTAGAGGCCAAATCTCTAATTTGTTGCTAGATCAGATGTTTCTGTATCGTAATATACCCAAATTGGTGAGTGTTAGCTAACAAAATTGAAACAATTCTGTTAGAGCTAAAATTATGCATTTTATGTACCTCAGAAGTGACCCAATGAGGAAAAATGAATAACTTTGACACTGCATAACTTTTTGTATAGGATGTTTTTGGAATGAAACTTTTTTCCACGGATTAAGTTCAAATAGTAAAACTTATAAAGTAATAAGTAAATGTATATGCATTTTTATGGATTTGTAAAAATAACAAAGATTAAGTAGTTTGATTTGATTTTGAAATAAGAGGTTAGCTCTAGAATGGAAAGTTGAATAGATCTAGAAAAAAGCTTTTCGTAATCCTTTTTTAAATTACTTTGTTAAGAAACTTTATAGAGTTTCTTAAGAGTAGATGGTTTAGTAGCCTAACTACTATTATTAAAATGATTTTTACAAAACTCTTTTATAAAAATGTTTGATAATAAAACCAATTGGTAAATATAAACGTTGTAATAGACAATGCACATGAGTATTTTTATACTAGGTAATTGAAACTAAGCTACTTCTAATTCTCTTCCAAGTACATCTTGAAAGGTTTCACTATATAACAATTGTTATACAATGCAAGTATTCTACACTCCACTCCTAGCTTACAATAAATACACCAACCACTCATAGTTTTAAATTTAAACTCCCCCTGAATTCAAGACCAAGTATACAAAGCCACTCTTGTCAATAAAAAAATATTCTTTCTTTAGGTCATTCCTAAGGATGACAAAAATACTCGTACCTGGGTACCGCTCTGAGAGCACCCTAATTTTGATGGGAATTACCTGTTTCGACCATGTAAGACCTACTTTGACAAGGTATGAGTATTATCTAATGTAGTAAACCAGATACAGATATGAGTATGTAATTATCCACCTCGTACTCGAACTCGTACTCTTTTCGTTATAGTTATAACAATTATATAATAATTTTAAAGTTATATATTTAATTAAAAATTTTAATTCTTAAACTTTAATTCATAATTTCTTGTTATTTATTATCTATATATGTCTTAAATTAAAATAAACTTAGTAACTTAATATATAATTTATTTAATAAGAAATAAATAAATTTAAATTGTAAAAAATTATATAACGGGTTACCTACAAGTATACCTGACTTGAGAATCCCTGATAGGAATGAAAATGAGATTAAAATTTTATACCTATTTCTTTTTATACCTATACTCAAATCGATCACATACTTTTCGGGTACGAGATTAGATACACCCGCACTCACCCTGCTCATTGGCATCCCTAGTCATTCCTAGCTCTATCTTAGTATTTTTTAAACAGCAAGTCACTCCTAGCTCAATAACCCAAAAGTAAGATGGTACGATTACAAGATTACTCTCACAAAGAGAATATATTTTTGCTCACTAAGATAACTTCACTTAGATGAAGGATTACTTAGATGAAGGATGTACAAGTAAATTATGAACAATTTTCTCTCAGAACAAAAAGTTGTTGATCAAAGCTTTTGAATAAGAATCAGAAATTATTTTTTTCACTTTGTCAACTTCCTTCTTATGCAAAGCATTCTTTATATAGACGTGGTAAACATATACTCTTTGAGAGTAAGCTAGCGTTATAACTTTCTTGTAGTTCGCTCTCTTTTGGAAAGTACATTGGCTGTCAAATGAAAGCATTTTTTCAATTGCTTTGTAAACTTTTGAAAAGCTAGAGTAGTTACCCTAACACTTATACAATTCAAAGATTCGAAAGTTAACTCTTTTTGAGGTGTATTCCAAATGAAAAGATTTTCTTTAGAATGCTAAAAACTTGAAACATCATTTGCATTTTCGGCTTCTCCAATGAAAGTGATTATCTGCATTAAGATTATATAGTAAATTCTGATAGAGTAATATATGAAGAATAAAATCTTCTATTTAATCATCTGAAAGTATTTACCATCAAAAGCTTCTGATCAAATGTATGGTGGAGTGGTCTTTGCAGAAGATTAGATGCTTCTTATGCTCCTTTTTTTTATGAAATTCTTACGATATTCGATCTCTTATAAGCGTGTTGCTTCTTGACGTTGTCTTCGACCTTCTAAGTTATTATTTGTTTATCCATAAATTCCCATAATTACTTAGGTTTATAATACCTTATTTCTTTGTTAATATACAACATTACATAATTAACCTTAATTTTATGTTATCAGTTAATCAAAATGTTTGTAGAATCTTCTAGTCTACCGACCTTTTAAACTTAATAGATTTGTTGCGTTCTCAAGATGTCAAACCAGCAAAAATTGTGATTTCAATTTTTCTTTTCCGATTTTCAACTTGACACCCTAGTTTGAACAATATAAACCCAAGGGCCGGAACAAACGAATTTGACACATGAGGCAGCAACAAGAATCATGTTCAGCCGACAATGTTTGCCACGTTTCTTGTCTTGATTGTAACAGTTACATCTATTTCCATGGCTCACATTTCTAATATGCAGTGTGTTTCTTTAAGAGCTTCTGTTGCATTTAATATGTTATCCACACTTCCACATTCACGTCTAGCCTCCACTTTTCTAGAAATTATTATATGTTGCTTTACACAGTAGTTGAAAAGAATTGAAAAAGTTACTTATAAGCATTCGTAAAACTAGTTGATAAATTACTTAAAATTTATTAAATAATAAATAAAAATATCATTAATTATTAATTAATAATATAGTATTTAAAATATTATAATATAATTTTATTATATATTTAAATTATAAATATTATAATTATATATTTAAATTATAAATTTTTATAATTATATATTTAAATTATAAATTTATATATTACATATTTAAATTATAAATTTCTATAATATAAATTTTATTATATATTTAAATTATAATTTTTATAATTATTTATTTAAATTATAAATTACAATAATTATATTAATAAAAAAAATAAACAAAAGAAATATTATATTATTATATTACGTAAGGAAAGAGAATTAGTGACTAACAACATATTAAAAAGTAAAGTTATAAAATAAAATCTGTTAGTAATTAAAACTAAGATATTTTAAAGAACCAACTTGAAGTAGTTATTTTTTAAAAGTTAATAATTCTTAAAAAAAAATTATTTTTTACTATGTAAAATGAGTTAAAATTATTTCAGTTTGCTTTTCAAATTTTAAGGAGGTGAAATAGGAAATCAACACTCTTTTTATTGTTTCAGAGAACACTTTCACTCAACTGCTTTCGTTTTCTTTCCTTTCCACTTAAGTCTTAACTTCATAGTATGAATTTCGCTTAAACTTCCTCAATTCCCTGTTTCGATTTGGTTCCCACCACGACCAACCACTCAATTCCTATAATTACGTGACACAATTATACCTAATTGCGCGTTTGTGCAACACACTATCACTCAACAACACACCTTTCCTTTCTTATTTTTGAATATATAATTCTGAAAATTGATGAAAGTTCTCATATTACTGACTTTCGGGTAGCCACGTTCACAAGTGTTGGAAATGTTGTGATAACTTTGTATGCATTACAAACAGGGAAAGTCTCAAATTGCATGTATTAACTTTCTGAGAAGAATATACATTGGAATTTATAGATAAGGGTTAGTAAAGAAATTGATAAGACTTTGATTGATTTTGTTTTGTTTTTTAATTTTTGAAAAGAGTTTTCAAAAACTATTTTTTAGAAGAAAAAAAAAAAACTTATTTGTAAGTGTTATTTAAATATTTTTTTGAAGATGTAAAAATGAAAAAACTTATTCATATTTATGAAAATATTATTAATGAAACAAAAAGACACTACATTTTCATTATATTTTAAGTTTTCAAAACAAAAATAAAAAATTGAAAAAGAAAAAACTACTCATAGTTCTAGTTTTTTAGGTTTTAAAAACTAAAAATTAAAATTATTTTAAAAAATTATTTTAAAAAATTATAAACTAAACAATTTTTTTAGTTTTTAAATAATAAAATATTTAAAACAGTTTTATAAAATCATTTCCTTAAAATATTGAAAACTGCTGTGAAAGAAATAATAAGATTCCTGTGCGATTCTAGAGATTCACATGTTTCTTAGTTTCTTGATTCATCTAGCTAGTAAAAAGAACTTGATTTGTCATGTGTTCTCTGACTTCATTATACAAGATTATGCAAATGAAAATGTGTCATATTCAGCTTTGTTAGTTTTGTTCCTTGTTCTTACCATCTTCAGCCCTGTACTTTTTTATGATGTTCATTACTATGAATCTATCTTGTCATAACAACTTACGTTATTGCATGTGTTTCTTTTGTGACAGAAAAAACAGGCTTCCTATTTTTTTAGTCTTGAATTTTATGGTAAAACTCTTGAATGAAAATCCATTTGGTAAGACTTTTGAAGTTTTATTGTCGAAAAAAAAGTACAGTATATTTTTCAAGGTAATAAGAAGATTGCAAACATTTATATATCAGCTCCATGATGGTAGTTGACTAGAGTTAATCCATTTAAGTAAGATTATTTTCTTTTGATGTTAAGAACAAGTTTTTAGATGAGTGTTTGCTTCAAAGATATAAATGTTGATAAGGGCAAACAAATGGCTGGAAATCCTACCAATCAATGCGAATAAAATTTGTTTTTCTAAAATAAAGACCGAAAACGAATTTGGTTCATAGAAATTAGTAAGTTTCTTTTATAAGCAAATATTAATTTTTAATATGATAGTTTTATTAGGAGAGGAATTTAAACTTATAACTTTTTATTTATTTTTCTTTTCACGTGTGAGTTTCACAACTAAACCAATTACAAATTTTTCTGGTGCTAGAAAATAGCTAAACAGTAATCGTTGATAGTGACTGAAATAGCAACCAAAATTCTTTTATAATTATTTATAAAATAATATCTGGTTACCAAATTAATCATAAAATTTATTTAGGTTAATTAATATGTATTGATAATATAAAATAGGTTTAATTACAACTTTTCGTTTTTTTAACTTTTAAAGTGTAGAATTATCAATTCGTGCAAAAATTTCTATACTAACACTGTATAAATTTCTTTTGAAATTTATTTGATCCTACTAATTCTAAATTTTAATAATATAATAATAACCGATTTAGCGGTTATTATGGTCACTAATTATAACATACATGATTAAATATTTATATAATATATAACTCAAAAAATTAAATCCCACTTACCGAAAAACAAAATCCCGCGCTCACATTTGTAACTGCTAATTCTTTAAAATACAGTAAATAATACTTACACTAAATATTAATTTTTATATTTTGTGCTTGGTTAAGAAAATAATACTTACATTTGTAACTCTCGTTAATCATATAAATTTGGTGCTTGTTTAAGAAAATTATAGTTATACTAATTGTTAATTTATATTATTTTTTTATGTAAGCTTTTTACACAGTTCATGTTCGAAAGCTTGCAATCAAGTGAATATAATTTTCCTTGAGTCGTGGATGAGGGCATTATAAACTTAATTATTGGTATTTGTATTTGATACCTACTTTAAAAAGTTTAAATTATATAGCATGCTTTTTTAACTAGCAGCAATTATCTAAGATGACTAAGGAATAATTCTCTTTAAATAATATCAGCTCTATCATTGCATGTAAATTTATAATACACACAAAGATTATTATTAAACCACTCCTCTACACAATAAAATGTACAAAAATCCAGAAAATAGTAAAGGAAAAGAAACAATAATAATCTTATTCAATGAATTTGAATTTTGTCTTTCTTATTCTATAATGGTCTCTAATTTGATAAAATTTGAGGATCTTCTGCGATGAGATATTAAGAGTACTGGTGAAACTTCAGCTGAGTATATGAATTTTGTCTTTGTCTTTGTCTTGATCATGTTAGAAAATGAAATGGATTAAGTAAGAATAAGGTTAAATTAATAATAGTAGGAAATGGAGAAAAGTTAGAGAAATTGATCAATTGAATATGGTATGGAATTAGCAAACTCGTAATAAATAGTTGAGAAAGATAACTGTGAAAAATATAAATATAGTTTTTTACCTAAAAAAGAATGGCATTATTAGGGTGTCCAACAATGAAAAAAACAACTTTCCGATAGTCTAATTATATATCTTTTTTTCATAACAACTAGATATTTTGTGGTCATTTATATACATGGAATTGTCAAAAAGTTTCTTCTTGTGATATTTAAAGAAAAATGAAAGTAAATTATGATGAAGATGAGAATGTTTGTACAAATATTAAGTTGAAGAATGAAAAGGAACAATAAAAATAAATTGAAATTTGAATTAAATTTAGCAAGTTAAATAAAATAAATTTTATCAATAAGTTTATTTTAGTTAATTATTTACTTTAATTGATATCTTGCGTAGCTACTCAATGTAGGGAAATATTTAAAAAAATACATATGACTGTCTAAAAGCTTATGGGTATTGTAAAAGAAATATACATGTTTTCATGTGTGTGTATATGTGTCTATATATATATAATTGGAAAAGGCAAAAAATTCATGGACAATATAAAAGAGTTTTCCACTGTGATTCAATTACAACACACTCTTCATATGACTTTAAAGTATTGATAAATAAAATCAACAAACTTACTTAGACAAAGAGTTAATATATTAAATGTAAGTGTAAAAACTTTTTTAACATAATAAGTGCATAAATATTAAACTATTAAACTCTTATATAAAAGAGTAAGGTCATTTTTTTTGTGTGTTGTATTTAAACAACACTAAAGTTGTTTGGTGTAATAACTAAGGATTTGATGGCATGTGGATTTAATTATTGCATGTCACATTAACATATATTTTATTTACAAAAATACCCTCAAGATTTTTGTTGTCATTTAACAATCTTTTAAATTGGTTTGACTTTCGATTTTGCTTTTCAATTTCTTTATACACACCAAATAAAGAATTGGCTGAGAAAGAGTTAAGTTGTCATAGTCATTATCCTTTTTAAGTTGCTCTCTCCAAGTACTTGTTTCTTTCACCACTCTTAATGAATTTAGCAAATAGTAATAGCTATCAATTTTGTTCTACAGTTTTGCAGTTCTATAGTTTCAGAGTAGTGAACACGCGTAGTAGAGGCTATGCTTTCTCATCTATTGTAGGCAGGTAAGAACACAAATTGTTCATAATTTTTTACAGTTTTCCATTTACTTTAATTCATTATTTCATTAGTTTGTAAAACTATTTTGTCTTTTTTTATTTGTTGTCTCTTATTAAGTATGAATCATGTACTAGTGATAAAGTTTTTTTTCTTCTAAGTTTTGGGTAATTTCAAATTCTACTATGTTCAATGGATATGAGACTTGTTTTTATTTATTTAGAACATGAAATTCATTGTTCTTATTAAACTAAGAGATATCCAATTTCCTCATTTGTTGCATGTCAGGTGCATTTGGAGTCAAAAAATGCGATTTCTTGAATGATTGATGTTCGACTCAAGGATTAGGAAGACACACAAAATGAAATCTCCAATTTCTTCACCCCTCACCAATTTCTTGAAGGATTGCGATAAAACTCAAATTATCAAAGGCTAGTGCATCATTAATGTTGCAAAAGCTTCTCAACCTCTCATGACGATTATTATTGTGTATTCTTGCTATTATTAAATACTTTAATAATATTTATTTATTTACATTTTTAAATGTTAATTTAAATATATGTGATGTTTATTTTTATTCTTTCTTTCTCTTTTTAAAAATATTTTATACTTGTAAATTCAAAACTTGAATTAAACAATAAAGTAATAAATATTTATTGACATCACAACTATAATATAATGTATGAATGACATTATGAATCATCATGGTGGTCTCAATTTTGGAATTTTCCAAACTAAATAATTTCATAAATGGCCAAAATAAATTTACAAATTTTGTTTTCCAATTCAATTACAATGCGGTTCACTTTTTTAGGTCCAACATCCAAATAATAATGATCTAATATTCATTTTTTCAAACTCAAATACCAAATTTTAAAGAGGATATTTAATTTATTTTCATGTCCTCAGCATTAAAAAAGGATATTTAAATTAAAAATAAATTGACTATGTTGTATTTTTTTTTTCCAATCTTGAATATAACATCACAAATCTTATTTTCAATGCCCATAATAATAAAATTTAAATATGTGTAATCATATGTATAAATAATTAGTTTCTTATACAAAAATAATTAATCAATTTTATGTTAAAAAAATTCATACAATAATAAAAGTTTTCACATATAAATAATTCAAATATTTATTACTATGATAATATTAGCAATCTACTATATTAATTTTTATAATTTTTTTAGATATTTTATTCTTGCAAATTATAATTTATCATAAAAAGTATGTATTATTATAAAAACTGAAAAATATTAATAATTTAATACTTACGTATATCAATGATATGAGAAAACAAAATTCACAGAATCATGTGACTATTTGTAGTAATAATATCTTGTTATGTAAACTATGAGAATATGAATCATCATGATTATTTTAGTTTTGGAAATTGTCAAATTAAATACTCAAATTTCATTAAAAATAATAGAATAAATCTTGCAGAGTCACACTTAACACATCACTCTTACACACAATCAATCACAATTTAAAAATTAATTAAAATAAAAAAAATTAAAGTCTTACTCAAAAATGAATTCAGGGACATTAATTGCCAAATTAAATACTTAAATTTTATAGAAAAAAAATAGAGTAAATCTTGCATAAGCACACACTTAAGAGATTACTCTTACACACAACCAATTATAATTTAGCAATTAATTAAAATAAAAATTAAACTATTACTTAGAAAAGTATTTATAAACATTAATGATGTTTGACTACTTCATTTTTACAAGGTCATAATTGTGATTAACATCCACTCTAAAGAATGCATTGTCATATAAAAACTAGTGAGTACAGGTTGATGAATAAATGATAAATTTTATATTGTAGATTTGTAGGAAAAAAATTCAGAATTGATATTAGGTTAGTTATGAATTGAAATAACATAAAATAATTTCTACAATGGATTCTAATTTTATATAAAATTTTATTTATACTTATAATAAAAACATTGTAACATAAATGGATTATAAATATTTAATAAAACTCAAATATTATATTTTATTAAAGTATTCTTATTTAATATTTAAATTTTTAATATATACCACTAATAGTAGATACTCCTTAAGACAAAAATATTGAGAAAAACAGAATGAATGAATTATTTAATTATTTAAAATTAGTATTTTTAAAATATTTCCATAAACAAATATTCCCTCCAGTACTTTATATAAGACATTATTTTAAAAACAAATGTTGATATTTTTTATAAGATATTTTACAATAGTAATAAGTGAATATAAAATTAATATATTAATATTTTTATTAAATAATTGAATAGTTCACCAATTCGATTTCTTTCAATTTTTTTAGGCTTAAAAAGTATCTTCTACTAGCAGCAATATGTACATTAAAAATTTAAATATTACATAATAATATTTTAATAAATTTAATATTTATTTATTTTTAAATATTTTTAATTTATATACAATAACATTAAATATATAAAAAACAAACAAATAAAGTATTTGCAAATAGATTAAATGCGTGTTTTTTATATGAACATTAATAAAATTGATTTTCATGTTAATTTATTTTGGTTAAAATTGATTTTTAGATAGTGTGATTTATATTAAAATTTTTTTATTATAAATAAAATTTAATTTATATTAATAAGGCTATTTATAACCTTCAAATGTGAGAAAAACAAAATGTTAATTGGTTAAAGGCAACTGAAAAACATCATTAATGTATATAGAAATTAGAAAATTGTATAATATAAGAGTTTAATTGATATACACTGTTAGTGTAAAGATTGTTACACTGACAGTCAATTACAACCTTTCATTTATGGTAGATTTGTTGACTTTACTCATTACTACTTTAAAAGTCACATAAATAAAAAGTCATTATTGGATATCAGTGTAAAAATCATTTACACTGACAGTGTATACCAATTAAACTCATAATAAAAAGTAAGAAACAATTATTTTAAAAAAATCTAATAATTAAGAACTAAGGAGTATGATTTACTAATTAAGAATGTGCTTTTAAAAAAAATAAAATTAAAAATGTGATTAGAATACATAGAAATGTTAGATTATTTATAATAGTACAATAGTATATAAAAACATATGAAAAAATGGTACTAAAATCATTATTTTTGTTTGGATGAGAAAAAAATAATTTTTTACATAATAAAATAGTACAAAATCATTTATTTTATTGTTTGGATGAGAAAAAAAGAAAACATTGAATGAGAATAAATGTGTAAAATCTTCCATCACTATTTTTTTTCTATAGAACAATATATTTATGAGGGAGAAAACATCATTTATGTCCATAAATGTGTTTCTATAGTAATAACTTATTTTTTATTTTATTGAGTTGTGTAAGTGTAATTGGTTGTAGGTAAGAGTGATGTGTTGGGTGTGTGCTATCCAATATTTTTTTTAAAGGAATTTGCAGGTATTTTTTAAAAGATTTGCAAATGTTTTCTACTCTTCAGCCATGCGTTTTCGAAGAATAAAAAAATTTGCATATTTTTTTCTTACTTTATGGTGAGATCCCGCTAGAGACTAATTTTTTTCTATCTCTTATTGTTTATTTAAAAGGAAATTAAAAAATGTTCAATTAGTATGAAATTATCTCGGTTTCATTATTAATTTTTAGATCCAGTTTTAAATATACAATTATTCATTTTTAAATACACAATTGTTTCAAATAAATACTATTGCAATATATAAATTTTATCTTTATATTTTTCTAAATACTAAGTTTTAAATACTCTACTAAAAAAATAAATTAAGTAATTATACTACACTACACTAACCAAATATTTAATTAAATAATTATACAAAACAAGTGATTCATTTAGTAGATTAATATAATAAATATGTAATTATTATAATAGAAAAATAATAAATTAAATAAATATATTAAAAATAATAAATTAAGTATGTTAAAAATTAATTAAATTACTATACTAAAAATATAAGAAAGTAAATAACCATACGACATGTAATTAACTACACTAACCAAATATTTAATTAAATAACTATAATAAACATATAATTTATTAAGAAAATTAATATAATAAATATATATTTATTATAATGAAAAAATAATAAATTAAACAACTATATATTTATTATAAAAAATATATATTTATTTAGTTAACGCACATGATATGTATTTTTATTTGATATTATTTTGTAGCTCAAATTTTCGTATTGTTATTTAATATATGATTTATATATAATTGTGTCATTCTAGCTTAATGATTCGTATATTGATGATTGATTAATACCATCCGAGTAGAAGTATGTTGGATATAATTATGAATTAGTATTAATCAATTATCTTTTATAATTATTTAACAATTTAAGATATGGTTATTATCATATATTTATTGGTTATTTGAATGAAAAATTGACTTTGGGATTGATGAGGTCAATCATAGAAAGTTCGTTTGAAGGGTCCTTGTTACCTTGGATTTGTCATTCCATTAAGCAAATTTAAACACACACATTCTCTACAAAAATCCCCAAGAAGGTAGGTAGACAAATCCTCAAGAATTCTTATTGAGCTTACATTTATCTCATGAGAAACCCAAAGAGCCATGACTGGTGAAGAACAAGATGTTCCAATATATAAGGTGTATAGTTTCTTTTCCCTTATAACTTTATATTTATTCTTTGTACATATTATAATCTTGTATCTATTGATCGAGGATGTATTTTATTTTCATCATAATGTTTATGTCCATCATTGCATGTAAATATAACACAATCTAGATTAATATCAAACCACTCCTCCACACAACAAAATGTACAAAAATCCAGAAACTATGAAAGGGAAAGAAACGTGAAATCTCTTTTGTAATGAATGAGACCCTTGTCTTTCTTCCTCTATAATGGTCTTTAGTTTCAAAAAATTTGAGGACCTTCTAGGACGAGATAGTAAGAGTGTTGGTGTGAGTTCAACCAAATAGTGAATGGATTTAGTCTTTCTCATCATCATGTTAGATAATGAAAGCTTAAATTGAAAATGATTATAGTGAATGGAGAAAAGTTAAAGAACTTGATTGATTGAATATGGTACCTAATTAGAAAACTTGTAATAAATAGTTAAAGGTGGTCATCGAAAAATCTAAATATAGTTTTAGACCTAAAGGAAGGATACTATTAGAATGTCTAACAATGAAAAAAATAACTTCCGATAATCTAGTTTGAATATTTCTTTCATGACAATTAGATATATTGTTGGCATTTCTAGAAGAATACATACTTAGAATTCTCAAAAGCGTTCCTTTATGTGATATTAATTTAAACAAAAACGAAATTAACATACGGTAAAAATACAAATATTAAGTTGAAGAATGAAAATCATGAGTAAAAACTAAATTGGAATTTGAATTAAATTTGTTCGGTCAATTTTTTGAGATTTAGTTTAATTATTATTTTGTGATTTTTTTTTAGAATTTTCAATGTCACCAACGACCCAATATACTAATTGAGTCGATGACTAGTTTTTTGAAGTTGTAAATTAACATCCAATAGAATGTTTTTTCTTTCTTTTTTGCATAGTTCTTTATCATGGTTTTTGAGGCAAACATAAAGCCTCGTTTCAGTACCTGTACCACTACCGTCTCGAATAATCAACACGCAGAAATATGCTGAATCTCGTGCCATATAGGTCCAGAGTCTTTAATCTAACATATAAAATAGAGTAAACAACATTATAGGTCTCAAAGGAACAAGAGAAGAAGAAGGGATGCGTTTAATAACCAAATTACAAGAAAGGGGTGTAGAACAAAGTCGTAGAAACTGGGAATAATTGATAAAGCCCTCTCGATGAATCAGCTAGCTTTGGAGAACTATTAACTAAAGAAGCTTTTTCCTTTGCATGTTGTTGGAAGATATGAACTAAAGAAAAACACATATTTTAAGGTTTTTTGCATGTTTTGAGGATGGAACCAGAAGGCTCAGAACTCATGTTTCGCATGCAAAGCAGCTTGCTATGACCAAGCTTTACCAAACTTTGAGAGTTTAATGGAGTTATAAGATTGTTCTAGTTTATATGTGACAAAAAGGGAAGGAAGAAGTTATATATTTGAATCTCTTCACTAACGAAACTAACACGCTAACAATCAACATTTATTTATAAAAAAATATTTACTATTTTTGCTTGTGTATCTAAGGAATGTAGGTTTTTAGGATAGAAATTGTCGTGCCCGTTTCATGTCCCTTTTCTTGTCCCCATCAATCAAATAAAAGAATGACATGTTATTTAATGAGTTACTTAAGATATTGTTCAAGGTGATTTTTAGTTTTTAGTTTTGAAATTCATAAAAACAAAAATTAGTTTTGCTTTGAAGTTTTCAAAATTTTAAAAGCAACTTGTTTTTGTTTCTAAATTTAAAACATTGTTTTCAAATCTTAACCAAAATATTATTTGGAGGTGGCGGTCGAGACAATCGTTGAAGGTGACAGTTAGAGATTAGCGATCGAAGGTAGTGGTCATGTCCAGCTATCGGAGGTGGTGGTTGGTGACTGGTTATCAGAGGTAGCAGTCAGTGATTGGTGATAAAAGGTGGCAGTCGATGACCACCGGTCGGCGGTAGCGACTAGTGATCACGGGTCGGAGGTAACGACCGGTAACCGCTAGTCGAAAGTAGTAGCTGGTGACCATTAGTCGGAGGTGGTGGTTGATAATCGTTGGTCGGAGGTGGCAATCGGTGACCGTCGATCTGAGGTGACGACCGGTGACTGTTGGTTGGAGGTGGAGGTTGGTGACCGCTGGTCGAAAGTAGTGGCCGATGATCGTCGAAGGTCGGTGATTGCTGGTTTTGTCAAAGGTAATGGTCAGTGATTACCAGTTAGAGGATGATAGTTAATGGTGACAAGTGACGTTAAGTAATAAATTTAAATAAAAAAAAACAGAAATCTGAAAATCAATTTTTTTTTAAAATTGAGTTAAAACTGTTTCAAAAATAAATAAAAAACCAAAATAGAATCATTTTTGCCCAACATATTTTTATTTTCAAAATACATTTTAAAACCAATAACAAAAAACTCAGAACCAACCCAAATAAAACTAAGATATTAAAAAATTAAGTGAGTTGTTAAATTAATGAGTGACGTTTGTTGACCGGTGAAGTTAGGAAAGAGAACATAAATGGGGATAGATGATTTCCATCTGGATTTTATCGGTTAAAATCACGGTGTAGGATTTGGTACTTGATTTTGTTGGGTTCTCTTTGAATTGGATTATGAAAATCTGATGCAACCATGGTGGTTAATTCTATTAGTTAGTTAGTTCTCTATGTATTCAATAACTCTAAATAAAATGTTATTTAGATATTTCATTTTCCACTCTTTTCTGTGTTTTCTTTCGTTGATTCTTATAAGTGTTTGTCTGCAGAAACCCCTTCCTCCAACATCGTATATAGAGCTGAAGGTTAAGGACTTGAATTGGCGAGATAATGGTGTCATCAAATGAAAATGGGAGTTTTATTTTTAGCTTGCCAATTATAGATTCTGGAAGGCAAGACCTGTGGTTGCTGAGCTCTAAGAATGGAAGTCTTTCTTGGCTTTCAAGAAGTATTGGATATTTCAGAGAATGGTATTCCTGAGAAAGGAAAAGTTGTAGCCAAGAAAAGAGATTAAGTAAATTTTACAAAATTTCCAGAAGATCTCCAAAGAAGCATGAGACATTCTTCAGAAAGCATAGGAGGTGCTGAGAAGATCTAGGAAATGATGTAGGAAGTATGAGTTATTGGGCATACTTGATCAAGAATATACTTTTGTTTAAGTAAATTCTTGGCTCCTTGAGATATCTGGAATAGTAGACATATATCCACTTTCTTGTTTGAGTGGTTAGTAGATTTATGAACAATCAAAAGAAGTGACATCTACTTGCTCCTAAAAGAGTGTTGAGGTACATAAAAGGAACATTGCGTTTTGGAGCGTTATTTCCAAACAAAAATCAACTACGAAGTGGCTTTATTGACTATTCAGATTCAAATTACTGTGGAGATAGGAGTGATAGAAAGAGTCTAGATACTCATTCAAATTCTTAGGTGAACCAATGTCTTAGTGTTCTAATAAAGCAACTAATTATGGCGTTAGCATCTTGTGAAGCACAATATCATATCTTTGTGCCATGTCAAGCTATTTGGCTTGATTCAGTTATAAAGGATATTGAATAGATGTTGAAAACCCTATTTAGTTATTAGGTGACAATAAATCAGCTGTAGCTAAAAATCTTGTATCATAGGATAGAAGCAAGCATATATATATATATATATATATATATATATATATATATATATATATATATATATATATATATATATATATATATATATATATATATATAATCTAAAAAAAATCAACATACGGATATTTATATATATTTGTCTATTGCCTTGCTTAATAACGTATCACTACTACATATATGACATTTATAGCAACATTAAAAAAAATGTTACTATTTAATTTAGTGGTATTTTTATTTATAGTGTATATTCTATGTAATATATACAAAAAATATTACTAAATATTTTCAGTAACATTTTCTTAAATAGAAATGCAACATTTTATAAATGTTATTAAAAGTTTTAGTAACATTTTTTAATAGAAAAGTAATATTATAAAAATGTTACTAAAAATTTTAGTAACTTTTTCTCAATAAAAAAAAATTCTAAAAATGTTACTAAAAGCTTTTAGTAATATTTTTTATAAAAAAATAATATTATTAAAATGTCACTATAAGTTTTTAGTAATATTTTTTAGGAGAGACAACATTGTAAAAATATCACTAAAAATATTTAATACATTTTTTTAATAGAAAAAATGTTAGTATTGCAAATGTTTTTCAACATTTAACAAATGTTACTAACTAGTTTATTTTAAAATAAAATAAAATATAATATAATTTTTAATAAATATTAGATAAATTTTTACACTATAACATAAATTAGTACAGAAATAAATAAATTTTGTAATAAAAAGTCATGGAAAATGAAAAAAGATTCAAGAAAATAAAGTCATAAACTTGTAATTGAAATATTATAGGACACGTCAAAATTTATTATGTCGTAATCAATATGTCCAAAACTAAGTAATTGCAAAGTTTATATTGTCACTAAATTATTACATAATTTTTAAGAATGTCAATCTCTCATTACATTCTATTAAAAAATAACACTAATAACACATTAGAAATGAACAATTCACTAAAGGCAACACATTAGAAATGAACAATTCACTAAAGGCAATTGTACTTGCAAATTCAACAACCTTGCATTAACAAAGAGAATACAAGTATGATTACAAAAGGCAATAGTAAATACAAAAATTTTAACTAACTACAAATTATAAATATTAACGTAAAAATTAAACATCTAATGCCAAATTTATTTAATGTATCTAAGTGCATATATAACATCATTCTAACTTAACTCTATGGATAGTAGATTTTCATACCACAATTTTCTTTTGAACAATAATGAAAAATCATATTTTTCTCATTCATAAACACACTCACACAAACCTCCTCTCCACATCCTTTTCAAGATTCTAAAGTCCACTCTTCAAGTACCTGCACAATAAAACTCTTCAATGTCTACAAGGAGAGAATTAAAACTCTAGTCATGCACACAGTATATGAACAGGAACAAGGCATACAAGGGCTAAGAATGCACAATAAAACTCTTCAATGTCTACAAGGAGAGCATTGAAACTCTAGTCACGCACACAGTATATGAACAGGAACAAGGCATACAAGGGCTAAGAATCCAACTTAACGTAGAAATAAATGAGTCAACAACAGTTGCCGTAATGGAAGAAGTGTTTCTTGATGAACAAGCACTAATTTTCAATGGTATTAGAAGTTCAAAACAACTATACACAACCAGAAATCCAAATAAATCTTAGCAAGAAGTGAAAGAAAAAAGAAATAGCTAGAACACCAGAGCACAAAAATTAGAAGTTTAAGTACTATTGACTAAGATCTAACCAAGTTTAATTACCATTGACTAAAAATTATTGATGTATTTCCATTATGTTTTGGATTGCTTAAGGTATGATAGATGTAAATGATATAAAATTTTTTTACACATAAACTTTATCATTATATAATTTGGACTTTTAACACTGGGAAATTTTTTAATAATGTTAGTTTTGATATTGCCTTTATCTATAGAATATGTAAAGTTTATATAATGTTGCTTAGGGTTTACAGTTTGGTTAGCAATATGCTTAGTTTGAAGCATATTAACAAATTATGCTCAATTTAATCACATCACAATTATGAAAATGAAAAGCTCAACATAGCCCCAATATGCAATAACATAAAGTTATAAATCTTTAAAATAAACTATACATATCAATACTACTAGATTCATCGGTTAACTAATAGCAATACACTCCACGTAATATGGGAGAAATAAATAAAGAAATAAACACATAAAGTCTTATTTAATTAAAAATATAAAAATAAAATAAAAAGAGAAAGATAAATACTAAGTTTTACATATATATTTTCTCAATCTATCATATTATAAAGAATTCCTTCTTTTGTTTTTCAAACCAAACAAAAGCTAAAGATTTTGACAAAGCAAAAAAGTAGACAAATGTATTGGTGAAATAAGGAGGATTGAATAATAATCATGACTTTTTTAATGTAATCTAGTGCGTTTCATAATAATCATGACTTATGAACACAAGAGATGATAAAAATGGAAAAAGAATAAAAGATACCTGGCTTGTTAGGTGTTGCACATGGTTAGAGAGGATATTATTGCAGTTGGTTGAGGTGTCAGCTAGTCAAAGCAAAAGCGAAGTAGCAGGCAGCAACTATATATGCGAGCAACATGGGAGACACTCAAACACAAGTAAGCAAATTAAAACAAGCTAGGTTGCGAGAACGATGAAGAATAGTAACTTAACTAGGGTCAACTAATAAATATCAATGCATGCATAAGATCATCTACTCGAATTAACTTGAGTTGGCGTGTGTGCTTAACAAACAAAATTCAGAGCCCTAAGCTGTGTAATAAAATATAGTTAATGCCTTGTCATATTCAGAAGAGAGGGGAAAATTAAAGCTTTGAAAACGGAGTGTCGCTATGCACAAAACCTAGGTGAAGATGTGTCTATATATACTGTCTTTTTACCCAAATTAATCAGTGAAAGTGTTATGCTATTAGCAGCTTATATGGGAAAAAAGAGTTTCAATTATTGATAGTCCCATCCTTGTTGAATTAGGATATTGAGCTTAATCAGAAAATTATAATTGGTGAAAACCTAGAGGTTTTATTCTGTAAATCATATGAAAAGATTATTAACTGATAAATGGTAACAACACTCCAATCATAATCAAAACCCATTTTCCGAATCCCTAGCCAATTAGAAGTGTCATTCACAAACTCCCCACTAACTCTTATCAAATGGGGAATTTCCTTTTTTTTTAAGAACAAAAGGAAGATATATTAAATAAGCAATAAAAATGAAACAAAACGTTTTACTGTTCCACACTCCGCCTCACAGTGTACCTCTCCTACTGACGATCCTACCTCCTTCCAAATATTACTTCAAATTCACCAGACACAATTTGGGATTGACACACCAATCAGAGAACCTGCACCCCCTATTAAACCCAAATGTATATAGCAACCATTTCTATGAAATTAAATTAATTGACATCAGCATATCAATCGAATCAACTATTACCTATCATACACAATAGAATTCCTAGTAATCCAAATGCATCAGCACCCAGCAAGGCAGAAAACATACCTGCATTTCTTCTTTCGCTTACCCACCACCTAGCCACTAGATTGCAGTAATAATTGGATCATGTCCCACGGAAGAGACAATTGTATCCCAATCCAACCTAGTACATTATACCATGACCTTTGTATTTGCGGGCACATTAGAAAAAGATGGTCCCTGTTTTCTGCACTATTCTTGCAAAATACACAAACTGAATTGAATCGCTGAATGTCTGTCCCCCGCCTTACCAAATTATCCATTGTAGGTAGCCTATCCAATAGCAGCCTCCAAGAAAGCGCGATTTCCTTGGACGGTAATTTCTCCTTCCACATTCTACGCAAAACTAGTGGCCCAATCGGTATAATGGTAGGGACAATCCTGTCTTCTCTCAAGACCGTATATGCCTCCGCCACTGAAAAACCTTCATCTTTGCTAGTATTCCACGCCTAGTTATCCGAGACGTGACTGTCAAACACCATATTCTTGAGCATCACCTTCAAAGCGTGAAGCAAATCTTCCTCCCATACGAACAGTTCCCTTTGCCATACCCATCTCCATGATGACTGAGTTGCCTCCATGCCCCTTTTATCCTTAATTGAAATAAACTTATCCTCTGCTATATCGTATAGCCTAGAGAATAGTACACTCAGCACCCCACCATCCATCCACCTTTGCTCCCAAAATAAAGTATTTCCCCCATTCCCTACCCTCCTCGAGACACAATTATCAAACCACCCAGGTTTTGATGCCTTTGGAACATCGATCCCCCAAATATCCTTCCACCACTGTGATGCCTGAGTAAAGGATGTGGGCCTTCTTGAGGATATTTGTACATCTCATACCTACATCTCAGCACCGGTCCCTATATAGCCTTCTCATCTGTTAAAAGTCTCCATCTCCATTTTGCCAGTAAACTAAGGTTGAAAGTCCTCAGGCATTTCACCCCTAATCCTCCTTCCTCCTTCGGGCGACACACCTTCTCCCAACTTAACCATGAAATCTTCTGGTCTTAATTATTACCACCCCATAAGAACGAGCGTTGCAATCGCGTTATGACATCCAACACCTTTTTTGGCACCTTGTAAAAGGAAAAAAAATATAGCAGAAGACTCGACAGAACAGAATTCATCAGTACCAACCTCCTTGCGAAAGACATATTGGCTGCCTTCCATCCTCATAATCTCTTTTGAAATTGTTCTATGACCAACCTCCACACTTTTACTCTCCTTGGATTCACTCCCACAGGTACCCCCAAGAATTTGATAGGCGGCGAGGTTACATTACCATTCAAAAGTCTCTTAACCGGACTACTAAATGAGTTAGTTACATTTAAACCATAGAATTGACTCTTGCTGAAATTGACCTTCAAACCCAAAGTCATTTCAAAACCCCATAAAATTAGCTTCAAACATCCCACTGTTTGCAAATTTGCCTCTCTTATCATTATCACATCATCTGCATATCGAAGCATTGAGTAATCTGCATCATCACCTTTCTTTAGCACTGAGTATCCTCCTTTGCAGATATCTGATCTGTACAATCCGGATAACACCTCTGCCACACCAAAAACAGAAAGGAGAAAGTGGATCTCCCTGCTCAAACCCTCTACTTGGCTTAAATTCATTAGTCGGACACCCATTCACTAGTATAGAAAAATTGCTACTCCGAACAATGTTATCTATCCACATTCTCCATTTATTTCCGAACCCCGTTTTGTTCAACATATAGTCTAGAAAATCATGCTTACCGAATTGTATGCTTTCTCAAAATCCACTTTAAACATAAAGCACGATCTGTTACGTCTCTTAGCCCAATCCACAATTTCATTGGCCACCACTACCCCATCTAGGATTGACCTCTTTGGCAAAAAAGTTGTTTGACTAGTAGATATCAATCCCCCCAACACTTTCTTGAATCTCAAAGATAACAACTTAGATAAACTCTTATGCACACTAAATATCAATGAGATATGCCTATACTGAGCAAGATTCAAAGGTCGAGCCACCTTTGGAATGAGAGTAATGAAAGAAGAACTTACCCCTCTCGGTAATTTACCCGACACATGAAATTGTTGCATCACCTTCACCACATCTTCCCTTATCACTTCCTAGCAAGATTTGTAAAAATTCATTCGAAAACCATCAAGACTCGTGCTTCTACCCCCTTCACATGCCCACACTACTGCCTTAATCTCCTCCGCTAAAAAAGGCTCTTCTAAAAAGGATTTCTGCTGTTTTGACAACTGCTTGAATTGTACTCCATTCATTACTGGTCTCCAAAAAGTATCACTTATGCAACACAGGTTAAAACAGTTTTCAAAAAAGTATCACAAGTTTTTCACCAGCATTAATTATTTTCATTTTTTATTTATTTTTCACATTCCATAATATTAAAACATAATTAAAAATAAACACCGAAGATTTATCTAATTAACCTTGCTGTTTGCCCTGGTAGTTCATGGGAATGGTCAAAAGCTCTGTTGTTCTCTCGTTTAAATTTTTATAGGGAGAAACTTGAGATTGGGATGAAGTAGCGAAGCCACGTAGAGTCAAATATATTTAAGTATCTTGTTACTTACGGGAGTGTTTTTTCAAATGGTCAAAAGCAAATTCTATCATATATAACAAACTCATAATATTAAATATTAAAAATGACAACTTAATTATAAACAGCCACGTAGTAAAAAATCAAATCAAATACAATCATTACAAAGAGACATTCAAACAGATCTACTAGCTGGCAACGGTGGTGGACATTATCAATTAGTTAAAGTTAATGAACAAGTGGTTTGTTAGAGAATTAAAAATAGGAGATAAATAGAAGCATTTCAAACAGCTATAGGTGCAATCTATACAAGGAAGGCAAATACATTGTCAATAATAGATAAATAGCAATAGAAACATAAATTTGATAAAGTAATAGCTTTTTACTTCTTCCATTGCCATAGCAGGCACGTTACCTTCAATAGACATGTCCTCTATAACCTGTCCAGTTCAATTCAAAGCCGAAGACAGGAGCTACAGTACCTATCGGAAAACTGTAGGATAATATTTGTGGGTTGTGGTTCCTGTCTAATTTGTGAAAAACATGATATAGCATCAAATTATATGCTCGCCCCAAATTGCATAAACATTTTTCAAAGAATAAGGTTTCCATATTGTAAGAAAGTTCGTATCCTTCAAAGAATAAACATTTAAAACCATAGCACAACATTTTTCATTGAAGCCTATTGTTTCAAAATCAGACAATATTTTTATTGAAAATAATTTTTTTTTAGGAATTTGGCATATTTTAGCATTTGAGCTATGACCTCTATAAAAGAAAGTTGATATGTAATTTCTTAAATATCTTTAAGAATTTAAGAAATTGTTTATCATGCTATTGATTTTTAAGTCCTTAAGGGAACAGAATTGTTACCTGAAGAGGTGTCAATACCTCCTTACCTTTCTCTTTTTGCTCATTTTGGTCCCCTTCAATAGGACCTTTGTCATTGGCTGTCACATGTTTGTTTCTTGTGACCTTGGATCTTCTAGTTGCTTCCCACTTCTTGTGGCTACTGCTTTTACATCCTACCTGGGATTGGGCTCCGTTTGAGAAGGTAGAGTCCCCTTTGCTCTTTGAGAAACTAGATTTACTAGGGTGGATAATTGTGTTTCTAGTGCCTTCATCTTTTTGTCATTTTGAGCCATGTACTGCATCATGGTATCTTTAGTGTTGGTTTTCTCTCCTCTTCTTGTGGCCATTGATTTTGAATGTGAGGGGGCTTGTAAGTGTTTTTCCCAAGTAATTATTTTTTGTCCAACTATGATATAGGTTTGGATGATCTCTCCGTCCTCGGTTGTATGATCTTGAATAGGGATCATATCCTAAGCTTTTTTCCCCAACATAATTTACTTCTTCTTTGGCAAAAATGTTATCCATTTGACAATCTTAAACTCTATGGCCTATTTCTCCAGAGTCTTCACAAATGAGAGGAGGATGAGGAGGTTGTAGCATATGTATTCGTGCTTTTATAAGAGTCTCCATTTGCTTTGCTAATGCATCAAACTTTTTGTTTATCCTCGAGCTTGCTACTTCCACTATACTAGAAAATTGTCTATTTAGACGTATTTTCAGATAAGCCTTAGACAGATTATCAACAAATTTTACACGAATTTCAAACAATATATTAATTTTAGATACATTTTAGATGAAAAAAAAATTGTTTGTAAATCTTCGTTGCAAATTTTTAAAAGTTGTCACTAGTCAATAACAATGTAAAACAAACTACAGTAACTGTTTATCTATCCAAAACATTAAACTACCTATAATCACCTTAATGTTCATAAGTCTAACAAAAAACAAAAATAGACTAACTAAAGCCATTTAACTACTCATGAATATAGTCAAAGTCACTATATCAATAGATACCATAATCATTATCAATCTTCACTTGATTCATTTGACTCTGGATTCATGGAAGGGAAGTTTGGAGGTAGTGGCATATTCAAGTTTCCATATAAAGTAGCAAGCATACTTTCAGTTGATTCAATCCTTTTTTGTTACTCTTCCAACATACACTTTTGTTGTTGATTGATAAGTTCTTATTCTTTTGTCTTTTCTTGCCACTTGCCACTTTACAAGTTCTTGTTCCAAATTTGATTCATTAGATGTAATTGAGCATGAGCTAGTACTATGATTGTTTCCAGAGATAAATGATCCTATAGAACCCAAACCATACAAGTTCTTACTTTTACCTTTAGGAACCATTTCCTTCCAAATTGTCAAGTCATCTGGAACTGTTTGGTTTCCACAAGATAATCCTTCACAATCTTTATTTTCAGAGAATGATACTTCAGAATGTTCTACCTTTTTCTTTATAAAATCATCCTATAAAATTGTCATATTTTAAGATTCATTAGTTATTTTTATAAAATTTTAAAGTAATCATGAAAAAAACTTATGTGAAACTTTTAATACTTTTAATGAGAAACTTTTAATAGTAAAGTTGAGAAATTAAATGTTCAAGCAAACAATATCAAATTTGACATACCATCCTAAGTGCATTTTCACCCATAAACATAAAATCACTAGAATGCACAGAACTACCTTGATTTGAAGCATGATTTATTGTATTTGCCACGGACCAATTCTTAAACTTCTTATCTGATGCTCAATGATGTATTAATTGGTTCCATATTGAGGTAGGAATATATTTTGGCTTATAATATGAACATTTGGCATAACTCTTCCTTTCTTGCCATATAATCCCCTTAAATCGAGCATCTCCTTTAATATCAAATATTTGGCAAATCCTTGCCTCATCTTTAGGTTCCCACCTACATTATTTCTATAAAGGGAAAACAAATTGACATGTAAACAATCATGAAAGGTACGAAGTGACACATATAATAGGGACAACAACAAAAAGAAAAAGAAAAAGAAAAAAAAAAGAAGAATAAAGTTGAAAGCAAAAATATAATACAACAAAAAACAGAGTGTTAATACATAAAGTAATTCAATATGATCCATCTGTGACACATAAACTACAAAATAGTCAAATATCATCAAATATGGCTTGTGTTACAACAACAACTAACTTTAAGACACACAAGCAAGCACAAAGGTAATCTTGAATGGACAAACTTTACCAAAATTCTAATTTGTGTTTACCTTAAATTCACTAAACCATAGGTCACGTATCTCCTTAGTTGAATGTCCCCAACTTGCACAAAACCAATCAAACTTGCTTTTGGGTTGGTGACGGGTTATAGTATGTCTATCTTGTAAGGCATTTTATCTCTTTACCAGATTATCATCTTATTCCTTTACCTCTAGTCTATCCAAGAATTATATATATTGAGTGCGTAAATTAAATGAAACGAATTAACAAAAAGTAAATCAAATGAAAAAATAACAATAAGGAAAAATAAAATCACATCATAGTTAAGATTGTGTACTAATTAAAGATAGATGAATTAAATAAATAGTAAAAACATAATAAACCTAATAAAAATATACATGCGACATTGGAATCAAATAGGAAAGTGAAATTAACACACAAATTATGATACAAGTTAGAGGTCAGAGGTAGGGGAAAACTAACTTTTGGTGTTGGTGCACACAATGTAGTACTCAAATCCTATGTTGTTGCTTAACATTGTATTAAACTTAACTCACATTCAATCTTTAGTTGCAATGGTGTCAGAACAACATTGTATTAAACTTAACTCACATTCAAATTAACACTTATAAAACAAAAGAAAAAAACACCAAAATCACTATCAAAATAAATCAATATGCCAAAAACTAAGCTAGAAACATAGCTACTTGAAAAATAGGGGTTAATTGGGATCCGTTAAAGCAAGACACCACCATGAATTTTCTACTATCTCAGCAATGAAAAAACTATTGAACTTCGATCTATGAATAAAGCTTGTGCTTGTTACGATGTTCAAGGCTAAGTTAGTACTTTAGTACAAATAGCAATTTGTATCAATCTCATCTCTTCATATTTTTCTCTAATAATGTACAATTAAAGGTTATCTAAATATAATTTTCTAAATCATAATATGAATATATAATAATATAATGGTACCTACAGTATCATATACTAGTTTCCTTTTGTGTTTTTATTTGCAACATAGACTTGTACTGTTCCATTCATTAGTAAAAGATGCAAATTGAAAGCTGAAGCCTTGGTTCCAGTTGAGAAAGAAGTGTGCGAATAAGTGATAGAGAATAAACTATGTCATGCTTGTCTACTTCACTCTCTTATGCTTCCTCCATCCGAGGAATCCCCACAACATGTGAAAATCATATGAGAACATTAACATATGCATGTATATGTGTTACTGATGAAACAAACCATGTTTGAATGCTTATAGAATTATACACCCGAGGATAAAAGTGTGTTAAAAGTTCTTATGCAGTTAAATACCTCAACGAATGTATTAAAATTTGAAAACACAAAAATAAATTAAAGTTTGAAAACACAAACTTTAATTTATTTTTGTATTTTCAAACTTTAATGCATTCGTTGAGATGAATAAATTAAAGTTTAAAAACACAAACTTTAATTAAAGTTTGAAAACACAAAAATAAACAAAAAATGAATAATAAAAAAAGAAATTAATTAATGACCATTTTAGTAAAAGGAATGGGAGAAGAAAGCTAGTAGTATGAATTTTTCTAAATTATGAGAAAATTGGGAAAGACACAGGGCACACAGGATATTAATCCTTAATAGTGTAAATGGTTTACTTTGTTCATATTTGTGAGATTGAGTTTGATTACCTATTATTTTGAATTCATGTCACAAGTAGCACACTTATATATTTCTTGCAGAATAATTACTATTGAAGTAACAAGTAAATCAATCATGATCTTTAGGAATATAAAGATGTTATTAAGAATAATACCTTTTAAAAGTATCGGAACAAGAAACTACAGTGGTTACTATTGAAGTAACAAGTAAATCAATCATGATCTTTAGGAATATAAAGATGTTATTAAGAATAATACCTTTTAAAAGTATCGGAACAAGAAGCTACGGTGGTAATGAAGTTAAATATGCAGAACACGATAAAGACCTGCAAAAAGGGGGCATACCAATTATGTATATAAGTTAGAGGTCAAAGGCAGGGGAAAAACTAACTTTGGTTATTGGTGCATGCGATAATACCTGAATATTATGTTGTTGCTTCTAATAACTGTCAAAACAATCTACATTTGTAATGGTATCATACAGTATTGCACTAAACTTAATACACGACAAATTACCAGTTATATATCTTGCAAAAAGGAAAAACACCAAAAACACTATTAGAATAAATCCATACACCAATAATTAAGCCAAAAATATAGCCACTTGAAACCTAAATGAGAGTTAACTAGGATCTGAGTTAAAACAAGTGACCACCTTTGGAAATTTTTTACTATCTCAGTGATGAACTGAATTTTAAGGCTGCAAAATTGACTATCTCAAAATGATGATTTTAGAAGATACTTGATTAATGTTGACCAATTGGAAACCTGTTGTAGATAGGGGAACATTTTCTGTGATATGATACTTGAAAGAAATATTTTCAATAGAAGAAATCATGCTTACATATAGATTTATCTTGCAAAAGAATCATCACATCAATTTCTGTGTGCATGTTGACCATAATTATGCCAACTATACTCAATTTTATTTCTATACTCATTAGCAAAAATTAAAAAAAAATCTACATTTCAAAATTTACAAAACTAAATAGTTTAACTTAATATATACAAAATTAATTAAATCTTGAGTCCCTACAAAGTCCTTCTTTTAACGCAATAATTACAAACTCACACATCCAAAAATGGTTCACCTTCACCCTCATCATGTCTCACCCCTTCAAACTCATTCACAAATCAAACCCCACTCACAAAAACATAGAAACCTTCTGTCATGTTCTAATAAGTTTCATTTTAGTGTTTTTTTTAAACCATTTTTTGTCATATTTTATCATGCTTATAAGTATTTTTATTAGAAAAGATAACCCTAAGATATAATTCTTGTAAGTATTTTGGTTATTTATTCTAATCAGAAATAACTACACATTATCATTTGCATAGTAAAATTTTGAATTTAAGATTAGCATAGTTAATATTGTTTTGAGACTCTAACCAAAATACAACCTAAACACAACAACGGATTTTGAAAGCTTTTAGAGGGGCCTAATTGTTTCTCTTTCTTGTTCAAATAGTTAAATTTTAATAATAAAATATTTCAAAAATATTAAATAATTTATACATAAAATTAAAACTATTTTTTTAATAAAAATAATTTTAATAATTTTGTCATAAGAACAGTCAATTGTACACAATTTTACATTGATTATAATATTAATGATTTCGATAATAATAACAGATAAAAATTGATTATAATATTAATGATTTCGATAATAATAACAGATAAAAATAGTTTTACACAATTTTTTTACAAAATTTCATGTCCAAACTTGCAATCAAGTGAGTGTAGTTGTCATTGAGTATGAATGTGGTATTATAAACTTAATAATTAATTATTCGTATTTGCATGTGTTATATTTCTATCAATAAAAAAAAAGTATAAATCATAACAAGTTTTTCTTAATTAAACACAATTATCTATGACGAGAGAAAGCAATTATCTTTAATTTTCCCCGTTATATTTTTGTATATTAATTTTCTATCAATAAAATTAATATACAAAAATATTCATAAAATATGATTATTAAACCACTGCTCTGTATAACAAAATATACAAAAATCCAGAAAGTAACAGAGGAAAAGAAACAAAAACACCCTAATGAATTAGATTTTTATCTTGTTTCTTCTAGAATAATTTCTAATTTGACAAAATTAAAGGATCTGCTACCACGAAATACTAAGAATGTTGGTGCAACTACAGCCAAATAATTCATAGACTTACAATTAGGTAATAAAATTGACCAACAATATTAAGATTCAATTGTGGGTGAATGGAGAAAAGTTAGAGAAGTTGATCAATTGAATATGCTATTGGTGTGGAATTAAAAAACTTATAATTCAGGATGGTAACTACAATGAATCTAAATATAGTTTAGATATGACCTTAAAAAGGGATGGCATTATAGGATACCCAACAATGAAAAAACAACTTTCCAATCATCTAGTTTGAATATTTCTTTTATAAATTTTACATTGAAATTCTCAAAAGGATTTTGTTTGTGTGATATATTTAGAAGAAAATGAAATTAAACTAGGGTGAAAATTATAAATGTTTGAACAAATATTAAGTTCAACAATGAAAATGAGCAATAAAAGATAAATTGAATTTAAATTAAATTTAGCAAGTAAACTTACAAAATTTATCAAATAATTTATTTTAGTAAGTTATTTACTTTAACTACTTGCTTTGTACACAATCCACACAGTTACCACTTCCTTAAGCATAAAGCAGGAACATTTCAGTATATAAGATTTTTTTCAAACTTTATTGGTGCACATTGTATATTTTAACTAGAGATCTCTATACCATTTATTTACTGTAGCTACAAAAATTGGTAGAGTAAAAATATTTTTTGGTAATAACTAAAATGTACTTGCATTGATGGGTAGACTACTAATGTTTGAATATGTCTCTTTCATTGACTTCTGATTCTCAGTTGTCTATGCAAGTCCGGTGGACACAAGTGGGTACCTGTAATGACACTCCAACCCTCAAGTGTGAGTTCGACCATAGGACAGGTCAAAGATGTTGTCAAATATTAGTAAGAATAGTATATATTATTAAATAATCAAACCTTTACACGTGCTTTATTATTTATAGAGTGTTATCTTTTTGGGTTTGGGTCATTTGAATGATGATTTGAATATATCTTTACCTAAAAAGGATAATTAGAGATAATAGATAATGGATAATTAGTTTTCATCATTTATCTCCCTGAATATTTTAAGGATAATAGATAATTAGAGATAATGGATAATTAAGTTTTATCATTTTAGTCTTTTCAAATAGTATGACATAACATAATGAGTACTCTCATTGAGTCATATATAAGATCGAGTATTTTGGCACTAGATGCCGAACCGATTCTTTTGGTTGGTCTAACCTTATTGGTAGGTCTGATCCCTGGATTTTCTTCTTGTACACTTGTTATATTTATTAATTATTAAAATTTAAACTTAACTATATTTATTTTGACTTTTATGTGTAGTTTGATTACAAAAATTATGTTTTAATTTAATCTTGTTAGAAAATTATGATATTATATTTACCTAGTATCTTTTTATCCATTATTATTATTATTATCATTATTATTTATTTATTTATTTATTGTTAATACCAGTTTAACCACAGTTAAACTTAATTGAACCATATGAACATTTAACCAGTATCGGTTCGACGGATATGATGTTAACCTTCGTGCTAATCCATATTTTGCCACCAAAATATACAAAGTTTTCGAAGTTAAGGTGCTTCCACTTTGGTTGTAGGTAGTATAGTTTTTTTGGTAGTACTACTAAAGAAATTATTATATAATCCTAAATCATATCTATTATCCTGATCAATAATAATTCATCAATAAATTAGTTATGTGTCACGATTATTGTTAGAACCACAACCAACATAATGATTGAAGATTATGTAATAACTTCTCTTGCAATAGATACATTTATGTTTGTATTGCAACTCTATCTTATCCATTTTCTTTTTTATACATGTTGATCTTGGATGATCCTTTGAAAGACCATGCCTGCATTTGGAACAATAAAAGGGTCATCTCTTGCAGGGATTAAGTCACTTTTGTTTGGGAGATTTCATTGGCTGGAATATTAATACACTTCAATCTGTGTACTTATATGGTTGATGTTTACATAGGCAAAATTTAATATTTAAATCTTTGGCGAGCTCTGCATATTCGCATTAATGTTTGTTTAAGATGATAACCCTTGTTGTTCCTCCTATTTGCATGGCATAAATAAATTAGTGTTTAACATCAAATTTGGATTTTGCAGCATGGGCAAATTTGAAATACTTTTAAAAAATCTTACTAAATAAGTTAGTAATTATTATGTAACCATGTTTATGTTCTTCATGGTCATGTGTTAAATTTCTTTTTTTTATTTACACCACTGTCATATCTATATCATGCTTATAAATATCTTCATTAGAAAAGATAACGCTAAGATCTAATTATTGTAAAAGTTTTGGTAATTTATTCTAATCAGAAATAGCTACAACTTTTATTTTTCATAATAAAATTTTGTATTTAAGATCATTAGCTAGCATTTATTGATTAATTCGAGACTCTAACCAAAATACAGGGACGGATTTTTGTATTTGCGTGTATTATATTTCTATCGATAAAAAAAAGTTTAAATCATAACAAGTTTTTTTAATTAAAAAAATTATCTATGACAGCCGAGAAAGTAATTGTCTTAAAATAATGTTCACCTCTATCATTGAATTAATTTAAAAAAAACATTTAAAAAATATTATTATTAAACCACTCCTCTGCACAATAAAATATAAAAAAAATCCAAAAAGTAACAATGAAAAAGAAAAAAAACACCCTTATGCAATGAATTAGATCTTTGTTTTTTTTTTCTTCTACAATGGTCTCTAATCTGATAAAATTAGAGGATCTTCTGGAACAAGATATTAAAAGTGTTGGTGCAATTGCAGCCAAATAATTCATTCGTTTAGAGTTTCTCATTGTTAGAAAATAAATTTGACCATAAGATTAAATTGAACAATCACTCCAGTGAATGAAGAAAAGTTAAAGAAGTTATTCAATTGAATATGGTATTGGTATAGAATTACGAACTTATAGTCGAGGTGGTAACGACAATGAATCTAAATATAGTTTATGACCTTAAAAATGGAAGGCATTATAGGATGTGCAACAATGAAAAACAACTTTTCAATCATCTAATTTAAATATTTCTTTTATAAAAAACAAATATTTTGTTGGCATTTCTAGAAGATTATTTTGGGTGGAATTCTTGAAAGGATTTCCTCTGTGTGATATTTAAAAGAAAATGAAATTAAAGTACGGTGAAAATTATAAATGTTTTGAACAAATATTAAGTTCAAGAATGAAAATGAACAATAAGAAATAAATTGAATTTACATTAAATATAGCAAGTGAAATTACAATTTTTATCAATAAATTTATTTTATTAAGTTATTTAGTTTAACTACTTGCTTTGTGCATATGACATACTCAAAGTATGGAATTATTTAAAGGAAATAAGCTTATGTGAAAATAGAATATGGCATGGGGAACCTATATCTCCCTTATTATTTGTTCTTTGCATTGAAAGATTCTTTTACCTGATTCATTTTGCAATGTCGAGTAATAAATAGAATCCTATCAAAATCTCAAGAGGTTACTCTCATCTATCTTATTTAGTTTTCTGATGATCTCCTTCTCTTCTATGAGGCTTCCATGGAACAAGCTCAAATTATTATATCAGTCTTTTAGACTCTCTGTCAAAGCTCGAAATTGTCAGAAAGAAAAAAAAAACTATAGTTGCTTACTTAAGGAATGTTGGATGGTAGATAAAGCAACAAATTTCTGCAAAATTTGGTTTTCAATCAATATCTATATATATATATAAAAGTTGGGGAATTACCTTGGAGTACCTTTATGCCATAGCCACCAATCCAAGGAGACTTTTAGGTTTATCATGGAAAAGTTGGATAAAAGACTATCTACTTGGCAAATTAAAACTTGTTTCTTTGCTGGAAGGGTGACTTCAGCTAAGTTAGTAATCCAAGCACTTCCTAAGTATGTGATGCAATCTTCTATGGTCTCTAGGTCTATTTGTGTTTCATTTGATACGTGTTCTCTTACATATAGGGTGACTTTGATGTCGGAGGATGGATCATATCTCATTTTCTTTAGTATTGGTAGTTTTGATTTTGTTATTTTGCAAGCTAAACATGTTTTAAAGGTATGATTTTGTATTGTTTGTTTATCATAGACATGCATGTATGAGTTTTATCCAAATCAAGATTTTAGAATATGTGCTAATCTTGTTCAAAGTCAATTTTATAGTTAAGAATAAGTTTTATATCGAAATAATCGATTACCAAGTTTAGTAATTTGTTATTTGATCAAGAACTTCAACTAAGATTGAACAAAATGTTAGTCTTTGAAAATTTGATCGTGATAATTGATCATAGTTTTTTCATATAGTTCATTTAACATTTTGTTCAAAATCAAACTTCTCTATTTCAATAGGTTACAAATTTTCATAATAGATTACAATAGTTATAAAACTAAACAAGAACTAAAAAAGGGAATGAAATAATTGATTACCCCTTTCTGCAATCTATCACATAGTTCTTTTTTTTTTATTTCAGAAGCTATTTGGAACACTTTAACCGATTACTTTATTTTTTAATCGATTAAACTCGTTAGAAATAAGTTTTCTTTAAATAGTTGATTGTTCATTCTTGACAGAGAACAAATGAAAAACTCTTAGAAAATTCTTAAAAACCTTTATAGATTATCTAAACAAGTCTGAGAGAAAATCAAACAAATTTCTTCACAAAGATATGCCTTTTCAATCTTGACTTTGGAAATATTATGAAAAGCAACAAAGTGGATTATCTACACAAATCAGGTGTTATCTAATCCAATATTTTAATTTTGATCTTGTATTAGTAATACATAGAGTTTGCATTTAGGATTTTGATCAGAGTTTGATCAAGGTTTAACCTATCTTTTTTTATAGGGTTCAAGGATAGAATAAAAATAAAGTTTTAATTTTTTTATATGTGCATAGTGTTTGTAATACACAAGGATTAGTGTAAGATTTATTTGTGGATAAATTAAATTGGATGTAGGGCTTTTTATGTAGAACTAGTATAACCTCTCTTATAATTTTCTCTCTTTTCTCATCTTGGCAAATTTTATTAAGCATTTGATTTGAAAGTTTGGTTACTTTGTGGTTTGAATGCAAAAATAATTTGGGTGATTAAAGAAAATAGTTTTTGTGAAAATCCATTCACCCCTCTTTATTTTCATCTTGTTACACTTGGAATCAATGTTTAATACTAAAAGCATCTCCATTTAGTTGATTGGGACACTGTTTGTCAGACAAAACTAGTAGGAGGGTTGAGTATGAAAACTACAAGAACTTCTAATGCATTCAGTATAAAGAAAGTGGGTTGGGATCTCCACAATTATAGAGAGAAGTTATGGGTTAAAATTATTAAATCAAAGTACAGTTATGGTGATGATTTAATTAATACCACTTATTGCTGCTATGCTCCGAGCTTCAAATATGTGGGATGACATTGTTAAACACTGGGATGAGGTTCAGAAACATGTTGTTTGGAGAATTGGATCAGGAAATAAAGTGAGGTTTTGGCTTAACACTGTAGAATTATGGAGAACCACCAACTATTTGGGATGTTACTGTGTTGATGTCTACTCTTCCTGATTATGTTGTTGCTAAGATCATAGGTTTGCACCCACCTAAATTTATGAATGACAATCAATGATTATATTGCTTGGAACAATAGTAGTGATGGTAACTTCTCCTCTAAATCAACTTAGTTAATTTTAAATAATCATGTTTCCTTCACAGGAAAACTTTTTGCATGTAAATGGTTGACGGATAATATGTACCTAGAGAGAAATATCAACAGGAAAATTACATGTGGAGTTTCTAGCGGAATTGGTTAGAAAGTTCGTAGGTAATTTTTCTATAAATTTTTTTCCACAGGTAATAAGAGAAATGCTATAAAACATTTTAATGTTTTCCAATATTTTTAATTATGGGGCACAAATTCTTAGAAAATTTTATAATATTTAAAAATAATACTTAATTGTGATTATTACAACTTGATTAACAACATATAATTGATATAATTGACTGGTAACTTAAAATGGTATGTTAAATAATTGGTTCCCCTATAATTAAGAAATATAAACTTTTTTATTTATATTTTTTAATCATTTAGGTCCAAATTTTGGAAGATATTTATTTTTATTGTAAAAAGTGCTATTTTTATAATATTACAAAAAATTATATTATTTATTTTTTTCTAAATTACATATATCACACTTTTTTATAATAAATCAAAGAAATATATTAATTTATAAAATATACAAGTCTGCTCAAGATTAGATAAACATCGTTAAAACATAAAATAGATTCATAATTCATTCGATAAAAATGTTCCCACCGCTAAAGCTTAGAGCAGGTACAGTGCCCGATATAAGATCTTTTTCAAAGTTCGCCATTGCGACACAACAGATATAATACTGAATACTTGTTTTACAATAAACCCAAGCTAGCTCGTGATATTTTTTAACCCTCAAATTATTTTAGCTAGAGATATCTATGTCATTATTTTACATTTTTTTTATTTGTGGGACTGTAAGAGCAGCCAACCATGGGTTTTTTTTATAAGCTAAAAAATGTAATTAAAAAACCATACAGAAGTAAAAAAATGCGACCACACATAAAATTACTGAATTTATACAAGAGCTAAAGTGGTGACACACTCATTTAATATAATAAATTAGATTCATAATTTATTCTGCATAAAAATAAGAAATCAAATTAATCGCACCACACCATAATTTTCAAACCTGATTGAAATATTTGGTTTGGTTAATTATACTATTGGTCAGTTTGATTAGCATACAAAATTGGAAGGTTGTAGAATAAGTGCAATTAAACTAATTAAAATAGATCTTAAATTTGTTGAATCGGTCTATTATTATTTTTTTCCTTAATTTTTAGTTTTACATTTTTATTTGAATATAAAACCTAAAAATAAGTATAATGTATATTTATAAGGTTGGCAAATATGTATATATTATTTTATCAAATTTTTTATAAAATGTATAATTTATTTATATATATTAATTTATAATTTTTCATATCTTAATTGCTAATAAATTTATATTGTAAGAATTTTTTAACTATTTTAAATATAAATTTATTATTGTTATATTTATTAATTATTAAAATTTAGACTTAACTATGATATATTTTATTTGGGCTTTTATGTATATTTTGACCATAAAAATGATGTTATAGTTTAATTTCAAGTGTTATAAAATTATGATATTATATTTACTTAATATTTTTTATTATTATTATTATTATTTTATTAATATCAGTTCAACTCCAATTGAACAAATGAACTTAAACAAATATAGATTTGGTCTAATTTTTAAAACCTGGTGTCAACTCATTGTTTGGACCAAAATGCACATATTTTCTAAAGCTAAGGTGGCTCCACCTAGGGGTGTTTACTGGGTTAGGCAACTCGAAGACTCAATCTAACCATACCAAATTGGGGTGAATTTTTCTTGTAATTGGATGAAATCGATTAAATCCAATCAAACTTAATCCACTATGATTTGAGTGGCAGGTTGAATAACTAGAACCCGAGGTCCAACCTCATCTTACCCGACCATAATATTAAATTATTATATATTATTATTATTTAAAATGATGTGTTTCAGTTATTGTGTTTCTTTTGAATATTATGTTTTTGTTAGTTTGGACAAATTGTGTAGTTTGTATTTATTTGTATGGTTCGACTAACTTGAAAAAATTATGTTTACTTTTATTTTGAACAAATGTTTCTTGATTTATTATTGCTTGAAAATTTAGTTTATATTAATTTTAATTTGTTTTAGTTTTCATATATAATTTATAACTATAATTATTGTTTATTTTTAGGTTATAACAATAATATAGTTTTATTAAATCTAACAAAATAATATTTTAATTTTTTTTAAAAAAAAATATTTTTAAAACAATGACCCAATTGACTCAACCCAACCTGTTTAAGAGTGTTTTGATTGAGTTGGGTTTAATGAAAAAAAAAAAAATAGAAACTCAACCCAACTCAAACCAATATTTTATGATAGAATTAAGTATTATATGTTTGTCTAAACTCGATTTAAGTGAATCTATGTTCACCCCTACCTCTGCTAAGTAATTTTGTGTTCGGCACCACAAAAACAATTATTATATATTTATGAATCATCACTTTGTTCCGGTCAATAATATATTCATCATTAAATTTATTTTTTTATTAGACGTGATTTGCAGAATTTATGAAATAAATTAATTAATTTTTAAATTTAATTAAATTAATTAATTAGTTATTTGTCAGACGATCATTGCTTGCAACCGCAACTAATGATTCGACATCATATAATAATTTCTACTTCAAGGGATACATTTCTATTTGTATTGTGTCCCTATCCAATCCATTTCATTTCTTTATTTCTTAGATACAGGTTGATCTTGGATCACCATGCATGCATTTGGAACAATAAAAGATCACTTCTTGCAGGGATTAATAAGTCTCTTTTGCCCAGGAATTTCCATTGGCGGAATTAATACACTTCAATCTATGTTTAAATCTTTGAAAATTAAAGCTCTACATTCGCATTAATGTTTGTTTAAAATGATGACCCTTGTTCCTCTATTTGTATAGCATAAGTAAATGACTCTTCAACGTCAAAATTTGATTGTGTAATGTCATACTTATAAACCAAAGAAGTATGGGAAAATTTCAAACACCTTTGAAAAAATTTACTAAACAAATTAGTTGTTATTGTTCTTTATGGTTATGGGGTAAGTTTCATTTTAGTCCTTTCTTTACACCACTTTTTGTCGTATCTTTATAATGCTTATAAATATCTTCATTAGAAAAGATAACCCTAAGATAAAATTCTTGTAAGTGTTTTGGTTATTTATTCTAATCAGAAACAACTACACCTTATGATTTGCGTAGTAAACTTTTGTATTTAAGATTAGCATAGTTTATTGTTTTGAGACTTTAACGAAAATACACCTAAACACACGAATGGATTGCGAATGCTTTAATTTTTTCTCTTTTTTGTTCAAATAATTAAATTTTAATAATAAACCATTTTAAAAAACATTTAGTAATTTTATACATAAAATAAAAACTAACTTTTTAATGATAATAATTATAACCGTAATGTAATAATAATATTTGGTTATATAATTAGAGATGACAATAGGTAAGGTCTTGTTTGGTCAATTTGAAGTGGTTAAACATCGGGAAGATGTACAACAATTGGTCACGAGTCCATATATAAGAGAACATGATACCACCTTCAACCCAAAACTTTAAGTGGTTATCGGTCTTTCTCACTTATATATTATTCAACTTCTTAATTTCTAACCAATGTGGGACTTCAAACACTTGCATTCCAACAATCTCCCCCTCAAATATGAGTCACTTCCACATTGTAAACTCCCCCTCGAGCAAAAGCATAAATTTAATGACGACCCCTTATTCACACTGCAAACTCCCCCTCAAGCAGAAGCATACATTTAATGACGACCCCTTATTCACACCGCCCTTAAACACAAGAGGACACGCCTCCTGAAACCATTTGTCAGGAAGACTTTCGATGAAGGGAATCCACCGTCAACTTTAACCGATCACAACCATCGGCTCTGATACTAGTTGTTGGTCAAACCGAGGGGGTTAAACATCGGGGAGATGTATAACCATGGGACACGAGCCCATATATAAAATAACATGACACCACCTTCAACCCAAAACCTTAAGACATTAGGTTATGAGTCTTTCTCAATTATATATTACTCAATTTCTTACCAATGTATGATTTCAACTCACACTTGCACTTCAACAGGTCTCACAATACTTGTCCCTATAAATGTAGTCATACGAGGTTCTATACCTGCGTGAGTAGCAATTTTGATCATTATCCTTACACCTACTGAGTATTTATATACTCATACACTCGCAATCCACACTTTACTTAAGTATAAAGACAATAAATTAATATTTTTTATACATAAGTAAAACATAATATAAAAAATAAGGCAGTATAACATTATATATATAACAAATTATAAAATACATCCTAAAGTTTTATATAGTTACATATAAATTTTTTTTTACCATAAAATTAAATAGTTATAATATAAATAATATTATAGAAATATTTTAACTCAAAATTAAATAATATATATATATATATAGTGGGCGAGGCGAGGCAGGTTGGGTACTATAGTACTCATACTTGTTCCTATATCACATAATTTTTGCATGTCTGAACTTGTCACGTAGCAATACCCATTTTTGTGAGTAATTTTCTGCTACACATGAGGGTATTCTAAGTGAGTACCCATAGAGTCTTGGTCCATTTTGTCATCCCTAGTTATAAATTTATAATCTTAATTATTTCAATAGGTTGTTCGGGGATTGAATTAGATCGGATTTAAGATAAAATAAATTTTGATCCAATAAAATTTAATTAGATTAGTAAAAAAAAAGTATGATCTGATCCAATCCGATTAAAAATGAATCGAATTGGATCTATGGATTAAGAATTTTTTTTAATATTTTTTCCCTATAAAACATAGGAAATAAATTATTAAACATAAAAATTTGTAAAAAAAATTAAAAGAAGATTTTTTTTCAAAATAACATACAAGTAAAATTACATATAAAAGTAGTTTATAAATAATAAAATGTAAATCCTAAAAATAATAAAATTTAATAACTCGAATCACCGTGACCGCAATATTTAATACATTCATTTTCAAGTTATCTTCAATTTGTAAATAGCATATAAACTTTAAATTATATTACTAATTTTCTATATACACCCTTTATTTATATATATATATATATATATATATATATATATATATATATATATAACTTTAAATTGAATAGATTCATTTACAAATTTATGGATTTTCAAAGTTTAAATCTTTGATCCAATCTGTCTATAGTCAAATTTATTTGGATTGACAAGATTTTATCTAATTATATCTAGACCAGTTTGCAAGTTTAATTAATTATACCAATGTAGACTCATGGATCGATTCAAATTCATCAACACCCTTAGATAATAACAAAAAATAAACTAGTTTTACACAAACTTTTACTACGTTTCATGTTCAAACTTGAGTTGTCATTGAGTGTGAATATTATAAACTTAATTAATTATGCTTATTTGCATGTGTTATGTTTCTATCGATAAAAAGAAATCATAACAAGTTTTTTCAATTAAAAACAATTATCTAAGACGAGAAAAAGCACTTATCTTAAATAATTTTCACCTTTTATCGCTCAGTTAAAGTTAATGTACAGAATTAATATTATAAAACATTATCATTAAATCATTCCTCTACATAACAAAATATACAAAAATCCAGAAAGTAATAAAGAAAAAGAAACAAGAACATTCTTATTTAATGAATTGGACATTTGTCTTTCTTCTTCTACAATAGTTTCTAGTGTGATAAAATTAGATGGTCTTCTGGATCGAAATATTAAGAGTGTCAGTGCAACTTCGGCCAAATAATTAATAGATTTAGGGTTTTTTATCGTATTAGATGACAAATTCGATTGAGAATAAGATTAAATTGAGAAATGACTCTCTTGAATGGAGAAAAGTTAGAGAAGTTGATCAATTAAATATGTTATTGGTATGGAATTAGGAAACTTATAGATTTGGATGGTAACTACATTGAATCTAAATATAGCTTATCACCTTAAAAACTGATAGCATTTTAGGATGTCCAGCAATGAAAAAACAACTTTCCAATTATCTAGTTTCAATATTTCTTTGATGACAACCAGATATTTGTTGGCATTTCTAGAAGATTGTTTTAGATGGAATTCTCAAAGGGATTTCCTTTGTGTGATGTTTAAAGAAAATGAAATTAAATTACAATGAAAATTATAAATATTTGAACAAATATTAAGTTCCAGAATGAAGATGAACAATAAGTAATTAAATGAATTTAAATTAAATTTAGCAAGTAAAATTACAAATTTTATGGATAAAATAAGTGTTACATATATCATGCAACAACTGTCTTCTGTTATCTGTTATAGCATATCATACTAGCATCATTGATTTGTTATGTCTGTTAGCTTTAGTTTGTTATATCTTTTATCTATTTATCATAAGTTAGTTTCTATATTATCTAGATTTCACTTTTCTGTTTCTTTTGCACTCTATGTATATCCAACTCTTTTTGATTAATAAATCAATCTGTTACACTCAACACAATTACCCTCTTTAACATAAGCTTTTGTGAAAACTAGAATATGACAATGGGACCTTATATCTTACATATTGTTTGGTCTTTGCATTGAAAGACTCTTTCACTGATTCATTTTGTAGTGTAGAGTGACAATGGAAGTCTATCAAAATCTAAAGAGGGGTGACCCTCATCTATCTTATTTAGTGTTTGCTGATGATGTCTTCTTCTCTCCGATGCTTCCATGGAGCAAGCTCAAATTATTAAATCAGTCTTGGAAACTGGCTCTAAAAGCTTGGGTCAAACTGTCAGTAAGGAGAAAATTTGCTTACTCCAAGAATGTGGATGGCAGGTAAAGTAACAAATTTTTGCAGAACTTGGTCTCTAATCTATATATAACTTGGTGAATTACCTTGGTCAAACTGTCCCTTTATGCCATGATCGCCTATCCAAGGAGACTTTCAAGATTATCATGGAAAAGCTGAATAAAATATTATCTACTTGGCCAATTAAAACTCTTTCCTTTGGTGGAAGGTTGACTGTAGCTAAGTCGATAGTCCTAGCACTTTGTATGTGATGCAATCTTTTATGGTTCCTAGGTCCATTTGTGATTCTTTAGATAAGTGTTGCATTTTAAAAGTGTAATTGGTTTTCTATTTTAGCTTTTAAAAGTTAAAAAATTAGCTGAAATTATAACTGAAATTATTTCAGTTCCGTTTTGTATAGTAAAAGTTTTTTTTATGAACTATTAGTTTTTTAAAAAAAAGCTACTTGTTTAACAATGACATGATATTTATTGATTAGTTGAGACAGGAAATGAGATACGAATTGGGACAAAGGATTTTCATCGATCTCTCCTATTTATATTTATTACTTGATTTTCTTTTTTATCTTTATTTTTCAATAATTAATGTATTGGTCTCCATTAATTCTTTATGTTCAAATGATGTAACATCTCTCTTCTTCATTAATATATTTATAGTAATTTATAATTTAAATATATGATTATAGAAAATTATAATTTAAATATATTTAAAATTTATATATTTAATTATAGATAAATATAATTTAAATATATAATCATAGAAATTTATAATTTAAATATATAATTATAATAATCTATAAATTAAATATATAATTAATTTATATTATTAAAGTATGCTATAAAGATTTTAAATACCTTATTTCTCATCTAATGGTTAATGATATCTTTATTTATTATTTTACAACTTTCATCTAGTTTATTAGTTAGTTTTACCAAACATTTATAACTAGTTTTTCAGTTTTCACATAGTTTTTAACTTTTAATTAACTTTTCATCTAGTTTTACCGAAACACCCTTACATTTATTTGGGGTGACTCTAATTCTGGAAGGCATGCTCATTTACTTGATTGTTACACCGCATATAAGCCAGAATTAACAGGAGTGTTGGATATGAAAACTGTCAGAACTTCTAATGCAATCAGTATAATAAAAATTGGGATCTCGGCAATAATAGAGAGAAGTTATAGCTTAAAATTATTAGATCAAAGTACAGACGTGGTGATGATTTAATACCACATGTTGCTGCCAGGAATTGAGCTTCAAATCTGTGTCATGGCATTGTTAAATACTGGGATGAGGTTCAGAAAAGTGTCATTTGGAGAATTGGATCAGAAAATAAAGTGTAGTTTTGGCTTGACAGATGGGTGGTATGGATACTGCTGATGTCTTGTTTTTTTTTTTTTTCATAAGCAATAGTAGTGATTTTCCCTCATGATGTTGTTGCCGAGATCACAGGTTTGAACCCACCTGCCTTATGCATCACAATGATTATATTGCTTGGAACAATAATAGTGATGGTATCTTCTCTAAATCAGCTTTGTTAGCTTTAGTTAATCAGTTCCCTCCGTAGGAAATACCTTTTCCGTTGATTTACCTTTTGCATGTAAATGTTGAAGGATAATATGTACTAGTAGAGAAAGTCAATAGGAAAATTACATGTTGACTTTCCTGCGGAATTCATGTTTTCCAATTTTCTTAATTATTGGTATAAATTGGCATGAAAGTTTATAATATTTAAAAATAATAATTTAATTGTGAATATTACAAGTTGATTAACAAAATATAATTGATATAATTGACTGATAACGTAAAATGGTTTGTTAAATAATTAGTTCTTATAATAAAAAAATATAAACTTTAATTTTATTTATGTGTTTCAAACATTTAGTCCAAATTTTGAAAGGTATTTAGTTTTATTGTAGAAAATGCTATTTATATAATATCACAAAAAAAACTATTAGAAAAGCTATCTAAAATTTAATGTCATGAACATAGTTTCATAGTAACCAAAAAAATGACAAATTCAATTAATTTTTTCAGAAACCAAATTTAATATCATGATTTATGTCTAAAATGTGAAAAATTCAATCAACAATGTCACATTACTCCATTATCTTTTTCTTTCTAAATCACATGTATTTATTGACATGAATTACACAAAGTTTCAAACTTCACTGTTGGCACACAACAGACAAAGAATACTGAATACTTGTTACAATAAACCGAAGTTAGCTCGTGATTTTTAACTAGAGATCTTATAACATTTTTTTTATTTGCTGGACGAGCCAACCATAGTTTTCACACACAACTGGACTGTCTGGTTTGATTAATTAGTTGGACTGTCACCGGTTTGGTTAGCATATAAAATTGGAAATTTTAAAATTGGTGAAAACCAGTTAAAATTGTTTCTTAAAATTTGTTGAATCTGCTTCCACTTAAAATGGTTTTCTTAATTCTTAATTTTTAATTTTTCATTTTTATTTTAATATAAAAACTAAAGATATATATAAATGCATATTTGTAAAATTGACATATATGTATATATTATTTTATCAATTTTTTTTATAAAAATATATACTTTACTTATGTGTATTAATTTACAATTTTTCATATCTTTATAATAAATTTATATTATAAGAATTTTTTATTTTAAATGTAAATTATTGTTAATAAATATTGTTATGTTTTCAATTATTAAAATTTAAACTTAGCTATTATGATATATTTTGTTTGGACTTTTATGTGTAGTTTGATTATAAAAATTTTATTTGAACTTTTATGTGTAGTTTGATTATAAAAATGATGTTTTAGTTTAATTTTAAGTATTAGAAATTATATATGATATTATATTTACTTAATATCATTTTATCTATTTTATTATTATTTTAATAGTTCAATTCCAATTGAAGCAATGAATCTTAAACTGTTTAACCGGTACAGTTTTGAAAATCTTAACACCAACCTATTGCCAACAAAATGTACAATTTTTTTAAAATTAAGGTGACTCCACCTTGACTATAAATAGTTTTGTCTTATTGGTAGTACATTAACAAAATTATCCTATGGTCCTAAACCATAATGTTATTTATTGTTCTGAATAATAATAATTCATATTTATTATTTTATTAAGCGTAGTTTGCACAATTTATAAAATAAATTGATTAATTTTTTTAAAATTTAATTGAATTTATTAATTAGTATGTGTCACATAATTATTAGTTGAAACCAGAATACAACTAACATAATAGTAGTTAATGATTATTGTAGGCACCAGTTTTGAAAATAAAATAAAATAATAACAATAAAAAAATAATAAATTCAAAAAAAACAAAAATATTCATTTTCATCCATAATCAATATACACAACCTTGTTCAGAATATACATAAATACAGAAAATTTAAAATAGAATTTTTTAATAAAAAATAAATAATAAAAACAATAATAACTGAGACACTTGAATCAAACTGACTCTCTATAAAAAAGGGCTACTTGAATCAGAGGACTTGTTTTGGAAGAAATTTTCAAAGAAAAAAAATATTTTTCGAAAGAGAAGAAACAGTTAGGAAAAAGAGAAGCGTAGACAGCAAAAAGAAGAGTCTTAAAGGTCCAAATATTAACCCACACTATTTTTTTCTAAAATTCAGTAAAAAAAATAATAGAAATAAGATAAAAAAATACCTTATACCGTTCACCACCACCACCGGAATTGATTTTTGGTGACATGAGTGGCGCGGGTTGGTCGCCGGAAATAACACGACAGGGGAGGGACTCATTTCTCTCTTCTTCACGCTATCTCTTCCTTTATTTCTCCCAAAGGTTTTGAACAAGGTGTATGTGCAGACTTAGTGTAAAGGGAACGGCACGTGTCCCCACATTTCACTTTTCGTGTTTTTTTTGGAAAAATTTATGTAATACTCAGTTCATCCCCTTATAATGCTATTCACATCCCTTTTTGAGTTTCATGACCAGGCTACTGTTTGCACCTCCATTTTTTATTATAGGCACTCTTTGACTGCTCATGGGCCGGTTTACGGTTTGAACCTCCATTTTTTGGTAGCGTACCCCAATTCAAAATATTAGTCTATTTTTTGTTCGCACCACTGATTCTGCTAAGTGCACCTCTTTCACTTTAAGGCCCAAAATGAGTTATTTTTAGCTTCTTTGCAAGTATAAATAATAAGTTTTTTTATTTTATATTTTTATTTTATTTACTTAATTTTCTTCTAGTTAAAATATTGCTATGAATATACGAAATAGTAATTAATAAAATTTCGATTAAATCTAACAATAATAATAATGTTAATAATATTAAATTGGAAAAATAAAAATTTAATAATAACTATTTTACATGCTTTTCCAACTTAAATATTATAAAAATTTGTTATTATAATTATTATTACGAAATAAAATTTAATGATAGTCACTTTAGATGCTATTCTAATTTGACTATTACAAAAACTAAAAGAACTACTTTAGATGCACTTCTAATCAAGTTTCTTTTATAAATTTTTATTTGTAATAAATATTATTATGTTATGTAAATTATTTAAGGGAAATGTAATAATGGTCACTTTAGATGCATTTCTAATGTGACTGTTACAAAAACTAAAATAACCACTTTAGATGCACTTCTAATTTGATTTCTTTTATAAAACCTTGGTTATTATAATTATTACTATGGTATTTAAATTAGTTAAAATTAATAATAGTCACTTTGGATGCAATTCTAATTTGGCTATTGTCAATTATAAAAAGATTATGATAACCACTTTGGATACACTTCCGATTTGATTTTTTTTTTATGTAAAAACATAAAACGTAAAACTTTAATTATGAGTCTTTCAGATGCACTTTTGATTTAGTCATTACGAAAGCTATCATAATTTAATGATTGTCACTTTGGATGCACTTTTGATTTGACGGTTATGCTAAATAATAATCGTAACCACTTTTGATGTACTTCTAATTTGGTTGCGGTAATAATATTTCAAAATAAACCCAAGAATAATGAAATGTAATTACTAAAATACATTCATCATTCTAAGAACTACGTCGTATATTCTGATTCTCCATTACGCATGGAGATACGTAGGAGTAGGAACTCATTCTTGTCAAGCCTCAAAAAATAAAAATAAAATAAGTTTTTAAAAATTAAAATAATAATAATATTTTATAAAAAGAAATTTTCAATAATAATTTCCTCATTAAAATGTTAAAAACAAAAATAAAATAAAAGTATTTGTTATATTTCAACTATTTTAAGGGTGAAATAAATATTTTTAAAGTTATCGAATTTTGCACGTTTAATTAGAGATAACCGTCTCTAAGATGGACGTTATAAGGTGCTAGTACCTTCCCTACGCGTAATAGACTTCCGAACTCAAAATTTGACTTCGTAGACCACCTCTTTTTAAAGATTTTTTCAATGTTTTCCTAAATAAATATTGGTGGCGCCTCCTCTAATTTTCATAAACAAATTTTTCACTGTTCAGTCAAGATACTACGTGTCAAAAATTATATAATAATTTCTCTTCTGATGAATAATTTATATATATATATATATATATATTTTGTTATCCTATCCGATCTATTTTATTTCTTATACATGTTGATCATGGATGAGCCATTGAAGGAACCATGGATGCATTTGGAATAATAAGAGTTACTTTTGGAGGGATTAAGTCACTTTTGTCTAGAGAATTTCATTGGCCAGGATAATAAACTTCAAGCTATGCACTTATGTTAGTTGATGTTCACAAGGTACATGCTACTATGATATGGGAGAAAAAATATTTAAATCTTTGGAAAGCTCCGCATTCGGATTAAAGTTTGTTTAAGATGATGACCCTTGTTGTTCCTCCTTTTTGCATAGCATAAGTAAATGACTCTTCAACATCAAATGACTTTATCGTTTGCATAATAAAATTTTGTATTTAAGATTAACTAGCATAGTTTATTAATTTGAGACTCTAACCAAAATACACCTAAACACAGGAGCGGACTGCGAAAGCTTTTAGAGGGGCCTAATTTTTTCTCTTTCTTATTGAAATAATTAAATTTTAATAATAAACCATTTTAAAAAATAATTAATAATTTTATTCAATAAAATTAAAACTAATTTTTATAATGAAAATAATTCCAACGGTAGTGCAATGATAACAGTTAATTTTACAGATTTTACATTGGTTATAATCTCAATAATTTTGATAATAATGTGAATAACCAATGATATCATATCAATGAGTTAGTTTTATACATATTCAATATAGGGAACTATGTTTAAAAATATATATGACTATGTAAAAGCTTATGGGTAGTGTACAATAAATATCTAGGTTTTGAAAATTGGACCGAAGGTCAGTTTAACCGATTCAACTGAGAATCGGGCCAGTGTCTGATTCATTGTTTTCAAAAGCTAGGAACAAAAGGAATCGGTCAAATCGAGAGAACAGGCTAAAACTGGTTGGTTCAATATTAGCATGTTTTTGTTTTTTAAAAAAAAAGGAAAAAAGATATAAAAAACATAAAAATTGAACATTTGTAGGTTTTGAAATTTTAGGTACATAAATGAGAGATATTCTAATAAGGTATTACGAAGACAAATATTTAAAATGAATTTTTGCAAATTACAAAATGTTGATTACAATTTAGAATATAAATATATCTAAAATAGTCATTTTAGGCAATGTGTGACTTTACCTATTTGCAATATTATAAAGATAAAAAGCCTTGAATTTAATAAAATATATTATATTTGTGTATTATAAATCATATATAACTTATTTTTTACTTAGTATATTACTATATTAGTGAAAATAAATATAAAAAAATAATATTTTATTAAATCCGGTTCAACCCCGTTGAACCTTTAAGCCATGAATTCATGCATTCACCGGTTCAATGATCGGTTCAGTTTTGAAAACCTTGATAAATATACATGTTTATGTGTGTGTGTATATACGTATATTTTAGAAAGAAAAAAAAAGAGCTTATGGACAATGTAAAAGAATTTTATATAGTATTGATGAATAAAATCCACGAACTTACATACATGAAGGTTGTAATATATTAAATGTAAGTGTAAAACCTTTTTTACATAATCTGTGTATAAATAGTAAACTCTTCTAAAAATATAAATAAGTAATATTGTAATTAGATATGGACACGCGGGTGACTCGACCCACTAAATCCGCAATATGCAACCCACAAAACTTAATCCGCTAAGCCGATATTCTAAACATGTTTATTATACTTGAGTCTCCACCACTTCACAAAGTTTGCAGAAGCCCAACTCACATAAAAATACAAAAAAAAAAATCTTTTAAAACAAATTAGTCTCAATTTAAATTATTATAAAAATTTTAATATATATTTAAAGTTATCACATAAAGAGTTACAAAGCAATAATGAAGCAAAATAAAAGTATTTATTACATAATATTTAAATTTTAAAAGTTATTTTAAACATAATTTCAATTCTCAAATATAAAATGAAATAGTTTAAATTTAAAATTCACATAAACGAAATATAAATGTACTAAAAAATAAAATCTTAAATATTATTATAAAACTATTTATTTTTTTTTCTTTTTACTTATCCAATTTTTTATAAGTAATATAATTTTTTATTAAAAATTTAATTATATGGAGGCTCGTGGGTTAACCACTAAACCCACAAGTTTCATGGGTCAAGCCTAAAAAACCTGAATATCTAAATGAACCCAAAATTTTAGAACTCAAGTACCATGCAGGTTGTGAGCTTCGCGGGTAGTCTGCGTTAACACCTCTAATTTATAACTAGGTTGTTATATAATATATTTAAATTTCAATTTAGATATTAGAGTTAGATATTAAAAACTTAGTTATGCTTGTGAAAAATTTATAAAAATAAATTAATTAATTATAGCATATAAAGCATTTTACTAAAATTTGAAAAATTCTCTTTTTGTTGAAAATTTGCTTAGCGGATTCAAATTTTCTTAGCGGATTTGGGACAACAACATATTTTTTCAAAAAGAAGAAAATTCACTAAGCAAAGTACAAGTTGCTCACTGAAATTTAGGTCGCTCAACGAAAGTAACTAGGACCAGAATTTCACTTAGCGAAGCTTCCATGGCTAAGCGAAGTGAGACAAAAGTAACTAAATTTGTTGACCATCACTAAGCGAAATCTTTATTGCTCAGCAAAAACTATCTACGCCTTTTTTTTGCTTAGCAAGCATAATTTCACGCAGTGAACAAACTCAGATTTTGGCTATAAATAGGGGCAGACATTTGCGAATTAGGGGAAGAAAAACAAGGTTCTTAAGACTTGGATCACAATTCAAAGGTTGTTCACCACTCTTCATCAAGTTCTTACTAAGGTAATAGGAGGAGTGAGATTTATAAACCTTTATGGTATTAATCTTAATAGACTTATATGTTTTTACTACTCTTATTATCATTATTACTTCTAAAAACTAAGTTATCATTTTTCATTAATATACTAATTGCTTAAACCTCGATTTTCAAATGCTTAGTTGATTACTCAGTAACATCTAACTATTCTAGTTTTTATTTCTCTAAATATTATTTCTGGTTCTTTTTTTATTTTCTCCAATTATTACTTCTGGTTCTTTGTTTATTTTATCCATATATTACTTTTGGTCCTTTGTTTATTTTCTCCATTTTTATATTACTTTTAGTCTTTTGTTTATTTTTTTTAGATATTACTTCTGGTCCTTTGTTTATTTTCTCCAAATATTACTTCTGGTCTTTTGTTTATTTTCTCTAGATATTATTTTTTATCCTTTGTTTATTTTCTCCAGATATTACTTCTGGTTTTTTGGTTATTTTCTCCAGATATTATTTCTAGTCCTTTATTTATTTCTCCAGACATTACTTCCAGACCTTTATTTATTATTTCTAAATACTACTTCTGGTCCTTTATTTATTATTTCCAAATACTACTCCCGTCCTCTATTTATTATTTTCATATATTACTTTGGTCATTTATCTATTATTTCCAGATATTATTTTTGCTCCTTTGATTATTATTTTCAGATATTACAATTTGATTATTGCTATTATTATTTAAGTTATTCTTCATATATTATAGTATAGTTCTTTGTTATTATTTATCAATTGTTTTATGTTCCAATTTTTTTGGAAGTCACATTTCGATCCTTTTCTATAAAATTATTTCATCATATTATTTTCATATAATACATTTTGGTTCGTTGATATTATTTATTTCAAAATTTTCTTTAAATCTTATTTTATCACTCTCTATCACAAAGTAAATTACAATAAATTTTGGTTTCCGCAACTCTAATTTATAAAATTCACTATTGTTGGAATGATTAATAATTATCTTAATATTTTATATTGTATATTATATTTTATTCAAAGGTATGTCTTATAAAATATTCAAAGGATTTTATGAAGGTTTAGTTAAGAAATTTTATCAGAAATATAATATTTCTTAAAATCATAAAAAACTATCTAAGTATGTTTTGTAGTTGCAGTTTAACCTGATCTTCCACATTAGAGAGATGTCCTTTAGTATTAAAAATGTATTAATGTTATGACTATGGTTATTATCTATTATTATCCATGAAATAGAAGTTGGATATAAGAAATTAATTTATATTTATTGTGATCTTTTAATTCTTTGAGGTAATTCATAAATGATTCTATGAATGATGATTGAAATATAAGTACTATGTGAGTTATGATTTCTAGGTATAGTGACCTTTGAGACTGTGTTGAGATGTTATGAGATGAACTTAGTGAAGTCCTAGGTTCTTTCGTAAAGGTACCATGCAAGTGCATAAGTGTCATGTTTTGGAAAGTCACAGCTTAGTACACTGTAAGATGAAAGATAGGACGATGATGGATCCTAATATGTTTTTAAATAGATGAATATTCAGGGTAGTCTATGTTGGCACTTAGCCTAAGGATGTTCATCAAGTGAGTGAATATTTAGGTTTGTCCATGTTGGCACTTGGATAGAATATTCATAGATCTAAAACCTTCCATAAATGCTCAGCATATCAAGATTGATAGTATATATATCCTTCTCAAGCTAAAAGAGTGTCCATTTGTGTTTTGTCATGGGCAAAGTACTCTTGTGTTTTGTGATGGGCAGAGTGTCTGATTGGCTGATGGCTAGAATTTTGTAAAGCGCAGATGACCTGATTTCTCGAGAAAATTATTGTACCAAACTAGAGAAAGATATATGACTATCAATCACTTCCCAAAAAAATCCTTGATGATTGAGTGAATCTTCACGAATTAGTTATGGATACATACATAGAGTCGAGTGAGATTGAGTCTAGTCATTGACATAAGTATGGTTGAGTTCATATATTGAGTCATGTGGGACTGAGTAATATGTCAAATCTTAGACCATAATTGTTTGTTAAGTTTATTAAGATTAATGTTGATAGTTTATAAAAATCTCACTCTTTTCGTGTGTTTCCTTTCATGTGTTTCTTTTCATATATGTTCATGATACGAATAAATGATGAACCTCAGTAGCAAGAAATGTTGCAAAAATTCAAAGATTTCCTCTAAATATGTCGAACTTCTAAGCGAGTCACTCTTTTGATGTTCAAGTAATTTTAGGTTTGTAAGGAGTCCATTACTCTGAGTTAGGACTTTTAAAAGGTTATTTATAATAACTAATGTATTTATGTTTTAAATGAAGCTTGTAATAAATTATATTTTGACTCGCAATGTTACAAGTGAATTATTGTTCTTTATGTAAGATCAAATTTTAAAAATTTCTCACATTTTTATAAATATTTTTAGTTAAGGACTAGAGGTGTTTCATTACGAGCTTGAACTCAAATGCTCATATCAACTATAATATGTATTTATTGAACATTAATTGTAATAGTATTCCCAAACATTTTATATTTCATGGAATGTAATTCCTAGTAGTGTAAAATGTAAGATTAAAATAAACGCCCTTTATGACAATTATTACTTTAGGTGTTTTATCTTGAAGGCAATGCTTTTTTGTTTGAATAATAATTTTTGCTTCAATACATAATTGTAATTTCACCTATTCTGAATGTATTTATATTAATTTTGTGATATAATTTTTTATTTTATTACATTAATGATAACATATTCTATCAGTGTATTGTTGTTAATGTAATTTGGTGTTGTATAATATACTTCTCTTTACTTATGTTAATAATTTTTTAACACCATATCCATATTAGGATTTTATTGATATAAGTTATATAAGTTGTAATTTGCTTAAGGGTTCTCTTTTAACTGGACTTTTAATAATTATGTACATAACATCTCCTTTGTGATGTTCCGTTTCTTTCCCTAATTTTGTCATATTTTAGTTGTATTTATATGAAACCATTTAACTATCTGATTATGCGAAAATTTTATGCTCATGTTTTGTTCTTGATATATTTGTCTAACATTCTATTAATCAGGCAATTCTCCTTTTAATCAATCCAATTTTTGAAATGTTTTATTTTCTTATTTGTACAAATTTGTTAGAAATATATTACTATCATGTGGGTAGTGGATTTAGGTTATTAGAATGATATTACTTGACATGATTCTAATGTGATAACGAAATAGTTGAATTTTGGTTTATCTTTTGGGTATTTGTTTTTTAATTGTTCAGTCAACTAGTTTTTTTTTTATTAATTGGGAGACTTTTGTTAGAAATATATTACTATCATGTTGGTAGTGGGCTTACTCTATCAATATGACATTACTTGACATGATTCTAATGTGACAAAGTAATAATTGAATTTTGCTTTAGTGGGAGAATTTTGTATTTAAAAACGGTTTAATTAAGTTTTTAGTCCCTAAAATTGACTAAATTCCACTTTTGGTCCCACGGAATGAAAAATAATTTTTCATCCCTGAATTTACTCAAATTTAGTCTAGTCCCTGAAAACCATGTAAAGTTGAAATTTTAGGATGAAAAAAATTATTTTTCATTTCCAGTGACCAAAAATGGAATTTACTCAAATTTTAGCGAGTAAAAACCTAATTAAGCCTTAAAATTCTAAGTTATATTTTATAAAATGAATTTTCTTGATATAATTTTTACCTCAAATACCAATTAAAACTACATGATCAAACAACAAATTTAGTTGTCTTGATAAAATTATTTTCTTATCACATACTATTTGTGATCATTTTGTTGATTAGTTGTGATCATTTTATTATTAGGACCTATATTAAGGATTTAGTGTTAGTCTCTTATAAAATATTTTATTGGGGATAACACGCACTGACATGCAATATCAGTACACAATTCTTGTAAGAACTATATACGAATCTCAAATTTGAAGAGATTAATTTTTCCATACTGTATTTTGTAATGTTATTTAATGGTATTTTTTGCAACAGTTACATGCTTTATTTTGGGATATATAGATAAATCTTTGTTGATTATAGAGTGTGATGATAATTAGAGACTATTTGTTATTAGATCAATAAGATTTGTTAATTCTTCCGCTGTGTGTAATCTAATCTAATTCTCAAGTGTGTGTGTGTGTGTGAATATAATTTATTATAGCACTTAAGTTTATATTTTGAGTGAGTATTTGTGAACTTGCAAATGATCTCACATTCTACTAAAAAATATTAAGGGGTTCTTTTTCTCACTCCCTTTTCTTACTCATGGTTATACTTATAGATGAAATTTTGGGTTTCATATTCTTGTTTTCAATCACTTCTCTCATTAATTTTTTTATTCTACTAATGAATTCATTAAGTAGAAAATAGTGAAAATTAATTCACTTTTATTATTATCTTATAAAGTAATAATTCCACTATCACTAGAATTTTTTATACTAGTGGAGTCTAATTATTTTATTTTATTTTCTTTGTGTATTAAAGATTAGTAGGAGTATATTTTTTATTGCAACATATTTTTTGCACATTTAATTATAACATGACATACTCTATAAGACTTTTCTATTTATTATTGTCCTATTTTGGTTGAGATACGTAAAATTCATTGTATCTTAATAGACATCTTTAACAAATGTTAAAGATATTTTTTTGGGTATTACACATTAATCCTTTGGTATACAATTATGTATTATGCATTTTTTTTACTCAAAATTTCACATTTTGTTTGGCAAAAAAATTACAAGTATATAATCTTGTATTATGTCTCAAAACTTATCTATGTTTTTGTCATATATTCTTATGCATATTTAATTATGATATGACATACTCTATAGGACTTTGTTATTTATTTATGTCTTATTTTGATTCAGATACATAAAATTCATTGTATCTTAATAGACATCTTTAACAAACGTTAGGTCATTTTGTTAGATATTGCACATTAACCAGTTTGGCATGTAATTATATTCTTCATCTTTTTATCCAAAATTTCATATTTTATTTGGTCAAAATTTTATAAGTTTCTTGTAGTTACAATACTCCTATCGAGTATAATTTCCTACTTTGTAAAAGTGTTTATGATGATAGTACTCCTATTGACTATAATTTTACAGTATTTAAGTACTTATAAATTTTTGTTTGGATCAATCATCTAATGCTTTCTTAATTGACATAATTATCTTCAAGTAAGGAACTTTCATGAATTTCCTAATTATCTTTAAATTTGCATAATTACTCAATTTTTAAACTCATATTAGTTGAATGTCAAATATTGTAGAATATTTATTGGTGTAGCCTATATAGATTTACATTAGATGCATGTGAATTATGTTTTTTGGTCTTTATAATTTTCAAACTCAAGTGAACACAATGTGGAGAACATATTTTAGTTTCACTTATCTAATACTTAACTGTTGAATTTTTATAACTCCTATGGTTTGGTTAATTTTTTTATGAATTAGATAAGTAGGAGTTTGAAAACACTCTTATGAGATATATATAAAGTATTGTTATTTTAGTAACATATCTCTTAACATTTTTTTTTTGGACAATTGTAGTATCATTTTATTAGACTAAGCTATTCGATAAATTTTATGAGAAATATTAGTTAACGCACATGATATGTATCCTTATCTGATATTATTTTATAACTCAAATTTTTCATATTGTTATTTAATATATATATTGTTATTTAATATATGATTTATATATAATTGTTATTCTAGCTTAATCCTTCATATCTTGATTATTGATTAATGTCATCCAAGTGGAAGTATGTTGGATATAATTATGGATTAGTATTAATCAATTATATTTTATAATTATTTTACAATTTAAGATGTGCTTATTATCATATATTTATTGGTTATTTGAATGAAATTATAATAAGATTGACTTTGTGATCGATTAGGTCAATCATAGAAAGTCCGTTTGAGAGATCCTTGCCTACCCTGGATATTCCATCCCGTTAAGCAAATTTACACACACATTCTCTATAATAATCACCTAGAAGGTAGATAAACAACCCTCAACAATTCTTATTGATCTTACTTTTGTCTCATGAGAAACTGAAAGAGACATTATTGATGAAGAATAAGATGTTCCAATATATATGGTGCATAATTTCTTTTCCCTTACTCATTTATATTTATTCTTTGTACATACTATAATCTTGTATCTATTGATTTAAGATATATTTTATTTTCATCATAATATTTATGCCTATCATTGCATGTAAATATAACACAATCTAGATTATTATCAAACCACTCCTCTAGAAAACAAAATGTACAAAAATCCAGAAATTAACAAAGGGAAAGAAACACAAAATCCCTTTTATAATGAATTGGACCCATGTCTTTCTTCTTCTATAATGGTCTCTAATTTGATATAATTTGAGGATCTTCTGGGACGACATATTAAGAGTGTTGGTGTGACTTCAACCAAATAGTGATTGGATTTAGCCTTTCTCATCATCATGTTAGATAATGAAAGCTTAAATTGAAAACCAATTGTAGTGAATGGAGAAAGCTAGAGAACTTGATTGATTGAACATGATATGTAGTTAGGAAACTTGTAATAAATAGTCGAGAAAATCTAAATATAGTTTTGAACCTAAAGGAAAGACATTTTTAGATTGTCCAACAATAAAAAGAAAACAACTTCTCGATAGTTTAGTTTGAATATTTCTTTCATGACAACTAGATATATTGTTGCCATTTCTAGAAAGGAATACATACTTAGAATTCTCAAAAGAGTTCCTTTATGTTATGTTAATGTAAACAAAAATGAAATTAATGTAACATCCTAAAATTCAAATTACAAATATTCGAATAATTATTCAATTAAAAGAAGACTAGGTTGCTAAATATATATATATATATATATATATATATATATATTAAAATATTAAAATATAAGAAATTTTGAATAACCAGATTAAGATAATATTTCCTTTAAAATGGAAATAAGATAAAATAAATAAAGATTTGATATAATTTTGAATTTAGACCGTAAAAACTAATCTTTTATCAAAACGAAAATATACATAGGGGAAAATAAATCTTAGGCTATTATATATTGGATCAAGTAGTTCTCTCAGAGAATTATAGATTAATTGACTATTCAAGGGTTGAGAAAGAGGGAAAGAATTGCAAAAGAAACATATTAAAGTTGTGCGATCTCGCTTCAAGAGGTGAGTAAAACAACTTTTTTAAACCTCCATTATATACTTCTTGAATTATATGTTTTTTAGTTTTTCAACTATTTAACTTTTGCATAGAATTTTTATATTTATTTTAGAAATTGTTTTGCTTGAGATACTCCATTTATAATGGAGAATTTATTATGCCTTCATCTAGGATGGAGATCAAATGTGAGATACCTCCATTTAATATGGGGAAGAGCTTTTAGATATCTTTGTCTGGGATGGGAAAAAGATTCTGGCTACTTCTATAACAGCACAGGGAAGGCAATAAGACGTCATTATATGCAATATGAACTTATAAACCTTTTGACGAATTTACTAGAAACTTATAAACCTTTTGAAGAATTTACTAGAAACTTAGTTCTAGGAACTGAAGAGTGGAAGTGAATGATCATGAGTATCACTATACTTTGTGGATTGTGTATTTGCATAAGAATGTTAAATAAAAAACAATTCTTATCGTGTATATTACTAATATTAGAAATTATTTGGATTAAATAATAATTTACATATAAAGAAAAATAATTTTATTACTGTGGGTACTATGGTTGTTTTTCCAGATTTTGCGACAACTGAGAACAATGCTCTTTGCAAACCTTTTTGAAACCATTTTATTCATTGGGATTATTATTTCATTAAAATTGTTGTTTTCAGAGTCTTAGAGAGACGTTTTTGGAAATCAAAGGAGACTTGAAGATCTAGTTTCTTATTAATTAACATTTCTTTTTAGTATTGGTTTGTATCTATTTTAGAATAAATGTTTTTGTAATTATTTTTGTTTTCTATTGTATTCTTTTATAGAAACCCAAATTTGAGGATTATATTTTGTTTTTTTATGTTAGGATTCAGGTATTTATTTACCTTATTTTGATACAATTTTTTTTTATTTTTAATATTTTTATTATGGGTTATTACTGTAACGAAGGACGTTACATTATGGTATCATGGGCTTTATTGTGGAAGTGCGTTTGTCTGTTTTTTTTAAAAAAATTAAATTTGGGCTTGTAGGACTACTTGTTAGGACTATAAGTATGACATGCTAATGTCTTAGATATTGAGAGTGATCAACCTAATATCTAAGGGATGATGTGCATAGTAATCTCTTGGATATTGGACTTGATGAACCCAATATCCAGGGGATTGTTTGCATATTCATGGAACTAAAAAGAGGCTAGCAAAAGGGAGAATTGTCACTAGAGCAATAATATCTCAAAATCCTTAGTGTGTTGAACTATGTGAATATTGTAGGAATGAGTGTCCACTATTTGTAATAGTTAAAATTTTGTTGGAGTGAAATGATAGTTTTAGTTGTTATAAATTGTTCTAATAAGACTATTTCTGTTGCGACACAACCTATGCCCATTGATTCCTCTATGTCATATTATATTACCTCTGTTGCCTTTTGCCTTAAGTGCTTAGCTGAGGTACCCAAGGATACATGGTCTTATTTTCGGCTAGAGTGGATGTTGATTTAGATGTGGCAACTATACGTATTGTGTGTGAATTCCAAGATGTTTTTCCTAAGGAGGTTTCTAGTTTGCCTCAAAATAGGGATATGGAGTTTAGCATAGACCTTATGCAAGGTAGTATTCCAGTGTTAGTAGCACCTTATAGGATGTCACCTTTGTAGTTTAGTGAACTTAAGAAACAATTAGAGGAGCTGCTGGAAAATGGATTCATTAGGCCTAGTGTGTCACCTTGGGGAGCACTGGTACTCTTAGTGAAGAAGAAGAATGGAAGTATGAGGTTATGTGTAGACTATAGGCGATTAAATAAGGTGACTATCAAGAATAAGTATCCTTTGCCTAGGATAGATAACCTTTTAGATCAGTAGAGGAGAGCGTCGACATTCTCTAAGATAGAATTCCTATCAGGGTAACATCAAATTAGGGTTAAAAGTGTAGACATCCCTAAAATATCCTTTAGAATGAGGTATGGACATTATGAGTATGTAGTGATGCCCTTTGGTGTGACTAATGCTCCGACAGTCTCTATGGATTACATGAATGGAATCTTTAGACATTTCTTGGATAGTTTTGTGGTGGTATTCATAGATGATATCTTAATATACTCAAAGACACTAGATGAACATAAGAAACAGTTAAGGATAGTGTTGCAGATTTTGAGGGATCAACCCTTGTTTGCCAAGCCAAAAAAATTTGAGTTTTGGCTTAATGAGGTCAAGTTTTTGGAACATACCATTTTTAGGTAGGGTGTAACAGTTGATTCTAGTAAGGTTGATGAAGTGTTAGAATGGGAGCAACCTAAATTGGTGACTGAAGTGAAGAGTTTTCTGGGATTGGCAGGTTACTATAGAAAGTACGTAGAGGGGTTCTCTAGACAGGCCTTACCTTTTACCATGTTGACTAGGAAAAGGAAACCTTTTGAGTGGAATCATAAGTGTGAAGAGAGTTTTCAAGAGCTCAAGAAGAGATTGGTTTCATCACCCATCTTGACTATTCCAGATCCTTTAGTGAGCTTTGCTGTGTATCATGATGCATCTAGAAATGGTTTAGGATGTGTGTTGATGCAAGAAGGAAAAGGAAAAGCCTACATGTCTAGGTAACTTAGGACTCATGAGGGGAATTATCCCACCTATAATCTTAAGTTGGCAATCATGGTGTTTGCTTTAAAGATTTGGAGGCACTTTTTGTATGGTGAAAAATTTGAAGTTTTTAGTGACCAAAAGAGCCTTAAGTATTTGTTTGATCAAAAGGAATTGAACATGAGATAGACAAGGTGGATAGAGTTCCTTAAAGATTATGATTTTGGGTTGAAGTACCACCTAGGAAACGCCAACGTAGTGGCTGATGCTCTAAGTAGAAAATCTTAACATTGATAGAGGATTTTAGAGACCCAAATTTGAGTGTGTCATTGAATGCCTTAAGTATGGGATTGTATAGATTGGAGATAGGTAGTGGGTTGAGAGAGTTAATTAAGCAGGAACAACTTTTAGACCAGGATTTACAGTCTCTACTAAATTAGGAGGTTATACCTTGTTTGTTGATGATTTAGTCATGTTCAAGAATAGAAATCATAGTTCCTAAGGAGGGGAGTTTTAGAGAGAAGATTCTAGAAGAAGGTCATAATGGTAAGTTCACCATACATCCAGGGATAACTAAGATGTATAAGGATTTGAAGAAGATGTATTAGTGGCCAAGGATAAAAAAGGATGTGGCTAGCTTTGTGACTAGGTGCATAGTTTGTCAAAAGGTTAAGGTAGAAACACTAGAAGCCTTCAGGCTTGGCTTGTTGAAACCCTTGGAAATTCCTGAGTGGAAATGGGAAAATATCGCCAGGATTTTGTAATAGGGTTGCCTAAGACTTGTTTGGGTCTTGATGCCATATGGATAATTATGGATAGGTTAACTAAGTTTGCTTACTTGTTGCCAATTAAGGCAATCTACAATCTGAGCAAGTTAGCAAACCTATATACATCAAAGAGATAATTACACTTCATGACATACCCAAAGGGCATTCCAGCAAGCTTTTGGCTCTAAGTTGTGTTTTAGTAGAGTATACCACCTTCAGACTGATGGTCATTCAAAGAGAATCATTCAAACCCTTAAGGACATGCTTAGGGCGTGTGTCTTAGATAAAGGAGGAAGTTGGGATAGATTTTTGCCTCTTATAGAGTTTACATATAACAATAGTTACCATGCTAGTATGGGTATGACACCTTACGAAACTCTTTATGGACAGAATTGTAGATCCCCTTTATGTTGGTGTGAGGTAGGTGAGATGACCTTGATAGGACCAGATTTAGTGCAAGAAACGGCAGATAAGATTAAGTTGATTAGAGAGAGGATATGTATTACTCAGAGTAGGCAAAAGAGTCATGCTGACAATAGGAGGAAACCTTTAGAGTTCTAAGAAGGTGAACATGTATTTTTTAGAGTTACTTCTAAGACTGGGGTTGGGTTGCTAAAAATATAAATATATATATATATATAAATATATATATATATATTAACAGATTAAACTATCATAAATTTTTAATAACAAGATTAAGATAATATTTCCTTTAAAATAGAAATAAGATAAAATAAATAAAGATTTGATATAATTTTGAATTTAAACCGTAAAAGCTAATCTTTTATCAAAAAGAAAATATAGAGAGGGGAAAATCAACCTTAGGCTATTATATATAGGGTCGAGTAGATCCCTTAGAGAATTATAGATTAGTTGACTATTCAAGGGTTGAGAAAGAGGGACAGAAGAACGAAAGAAACAAATTAAAGTTGTGAGATCTCGCTTCAAGAGATGAGTAAAACAACTTTTCTAAACCTTCATGGTATACTTCTTGAATGATATAATTCTTAGCGTTTAAACTATTTAATTTATGCATAGCATTTTTAAATTTATTTTAGAAATTGTCTTCCTTAAGATACTCCATTTATAATGGAGGATTTATGATGCCTCCATCTGGGATGGAGATCAAATGTGAGATACTTCCATTTAATATGTGGAAGAGATTTTAGATATCTCTATCTGAGATAGGAAAAGATTATGGATACCACCATAATAGTATGGGAGAAGGCAATGAAACACCATTGTATGAAATATGAGCTCATAAAACTTTTGACAAATCTATTGAAAACTTGGTTCTAGGAACTGAAGAGGGAGAGTCAGTGATCATGAGTATCACTATACCTTGTGGATTTTGTGTTTGCATGAGAATGTTAAATTGAAAGCTATTATTATCATGTTTATTACTAATATTAGAAATTATTTGGATTAAATCATAATTTACGTACAAAGGAAAACATTTTTATTACTGTGGGTACCATGATTGTTTTATCGGATTTCGTGCTGACTGAGAACAACGTTATCCTTAAACCACCTTTTTCTCAATGGTATTATTATCTCATTAAAAATATTGTTTTTAGATTCTCAAGGAGAAATGTTTGGAAATCAGAGAAGGCTTGAAGATCTAGTTTCTTATTAATTAACATTTCCTTTTAGTATTGGTTTGTATCTATTTTAAAATAAATGTTTTTTTAATTTTTTTCTATTGTATACCTTTATAGAAATCCAAATTTGAGTACTGTATATTTTTTTATGTTAAGATTCAGGTATTTATTTACCTTATTTTATTTATTATCTTTTTTGATTTTTTTATTTTTTATTTTTATTATGCTTATTACTCTAACGAAGGACATTACAATTACAATTAACCTATGGTAAAAATACAAATATTAAGTTGAAGAATGAAAATCATAAGTAAAAATTAAATTGGAATTTGAATTAAATTTCACCAGCGTATTACAAACTTTATCAAAAAAATTATTTTAGTAATAATTTGTGTAGTCATTTTTCTTGAGATTTAGTATTTGGTAACAATTTTATAAAACTTTTTTTAATATTTTATTATTTAAAAACTAAAAAACTCGTTTAGGTAGTGTTTTCTGAAAACAGTTATGGTTTTTTAGTTTTTAAAAACTAAAAAACAAGAACAATTGAAAGTAATTTTACTTTTGAATTTTCTATTATTGTTTTGAAAACTTAAAATACAATCAGAATATGTTGTCTTTTGTTTTTCATCAATAAAATTCTAATAAATATAAATAAGTTTTTTTTATTTTTACATTTTCAGAACAGTTTTCAAATAACACTTACCAAAAAAGTTTTTTTTTTTATTTTCTTCTAGAAAACAATTTTTGAAAACTATTTTAAAAACTCTTTTCAAAAAACTAAAAAACAAAACCAAATTAATCAAGCCCTCAATTTTATTATTATTTTGTGATTTTGTTTTTAAAATTTTGAATGTAGTGACTCACCAACGACCCCATATACTAATTGAGTCGATGACTGGTCTTATGAGGTTGTAAATTAACGATCCAATAGAATGTCTTTTTTTCTTTTTTTGCTTGATTCTTTATATATCATGTTTTTTGAAGTTACCATAAAGCCTCATGTTTAAGTACCTGTATACCATCTCGAATAATCAACACCCAGAAATATGCTGAATCTCGTGCCATCGAGGTCCAGAGTCTTTAATCTAACAAAAAAATAGTTGATTAATAATAATTTCGTATGTTTATGCATAATTTTCTTGTCTTTTTTTACGAATCTACGAAAAATAGTGATATTTCTTTTTCTAAAAATGAGATATTCTGCATGCTTCAAAAAAAGTTAGGATTTTAAATATAATTTTTTTTACTCAAATGATAATCAGAAACATTAATTGAGTAATTATACTACCTTTTGATTTTTAGTTTCTAAAAGTTTATAAAATAGTCATTTTGTTAACATAAACTTTATGTAAGAATTAAAATACATTATTTTTCTATTACTAAAATTCATAAAAAGAAAAAGTTATCCATAAACACAACAATAAGTTACATTATTTGAATAATAATTTCTATCTTTAATGTTGTTCAAATTATAGGGATTTAATGACTAACCATTAGCTAGCTTAAATACTTATACAATGAACTTTAAAATTAAAATAAAAGATAAAAAAAAATATTTTTTTCTTTTAAGAGTAAAATAAATATTTCTAAAGTTATATATTTTTGCGCAATTACATTAATGATACTATTTTTTAATAAACAAGATAAAATGATAATACTTTCCTTATCTGTAATTAACTTTTGAGTTCAACTTTAATTTTAAAGATAATTTTATAAAGGATTTTTTAATATTTTTTCTTTAAAATAAAATATTGATGGCGACTACGTAGAAAATTATTTCTCCTAATTCTGTCATGATTCCGACTATAGCAAATAACAATAAATAAACAGTTTTACGCAAACTTTTGCTACGTTACATGTTCAAAATTGCAATCAAGTAAGTATAGTTGTCATTGAGTATTAATGTGGGTATCATAAACTTAATAATTAATTTTTCATATTTGCATGTGTTATATATCTATCGATAAAAACGAATTTAAATCATAACAAGTTTTTCTAATTAAAAACAATTATGTATGACGAGAGAAAGCAATTATCTTTAAATAGTTTTCACCTTATCATTATAGGTAAAATTAATGTACAAAAAGTATTCATAAACGGTTATCATTAAACCACTTCTCTGCACAATAAAATATACAAAAACCCAGAAAATAGTAAAGGAAAAGAAACAAAAACACTCTTATGTAAAGAATTAGATACTTCTTTTTCTTCTTCTGCTATGGTCTCTAATTTGACAAAATTAGAGAATCTTTTAGAACGAGCTATTAAGAGTGTTGGTGTTACTTCAGTCCAATAATTCATAGATTTAGGGTTTTCCATCATGTTAGATAATGAAATTCACCAGGTAAGAATAAGATTAAATTAAGAAATGACTTTGATAAATGAAGAAAAATTAAAGAGATTGATAAATTGAATATAGTATTGGTATGAAATTAGGAAACTTATAGTTCATGGTGATAACTAACATGAATCTAAATATAGTTTATGACCTTAAAAAAGGAGTACATTATAGGATGTCCAACAATGAAAAAACAGATTTTGAATCATCTAGTTTGAATATTTCTTTTATGGCAACAAGATATTTTGTTGGCGTTTCTAGAATATTATTTTACGTGAAATTCTCAAAAGGATTTTCTTTGTGTGACATTAAAAAAAAATTAAATTAAACTACGGTAAAATTATATATATTTGAACAAATATTAAGTTAAAGAATGAAAATGAAGAGTAAATAATAAATAGAATTTAAATTAAATTTAGCAAGTAAAATTACAAATTTTATCAATAAATTTATTTTATTAAGTTATTCACTTGTTTTGTGACTAGTACATTGTAAAAGTTGGAAATATTTAAAGGAAATAAGTTTTTGTGTAAACTAGAATACGGTAATGGACAATACCAGAGAAAATATTGATATATGCATATAAAAAATGCCCAACTCTAATAATATTTTACAGAAGAATTATTAAGTCCAATAACATTAGTTAATTAACCTAATGATATAAGAATTGAATATTATTATTTGTATATTCAGTAATATGACGTCAAGGTACAATTATTAATTTTCAAAAGTAGATAAATGAAGAGAATAAATTGCTCTAGTTAAATATTAATAGGAAAATAATAAATTATTTAAATATAAATTAAATCTATAAGTTGTACCTTTTCCATTTAGTCTCAGTAATTTTTTTTTATTTTTAATTTCTTAAATTTACGTTTTTCAATTTTAATTCCTCATAAGCTCTTTTTCAGTCGATTTTATACTCCGTAAGTATTTTTAGCCCCTTTTAGTGTATATATTTTTATTTTTTAATAATTTTTAATCTCTATAAAATTATATTTTTCAATTTCAATTTGTTAATTTTAGTCCTGTTAATTCACATTTTAATGACTAAAACTGAAAAATATAAATTACTGATACTAAACAAATACAAAATCAAAATAAAAAATAGCACAAATTAATATACCTGTTTTGTGTAAACGAAACTTGAATAGAAGGCATTCATTGGTTTAACGAAATACAATGATAACTTGGAACATTAATAAAAAATGTTCGTAAATACTACATAATTCATAAGCACACAAGTCTTAGTCTTCCCTAATTAGAGAGTTAAATAATTATTTTTTTCAGTTAATAAGAACTCAAGGCAGGGCTTTAGCAATGGACGAGGGGTGGAGGGAGGTGAGGAGGAGAAAGGAGAGACCGGAGAGAGGATTGAAAACAGTGGACAAAGGTTTCTACGGGAAAATAGGGGAGATAGGCGGGAAGGAATTGGCAAACTAATCACAGTTTTCTTCACCCACATTCCAGATGAATACACAGCGAGGGATATGTGGGAGCATATTGGTCAAAATAGGGTGTGGGACACGAGGAATACTCAAACGGTGCATGGGTGAAGCAATGTGCAGGTGAGTGAGACAGCACAGGATATGGCAGGCAGGAATGCAACTTTAATTAACTGTGTTGCCCGAAGAGTGGACAAAAGTGGGCAGGGCGGTTTGAGAGAGGACGAAACGGTGGAGTATATGGGCTGGTACGTACAACAAGTTGGAGAATGAGAGCAAGGCAAAGTGGGTCTTACCTATGATACTGGCTTCGTGCAGTGCAGAGAGGAGGCACTTTTAAGTCATGGACTAGAGGGTACAATTAAAAAGGGCTTGGTTTACATTGTGAGGTTCGGGCCCATTCAAAAATAGGAGGTGGGTAGAGCAATTATGGTGAGGAAGCCTCAATACAGCAAGGCCTGGTGGATGAAGGTCCAAACCAGGCTAGAGTTAGTAGATATTCACGAGTCAAGAGGAATCCAGGAGCTGGGTGGAGAGGAGTCACAGGACAGAATTGACACTGAGATCCAAAATAGTTTTGAAGTAAGGAAGGAATCAAGCTCCATAAAGCCTTATGATTATAAGAGATGAGAGTATATGGGGGAAGATGCGATGAGTGGAGGAAAAGGGCACCAAAGAAGAGTCACGGTTTGGAGGCAAGCACGTAGACTTAGTGTTGATGGAAGTGAGCTGGCAAGAAATGGGATGTCTAGAGGTAAGGAGGACGATGAAAATTTAAGTAATAATGATGGAATGGATGAGGTAGGCAAAATGTGGAAAGCAATGGAGAATATAGGCATTACTGGAAGACAATCTGAGGAAGCATACCTATCTGAATAAAACAAATGGAAAAAAGAGATAAGGTGGAGAATGATAGGAGGTCATCACAAGTTAGGTAAATGAAGATTTTATCGTTAAATGTGTGAGGGCTACGGGATCGAGTTAAGAGGAGGAGAATAAGGAAGACACTGACGGAGCAGAAAATTAATATTTGCTTCTTCCAGGAGACTAAATGTGCCCACTTGAAGGAATGAGAGATAAAGGAGGTTTGGGGAAACACAAAATGTGAGTGACGAGTTCTTCGATCATGGGACTAAGTGGAGGGTGCGTAACAATTTGGAAGAAAGACTTGTTTGAAGTTAGATGGAAAATTTAAGGGTAAGGTTTTCTAGGAGTGGGGATTACAATTGGAAGTTCAAATGAAGTGATCTGTATGGTAAATGTGTATGCCCCATGTTCAGTGGAAGGGAAAAGAAAGGTATAGGATGATTTGATGATGACTAGGAGAGGTCTTCCATATGTCAAATGGGCAGTTGGTGGTGATTTTAATGCAGTTTTGGAGAGACAAGAGGTTAAAGGGAGGTCGAACTATCATTCAAGGGTAGAGATGTCAGATTTCAGATTTTTCATATAGTAGATAGGGCTTGTGGATATTCCACTAATTGGGAAAAGAATGACATAGATTTCAATAGATGAAGCATCCAATAGGTTAGACAAATTTCTATTTTCTCCAGAATTGATGGATGAGTGGGGAATTACAACTTAGAGGGTCGGGACCAGGGAATTCTCTGATCATTGTTGGATATACAAGAGATAACAAGAGAGTTGGGGACCAAAATCGTTCAAGTTTTTCGATTACTGGCTGCAGGACCCCATTTTTGGGGAACGAGTTAAAGAATTTTGGAACTCATCACAAGGCCTAGGGTGGAAGATGTATCATATGGCAACAAAGCTAAAAGGATTGAAGGGAGATATTAAAAAATGGATTACAGAGGTAAGGAACACAGACGATAAGTTTTTGGCAGAGAAGGTACAAGAATTGGAACTGGCTTAGCAGCAGATAGTGTAAGGGGCGCAAAGGATAGTCACTTTGAGACAGGCCATATTGTCAAAGTACTAGGGGCGAGCAAGGTTGATGGAACACTCAATGCTGCAAAAATCTCGGGTAAAATGGGCGCTAAATGGAGATAATAATACCAAATACTTCAATAATTGTTTTAAAGCGAGATGTTATGAGAACTTTATTTCGGCAATCCAGTTGGAGGATGGGTGGGTGGAGAGTGTGCTAGAAATTATATCCAAGGTACTACATCATTTCTCTGATTTATTTCAAGAAAAGGGGATGGTGCCACCAGTCATGGATAAGGTCCAGTTTATGCAATTGTCAGAGCAACAAAGAACTTGGCCGGAGGAGCCTTTTTCACCGGAAGAGATAAGAGAGGTGGAATGGGCATGTAAAGGGGGGAGAAGTCTGGGTTCGGATGAGTTTGGAATAAATTTCTATAAACACTGCTGGGAAGTTATAGAGGAAGATGTAGTGAAGGCGGTGCAAGAATTTCATCAGTCAGGAAGTCTACCTAGAGGGGTAAGTTCATCTTTTATCACCCTTATTTTGAAGGTGGCTCGACCTTCGAAGCTAGCTCAGTATAGGCCCATATCTTTAATATCGAGTATGCATAAGATTATATCTAAACTATTGTCATTGAGGCTTAAAAAAGTTTTGGGGGGATTAATCTCTAGTTGTCAGACAACTTTTTACCTGGAAGATCAATTCTGGATGGGGTGGTGGTGGCTAATGAGATTGTGGATTGGGCAAAGAGGTGTAGAAAATCCTGTTTTCTTTTTAAAGTGGATTTTGAAAAGGCATATGACTCGGTAAACTGAAATTTCTTAGACTACATGATGAATAGGATGGGGTTTGGGTGGAGATGGAGAAAGTAAATTAACAGTATAGTCAGGAATAGTTATAAATCCATCTTAGTTAATAGGAGCCCGACACTAGAATTTAAGCTAGGTAGAAGAATAAAGTAGGGTGACCCCACTTTCTCCGTTTTTGTTCCTGGTAGTGGCTGAAGCATTATCTAGGCTAAACAGGTCAGCTATTGACAAAAGATTGTATCAAGACATCAAAGTTGGAGAGGAGGTGAGATACTCAGTGCTTCAGTATGCAGATGATGTGATCATGATGGGAGAAGTAAATATGGAAACGGTGTGGTATTTGAAGGTAATTTTGCGGGGCTTTGAGATGGCATCAGGATTGAAGGTAAACTTTAGTAAGAGTAAATTTTATGGTTTACATGTGGATGAGGCATTTAGGAGGGCGGTGAGTATCATGTTGAACTGTTCTGTGTGCTCACTACCTTTTAAATTATTGGGGGTGTCAGCGGGAGTGAATCCAACGGGATAGAAGTGTGGAAGTCGGTCATTGAACAATTTGAAAGATGATTAACGGGATGGAAGGCTACCAATATGTCTTTTGCATGGCGATTGGTGTTAGTGAACTCAGTATTGTCGAGCCTTCCGCTTTATTTCTTCTCATTCTATAAGGCACCGAAAAAGGTGTTGAAGGTTCTTACGCAAATGCAACATTCTTTCTTGTGGAGAGAAAATGACCAAAAAACCAAAATTGCGTGGTTAAGTTGGGAGATGGTGTGCCGACCAAAGAAAGAAGGTGATCTAGGAGTGAAGTGTTTGGAGGATTTCAATCTGAGCTTGCTGGCAAAGTGGAGGTGGAGAATATTAATCGACACAAAGGCTATATGGGGCCTGTTGTTGAGAAGGAGATATGGGGATTTTCAAAAGTACATAGAGAGGCCTAGAACATTCTCCAAGACATCTAAGTAGTGGAAAGATATCTGGGATATTGATGGACCGAAGGCGGCAGCACCTAGGTGGTTTATGAATAGTGTAAGGAGGCGAGTAGGAAGTGGAGAGGATACTTTGTTTTAGGAATAAGTTTGGATAGGTGACAGGGCGATAAGTATAGGGTTTTCCAGGTTGTATGGAATAACAGAAGATAATGGCATAATAGTGCAGGAAAAACGGGGTGTAGTAGGTGCAGCGCCAAGATGGAATTGGGTGTGGCGGAGGGAATTGTTTGAGTGAGAGGTAGAGGTGTTACATGAGCTGTAAACCTTGTTGCAGAATGTGGTACTAATGAATCAGGTACTGGATAAAGGGTTGTGGATCCCAGCTACGGGTGGAGAGTTCTCAATGGTAGATGCATACAGGATATTGAGAGGGGAAAGGAATTCCTTAAGAATAATAGATGTCAAACCACGGGTGCTACATAGAATGTGGAAGGACAAGTTGCCTTCTAAGGTGATTGCATTTTCTTGGAGGTTGCTAGCAGACAGGTTACCCACCATGGATAATTTGCGGAGGCGAGGAGTAGGTAATCAGATAAATGACGCTTTATGTATGTTTTGTAAGAATACTGTTGAGAAACGAAATCATCTCTTTTTATCGTGGCCACTTGTTCAACGGATATGGTACAAAGTGCTGAGTTGGGTGGGAATACAATTACCACTTCCAGGAGATTTGACTCATCTTTTTCATATGTCCAGCGAATGGGTAGTTGGTAAGCGAAAGAAGAAATACATGTATGTATTCTGGCTTACTAGTTGTTGGTGCATATGGATAGCTAGGAACTCTATCGTTTTTGACAGGGCTACGCTGGAGTCTTTGAATTTATTGATGTCAACTAAGTTAATTTTGTGGAAATGATTATTGTATTCTTTTGGTTTCAATAAAGGGTGTGTCTTCTCTGATTAGTGTACAAACCCTAGGCTGTGTAAGATGAATATGAGATAGGATTACTGTGTGTAGACATATTTTAGACAGGAGGGGTTAATTTTCTTCGTTGTCAATCTAAAACTGAAACAATTTGTTTCATATTTCATATAATAAATTTATTTTGGCGCTTAAAAAAAAAGAGTTAAATAATTAAATTATTGTCTTTAGATTTTGGTTTGGTTGTATTTGTATCCACCCGTTAAATTTCTGACTTTCTTCCACCGACTTATGGCAGTGCTTACAAAAGATCTTTCATAAATAAAGCATTTGAAAGAGTGGTTGTGGTAGAACAAAGTATTACTTTGTCTTCTCCTATGGGTTTCTACACGATGAGTCTTTTGTATTAAATATTTTGACAAATTAATCTCCGAACAAATAAATTATTATACAAATTTATCAATAAAACACTTTATATAGTATTTTTAAACATCTTAAAAGCGTTTTTGGAATGTTTTAGATACTAATATATATAATGTCAGAAATAACATGCTAAAAGATTTTTTCTTTTATAAGCCAAAATTTTTTTATTAAATAATACCAATGATGCATATAAAGTGTGATGGCTATAAAAATACATCAAACAAAATTAACAAAACATCAAAATTGAGAAATACTCATGTCAGCAACATAAAGTTTATGAATTATTCACAAAAAAGTGATCAATTATCTTCATTGTAGAACATCATATCCAAAAACTTAATTAAATCACATGACTTAACTCAACTAAATCCAGACTATAACCCCAAAAATAATGTTTAAATGTACTAAAATTAACACACTTTACTAAAAATGCGAATTTACAGGGACCAAAATGGACCACTACTTCAATTTTTAACACCTTTTATGGATCATCTTTTATGGACCACAAATTGAAAATAAAGTATCCATACTATATTTTTTCTTTTCAATTTGTTACACTAAAAAATATTTTTAAGGACTAAAAGATATCTTCTAAATCGATTATGGACCACTTTGCTGGTTTACTCTCTAACACAACTAATTAATCTATTTCCTGTTAATTTTAACAACTTCATTATCACCTATGTTTCAAGTTCTCAACCACTCCAAGACACTGTCTTTTCCCTCCTATATATACCAAGATTTGCATTTCATTCCACACCCTGTGTAGATTGATTACAATATAGAAGAAATGGCATCTACATAAAAAACACTTGGAAACAAGATGCCTAAGATGATCGTGTTGTTCCTCCTGTTTGCATATCATAAGTAAATGATTCTTCAACATCAAATTTTGATTGTGTAATGTAATGTCATACTTATAAACCATAAGCAGTATGGGCAAATTTCAAACGCTTTTAAAAAATCTTACTAAACAAGTTAATTGTTATGTGAGCATGTTTGTCTCCTTCATGGTCATGTGCTATTTATTTTAGTATTTTTTTTACACCACTTTTTATCGTATCTTTTATCATGCTTATAAATATCTTTATTAGAAAAGATAACCTAAGATATAATTTTTGTGAGTGTTTTGGAAATTTATTCTATTTAGAAATAACCACACCTTATCATTTGCATAGTAAAATTTTGTATTTAAGATTAGCATAGTTTATTGATTTGAGACTAACCAAAATACACCTAAATACAGGGACGGATTGCGAAAGCTTTTAGAGGGCCTAATTTTTTTCTCTTTCTAGTTTAAATAATTAAATTTTAATAATAAATCATTTTAAAAGATAGTTATACTAATTTTATACATAAAATTAAAACTAATATTTTTAATGAAAATAATTCTAACGGTGGTGTAATAATAACAGTTAATTTTACACAAAATTTACATCGGTTATAATCTTAATCACTTAGATGATAACTACAAATGAACTAATTTTATACAAACTTTTACTACGTTTCATGTTCAAACTTGCAATTAGGTGAGTATAATTGTCATTAAGTGTGCATGTGGTATTATAATAACTTAATTAATAATAATTATTCTTATTTGCCTGTATTATATTTCTTTATATAAAAAGAAAATTTTAAATCATAACAATTTATTAATTAAAAACAATTATCTATGACAACTGAGAAAAGAACTCTCTTTAAATAATTTTCACCTCTATCATTGCAGGTAAAATTAATGTACAAAACTATTTATCAAATATTACTATTAGACCATTCCTCTGCACAAGAAAATATACAAAAATCCAGAAAGTAACAAAGGAAAAGAAACAAGGAAAAGAAACAAGAATACTCTTATGCAATGAATTGGATCTTTGTGTTTCTTCTTCTACAATGGTCTCTAATTTGACAAAATTAGAAGATCTTCTAGAACGAGATATCAAGAGTGTTGGTGCAACTTCAGATAAATAATTCATAGACTTAGAGTTTCTCATTATGTTATATAATGAAATTACTAAAAAAAAATTAAATTGAGAAATGACTCTGGTGAAGGTAGAAAAGTCACAGAATTTGATAAATTGAATATGATATTGTATGGAATTTGGAAACTTATAGACCAGGGTGGTAACTACAATTAATCTAAATATGGTTTATTACCATAAAAAGGGAGGTTATTATAGGATGTCCAATGGTGAAAAAACAACTTTCCAACAATCTAATTTGAATATTTGTTTTATGACAAGTAGATATTTGTTGGCATTTCTAGAAGGTTGTTAATTCTCAAAAGGATTTCCTTTATGTAATATTTAAAAGAAAATGAAATTAAACTACCATGAAAATTATAACTGTTTGGACAAATATTAAGTTTAAAATGATCAGTAAGAAATAATTGGATTTTAAAATAAATTTAGCAAGTGAAATTACAAATTTTATCTATAAATTTATTTTAGTAAGTTATTTACTTGCTTTGTACATAGTACATACTCAAAGTAGGGAAATACTTGTGTAAACTAGAGTACGGTCCATTTAAAGAAAATAGGACAATACCTGAGAAAATATTGATATACATATAAAATTAAAATGCCCAACTCTGAATAATATTTTTACAGAAGAATTATTAAGTCCAATAACATTAGTTAGTTTATCGAATGAATTTTACCTAATTTATAAGAATTGAATATTATTGTTTGTATATTTACTTATATGGGATTATGGTACAATTATTAATTTTCAAAAGTAGATAAATGAAGAGAATAAATTGCACTAGTTAAATATTAGGAGGAAAATAATAAATGATTTAAATATGAATTTACTCTATATAAATGATACCTTTACAATTTTAGTCTCAGTAATTATTTATTTTTAATTTCTATAAGTTTACATTTTTTCAATTTTAATTCCCCATAAGCTCTTCTTCTTTTTTTCAATTTTACTCTCCGTAAGTATTTTTATTCCCTTTTAGTCTATATACTTTTTTTCTTTTAAATTTAGTATTTTTAATCTCTTTAAATTTATGTTTTTTAATTTTGTTTTGTTAAGTTTAGTCATTATAAATTCACATTTTTAAGGACTAAAATTGGAAAATATAAGACTACAGGAACTAACAAAAAACAAAACCAAACATCATTCACACGCTTTTGTGTAAAAATGAACTTGAATTGAAGGCTTTCATTGATTTAACGAAATACAGAGATAACTTGGAACATTAATAAATAATGTTCGTAAATACCACATCATTCATACGCTTACAAGTCTTAGTGTTCCCTCGTTAGAGGGTTAATTAATTAAGTTATTGTTTTGAGATTTTGGTTTCGTTGTACTTGTACTCACTCCTCAAATTTCTGACTCTCTTCCACTAACATGTAGCTGTGTTTAGAGAAGATCTTTCATAAAGAAAGCATTTAAAATAGTGGTTGATGCTAAATAGTGGTTGATGCTAAGTAGTAGTGTTTGTTTAGTAATAGTTTTATAAAATTGTTTTTAATATTGTAGTATTTAAAAATTAAAAAATACGTTTAGATAGTGTTTTTTAAAAATGATTTTTAAAAACAGTTCTGATTTTTTAGTTTTTAAAAATTAAAGACTTAATTGGTTTGATTTTATTTTTTAGTTTTTGAAAAGAGTTTTCAAGAATAATTTTTAAAAATTGTTTTCGGGAAGAAAAGAAAAGAAAAAAACTTGTTTGGTAAGCGTTATTTGAAAACTATTTTGAAGATGTAAAATAGAAAAAATTATTCATATTTATTAAAATTTCATTAATGAAAAACAAAAAACAACATATTCTAATTGTATTTTAAGATCTCAAAACAAAAATAGAAAACTAAAAAACAAAATTACTTTTAGTTGTTCCTGTTTTTTAGTTTTTAAAAACTAAAAAATCAGAACTGTTTTCGCAAACTGTTTTCAGAAAACACTAACCAAACGAGTTTTTTAGTTTTTAAATACTAAAATACTGAAAATAATTTTATAAAATTGTTGTCAAATAAACACTAAAAAAATGAACAATTAAAAGTTGTTTTGTTTTTCAATTTTCTATTTTTGTTTTGAAAACTCAAAATACAATCAAAATATGTTGTTTTTTGTTTTTCATTAATGAAATTTTAATAACACTTGCTAAATAAGTTTTTGTTTTATTTTCTTTCCAAAAATAGGTTTTAAAAACTATTTTTCAAAAACTAAAAAACAAAATCAAATCAATCAAGTTCTTACTTTCTATTATATTTCTAGACAATGAATCTCACATATGTGAATCACCATTTTTTGTCTATGAAGTTTAGAAACACTAACACTTAAAATTTTGTATTAAATATTTTGACAAATTAATCCTGTAATAATTTAGTTATTATATAAATTGATCTTTAAAACAATTTAAATACCGGTTTTAAACACTTTAAAAGATTTCTCAAGACCTGTCAGCTATCTTTAAAATCTTCCTGGATTCACTTTGGGAGTTACTCTAACACAGTTAATTTCTTTCATTACATCTTAACAATGCCACTAAACACAAAGTTGACTCATTTAATTTGATAGAATTTGAGGCACAACTAATCTACTTCCTGTTAATTTTAACAACTTCATTATCACCTATGTCTCAAGTTCTCAACCACTCCAACACACTCTCTGTTCCCTCCTATATAATACAAAGACTTGTATTTCATTCCACATCCTCTCTAGATTGATTACAAAATAGAAGAAATGACATCTACATCAGAAACCCTTGGAAACAATATGGCTATGGGAATGGGATCATTAACTGCAGCTTCCTTAGCAATGTTGCTTACCTTTGCAAATTTGGCAATGACTATAGCTGCAGTTGACCCCATTGCAGCAACCGGAAAAGAACCTGTTATTGAGCTATACATGCATGACATTCTAGGGGGCAGTAACCCAACAGCTCGACCGGTGACTGGCTTGCTGGGGAGCATATACAGTGGTCAAGTACCCTTTGCAACGCCTATAGGATTCAACATCCCACAAGGTGGAACTCTCATCCCCAATGCCAATGGTGCTAATCCCAGTGTCAATGGAGTTTTTGGCATCCCACTAGGAACTGGACTGGCTGGTACTTCATTTGCACCAAACACAGGCAGCAACAACAACCAAAACAATGCCCAGCTGCTGTTAGGACCAGATGGGCTGGGACTAGGCTTTGGTACAATCACTGTCATTGATGATATACTGACCTCTCAACCTGAATTGGGGTCCCAAATAATTGGGAAGGCTCAAGGGGTGTATGTGGCAAGTTCAGCAGATGGGACCAGACAGATGATGACATTCACAGCCATGTTTGAAGGAGGGGAATATGATGATAGCTTGAACTTTTATGGCCTGTATAAGATAGGAAGCACGATGTCACAAATATCTGTTATAGGGGGTACAGGGAAGTTCAAGAATGCAAGGGGGTTTGCTGAACTCAGAGCTCTTATCCCACCAGGACAGATTGCCATTGATGGTGCAGAGACGCTGCTGAGGATCACTATCTATTTGAAATACTAATATTGTGGAAATGTAAAATCAACTGGGTGTTGTTTGATTACTGATGACTATGAGATTTGTCTTGTATATTGTCAGTTTGATACTTTGCTTGCAGAATGTATTTGAAATCTTAGTTTTAATCCCAAAGAAACCATATGGTGATTTGTTTTCTTTGTTTACAGAAAATGATAAATTGTGGCACTTGGAGTAGGCCATTTGGATTTTCTAATACAAGCAGAAGCAATAAATGTCTGAGACTCAGAAAATCACAGGTGACAGGTAAACTAAATTAAGATATCTATCCTTAGTGCTAAAAGCAGTAGCAATGGTGCTGACATAAGCCCCAAAGAAGAAAAAACAAAGAAGGATAGAGAATATTCTGGAGAAACAAAGCATTTGAATCATAACATGCATGAAAATGTATTAGTTCGCACTAATATATACTCGATTCTACCAGTTGAGAATATGATCAATGCATCAGGAGTTCATATACAACTTTCACAAAATGAAATCCTATACATCAAAATCAAACAAATTAAGAGTTAACATTGAAAAGATAAACCATTAGTGGTTGAAAACATGAGACGTTTTAAACTATAAGAACATCCTGTTATTAATAATAGTAGCTACCTGTGATTATTGACATCAATTGTAGAGGGATCTCTATTGCCCTGCATGGGAACCAATTAATGATTCACCTTCCAGTTCAACCGATGGACCCTATTGATAGACAACTATGATACATGTGAATTTTATGATAATTAATTACCAAATTGCATGCAGATCAGCACATTTCAGCACAAACTGGTGATATTGACATGGGAATTCAAGGCAGCTTCATCAAGCCCATAAAGTGCATCTATCAAGTGCACTCTCAATGATGCAGGACCTTTAGCCATCTTCATTCCTAGCTCACCAGCAACACCAAATACAGCCAATGCTGACACACATGCATCCAAAGCATTGCTTTTGTCAACAGCAACAAAGGCAGCAATCAGTGCAGTGACTGAACACCCAGTTGCCGTTATTTTCCGCATCATCGCCACCCCATTGTGGGCCCCAACAACTCGATTTCCATCGGTTATAATGTCAATGGCTCCAGACACTGCAACTATGGCACCACTTGTCTGAGCTAACAACTTTGCGGCTTCAATTGCATTCGTTGACTCATGAACACTGTCCACACCCTTGACAACAGAGTCAGCTATATTACGAAGTGCAATGACATATTTTCTCAGATTAAAGAGGAGAGAACAAACAAACAATGTTTAGCTGAGTCTCAAATATCCTTTTTTCAAGAAATATTGATTAAATGAAAAACTTATATGCTCATTAGTTCTTACAAATACTACAATTTTGGTTTTAATCTTGCAAAAATTATATAAAAATTGTTCAATCCGTGGTCACATGTCAATAACTGGATAGCGCTGCACATTTTATTATTTTTATTTCACTGATTCACTCTCTTTAATTTCCTTTTCTCTTCCTCATTTTTTCTTTGCAAAGCCATGCAATACACGGTTCTATGCCTTCTATTGTTCTCAGCCATCATTCAATAATGACATAACGTGGATTTAAATACATCACATTAATGAAAATTCAGAAGAAACAAATGACACGCCACTAAGACTTAAAGACGTCACATGTTTATCGTCAAAGTTCAACTTACTGAGAAAAAATTTGAGATTAAATAAATGGCTTATAAAACTCATTGAGTTAAAATCAAGTTTCACATTTCAAATTTTATGGAAACTCTCTCGACTTATGTTGCCAAAAATTTGAAGTAGATAATTCATTTAGGGTGAGTTTGTTCAAAATTTTTTAAGAATAAAACAATTATTTAAACATAATAAACATTTATTGCAATTTTTTAAATGTTGAGAAAATTTATAAAAAAAATAAAGACGTGAAAAAAAAAGAAGCTGAAAATAGCTTATTTTGAAAAGCTATAGCTTCTCAAAATAAACTCCTGCAAAAGATGAAATTTAGAAAGCATAGATGTGTCTTTAATTAAAAAAAAATTGTTTTTTATAATTGTTTTCAAACATAAAAAAGCCCCTGCATATATTGAAATCACTAATAAATAAATCACTTATTTTTTAAGTAAAACTCACATTTAATTTTACGAAAAAAGTTAGATGCATTTTACATTTTATTTTCTTCTCCTGTATTTCCTAATTTATACAATGAGAATCTAAAAATAATGCTATTTGTCCAACAACTAAAATCATATATAATTCAAAAATTAAAATACAATAAATTGATGGTTTATACCTTAAATAAAGGAAAAAGAACTAAAACAGGGATAGATGAACATTTTCATCTCTAAAATACTACTTTTAGTAATAAAGTTCAAAAAAAGTCTTCGAAAGTTTAAATTGTCAGTCATTTTAATCTAAAATTCAAATATTATATAAGTTACAACATTAATTTACTTTCAGAAGATCAAAATAAGATTATATAAGGTTAAGTTTAAAAATAAATTTTAGTAACATCTTCTTTTAAAATTTCACGTACCTTTTTACTTTTTTATCATTAGTTTTAACCCTCCAGAGGGGATTGGTCAGTATAAGGGTGCTGTTGTAAGTTTAAAGTGACTGTTTAAAGTTCGAGGGTACGAAGAACCACTCTAAAGATTTTCAATAAGGATCATAAATAAAAAAAAATGCAAAATAATTCAAAATAACTTCATCACTTCTTCCAAAAGATGTGAACATTTTTTTAATTCAGCAAATTACATATAGCTCTTAACTTTTATTAAATTACTGGTATTTTTTTTTTTATAATAATGTTACATTATTACTTTTAAGAATGACAATTATATTCATTCTCGTAGCTATTGTTGTCCCTTCTTAATTTTTATACAGAAAATCCGTATTATTGGTTTATCTTCCGTACTCGCCTTTGTCTAATAAGATAATCCGGATGGGAACATGCGTGTTTGGTAGTTCTACACCCACTTCTATTTTTATGTTTTATTTTTATGTTTTAGATATAATTATATGTGAAATAAAATATTTTATATTTATGAACAAATTAAAAATATTTGTATTATTAAAATTAAAATATAATTAATAATTTATTATATAATTTATTTAATAATTAATAAATTAAATATAATTAATAAATTAATATATAATTTATTTAATAAATTATAAATAAATTTAAATATAAATTATAAAAAATAATATAAAGAATTACTCCCAAACCTAAAATTATCCAATGAGACAATTCTTTCTTACACGTGGCCTTCCATGCCTAATCACCTCTATATGTTTGTAATTACATTAAATTTTAAAAATATTGTTGTAGTTTCTCTTTTTAATTTTTAAGAAAAAGTTATATGAGAAAATTTCATTTATTAACTAAAATTAGATTTTTATGTTTTTTAAAACAAAAACTAATCTTTTCTTTCTTTGTGCTTTCCACAAGCTCATCTAAAAGCTTTTTTCTTTTAATTTTTTTTATTTACCTATTCTTCTACAAGTTGACCCAAATTCCAATTTTAAAGACAAATTGGTGATTGAAACAGAAATTAAACCCTAAAACTTATCATGATTAAAACCCCGAATGTTCACAGAAGCAAAATAGAATTGATGAATTGATGATCAATCAATCACCTTGGAAGCATTGGCGTCGTGGGGGTAAGCGGAACCTTGCGACAGCGCAATAATCTCGGAGGCGTTGCCCCTGACGACGGTGGGCTTGAGGAGGAGGAGTTCGCGGCAGGCTTGGAAGCGGAAAACGGAGGCGGAGACGGCGACGGGGTCGAGGACCCAGGGCGTGCCGAGGGTGGAGCAGAGGGCGGCGGCGGCCTTCATGGCGGGGAGCCAGGAGGGGGAGAGGGTGCCGACGTTGACGCAGAGGGCGGCGGCGCGTGGGGTGAAGTCGGGGAGCTCTTCGGCGGCGTGGAGCATGGCGGGGGAGGCGCCGGCGGAGAGAAGCGTGTTGGCGACGATGTCCATGGAGACGAAGTTGGTTATGCATTGGATGAGAGGGGATTGGGAACGGATCTGGGAGAGAAGGTGCCATGCTTTTGAACCCCATTGGGTGGGTTGGTTAACACTTGGGTTGAGCTCCATGGAAAATGTGTGTGTGAAAGAAGAATCACAGAGATGAGAATTTACAACGGAAAAAAGATCAGAGAATCTACAAGGGAATAGAGGCTTGGTCCCACCACACAAACAAAAATAATTAAATAATGTTGTATTTCGGCTTATCAATAAACTTGTGTCATTCTTACATAATAATATCTAGGGTTACATAAGTTACATAATATTTTTATCTTTAAAGTTTTAAAAAAATTATTTTTCGTAATTGAAACTCAAAAATATTTTTTTAGGTTTTGAAATTAATTTTTTTTAGTATTAATATTATTCATTATAAGTTTTGATATATTTACTTGTATCGAATTTGAAATTGAAAGTCGAAGAAATTAAAGTTAAGGAAGAGAGTGATTTACGAGTATAAAAATGTATTTTTTTATTAATAATTTTTTAACAGATTTAACTTGAGAAAAAAAATTAAAAGTGAATCAGGAACTAAAAAAGTATTTTTTTATTTTAAAGAATAAGTAATTTTTTGTAAAACTTTAGAGATAAAAAAACTTATTTAAACTTAATATTTGTTAGAGTTTAATTAGTCTTTACGGATCATGTAAGAGAGTTTTTACACTAAAGTTTAATAACAATTTTTTATTTTTATGACTTTTAATGTATTAATAGGTATAGTAAACAAATTTATCATAAATAAATGATTGTGATCGAATAATTTTTACACTAATAGTATATACTAATTAATTATTTTTTTATTAAAATATGTCATTTTAAAATTATCTAATAAAGGAAAATGAATCTCTCTATTTCTTGTTGTCCATTTCCTTAAATTTTTAATACGTTTGAAAATTTTAATTAAATAAATATAATATAAATTTTATACAGTGTAACATCTATGTAATAAAAAAAGGTGACAAATGGAGAGAAATGAAAATGAAAAACTCGAGAAGATGCTAACCCTTAATAAAGTATGTTAGTTTTTACTAGACTTAGCCAAATCAAATCTTTAGAAATGTGGTTTGACTTATACGTCATTTCTTCATAAATATGTTTAAATCGTGGTTCATAAGTGTGTTTTTAGTAAAAATTATTTTTAATAATCCAATGAATTGTCTCTTTAAAAATGGTTAGATTCTATAAAATAAATTGCAGTCTTAGTATAGAGAAGAATTTTTTTTAAAAGAAATATATATATATATATATATATATAATATAATATAAAAGAAAAATGTTCATATATAAAAAAATTTTATATTAATATTTAATCACAATTCAATTTTACTTTAAAATATTAATGAATAAATTTGAAAGATTTATTATTATAAAACATATTTACACTACTAATTAATATATATATATATATATATATTAAAATTTTTACTGTATTTTACTTTTATGGACCAGCAAACAGTTAAAATTGTAGTTGAAAATGGCAATTTGAGTGTTTAAAAGTCAAGCCCAAGTTCCCCAGTGCAATTTATTGGTTTGTTGTTGTGGCAAGTCACACCACAATACAAATAAGATTATTAATTTGGTTTTGTTATGTCGTTTTCTAAAAGAGTTTAACAATAATTTTTAAAAAATATTTTTTGAAAAAAAAAATTATTTGATAAGTGTTATTTGAAAACTATTCTAAAGATATAGAAATAAAAAAATTTTTTCTGAAATTTTATTAATAAAAAATAAAAATAACATATTTTTTCTGTATTTTGAATTTTTAGAAAAATATAAAATAGAAAAATAAAACTAATTATAATTGTTCCTGTTTTTTAGTTTTTAAAAATTAAAAATTATAATTATTTTTTATATTATTTTAAGAAAATAGTATATAAATAAGTTTTTTATTTCTAAATATTAAAATACTGTGTAACTATTATCAAACAAAAGAATAACTTGAATCACCTATTACAGTAAGTATTTTTTAATACAAGGGGCAAAAATAGAAAAACATAGACTAGGACCATATATGTCAATTAAAATCGCAGATATGACTTGCGATCTTAAGCTTCCCGTACTGTGTTTCTAAGGGTTTTAAAATCATAATTTTAAGGGAATTTCTTCCTACCCATAATTTTTCCTACACCTTCATATAGTATCTCCAAATAGCCTAATTTAAAGTAAAACAATATACCTCTGAAAAAGGAGTTTAAGAGAAATTTCGGAAGTACAGAGAGAAATTGCCTAATTTTAAACTGCAGTTTTAAGACCTTTGTACATGTTATGGCAAAATAAAATGACTTATAATGGGATAATGACATGATGTGTAGTATAATTATAATTTTTGTATCAAATTTTTTATTTTAAAAAAACGACATGACATTGTACTTACGAACTGTAGTTAAAATAACACATTTTATAAAATAGGTAATCTAGATTCTACTTTTGACTAATTTTGATTATATATTCCAAAGTAATCCAACTTAATTTTAATGCATCCATAATAGGTAATTTAAATTACAAAACTAAAGCATCTAAATTATATATTTTGGATTCATTAAAATATGTATTTTTTTGTACAAGTCTTAATTAGTTAAGCCAAAGATTTTCTTTTATAAATCAAGATTCATTTAAATCTATTTTTTCACAAGTTCAAATTCATTGAAATCTATTTTTTCACTAGCTAGAATCAGGTAATCTGAATTTCTTTTACAAATTTTAATTACACGTTCCAGACTTGTATAAAAAGAAAACAGATTTGAATGAGGTTGAATTAGGTAATTCAAATTTGTAAAAGACATAATTTTGTTGAGTAGGTTCCAAAATAAAAGGCATAACTTTTGATTGGGAAGTAGAATTTCTTATTATTATACTTGCGATAACTTTTTGAGGCAATGAAAACCTACTTAAAATTCCAAAAACTGTTTCCTTCTAAAATAATGGATGATCTAAAGGATTGTTTTATATTATTAGTTATTGGTGTCAAACATAAATAAATTTTTAGGGTTTCAAAACAGCTTCTAAACATCATTAGGAATTTAAAAACTTCAGTAAAAAGAAAATTGTATTTGACAGGGTTGAATCTTAATGAATCATCCACGTGACTCTGTTATTCATTGCAAGATGATTCTGTTTTCACTTTCACGTGACTCTTTAAATTATTGCCACGTTTATATATAAATTTATATAGTTTTTCATAGCTCATTTCCACTACAATTCACTATAAAGAGTGTCACATACCTTAAGCAAGGAATGGTCTGCAATAGTGATGGCATTGTCAAGCTTTTGAGAGTAACACTGCACAAATTCAATTTTAAAAAATAATAATTCCATCTTTTATTCAAGGAGACGAGATTCACATGCTATAACCCCCAATATTACATTAGTAGGGTTGATATCCCGCTGTTATAATAAGAAACCAAAAAAAGAATATGATCATTCCAAAAAAGAAAATAACAAGGAGTCCATTAATAAGACCAATTAAACCACAAAGAGATTCACATGCCACTATTACATTTTAAAGAAGCCAAAAAAAAAAAAAAAGCACATAGATCATTCCAAAATCATATACAATAACAGTTGAATTTATAACATAGTGAACTTGATGTGATATTTGATGATCACATGCCTAAAGGATCCTTTCTAAGGTCACTTGGAAGGGAAATGAATTTATGGAGAGGAAAGGAATAGGATGAGGCGCCACAAATACTAGGTTTGATAAGTCAAAGGGGAGAGGCCACAAGGGAGGGGTCCCTTGATAACTCTTAAAAGCTCCCACAAAGGAGAAGGGGGGACACTCAAAGGTAAGAACCTCACAACCAATATAGTCTCTAGGATTAAATTCAAGTGTAAAAAATACAAGTGAGGAGGTTTATGTAGGAAAAGAGGGGTGTAGATATCAAGGTTACCCCTTATTTCCTTCATAAAGACAAAAAAAGCTAAATCCACCCTCTAAATTCCTAAGAAACCTTCTAAAATAAAAAATGGACTAAATACATGTCCCAAAATTAAATTCCTAATGCTCCTCAAAATTAAAATAAAGGAAAATTAGATTTTATTAACTAAAGTCCCTAGCCTAATATCTTCACTCTCCATAGGAGGTGAAGTCTTCCTTTGTCTGTAAGGACTAGGTCTTCTTCAATCCTTCTAGCCATGACCCTAGTGATAGGTCCTTGGTTAGGCATGGTCACATCATCTCCTCCCCCTTGGAGAGGATTTGACCTCAAATCCATAGGGTCTTTGTCATTTTCAGCACCTACAAATGGAGACAAATCAGAAACATTAAAACTAGTGCTTACCTCATAATCCTCAAGCAGATCTAAAACATAGGCATTATTACCGATCCGCTCAAGGATTTGGAAAGGTCCATCTCCTCTAGGGCTAAGTTTAGACTTCCTTTGAGAAGGAAATCTATCCTTTCTCAAGTGAAGCCATATCCAGTCGCCCTTTTCAAAGATGACCTCTTTCCTCCCCCTATTGGCGAAAGTAGCATCTCTCAAGGATTGACACTCTATGTTAGCTTTAACCATCTCACGTAATTGTTTTACAAAAATGGCTTTTGCCTCTCTTTCTTTATGCACAACAACAGAAAGAGGAAGAGGTAAAAGATCTAGAGGAGTATGAGGATTAAAGTCATAGACCACCTCAAATGGAGAATGTTTGGTGGTTCTATGAACCACCCGGTTATAAGCAAATTCAATGTGGGGAAGGTACTCATCCCAAGACTTATGGTTGCCTTTAAGGAGAGCCCTCAGCATAGTGGATAAAGATCTATTCACCACTTCTATTTGCCCATCAGTTTGAGGGTGACAGGTAGTGGAAAAAAGAAGTTTAGTTCCCAGCTTAGCCCAAAGAGTTTTCCAAAAATGGCTAAGGAACTTCCCATCCCTATCTGACACTATTGAAGAGAGTGTGTCATGCAATCGGATAACCTCTTTAAAGAAAAGTCTTGCGATGTTGCTCGCATCATCCACTTTGTGGCAGGGAATAAAATGGGCCATTTTTGAAAATCGGTCCACTACCACAAATATGGAGTCTACACCTCGTTGGGTTCTTGGGAGCCCAAGGACGAAATCTATGCTAATATCCTCCCAAGGTGCAGAAGGAGCAGGTAAAAGTGTGTATAGTCCATGAGACATTGCTTTAGACTTTGCTTGCAAGCAAGCTATACATCTAGAGCAATGTCTATGGACACCTCTATGCATATGGGGCCAAAAGAATTTCTCTTGTAAAAGCAGGAGCGTTTTTGAAATTCCAAAATGCCCCATGAGCCCACCTTCATGCTCTCTTTTGTGAGTAAGTTCCTAATTGATCCTTGGTGTATACAAAGCTTACTCCCTTTGTAGAGATACCCCTCACTAATGAAGTACCCATCATGGGCCTTTAATGTGAATGCAGATGCAGAGGCAGCAAAGATGGGGTCGAAATCCTTATCAGAAGGATACATAGCCTGAATGTCATCAAATCCCAAGATTTTTGCACTCAAGGATGAATAAAGGGCATGACGCCTAGAAAGAGCATCAGCCACCACATTTTGTTTTCCTTTCTTGTACTTGATGACATAAGGGAAGGATTCAAGATATTCCACCCACGTTGCATGCCTTTTGTTCAATTTACCTTGACCCCTCAAATATTTTAGTGACTCATGGTCACTATGAATGACAAACTCCTTGGGAGCAAGGTAATGCTCCCAAGTTTGAGGGGCCCTAATTAGAGCATAAAACTCCTTATCATAGGTGGGGTAGTTGAGGGGGTCACCATTGAGTTTTTCACTGAAATACGCAATGGGGTGCCCTCCTTGCAACAAGACAGCTCTCACACCTACACCAGAGGCATCACATTCAAGTTCAAATATTTTAGAAAATTCAGGTAATGCCAAGATTGGTGCATGGGTCAATTTATGCTTAATTAGCTGGAAGACTTTCTTTTGTTTCTCACCCCAAAGGAAAGGAACTTCCTTTTTCACCAAATCATTTATTGGTGCGAAAAGCGTGGAGAAATTAGGCACAAAGCGCCTATAAAATCCAGCGAGACCATGAAAGCTTTTGATCTCTCTCACACTCTTTGGGGTGAGCCATTCTTGAATATCCTTTATCTTTTCGGGGTCAAGTGCTAACTACAAAACCTAGGAAAACTACACTATCTACACAAAAGGTGCATTTTTGTAAGTTACCAAAAAGATGATTACTCCTAAGAAGAGAAAAAACATGCCTTAGATGTCCTAAATGATCATCTAGGTTCCTAGAGTAAACTAAAATGTCATCAAAGTAAACTACACAAAATTTACCAAGGCAATCCCTCAGTACATGATTCATTAAGCGCATGAATGTGTTTGGGGCATTGGTTAGCCCAAAAGGCATAACCGACCACACATAAAGACCAAATTTAGTCTTAAAAGCAGTTTTTCACTCATCACCCTCTTTGATCCTTATTTGGTGGTAACCACTTCTAAGATCTATTTTTGAAAATATTTTTGCCCTATGCAATTCATCCAACATGTCATCAAGACGGGGGATTGGGTACCTATATTTGATAGTGATATTGTTGATTTCACGACAATCAACACACATCCTCCATTGGCCATTTTTCTTGGGCACCAACAAGTCTGGCACAACACAAGGGTTTAGGCTCTTTTGAACCCAACCCTTCTCCAACAGCTCATTCACTTGAGACTTAATCTCTTGGGTCTCCATGGGGTTGATCCTATAGGCATGTCTATTAGGTAGACTTGCGCCAGGCACGAAATCAATTTGATGTTCTATACCCCTAATGAGAGGAAGTCCTTTCGGAACCTCATTAGGGAATATATCATCAAATTCTTTTAAAATATCTTGAACCCCTTGAGGAAGGTGCTCATGTGTATGGGCTGTGGCAGTGCTCTCAGCAGAAGAATGCAAAATGGGAGAAGGATTTGATGCCTCTTTGCAAAAGAGGATATAAAAGGGCTTGTTAGTCAAATGAGCTTCTTTTAAATCACGTTTAGTAGCAAATAGGCTCCTTTTACTAATATTCCCTTTCGAAGGGGTATCACCTTCCGACCCTCTCTCTTTACCCTTTTCAAGCTTTAAGGGTGAAGCTTGTTGTGTTTTTTTTTTGTTTTTGTTTTTCCTCAACTCTTTTCTTTTTCATCGCAAATTGATCCTCAACCACTTGAGAAGGTGACAAAGGATACAATTTGAAGTGCTTTTCATTATGGGTGAGAATTATTTGGTTGGAGTGACCATGGTGAATAGCTTTCTTGTCAAATTATCATGGTCTCCCCAGCTGGATATGACCAGCCTCCATAGGAACTATGTCACAAAGAATCTCATCATTATAAGATCCTATGGAAATTGGAACCATAACTTGTTCATTGACTACCATCTCCCCTTGCTCATTAAGCCATTGCAATTTGTAAGGTTTGGGATGGGCATGGTAGTCAAGGCTAGCTTTTCAACCAACCTAGAGCTACAACAGTTACAACAAGAGCCACTATCAACAAGGAGAGAACATACTTTGTCATTTACTTTACATCTTGTATGGAAGATGTTTTCTCTTTGTGACTGGCCAAGCCCTAGAGATTGGCTTCCAAGAAGCCTTTGAACAATAATGAGGTCCCCCTCATAAGGAAAAGCTTCCTCATACTCTTGTTCAAAAGTATGTCCCCTTTTTTCCTCACTCTCACTAGAGGAGGAAGATGAGCTATTCTCACTACAAATGTCTTGTCCCCTCATGATCATGGTTTTCTTGTTGGGGCATTGAGAGGCAATGTGGCCTCTCCTAAGACATTTGAAGCATTTGATACTACTTTGCCTTTCAGTAGACTTAGTAGTAGGGGGTTTTCTTTTTACATAAGGTGCTTTTGTATCTTGAAAATGTTTGAGTTCCTCTTTGGGAAAACCCTTGAAAGAGTTTCCCTTAAGTTGGTCTCTCTTTGAGTAAGAAGGAGAATCTTTTTTAAAGCTTTTTCTCTTGAGTTGATTCTCAGCTCTTACACAAATTTCTACCAACTCATCAAGGTTTGAGTATGAAATAAGTTCTACCTTATCTCTAATGTTAGAGCTTAATCCACACAAAAACCTAGCAAGGGTGGCATTGGGTTCTTCAATGATATTGGCCCTTAGTATGAGAAGCTCCATCTTTTGTCTATACTCCTCAATACTTAGGTTATGTTGACTAAGTCTTTGGAGCCTATCCAAAAGATCCCTCTCATAATATGAAGGAATGTGCCTTCTTCGCAAACAAGTTTTTAAATCATTCCAGTAGCGAATGTCAGACATTTGTTTACGGGACCTATCCTTGACTAACCCATCCCACCAATGCAAAGCAGAACCTTGAAAACTAAGGGAGGCCAAAGGTACTTTCCTTTCTTCCCTTATTTCATAGCATCGGAAGAGTTGTTCCACTTTGACCTCCCAATCTAGGTAAGTCTCAATATCTTCCCTACCATGAAAATAGGGTAGGTCTACCTTTGGCTCCTTAGCATGATTTGTGTTCTCTTGAGGAAAATTATGATTGTATGATGAATGAGAGTGATGCTTATGTTTATTTCTATAGTATTCTTCTTCGCTAGAGCTAAAATGCCTAGATGGGATCTTATTAGAATTCCTTTCTTTTTTCTATCACTCTTCTTCCCATCTCTCCTCTTACTCTCTTCTCCTCTCCTTCTCTCTTCTTCCTCTTTTTCTCTTTTTCTTTCTAGTTCTTTCCTTTTTCTCCTTTCTTCATCCTCTCTTCTCTCTCTTTGCCTTCTCTCTTCTCGCTCTTTTTTATCTTTTCTCGTTTCCAACATCTTTTTTTTAACTCTTCCTTCTCTTTTTGTTTTTCCTTTTCTTTTATTTCTTTTTTTCTCTCTTTTTCTTCTCTCCTTTCTTGTTCTTTAGCCATCAATTCCTAAATTCTTAGTTAAGGTTTTCAAGATTGTCTCCCTTAGAAGGTTTTCTTTGGTTGACACTCTTACTTGATGAACAACTATGTGCACTAGAATGTGTGTGGGAAGTCATGGTGCTTGGATGCTAAAAACTAAAGGGCAGGCCAAAAACTTTTTTTTTTCAAGCAACACTCTTCTCTTTTTTTTTTCTCACCTAAGGTGGCTTGATAATTCTTTGGAACTCTTAGCCTTTACACGTTTTTTTAAAATAAAATAAAATAAAATAAAAGTGCAAGAATGTAAAAGAGAAAGGGCTCTAATCGTGCTCCTAAGGTGTTGAAGGAAGTGTAACATTTCTCCCTTCTTCACCTAATTAACGAGGAATTATGCTAAAATTAACCAAAATTATTACAAACCATGGAAGGGCCGTAAGAGCACTCAAACTCCCAATCTAAGATTAAATTTACACAATACAAAGAATAAAAAAAATAAAACAAAGTCTTCACTCCAAGCTTGTTGGTGTTTGGCTCCTTTTGATCAAGCCCCTTTGAGTTGCATCAATCCACCCCAAGAATGCTACCCTTGTTTCCTCTTGTTTGGACTTGCCAAAATCTTATGTATGACACCTTTCCCAAGCTTTACTTACCAAGGCCGAATACAACACAAGATAAAAAATAAAGGTGAATAACAAAACAAGGTTCACAAATCCAAGTGGATAGATTAAACAATGACAAACTCAAAGAAGTAAATAAGACAAGCAAGAAAACATAAGGCCCACAAAGGAAGGTAGCACACAAATAACTTTCCTAGATTAGCTGTAAGAGTGAAGATGAAAAAAGACTCAAACAAAAAAAATGAAACCAATAGTTGCACACTTAATAAAATTTAAGTGACCAAAAGCTAAAAAGCTTACTCAAGTAATTTTTTTTAATCACAAATGGTTCCTCATATCAAATGTTTCTACTATTAGGTACACAACTTCAAAACTGTCTTTCTTTTGAATTCTTTATCTTTTTTTTTTAACTTGAACTTTTTTCTAATATATAGTTTTTTTTAACTTTTTCTAATAATTTTTGCTGCACCTAATAGCTTGTTTAATTGAAATTTTAATGAGGATGCTTGAAATAATAACGCTTGAGTGAATAAGCACAAAGTAAGGTCACACAATTTTCAAGCAATGCATGCAACTAAAGGCAAAACAACTTAGTAGTTCCAAATACCACTGAACTAATGGTGCTTAAGGAATGATTTAGTTATTATGCTTGAACTAAAAGCATAAAAGACTTAAGAGACTCAACAAGAGGTTCACCTCTTAGGAGCTCAATTCAAAATGTTTTTGAAGGTTTTTTGTAAAACTTTTAAGAGGCTACAACCTAAGGAATTTAAATGAGACAAAATAGAAAACTAACATGACTAGTATTTGACAAAACACGAGATTAAGAAAAAAAATAACACACCTAAAAATAGAGCAAAAATTTCAGCAAGAGACTCAAAACAAAAGGCGCAACAAAGTGGCCAAAGTTGATTACCACAATGGTGTGGAAAAATCCTCAACCATGTGGGTTTAATGGTCACAACTTATTAGGAACACTTTAACATAGAAAACAAGGGGAAACTAAGCAATTTGAATACAGAAATAAGATGCAAAGAAAGGGACAAATAAAATTGCATCAAATTAAATGAAACATATGTGCATAGATTGGAAACAAAAGTGCATATAATAGCAAGAATAAAAAGCTATACTACTAGACAATAAAGCAAATAAAGATGAAAAAAAATGAAGGACTTTAAAATAAAGAGATTAAAGAGATAAACAACAAAGCAAAAAAAAAATGAGAAACAACGTGATCTTTAGAAAATGGCTCAAGATACCACTTGATGTGATCTTTGATGATCACGTGCTCAAAGGATCCATTCTAAGGTCACTTGGAAGGAAAATGGATTTATGGAGAGGAAAGGAAAGGAATGGGGTGAGGCACCACAAATACTAGGTTTGATAAGCCAAAGGGGAGAGGCCACAAGGAAGGGGTCCCTTGATAACTCTTAGAAGCTCTCACAAAGGAGAAGGGGGGACACTCAAAGGTAAGAACGTCACAACCAATATGGTCTCTAGGATTAAATTCAAGTGTAAAAAATACAAGTGAGGGGAGAAGCTCCTATTTATAGATAACCTCTTGAACAAGATAACCTAAAAAAGAAGGGCTAGGATTAAAAGGAGAGATCTAAGGGAAGAGGATTGAGAAACAATTCCCTCCTTAGATCATCAAACTTGGTGCCCAAGTTTCTCAAACCAAGGGCCAAGATTCCTTCTTATTAGCTTAGGGGGTTTATGTAGGAAAAGAGGGGTGTAGATATCAAGGCTACCCCTTATTTCCTTCATAAAGACCCAAAAAGCTAAATCCACCCTCTATATTACTAAGACACCTCCTAAAATAAAAAATTGACTAAATACATGTCCCAAATTAAATTCCTAATGCTCCTCAAAATTAAAATAAAGGAAAATTACATTTTATTAACTAAAGTCCCTAGCCTAATATATTCACTCTCTATAGGAGGTGAAGTCTTCCTTTGTCTACAAGGGCTAGCTTTAATCCTTCTAGCCAGGGCCCTAGTGATAGGTCATTGGCTAGGCATGGTCACATCAAAACTCTATTATTAGGACAAATTAGAAAAGTAAAAAATTAAAATTACAAATTTATAAACACAACAACCTACAAAAAGTAAATAAGGTCGAGTTGAATTTGAATCCTTCCCTCCATCAGCATGAAAGTCACGTACGATAGTACAATAGCATCATAGAAAGGATTTACTTCACTATTACAAATCAAATGGCCATAAAAACTACTAGAAATCAAATGTTACAGCATTAGTTGTCATCAAATAATAGCCTGAACCAATTGGAACAACTATTAGCAACAAATTATAAGCTAGAAGGCACTGACACTTATGTTAATGTAATAAAGGATTAGCCTGTGTAAAGACTTCAAAGGGTTAAGTAAAGATTTATAAAACAAAACATACATAAAGTATCATGATATTTTACTGATATTTTTGTCATGTTTAATGTCTATTTATAAGGAAAAAAATACATATTTATAGGCAAAACTCACTTTTCTAGTATTTATTCTCACTTTAGTCAGATATTTAAGAAATAAGAAGAAAAAGGGGCAAAAATGAATTTTTCAGAACAATTATTGAAGATTAAGGAAAGTACGACTATGCTCCATTACAACATGGTCATGCTTGGTCAACAAAATCTAAAAATCAGCCAAAGAAAGTACAATTGTACTTTAATTTATCATGGTTGTGCTATGATTTCAGTATCTTTGCTTCGAAAATGAATACGATTGTGCTAACCAGAAGCACGACCATGCTACTTAAATTTTGAAAAGTACGCCAAAACATCACAATCGTGCTCGCTTCAATACACTTATGCTAAAAAGGAGCTTAAAGCCTTTCTATAAATGTCAGAGATAAGAAATTAAATGGGTTCACTTTTTGCTTTGACAAAGAGATAAATTTGTGACTTAAAGGCAGGGAACGACGAGGAAACATTAGATTGAATAATTTACAATACTCCGCATTAGTAATTCTTTATTTTATCATAGATGTACTGTGTAATTTCTACGATGTTTGACTTACATAATTTATGTCTGGCTAATCCCCCTTTTAAAGTGTTGTGATGTAAACTCTTTGTAATCCCTAGGGATGGTAAAAATACCCATACTCATGGGTACCCGCCCGAACCCGTCCCGATTTTGATGGATATTACCTGATTTGATTGGGCATGGGTACGTGTATGAGTATTACCTGATGTGTTAAACTGGGTACGGGTATGGGTATGGGTATGGGTATGCGACTACACGCCCTATACTTGAACCCATACCTGCCCTGTTATAATTTTAATGATTATATAATAAGTTTAAATTTATATATTTAATTAAAAATTTTAATTCTTAAACTTTAATTTATAATTTTTTGTTATTAATTATTCTTTATATACTTTTTAAATTAAAATATAATTAATAACTTAATATATATAATTTATTTAATAATAAATAAGTAAATTTAAATTATAAAAAAATAATATGACGGGTACCCGTGGATATACCCAAACACGAAAATACCCGACGAGAACGAAGATGAGGATTAAAATTTTATACGTGCTCTTTTTATACTTGAACCCAAACCTGCCCCACACTTTGTGGGAACGAGGATAGGGAGGCTCAAACCCGCACTCACTCGTTGCCATCTCTAGTAATCCTTTATACTTTGCAATGCAATTTAATGTTATTCATTGATTAAATTGTTTTACTATTTTATTGTTAATATTTTAATTGTTTGAATATTCATGACAATTGGTATTTAAATGATTGAACTGTGAAACAATTAGGTTTGTTCTGATGCAATTGACCAAATGTATTGAGAAAACCTCCAATTGATTAATAACTTTAATCATCCTTTTTTAAAAACAATGATATGATTCTAAATTGAATTCTTGCATGAACAAACTGAAAAACAATTTAGAATTAGAGTTTTTGTGTGAATGACCAAATGAACAACAAATTTTGTAAAGTTTTAGCAATCAATAAATAATAAGAATTAAATTGCTTAGTAATAAGGTAAAAACATTGTACTTAAAATCACAACCTTAGGCTTTAATCCATTGACTTTCAATCTCCTTACTCTCTATCTATTTGCATCTTACTCATAGTTTGAATAATCGAACACACACATCTTACATCTATTTTTTCTCTTAAATTGTTCTTTTCTTTTCTAAATTGAATTATTTGAAAACTACTTCTAGTCTTTTGAATACGATTTGCGAACTTAAGTCCGTTATTACTATTGCATAGAATATGTTTGTCTTAAAGCAGTCATATTTTACACATCACACCGCAATATTCAAGCTGGAAAAGTCATGCTCCCAACAATAGGCACACACAACACATAAAGAAACATAGTTTACTAATAAATAAATGATTTTAAAAAAATGCATAAACGAATGACTAAGTGCTTGTTTGGCAACAGTTTTATAAAACAGTTTTCAGTATTTTAGTTTTTAAAAACTAAAAAACTTGTTTGGGTAGTGTTTTCTGAAAACAGTTTTCGAAAATAGTTTAGTTTTTTAGTTTTTAAAAACTAAAAAACTGAAACAGCTGAAAGTAGTTTTGCTTTTCAGTTTTTTGGTTTTTGTTTTGAAAACTCAAAATAAAATCAGGATATGTTGTTTTTTGTTTTTCATGAATGAAATTCTAATAAACATGAACAAGTTTTACCATTTTTACATCTTCAAAATAGTTTTCAAATATCACTTGCTAAACAAGTTTTTTTTTTCTTTTCTTCCCGAAAACAGTTTTTGAAAACTATTTTTGAAAACTCTTTTCAAAAACTAAAAAAAAAACCAAACCAATCAAGCCCTAAGTGCTTGTTTGGCAACAGTTTTATAAAACTGTTTTCAGTATTTTAGTTTTTAAAAACTAAAAAACTTGTTTGGGTAGTAATTTCTGAAAACAGTTTTCGAAAACAGTTCTGGTTTTTTAGTTTTTAAAAACTAAAAAACTGGAACAGCTGAAAGTAGTTTTTCTTTTCAGTTCTCAGTTTTTGTTTTAAAAACTCAAAATACAATCAGAATATGTTGTTTTTTGCTTATCATTAATGAAATTCTAATAAATATTAACAAGTTTTTCCATTTTTACATCTTCGAAACAGTTTTCAAATATCACTTGCCAAACAAGTGTTTTTTTTCTTTTCTTCCCGAAAACAGTTTTTGAAAACTATTTTTTAAAACTGTTTTCAAAAACTAAAAAACAAAATCAAACCAATCAAGCCCTAAACATTTCATTTTCCAATAATAACCAAGCAAAAAATAAATTAAAACCTCTTACTGATCAATTGATACTCCACAAACAAATTGCACATGATGTTCATAGCAACATGTCTGCAAACTAATAACTTATTGGATTAACATACAAAAAATGTGTAAATTAGGAACAGAAATCCTACCAAAGCAAATGGGAAGAAAATTGGAGCCAATAATCAACAAAAAAAAAGGGAATTTAAGCAATGGCAGGGACAAGCAGTGGTAGTGAGAATGCAACTTAGATGGCAAGTGGCGCGAGCACAAGAGCGTAGGCACGAGCGAGAGCGTAATAAATGAAATAAAGCATGTAGATGTTTCCTTTTCTGATTAGTTTAAATTTTAACAAATAAGAAAAATACTTTTCTCATCTAATAAAATTTTAACAGATTATAAAAATCCTTTTAATAGATAAGAAAGTATTTTTTTCTCATCTATTTTTTAGATCAATTTTTTGGTAACAGATAAGAAAAGTTGTTTTCAAAAATACTTTTTACAATAGTAGTAAGATCCTGGTTTTTAATAATCGGTAATTGTTGGAATTGAAGGATTGGAGAAAATGATGAAGCTATCAAGTCCTTTTTGGAAGTATGAAGTTTTGGTTTTGAAGAAGTATGAAACTTTGGTTTGGAGTATTAGTATAATTCATATTTGTGGTACCAAACACGTTTGATAGGTACGGTATTTCTATTATGTGTTTAGATAGGCATGAAAATGTGTTTGAGTAGCAAAGGGAAGATTACATAGGCTAAGAAGTGCTGAAAAATCATCAAAACTAGATTTTGCAGTAATTGATTACTTAAAAATGGTAATCGATTACCTTTCATGAAATTTGGGTATTCTTATTCCTGCTCTTAAGAGTAATCGATTACCTGAAAATACTAATCGATTAATCCAATACCAAGCTTTCTGGCCCAATTTTGAAGCAACTAATCAGGTAATCAACTAGCTAATCGATTATCCTGTTTCAAAACTCATATAAAAGCATTTTTAAAAGAGTGTTACGCAAGTTTTAAAAGGTCCAAAAAGAAAGCTTGCTCATTCCTAACTGAAAATACCCATTTTCTACAAGCAGAAAACCCAAAATTTGATGAGTTGAAGCATCAAGAATTGATTGATCAAAGGGAAAAAGAATTGTGATCTTGAATTCTATTGTTTGGGTATTCATCACAAATCAGGTGATATTGTTCTATACCTTTTTCTTTGTGATTTTGCACAAATTCTTAATAATCTCTTGAGAGGTGCTTGAGGTTATTGTGAAATCTTGCAATGGGGTGTTGTGAGTGAGGTGTTGTGAGTGGTTGGATGTCACGGTTTAGTAAACTCTTATGGGGTCCAAGAGGAAGTTTCTTTTGTTGTGTTGTTTGAATCTTTCTAGTTAAAAAATTGTATGTGTTATGTGCATGTATTAGATTTTTAGTGGAAACCAAATCAGCGGAAGGCTAAGTCTAGAAACTAGATGTAGGTTAGGTTGACTGAACCAGTATGAACAATTGCAAACTCTCTTTTTCCCTATACCCTTTTATGATTGTTTGAGTTGAATTCTTGATTGATTTGTGGGTGGGTTTTGCTGTTGTAACCTAATTTATACATTATTATGCAGCAGAATTGATTTGTTGGTATTGCATAATTGAGATTGTGATTGGGTGATTGAAACTTTAATTGAATCATTGAATCGTGATACTATATTTTCATTGCTCATTATCTTTAATGGCAAAAGAGTTGTGATTGGAATTCATATTGTGATTTAACTAAGTGTAAATTGAAAACCATCATTAAAGGAATTGTTATTGATCAAGTTTGATATTTAAATCCTAAAAAGAGAATCTTGATAATTGTTTCAAGCTTTATTTGAAAACCCATTTGTGAAAACACTAAAGGTAGATTTTAAAAATTTCTCTAAAGGGGATATTTTGCAAACTCTGATATTAATTTTTTAATAGAAAGTTTGTAAAAATATTTTTGGAATCTATTCAACTCTCCTTCTAGATTTCCCCTAGGGCTAACAATAATAAGTGTGTGAAATAAATAAAATAGAATTAAATTTAATTTAAACATAATTAATAGATTAATTACAGAATATTTGGTTTTATTACTTATATGAATATTTATGTTTTAGATGGATGAATATGAATGGATTTAAGTGAATTAAATAATGGTTTATGGGAAAGTGATGTTAGTAAGTTGAGAAGTGAGTAGTATATATATTCTTTTGAGTTGAGATTGTTGGGCTAGTTTTACAGAAAGTTTTATTAGAAAATCTAATTGTAAGAGGGTTGTAGTTAACAAATCAGAATTATTAAACACCTTCCGATCCTTTTTATTTTCTTTTTCTTCTTCCTTCCCTTTTCTTTCTTTTGATTTTTTCTCTATCTTTCTCTCAAACCTTCTCATTCTTTCTTTCACCCAAAATCCCTTTCCTTTGCATGGTAGCCGATTTGCTGGAAAAATTCAATGAAATCTCTTCCATAGCTTCTGATTTTGAGTGTTCGTCATTAGAGATATGTTTGATCCTAATTTTTTGGATCTTTTCCCATTAATTTTAGTCCAATCGTTCTTTTTAAAATGAAATTCTTTTAAAATCTCAATTTCTTAGGTTCCTATTTTGTTTTGGGATTTTTGGTAAGTTTTGAGTGATTCTTGCGGTTGAACCTCCTTATTCTGTAAATTTAGCTTTTGAATGGAGAAATAGGTAAGGAGCACTCATCTTTAATTTATGTAAAACTTTTATTTGATGAAATAAGTGAACATTAATTGGGAATTATTTATGTGTTGATCTCGATTTTGAGTGTCTTGTGTAATTAATGATTAGAGTGTTGTTTCTGGAGTGTTTTGATGATTAATTGCCACATCCCAAAATTACTAGTACTTTTGATAATATTACTCATTAAATTGAATTCATTTAACATAAATTTAAAACTCAAAACTATTGAAACCAAACTATTAATAACAACAATGTTAGTTTCATACAACATAAATCTAAGTATAACAAAATTTCAAACAAAATAACTCATAACATATACTACACAATCTTGCTAAGTGAGACAGACCACTTAGCGAGTAATGGGGTAGCTCGCCCAATGACCATCGTCGCTTAGTGAGGACCCTAAAATGAATTGCTCCACTGACGGGACTTCGCTCAATGAGATATGTCGTTGGGTGCCAATCCAAATCAATTTCTAATAGAGAATAATTTTCACTTGGCGAAACCTCTCGCTAGGGGCATATCTAAATAATTCTTAAATAGACACGAATTCTTGTTGGATGAGACTCACTACCTAGTGAGCCCATGTAGACTGCAGAACTCAGTTGCATAACTCCTCACTAAAAATCAACACACTTAAACCAACTCTACACCATATACCTCAACAGACATATAGTTATAAGCTACATACCAAGTTCATCACCATAAAGGATTATACAAGGATTAAACATACAATACTTCAAATCAAGTCTTCTAACACAGCACATATCATAAACTTGTCTCATACCATTATCATTGCTATATGCTCCCTACAAATCACAATCATTATTGTCATATAAAACAACACAAAAAGCAAGGGTAATTATAGTACAAAAAAAAATTTAATTATTAAATTATAATTATTCAATCACAAAATATAACAACCCATCAATCATATTTATGCTCACTTAGACATAAGCACTTAACACCATATAAAAGACAGTCAATCATTATATTATAACTATTCAATCACCAAATATAAAAACAATCAATCATACGTATGCTCTACCTAAACATAAACACTCAATACCATATACTGACATGACAAGACATGTCCTGACTATTTATTGAGTTCAAACATCAAGGTAGCCATATACTTCTCACCATTGGTATTAGGCGTTCATCTGACCCATCATACAACCAGTCGAAGTCTTAACATACTCATCTAACAATATTGTCTAGAGTTTACCTGACCCTTATAACAAAATAATTATCATCCAAGTATATCCCATGGGTATCTCTCCCATTTGTATGCATATTTGGTACCGGGATTGCAATGTAAAACCATATATTACCTTCACCTACATGCATATTGATATGCAGATTACATTGAGCTCAGATACAATTGTAACTCAATACACCTTAACCACACTTATAATATTTACACCTCACCCAAGGCAAAGTTACTCCTCAATAATTGCCCAGATTCGCCAAATCCAGCATACATCTCATCATCATATGAATATACATCTCATCATGATTTTAGCTATCACTAGAATCAACCATAGACATCAATTATCAACAACCATCAATTATCACCAAATCATCATCCAACATCAATTTATTACCAAAATCATAAATAAACATCCATCATCACCCAAATCATCAACAAATATCAAATATACCCTAAATTTTCAACAAATATCAAATATCACCAAAATCATTAACAAACATCAATTATCCCTAACACCACCAATTTCTCATAATAATCAAATTCAATTCAACAGCTCAACCAATTACCTTCTATTAATTGCACATCCATTAAAACATAATTTTGTAAATTAATGTCAAGGTGTTTTCTTTCCTTACCTATTTTCCCTTTAAAAAGCTGATTTTGCTAAACTAGAGAAAATCAACTGAAAGGATCACTCAAAATCTATCAACAATTCCCAAATTAAATAGAATCTAAGAAATTAGGATTTTAAAGGAATTCCTTTTTCAAAGAGAGCAATAGAATTGAAAACAAACAGAAAAAGGTTCAAAAAAATATGATCAGACGTATATATATTGATCGCCACTCAAAATCAAGAGCATGAAAGAGATCTCATTGAATTTTGTCAAAAATTGTTCGACCATGCACGCAAGGGTTCAATCACAACAAAGTGAAAGAGAATCAGTTTATAAGAAGCAAATCGAAAGAAAGAAGGAAAAGATAAAGGAAAAGGAAGAAGAAAAAGAGGAACGAGGGTGCACCTAACAAGTTCAGTTTTCTATTCACACCTTCTTCACTTACAAATTTTTGAAAACTTCTTGAAATTCAGCCCAAACACCTCATTTCAAGGAATTAATAATTAGTATCACCTCTTCACCCTTCTAAATAATTAATAAAATCATCACACTTCAATTCAATTAGTAATTTAAGTAAAACTTAAATTCAATTCCTCCAACTATTTATTCTACGAATTTATAACCTATTAAATAAATAGGTCTTTATAAATTGCACAGGTTTTCAGTGAATTATTTTTATTTTTTTATTTGAGTGTTTTGAGATAGAAGGATGATTTAATGATCTTATGCATGTTTTGAAATTGGTAAATGGTTGAGAATGTTGAGTAATGATTTGTATGATGGGTTTTTACGAGAAGGAAATAGAGCCTTTGATGTGGTACATTGAATTAAGGAGGTTGATAGGTTTAAGGGATCCTAGTGCTAAGGCCCTATTTTGGGTGATGATATAATGTTAGAGACCTACTTCGGGTGATGATACATCACAAGATATACTCATATAACAATTGGATGTTAAATTTGGGTCTAGTAGACTAGACATAAGTTGGGTATTAGACGAGTATGCTTAAACTTCAACTAGTTATCAAATGGGTCATATAAATACCAAATACGAGTGTGAAAGGAAGTCAGAAGGGTCTTTACCTTGGTTTCCAAATTCATTGTAGTTATTCTTTCCGAAAAACATCTTATTATGTGATTATAATATTCTGAGTGCTTATGTTTTAAGGGAACATAAGTTGGAATGTTTAAGTGTGATTTGCGTGCTTGGTAGTTCTAGGTAACGAATGTGAATGAGAAATTAGAGTGTCATTGATATATATGTTGATTTTATGATATTATGAGTTCAACCTTGCTTGCATGTATTTTCTATATGACTGTGATGATTGTGTTTTGCATGGAAATATATATCAGGCATAAAGCTAGTTGGCAGAGTCAATAAGGTTGAAGAAGGCATAACTAGATGTAGCTAACTTAGCTTTTTTTGGACTTGAATATTGTGAGAATGAATCACCCAAGTTGGTGACAAGTAGAGATTGACATTTGAGTTCAAGTCCACGACTGCTCGTGAAGTCTGCAACCCACATAATACGTGAATCCCAAAATTTTGGGCTCATTTAGATATATACACTTTTTAGGCTTGACTTACAAAACTCACAGGTTTAGCGAGTTAACCTACGGGCCTCCACATAGTTAACCTTTTAATAAAAAATTATATTACTTATAAAAAATAAGGTGTCATAAGTAAAAGGAAAAACTCAATAATTTTGATAATATTTAAGAATTGAGAATTTTAGAGATGACAACGAGGTGGGGCGGTGCAGGTTTGGCCATCCACATCCCTGTCCTCATGCTGAGAAAGTAGGGGTCGAGTTTGGTGTAAAAAAACAGATATGCAATTTAAATTCTTGTGAGTAACCTGTTATATTATTTTTTACAATTTAAATTTACTTATTTATTATTAAATAAATTATACTAACTTATTAATTATATTTTAATTTAAAATTATATAAAAATAATAATAACAAGAAATTATAAATTGAAGTTTAAGAATTAAAATTTTTAATGAAATATATAACATTAAACTTATAATATAATTATTATAATTATAATGGACAGGTATAAGTTCGAGTACGGGGTGAGTAGTTACATACTCATACCCATACATGTACATGATTCACCATATTAATTAATACTCATATCTGTACTCATACCTAGTCAAAGTAGATAAAACCCATAAAAATCTGGATGAGTATGTGTATTTTTGTTATTAGGGATGACAAAAATACCCATACTCGTGGGTACCTACCCGAACCCGTCCTGATTTTAACGGGTATTACTCAGTTTGATCAGGTATGAGTACGGGTATTATCCTATGTGTTAAATCGGGTACGAGTATGGGTATATGACTACTCGCCCCGAACCCGTACCTGCCCTGTTATAATTTTATTGATTATATAATAAGTTTAAATTTATATATTTAATTAAAAATTTTAATTCTTAAACTTTAATTTATAATTTTTTGTTATTAATTATTATTTATATACTTTTTAAAATAAAATATAATTAATAACTTAATATATATAATTTATTTAATAATAAATAGGTAAATTTAAATTGTAAAAAATAATATGACGGATACCTGTGGGTATACCCGAACTTGAAAATACTCGACGAGGAAGGGGATAGGGATTAAAATTTCATACCCGTTATTTTTATGCCCGAATCCAAACCCGCCCCGCACTTTGTGGGGACGGGGATGGGGAGGGTCAAACCCGCACCCACCCCGTCCCGTTGTTATCCCTATTTGTTATCCCTAATTGATATTTGAGATTTTATTTTTTAGTGTATTTATATTTTATTTGTGTGCATTTTAAATTTGAACTATTTCATTTTATATTTTGAGAATTGAGATTATATTTGAAATTATATTTAAGATTTAAATATTTTATTTTACTTAATTATTACATGATAACTTTAGATATATTTAAATTTTTATAATAATTTAAATTGAAACAAGTTTGTTTTAAATAAAATGTATTTTTTATAATTTTGGAATGGTGATAATATTAGGTAGAGAGATGGTATTTATTAAAATGGTATTAATTATTATATTTCTTATATATAAAACTTTAAATAATAAATTCTAAGGAACATAATAATACTTGATATTTGTTTAACAATTAAATACTCAAATGTTATTTTTTCTTAAATAGAATTAACTCTTATATTTATTAAGCATAATATATTTATTAAATTTAATTATGAAAATATAAATACGTAACCATTTAATACTCTCTCATTTAGATAATAAAAAATATATTATTAAACTATGTTTTAAAAATTAGGCTAGCCGATTCAACTGGAAAACTAGTGAACCAATCTGGTAATCGGTTTGGTCAACATTTAAAATTTACAAGTAAAAAACTAGCATTAAAACTGGCAAATCGATCATGAATCATTAAAATTTGGTGGTTCAACTGATTTGACTAATTCATAATTTTATTTGAAAATTTTCAGAATTTGCTAAATGTACCCCTCATTTTCCTAAGTCAACCCCTTTTTAATTAAAAAATTAATGAAAATAGGGGTTTTAGCTTAGTAATATGAAGATGTATTTAGTAAAATTATTTTTTTTCTTTTATAATTACATACTTAATATATTTTTTCTTTTATAATCTTAATTGTTATAATAGATTAATAATAATAAAAAATAAGGTCGATTCAACCACTAGTTCAATTATGGTTGAATCAATAAACTATGAACCAATATATTTGTAAGGACCTGTTTATTTAATAGTTTATAAATTCATGGAATAAATAGTGAAGATAATTAAATTTAAGTTTTTACTTAAATTACTAATTAATTTGAGATGTGATGAATTTATTAGTTATGTTGATATTATATGGTCGTATTCGATTGATGAAAGAATGATGGAGGAGATGAGAATAATTAATATTTTTTGTTTTGGAATTTTTAGTTGAGTTTCAGGAAGCTTACAGAAAATCCATTATCAAAAAGGCAGGTTGCATTTAGCAAACTAAATTTACTAAATACACCCAGTGCCATATAATTTCTCTTTCTTCCTTTTTTCTTTCATTCTTCATTTCTTCTTTCTCTAGTTGTGTTACACCTCCATTCTTCTCTCCTCTACATGGTGGCCTTCAAGTCGATGGAATCTGGCGCGGTCTCTTCCATTGTTCTTGATTTTGAGAGGTGATTAACATAGATATGTATGATCATAGTTTTCTAAATCTTTTTCCATTTATTTTTTATCCTTTTGTTCTTGTTAAAAGGGGTTTTCTTCGAAAATTATATTTTTCTTAAGTCTTGTTAAAATTAGGATTTGTGATAGGTTCTAGGAGATTTCTTCGAGTCGATTCTTCCTTTTTTGTTTGAGTTAGCTTTTAGAGGGAGAAATAGGTAAAGGGCAACTAAATCTTTTATTTTAATTTGATAAAATATGATTTAAAAGCCAAGAAGTTTATTGATTTTGAGCAATTGGGTTTTGATTATAATTTGAGTGTTATGCAAAATTGGGTGTTTTGTGTGATTGAGGATTTGAATTTTGTTCTTCAAATGCATTGTGATTGAATTGATTGATTTCTAATTTAAAATATTTTAAGATATGGATGCTTGGTGAATACATCAGGCATTAGTTGGTTATTCAATTGGTTATGCTCAGACTTCAACTGGTTATCAGATGAGCCAGATAGATACTAGATACCCATGTAAGAGAAGTCAGATGAGTCGCTACCTTGGTACCAGAATTCAATGTGGTGAGTTTGTTTGGAAAGCGTCAATTGTATGTTGTTAATGCTTATGTTTAGGTGGAGCATAAGTGTGATTAATTGGTTGTGCTTGCTTATGTTCAAGTGTAGCATAAGTGTGTTTGATTGGTTGTTAGTGCTTATGTTTAAGTGAAGCATAAGTGTGATTGATTGATTGTTAGTGCTTATGTTTAGGTGGACCATAAGTGTGACTGATTGGATGTTAATGCTTATGCTCAAGTGGAGCATAAGTGTGATTGGTTGACTGTGATTGATTATGTTCAGATGGAACCTAAGGGTGATTGGTTAGTTAATTATACTTTGTGAGTGCATAATTATAATATAATAATAATATGTCTTTTATCCTATGCTTACCCTTGCATTATTTGTGTTTTCTGTATGACTAAGACGCTCATGCTTTGCAGGGGAGCAGATAATAGTGATGATGAGGAGTGGCAGAATGCTTTGGAGTGAAGTATGTAAGATTGTTGCTAGAAGTCTCACAGAATGTTATTTTTTTGTTGAGTATATAAGAGAATCGTGAAGAAATACTGTTATTTGATTTTAGAGACACTATTGTTAAGTTTAAGTGTTTGTGTTATGATGAAAAAATGGATTAGATTACTTGATTAGTTAGCATAGAAAATATTGGAAATTTGGGATGTTATAATAAGGGTATTAGAGTAGTTCTTTCCTATATGCAGACTTGCGCATAATAGGTTTGCTCTATGTTTCATTGTGTGAATGTGATTGATGTGTGTTTGAAATGTATGAAAATGTTGTGCAATTATGCTATGTTGTATTTATGGTTATTCTTTCTCTTTTTACATGAATATAACATTCCCTTGTGTTTTTAGCTGGTGTGAAAAAGGTGAATATACAGGTTATGGTATGTATATTGTGATTGCTTGATTAAATTTTCAAATGTTATCTTTTGTTAATGTTTGTTTCAAAGTTAAATAGATTTCAAGAGAATGTCTTTTTGTGTTATTAAATTGTAGTGATACGTGTTCATTTTCTTGAGATAGGAAATGAGGGAGATCCAAGATCATAGATGGTACAATTAAATTAAGTAGATGTAAGTTCAAGGTTTAACTTGATCTGTTGGTTTTTTATGAACACGAACATAATCCTAGGAATGGATTGGTTATCTACCAATAACATTCTAATAGATTGTGGTCGACATGTTTTAGTTTTCTTTAATTCTAGATTAGTAGATTTTGTGTCTACTCAATCAATGCATTTGGTTTCAAGGAAGGAGCTCAGTGTTTACTATTTTTTTAAGTTTGGAATTCAAGTTGATTTCGATTTGGATTATGAAATTCATTATTATTTGCCATTACTTCAGTTGATCAATTTGAAGAAGTCAGTTGGAGACTCCCTGAAATAAAACAGATGATGGAATCCAATAAATTGCTAAGAAGAGGAATGGTACTCTAGTAACAGAAGATGGTAGAGTTATGTATGGATTAAAACCAATTGGACTAGTTGGTCATTAAGGACGAATGCTCTTTTGCTTAGGATCAATTGTGTAATCGGTAAATGGTGTGAAGCTAAGAATTTTCCTAAAAATCAATATGAGATGGGGATGTCCTTAAGTTAGCATGAAAGAAAGGGAGATATGTTAAAAGGCAACTTGTAAGTTTAAGATAAATATCATGAGTATGTGCTAATATCATTGAAGTGACAAATGATTCAATTGTATCAAGAATTATTGGGGACACTGTTTGAGATTTAGAAGAAGAAGCAGTTAAACATAAAGTTGACTAAGTGTGAGTTTAGTGGAAAGAAATAAAGTTTTGAGTCAAGTGATACCAACTGAAAAGAGATAATAACCAATCCTGTTATGGTGGCAATAGTGAATAATGAGTGTGTCTAAAGACCGTATGGGAAAACAAGAAGTTTATTATCAATTTATACTATTAGAGATTCAAAGAGGAATTCTAAAAGGTAGTAGCAATCTTGACCTTACTTGTCAGTAAGGATCAACATTTTGGTTTGAATCAATTGTAAGCAAAATTTGACAACATTGGAGCAAGGTTTATTAGTTCACTTGATTGGTGATGAATCTTAATATAAGGTGAAGTGTAATATTTTGGTCTTTATCATCAGATTCAGGGTGACGTAAAGTATGCAGAAGAAATGGATAAGATGAAAATATAGGGAGCATCAAGAACTTGAGTGTTACAATTTTGCTTTGAATTAGTATAGGGAGTCTTGTTATAACAATTTGTCAGATTGTGACTGGAAGTCTCAGATAATGTTATTTTGTCGTTGAATATGTATATAAGAGAGTTGTGAAGAAATATTGTTATTTGAATTTAGAGGCACTTATGTTATTGTGTTATGATGAAAAAGTGGATTAGATTACTTGATTAGTTAGCATAGAAAATATTGGAAATTTGGTATGTTAAAACTTTCACGAGTTCGATCATCGGTGCGATTTTAAAAACATAGTTATCAAGCATAATGAAATATTTTATTAAGCATAATATATTTATTAAATTTAATAATGTAACTATTTAATTTTAAATAAAAAAAGCAAAATAAGTGTCAGATTTAGCTTTTTAATGTAATATTAATGGTTTACCCCTTTTTTTTGTAAAAATTAATATTAAAGTTAGTTATCTCATTACTTTGTTTCGTTTATTCATTAGTTATTCTTTGTTTTTGTAAAACAACCTTCAAAGAAATACTAGACTTTCCTATATATTTATTAAGTAGTTAGATACTAGATATTAATTAATTTATTTTTACTAAAGAAATAATTCTAAAAGAAAACGAGATAATTAATAAAATAGTATTATAAAAATTGAGGAGGTAATTAATAAAATAGTATTATAACAAATAAAATTATAAAAGAAAAAAAATTTATCGAGATGTAATTATAAAAAAAATATTTTTACTAAATACACCTTTATATTACTAAGTTAACCCCTATTTTTATTAATTTTTGAATTAAAAAGGAGTGGACTTAGAGAAACAAGAGTGTATTTAGAAAAATCCAAAAAATTAAAAAAAAAACCAGTTAAACCACCGGTTTTACTAGTTGATAATCAATTTTCTGATTTTAAAATCGATTCTTTGCTTGACCAATTTTCAGTATTAGCCGAACCAGTTACTAAACCGACTCACTGTTTTTCTGCCTGATCCCAACCGATTATATATATATATATATATATGTATATATGTAAACCAAACTATCATATTGAAGTGTCTTGTATAAATTATTCTATATTAATATTGAGTTTAATTAGTATACTCTATTAGTGTAAAATTTTTACATTGATATTCAATCACAATCCTTTATTTATAATAAGTTTGTTGACTTGATTTATTAATATTTTAAAAGTCATATAAATGAAGAGTTATGATTGTACATGAGTGTAAATTTCTTTTATATTGTTAGTGCATACTAATTAAACTCATTAATATTTGCATTCAAATATTTTATTGTTAAATAATTATTTTAAATATATTATACAAACTATTTATATTATATATTTTAAAGAAATTCAATATTATAATAACTTCAATTACATTTAATTTATATAATACATATTATAAATGATTAGATATTTTAAGATATTGTTTTAATAATAATGTTTTAAAAATATATGGTTTAAAATTTTTTTTGCAGTGAGAAATATTTAGTTAAAGCTAATTAAAAGGAATGGTATTGTTTTATTTAACTAATAATAAAAAATATAATTAAGAAATAAATTATTATTATATGTATGCATGCATATATATATATATATATATGTATATATTAATCTTCAATTTATTTACTTAAGATAATATTTTACGGAAACAAAATATTGATGTTTTTAAAATATAATTAAAATAATTTATTTAAAATAATAATTTATCATATTAAAATTTAATATATATTACATTCTATAAAATATTTTAAAAAATAATGATAATCAATACAAGTGAAAACTTATAAAGATTCTACCATGATTAAAAGGGATAAAAACATATTAAAAAAAATACTCGATCCGTTGAAAAATATTTAAGTTTAGTACACAGTAAAAAATTTATTAATTTATTTATAGACTAAAATATTTCAATATGATGGACCTTAAAAACAATTATGAAGATAGTCTTCGATTTATAAAACAGAATAATTTTGGAACAAAATTAAAATGCTAAAACTACTATAATTTTAAATGGAGGGAGTATTATATTTAGGAATAGAGTGGTATTTATTAAAACAGTATTAATTCTATTTAAAAAATTTAAATTAAACACTGAAATGGAGTTATGTATATACATATTAATTTGTTTTTATTTTTAAGTACAATAAAAATGATCATTCATTTCAAATTTAAGTATACATTTATTAAATTGATACTTTGAAATAATTTATTATATATAGATTAGCTATTTGTATAATACTATAATATACATTCCTAGTATAATGCTTAACATAAATATCCTTCACAAAAAAAATTTAACGTAAATACAATTTAAGTTAATATATTATTCTTAATTTCTATAAAATTTATAATATAAATAATTTGTAAAACATTTTAAAATAATTAAGTTAAATTAATAATTTTGAATAACAACCTCATTCCTTTTTAATTATTAGACTTACATTATCTTGAAAAAATATAACCCACAAGAATAAACTGATGTAGGGTTATTTGTATTTAACCGGTGGTCTTAGAGGAGATTTGTTGTATAGTAGTTATATAAGATTCAACAGCATTGTAACCGATATAAGATAAATTTAATTAGTATAAATTATTAGTGTAAAATATTTTATTTGAATTATAATTCTTAATTTAGGATAAATTGTTAACTTTAGTAAGTATAATATTTTTTTACATGGTTAATATATATATAAGATACAAGTGATATATAAAAATAATATTATATAATATAATTAATACTTTTTAAATAAAATAAATATCTGCTACTTAATTGCTTTTAATAATTAGTTTTTAGTAAATAGTTGTCTAGTATTAAAAAATTTTATAAAATTAATAAATATCAGGTATTAAATAGTTACTTAATTAATCTTTTAATTATTAATTTAATAAATATATTAAGTCACCTTTTGTGAGACTTTCTTACGAGTTGCTTATACTTAAGGTACTTTATCTTTAAAAAATTATCCATTAGAGACTGATATATGTGACAAACTGATTTTTCTTAAAAATAATTAATATTTTAAAATGAAATAAATGTATGATATTTAATTATTAATAAATATGTTATATTTAATAAATATCTTTCAGTAAATAATTGTATAGCATTAAATTATTCATTAAAATTAAAATATTTGGTATTCAATAATTACTTGTTATTTTTTAACTATTGAATTTAATAAATATATCAAGTCATGCTGAATGGGAGTTTTTGTACAAATTGCTTGAGTTCAACATATATTTTTAAAAAATTATTTATTGAAGACCGATCTACGTGACAAAGTGAGTTTTTTAAAAATAATTAATATTTTTTAATGAAATAGATATAAAGTATTTAATTTATCAATAAATGTGTTGTATTTAATAAATATCTTTGAGTAAATAATTGTGAAGTGTTAAATTATTTCTTAAAATTTAATAAATATTTAATATTAAATAATACGTTAATTCATCTTTTAATAAAAATATTAAGTCATCACCCGTAGGAGTTGCTTAAATTCAAGATATGTTTCTTAAAAAATAATTTTTTTACAACAATTAATTAATTCTATTAATGAATTCATTTCAAATTCAATTAATTAAAAACAAAAATATAATAATATGAATGTTTTAACTTGTTTAACTGTTAAAGAAAAATTGTGCATAAGCATCTTAAAGTTGATATGATAGTTTAAGGATCATAATAATTATTTAATATTCTCTTATATTGTGTCATAAACTTTAACAATTAGAGATGCTTTATACTTTCTTTATGCTCATATATAAGAAAAAAAATTTAAATGCTTCATTAATATTCTGTATTAAATATTATTAATTTTATTCATTTAATTTTTTATATCTAATTAATTACATTAATTTTATTTCATCTAATGCCTATCGTAAAATTTAGATTTTGATCCCTGATGACTATATATATGACCCGGATCATACGAATGAAACAGTATTGATTCTTTTCTCTTGTTACATTCCACATTTATATAGAAATATTTTACAATGGTTCCATACAAAATTTAAAACTTTTTTTAACCTGAAGTCACCTCAAGTAAACCCTGTAAAAGTGGTTTTGGGTGGAGTTGAGAAAGAAACTGGAAGTTGAATGTGACTACAACAAGTGACGTATTCGTGTTACGTTCACTTTTGGAGAAGCAGCATTATAGCAACTCGAGTTAAACTAAGTTCATTGTTTAAAAAGAGCAAAGAAGGACGATGAAGAGCCACACTGTCCCTCTCGAATTGATGATGCAAATTCTTCTGATATTGTCAGTAAGATTTGTTTTGCGTTTCAAGTGTGTTTGTAAGTCATGATTTGTTTGAATTCTTGCCATTTTCGCTAAGACTTTGGAAAATATGGACTTTCTAATTGATGGGTAATACATGGATGTCTTAGTATGGGGTTGCTTGGTTCGAGACTGTGAGACTCATGAGGTAGAGGTGATGCAAGAATATAATGTATTGTCATCTTGCACTAAGTCCATTATTGTTCCTTCTTATTCCTTTTCTCCAATGTACATAACCAAAGATAGTGAAATTTTTGGATCAAATAAAACTATACTATCAAATTAGACAAACTCAATGAGAAAGGAGAAAGCCTGAGTGTCACAAATTTATATGGTGGAGATAGCTGATTGTACTATGTCAATCTACAGTTTATTATGCATAGAGAAAGTCTAGTGTTGCTTCGAATGTCAATCCATATTCTGCTATGCATAGAAAAAGTCTAGTTACCTTGATGTCACTTTCCTAGGGCACAATGTTAGCAGAAATCAAAGAGAAATGAATGAATATTATATTAAACTATCATCGTAATGCCCAAATAAAAATAAGTAAGGAATTATTAAAAAGAAATAAAATATAATCCTTTGAACTCTAAAAGTATTAGTATAATGCCCATAAAGAGATATATTCTGAAATAGCTACAAACCAATACTAAAGAAAAAATTTAATTAATATATAAGAACCTAACCTCCAAACTTTCTTCATTTTCAAAACTTCTTTCTTGAACTCTAAAAACAAAACTCTTAATGATCTTAGTGAATAAATTTGGTCCTAAAAGAGGTTCACAAATACTGTTGTTCTCAGCCGATGCAGAATCCAAAAAAATTCAATCGTGATATTTGTAATTAAATAAAAATATTTATATTTGCAAAAATATAATTTAATTCAAAATAATCTCTAATAATAATTCACATAGAGTAAAAACACTATTTTTCAGTTAACACCCAATGCATACACATATATCCACAATACAACGTAGTGATACTCATGATCACTCAATCAAATATTACAAAGCTGTTACAACAAGAATGTGTGGTGTTGTTGCTTCTCCTCTATAGCCTACAACCATGCATCAAAGGATCGTAGGGCATTAAGGATTTGTGCATTGTCTTCGGTGGTAGGTGCTGATGCCTCAGGTTCCTCTGGTATGGTGTCTCTTGCATATGAGAAATGTTTAAATGACTTCAAACAACCTTTCAAGAGGTGGGGGTGAATTGAATGGTTTAAAATATTTTCCAGCTTTTTGATAAAAATTAGATTTTGAAATTCTGTGAAATATTGTTGAGACAAAAGCTTTCAACTGGATTTGGATTGTATAGAATGATGGCTTTTTATCCTTTCCCATACAAGATAGCATTTAAATAATTTCATAATTAATTAGATTCAGTTTTAACACTTATATTAGAATCATAATGATAATGGAAGCGATAAAGCAATGTAAAGATATTGATAATAGAGAGAAGAACAAAACACAACGAATTATACTAGTTCACCAAACCCGAGCTACATTCAGTTGTTCTATCTTCAACGAAACCTACCTTGAATAAGAACCCAACACTAGAATCAAATTAGAGTTTACATACAAAGTCAAAGTCAAATGCAAATAAAACCTACACCTGCACCTTTGAAAACCTATTAGGTTATTGATTCTACCTTATGCAAAACCCATGCATGAATACACTAGGAAACCTACCTAATAGATTTTCGCAATCAATACAAAAATAAAAAGATAACAGAAACGATATCACCTGATAATCTTGATCAAAAAGTAATCTCAGAGGTTATATCAACATTATGTCAACCAAACTAATGTATATCTTGAGTTGTTGATCAATCTTTTCAAAATATTGACTTGACTTAGAATTTTAGGTTTATAGAGCTTTGTTTTTTCTATGGAATCTCAAAAAACTTTGATCTCTGATAAGTTTATCCAAAATTGTAATCATTTTTTTTAAGTTTTGAAATGAAAACCTTTTACATGAGAAGTTCAAAGCTCTATTTTAACAGGTTAAAATGAGTTTTAATCGATTAAAGCGTTTTAAACTCAAGCCTAGACAAATAACAAACAATTTAATTGATTAAATGTTCTTAAACAAGAATCAAGTCAGCAAGAGCAATTTAATCGATTAAATCAAGTTGCTAATTGATTAAATCAAGCAGATAATCGATTATGAGCTTATTTAACAGATTAAAATAATAGTTATGCCTTTCAAGCTATTAGATAACTTTATAAAACAATTTCTAACTTCCTACTTGCAACATCAATGACATTTAATAGGATTTTCAAAAACTTTTTCGCGACCAATAATCACATTCATGTTTGACTTAATCAATGCTTAACATGAATCAAGAACAATGATATACTTAGTTAGATTGAATCAACATAAAACTACCTATATGAATGCATGATATGCTTCATACTCACTCAAGCTATTAACTATAAGCATTCATCATCAAAACTAGAAAATTATATACATAATTCCATTTTCTCTTCTTTGCATCTATGAGAGAATCTCCAATAGAATCCATAGGAAGCTTCCAATTATGCTTATTTCGGATAGAGAAATTCAGGTTCAAGAATTGATGAACTATGCTAGAATTATGAACCCTGAAGAAATAAGTCTCTTTTTCACCATAAGAAATGACTCTAAAGCACCCCATGTATTATAGAGTGTGTAAATCAATAATTGGGGTCACATGACCATCATCTAGAGGAGCTAGTTGAGCGAGAAATATATGGCTATAGTGCTTTACAATGGAAGTAATTAAACATCCACAAATAATTACATCGGATTTGAAGGAAGTAATCTTCTGGAAGTATTTAGCCAGGATGGCTCTAGAATCCACTCAGTGTTGTCCATCTAATATGGCCCATAAAAGGAAGAGCTCAAAATTAGAGACCTTGAAATCATTGTCACATGCTTCGAAAAGAGTCAAAGAGATAAACTTGTGCACGATTCAGATAGGGGGATGGATAAATGATGTATAAGTAGATCAGGATGGCGTCCATGTTTACTCCTTGCTTATTTTCTTCTAAAAGTCAAAACATTTAAAGAGTCTTAGTGGGAAATTCTTGTGACCTTCTATGAGAAAACCGAAAATGGCATTGAAGTTCGTTAGATTAATATTATAATCAATATTAAACAAAAGTAAGCTTATTTTTCCAAGATCCAATGGGGCAAAATAATTAATTTCAGAATGGAAGGTGTTGAGGAATTCAACCACCAATCTTTCATTTCCAAGCATATAATTGAAATCATTAATCAATCCTAGCTTATCAAGTATAGAGAAATCCAAGTAACGAGTGGCGGAAATAGGGTGCTTTTGGATGATTTCATATCTCTCCTGATGTTTTAGATCTGGAATGTCTAACATAGGAAGTGGTGGATGGAGGTGTTCGGTGTTTCCCCAATTATGGATAATGATAGGCCTAGTTAGCACTAAAGATAAAGAACTAGGATCTTTTCAGTGTTTCGGAACCATATTGCGGTTTACACCTCCTTTGTAGTTGTCGCACTAGTCTGTTACTTTATGCACCCCTTATGTTACTTTCTTCATCGCAGTTTCTCTCTCTCTTCTTTTATTTTTCTTCATGCTTCTGCTTCTTTTTCCTCACAATAGGTGTCGCGGCACATACAGAGGTGTGGTGGTGGTTGGACTTGCAGCGCTTTGCACTACTGAAGCAGCGACAATGTGAATTTGACTGTGGTGAGCGATGACTAGTGGTGATGTTGCATGGTGTGAATCTGATGGTTGTGATTGATCAGCAGGTAGAAGTCAGAAAATATCTTAATGTATAAAAGAAAGGAAAAAATGATTGATAAAATTTGAAGCAAATCAAAATGTTGATTCTCACAATAAAAGGAAAGATTCAGGAAAAAGAATGGAAAAATATAAAATTTAAAATAGACAAAAAAAATATCACAAAGATTGAAGAAATAAAGAAGAAGAATGGAAATATTTGCACATAATAAATATGGGAGAGTTATTTCAAATTATACCGGAAGTGCAAAGTAATTGCACGACAGTGTAACTCTCTAAAAGGAAACGATATCTGAACTTCACAAAATGCACACTTGGAGTACACTACTGTTGCATGGGTGTGTAACTTTCTGTAAAATAAATTTTCAGAATTCAACAAATCATTGTGCTTGGAGTGCACTTCAATTTTCGAGAATGCAACTATGGAAAAAATAATTATGAATTTTACAAAATTTGCACTCAGAGTGCACTTTAGTTGTAGGGAGCCCATGGAGGTAATTAAAGTGATTTTGAAAAACTTTTAGTTGGTGTTAGGGTTGAAGGTGAACTTCTATAACAGTCAGATAATTAGGCTAAATGTATTGGTTGATTATTTAGCCAAAGTGTCAAACATGTTGAACTATACTTTGGGCCTTGCTGATGAAATACTTGGGATTGCCTATTGGGACAAACATATTTCCATAGCGGGAAGATTTGTGCTCCTAAAATTCGTCTTATTTTCTCTCCTTATCTACTTTCTATCTTTTTTCAAGGCACCATCCTATATTATATCTCAATTTCAGTCCATTTTTTCTAAATTTTTGTGGGGGGGCTCAGAGGGTAAAAGGAGAGTGACCTGGGCATCTTTGGAAAATGCATGTCGAGATAGGGATAAGAGTGGTTTGGGGTTGAGAGATCTTAGGGCTTTCAACTTAGCATTGTTAGGTAAGTGGAAATGGCAAGTGAGGGTTGAAAGTCACATTATGTGGGTAGACTCTTGCAAGCTATGTATAAGGTGGAAAAAGGGGGTTAGATAGGTGTAGGTCGCAATTGTTCTAGGTTGTGGAGTGATTTATAACCTATTGAGCAAGAGAGTCACAGGAGAGGATATTAGTGGTTAGGAAATGTGTAACACGTGGTTGGGGATAGAGATCAGGTTTTATTTTGGAAGGACCTGTGGTTGGGGGACCGGTCATTAAGCCAGTCTTTTGAGCAGTTGTTTGAGTTAGCAAAAAATCAAATAGAGCCTGGTCAAAGTAATGTGAGGTACAAGGGCAGGGTGGTATTTTAGAAGTATTTTAATGACTTGAAACAACCTTTCAAGAGGGGGGAGGGTGAATTAAATGGTTAAAAAAATTCTTTTCAAATCTATCAAAATTAGATTTTAAAAATCTTTGTGAAATAATGTTGACCTTTTACTCTTTTAGATACAAGATATCAATTAACAAAACAAATTATATCAGATTCAGTTTTATTACAATTTTCAGAATCCAAAATGATAACAAAAATGGTTTAAGCAATGTAAAGAAAGTAATAAAAGAGAGATGCTCACACACAAAGATTTATACTGGTTCACCCTTAACCTGAGCTACATCCAGTTGTTCTATCTTGAAGGAAACCTACCTTGAATAGAATACAACACTAGAATAACAAGAGTTTACACACAAACTCAAATGCAAATGAAACGTACATTGCACCTTTGAAAACCTATCAAGATATTGATTCTACCTCATGCACAACCTATGCATGATCACTAGGATACAAGCCTAAATGATTTTCGCAATCAATACAACAATAAAAATATAAAAGAAATGATATCACATAATTTTCTTTGACCAGAATGTAATTTCTCAAGTTGTATCACACTATGTCAACTAAACTTATGAATATCTTTTGATCTTGACAAATCCTTGTCAGATCTTGGTTTGTGTTGAAGTTTCAGGTTTAGAGAGCTTTGTTTGCATCTCTAGAATCTCAAAATTTCATCTCAGATTGTTTTTTAAAAGTATGTAATCATTATTTTCAAATTTGAATTAAACCTTGTATAACATATGCATAAAGCTCTATTTTAACACATTAAAATGAGTTCTAATTGATTAAAATGTTCTAAACTCAAGCCCAGATAAAGCATGAACCAATTAATCGATTATCATTAGTTCTTAATCAATTAAAATGCTCATCAGCAAGAATTTAGTCAACTGGATCAATTTAACCAATTAAAGAAAGTTGTTACTCGATTAAACATGCCAGATAATCGATTATGAGCTTATTTAACAGATTAAGACAACAACTATGCCATCCAATCCATCAAATAATTTCATAAAACAATTTCTAACTTCCAATATGAACATCAATGAGATTAATTACTTTTCAAAACTTTTTAGGGACCATCAATCTCATTCATGTTTGACATAATTAATGCTTAACATGAATAAAAAGAAAACTGATATGCTAATATGAATGCATGACATGCTTTATACTCAATGAAGCTATATTAACTATAAGAGTTCATCATCAAAACTAGAAAACTATATAAAAAATTAGATTTTGTCTTCCTTGCATTTTTAAGAGAATCTCCAACAGTAGTGGTCATGGAGATGTTGGTTGTTTGTGTGGGAGGAGGATTTTTTGCATAGATTGCTAGAGAGACTAAAGGAAGTGGTGGTGAAAGAGGGAGTAGCTGATAGATGGGTGTGGAAGATGGATGACTCTGGACATTACATGGTTTCTTTAGCCTATAGATTACTGACTAGAGGTTCTTTATACCAACCTCATCATTTCTTCAAAATGCTATGGGACGCTAGAGTGCCACCAAAGGTTTAGATTCTAGTGTAGCAAGTAAATGCAAAGTGACTGCCTACTAGAAGTAATTTGTTGCGGAGACGAAAAATTTAGCAAGGTGAAGAAGCAGTATGTGGTTTATGTAGAATCACTGAGGAGACGAGTGCATATCTTTTCTTCATATGTGACATTTCAATTTGAGTTTGACAATCTCTGTGTAGTTAGTGGAGGATTTCTACGGTCCTACCAATTGAATTCAGGACTTTGTGTTACCAATTTTTAGGGTTGGTGAATCGGTCAAAAGAGCTAAGAAAAGCATGGTCTTTTGTGTGGTTTGCAAGAATTTGGCATTTGTACAGAGTTAGAAATGCGACGGTCTTTAGAGTATATGTGTGCGATAAACAACAAATTCGTCATGATATCCAGTACAACTCATAGGATAGAGTTGATTGGCTTGCTTCACTAATCAGTTTCTTATTGAATGGGTCATGAACCCTACTTATTGTATCGAATGAATGCTCATGATTGGGGACTTTAGGGGCCTTGTATGACTTATGCCTTTTGATTTGGTGTACAACACGCACTTCTTGTGCTCCCGTACAGTCTCTCTAATAAATCCTTGAGCCCATTGTAAGCAACTATATTATATTGGGCTAAGCCCACTATCATATAGTGGGCTTAGCCGATTGTAATGCCCACTATAAGTGATCCTTTTTTATATTATTATTTTTAATTTATAATTTATAAGTATTGAACAAAACCTGAATATAATACTCAATTTTGAATTAAATAATAAAATGAAAACAAACATCAATTTAACATTTAATAAAAGTTTAAGAACATAATCATCCAAATACAAATTTATAAAGTTCCATAATAGAACTTCCTAAAAACACTTCATAACACTGATCAAAATTTCAAAGTTTCTACAAATAACAAAGTTTTTAACCCTATGTGTATTGGTCTTCATGATCAAAGAAATCATCATTATCATCTTCATAGTCTAGATGACAACTATTAGTGGACTTATGCTACTTGGTAAGGATTGACACAACTGATGTAGGTTGTTTAACAGAATTCATCATTTCCTCTTGCCTCTTCAGATCTTCTTGACGTTGTTCTTCATTTCCTTTATTTGTTTCGTCAATTCAGGAGTAATTGTAGCTTCAAATTATGTAGTTTGATGCGGTGCATGCTCTTTGGTTGGCGATTCCACACCAGGCCTATAATGGGAGACATATCTCTAGACTCATAAAGGCGTCCCTGAGATTTTTCCCCAACTATATTACTCATAATTTCATTTATGATACAGAGTCATTGTATTGGGTTTTGTTGCGAGAGACTTGCATGTTTAACTTTTCTATAAAGCTTCCGTAATCTCATGAAAAAAATAAAGCAATCACCGTAAGAGTTAATTACTTATTCAAATATTTAACAAAATTATATACCATGTTAACTTACATAAGTTTCTTATGATTTTTTGTCTACACAAGAACTATCCTTTTGTATGTGTTTTCTTGAACACCTCCTCCAAGTCAGGAGCTCTCTACCCATCTAATTTGACTTTAAAATTATAATAAATGCATTATATAAAAATAAATAATGCTTAAGTAGTAAAAATATTTCTTCTGTAAATTATTAAAATTTATTAAAATCTTCAATTCTAATGATTTTCACTCACCAACTAATTTATGTTTCTTTATTTAGAAGTGAAACTATTCAATAAATTTTAAGAAAGAAAAAAATGTTAAAAAGAGTGCAAATTTAGCATTCCTCATGCGATTAAAATTAAAAATTGTGAAATCCTAGCAAAAAGGAAAAATATGAGAAAAGGCAATATTTTCAACTTTGAAGAAGTTTAAAACATGTGCCACGTAGGCATTGAATGGATTCTTGACTCCTCACTCAAACAGGGGTAGCTGAATTCTCAGCAATTATTTCCCCACTTCCATTCCATTCCTGAACGTAAACTAGTCAGATCAGGCCAAAGGTTTGTTTGACTTTATTCACTACTCGTTATGGCAGGCTACAAAACTAGCTAATTGGTTAAACTGTGCCTGAAATAATGGAACCAAGCAAAATACAAGTGCTTCATGGTTCTAGTTGTGCCTTGTTTTCTCAAGAGGAGGGGCTTCCAACTTTCCAACAAATCTATTATCTCAAAAATTTGCTAGGTGTGCCTTGTCTCTACTTTCACTTTCAACTTCATCGGTGGCAGCCTACTAATAACTCGATAGGTTTCCCTTTCCTTGTTAAATTCTTTCTATTCTTTATGGGTTTCTCTTTGTATGCTGAAAAAAAATAATTAGGCAGTAAGAGAAAAAATATTTAAACTAAAACATTAACGGGTAATATTCATCAAATTGTTTAACTATCAGAAAGCCATAAATCACTAGAACATACAGTCAAACCATAAAATTCTAAGAACTCTGCCCTTCAAAACGAGGCAATAGCTCATATTCTTCACAGAACATTACTCCCCCTGCTCCAGCCCGTAACAGAAAAGTACACAGGCTTAACCTCGAGAAAAGTAAAAATGCGCATTTGATTTTGAATTACAGAAAGAAATCATATGCTAAATTTTATCACCACTACCTTTATAAAGAAAATCTATAATAGTCTTCTCCACGTAATTACATGTTTTGTTGGGTAATAAATTTGTTTGCATAGTATAAATAGGAAATGCCTAAAGAATAAATTCGTTAATTCTTAACTCTAGCAGCAAAACTAGTGAATAATCACCAAGAGGAAACAACACCTAAAAACTATTAAGGGACTTCAGATTTCGACATAGTCGAAAATTGAAATATATAAATCATCACATTGCCTGAATTTAAAATATCATCCTAAGAGACTTCAAATTTTGGCATGACTGAAAACCGAAAAGAATATAAACAAAAAGAAGAAAAAAGGATTTTAGATGAAAATAAAGGCTCCAGATAAGGAGACTTTGGATTTGGCATAGTCGAAATCTGAGCTCCTGCAAATAACATATCAATTATCTAAGTTAACCAAAAAGATAAATCAACATAATCACTTATTAGCATTATTTCCAATAAAAGCTAAAACACGTTGGGTAAAAAGAATGCACAAAGGGAGAGAGGTATTGACCGCTAGGTAATAATTACATTTCTTACTATAAATACAAGATAGGAGGTACGTGTCATTTACTCATTCAGGAAAATTTACACTTCAACCTCTTTCACCTTCTCTCTCTTGCTCGTTTACTGACTTGAGCATTGGAGTCCTCTCTTGCAAGTTCTCCTCCTTTGTCCACTCCAGAAGATGCTAGGATACTCTACAAAGCTAATCACAGACATTTCGGAAGGTTCATAACGATTTTAACTCAGGTACTTTTCGCTAGGAACAACTAAGACAATGAATTATGAGTTCTCCAAAATAATGACTAGCTAAAATATAATCATAAGTGTGAATAACACCTCGAGTAAAGCAGAAAAATCCCAAATATTTCAAAGATCCCCTGAAAATCTATGTTGCTTGTCGTGATGCCACCGGTGTCGTAAAGGTCCTCACCAGAGTGTTGTTCTTGCGGGAGATTCATCTTTGGCAAACTTCCTCTTCTCCGAGAGCTTGAAGAACCGTGTGTGTTTCAAACTTGTGAATGTTGTTGGGGTTTAGGTTGAAATTACTTTTTGAAAAGAAAAATGCAATTAAAGAGGGGCTAGCTCACTCTAATACACATTGTAATGTTATTATTACCTTACAATTTGGTAAAGTTATTACCGTGGGTTTAACCCACTCTAAACCTCACTATAACTGTGTTTAACTTATAGTGGGTTGACTTGCTGTAAAACTTTATATTATAAGTAATTATTGATTTACAGTAGATATAACTCACTGTAAGTCCATTATAATTTATTATTTTATTTTTAGTGGACAAAACCAACTCTAATGTAATCTATTGTAACTTTTTTTAATTTTAAATATATTGAAAAAATTAAATTTAATTTTATTATAATAGGCTAAACTATTATAATAGATTTTACCCATTGTAACTACGTTTATGTTATAATGGATTAGCTCACTGTAAAATTTACTATAAATAATTGCTAATTTACTGTAGACTTAACCTCATTATAAATCTACTATAATTTATTTTCTTTTATTTTTAATAATTTTAACCCACTTTAAGGAAAGTATAATTTATAAATGCAATTGGTGACATACAAATGTGATGTTACAAATGTGATCTTGATACTTATTTTATACCTTAGAATAAAATAAATATATAACTATAATGAAAATGGTTACGCATGTATCAGCATATATTATGCACAATTCTCGGTTTTCAAGTCCCAAAAGTGTATTAAAAATTATATGTAAGATATATTATGAAACTAATTATACTAGATGCTAGGAAATCAGAAATCATTTTACGACGCAATTTCATCAACATGAACATCACACTGCATTTCTTGAATGAAACCTTATTTGAGGCTATCTTGCAATGCCCCCAAAATACGGTTGTTCCATTTTGAGACTAATTTTCATAGGATAAGTTTTAACAAAATCCAGTAGTTAAATGAAAAGTTATAATCTTAATTAAGTTTTTAATCATTGAAATTTGATTAAATTTTATTTTTCATTCTTGAAAGTTAAAAATAATTTTTTTCACTTTGAAATTTTAAGTTTACATTTTTTTTTCAATGGCTAAATTTAACTAAATTCAGGGACAAATTTTTTTTTTTAGTTTCAATGATCAAAAGTAAAATTTACTCAAATTTTAAAGACTAAAAACTTAATCAAACCAAAAATATAAACCAAATAGTTGAGGTTATCCAAAAGAACTCACCTGCCACTGCGTAGCCTCCTTCGGATGGTTTTTTGTTTCCAGGTTTAAAATTTATAAAATTAAAAAGAGAAATTATATCTTTGGTGTATGAATTTTTTAAAATTTATGTTTATATAAATTTTTTGTTAACCAGTAAAAATATACAAACATTTTTTTTTGTTTAACATTTTAATTTTTTTATTTATTTTAACAGTTGGTTATGTGTAATTTTATTTATTATTATTTTATAAATTAAATTTTTTGACAGTTTTTTTTTACATTTTGGGCCAGCTTGCTATGGGGTTCTCATTGAAGAGTGCAAAAATGTAGGTTTGAAGGTTGGGTTGGGCATCAACGGAGTTTCCTTGGACGTTCTCAGGTGGTTGATGAGATGGTAGAGTTAGCTGTGGTAACTTAAAACATTAATCATTTACTGAATGAGTGTGTGTGGGTTGGTTGCCAACAGTTGTAAGAAATGAAATCCTTCAAGTCCAATTTTGATAACATAGTTAGTCCTCTGATTCTCATTCTTGTTCCCAGTTTCAACATTTTAATTTTTGTCAACCGTACTTGTTGGCCCTGTAAAAGGATTGTGTTTTAACAACAATTGAACTCGTCAATTCCCTAAATTCGAATCCATTAATCTTTAATTCAAGTTTTAATCTCTTGTGATCTAATGCTTACATAATGAATGAAGCATATTTGTCATCTATGATGATCCAATGAAATAAAATTGGAGTGTGTATATTTGGTCACCAAATTTTAAAGCTGGATCTTGTGTTCTGTTCAAATTATGTCTTTAAATGCCTTTGTGTAAGTCAGATCGAATTATTTACTGTTATTAAAGAGGGTTTGAAATTGGGTAAGTTGTTTATTTTGGTAAAAGTTGAAGGGGTGGCAACTGGGAGAAAACGGAAAGGATTTGAAAGAGGGAGGGAACGAGAAATTCATAGTTTCCGCTAGTTTGACTCTAGAAAAAAATGGCATTAAGGAATCACTAATGAGGACTGTTTGTTTCACACTACGATGCTGCCATAGTTGACGCCGATGCCGTGTGCCCCTACCAGTCGCAGGTGGAGTAGCACCAAGAATGCGGAGAGAAACATCATGGATGGTTGGAACTTGGAAAGAAAGAAAAATTGGGGAGGGATACTTGGCAGGGTTTACTTCCATAGTAGTTTTATTAATTTGTCACATCTAAAAGTTGCCACAAAACAGTCAAAAAATTTAATTAGTAAACCAATCATAAATAGGGAGACATATCACCAATTAATGATTAAAATTAATAGAAGAACTAAAATATTAGACAGAAAAAATGGTTTGTATACTTTGACTAGTAAAAAAAAGTTTGACTAAAACCATAAATTAGGAAAAGTTCATGTACCGAAAACATAGTTTATCAAATTAAAAACTAGTTTTGATTTTAAGCTTTCAAATTTTTTAACACATTATTTGGTTTCCAAAATTGAAGGAAGTGGTCAATGACTGTTGGTCAGATGTGGCAGTTAGTGACCGCCAATTGAAGGTAAAAGACAGTGATCGGTAGTTAAGGTGGCTACTGGTAACTGTTTGTTGGAGGAGCAGTTGGTGATAGTCGGTCGAAGGTGGAGGTTAGTGATTGGAAACTACAGGTGGCGACCAATGACTATCATTCAGAGGTGGTGGTCATAATCGTTGATCGGAGGTTATGGTTAATAATTGGCAGTCGGAGGTGGCTGTCTGTGATCGTTGGTCGAAGGTGGTTGTTACTGACTGTTGGTAGAAGGTGACCAGTAACCATTGATCGAAGGTGACAGATGTCTAGGGGTGTTCAAAACCAAACCAAACCGAATTGAAAATCGAAAATCGAACCATCTAAATCGAAAACTGGAAAAACCTGCTTTAGTTTGAGGTAATTTGGTTTTATAATTTTGAAACCGTTCGCTTTGATTTGGTTTGCGGTTTGAGATGTTGAAACCAAACCAAATCGCTCATTTTAAGTTATTTTAACAAATCCCTAAGAAGACATATATTATTACTCATTATATTCTAAGTTTACAAGATTCTGACTTAATCATTAATTAAGATTTTTAATTAATATAAATTAGTTCATGAATAAATGTTTTAGCAAAACTATTTGATTTAATTTCATTAGATACAATTTGACGAGAAGCACTAGAGTGTAATGTTTAAAAGAATTGATTTTTTATACTTTAACTTTAATGGTTGCTACTTTTATATAATTTTATTAGGAGTGACTAAACCCTAAACCCTAAACCGTAAACTTTTATAGAATTTTGAAAATAATTTTTTTATGTATTTTTTAATACTTAATAATAGAAATTTAAAAATGTAAAATCAAACCAAACAAGACATAAAAAATTGGTTTGGTTTGGATTTTATAATTAATCTAAACCGAACCAAACCGTATCGTACCGCACTTATTTTTATAGTTTGTTTGGACTAGTTTTAGACTCAAAGTCACATCAAACCGCACCATAAACACCCCTAGTGTAACTATAGTCAAAGGTAGTGGTTGGTGATTGTTGATCGGAGGTGGTGGTTGTGACTATCATTCAAGGTAGTGAACGGTGACCGTCAATTGAAGGTGGCGGCAAATAACTGTTAGTTAGAGGAGGCTGCTAGTGACCTTCGATCAGAGGTGGGGGTCGATGACTATCGGTTGAAGGTGGTAACCTGTGACTACCGGTTGGAGGTGGCGGAGATCAATGGCCTTGGATCAAAGGTGACGGTCAGTGACTGTTGGTCGGAGGTAGCAATCAGTGATCACCAGTCAGTGGTGGTGGTCAATGGTGACAAGTATGTTAGTGATGAATTTGAATAAAAATAGAAACTTATATCTAAAACCCAAATTTTATTATATTTTGAAATTGAGTGAAAACTGTTTAAAAAATAACTAAAAAACCAGATCAGAACTATTTTTTCGAACAAGTTTCTATTTTCAAAAATATTTTGTCAAAGGTGATTGCCCATTCTCTCTATATGTGGCTTAACATTTGTGAGACACATTCTCACATCATTGCTGTTTGTTGTTGCATTTTGTTTGGTTGAATGACACTTTCAAGTGAGCAAGATCTTGATGACATCATAGGTGATGAAACTTCAACTCTTCTTTACCTATTTCCGTTGAGATGCTCTAATTAGGTGTGCTATTAGGCTAGAGAAGATTAGTTAATAGTTTTTCGTCATGTATATGAATTATTTAAAGTTTCATTATGAGCTTTGGAGTCTAGCGTATTTATTTATTTGTTATATTTTGTTATATTATAGATTTAAAAAATAAATGTATATTGTGTGGTATGAATATTTTTACATACATGAAAAGTTTTAGTATTTAAATAAATAAAATTTTTATATTATTTAATAATTAAACAATAAAGTGTTTTGGGTAGAAGAGTATCATATAATTAGTCAAGGAAATATACAGAAAATGTTGGAAATAATAGTGGATTGGTATTAATCAATTATATTTTATCATTATCTGGCAATTTAAGATTTGGTGATAATCATATCTTATAATATCTTTATGATTATTTGAATGGGATTATAGTAAGATTGACTCTGTGATGGGTTGAGTCAATCATAAAAAAATCCCATTTAAGGGGTCTCTGCCTACCCTGGGGGATTATAAATTTGCCATCCCATTAAGCAAATTACAACAACAACAATACACATTCTCTAGAATAATCCCCTAGAAAGTAGGTAGTAAAACCCTCAAGAGTTCTTATTGAACTCATATCTCTACAATAATCATTCCTAGGATTTTTTTGTTCTTGAAGATCAAGAACTTCAATCCAATATATTTGAGGTACACAAATTCTCTTTCCTCTATCTTTTTATATTTAATTCTCTATACATACTATAATCTTGTATCTATTGATTTAAGGTTTCCTTTTATTTCCATCAATTGGTATCAGAGCCAAATTAGATACATATTATGGTTGTTTTCTATTAGAGAATTATGGTTGTTTTCTATTAGAAAATTAAATTTGAATTGAAGTTTTTTTGTGCTATTAGTGAAATTTCATAATATAGTTCACTATTAGTTTTTTCACAAAAAAAAATGAGGGTTTACGCTACTTGTTATTGTTAAAATAACATGTTAAAGTTTCATTCCCTTACTCTTACATGGGTAAATTATATATTGAAACATTTTTTAAGTGCTACCCCTTTAAAACCTAGTTTTCTTTTAAATAATTATGGGGTAAAATTTTTTTAAAATTACTTAATGGTTTTCCTTTTGTTATGTTTGACAATATGAGTCATTTGTCTGGGCAACATAATATATTTGTGTTAACTTTTACTTTGGAATGTATTAATGGGGTTGCATGGACTCATTTTTATACCCATATTTTTATGATTTGGTCAAGGGAGAACTTTGTCGTTTTGATACGATCATGTATGATGATTCGTGTGTTAAATTCATTCTCAAAAGCATTGAATGTTGTTGCTAATTTTTTATATTCTTATTTTTTCAAAAATACCATATTTATTTAATATTTTTATATTATTGGTATTTTTTAGTATAAAAAAAATTTTTGATTAATTCAAGATTAAATTAAATTTTTTTTTACTATTATAATCTTGAATTTTTGACCTATTTTCATTGTGATAATTCTTTACAGCATTTGTATTCTCCAATTATACTGTACTCTCTTTAATATTGAATTATCATTTATAAATTGATTTTAGGTTATTTTATTAATTATGCACAATCTTAATTGTCCTTCTATTATGAGCATAATTTTCTTTATTAATTTGCATTATTATTACTTGTCTATCATGGGTATAATAATGTGAATTTTGTATGTTGGTCATATAATATATATGATTAAAATTATGCAAATTTATTGGACAATATGCATAATTTCTTTTTTTATTTACATAATTATAATTTCACTATTTTAGATGCATTTATGTGAATTTTGTGATATAATTATTTTTTTATTGCATTGATGATAACTATACTCTATCGGTGTATTGTTATTAATGTAATTTGGTGTTATACAATGTATTTTTCTTGACTTATGTTAATGATTTTTTAATACCCTATCGGTATTAGGATTTTATTAATATAAGTTATAGTACATTGTAATTTCTTTAGGGATTCTCTTTTAACTGAACTTTTAGAATTACATAATGTTTCCCTATTTTTGTAATGTTCAGTTTATTTCCCTCATTTGATCATGTTTAGTTATATTTATATGGAACCAAAATTTACACTCTCATTTTTTTTGTTCCATAATGACTTATAACTTTTAATTGGACATTTTTTCTTCAAAACAAAAAAAAAATATTGCATCTTTTGTGGTGCAAATTATATATATATATATATATATATATATATATATATATATTGATAAAGAAATAGTTGAATTTTATTTAGCCCTCTGGGTATTTTTTTGTTATGTCAACTTATTTTTTCTTTATCAAGTAGAAGGATTTTGTATATTAGAATTTTAATTAATATCTTATAAAATAAATTGTCGTGATATAAGATTTTTACCTTAAATGTCCCATTAATCATACATGTGAAAAAACAAATGTTCTTGATAAAATTATTTTTTCTTATCACATTATTTGTGATCACATTGTTGGGATCTATATTAAGGATTTTATATTGGTCTCTTGTAAAATATTTTCTTGTATAACAAACTCTCTATTGATTTGCAATATTAGTATGAAATTCTTGTAAGGACAATATAGGAATCCCAAATTTAAGAGATTAATTTTTCTATACCATATTTTATAATATTGTTAATGGTATTCTTGTAAAAGCTAGAGGCTTTATTTTGGGATATATAAATAAACCTATGTCCATTATAAATTGTGATGAGAGTTAGAGACTATTTATTATTATATTCTTAATATATGCAAGAATATGTCCCATTCTTCTGCTACATGTAATCATGTTTTATTCTCAAGTGTGTGTAAATATTGTTTATTGTAGCACTTGATTTTTGTTTATGATTACTTGAGAACTTGCTTATGATCTCATATTCTACGTAAAATTATCAAGTGATTCATTTTCTCACTCATGTAATTATTTTTTCAAGATCCTCATAGGGGTCAATATTTTTGTAAAGATTGATTAATATGTGGTTAATTATGAAACCATTTGTGAGAATTATTTATTCTTATGGATGAATTTGTAGGTTTCATATTCTTGTTATTTTAACCACTTCTCTCATTAATCATTTGTTATTCTACTACTTTCTAATTCCTTAAGTAGAATAATAGTGAATTTTAATTCACTTTTATTATTATCTTATAAAGTCATCATCCCACTATCACTAGAACTTTTAATACTAGTGTACCTAATGATAATCCTAATATTTTTTGGTATATTAAGGATTAGTGGGAGTATATATAATCTTGTATTATCTCTCGAAACTTATATATTTTTTATTATCATATAATCGTGTGCACATTTAATTATGATATGACATATTCTATAGGGCTTCTCTATTTTTTTTTGTCCTAGTTTAATTGAGATACATATAATTCATTGTATCTTAATAGACATCTTTAATGGATGTTAAGAGCATTTTGTTGGGCATTGCATATTAATTCTTTTGGTATGCAATTAAGTATTGTGCTTTTCTTTACCCAAAATTTCACATTTTGTTTGGTCAAAATTCTATAAGTATATTGTAGATGCAATACTCCTATCGAGTATGATTTTCTACTTTGTAAAAAAGTGCTTATTATGATAGTACTCCTATTGAGTACAATTTTGCACTTTTGAAGTACTTATGAATTTTTTTTTTGTTTGGACCAATTATCTAAGTGTTTGCTCAATTGACATTTTGTGGCCACAATAATCTGAGTATCATTTTATATAAACTAGGTGTCTATGTGGTTTTAGTAGGGAATTTATGGATTTCCTACTTATCTTTGGATTCTTACATAGTCACTCTTTTTTGAAACTCAGATTAGTTAAATGTCAAATATTATAGAGCATTTATGTAGCCTATATGTAATTACATATGTTATTGGGCTATGATGAATAATTAGATGCATGTAAATTATGCTTTCTCACCTATATAATTTTTCGGACTCAAGTAAAAAAAAAAAATTATATTAATTAAACATTTTTTTATTCACTGATCAAATACTTAACTTTGGAGTTTTATAACTCATATGGTTTGGTTAAGTTTTGATGTCTTAGATCAGTGGGAATCTGAAAACTTTCTTATGAGATATGTGTGAAGTAATATCATTTTAGTAACATATCTCTTAGTATTTTTGGATGCTTGAGACCATGTAGTATCATATTATTGAACTACATTATTCTATATACTTTATGAGAAATATTTATGATATATATCCCTATCAGATATTATTTTGTAGCTCAAATTTCTCATTGTCTAATATAAGATTTGTCTATAATTGTCATTCTAGCTTAATGATTTATCTTTGTATTATTGATTAATACCATCCAAGTGGGAGAATGTTGGAAATAATAGTGGATTGGTATTAATCAATTATATTTTATCATTATCTGGCAATTTAAGATTTGGTGATAATCATATCTTATAATATCTTTATGATAATTTGAATGGGATTATAGTAAGATTAACTCTGTGATGGGTTGAGTCAATCATAAAAAAAGCCCATTTGAGGGGTCTCTGCCTACCCTGGGGGATTATAAATTTTCCATCCCATTAAGCAAATTACAACAACAACAATACACATTCTCTAGAATAATCCCCTAGAAAGTACACAACCCCTCAAGAGTTCTTATTGAACTCATATCTCTACAATAATCATTCCTAGGGTTTTTTTGTTCTTGAAGATCAAGAACTTCAATCCAATATATTTGAGGTATACAAATTCTCTTTCCTCTATCTTTTTATATTTAATTCTCTATACATACTATAATCTTGTATCTATTGATTTAAGGTTTCCTTTTATTTCCATCAGAAAATTCTAGTGTTTGATATTTTCTAATCTTGACTTCATGATTTAGTTATTGACTTAGGGTGTATTTGAGTAATTTTCTCTAGAATTACTTCTAGAAGAAAAAATTACAAAGAAAAAAAAATCATAACAACTTCTCTATAATTTTTTTTATGTGGTACTTTTCACATGTTAATTTTTAAAAGTACCACATCTTTTAAGATAATATAGAAAAGCTTTTTAAAATTTTTTCTATATATATATATATATAATTTTATATCTATTTTATATAATATATTTATTAAAGTCAAACAATTAAGAGCTATTATTATAACACACGCACACAAAGGCGAACTCGCACCCACACAATATATAACTTTGAAAATATATTTTACAAATTATTTATATTATATGGTTTTAAAGAAATTTTAATCTTACAATAACTTTAATGCGACACACACACAATAACTTTGAAAATATATTTTACAAATTATTTATATTATATGGTTTTAAAGAAATTTTAATGTCACAATAACTTCAATCACATTAACTTTAATTAAAAAATATTATAAATGGATAGATATTTTAAGATAAATTATTTTAATACTAATAATTTAATAAATATGTAGTTTAATATTTTTTTACTGTGAGAAATATTTATTTAAAAAAGGGAATCGTATTAATGTTTTACTTTAATTACCTAATAATAGAAATCATAAACAAGAAATAAAATTTATATATATATATATATTAATATTCAATTTAATTACTTAAGATAATATTTTACGGAAACAAACTAAAGTAATAGCTTATTTATATTTTTAAATGTAAAATAACTTATTTAAAATGATCATTTATGATAAAAATTAATATATATCACATTTTATAAAATATTTTAAAAAATAATAATAATCAATGCAAGTGACAACTTAACAAGAGTCTCCTAAGATTAAAAGGGACAAAAACATATTAAAAAATAACACTCCATCCGTTCCAAAATGTTTAAGTTTAGTACACATTAAAAAAAATATTCATTAGTTTATTTATAGATTAAAATATTTCTATATTATGGACCACATATTATTGGTACTATCAAATGAATATTTTAGTCGATAGTTGATGAGTAATTGACCTGGAGACAGTAAAAGATAATAGGATATAATTAAAAAAATTGTTAGGTAGTTTTGGATTTATAAAACATCAGTAATTTTGAAATAAAAAAAAAAATAGTAAAACTACTATCGTTTTGGAATGGAGGGAGTATAACACTTAGGGATAGATGCGGTATAATATTAAGAAATTAAATAGTTAGATATTAATTTTACTTAAATATCATTAAGGTAACATAATTACCAAATTTAATAATTAAAATATAAATATGTAATTATTTAATACTAGAAATTGTTACATATTTATTATGGACCTAAATACTGGATATTAATTGAGTTAAATAGTATTAATTGTTATATCATTAAATATAATACATTTATTAATTCTAACTATAATATAAATTTATTATTTGATGATTTTAAAAAAATATTATTCTGTGTGTATGATAAATTAAAATATCAAACATTTATTATTATTTTAAATATAAATTTAACACTAAAATGGACTTATGTATATACCTATTAATTTATTTTTAAGTACAATAAAAATTATCATTTATTTAAATTTAGGTATATATTTATTAAATTTATAGTTTAAATAATTTATTATAGAATAGCTATTTGTATAATATTATAATATATGTTATATTGCCAGTATAATGTTAATATAAATACAATTTAAGTTAATAAATTATCTTAATTTTCTATAAAATATTATTATATATATAATTTGTAAAATATATTTAAAATAATTAAATTGAAATAATAATTTTGAATAATAAAATATTAATTTCCTTTTTAATTATGTTAGTAAATTTATCTTTTAATTATTGACTTTACATTATATTGGAAATAGCGTAAGTTCCACTTAACTGGTGGTATCAAAGCAATAGTTTAGTTTTTAAGTTTTGAAATTTTGGTTCATGAATACAATGAACCAAAACACTAGTTATAGGTAGTTTTGGTTTATAGTTTTGAAATTTTTAAAATAAAAAACTAGTTTTGGTTTTAAGTTTTCAAACTATTAAAAACAACATTGTTTTTGTTTCTAAATTTAAAACATTGTTTTTAAATTTTAACCAAAACACTAGTTATAGGTAGCGATCGAGACAACTGTTGAATGTGACGGTTGGTTATTGGCGATCGAAAGTGGTGGTTGGTGATTGTTGATCGAAGGTGGCGGCTGATGATCGTCGATCAGAGGTGGTGTCCGGTGACTGTTGGTCGGAGGTGGCGGTCGGTGACTGCTGGTCGGAGGTGGCAGTCGGTGACTGTCGGTTGAAGGTGGCGATCGATGATCGTTGGTTGAAGGTGGTGATCGGTGATCATCAATCAGATGTGACAACCAGTGACTGCTGGTCGGAGGTGGAGGCTGGTGATCGCTAGTCGGAAGTGGCGGCCATGACCGTCAAACAACAGTGGCGATCGGTGATTTTTAGTCAGAGGTGGAGGCCGGTGACCGTTGTTTAGAGGTGATTATCAATGGTGACAAGTGACATCTAGTAATGAGCTTAAATAAAAACAGAAACAGAAATCTAAAAACCAAATTTTATTGTTTTTAAAATTGAGTGAAAACTATTTCGAAAATGATTAAAAAATCAAAACAGAACCCTTTTTGCCGAACAGGTTTCTGTTTTGAAAATACATTTCAAAACCAAAAATCAGAAACTCAAAACCACCTTGAACGGGACCTTAATGTCCACAGAAGTCCTACAAAGTCCAATGTTTCCGATGCAAGATATATGTGATATCTATACCAAAAATATTAAATATGACAATTAATATTTTTAAATGAAATAAATATCTGATACTTAGTTACTTCATAAATACATTGTATTTAATAAATCTCTTTTAGTAAATAATTGTATAGTATTAAAATATTCCATAAAATTAATAAATATCAAGTATTAAATAAGTACTTAAAAGAATAATTTTATACTATATAATATGAGTTTTTTAACTTTTTTAACTAGTAAAGAATAATCTATACTATTAATAAAGGGAATACCCCTTTTGATGTCCACTTTTCAAAATACCTATTCTATCCTTATACTTATTTTAAAATTAAAAAAAAAACATTACTTTGCCATAAGAGAGACCCATAATCTCTCACTCCCCAAACGTAAACTTTACCATTAGACTATCCTTATAACTTTAAGCAAAAAATCACTTTAAAATATTAATATTCAATAGACATAATTGTCCAACTATATTTATAATTTATAATATATGATATTATAGTATAAATACTATATATTATTTATACTATTAATAAAGGGAATACACATTATCTATACTATTAATAAAGGGAATACCCCTTTTAACGTCTACTTTTCAAAATACCTAATCTACCCTTACACCTATTTTAAAATTAAAAAACAAACTACTTTGTAGTAAGAGGGACTCGAACCCATAACCTCTCACTTCCTAAATGTAAATTTTACTACAAGACAAACCTTATAACATTAAGTAAAAAATTATTTTAGAATATCGATATTCAACATACATAATTGTCCAACTATATCTATAATTTATAATATATGATATTATATTATATATTATATATTATATATTTATACTATTAAAAAAGGGAATACCCCCTTTTGACGTCCATTTTTCAAAATAGCTATTCTACCCTTACACCTATTTTAAATTGTAAAAAAATTACTTTGTCATAAAAGTGACTTAAACCCACAACCTCTCATTCCTCAAACATAAACTTTATCACTAGACAAAGATTATAACTCTAAATAAAAAATTACTTAAAAATATTAATATCCAACATACATAATTGTCCAACTATATCTATAATTTATAATATATGATGTTATATTATACACTATATATTATATAGTGGGAATATGATCTTTTGGTGTCCACATTGACTATTTTACATTCTAAACATTTTATTAATATATGCACATTTTTCACAATTTCTACCTTATCACAAATCAATATTCCTTAAACATGGTTAATATATGTATACATTTCATGATAGATATTTTTAATAAACATACAAATACACAGGTGCGACAATATTTTAGTTCTATTCAAACTCTGCTCTTTCTATTTTTTCATATTCATTGCTTATTTGACATATCTATTGATGATCTGAAGTATTTTTATCATGTTATCATAAACAAAAAATATAAATTAATAAAATATATTTCAAAACATGTCACGTAATAATTTATATTTCAAAATATAAAAATTTACAAAAGATATTAAATTAAAATCCTAAAATTGTTATAATATATTAAAATAGAAATGCGAATACACAGGCGCTGCTGCATCTGTGTTTTCGCTAGTTATATATAAATATCTTAAAGTTGACATGATATTTTAAGTACCACAAAATCATTTAATATTCCCTTAAATATTCGTCTGTCATAAACTTTAACGTTAACAATCCAAGATGTCTTTATTGTACATAAATACATTATATAATGCTATTTTAAAAAATAATATTTAGTAATAATTATTCAATCAATACTATATAGCAATTAATATTAATTCTATCTAAATATAATATACTATTTAATTTAGTAATATTAAATGCTTCATCAATGTTCATGCATCGAATGTTATTAATTTAATTTTTTTATATCTAAATAATTACATTAATTTTATTTCATTTGGTGCCTTTCGTAAAATTTAGATTTTGACGATCCTTGATGACTATATATATGACCAAGATCATTCGAATGAATTACAATTGTTCCTTTTCTCTCGTTACATTCCACATCTACATAGAAATATTTTACAGTGGTTCCATACAAAATTTTAAACGTTTTTTCACCAGAAGTCACCTCAAGCAAACGCTGTAAAAGTGGTTTTAGGAACGAAAATGGTAACTGAATATCACGAGATGCATTCGAGTTAAGTTCACTTTGGGAGAAAAAGCATAATAGCAACTCAAGTTATAAAGTACGTTCATTGTTTGAGAAGAGCCAAGAAGATGATGAAAATTCTTCTGGTATTGTCAGTGAGATTTGTTGTGTTTCAAGTGTGTTTGTAAGTCATGATTTGTTTGATTTCCTCACCATTTTTTGCCAAGACTTTGGAAAATATGAACCTTCTAATTGATGGTAATACATGGATGTCTTAGTGTGGTGTTGCTTGGTTTCAGACTGTGAAGCGAATGAGATAGAGCTGATGCAAGAATATAAAGTGTAGTCATCTTTGACTAAGTCTACTATTGTTCCTTCTGATGCCTTTTCTCCAATGTACATAACCAAAGATAGGGAAATTTTAGGATTAAATAAAACTATAGTATAAAATTAGATAAACTCAATGAGAAAGGAGAAAGCCAGAGTGTCACAAATATGGAGGAGATAGATGATTGTACTATGTCAATCTACAGTTTATTATGTATAGAGAAAGTCTAGTGTTGCTTCGAATGTCAATCCATATTCTGCTATGGTTACCTTGATGTCACTTTCGTACAAAGGGCTAGAAGAAACCAAAAGAGAACTGAATGAATATTATCTTAAAATATCTCTAGTACATAACTATGATAAATTTTAATAATAATTTATCTGTGCGGAGTTTGAGTATCAATGAACTTTGTAATTTAACTATATTTAAGAGTATGAGTTGACAAATCTTTGTTATTGTTATATAAACTATTAGTGGCTTTTATCATTTTCCATGTTAATGATTCTATGTTTTGTCGTTTGAATTCTTACAAAATTTTAAAATACTTTCATAATAGTATAGAATTTTAAAATAGGTGTAAGGGTAGAATAGATGTTTTAAAAAGTGGACGTAAAAATGCAGTATTTCCTCTTTATTAATAATAGTATAAAAGTATAGATATTGAAGTATAGATATATAATATAATATCATATATTATAAATTGTAGGTACAGTTGGACAATTATGTATGTTGGATATCAATATTTTAAAGTTGTTTTTTGCTTAAAGTTATAAAATTTTTTAGTGGTAAAGTTTTTTGGATAACGAGAGGTTGTGGGTTTGAGTCCCTCTTACGACAAAGTAATTTTTTTTAATTTTAAAATAAATGTAAGGGTAGAATAAGTATTTTGAAAAGTGAACGTAAAAAGGGGTACTCCCTTTATTAATAGTATAATTATTAATAGTATAAATACTATAGAAGTATAGATATATAATATAATATCATATATTATAAATTATAGATATAGTTGGACAATTATTTATCTTGGATATCAATATTTTAACGTAATTTTCTGCTTAAAGTTATATGATTTGTTTAGTAGTAGAGTTTATGTTTGGGGAGTGAGAGGTTGTGGGGTCAAGTCCACTTATGAGAAAGTAATTTATTTTTTAATTTTAAAATAGGTGTATGAGTAGAATAAGTATTTTGAAAAGTTGACGTAAAAAATTGGGTATTCCCTTTATTAATACTATAGAAGTATAGATCTAAAATACAATATCATATATTATAAATTGTAGATATAATTGGATAATTATGTATCTTGGATATCAATATTTTAAAGTAATTTTTTGCTTAAAGTTATATGGTTTATCTAGTGGTAATGTTTACCGTTTAGGCAATGAGAGGTTGTGGGTTTGAGTCGTTCTTAGGACAAGTATTTTTTTTTTAATTTTAAAATAGGTGAAATGGTAGAATAGGTATTTTGAAAAGTGGACGTCAAAAGGGGATGTTCCGTTTATTAATATTGTTATATAATTATTAATAGTATTGATTTTATAGAAGTATAGATATATAATATATAATATAATATCATATATTATAAATTATAGATATTGTTGGACAATTTTCCATCTTGGATATCAATATTTTAAAGTAATTTTTTGTTAAAGTTATAAGGTTGGTTCAGTGATAAAGTTTATGTTTGAAGAGTGAGAGGTTGTGGGTTCGAGTCCTTTTTTTTGACAAAGTAGTTTATTTTTTAATTTTAAAATAAGTGTAAGGGTAGAATAAGTATTTTGAAAAGTAGACGTCAAATGAGGGTATTCCTTTTATTAATAGTAAGTATAGATATATAGTATATAATATAATATCATATATTAGAAATTATAGATACAGTTGGACAATTATGTAGGTTGGACTTGCATATCAATATTTTAAAGTAATTCTTTACTTAATGTTATAAGGTTGGTCTACTGGTATAGTTTATGTTTGGGAAGTAAGAGGTTGTGGGTTTGAGTCCCTCTTATGAAAAAATGATTTTTTTTTATTTTAAAATAGGTCTAAGGGTAAAATAGGTCTTTTGAAAAGTGGACGTCAAAAGAAGGTGTTGCTTTTATTAATGGTATGGAAGTATAGATATAGATATAGTATATAATATAATATTATATATTAAAGATTATAGGTATAGTAGGACAGTTATATAAGTTGGATATAAATATTTTAAAGTAGTTTTTTTCTTTTAAGTTGTAAGGCTTATCTAGTTGCAAAGTCTATATATAAGGGAGAGAAAGGTTGTAGGTTCGAATCTCTCTTTTAATAAAATAGTTTTTTCTTTTTGTTTTTTAAAAATAGTAGAATATGTATTTTTAAAAGTGACATCAAAAGGGGGAATTTCATTGATTAATAGTATAGATGTAGCATATAATCTAATATTATATATTATAGATTGTAGATATAGTAGGAGAATTATGTAAGTTTGATATAAACTTTTTCAATTAGTTTTTTTTCTTAAAGTTATAAGGTTGATCTAGTAGTAAAGTTTATATATAAGGGAGGGAGAGGTTGTAGGTATTTGGAAAAAATGGACCCTAAAAAGGGGAAATTCCCTTTGTCAATGGTATAGATAATATATATATATATATATATATATATATATATATATATATTATAGATTATTGATAGCAAAACAATTATGGATGTTAGATATGAATGTTTTAAAGTAACTTTTTTCTTAAGGTTACAAGGTTGGTCTAGTGGTAAAGTTTACGTTTTGAGAGGAACAAGTGTTGGGTTTGAATCCCTTGTTTGACAAAGTAGTTTATTTTTTAATTTTTATATAGTTATAAGGGTGGAATAGGTATTTTAAAAAGTGGACATCAAAAGAAGAATTTTCTTTATTAATAGTATAGATAATATATATATATATATATATATTATAGATTATTGATGGTAGAAAATGGATGCTAGATATAAACATTTAAAAGTAATTTTTTACAAAAGATTATAAGGTGGATCTAGTGGCAAAGTTTATATTTATGGAGGCAGCAGTTGTGGATTTGAATCTCTCATTTGACAAAATAGTTTATTTTTTTATTTTCAGATAGGTATAAGAGTGGAATAGGTATTTCAAAAAGTAGACATTAAAAGAGGAATTCCCTTTATGAATGGTATAGATAATAATAAATAAATAAAATAAATGTGGGTGTAAATAGTAAGATAATTTGAAGGGGAATTCACATTTTTGACTATGAAGGCTTGAGAGAAAGTTGTAGAGAGAACTTTGCCAAGGAAGCTTGAGGAGCAGTGTTGGGGAGTTGAGGTCACACCTTTCACACAATCAAAATCAACATTCGAGTGGGCAGAGATCGCGATCCTTTATCATACTATCACATAGAACTTCAACTAGCACATTGTATCTTTTTCTATAGGGCCGAAAACATGGGTTGTGTATCAAAATTGTGATACAATCACGTACACCAAGCTTCATACACCACCACGAGCTGAGGGAAGCTAGTCGGAGAAGATGAAGATTCAGGAGGACACTATTTGGGAACTTTAGGACACACCCTTCTATTGGGCCCAAAACCTTGGCAAAGATTGTGGTCCTTTTATCATGTTCCCATATAGAACATAAAGTAGCACATTGTATCTTCTTCTATATGGCCCAAAACCTATGTTGAGTATCAAAATTATGTAATACGGTTTACCTACACCAAGCTTAATAGAGCACCACGAGACAACCTTGTTAGGGAAGATGAAGATTGAGGATACACCCTTTGCACCCATGATCATCATTCAAAGTTGTGTAAGTATTTTGTAAACCCCGTACCCAATTCTGAGAGCACCTTACACTCTGACCCTACTCCCAAGGTATGGTGAAATGGACACCGGTGTGGCATGTGTAGGAAAAATGGGTATTGAAGCAACCCCTAAGCTTCAATAGGTTTTATGTAATGCCATTGAAGGATTATGAACTCCTGCAATTTATGCTGATAATATGTTTTATGCGTGACTATGTAGATATATGTATTGTAAGTTAATTGGGGTTTTGAATTTAAATGATGGAATGATTTAAACATGATTGCGTAACCATATCTAATTCTTGTATCTTTGATGCCCATAAATATAGTTAATGATAATCGACAATAATTTAGAAATAATGATTATATTGGCTTTCATATTTTCCCTTTTTATACTCTAGAAATTAGTGTGCTTAAATACAAAAGTAATAAGTGTTTTTAGTAATTTATTAGACTGATGGAGTAGTGTCCTTTTATGGTCCTTTCTGATTGGTTGTAATAATTGGGTTAGTTAGAGACAAGCTTATCATTGATTAATCATTATTTAGCGAATGAGTTTATCATTTTATTTGGTGTGTTGGTTCATACAATTATGAATTATTGGATAAAATATACTATGTATAATGATTATTTTGGCATTGAGATGTTTCCTTTTTATATCTTAAAGGTTAGCAATTGTAATGAGTGTTTGTAGTAATCCATTGGACGAGTAGTGTCTTTTTGGTTTCTTATATTTAGTTATAACAATTGAACTAATTGGATATGTGGTTATCGTTAGTTTACCATTGTTTTATATTAAGAATTGATTGAGAATGGCTTTGAATGATTAAACAAACTTTTAGAGAAATAAACAATGAAAAAACATAGTGCATATTTTGCTGCAACATTTATAATTTTATGATGAGAAAACCATTAGGAAAACGATGAAATTTAAGAAAGTGGTCTTCATGAAAATTGTAACTCAAGATGGTTGCTAACTAATCCCGTTAGTTTCACTCCAAAAGGATTTGTAGAACTCAAGTTATGATTAGATTAGTGACTAAAGATGAGACTGCTAAAATTAAGTGATGAATTTATGTTTCCTTCATGTTTTGACATAGTAAACGTTTTAGATCTTGGGGTCAACATAAAGAGTTGTAGATAAATGTTCTAGCTTTTAAACTAGATAAGAAATAATTTCATAGGATTAATAAAACTCTAGATATCACATTTACACCCTACAATAGTAATAGAGGCATACTAGAAGATGAGTGAGGAAATCCTCAAAACTTGGAAAATGTTGTGGTAAACTAAGAGTAGATAGATACAGATAATTTTTTCTAAGATGCTTGTTTAGCTAAATTAAGGATGTATATTATAATTATTAAATTCCCATTACCATTTATTTGATAACTAAACTAAGAGGAGATAGATACAAGTAATTTTTATTTTATAAAAAGACATTCAATTAAAGGACACAAGTATGTAGAATTTTTTCTCATACAAATTAACACCTTTTAATAGGTCTTTCTTGTTGCAAAGCTGGGTTAAGAGAAATTTACAAATTCGGATTTTTTACAAGAAAAACTTTAACGAAAAAACCAAATCAGATCTTTTTTACATTTAAAATCCAAACAAAGAAAAAGAAAAGTTTATTAGGATCAATAAATACATAGCAAGCCTAGACTACAATTATTTTCCCTTTTCACTTTCTTCTCTTTCTTTTCAATATTTGATCCACAAATAGTGAAGACTGGACCTGTTTCCCTGAATTAGGTGCTACTAATGAACAAAGTTGATCATATGATCAAGGGTGAGATAGATTTCTTTAAAACAACAAAGGGCAAACCAGGTAGAAAACAATATACCAGTGAATGGCTTCATTGGAAAAGATTCTGGAAACCATTGAATAATTTTAGGGCCCTTGATTCACTAGCCCTCATGTCCCTCACTTTTCTTCGCAGTATCTGCAACCATTATTAAAAAACATCCAGAATTAGTGATAAACATATATAGTTAAAGAATTGAATGCTATCTTTGTTATTATGAAAATTACAAACTTAAGTATGAATTCAATTTGAAGGTTTTTTATTTATTTTTTGGTCATTGGACATGATTTTGGAATGTCTCAAATGACTTACATTTTCTCTTTTATCGGCCAAATGTAAGTTTAGAGTATAAGTAAGAGAGATTTAAACCAACTATCTCTCTAATCTTCTCCCGTTGAACAAAATAACCTCTTTATGTCCGTCAAATGACTTACATGTAAAAAATATGCATTCTAAACTTATGTATTAATCCGCTCGCTAGTAGACAAGTCTAGAGCTAGCTGTTTCAAAAAGAATCTTCTATTAAGTTGTTTAGGAGAAGTTACATCCAAATCGAGTGATCCACTTGCCAGCTAGAAACACATTTAGTGTTTAAGTGCTCGCAAATTGATAATTTTTTAAACTATAATATCATTAAAATAACAAGACATTATTCCTTATCTAAAGTATTTGCTTGTCCGTAAGAACTTCTTGTATTTTGATAAGCTGGATTCACAGCTATCTAATATGAATTGCAATGCTTGCTCCTCTATTTCAGGATATCTCAAATCCTTCTTGGTGGTGTTATTATTTGATGCAGTAGCAGTCATCTGTTAAAAGAATCAACAGTAGGGTTATACAATATCCAAAGAATAACTCTCAGAGACTATTGAAGTGTCATACCTCTTCAAATTTCCCCTCTCATGCTTGAAGTACTAACAGATAAATAAACATAAACCATTAATTCCAACGGCTATCCAGTAATCTGTATTGGAAAACACTGAGATTTAATAAAAATAGAAAAAAAAATAGTAAGAGCTTCCATTACAGTATGTTTTAGAATGATAGCTAAAACTTTTGTTTTAGAGGTTTTTAAGAAAAACTTACCCAAACAGGTTGTAAGGTATAAAATAGAAATGCTTCTGAAAATAATTTTACTAAAACAAAGGACAAAGAATTTCATCTTCATGTATGTTAGAAACTTTAGGTAATCCCACTGATAATCCATACTTCTTCAACAGTTCTAACTTCTCGTTGCAGCATGCATCAGATTTCTTTAGTAATAGTGACAACTCAACTGAATCAGTAGTATTAGCACCTTCCTTTGAAACAAATCCGTAAGATAACAAAAGGTCTCCATTCTTTATTTTGTTCCATATGAAATAACCACCTGTATAGTTTGGGAAAGAAAAGTTAAACCAAATCACTATGACTACTGAGAAGAGTTAAATGGTCAAGAACATCACCATCAAATACAGCTCCAATCAATTAATATTTTATTTTAGAGGAACTATTGCAAATTGCAGAGACCTGATTATTTTACTCATGATGTTATACTGAATCATGGAATAAAGTATAGTTATATCATAACACAGATTAATTCAATATTTGAATAAGTCGTGGGAAATTTCTTAAAACTAAGGATGATTCATTAGGTTGTCAAGTTGTTTCTCAAAAGATATTCTAAAACAAATGTGGAATAATCCCTCTAGTTGTGAATTGTTAGAATCCTTCATCTTCCATCCAACACCAAGAATTAGAATGCTTCTGTTGTAACTGAAAATGTTGAAGCCTTTCCAATAATTCCTAAAATACATTCGCTTTCCAACAGAAGATAGGATTAGGAGTGACAACGGGTCGAGACGGGCACAGGTATTGTTACTCGGCATCCGACCCGTTACAAAATCTCATCGCCTATTACTTGCTGGGTACCCGTTATAAAAATATCTATAGATTTTTTAATATTTGCGAGTATCCATGGTTACCATGAATATTTTTAAAAAAATATTTTATAAAATTAAATATTTTTTTATAAGTTTTATCAAATAAATAATTTATTTTGTGAAAAATCTAGAAATAAACGTATACTAGTTTCTACAAGATTAATTAAATCTAAAAGTAGATTAATATAATATATTATAAGAAAATATTTAATACAAATAAAATCTTTATTTTATATTATTAGCATTTTTATAATAAACAATTTTATTAACTATGAAGTTTTCTTAAAAAAATAAGATTGATATCAATGAATTTTGATAATTAATATTTTAATTTGATTTATTTTTAAAAAATATTATATTTTTTAACTTTTTTATATATATATATATATATTATTTTAGTTTAGTGGATAGTTTCATTTATATTATTCGTGTAAATATTTTTACAGGTGTTATCACCCTATATGCGTGAGCGTGGTTTTTTTGTCATCATGAGATAATGTCTCACACCATGGTTTTAAATTGTGGTGTCTCGTCGGTATTACGTTGCAATTTTTATAGTTGTTGTGATACAAATTGTGTCTATTGGATGCCGTATTTTTTAGATTCATAACCACATCGCAAATTTGAACCAACGTTGTTATGGTCTTAATGGTGAGATTATGGGCACTAACAAGTTTAAAATAAAAGATTATTATATGTTTACAATAAATATAAAAAAGAATTTTACAATTGTTTAATTATTCTTATATTTTTTTATTTATAAGATAGCGTGCAAATTATTTAAGATTTACTATTTCAACATCTCATAGGACTATAACTATTTAATTATGGACACTAAGAAATTTAATATAGAAGATTATAATATAAATTTAATATTTTTGGAAAAAAAAAGAATAAAAAAGCGTTAAGGTCACTATTGTGACTTCATTACAAGTTTGTTGTGGATGCATTGTGATATTTTATATGATTCAAAATTACATAATAATTGTATCGTTTACATCGTTCTTGAGCCTTTATATCAGTTCTAAGAGAATTTTTCTTACATAGTTCTTGAACCAATATAAATGTGTTTGTAAAAGTGCAACGTTTTAGCAAGATATTTCTCTCTCCTAAATACTAAACCATAATTCAAATATCATAGGTTAAAAAGGCATGATTAATTGTTCTTTAAAGAAATATAGTCATGATGGTTCAACAGACAACAGACAAGTATAAAGAAACCTCATCATGAGTTTACCCTATTCAATATATAATTATCATAATACATAGCTTTGGGTGTGATTGCCACTCAATAAAAGGAATATGAAACTCTTTTGTGATATGTTTGAACCCGTCATAGAATTTTCATAAACCATCAAACTAATATGTTTTACTTTTGAATACCACTTCATCTTTCAATATCTAGATAGACCATACTATAACTTGTAACATCCTAAAATATTAATACTATGTATACTCTTTATTCACATAAGTTAATTCATTTATAATCATTCCTCGTGTAATTTTTAAACAAAAAAATTGAAATATAAAATGTCATTACAATACAATCATTCTAGCATAATATGCAACTACCTATAATTAGAATTTCAACTAAATACAACAAAACATACCCAATGTCAACTTGTCTGATGAACCTGGTCGCTCAGTGACATCCAGGGGAGCTTGTCCAGCAATAGACATCACCTAACAAGAACCTTGTATCAAACTATCTAGTAAACGAGAATCAGTGAGATACATCGTTGGGATAAAAACCCTGTTTAGTTCTAGACAAAGATTAATTTTCGCTGAGCGAGACCACTCACCAGGTGCAAAGTTGAGAAATTCATCTACCAAAGATGAATTCTTGTTGGACGAGAGCCACTGCTCAGCGAAGCCATGCAAAGTGCCTAAAAGCTCAATTACGTAATCTCAGCATACAACACTTCTCTAAGTGATTCCATCTCCTAAAATTTCCTATGATGAACATTTTGCAATATCAGACATGTCAAATAGGTCTATCAACATAACAAGTATACATTTCAACTAATTCCACCATATTCACATATGTAGTGTGTGGGTGTATATATATATATATATATATAACCTCCTTATATGCTTCGGTTTCTAGACGTCACTAACTACACTTTTCAAGCCCTACATGTTCTTTAAGTATTACATAATGCTAATCATAAAACATAATACTTTCAGCTCTGACCATAACACAACTCTTTAATTTACAAATACAAGTCAGAATAAAATCTTCAACTCATGAAAAATCCTCATTCTCTTTAGTCCAACTCTTGTTGTCTTTGAGTACAACTACTACCCTCTGCTTCCATGCATAGTACAATCATCACAGCTATATAGAATACATAAAAAGTTCAAGGGTAAGCATACATAATACACAATATACAATCATAACAGTCATAAAGCATGAAAGTTGACAACATTTTATTTAGTACAATCAATACATATCCACTTATAGTAAACAACCACACTTATGTAACACAAGCCATGACAACACATAACTGATGCTTTCCGGAAAGATTTTATTGAGTTTGGACACCAATACGGCTAAAGACTTCTCACAATTGGTGCCTAGAGTCTACTTGACCCATCTAACAGCCAATTGAAGTCTTAGCATACTCATCCAATATTGTTCCCTAGAGTTTGTTAGACCCTTATGACACACAATTATTATCTAAGTATATTTCTTAGGTACACCTAACTTTGGAGTACCAGAACCACAATGTAAGTTACATATGTACCCCAACTGTGGAGTATTACATTGACCTTATTGATGTGACTAACTCAATACTCCTCACACATATATATAAATATATGTGCCATAACCAAGGCCAAGTTACCACCTGTAACTGCCTGCATTCAATAGATTCAATATACACCTTAACATCATGCATTACAACATATGCATTGCAACATAATTATAATTATCATCGAATTCAACAACCAACATCAATTTTTCATAATAAACTACAACAACTCCAATTTTTCCATTTAACCAAAATTAACAATAGAATAACAAACTATCAATAGTTACAAAGAACAACACTGTCAATATCAACACTACCAGTACAACAAATTTCACATAATCATCGTATTCAATTCAAAAGTTCAATCAATTACATTCTATCAACCGCACAACCATTATATCATGATTCTTCAACTTAAAAGCACAAATTTAGTTTCCCTTATCTATTTTTTGGCTCAAAAGCCTACTTAAATAGAATAGAGAAGGATTAACCTAAAAAAATATCATAGAATCCTAACATGTACCCCAATTTCAATAGAAACCTGAGAAATTAATATTTTAAAGTAATTCCCTTTTCAACAGGAACAATATGATTGAAAAGGAAAAGAAAATGGTTCAAAGAATTATTATCAGACTTACCTATATTGATTACCTCTCAGAATTAGGAACAATAAAAGAAATTTCGTCGAATTCCACTTAAGTTTGGATGACCATACAAATGATAGAAGAAAATAGACATTTAAGAGAAAAGAAGAATGAATAGATGAACTGTGAAGGAGAAAGAGAAAGGAGAAAAAGGTTTATAGAGTCGAGGGTGTATTTTGTGATTCTGCTTTTGCATTCACACCCCCATTTCCCAAAAAAAAATTTTAATTTTTGAAAACTTCCAAAAACTCAACTAAAACTTTTCGAAACAAAATAATAATAATTATTCTCACCTTCTCATCCTTTTACCATCAACCGAATACAACCACATAGTAACAACACTACATCTCAAATCAATTAGTAATTTAAGTAAAAACTTAAATTTAATTCCCTTCACTATTTATTTTACAAATTTATAACCTATTAAATAGACAGATCCTTACACAACTAGACAAATAATAAGGTTGGTCACTCTAGTGGAAAAATTGACATGAGGTGAGGGAGAAGTTACTGGTTTGAATGCTTCTAGTAACATCACTAACACACTTAAGGAAGTTGTAACACCCTTCTACCTCAAAACACTTTATTCTTTAACTACAAAATAATATAAAATATACTAGACTTGACACTTAGGTAAAATGATTCACATCACGCAAAATATGTTAAGCTCCAAAAATAGCCTTTACAAGATTCTTTTCTAAAACTATAAATCCTTAAAAGTACACTATAAATCATGAAATTGAAATAAAATCATTCCCAACCGATTCTTAAAATAAAAAAGATATAAACCAAAGATAAATCAACGATAACCTCATCTTCAACTGACCTAACTATTATAACTGACCACAAGAAACAACAAAAGAGCATTACTCCAACAATCCAATAGATTAATACACACACACATTCTTGTTGTATTTAGGAACACAAATAGAGAACCTCAATGCAACATAATAATGATCTTTAGTATATTTTGCCCAATAATTCACTATCCTTAACAATCCAACAAAATAAATTAATATAGACATTCATTAACTATTCCTAGACACCAACTTACTTGAATCCCAATTTCTCTCTCCATAATTTAAATACAAACTCCAATTAAATACAACAATATATTCATATAGTCATGGAAAAAACTCGCTCTAGGTGTTCATAACCCTTCAATAGCGTACATGAAACCTATGAATCTTTAGGGATCACTTCACTACTCATGTTTCCTACAAATGCTACATGTGAGATAATTTCTCACTCCTTTGTTACCTTGAATGATGATCTTAGATACAAAAGGCATGTCATGAAGTCTCCAAATGATGCTTCTTAAGCTTTACTGACAATGTTCTCTTTGTATCTATTTCTTAAACCTTCAAAGTAAAAAATGTGAAACTAGAGTGTAATGCCTTAACCCCTTTGAATTACTCTAGGTTAACCATTGAATTGAGCTCTCTAACATTAGATAACTTAACATTTAGATTGTCTTGTTATTTACACCCACATTTATTTTTGTTTTATAAAACCAATTCTTAATTTATTCCAATAAAGGCAAACAATAAATTATTTTTTTCGTTGATTAACAATACCGTAATTACTCGGATCTAAATTTTGCACACTTAAGGCTCCTCATCCCTCCCCAAGAGTGTATTATATGGGATTAAAACTCATCTCCTCCCCCACAAACTCAACATTTGTTACCAACTTAGCTACACTCATTGGGTAAACAATAAATTAATTTAAGCTTACTAATATAAATTAACCTTTTTATTAATATATCATTTTGTAAAAAAATGTGATGTTACAAAAATCATAGATATACTTCAAATATTTGTCAAATTTTCAATAGTAATGGTCCCTTTTGTTGGAACCAAAGGAATTACATTGAAGTCTGGTGAAGTTTTGATTTTGCTTTTCTCTATTTGTTTTTGCTCTTAAATCAATTTTATGATACCAAACACGTTTATAGGTATGATACTTGTATTATGTGTTTTAGGTAGGCTTGGGAATGTGTTTGGGATGGTTTTAGATAGATTTCATAGGCTAGGTTGTGCTTGAAAAAACATCAAAAATTGAGTTTTAAGAAAGGTAACCGATTACTTAAAAATGATAGTCGATTACCATACGAGAATTTTTTAGAATAGGAATTGATGCTCTTTGCGATAATCGATTACCTGATTTTAGTAATCGATTACTCTTGAGGACAAGCACTTTGGAGCAATTTTGTGTAGGATATCAGGTAATCAAGTAGGTTATTGATTACCCTACATCAAAACTGATATAAAAGCACTTTGAAAACAAATTTTACAAATTTTGATCAATCCAAATCAAGTGCTTCTTCTCTTGAACATTTTCTCAAAATTCTCTTGAAGATTCATACCCATTTTTTATGGTTTAAAGATGCTTCATTTTCAAGATTCAAGGAAAAGACTCTATTGAGTTTGAATCTTTCTGTTTGAGTATTCTTCAATTCAGGTGATATTGTTTTATATCCTTCTCTGTGTTTTTGCACAAGGTTAACAATCTCTTGTGTTATTGAGATTTTTGGGAAATCTTGCAGCGGGGTGTTGCAAGTGAGGCGTTGTGAGTGGCAGGGTGCCACGGTGTAGCAAACTCTTGTGGGGTGCAAGAGAAAGCCTCTTCTTTTGTGGTTTAAGTCTTTCTGGGATTAAAATCTGTATATGTGGTATGCATGTACTAAGATTTTAGTCAAAAATAGATTAGCAAAAGGCTAAGTCTGTAAATTCGATGTAGGTTAGGTGGACCAAACTAGTATAAATCATTGTGAAATTCTCTCTTATACTCTTTAATTTCAATCTTTATTGAATTATTGGAGAACTAACAACTGGGTTTTTGCAGTTGTATTTAATTAATTAAGTTTTCTTGTTGCGGATCAAATTCTTTACATTCATTTGCTTGTTATTGAATTTGGGTTTTGACCCATATTTTGTGGGTTTGATTTTTGTTCTTTCTATCCTTTACTTTTAATTCTGAATCACCTGAAGGATAATTCTTGCTAAGTTTCTCTTCTATTTTATTGGAAATCATTGTTGAAGGAATTAAATTATTTGGTGCTTTGACTTAAGGGTTGAATTCTTGAAAACCCATTTTTGTAAAAGAAAGTAGATTTTGAAAATTTCAAAAAGATGATGTTTTTGAAAATACTCTGATACTGTTGAATAAAATTTTTTTTGATAAAATAATTTGGTAAATCTATTCAAACCCCTTTCTAGATCCCCCCTGGGATCAACATTTTTCCCTTAACTATGATGAAATCACCATTTCCAATTTTTATTTTGGAAACAATAGTTTTGTTAAGCTCTTTAAAAAGATTTTGGTTGTTGGCTATATGGTTTGTGCAACTACTATCTATTAATCATCCGTCACTAGAACTATATCTTGTAGCAAAGCATGTTGCAACTAAGAGTTGCTCTTATTCTTGTTCCATTGTTGTCACCTTTGCTTCTTTTGGTGTAGACTTGCAAATTCTCTCTACATATCCTATATAGCTACATTTTCTCCACTTCACATCTAACCTCCACAACATCTTCTAGAAGATTTGTTTGTATTTTGAAATTTGTTAAAGGAGGAAAAGTTCTCACCCTATTACGTGTTACAACCTTCTATTTTTTTGTATTTCCAATATTTGCGACCTCTTGATTTTTGTGCCTTTATATAAAAAGAACCTTACATAGTCTCCTCATGACTCATCATTCTTCTCTGCTCCTAAACCTACAAAGCATTTTTCTATTCTCTCATGTTGATGTTTGACACGTATTTTAACTCATACAAAGCAGATATCTTCAATTCATAATTTGGTGAATAGTGACAAGAATATTTTGCACAATTCTTCGATCAAGAAGGCTTACTGAGATGTCACACTTTGTTCTCAATGCTTAAAAGTATGTTAGCATATTTTCTTTTTTTATTGTTTATGTCTCTTTTATACTCTGCACCTCGAATTCTCTAATCAAGTTGAGAACTTGCATGCCTTTGGTTTTTCACAACCATAATATTATGATTTAAGATACTGGGAGACTTCAGTTCATAATTCTTGTAAATATTATTTTTTGCCAACTAAAAGAAGACAATTTTTAATTAGACTTAGCTTTCTTATCTTTCTCTCATTCTAAGTCTTCATTCTGATATATGGTAGGAATTTTAGGTAGCTAAAAAATATTTGCAATCATCTTTAATTACTTCTCAAAGTTTAAGATGAGCAATCATCCAAGCAGCCCATAATTCATACTCCTTACCATCAAAGTGGTTGCACTGGTTGTATACGATGTATTTTCCTCCATTATTGTTGCACTCAAATGCCTCAATGATTATAGATTTTCATACCATTTTTTTGGAATGGGAAAAGGAAATGTAGAGCAAATTCTAGTGTTTGATATTTCTTAGTCACACGTCATCGTTTAATTTTTTATTTAGGGTATTTTTGAGTGATTTTCTATCTTGAAGGACTTTTAGGAGAAAAAAATACAAAGAAAAATGTCAAAACCAGTTCTCCATAAGTTTGTTTTTTCAAATGATGCGGGACTTTTTACAGGTTAATTTTTAAAAGTTCCACATTTTAAAAAACTATATAAGAATGTTTTTATATATTAGTTAAAATTTTTTTATATACCAAATGTTTGTTAATTTGTTAATTTTTATTACTGAAGAGATTCAAACCCATGAACTTTTTATCTCCCTTTTCCCCACATGTGAACTTTGTTATTAAACCAACCTTATAACTCCTATATTAGCTAAAATTAATTTTAAAAAGGTTCCGTTAAATGACTTACAAAAAAACTTTCTGGATTTTTCTTTATATTTACTTAAATAGTATTTTGTTTCTAGTTTAATAGTTATACATTGTCAGTATAAAAAAGTTTTACACTGACATTTAATCATAACCTTTCATTTACATGATTTTTAAAGTATTAACTGGTAAAATTAAGAAACTTACCATATAGAAAAGATTATGATTAAATATCAGTGTAAAAATTTTACACTGACAATATATAAGCGTTTTTCTTTTTTTTTTATAAGCTAATAAGTTTCATTAAAATAACATTTACATAAGTAGTGTTAAATGTTATATTTATTTGATATTTATTAAACTCAAACAATTAATAGCTATTATTATAACATTTAACTTAGACACATATGTATATATATTAAAACCATGATATTATATTAAAGTCTAGGGTATAAATTATTTTATGTTAATATTTTCTATCAATTATTTTATTGTTAAATAATAATTTGAAAATATTCTTTACAAATTATTTATATTATATCTTTTTAAAGGAATCTCAATATCATAATAACTTCCATTGAATTAACTTTAAATAATACAATATTATAATGAATAGATATTTTGCGGAAAAAAATTATTTTAATACTAATAATTTATTAAATATGTAGTTTAATATTTTTTTCTCTGAGAGATATTTAGTTAAAGCTAATTAATAGGAATCGTATTAATGTTTTACTTTACCTAATAACAAAAATCATAAACTAAGAAATAAAAATTTTATATATATATTTATATATATATATTAATCTTTAATTTAATTACTTAAGATATTTTACGGAAAACAAATAAATATAAATTTAATGATATTTTCAAATATAAAATAATTTGTTTAGATTATTATTAATCATAAAAAATAATATATATTACATTTTATAAATATATTTTTAAAAAAAATAAGCAATGCAAGTAACAACTTAATGAGAGTCTAGTAAGATTAAAAGAACAAAAACATATTAAAAAAGAATATTCCATCCATTCCAAAATGTTTACGCTTAGTACACAATAGGAAAAAATATATATATTCATTAATTTATTTATAAACTAAAATATTTCTATACAGTTGATTTAGTGCTTGTTTGACAATAGTTTTATCAAATTATTTTTAGTATTTAAAAACTAAAAAACTCATTTGGGTAGTGTTTTCTGAAAACAGTTTTCGAAAACAGTTCTGGTTTTTTAATTTTTAAAAACTAAAAAACATGAATAGCTAAAAATAGTCTTATGCTTTTCATTAATAAAATTTTAATAAATATGAATAAGTTTTTTTTATTTTTATATCTTCAAATCAGTTTTCAAATAACACTTGTTAAATAAGTTCTTTTTTTTCTTTTCTTCCTGAAAACAGTTTTTAAAAAATATTCTTAAAAACTATTTTCAAAAACTAAAAAGCAAAACAAAACCAATCATAAATATATTAAATGATACTTGATGAGTAATTGCCTTGGAGACCGTAAAATATAATGCATTATAATATAAATAGGAATATAATTAAAAAAAATTATGAAGGTGGTCTTGGATTTAAAAAACATCAGTAATTTGAAACAAAATTAAAATGCTAAAACTATTATAATTTTAGAACGAAGGAGTATTATATTTAGGGATAAAGCGGTATTTATTAACACAGTACTAAATAATTGTATTTATTAAATATAATAATGTAAACAATAAATTCTAAAAATATAATAATACTATATATTTATTAAGAACTTAAGTAGTTAGATATTAATTTTACTTAAATAGCATTAAGCTAACATAATTCATAAATTTAATAATTAAAATATAAATATGTAACTATTTAATACTAGAAAATATTAAAAAAAATTTAAGAACCTAAGTACTGGATATTAATTTAATTAATTATTAATACTTGTTATATTATTAAATATAATACATTTGTTAAGTCTAATAGTTAACATATAAATTTATTATTTGATGATTCCAAAAAAACTATTGTGTGTGTATGATAAATTAGCTGAAATTAAAAAATATTGAACATTTATTATTATTTTAAATTTATAAATTAAACACTAACATGGACTTATGTATATGCATATTAATTTATTTTAAAGTATAATAAAAAATATCATTTATTTTAAATCTAGGTATATATTTATTAAATTGATAGCTTAAAATAATTTATTATAGAATGGCTATTTGTATAATATTATAATATATATTTGTAGTATACCGCTTAGCATAAATACAATTTAAGTTAGTATATTATTCTTAATTTGCTATAATGCTTAACATAAATTCAATTTAAGTTAATATATTATAATTAAATTGAAATAATAATTTTGAATAATAACTTCTTTCCTTTTTAATTATTTTAGTAAATTTATCTTTTAATTATTAGACATATATTATATTGAAATAATATTTTTTTTTTGAAACTGATATTGAGATAATATAACTTCAAAGATCAATTGATATAGGATTATTTCCCTTAACCAATTGTATTAGAGGAAGAGTTTGGTGCTTAATTGCTTCATAAGGTTCAAATAGAATTATCTCCAATACAAGATATATATGATCTATAAAAAAATATTAAATAAAGATAAATTTTAATATTTTTGAATGAAATAAATATCTGGTACTTAATTGCTTCATAAATACGTTGTATTTAATAAATCTCTTTTGGTAAATAATTGTCTAGTATTAAAATATTCAATAAAATAATTGCCTACTATTAAAATATTCAATAAAATTAGTAAATATATTTCATTAAATAATTACTTAATTAATCTTGAAATTTCTTAATTTGATAAATATATTAAGCCATCTTTTGTGGGAGTTTATTAACAGTTGCTTTATGGTCACGAAACTTTATCTTTAGAGACCGATGTATGCGATCGATAAAGTGATTTTCTTAAAAATTAATATTATTAAATTAAATAAATATATGGTATTTAATTTCTTAATAAATATATTTTATTTAATAAATACCATTTAATAAATAATTGTAGAGTATTAAATTATTTCTAAAAGTTAATAAATATTTGGTAGTTATATAATTACTTAATTTATATTTGAATTGTTGAATTTAATAAATATATTACAACATTTCAATGAGAGTCTTTTTACGAATTATTTTAGTTGGCTTTATAAAAAATTATTAATATTTTAATGAAATAAATTTATGTTATTTATTTTTTATAATAAATATGTTGTATTTAATAAATATCTTTTAGTAAATAATATTAAAGTATTAAAATTTCCTTAAATTTTGATTAATATCTCGTATTAAATAATTAATTAATTCGTATTTCCTTTGAACTTATATATAAGCAAGAAAATACATAAAATTTTGGACTTAAATATAAGCAAATTCTAACTAGCTGAACTCTGTTTAATGTCAACTTTACAAAATAGCCTTAATTAAGTTTTCCAAAAATGAGTTTCCACGAAAAATTAACTCTTGAATGAGTAATGTTCCAAAAAATCTATTTTGTCCTCTCAACTTCTACTTTCGATAGCAAAACCTAGTAGCTTTTTGAAGAGCTACTAGCTTTTTCAAAAACTGTACTTCAAATAACTTTTTCATAGATCTTTAACTTTTAGCTACTAGCTGATTGTTTTACAACTTTGCTACCATTATTAATTAATACATTGTCCCCCCACTAAAGCTTTTCTCACATAATACAATCTCTCATTCATTCTCTCTCCTTTATTAATATAATTATAGTAATTTATAATTTAAATATATAATTATAGATATTATAATATAAATATATAATTTAAAATTTATATATTTAACTATAGAATATACAATTATGGCAAAAACAATTTAAATATGTAATTATAGAAATTTATTATTTAAATATATAATTATAATTTAAATTTGTAATTATTTATATATTAAAATATTTTATAATTATTTTAAATACTCAATTGTTGATATAATGATTAATGCTACTCGTATTTGTCATTTTATAACTTTTAGTTAGTTGAACAGCTAGTTTTACCAAATATTTATAACTAGCTTTTCAGCTAGTTTTGCCAAATACATCATTTGTAAATAAAGAGATAAGGTCATGTGAAGCAAATGCAAATGCAGAATAGGAAGAAATGAGGCCATGTGATATTAATATCTCCCATCAAGATTGACTATCTAATTAAATGTGTTGTGTCCTATACAAATTCTCCAAATATGTGAGAGAGAATTATTAAGGGTAGTTTATGACATATCTTAGTTTTTTTTATCAAATCAATAAAATTATGGGATTTTCACTTTTTTATTTATTAAACACAACCCAACCTTGAATGTGTTGGGTTAATCTGGTCATAGTTTTAAATTATTTTTTAAAATAATAAATTTTAGAATAATATTTTGTTAGTTTTTTAGAATATTTTATAAAAAGTAGACTGTATAATTGTTATAACATAAAAATAAATAATAAATTATAGTAAAAAATTATATATAAAAACTAAAATAAATTAAAATTAATATTTGGATGGAAAAAATACTCATACCTGTGGGCATCGACCCGAACCCGTCCCAATTTTGACGAGTATTACCTGCTTTGACCAAGTATAGGTATAGATACGGGTATTACTCGATATGATAAACCGAGTACAAGTACGAGTATGAGCATGTGACTACCTCCCTGTACCCAAACCCATGTCTACCCTATTATAATTTTAATAATTATATAATAAGTTTAAAGTTATATATTTAATAAAAAAATTTAATTGTTAAACTTTAATTTATAATTTCTTCTTATTAATTATTCTTTGTATACTTTTTAAATTAAGATATAGTTAATAACTTAATATATCTAATCTATTTAATAATAAGTAAGAAAATTTAAATTGTAAAAAATAATATAACAGGTACTCACGGGTATATTCAAACCCGAAAATACCCAACGGGGATTTGATGATAGAGATTAAAATTTCATACCAACTTTTTTTATAATTTAACCCGCCATACACTTTTCTGGGAGGGGCATAGGAGGGTCAAACCCGCACCCACCCCATCGAGTTATCATCCCTAATTAATATACAACTAAATTTTCAAGCAATAATAACTAAAGAACATTTGTCCAAAATAAAAGTAAACATAATTTGTCTAAGCTAGCCAAGCAATAAAAATAAATATAAATTATATAATTTGTCCAAACTAACAAAAGCATAATATCAAGCACAACATATAATAACAAAATACATAATTTTAAATAAGAATATTATATTATGATTTGGTTGAATTTTATGTTCAACTTACGAAATCTGTCACCTAACGCTAGAGGATTGAGTTTTATTAGGTTGGGTTGACTTTCACCTAATCATAAGAAAAATCCAACTTAATAATTTTGGATCGAATTGGATTTTCAGTTTGTCCAATCTAATAAACACCCTAATATAATATTTTAAAGACCACAAAAATTATTTAATATTCTCTTAAATACCCATATATCATAAACTTTAATAATCGAAGATGCCTTTATACTGCATAAATATATTATTTAATGCTATTCAAATATCATTAATGTCTACTATTAATTATTCATTAAATACTAGTATAGCAATTAATATTAAGTCTATTTAAATTTAATATACTATTTAATTTAGTAATATTAAATGCTTCATAAACGTTCATGCATTAAATCTTATTAATTTTATCAATTTAATTTTATTACATCTAATTAATTACATTAATTTTATTTCATCTAATGCCTTTGGTAAAATTTAGATTTTGATGTTCCTTGATGGCTATATATATGACCAAGATCATACGAATGGATCAGTATAGTTTCTTTTCTCTTGTTACATTCCACATCTACATGGAAATATTTTTCAGTCTTTTTACCTTAAGTCACCTCAAGCAAACAGTGTAAAAGTGGTTCTGGGTGGAGTGGGAATGAAAGTGGCCGCAAAATGTGACAAGAGCAAGTAACGTATTCGAGTTAAGTTTACTTTTGGAGAAGAAGCATTATAGCAATTTGGGTTAAACTATGTCCATTGTTTAAGAAGAGCAAAGAAGGAAGATGAATAACCACATTGTCCCTCTCGAATCGCTGATGCAAATTCCTCTGAGATTGCCGGTGAGATTTGTTTTGTGTTTCAAGTGTGTTTGTAAGTCATGGTTTCTTGTATCTCCTTTCCCTTTTCCACTAAGACTTTAGAAAAATATAAACTTTCTAGTTTAAAGGTAGTGGAACGATGTCCCAGTATGGTGTTGCTTGGTTCGAGACAATGAGAAAAATAAGAAAAATATAAAGAGGAATTGAATCATCTTCGACCAAGTCCACTATTGTTCCTTCTTATGCCTTTTCTCCTATGTACATGACCAAAGATAGTGGAATTTTTGGATCCAATACAACTAGTATCAAATTAGATAAACTTAATGAGAAAGGAGAAAGAAAATCTGAATGTCACAAGTACGGTGGAGATGATTGTACTACGTCAATTTACAGTTTATTATGTATACAGAAAGTCTACGGCTGCTTGGAATGTCAATCCAATTTTTGCTATGTATAGAAAATTCTAGTCACTATGATGTCACTTTCCTACAAAGAACCACAATGTTAGAAGAAACTGAAGTGAACAGATGAATATTATATTAAACTATCTTTTTTACATAACTATTATAAATTTTAATAGTAATTTATTTTTGTAAAGTTTGAGTATGAACAGACTTTGTCATTTAACTATGTTTAAGAGTATGACTTGACAAATCTTTGTTGGTGTTATACAAGCTATTAGTGCTTTTTATCTTTTTCTAGGTTAAGGTTTCTATGTTTTGCTGTTGGTTGTTTTTGTCATACTCTCTTAACGTTTTTCATAGTTGTTTCGTTCTCTTAAGGTTTTTAATTTCATATTGGACATGAGTTCACACTACGCCACAATAACAAATATATAACACCACTTATATAATACTTATTCACATGTGTTCTATATAAGAAAAGAAAACACAGAATGCTTATATAACACTCATTTAAATAGACGTTGTATATTCATATCACTTATATAATGTTTATTTGCATATGCGCTATATAAAAAAAACAAGAATTCTTATGCAATACTTATTTACATAAGTGTTGTATAATAATATCATCTATACAACATTTATTATATAAAGGGCTATATAAGATAAATTAACAAAGCTATTTTATTATATTTAACAATCATATGCACATTTGATATTAAATTTAAATTATTTATGTCTTTGATTTAATAAATGTAACAACCCCCTTCTGTCAAGAAAATAAAATAAATGTAACACTATTGTAGAAATCACACTCTTAAATTATTATAATTGAAAATTTTGATTTTTTTTTCTAGTACATGTCTTCAACACTTTTCTCTTATCAGAAATGTATAAAAAAATAAGAGATAAAATAATAAAAATAAAAAATAAGTTTAAAATATTATATTTATATAAATAATTTTATAAAAATTGAGAAATTTATTTTCTATTTAGATAAATTGAAACATTAAAAAATAATAAATTGTATTAATTAGATGTTTTCATTACTGTTAATTTTATCATATTTTTAATATTTATTTTTTAAAATTTAAAATAAAATGTAGTAATTATTACCATTAATTTTTAATATATTAGAATTTTTACTTAATATTTTAAAATATATAATATTTTTATATTTTCTTATAAAGTATTATTTTCTATATTTAATTATTAAAATATTTTTCACATTGAGTTTGGTTAGTTTCTTGCTTGGTTAATTAGTTTAGAGGAGTAAACCCAAAAAAAAAAAAGAAAAACAAAAGAGAAAGACATGAAGTTAGCATTTTGCAAGCGTTTGAGAAGCACGAAACATTTTCCAGGTGAACTCTCCTCTTTTCTTCTTTCATTTTACAAATTCCATGCTCTTTCCTCTCCCAAACCTTTCTCCGAAATCGTAATTGCCCAAACCCCTCTACCAAATCCCTCCCTAAAGCTCATCTTTTTTGCGTCTCAGTTGGTGGCACTACGTACCTCATTTTCTTGTTGTTTTCTCGTTTCCATCATGGTGGTTTGTGTGCTCTACAAGGTATCAATGGAAAAATCCTTATATATACTTTTATGTTCTTTTTTAGAAATTTTTTAAGGTTTGATTTTGGGTTTGACTCCTTCCTATGATGAGATTTTTTTCAATTATTTTAAATTGGAAGGCTTTTGGGTACTCTTTTTCTATGTTTGAAAAAAATTATTAGACAAGACAAAAAGACTCTGACAATCTTTCTATGACAGACATATGAATGAAAAGAAGACATAAAAAGAACCTAATAACATTTGTTATGCCAAATCATAAGATGTTCTTTTTTTTATCCCCACTATTAATAACACATGAATTACCTTTGAATGAAGGAAAACAATAGTTGATATTTTGTTAATAAAAGGGTGATTGATAATTTTGGTATTGCATCGATTAATACATGGTAATGTTTCTTCTATGGAACACCATACTATTAACAAAAAGGTAATTGATAAGTTTGTTCTATGGAACATAACACTGTTGAGCAACACCATTGGATCATCAAAGTTTTATCGAATTAGAATTAAGATGGGAAAGTAATGAGACAGTGGTTACTTGACCAAATGTCATAAAAAAATGAGTGTTGGGAAGTGTGGGTGGAGTGTTTGGAAAGAAGAAATAGAATAAAGAGGTTTGATTTTTAATAGAAAATCTATTATGTGGTATATTTAAATAAAATAAGTCATGTTACATAATTTAATAACTAATATCATAAAATAATATTTAATGAATATCATTAAATCATCTCATTTTTTTATAATAAGATATTTTATTACTTGTAATGTTATATATGCGAAGTAAAAAAAATTGTAAGAAATAAAGATTTAATAATGATCGTATAATTAAATTTAATGATGTTCAGGATATTATTTATTAAAAGCAATAAAGTGTTTAATACTTGTTACTTTTAATGAGAAATCTAATATTAGAGGGATGTCTTCTAGCTTAACCAGATGACTCAATAATATGTGTCTTCTTACATCGATTAATATAGGGTAATATTTCTTTTTCCTATCTTTATTCTCAATAGTGCTTTATTTTGAATGTTCAATATATTTTTTTTTTAATTTTATGTAATTGTTTTAGTGGACATTGAGTGTTGATTGAAATCGATCTTATGAAGGAAATATTTTATTATCTAGGCCCATTGGAGAATAACATCAGTATAAGGCAATATATCATGAAGTTGTTTGACATGTAAGAATGTATCATTCATATTGAGGGTGTTGATATATATTTTGTTACTTATATAAAAGTTGTTTGTCTTCATTGATTATTAGGGTTATACAAACTAATTAGGCACAAATAGGAGCTAAGGTTTCAAAGGAAAAGTCAACAAATATCAAATGAATGACACTTCAGGTTGTTTACATTTGTTATGTAAGAATCAATTCATAATATTAATATTTAGTTATACTGATGTTTGCGTATCTTTTAGTGTCTAAAGCAACCTAACAATAATTATTGTGGGTATTATATTTGTTGATATATGAATGAAATTGTTGAATATTGTGAAGGAGGAATTATCCCATTTTTTTATGTATTGATTCCAGTTCTTATATTATCCTTAAATTTTGTGTCACTTGTTTCTAATTTTACTTTTTTGTTTTTGTAGTATTTTCCTAATTGTAACTAGAAACACTATTCTGACCATCAAACCATTGAAGTTGGGGAAGATTGGTGTCAGTATGCAATCCAAAGATGCTTATAGATTATAAGTTTTATCCTTCTGTTGAATTTGAAAGAGAACATGATCAAAATTTTTGTCATGATCAACCTACACTAGACTACCTAACATCATGTGTTAGATTATGTTTATATATTATTGTACACCATTTTGGTATATTTTTAGAATCTTTTTGTATTCAAGTTAATTTGAAAAAAAGAAGAATATAAACACTCTGTATATTTTTTGGAATTATGGAAGTTGTTGTATTATTTTGTATCCAAGTTTGAAACACAACAATGTTTATACAATTTATCTAATAATTGGAACTGTGTTTACTAGTGTAAAAAAATTGTGGTAAAAATGGATGAAAATAACCAGCAGATTTAAAAACAGAAAAAAAAGAAACTTATATAATCTTTATCTGACAAAGTGCTATATCAACTTACACAACATTTAGCTGAAGAAACGCTATATCTGCTTATACAACATTTATCTAAAGAAGTGATATATCTAGTTATACAACATTTAGCTGAAGAAGCACTATATCTACTTATACAAGGTTTATTTGCAGAAGCGCTATATCCCCTTATTTTTCTAAAGAAGCACTATATCTACTTATACAACATTTTTAAAAAAAATGTTATTTGAACTTATATTTCACCTACTTATACAACACTTAAAAAACATTATATAAGCTAAAAAAACATTATAAAATAACAAATTTGGCGTAGTCATGATTCTTATATTTTATTTTTTATTTTTGGGTTCTCATTTTTTCTTTTGAATCTGCTAAACATGTATGGATGTGGCACTACATTGATTATTTTAGAGTTTAGGCTTCTGGGGTTTAGTTTACATTCTATACCTTTGAAGTTCATTTTAAAAAAGGCAAAAACATGTTCTTGATCTTGAATCTTAGTTTTGACCAAAGTTTTTTACTCTTAGAATTTTTAAAATATCTTTTACACCTGGAACTAAGTAAAGATATCTTGAATACTAATCATGGATAATTAATTGGACCTAGACCCAATTTTTTTCTTTATATAATGAAAGCGCATTTTGAAAATTATAAGGAGAAATCTTTTAGAAAATGCAAGCATCAACTTTCACATCTTTCTTACAACCTTAAGAACTTGACCTAATTCTTTAGAAATCTTTTTGCCTCCGTGAGTCCATTCAAGGCATCCATTTGATCAAATGAAGTTGGCTCTAACACTTAGTGCTTGATTAGTTTGATTTTATTTTTTAGTTTTTGAAAATAGTTTTCAAAAACTATTTTTAGGAGGAAAATAAAAATAAAACTTGCTTGGTAAGTGTTATTTGAAAACTGTTTTAAAGATGTAAAAATGGAAAATCTTGTTCATATTTATTAAAATTTCATTAATGAAAAGAAAAAAACAACATATTCTGATTGTATTTTGAGTTTTAAAAAAGAATAGAAAACTAAAAAACAAAACTACTTTCAGTTGATCCTATTTTTTAATTCTTAAAAACTAAAAAACTAGAACTGTTTTCGAAAATTGTTTTCAAAAAATACTACCCAAAAGAGTTTTTTAGTTTTTAAATACTAAAAAACTAAAAACAATTTTATAAAATTATTGCCAAACAAACACTCAATCTTTAAGATATTATTCAAGCAACCTTGATTAAGACCCCTGTTAGACATTTTATTGTGATATGATCTTAATTCTCAGTTGACACAATCCAGTATGGTTGATCTATCCTTTACTCTCTTAATTTGCTTATTGTCTGGGGTAGGGTTTCCCAACGATTTATTTAGCTAGTTTTGGATGAGGTCTCGAATAGGGTTTTCTAGTAAATCCTTGTGATAGAGTTTCACAAGGTGGTTTGAATTCTAGAATAGGTTTTCCCAGTGGTTCTTTTTTATAGGGTTTTACAAGGTCATTTGAATTTTGGGATAGGGTTTCCTAGTGGTTTCGTATGAGTGTTTCACAAGGTTATTCTCTTGTAGGGTTCAAGAGAAGACTAGCTATTGGCTTTGCCTCTGCATATAGTATTTGTACTCCAATCTATAATAAAAAGGGTTTGACTCGAGTGGTCAAACTAGCATTGAACGTAGGCCAAAGTTTTGGTTGAACCAATATAAATTTTTTGTCCTAATTTTCTCTCTTCTTCCATACTTGAGTTGATTTTAATTGGTTCTTCTACAAACTTTCTTTAATTGTGGCGTTTATAAATTTTTTTATATATTAATAGTAACTCCATTAACACTCTTATTTTTAAGTCATTAAAACCTATTTATTTGGAAATTCATATAACCCTGGTAAATATTCTTAACTTGAATCATAACATAAAATTCTAAACTATCAATATTTGTGCATTCCAACATTACCATCTACATTGTAAATTTGTGAGACATGTCATTTTATTATTAGATTTTGGGTGTCCGAAAACTAAGTATCCTTTCAATAGTGTCTCACAATATATATTTTCACTGCTATTATTGACTACTTGAAAGGAGTTTGATTTTCTAAAGGCTTATGATTTATTTGAAATGATTTTTTTAATCAATAACTTTTTAAAGGAATCTATTCAACCTCCTTTCTAAATTCTCAAGTGGGTCCAACATTTCATAGTTTAGTTTAACAAAGAAAGTTGAACTTCTCTTCAGAATGTCACAATTATTACAAACAATCTAAGACAACAACATCCTATCAGGTCAAGGCAACTCATCTTTTTAAGATGATCAACCTTTTGAAATATGTTAGAAAAACTAATGTTAAAATTAAAAAGTCAAACACAAAAGAAAGTTGGAGAAGGCTACCTATTAAGTGCATAGTATTGCACTCTACGGAAAACGTGTAAATGTATGTATGATGTGATAGCTCGATGTTCCTTTACAATTGCTACATGCATCTAACCTCTATATAAAGGAAGTTCATATATGAAGAATTAGGATGATTAATGAAAATATTCATAAAAGCACATTCTTCCTCTCTACAACGTTCTTTATAAAGACTAGTGCAAAAACTTAGTTTGTGATTAAATCTATGTTGTAGTTAGATAGTGAGAGAATACTGGATATCATTCACCTAGTGAAGTTATCTTTGTGAGAGAATCTTGTAGTTCCTTTCTAGTGAGAGTTGTTTTCTGTAACAACTTTTTTTATAACCTTTTAGTTAGAAAGCCAAGAATTACTAGTGTTAAAGAATATTATGTTTTTCAAACTCAAAGAAGTTTAAGGGTGGAACTACGAATACTTCTTGCTAGAAAAAAGTGGACATAAATGTTTTTGTTGTATATCAATTAAACGAATGGAACTTCCAAAAGTTGCTTCAAAGAGAATTGAATGTAGTTTAGTCAAGAATTAACCAATATAAAAACAATCTCTTACAACCTTTTAGTATAACACTTTTCTTTCCTTGTCTGGTTTTGTTTTGAAAAGTTTTATAATGCCTTTTATAAACTTGGTTTAAACAATAGAATGTCTTCTAGACCGTTTAAATAATTTTAGGCTCTCATTAAGCTTCTTAAGAGAGTGTTTTTGAAAAAAATTACTAAAAACTTTATATTTCTCTGTAGAATGTCAAAGAAACACCAAGTTCTAATCACATAACCTTTCTTCTACTAAATTGCATTTCTGTTGAGGAAGTTTCACCTATGATTTTTCGTAATTGATAAAGAGACTTAAAGAGAATTAAAAAATTTGCAAAATATGATGTAAATAATTTGTTTCTTCTTTAGTTTCCCTATAAAATAAAAAAATTCGTCAATAAAAAATGTTTGCGAGATATGTGATCCTCTGTGCACTTTCACTCCATGGATAATAGTGGAAAGGCCCTCCGTGAATAATGATGTGTTTGTTGATTGCGAGATATGATGTAAACCTTTTTTGTTGATTTGGGAATTTTTATAATGATGTGTTTGTATAATTTTGTGTTGATTGCTATTGGTTTGGACTTGCATTGACGTTTGGATGAGATTTTAGTTCTTTGTGAGTGATTTGAAAAATTACAAATTGTATACATGTTGTTTGGATTACGTAATTTTTAGGAAGACACACATCACATAGCTATGGAAAATCTCACACGGGTGTGAACGAGATAGAAAATGAGAATATGCATCAAGAGTTTTCTCATAAAGCTATAAAAAATCTCCATAAGACTCTAAGAAAGATACTTAAGATAAAATTTGATTATCATTATTTGTAATTTGTTATTGTTTATATATTTATTCAATGGACTTACATCATTCTTAAACCAACCTAAATGCTTCTGTTGTAAAAAGTGCAACATTTTAACAAGATATTTCTCTCTCCTAAATATTAAACCTTAATTCAAACATCACATTATAAAAAAATGATTACAATTTTTTTTTTAAAAAAAAGGCGAAATTTATTCAATAATAAATAAAAAAGTGTGATTGTTCTCCTTTATATAAATATATTCATGGCTCAACGGACAAGTATATAAAAGCCCTTGCCCCATCCAATAGATAATTATCATAATATCTTTTTAATACATAGCTTTGGTTGTAATTTCCACTCAATAAAGGAAAATGAAGCTCTTTTGCGATAGGTTTGAACTCAATCACAGATTCTTCAAGGCATCAAACCATGTTTTACCTTTGAATACCATTTAGTTTTTCATCAACTAGATAGAACAAACTACAACTAGGTAAATAATAAGAATTGATTAAGTGGAAAAGTTAACATGAGAGAAGAGAGATGTTGCAAGTTTGAACATTTTTACTAACAATACTAACACACTAAAAACTAATAATTAAATTCAGCATCAAAAGTGATTTTTCATACACATAAAATATTTAACTAGCTTTTCTTCCAAGAAAAATCTTTTTACTTCCTTTATTTTTAGTTTCAAGATCTAACAGTGAGTAAAAAAAATAGATAGTGGAGTAGAGTAAAATGAAATTGAATGAAAGTTGACATTATATTACAAAAAATTATGGAGGAAAATTAATATAACCCTAATTAGGATTAATCTATGAGGCAAAGGTGAAAGCAAAAGGGATGAAGTGGGAGGCATCAATGTCTAATATTAGGATTATTATTATTATAATTGTAGTTGCTGTTTAAGGTATGAATTTCAAGTGTCAAAATTTATACTATTATTATTATTATTATTATTATTATTTTATTATTTTATCTAATTATATACTTTTACATATTGAGATTATAACGATACATCATCCATTTACAAAATTTATATTATGATTATTTATTTTTTCTAATATATATTTTATGTGTACATTGGTGATTATTATTTACATAAAAATATTTATTTATATTAGTGTATTTTATTATTAAAATATCCCTTTAAATTTATTATTTCATTCTTTTTTTTAAAAAAATGGTTTGTGAAACATATTTTAAAATAAAAAATTGTATATATTCGTTAATTTTTATCATAAATTAGTTTTTAAAATAAGTTATTGTACATTTAAATATCATTAAATTCTTATTTTTATAACTCGAACAAAATATAATTTATAGTACATAAATTAAACAATGAAATAGATTTATCTACATACACAATAAGTTTGTTCTTGATTTATATTTTACATTATTAAGAAAAATAAATATTAAAATTATTTAAATTTTTATTTAGATTTCTTGATTTTCATGATGTTATTCTAATATATGAAATTGATAAAATATATTTTATATAAATATAGACATACATAGAAAATCATTTTTACCAAAATAAAAGTTATAACACATTTGTATTTGTGATACAAACACAATTCAACTTTATATAATCACTTTCATTAAATTACTCTTTTTCTCCACATTGATTACTCAGTTCAGGTACAGATGACAAAAAAGTCTGTGCCCGTAGATACTCGTAGATAAAATTCGCAAAAATATTCGCACGAATAGTATAAATGGGTATCCGTTATCTATGGGTACGGATTTTTTTTCTACCCGCTCCTTAACGGACACGAGTACGGGTATCATAGTATCCGTACTCGCGGGTACCCACTACCCGCTAAATTTTTTGGAAAATAAATCAAATTAAAATATTAATTATCAAAATTCATTATATCAATCTTATTTTTTTATGAAAACTTCTTAATTAATAAAATTATTTATTATAAAAATTTTGATAATATAAAATAAAGATTTTATTTGTATTACATATTTTCTTATAATATATTATATTAATCTACTTTTAGATCTAATTAATCTTGTAGAAAATAGTATAATTTTATTTCTAGATATTCCAAAAAATAAATAATTTATTTGATAAAACTTCTTATTAAAAAAATATTTAATTTTAAAAAATTATTTTCTTAAAAATATCCATGGGTACCCATGGATACCAGCGGGTATTAAAAAAACCTGCAGGTATTTCTATAGCGGGTACCTGACAGGTTTTTAACGAATAACGGGTGACGGTTTGTAGCGGGTAGGGTGGCGGGTAACTACTATCCGTGCCCGCCCCGACCCATTGCCATTCCAACTCTTGAGGATAATTTTGAGAAAAAAAATTCATTATAAACAAATTTATTAAGATAGCCAACTTTCTTAATTTCCTGTTCATACTCTTATCAATGTTAAAAAGGGTTATGCGATAAGCAACTATATACTTGTAATTGTAAACACTACCACAAAAAAGGTTTATCCTGCACTTTAATGGTCCTGGAAACACTACTAAATTAGCTACCTTAATGCACCCGTCGTAAAAAGTGCAACATTTTAGCAAGATATTTATTTCTTCTTTCCTAATAATTGAAATTTCAATGTTAAGAAGATGATCATTGAAATCTAAACAAGTAAAAGCAACATTAATTCAAACACATGCATTCACAGACTCAACACTTGAAAGTCGTTTAATGAAAGGTTGGATAGTCGTCGTTTGAAATATTAGAAGTCTAATCTTGATCCAATGGATGGTTATAAATAAAGTAAATGCATATAATATAAAAACTGACAGCACAAAATATAGTTCCAAAATAGACAATGCAAAACAAACAGATTAACCATAACCAACATGAAAGTGTAACACCCATATAGTGTTTTAGAAAAATAATATATTAATAAAATATGTAATTTATATTATTAGACTTAAATTAATTTTTATTTGTGTTTATTAGAATAAATTAAGAATTTTTTTAAAAATAAATAAAATAAATGTGAGTGTAAACAATAAGATAGTATGATGGTAAAGTTTGGGTTTAATGTTAGAAAGTCCAATGCAATTATTAACCTAGAGTAATTTAAAGGAGTTAAAATATTACGCTTTAGTTTCACGTTTCTAACTGTGGAAGTTTGAGAGAAAGTTGTAGAGGAAACATTGTTGGGGGAGCTTGAGGAGCAACATTTGGCACTTGAGATCACATTTTTCACATATAAGATCATCATTCGAGGTAAAGGGACCAAGAAATTATCTCGCATGTGACATGCGTAGGAAAAATGGGTAGGTATGGCAACAGGTAGGGTGGCGATGGCTAATGCAATCCTTGATTGCTCCTCCCATGATCTTGCTTCTATGAGGTCCTCAAGTGGAGAAGATGAAGATGGTGAGGTAGAAAAGGTAAGGTTAAGGCGCAACTCTAATGGAGATAAGCCTATTATATTGAAGATTGCCATAAGGGAAGAAACCCTTGATAAAAGGCATGAAGGAAGAACTCTCAAAAGATAGAGAGAACAAGACACTCAAAGAAAGTGCTCTTACACAAAGTGTAAACTCTATTCATTCAAGTGCAAAAAAAACATACAAGGTGAGGTGGGTCATATTTATAGCAAAATGAGATGTCCAAGTTAAAGGAAATGATCATGTGTTAATTTAGCTAATGAAGCTAATTAACACATGATTAATCTTGCCTCAACCAAACATGCCCCTAGGTAAGTGGATATATGTTCCCTCTAATTCAAATTTGAATTTGAATCGGCCACCTAGGCGCCACCTAAGAGAGAGAAAGGTAATGGGCATCTCATGGAGGGAACAAAGGGTCCCTATTTGTTATTCATTCTTGGTTTGTTGCTAGTGAGGTATGAGAAACAAACAGGAAAGGTGTGGGAAGAAAACAACACATCCTCATGCTCCGAAAAGGCCCACCTTCTTACACAGACTCCGCATAAATAACTAATGACACCTCTAGCCTAAAATAAAGGGAAAATAGACCAAAATATGAGGGCCTAAAAAAATGCTAGTTACACCCACCAATATTCAAAACGTAAATACAACAACAAATACAAAGAAAGTAGATTATGGCCTAAATGTCTTCACTTCAAATAGGAGTTGATGTCTATCATACTCCTTCCCAGCCAAGTCTTCCTCTATCCTCCATGCCATGACCCTTGTGATATAACCCTTAGAAGGTAGCATTGCAGATTTGACCTCAAATCTGCAATATTCTCTTCCTCATCAACACTTGCAAAAGTAGATAAAGACATTAAAACTGGTGTTGACTCCATAAATCTACAATTTTCCTAATGTCATCAAATCCTAAAATTTGAGTACTCAAAGTGGTAAAGAAAGTATATCTCCTAGATAGAGCATCAACTACCATATTTGTTTTTCCCTTTGCATTCCTTTTTTTAGTGACATATGGGAATGTTTCAAGGAATTCAACCCACTTTGCATTCCTTTTTCTAGCTTTCCTTGCCTTCTCAGATACTTAAATAACTCATGTCACTATGAATGCAAACGCCTTGAAAAGAGGTAATGTTCCCAAGTATAGAGGACCATTATCAAAGAATAGAACTCTTTGTCATAGATGGGGTAGTTGAGGAGGGCTCCATCAAGTTTTTCCTTGGAATAGGCAATAGGATGCCCACCCTGCAACAAAATAGCTCTCGCACCTACTCCAGATGCATTACATTCTAGCTGAAAGGTTTTAGAAATCAAGAAGAGCTAGAATTGGTGCACTGGTGAGCTTTTCTTTGATAAGTTGGAAGGATTTTTCTTGCTTCTCACCCCAAAGTAAATGAGTATCCTTCTTCACCAAATCATTGAATGGTGAAGCAATTATGGAGAAATTAAACACAAAGTGCCTATAGAAACTCAAGAAACCATGAAAATTGTTGATCTTAATCACACTTGTCAGGGTGGTCCATTCTTGGATGCTTTGATTTTCTCGGGGTCTTGTGCAATCACAACAAACCCTAAAGAGATGATGCATTCTTAGAATGCTCTCCTTAGGATCTTGTTTCAAGAGGCTCTTTTGTTGAAGAAGACGGTGATGAATAAGAGATAAAAGGTTGATGAAGGCGCTACTCTTTTAGGAGATAAGCCTTGGATGTAGAAGCTAACTACAAGAGAAGGAACCCTTGATAAAATCCATAGAAGTACTCTTAAGGTTTGAGAGAAGAAGACACTCTCTAAGAGTCTCACAAAGTCTAATTTGTATAAAATGATCAAAGGTTCTTACAAGAGTGATTGATAAGGTTATTTATAGAGGAAAGGTTGGACTTGGACGTCCAAGCTAAGGCCAAGTGGAAAAAGAAGAAAAAACCAAACAAGTCCCTAGAATTTAGGATCTATGTTCCCTTTAGTCTGAATTTGAATTTTGGAGGAAAGTGACATTGCACTTCTAAAATTCAAATTCAAATAAAAAGCAACAAGAACAACCATGTAGGAGAGAAAGAGTGATGTGGCGCCACTCTAAGGGGAACAAGGGGCCCCATATGTATCCTACATGCTTCATGTGTTGATTAGATTGGTTTTAGAAGCAATTAGGGTGTGGAAAGGAGAAATCACATCTCCAAATTCTTCTAGGCTAAGCCTAACTAATTAACACACCCCTCTAAAGGGACTAAAAACACCTCCTAGAGAAAATAAAAAACTATAGCCAAATTACAAAGCCTAAAATTACTAAAATACACTCATTCAAAATACTACATAAACTACACAATTTATTTACATAATTTTGAGACTATAGCCCTAAAGTCTTCATGAATCTCCTTCCTAACCATGTCCTCTCTCTAATCCTCCTACCCAAGGCCCCTTGCTAGGGAGGAATACATTAAGAGACCACACTCTTCACACAAAAGGTGTATTTCTCAATGTTTGCAAAGAAGTGGTGTGTCCTAAGAATACAAAAGACTTGCCTTAGATCTCTTAAGTGATCATCTAGGCACCTACTATATACAAGTATATCGTCAAAGTAAACGACACATAAATTTCCTAAAAAATTCCTAAGAACATGATTTATTAAGCGTATAAAGGTACTATAAGCATTTATGACCCCAAAAGGAATCACTAATCATTCATAAAGCCCAAATGTGGTCTTAAAGTGGTTTTCCATTCATCACCCTCTTTAATTCTTATTTGACGGTAACCACTTCTAAGATCAATTTTTGAAAAGATCTTAGCTCTATATAACTCATACAACATATCATCAAGCCTATGGATTGAATGCCTATACTTAATAATAATGTTGTTGATTGCTCTACAATCAACACACATTCTCCATTTGTCATCCTTCTTCAGCACCAACAAGACCTACACAGTACAAGGGTTGAGGCTTTTTTGAACCCAACTTTCTCTAACAAATCCTGAACTTGAGACTCAATTTATTTAGTCTCAAGGGGGTTTGTCCTATATTAAGGCCTATTGGGTAGGCTAGCACCAAAAATAAGGTCTATTTGATGTTTTATCACCCTTAGAGAAGGAAACCACTTAGGGATTTTCTTAGGAAATAGATCATCAAATTCTTTTAGAAGAGTTTGAACTAGTTGTGGAAGAGACTCAACCTCAAGATTTTTGGTAGTGCAAGATGGCGCCTCTTTGCAAAGGAGGAGATAAGAGGGTTTGTCAATCAAGAAAACATCTTTTATATCTTCTTTGGTTGCAAAATGACTTCTTTTCCTAACAACCTCCTTGGAAGGGGAACTACCTTCAAACTAAACCTCTTTACCTCTTTCAAGCTTTAGGGGTGAAACTTCCTTTTTTTTGCATCCATTTTATACTTCTTAATTAGTTGAGCCTCTACCACCTGTGAGGGTGTAAGAGGATACATCTTGACCTTTCTATCCTTGTGGGTGAAGATTACCTCATTAGACATGATAGATGGCATTCTTATCAAATTACCATGGTTTCCTAACAAGATATAGACAACTTCCATTGGAACAATATCATATATGATTTCATCCTCATATGTTCCAATGGATATTATCACCTTAACCTGTTGGTTAACCATCATCTTTCCTTTCTTATTGAGGCATTAAAGCTTATAAGGTTTAGGATGGGGAGTCGGTGTTAAGGGTAGTTTTTCAACAAACCTTGAGCTACAACAAGACCCACTATCCACAGTGAGAGAACATGTCTTGTTTAAAACCTTACATCTTGTATGAAAGATGTTATCTCTTTAGGATTGATCTAGGTCAAGAGGTTGATTTCCAAGAAGCCTTCTAACCATTAGGAGGTCACCTTCACAGGGATAAAGCTCAACCATGCTATGTTCAGGCTCATGACCCCCTTCTTCCTCACTCTCACTAGAGAAGAAAGGTGAGTTATCCTCACCACTATAAATGTCTTGGCCCTTGTTGGCATGGTTTTTATAATGGGCATTGGTGTTGGTCCCAGGGGTAATCTAGAAGAGAGGGAGGGTTGAATAGATTCATCAATTATTTTTTAAAAATTTTTCTGTTCAACAGTATTAGAGTATTTTAAAAAATAGCCCCTTTTTAAAATTTTCAAAATCTACCTTTTTTTACAAAAACGGGTTTCCAAGAATTCAACCCTTTAGGCAAGGCACCAATCAATTCAATTTCTTCAATAATGATTTCAAATAAAGTAGCTAAGAACCTTGACAAGAATTATATTTAAAGTAATTCAAGATCAAAAGGAAAGAGTAGAAAGAAATAATAAAAATGAAACCCACAAAATATGGGTCAAAAACCTAAATTTAAAATCAAGTAATTATATGTCAAGAATTAGATCTACAGCAAGAAATCTAAATGAATCAAACATAGCTGCAAAAATCCAAATGTTAGTGCTCCAAGAATTCAATAAATATTGAAATAAAAGAGTATATGGAAGGGAGAATCTGCACAGTGATTTATATTGGTTCAGTCCAACTGACCTACATCTAGTACATACACACCACACATACAGATTTTAATCCTGGAAAGATTTAATTCACAAAAGAAGAGGCTTCCTCTTGCACTCCACAAAAGTTTGTTACACTGTGACACCCCGTCACTCACAACGCCTCACTTGTAACCCCACTGCAAGATTTTCCCACAATCTCAAGAACACCTCAAGAGATTGATAACCTAGTGCAAAAAAACAGATAAGGTACAAAACAATATCACCTAATGCGAAAAATACCCAAACGGAAAGATTAGAAATCAATAGAGTCTCTTCCTTGAATCTTGAATTGGAAGCACTTTCAAACCATCAGAAATAGGTATGAATCTTGGAGAGAATTCTTAGAAATCGTATGTGAGAAGCAAGCACTCGATTCGACTAATCAAAAGTTGTTAAATCTGTTTTCAAAATGTTTTTATATCAGTTTTTATGCAGGATAATCGATTACCCACTTGATTACCTGATATCATGCACAAAATTAGACCAAAGTGTTTGTTCTCAGGAGTAATTGATTCCTGAAATTAGGTAATCAATTACCACAAAGAGCATCAATTTCAATTCACAAAAATTCTCGCAGGGTAATCGATTACCATTTTTAGGTAATCGATTACCTTACCTAAAAATCCATTTTTGAAGCTTTTCCAGTACAACCCAACCTATGTAATCTATCCAAAACCATCACAAACACATTATCAAGCCTATCTAAAACACACAATATAAGTACCACACCTATAAATGTGTTTGGTACCATAAAATTGATTTAAGAGCAAAACAAAGAGAGAAAAGCAAAACCAAAATTTCATTAGTCTTTAATGTGTAGTTCCTTTTGTTCCAACAATTGGAAATAAGATACTTAAAGCATTTAAAACTACTAGTTTTAGAAGTAGAGCTAGTAAGGGGATTGTCTCTATTATGCAATGGTTTATTCTATTTGAGTGATGGTTTGGGTGGCTCCTCTTTAGGGAAACTCTTATCAAATAGCTCTCTCTCATAGTAAGAAAGGATATGTCTTCTCCTCATAACCCCTTGAGATCATTCCAACATTCAAAAAGGGGGTTATGATGGCGAAGCCTATCATTAACAATTGTCGACCACCAATACACGGCATGCCCTTGGAAGCTAATGGTTACCAAGGAAACTTTTAGCTATTCACTTGAAAGCATTTGAAGAGTTATTCTATCTTCATCTCCCAATCAAGGTAGCTTAAACACCATCCTTTCCATGGAAAGTAGGGAGGTCAACATTTTGCTCCTTAGGTTGTGGACCTATATCCTCTCCTAAGTCTCCTCTCTTCTTCTTTTTCTCTTCTCTCCCTCTCTTTCTCTTCTCTCTTTCTCTTTCCTTTTCTTCTCTCTTCCTCTTTTCTTTTTCTTCTCTCTCTTTTCTTTCCCTTTTTGTCCTCTCTTCTTACTTCTTTCTCTTCTTTCTCTTTTCTCTCTCATATCTTTCTTTTTCTTTCTCTTCTCTCATCCTCTCCTCTCTTTCCCCTTTCTTTTCTCTCCCTCTTATCTCTTTCTCTTTTTTTCCTTTTATTTTTCTTCTCTCCTACTCTCTCGTTAATTTATTTATTTTCTTATGATGATCTTCTCAACCCTTCACGCTCTAAACTCATGAACAAACCTATCAAGAGTGTTTACCTTAGGTAAGCTCTCTTGGTTCACACGCTTGTTACTAGAGGTGCATGAATCCATTGAGATGTGCAAAGATGTTTAAGTTTAAGGTTGGCCAAACAACACAAGATCACCCTTCCCTCTTTTTGTGTTTTATCAAATAAGATGAACAAGAGACTTTGGAACTCAAGTCATCTACTAAAACACAAAGCAACTAAAGAAAAAATTAAACAAGAATATGGTCCTAAACCTGCACCTAAGCTATGAAGGGGTCTACCATTTCCTTCTTCACACCGAAAGCAAAGAATCTAATAAGCTATTACACACAAAAAGATGTGACACTTATGGGCATCTAACAGCTCTTTAAAAAGGTTGGTTTATACAAAGAATTAATGAAAAAAAAAATAAAAGTCTTCACTCCAAGCTCCTTTCCAAGTGTATCACTACTTGCCTTGCTTCTCTTCTTGATCAAGTCCTTCCTTAGCTAGTTCAACTCTTCCTAATGTGCTACCCTTGTGGAAGGCCTCCAAATCTAAAGCTTCTCTACAAAAAGTGGCACATCATCAAAGCAACCAAGAATTGCAAGAGTAGAAGAAAAGTAAAACAAGACAATGTACCAAGACAAGAAAGATTAAGATAAAGACAAACTAGAACTAGAGGTAATGAAAGGAAATAAGCACTACTAAAAGAAATTTCTAGAAAAGTACTAGAGTAGATTAGGGACTAAAATGCAAAAGGACACAATATTTAAACAAATCGCACCACTCAAACAAGCTATGGTCAAGAGCTACTAAGGACTAGTTCAAGGAAATTCAACCAAATTGTAGCACTCTCTTTGAAATTTTAATTTTCTATTATGTACAGCAACTTTTGGCTATTTTAGCTTTACACTTCTTTTGAACTTTTGATTTTTTCTTCTATTTTCTTTTTACTTCCCTTTGTTATTTTTATACTTTTTAGATGAAACTAATTACTTTTTAGATTTTCCTTTTTTTGAGTGGAAGAGTGGTGTTATTCGCTTGAACAAAATTGTAAGGCAAGGCACAAAAAAAATTGAAGTAAGGTGCAATCCAAGAAAATGCAAAAAGCTCAAGTGCGCTATAATTAGAAGTGACTTAGGTAATGTATTTAGAGTATTTTGTTGTGTTTTTGGAGCTTTCTTGTTTGCACAAGTCTTACGCTCAATTCACGCCCAATCTCTCACAAAATTCCAAGTAAGGAATCACTTCACACTTAGCATAACAAGGAGCTACAACTCAAATTTCAAGAACAACAAGCAAGGAAGAAATTGAGCTATATTTTTTTGAAAAATTTTAGTAGAAAATGCTTAGAATAAAAGCATTACACAAGGCTTACCCAAGAGAATAGGCCTCCTAGATGCTCAATTTCACAAGAAAGTTAACTCACTTTTTAGGAAGAACAAAAAAATTTAAAATAAGAAATTAATTGGACAAGTAAAGGACTAAACAAGACTTAATCTAAGAAAAAACTTAAGAGTAAAAATGAAATATAATATGTTCAGAAAAACAGAGAAAAAAAAAGTAGAAAATGCAACAAGAGGACCTAAAGTGAGTCCAAGGTACTCAACCACATGTGTTGCTTAATCCACAAAGGTTATATGAGAAACCCTCTTAGGAAACATCACTAAGACTAGAGCAATACTCAAAATTAGCAAGGCAGAAATAAGAGAAACCTACAATGAGATTATATGATTCAATTGAAGGAACTAGAAAATTGAACTGAATTTAAACAACATGAACATAAATGCATAGAATTTAGAAATTCAAAACTACAATAAAACACAAACAAGACAATTAAGATATTCATTGAGACAACACAAATTAAGCTAAAGAAGATACAGAATTGAGATGAAGAAGATGATACAATTTGGAAATTAGAAAAAGAAAAGTAAGAAGAAAAGCCTCTAGGAATATGGCTCTAGATATCACATGAGGAATCCTTGATTTCTCCTTCCATCATTTTACTTCTATGAGGTCCTCAAGTGAAGAAGATGGAGATGATGAGGTAGAAAAGGTGAGGTGAAGGCGCTACTCTAATAAAGATAAGTCTAGTCTAGTAAAGCTTAGCATAAGGGAAAGAACCCTTGATAAAGGCCACGAAGGAAAAATTCTCAAAACAGAACAACACCCTCACATAAAATGCTCTCACATAAAGTGTAAACTCTATTGATTCAAGTGTAAATAAAATACATGGTCAGGTGGGTCATATTTATAGCAAATTAGAATGTCCCAGTTAAGAGAGATGATCATGTGTTAATTTAGCTAATAAAGCTAATTAACATACGATCAATCTTATCTTAACCAAACATGCCCTTAGATAAGTGAATATATTTCTCTCCAATTGAAATTTGAATTTGAATTGCCACCTAGGGGCCACCTAGGAGAGAGAAACGTAATTGACGCCTCATGGAGGGAACAAGGGGCCCCCATTTATTACTCATGCTTGATGTATTGCTAGAGAGGTGTAGGAAACAAACAAGAAGGGTGGAATAAAACCACACGTCCTCATGCCCTGAAAATGTCCACCTTCTTGCACACACTCCACATAAATAACTAATGATACCTCTATCCTAAAATAAAGGGAAAATAAAGGCCTGAAAGAATGCTAACTACATCCACCAATATTCAAAATGTAAATACAACAAAAAATAAAAAGAAAGTAGACTATGACCTATATTTCTTCACTTCAAATAGGAGTTCAGGTCTATCATATCCTAGCCAAGTATTCCTCTATCCTCCCTATCATTGCCCTTGTGATAGGACCCTTTAAAGGTAGGATTGCATCAACAAATATGACCTAACTAGCATGAGATTTATATCTTCATCCCCGTCTTGATACCCAACTGGTATGAGATTTATGTCCTTATTCTCGTCTTTGTTGAGTATCGGGTATGCCTATATCTGTCCTATACCTTAAAAAATTATGTTTTTAATAAAAAATAAATTTATGAATATAATAATATTAATTCAAAAGTTATCAAATAAACACAAAATTTGTAATTTGTTAATTAAATGTCTAATGTATAAAGGGGTAAAGGCCTTTTCCCAAATTGTTTCAGGATGCTTAAATTTCATTTTGGTAGACTTATGGGAACTGTTAAAGAAAGGAGGTGCAAATAACATGTTGCCCTTACTAAGTACATTCCACCCTTTTTCTTTTCTTTTTCCATTCTTTCTTCTTTCTTATTTTCTCATTCTTCTTCATCTTTATTGCACCACTTATTCTCTCCCACATCACCATTTTTTGATCCTTGCATGGCCAGCTTCTCGTTGACGGACTCAAACGCAATCTCTTCCATAGCTCCTAATTCTAAGCAATCACCGTTGTATGTAAACCTGATCATGAATGCTTGAACCATTTTTCATTCATTTCTAATCCTGTTGTTTTCGTTGAAAAGGGAATTCCTTTGAAAACTTTAAATTCTTAGGTTCCTGTTGAATTTGGGTTTCCTTTTAGGTTTTTGAGAAATTTCTTCGAGTCGATTCTGCCCTTTTTCTGTTGAGTAGACTTTTGAGTTGAGAAACAAGTAAGGGAAGCTAAATTTGTGCTTTTAAGTTGAAGAATTATAATTTAATGATTGTGAGATTGATTGAACTTTTGAATTGAATACGGTGCTTATGTGAAATTAGTTATGCTGGTAGTGTTGATATATGATTTTTTGTCCTTTGTAAAGTTTGAGAAGTTGTTGTTTTGATGTTGATTTTGATTAAATGGGTGAATTGGAATTTTGTTGTGTATTATGAGAAATTGATGTCAAATGTTGAATATGATGTTGATCATAATTATGTTGTAATGCATAATGTTGAGGAGTATGTTGAACCTGTTGAATATGGTAGGTTACAAGTGGTAACTTAGCCTTGGTTGTGACCCATATGTTGATATATCAGTGTTGAACATTGAGTTATTGACACTAATAAGGTCAATGTAAGTATTCCACAATTGGGGGTACACAATTGTTTTACATTGTTGTTCCGATACTCTACAGTTGGGGATACCTAAGGAGTATACTTAGACAACAATTGTATGTCATAAGGATTAAATAGACTCTAGGCAACCATGTTGGATAAGTATACTGAGAGTTCGATTGGTTGTTAGATGAGTCAAGTAGACTCTAGACACCAATTATGAGAGGTCTTCAGCCACCTTCAAGTCTAACTCAATAAAGTCATTCCGGAATGCACTAGTTGAAAGTTGTGACATGCTTATGCTTAAGGGAATATAAGTGTGGTTGTTTAATATAAGGAGCTATGTGTTGATTTGACTAAACAATGAAATTGTGCAACTTTAATTCTTTATGATTATTATGATGTTACTTGCTTACCCTTGCATTTATTTTAGTATGTTGTATGCCTATGATGATCGTGCTTTACACGAGACAAAATAGCCATGATGAAGCTAAGGGGAAGGATGCATTAAAGTGAAAGATGTCAGGCAGTGTTATGAAGCTTTAATGATGTCATTTTGATGTTAAATATTTAAATAGAAGAGTTATGTTAGAAATGTCGTTGGTTGAGTTTATGAAAAATTGATTATGTTTTGTATGAAAGTTTATGCAGGCATGTTGTACTAAGGTAGCTAAAATATGTTATATATGTTGAACTTGATAGTAATTGAAAGGACGAATGATGTCGTGATGTGTAGTTATTTGTTAACAAGTTTTAGTTGATTTTAGCAGCAGAGGTTTTGCTATATGTAGGGTCTCTCTGAGTGGTAGGTCTCGCCTAGCGAGCTTGAGCCATTGTTAGACATATTTTTTAACTTTGCACCCAGCGAGAGGTCTTTCTCAACGCTAATTACACTCTATTTATAGGTGTTGATTGGGTTGGGTGACTCGAAGATCCAATCCAACCCAATCAGATTGGGTTGGAGTTTTCTTATGATTTGGTAAAACCTGACCCAACCCAATCAAGCACCAATTCACTACGGGTTAGTGACAGGTTCTGTAAGTTGAACCCGAGACCCATCCCAACCCAACCCGACCATAATATTAAATTATTATAGATTATTATTATTTAAAATTATATGTTTTGTTATTATATATTACTTTAAATATTATGTTTTTGTTAGTTTTGATAAATTATGTAATTTGTATTTATTTGCATGGATTAGCTAATTGTGTTTACTTTTATTGTGGACAAATGTTTCTTTAGTTATTATTAATTGAAAATTTAACTGTATATTAATTTTAATTTGTTTTAGTTTTGATATGTAATTTGTAACAATAATTTATTGTTTATTTTTATATTATAATAATGGTATAATCTAGTTTTTAAAAAAGCTAATAACACAATAGTCTAAAATTTATTTTTTTAAAAAATATTTTTTTAAAACTGTGACTTAATTAACCCAACCAAACTCATGCAAAGGTGGGTTGGGTTGGGTTTAATAATAAAAAAGTAAAAAATCCAACCTAATCCAACCCAATATTTTATAATTATATTAGGTCTTATATTTGCCTAAACCTGACCAAACACAATTTGTGTTCACCCTTAACTCTATTTAGAAATAAACAGGGTTTTTGGCCAGTGACGTGTCTTGCTAAGTGAAATTCTTATTACTAAAATAATATGATACAGGATTCTTGATAGATAAACTGATTGTGTTGTGATGAAAATTTATTTTAAATTATATGCAATGCAAATTAAATTATATTAATAAATAGTATTAATAATTTGAAATGTTATATCACCTCACAAAATGACCAAAGTGTTGAATAGCTTGTGGGCATAGCAGAAGACGTACGCAGACACTTTAAGCGGGTATAGTTTACTTAATTGGTTATAGCTAAGGTCTTAGTGCCTTCGAGGACACTCTTTAACGAAAAGAGATAGTTTCTAATAGCACTCATATTTAAGCACAATCAAACTCATACGAGACCATAATTTTGCGTGATCCAATAAAATTATTTTTCTTGGTAGCTCGGACATGGCTGTTAGCATTACCTTTCTTTTAAACATAATTACTTATGTTTAATATCCATAAACTTATTATAATTTCAATATAGAATATAAGGGAAGCAGATCAATTCAAATAATTAATTAAAAGTTGATAAAAAAAATTAAGATTTTAGTAAAAGTATAAATAAATTTATGTTTACAAGAAATTATACAATTTAAATTTGTACAATGTAATCGATAAATTTTATGTACTTTATATTATATAATTTTATTTTAACATAAATTTCATAAAATAATTTATTGCAAATTAAAATCATTATTATATTTTAAAATAAAAAACTAATTTGTCAAGTAGAATATAAAATTAATATTTCCAAAGTATTAATAATTTTATATAAATTATATAAAAATATAATTACATGAACATAAATTATAAGTTAGAAAATTTGTAGAATCTTATTGAATTATTATTCTACATAATATTTATAATTATATTAATAATTATAACAAAAGGTGAAAGAGGAGAGAAAAGTTTAAAAATTTAACATTGATGTGAGGTTAGAGAAGAGAAAATAAGGTTTGAAAAACCGGTGGTGAGAAGAGACAGAAAAAAAGTTTAACCATTTGTTAACCGTAAATGTTGAATTAATGTGAGAGATAAATAGTTATTTTTTCTATATTAAATATAGTTTCACAAATGAGGTATTTGGTTATTTTGTCTACAACTTTTGATGTAGTTAGAACAATTTATTTTAGTTAATCTACTTGATGATTTATATATATATTACAACAATTACTTTTTTATTTAATAGTATATTAATTGTTATTAATAATAGAGGTAATTTGAATGCACCTCCTTAGATTTAATGTAATTCTAGATGCATCTCCTCCTTATTTTTAAACTACACAAACTTCTCTTATTTTTATGTACTCATGACAGTTCTACCCCCTCCTTCCAAAATGGTATAATATCAAACATAAATTTGTTACACATGTATCTCCTAAGTTTAGTATTATATTACACATATCCCCTAAGTTTTGTATGTTATTACAAATGCATCCTATATTTTGTAAACTTTACAGCTAGGGATGGCAATCATGCCCAATCCCGTGGGTACCGTCCTGTCCTCACCCTTATTTTGACAGGGAAAACTTGCATTGTTGGTCCCCACCTCGTCTCTACCCTTGTCCCCACCTAAAAAAATAGTAATGGGGACGAGGGTGAGTTTGTTGGTCCCTGCCCCATCTCGTACCCACCTCGCTCTGTTTAAATGTTAAATAAAATTCCATACATACATTTTTAATCTCACATGTTTGTGTACAAATCTACACCCCTGTGCATTATTAAAACTAGAATATAATTAATAACTTAACATATAATTTATTTATTAATTGATAAATTAAATATAAGTAATAACTTAATATATAATTTATTTAATAATTATAAATAAATTTATATTTAAATTATAAAGATAATATAATGGGATATCCGTGGTATACCTGAACCTGAAAATATCTTACGGAGATGAGGACTAGGATTAAAATTTCATACTCGCATCATTTATACTCGTCCCTACCCGTGCCCTCGCTCCACACTTTTCGAGGACGAGGATGGAGAGAGTCAAACCCACCCCCGCCCTGCCCCATTGTCATTGCTATTTACAACTAACACCCCTCTCATTTTTGTTGTCATACTGTTATGAAGCTTAAAAAACAATGATTCATTTTGCATTTGCACAAAATAAAACATAATAATCCAAAAATAAACAAAGGTGTTTCTAGTTTGAAAATGAGGGGGTACTACTGTAATGAATAGGTAAAAGTAAGGGAGGTTTGTGTAATTTAAAAAAGAGGATGTATTTGTAATTACACTAAACTTAAGAGGGCGCATTCATAATTACCTCTTAATGGTATTAGTAAATTTATCTATTAATTATTAGACTTAATAAATATACCTTCTTGAATAAATATAATAGTTAATATTATTTGTATAAAATTAACACATAGTATTTAATTAATTAATAAATATATAGTAGTAAATAATTATCTAGTGTTAAAATATTTTTCAAAACTTATTAAATAATTGTTTTTTTATTGACAGATGTTAGCTGTTCTTGTGTTAGCTTTTGTTAGAGAATGAATTTAGACCCGCGACCTCTCTCTCGTCCTTCTCCCCACAAGTGACCTTTGTCACTAGACCAACCTTGTTAAATAATTACTTAACTTATGTTTAAATTATTAAATCTTAATTAAATATATTATGATAATAAATATAGTTGATAATTTTATTTAAATGAAATTGATGTCAAATATTTAATTTCTTAACAAATATCTACAATTTCATAAAGGTATTTATTTAAAGTATTACATTGAATAAATGTATTAATTAGTATTAATTATTTAAAAAATAATTAATATTAGTTAAAGAGATACTGGTTTTGTCCTAGGGATGATAAAAAAGTTTACGTCTACAAATACTTGCAAATAAATCCTCGTGCAAATATTAGCATAGATAATTTAAATAGGTATCAACTGTCACCTGCAAGTACTTGTTTCTTTTACCGCTCTATAATGGGCATGCAAAAGTACAGGTACAGTACTTGCATATACGAGTACCCACTACACATTAAATTAAAATACTATACATTTTTATTTTGAAGAAGATAATATTTTTGTCAAATAAATCAACTTTAAATATTCATAATAAATTTTCATCTTATCAATGTTAATTCTCTTTTCAAGAAAAGTGCATTTATATTTTATAAAAATGTATGTAGTGCAAAGCTAAAATTCTATTTGTATTAAATATTTTATATATATTATGTTAAAATATTTTTAGATTCAATTAATCTTTTAGAAAATAATATAGTTTTATTTTGGGATTCTTAAAAAGTAAATAATTTGATAAAGTTTCATGTGAAAAATAATGTTTTAAAATATTTGTGGGTATTATGTGGAAATTAGTTAGGAAATGGATGACAAATTCAAATAAAATTATGGGTAATTTTATAAAAATAATATCAATTATTAACAAATTTAATATTACCAACTAAATTACTAATTTATTTGAAATGCGTTAAATAGGTAAAGGTGTCTTATACTTAGAAATGGAGGTAATAAATAATAAATATTTCATTTAGTAATATTAATTGTTTTATTAATATCTATGTAATAAATATTATTAATTTGATAAATTTAATTGTTGAAATTTAAATTAATTACATAAATTTTATGAGTATAATAAATTCAAGCTTTTTTACTATATATATAGACATCTAAAAGGAAAGTCTCCAAAGTTGTCTGATGTAAAATTTTAAACTTTGCACTATAAATCACATTATTTAAGTGATATTTATGGGAGAAATAGGAATTGGAATTAGCAATTGAGATGGTTAACATTGAGATCAATAACAAGAACAAGTGACATACATAGCGTTGAGTTCATCTTGTGTGAAGAAGTATCATAAGAACTCGACTTGAACTATGTTTACTATTCAAGAAGAGAAAAGAAAGACCACGAAGAGCCACAATGTTTACCTCAAATTGAAGATGCAAACTCTATCAAGATTATCAATGAGATCTATTTTGTGTTTCAAGTGTGTTTGTAAGTCAATCACAAGGGCCAACAACAAGGGTCATTTCCAGAAGGATCCAAGGGGAATACGCTGGAGATGAAGCCAGAATGTCCAAGCTCTTGTTCAACTCGAGGTTTCAAGAGTTTAATCCTTCTTTAGTAAATATTTGGGTCGTTAACTACCTAGTCATTCATTAGGCATGCTTAATGTATCTAAGCCCTGTTTAGGGCTGTGTATTGAGGATGTAGTGCTTTTGCAATCTAACTTAGTATTATTATTTGAATGATTTGCATATTGTTTTTTTGTAAAAAATGCCACTAAAAGTAGAAAAAAAATTTATTAGTTTTTGGTTCATTGGGGATGTAGTGCTTTTGCGATCCTCCATATGAAACCCTTTTAGTATTGTCATGGTATATTTCTTTTGGCAAGTGAAAATTTCACTATGATCCTATTTCATAACCTGTATTACCAAAATGAAACTCGCTAAGGAAAGGTTTATAGCTTCGAACACTTTAAGCATTCAAGCTTTAACAGCAAGGGATTTTAGAAGGGAAGGAGAGCCATGCCCATGGCCTCTTCCTCCTTGTCCCAATTTTTTTTATAATTATATATATTAAGATATTAAATAATAAAATATAATTAATAAAAAATATTACATTTTAGAAGTTTATTAAGTTATAACTACTTGTTTTCTTAGAATATATAAAGTTATTAACTTATGCATTGGCTGTATTTAAATAAAGAGTTTAATTAGTATGTATTGACAGTGCAAAAAATTATTATACTAACATTTAATCATATCTTTTCATTTATATGACTTTTAAAATATTAATTGATAAAGTCAACAAACTTATCATAAATTAAGAGTTGTATTTGAATATCAGTATAAAAAGTTTTACTGTGACGGTGCATACTAATTAAACTGTTAAATAAATTTGTAAATATAGCTTGCTAACTTACTCTCGCTTAAATATTATAAGTGGATGTAAGCTTGCTAACTTAAATGCAATTTTGATACTTTTATATTTAAAAAAATATTGTAGTACTTTATCTCCTATTTAAAAAATTAGATAGTTTTTAATTTTTAAATTTCTGAATTTTGATAATTCCATCAAATTTTGATTATTAACAAATTGATATTGATTATAAAATGAAATAAACAGACAAACTTATGTCACATCAGTATGTTACTAAGTTTGATCCACATAAGTTAATTTCTAAATGTTTGATACTTTTAAATTTTAAAACAAGAGAACCAAAATTATAAACTTTAGAATATCAAAATTATATTTAAATTAGAAAATTATATAATAGATATATAAGTTAGTTACTCCTTCTATACCATGACCTAGGATCCTAATTAAGACATCTCTTCTCCTTTAATTTGAAACCCCTCTATCTATACATGAATCTCCTCTTGCAATTAACCATTTCAAAATGTAAATTTTACATATAAATGATAAACTTTCAACCCTTCATGTGCAATCAATGCAAATTGTACCTCTAATAGGAATGTGATCAACATCGTGATAAAACAAATTATGGATTTCTAGAAGTTGCTTCCTTTTATTGGTTCCTCCTAACTCTCTTGACGATCTTCCATGAATTTGACATCTATAATCATAAGAATTTTTCCATTTGTTGATTGGAAAATTCTATAACCTTTCAAAGTGTTGTGCTATATCAATGAAAACTCTTGTTCAACCTTTTTTTTTATCTATTTTGTCCCTTTAATATTGTGCAATACAAGGAAACAAACAAAACCAAAGATTTTCAGATTTTTTAAATTTAGTTTGTACCGTAACCAACCTTCAAATGGAGTTTTTTGTTCTAAACTCAAGTTAGTAGACTATTTAGCAAACGTACAACAATGCTTGTAGCTTCTACTCCACAACTTCTTTGGAAGCTTTTTCATTCAGAATACATTTTGTCATTTCCATGATGCTTCTATTTTTCTCTCACTTGAACCATTATTTTTGGTTTTAAAAGATGGTGAGTTGATGCTCAATGCCAACTTCTTCACAAAATTTGTCAAAAGGAGACATTTGCATATTCTTTCCCATTATCTTATTGTACACAAACTACATCCACTTTGATTCCACACTAGTGTTTTATATTTACAGAAAATGTTATATAGCAACCACTATCTTGAATTTAAAGAAGAAAATATGGCATAATCATCAATACATGTAATATAGTATTTATTAATATTTAAAGATAATACTTTTTTAGGTCCTCCAACATTTGTGTATACTAGTTGCAATTGGTATCTTACTTCTCATCTTGTTTGAAGAAATGCTCTTCTAACAAGCTTGTCAAATTGACAAGCCATGCATTCAATCATATTGCCTTCAAGTACTGTAACACCTCTCACCAACGCATGTTTCTTCATGTAAAATAGTCCAGCAAGATTAAAATGCAGAGTCTCTTATGCTCTTCATCGCTCCATTACATTCGGAGTATACCTTCAAGTCTAATTCTCATCTTCAATACATCTTTGCGTTATTTTGTGTCTTTTATAAATCACCAATTGTCTTCAAATATGACTTTGAAGCCCTTTTCTAGAAGTTGTGCAACACTAAGCAAATTAATTTTGACCATGTCAGGCATATTTAAAATGGCATATATATACTTCGAATTTGTCAAGCTTTGAATAGTAATGGTCCTTTTTCCCTCGACTAAGATGAAATTACCATTTCTAATTTTTACTTTAGAAACAATAGTATTGTTAGGCTTTTTAAAAAGCTTTTGGTTGGTCATATGGTTTGTACAACTGCTGCTTATTAACAATCAGCCACTACAAATATATTTTGTAGGAAAGCAAGTTGCAGCAAAGACTTGGTCATCTTCTTGTTCCATTGTTGTCACGTTTGTCACCTTTAGTGTAGATTTGCAAACTCTCTATACATGTCCTATATAGCCACATTTTCTGCACTTCACAATTGGCCTCGACCAACATCTTCAATGAGAATTATTTGTCGTTTCGAAATGTGTTAAAGGAGGAAAGTCTCACCCTACTACTTGTTAGAGCCTTCTATTTTTTTGTTCTTCTATTTGTTGTTCTTCCAATCTTTGTTGTCTCTTCACTTTTGTGCTTTAATATGAAAAACACTCTACACTGCCTCCTCTTGACTCATCATTCTTCTTTTCTCTAAAACTTGCAAACATTTTTCTATTCTTCCATGCTAACTTTTTTATTCCTCCAAAGTCTATATCTTCGATCACTTTTTTGAATAGTGATAAGTATCTTTTGCATAATTCTTGCATCTAGAAGGTCCTTACTGAGATGTCACACTTTGTTCTCAACGCTTATAAGTACATCAGCATAACCTTTGATTGTTTATGTCTTCTTCATACTTTGCACCTTGAATCATCTAATCAAATTGACAACTCTCATGCCTTTGTTTTTACACAGGCCTGATATTATGATTTGATATACTCCCAAATGGTCTTGGGATACTTCAGTTCATAATTCAAATAAATAGTACTTTTAACATGATTGAAAAAATAATTATGGGTTGCTAGGATGACAACTCATCTTGAAGCATTAGATCCTTGAGAGGTAAGTTTTTAAAAATAGTCAAAGTTTTTTCTTAAAAATTATTTTTTTAATTTTTGGTGAGTTGGTCGACGGTCCGTTTAACTCATTAACCTGTGGTGGGCCAAATTCACTTTTTAAGCATAAAAGAACGGTAAGTCAGGTTGAGCCAACTTATTTATCAAGTGAGTCAAGATTGGTCAAGTTCAACAGGTCAAACTTAACTTTAAAAATATATGAAATCTATACCTATTAGTAAATATAACAATTAATATTTTTTAACTAACTTTTACAATAATGTCTTTACCAATTGATATATGTAGTCTATCACATATATACTTTAAAACATATTAAACTAAAATTATTATACTCAAAATAACACAGTAAATTATTTATATTGTATCACATAATTACAAAATATATTAAATTAAACCCCTAAAATTGTTATAACATATTAAAATAGCAATGTAATTAATAAATATTGAGTACCATATTTATTTTAGTAAATAATTGAATAAATGGGTTTAAACTAAAAGATATTTATTAAATACTAGCACATACCCGCCTTAATAAATGATGTTTTTTAACTAATCTTTCATTTGCCATAATTTAAATGTGATTAATAAATATTATATGGTGCTTCATTCCTTATTCATATTTGGTATTCAATATTTTATGGTATAGATTACATACATCTTTCATTTTCATTTTCTCAATATTTCTTTTTGTTTTTTAATTTTCTTATAAGGATAAAATTGGAAATGAAATGTAGACACCAAAAGGGTGAATTCTCTTTATATATGTTATAGATTGTGGAAAATATAATATTATAAATTATATATATAGATTATAGATAGTAGGACAATTATGTATGTTGGATATAAATTTTTAAAGTAGTTTTTCTCTTAAGATTATCAGATTAATCTAGTAGCAAAGTTCATATTGAAAAAATAGGGAAAGAGGTTGTAGGTTTGAATCTGATGCAATCCTACCTACCAAGGGCCCTCTCACTAAGGCAATGGTTAGGAGGATTGAAGAGGACTTGACCCAGAAAGACTCATCAAGATCCTAGCTCATGATGAAGATAGACATTTTAGGTCATAATCCTTAGTTTTCTTCTTGTAAATATTAATTAGTTTTTAATTCCCTTTTAGGCCACGTATTTCGGCTATTTTTAGGGTGTAAATAGCTTAGGAAGGAAGGTGAAGGGAGTAGAGGGCCTAATAACCCAAAGGAGTGTGAATCTCTTTCCACACCCCCTTGATTAGGCCATGACACTCTCTTACTTAAGGCTAGGCACCACTTTTAGTGTGCCTAAAAGGGATTAGTGCTCCTAATCCTAATTAGGCCCAAGTCCCACATTGCCTAGTTTTGAGTTCCTTGCTCCCTCTTTTGGGCTATAAATACAACTAGTCTCTCTTGTACATATTACACTTGATTGAATGAATTAAAACTCCTTTGAGTTATTATTCTTGAGTCTCATTTTGAGAAACCTCTCTCTTGAGGATTCTCTTCCTTAAAGCTTTTATCAAGGGACCTCTCCCTTGTGACAAGCAACATAAAATTTTTTACTCATCTTTCTCCTAGAAAGTGGTGTCAACCCTCCTCCATTTCTAGCCTCTCCATCCTCCATTTTCTTAGAGGAAGGAACCTTGTTGAAGAGATCAAGGGAGTGCATTATTTGGTATCAGAGTCATCTTCATGAAGGTTCATTTCCTCCTACTTCTCCTTAGTTTATGCATCTTTCTTTAGCTTTTTTCTATAGTTTTTATGCTTTATTTCTTGCTTCCTTTATTGTCATTTAAATTCCTTATTCTCTAGAAGTTTATGGTTTAGTTCTTGCAATTTTAGTTCCAAGCCTTTATTGCTTTCTAGATTCAATTTATTTTTTTCTATTGAATCTTTGTGTGTTTCCTTTAGGTTTGTTTCTTTAAATTTCTACCCATCTTTTTATTTTTTCCTTATTCTAGTGCTTACCCTAAGAGGATCATAGTAATGAATTCACAAAATTTGTGAAGGAAGCCACACAATTGTGGTCTTGATCCTTGGATGCACTTTTGCTTCTTTCATTTAGTGTTCTTGCATTTTAATTCTGTTTTCCTAAACCTATTTCTCTATTTTTACTGTACCTATTTCTCCGTTTTTGGGTCTTGGTTTTTTTCATTTTGAGTCACTTATTTTCAGTTTTAATCCTCCTAAGTTGTGTCTTAGATTAGTCATGTATTAGTCCTTATTTGTCTCTTAATTCTACATTGTTTTGCCTTTTAAATTTTTACCAAAAAATGTGTTGTGCTTCTAAAATTTGTTGTGATAAATCAATTTGGAATTGATCATATGCTCTTGATCATAATTCCTAGAGTCTACATGCTTTAGATCATAGCATGTTTCAAAAAATATTTTCTCAAAATTTGCTCAATTCTTCCTAGAGTCTTTTTGTTGTTGTTGTGTTAATAGTTTAAAGTTTTGTACTAGTCTTTGGTGAATTATTTTTTGCTGGCTGTTTTGAGATCATTTGGGCTGAAAAACCTTGAGAAATTGAGTTGGCCTAAGCTCATTAAGTATCTCATTTAGTGCATTTTTTGTTCACCTAAATTTACTAGTGCATCTTGAACTATTTTGCTTTCTTGGGTTTGCACTTGATTTCAATCTTTGTGGCTGTTTTCTTTTCCTTTTTTTTCAAGCAAATTCTTCTTCATGCTCCTTATTATTTCTTACTTTCAAATTTTTTGTTGAGAGGTGCAGCAAAATATAAAAAAAAAGAAAAGAAAAGAAAAAGAGAATAAAGTGATAATCAAAAGAGAAAATAATTAAAAAAAAATGTTAGTAAAAGTTTTTTAAAAAAATATACAAAACCTTTTCGTGCACCACAACTTTGTTATTTGAATGAGTGCTTAAGATTATTAAAAAATTGCTTGAAATAGTGTATTTAAGATTCGACTATAAGCTTTCAAATTGTGCAACTCTTTGAATTTTGTTGAGTCTTTTATTTTTAGTCCATTCTATTCTAGTGCTAATCTAGGATCCTTTTGTGTTCCATCTTTCTATGTACACCATTTTTACTTGCTTGTCTTCTTTGGTTATCATTGTGTTTGTCTAAATGATTATTTCCACTTTGATGTTTATCTCCCTTCCTTGAGTTTTCCTTTCTTGTTTTTACTGCATTGAACTCTCTTGGTTTCTCTTTGGGAGTGCCACTTTGTTGAAAGGAAAAGAGAGGTCAAACCAAGCTTTCCACAAGGGAAGCATCTTGAGGTGTCTTGAAGCAAGTTAAGGAAGAGATTCATTCAAAGGGAGCAACACCACTCTGAGAGAGGCAAACACTTGGAGTAGAAAGCAACCTCAAACATCAAGCCTTTTGTTTCTTTTTGTTTTTAATTAGGTGTAAATTTTAAGGCATTTTAATTGAGGTGTTGGATGCCCATAAGGGTCACCTCTTTGATTGTAATAGCTTTTAGTTTCTCATTTTAGGTGGGAGAAGGAATTGGTACCCCATCTCTCCACCTTAGGTGCACGCCTTTAGACCCCTTACTTTTGCTTTAAATTTCTTTTATTTGCTTTGAATCTTAGTGTGAAAGGATTTTGAGTTCCAAAGACTCTTAAGTAATTCGCTTAGGTAGAAAACAAAACAAAAGAGTGAGGAGTGTTGCCCTTAGGTTCTTCCCAATCACTTTCAAAATGAGTTCACACACATCTAGTAAAGGTAGTGTAAATCAACAAGGTTCTCAAAAACCAACCAACATGGATAAGTTTGTGAGTGAATTTAGGGAGTGGAGGGTAGAACAGAGAAAAGAAAGAAAAGAGAGAAGAAATGAGGCATGAAGAGAAAGAAAAAGAAAAGAGAAAAAGAGAGTTAAGAGAAGAACAATGAAGAAAGGAGAAAGAACATGAGAAAAGAGAGAAAAAAAAGAGAGGAGAAAAGAGAAAGACAAGAAAGAGAAGAGAGAGAAGAAAGATGGAGAGAAGAGAAAGATAGAGAATGACGAGAAAGAGAAGAAAGAAGGGAAAAAGAAGAGGGAGAGAGGGAAGAGAGAAGAGAAGAGCATGAAAAAGAAGAAAGAAGAGAAGTTAGAGAGGCATAAGTATAGGTCCGCTTCTAGTGAGGTAAGTGGAAGTGAGGGATATGAAAGACCTAGGGTAAGGAGAGTGCAACAACATCATAACCAACCCCAAGCTCAACCTAGGGAACAAAAAGTAGACCTCCCTCATTTTCATGGGAAAGAGGATGTGGAAGCCTACCTTGATTGAGAAATGAAGGAATAGAAACTCGTTTGTTTTAATATAAGTGAAGAAAGAAAAGTTCCGTTGGCAACCCTTAGCTTCCAAGGGCATGCCATGTATTGGTGTACCTCCTTGGTCAATGAGAGGCGCTGCATTCATAACTCTCCTGTGGATTATTGGAATGATCTCAAGGGGGCTATGAGGCGGAGACATGTCCCTTCTTATTATGAAAGAGAACTTTTTGATAAACTCCAAAGATTAAAACAGTACAACTCAAGTGTTGAGGAGTACAGACAAACCGTGGAGCTTTTCATGATGAGAATAGGCGTCACTGAATAATCAAGGGCCACCAAAGCTAGATTTTTAAGTGGTTTGAACTCTGACATAAGAGACAAAGTTGAGCTCTTACCATATAATAATCTAGATGACTTAGACCAACTTTGCATAAGAGTGGAAAATCAATTAAAAATAAAAGGTGGAGCAAAAAGAGAATTTCCATCCTACAATTATGCAAAGAGGAACCTAGGCAAGGGAAGCTCTTCCAAGAGCTGTCCCAAAGAGGAACCATCCAAGCATGTGCATAAAGAACATAAACTCATGCATCATAGACACAACCCCCTGCCAGTTCTAGCAATAAGACTATTAGTATTAAATGTTTTAAATGTCTTGGGAGAGGCCACATTGTCTCTCAGTGACCCAATAAGAAAACCATGATCGTTTGTGGCAAGAGATTTTTAGGGAGAGTAACTCATCTTCCTCCTCTAGTGAGAGTAAGGAAGAAGGGGGTGATGAGCATGACATTGTTAAGATTAAGAAACTTTCATTTACATGACTTTTAAAGCATTAATTGATAAAATTAAGAAACTTACCATATAGAAAAGATTATGATTAAATATCAGTGTAAAAATTTACATGACTTTTAAAGCTCATAACCTTTCATTTACATGACTTTCAAAGTATTAATTGGTAAAATTAAGAAACTTACCATATAGAAAAGATTATGATTAAATATCAGTGTAAAAATTTTTACACTGACAATATATAAGTGTTTTTCTTATTTTCTTATAAGCTAATAAGTTTTATTAAAATAACATTTACATGAGTAGTGTTAAATTTTATTTTATTTGATATATTACATTTATTAAACTCAAACAATTAACAGCTATTATTATAACATTTAATTTAGACACATATGTATATATATTAAAACCATGATATTATATTAAAGTCTAGGGTATAAATTATTTTATGTTAATATTTTCTATCAATTATTTTATTATTAAATAATAATTTGAAAATATTATTTACAAATTATTTATATTATATCTTTTTAAAGGAATCCCAATATCATAATAACTTCTATTGAATTAACTTTAAATAATACAATATTATAATGAATAGATATTTTGCAGAAAAAAATTATTTTAATACTAATGATTTATTAAATATGTAGTTTAATATTTTTTTTCTGTGAGAGATATTTAGTTAAAGCTAATTAATAGGAATCGTATTAATGTTTTACTTTACCTAATAATAAAAATCTTAAACTGAGAAATAAAAATTATATATATATGTATATTAATCTTTAATTTAATTACTTAAGATATTTTACGGAAAACAAATAAATATAAATTTATTGATATTTTAAAATATAAAATAATTTGTTTAAATTATAATTTATCATAAAAAATAGTACATATTTCATTTTATAAAATATGTTTTTTTTAAAAAAAAAAAGCAATGCAAGTAACAACTTAATGAGAGTCTAGTAAGATTAAAAGAACAAAAACATATTAAAAAAGAATATTCCATCCATTCCAAAATGTTTAAGCTTAGTACACAATAGGAAAAAATATATATATTCATTAATTTATTTATAAACTAAAATATTTCTATATGGTGGATTTAGTGTTTGTTTGACAACACTTTTATAAAATTGTTTTTAGTATTTAAAAACTAAAAAATTCATTTAGGTGGTATTTTCTGAACACAGTTTTTGAAAACAGTTTTGGTTTTTTAATTTTTAAAAACTAAAAAACATGAATAGCTAAAAATAGTCTTATGCTTTTCATTAATGAAATTTTAATAAATATGAATAAATTTTTGTTAATCTTATATCTTCAAAATAGTTTTCAAATAACACTTGTTAAATAAGTTTTTTTTTCTTTTCTTCCCGAAAACAGTTTTTGAAAACTATTCTTAAAAACTCTTTTCAAAAACTAAAAAACAAAACAAAACTAATCATGAATATGTTAATTGATAGTTGACGAGTAATTGACTTGGAGACCGTAAAATATAATGCATTATGAAATATAAATAGGAATATAATTAAAAAAAATTATGAAGGTGGTCTTGGATTTAAAAAACATCAGTAATTTGAAACAAAATTAAAATGCTAAAACTATTATAATTTTAGAACGAAGGAGTATTATATTTAGGGATAAAGCGGTATTTATTAACACAGTACTAAATAATTATATTTATTAAATATAATAATGTAAACAATAAATTCTAAAAATATAATAATACTATATATTTATTAAGAACTTAATAGTTAGATATTAATTTTACTTAAATAGCATTAAGCTAACATAATTCATAAATTTAATAATTAAAATATAAATATGTAACTATTTAATACTAGAAAATATTAAAAAAAATTTAAGAACCTAAGTACTGGATATTAATTTAATTAATTATTACTAATTGTTATATTATTAAATATAATACATTTGTTAAGTCTAATAGTTAACATATAAATTTATTATTTGATGATTCTAAAAAAATTATTGTGTGTGTATGATAAATTAGCTGAAATTAAAAAATATCGAACATTTATTATTATTTTAAATTTATAAATTAAACACTAACATGGACTTATGTATATGCATATTAATTTATTTTAAAGTATAATAAAAAATATCATTTATTTTAAATCTAGGTATATATTTATTGAATTGATAGCCTAAAATAATTTATTATAGAATGGCTATTTGTATAATATTATAATATATATTTGTAGTATAACGCTTAGCATAAATACAATTTAAGTTAATATATTATTCTTAATTTGCTATAATGCTTAACATAAATACAATTTAAGTTAATATATTATAATTAAATTGAAATAATAATTTTGAATAATAACTTCTTTCCTTTTTAATTATTTTAGTAAATTTATCTTTTAATTATTAGACATATATTATATTGAAATAATATAACTTCAAAGATCAATTGATATAGGATTATTTCCCTTAACCAATTGTATTAGAGGAAGAGGTAATTTTATAAGGTTCAAATAGAATTATCTCCAATACAAGATATATATGATCTATAAAAAAATATTAAATAAAGATAACTTTTAATATTTTTGAATGAAATAAATATCTGGTACTTAATTGCTTCATAAATACGTTGTATTTAATAAATCTCTTTTGGTAAATAATTGTCTAGTATTAAAATATTCCATAAAATAATTGCCTACTATTAAAATATTCAATAAAATTAGTAAATATATGTCATTAAATAATTACTTAATTAATCTTGAAATTTATTATGTGTTAGATTCTGTTGAATTTGAAAGAGAACATGATCAAAATTTTTGTCATGATCAACCTACACTAGACTACCTAACATCATGTGTTAGATTATGTTTATATATTATTGTACACCATTTTGGTATATTTTTAGAATCTTTTTGTATTCAAGTTAATTTGAAAAAAAAGAAGAAAATAAACACTCTGTATATTTTTGGAATTATTGAAGTTGTTGTATTATTTTGTATCCAAGTTTGAAACACAACAGTGTTTATACAATTTATCTTATAATTGGAACTGTGTTTACTAGTGTAAAAAAACTATGGTAAAAATGTATGAAAATAACCAGAAAATTTAAGAAAAGAAAAAAAAAGAAACTTATACAGTCTTTATCTGACAAAGTGCTATATCCACTTACACAACATTTAGCTAAAGAAATGCTATATCTACTTATACAACGTTTATCTGAAGAAGTGCTATATCCATTTAAACAACATTTAGCTCAAGAAGCACTATATCTACTTATACAAGGTTTATTTGCAGAAGCGCTATATCCACTTAGACAACATTTTTCTAAAGAAGAACTATATCTACTTATACAACATTTAAAAAAAAACGTTATTTGAACTTATATTTCGCCTACTTATACAACACTTAAAAAACATTATATAAGCTAAAAAAGAGTTATAAAATAACAAATTTGGCGTAGTCATGATTCTTATATTTTATTTTTGGTTTTTGGGTTCTCATTTTTCCTTTTGAATCTGCTAAACATGTATGGATGTGGCACTACATTGATTATTTTAGAGTTTAGTCTTCTGTGCTTTAGTTTACATTTTATACCTCTGAAGTTCATTTTAAAAAAGGCAAAAACATGTTCTTGATCTTGAATCTTAGTTTTGATCAAGGTTTTTTACTCTTAAAATTTTTAAAATATTTTTTACACCTTGAACTAAGCAAAGATGTCTTGAATACTAATCATGGATAATTAATTAGACCCAGACCCAATTTTTTTCTTCATATAATGAAAGCGCATTTTGAAAATTATAAGGAGAAATCTTTTAGAAAATGCAAGCATCAACTTTCACATTTTCTTACAACCTTAAGAACTTGACCTAATTCTTTAGAAATCTTTTTGCCTCCGTGAGTCCATTCAAGGCATCCATTTGATCAAATGAAGTTGGCTCTAACACTCAGTGCTTGATTGATTTGATTTTGTTTTCTAGTTTTTGAAAATATTTTTCAAAAACTATTTTTTGGAAGAAAATAAAAATAAAACTTGCTTGGTAAGTGTTATTTGAAAACTGTTTTAAAGATGTAAAAATGAAAAATCTTGTTCATATTTATTAAAATTTCATTAATGAAAAGAAAAAAAAACAACATATTCTGATTGTATTTTGAGTTTTAAAAAAAATAGAAAACTAAAAAGCAAAACTACTTTCAGTTGTTCCTATTTTTTAATTCTTAAAAACTAAAAAAGTAGAACTATTTTCGAAAACTGTTTTCAGAAAATACTACCCAAAAGAATTTTTTAGTTTTTAAATACTAAAATACTGAAAATAGTTTTATAAAATTATTGTCAAACAAACACTCAATCTTTAAGATATTATTCAAGCAACCTTGATTAAGACCCCTGTTGGACGTTTTATTGTGATATGATCTTAATTCTGAGTTGACACAATCCAGTATGGTTGATCTATCCTTTACTCTCTTAATTTTCTTATTGTATGGGGTAGGGTTTCCCAGTGATTTATTTAGCTAGTTTTGGATGAGGTCTCGAATAGGGTTTTCTAGTAAATCCTTGTGATAAAGTTTCACAAGGTGGTTTGAATTCTAGAATAGGTTTTCCCAGTGGTTCCTTTTGATAGGGTTTTACAAGGTCATTTGAATTTTGGGATAGGGTTTCCTAGTGGTTTCGTATGAGTGTTTCACAAGGTTATTCTCTTGTAGGGTTCAATAGAAGATTAGCTATTGGCTTTGCCTCTGCATATAGTATTTGTACTCCAATCTATAATGAAAAGGGTTTGACTCGAGTGGTCAAACTAGCATTGAACGTAGGCCAAAGTTTTGGTTGAACCAATATAAATTTTCTGTCCTAATTTTCTCTCTTATTCCATACTTAAGTTGATTTTAATTGGTTCTTCTACAAACTTTCTTTAATTGTGGCGTTTATAAATTTTTTATATATTAATAGTAACTCCATTAACACTCTTATTTTTAAGTCATTAAAACCTATTTATTTGGAAATTCATATAACCCTGGTAAATATTCTTAACTTGAATCATAACATAAAATTCTAAACTATCAATATTTGTGCATTCCAACATTATCATCTACATTGTAAATTTGTGTGACATGTCATTTTATTATTAGATTTTGGGTGTCCGAAAACTAAGTGTCCTTTCAATAGTGTCTCACAATATATATTTTCACTGCTATTATTGACTACTTGAAAGGAGTTTGATTTTCTAAAGGCTTATGATTTATTTGAAATGATTTTTTTAATCAATAACTTTTTAAAGGAATCTATTCAACCTCCTTTCTAAATTCTCAAGTGGGTCCAACATTTCATAGTTTAGTTTAACAAAGAAAGTTGAACTTCTCTTCAGAATGTCACAATTATTACAAACAATCTAAGACAACAACATCCTATCAGGTCAAGGTAACTCATCTTTTTAAGATGATCAACCTTTTGAAATATGTTAGAAAAACTAATGTTAAAATTCAAAAGTCAAACACAAAAGAAAGTTGAAGAAGGCAACATATTACGTGCATAATTTTGAGACTATGGCCCTAAAGTCTTCATGAATCTCCTTCCTAGCCATGTCCTCTCTCTAATCCTCCTACCCAAGGCCCCTTGCTAGGGAGGAATACATTAAGAGACCACACTCTTCACACAAAAGGTGTATTTCTCAATGTTTCCAAAGAAGTGGTGTGTCCTAAGAATACAAAAGACTTGCCTTAGATCTCTTAAGTGATCATCTAGGCACCTACTATATACAAGTATATCGTCAAAGTAAACGACACATAAATTTCCTAAACAATTCCTAAGAACATGATTTATTAAGCGTATAAAGGTACTATAAGCATTTATGAGCCCAAAAGGAATCACTAACCATTCATAAAGCCCAAATGTGGTCTTAAAAGTGGTTTTCCATTCATCACCCTCTTTAATTCTTATTTGACGGTAACCACTTCTAAGATCAATTTTTGAAAAGATCTTAGCTCTATATAACTCATACAACATATCATCAAGCCTATGGATTGAATGCCTATACTTAATAATAATGTTGTTGGTTGCTCTACAATCAACACACATTCTCCATTTGTCATCCTTCTTCAGCACCAACAAGACCTACACAGTACAAGGGTTGAGGCTTTTTTGAACCCAACTTTCTCTAACAAATCTTGAACTTGAGACTCAATTTCTTTAGTCTCAAGGGGGTTTGTCCTATATTAAGGCCTATTGGGTAGGCTAGCACCAAGAATAAGGTCTATTTGATGTTTTATCACCCTTAGAGAAGGAAACCACTTAGGGATTTTCTTAGGAAATAGATCATCAAATTCTTTTAGAAGAGTTTGAACTCGTTGTGGAAGAGACTCAACCTCAAGATTTGTGGTAGTGCAAGATGGTGCCTCTTTGCAAAGGAGGAGATAAGAGGGTTTGTCAATCAAGAAAACATCTTTTATATCTTATTTGGTTGCAAAATGACTTCTTTTCCTAACAACCTCCTTGGAAGGGGAACTACCTTCAAACTAAACCTCTTTACCTCTTTCAAGCTTTAGGGGTGAAACTTTTTTTTTTCATCCATTTTATACTTCATAATTAGTTGAGCCTCTACCACCTGTGAGGGTGTAAGAGGATACATCTTGACCTTTCTATCCTTGTGGGTGAAGATTACCTCATTAGACATGATAGATGGCATTTTTATCAAATTACCATGGTTTCCTAACAAGATATAGACAACTTCCATTGGAACAATATCGTATATGATTTCATCCTCATATGTTCCAATGGAGATTATCACCTTAACCTGTTGGTTAACCATTATCTTCCCTTTCTAATTGAGGCATTAAAGCTTATAAGGTTTAGGATGGAGAGTCGGTGTTAAGGGTAGTTTTTCAACAAACCTTGAGCTACAACAAGACCCACTATCCACAGTGAGAGAACATGTCTTGTTTAAAACCTTACATCTTGTATGAAAGATGTTATCTCTTTAGGATTGATCTAGGTTAAGAGGTTGATTTCCAAGAAGCCTTCTAACCATTAGGAGGTCATCTTCAGAGGGATAAAGCTCAACCATGCTATGTTCAGGCTCATGACCCCCTTCTTCCTCACTCTCACTAGAGAAGGAAGGTGAGTTATCCTCACCACTATAAATGTCTTGGCCCTCCTTGGCATGGTTTTGATAATGGGCATTGGTGTTGGTCCCAGGGTCAATCTAGAAGAGAGGGAGGGTTGAATAGATTCACCAATTATTTTTTAAAACGTTTTCTATTCAACAGTATTAGAGTATTTTAAAACATAGCCCCTTTTTAAAATTTTCAAAATCTAGCTTTTTTAACAAAAACGGGTTTTCAAGAATTCAACCCTTTAGGCAAGGCACCAATCAATTCAATTTCTTCAATAATGATTTCAAATAAAGTAGCTAAGAACCTTGACAAGAATTATATTTAAAGTAATTCAAGATCAAAAGGAAAGAGTAGAAATAATAAAAATGAAACCCACAAAATATGGGTCAAAAACCTAAATTTAAAATCAAGTAATTATATGTGAAGAATTAGATCTACAACAAGAAATCTAAATGAATCAAACATAGCTGCAAAAATCCAAATGTTAGTGCTCCAAGAATTCAATAAATATTGAAATAAAAGAGTATAAGGAAGAGAGAATCTGCACAGTGATTTATATTGGTCCAGTCCAACTGACCTACATCCAGTACATACACGCCACACATACAGATTTTAATCCTGGAAAGATTTAAATCACAAAAGAAGAGGCTTCCTCTTGCACTCCACAAGAGTTTGTTACACTGTGACACCTCGTCACTCACAACGCCTCACTTGTAACCCCACTGCAAGATTTTCCCACAATCTCAAGAACACCTCAAGAGATTGATAACCTAGTGCAAAAACACAGATAAGGTACAAAACAATATCACCTAATGTGAAAAATACCCAAATAGAAAGATTAGAAATCAATAGAGTCTCTTCCTTGATTCTTGAATTGGAAGCACTTTCAAACCATCAGAAATAGGTATGAATCATGGAGAGAATTCTTAGAAATCGTATGTGAGAAGCAAGCACTCGATTGGACTAATCAAAAGTTGTTAAATCTGTTTTCAAAATGCTTTTATATCAGTTTTTATGCAGGATAATCGATTACCCACTTGATTACCTGATATCATGCACAAAATTAGACCAAAGTGTTTGTTCTCAGGAGTAATTGATTCCTGAAATTAGGTAATCAATTACCACAAAGAGCATCAATTTCAATTCACAAAAATTCTCACAGGGTAATCGATTACCATTTTTAGGTAATCGATTACCTTACCTAAAAATCCATTTTTGAAGCTTTTCCAGTACAACTCAACCTATGTAATCTATCCAAAACCATCACAAACACATTATCAAGCCTATCAAAACACACAATATAAGTACCACACCTATAAATGTGTTTGGTACCATAAAATTGATTTATGAGCAAAACAAAGAGAGAAAAGCAAAACCAAAACTTCATTAGTCTTTAATGTGTAGTTCCTTTGGTTCCAACAATTGGAAATAAGATACTTAAAGCATTTAAAACTACTAGTTTTAGAAGTAGAGCTAGTAAGGGGATTGTCTCTATTATGCAATGGTTTATTCTATTTGAATGATGGTTTGGGTGGCTCCTCTTTAGGGAAACTCTTATCAAATAGCTCTCTCTCATAGTAAGAAAGGATATGTCTTCTCCTCATAACCCCTTGAGATCATTCCAACATTCAAAAAGGGGGTTATGATGGCGAAGCCTATCATTAACAGTTGCCGACCACCAATACACTGCATGCCCTTGGAAGCTAATGGTTACCAAGGAAACTTTTAGCTATTCACTTACTTGAAAGAATTTGAAGAGTTATTCTATCTTCATCTCCCAATCAAGGTAGCTTAAAGACCATCCTTTCCATGGAAAGTAGGGAGGTCAACATTTTGCTCCTTAGGTTGTGGACCTATATCCTCTCCTAAGTCTCCTCTCTTCTTCTTTTTCTCTTCTCTCCCTCTCCTTCTCTTCTCTCTTTCTCTTTCCTTTTCTTCTCTCCTCCTCTTTTCTTTTTCTTCTCTCTCTTTTCTTTCCCTTTTTGTCCTTTCTTCTTACTTCTCTCTTTTCTTTCTCTTTTCTCTCTCATATCTTTCTTTTTCTTTCTCTTCTCTCATCCTCTCCTCTCTTTCCCCTTTCTTTTCTCTCCCTCTTATCTCTTTCTTTTTTTTTCCTTTTATTTTTCTTCTCTCCTACTCTCTCGTTCATTTATTTCTTTTCTTATGATGCTCTTCTCAACCCTTCATGCTCTAAACTCATGAACAAACTTATCAAGAGTGTTTACTTAGGTAAGCTCTCTTGGTTCACACGCTTGTTACTAGAGGTGCATGAATCCATTGAGATGTGCAAAGATGTTTAAGTTTAAGGTTGGCCAAACAACACAAGATCACCCCTCCCTCTTTTTGTGTTTTATCAAATAAGATGAACAAGAGACTTTGGAACTCAAGTCTTCTACTAAAACACAAAGCAAATAAAGAAAAAATTAAACAAGAATATGGTCCTAAACCTACACCTAAGCTATGAAGGGGTCTACCATTTCCTTCTTCACACCTAAAGCAAGGAATCTAATAAGCTATTACACACAAAAAGATGTGACACTTATGGGCATCTAACAACTCTTTAAAAAGGTTGGTTTATACAAAGAATTAATGAAAAAAAAAATAAAAGTCTTCACTCCAAGCTCCTTTCCAAGTGTATCACTATTTGCCTTGCTTCTCTTCTTGATCAAGTACTTCCTTAGCTAGTTCAACTCTTCCTAATGTGCTACCCTTGTGGAAGGCCTCCAAATCTAAAGCTTCTCTACAAAAAGTGGCACATCATCAAAGCAACCAAGAATTGCAAGAGTAGAAGAAAAGTAAAACAAGACAATGTACCAAACAAGGAGAGGACACTATCCAAATGGAAAGAGTAATTAAAGACAAGACAAAAAAGATTAAGATAAAGACAAACTAGAACTAAAGGCAATGAAAGGAAATAAGCACTACTAAAAGAAATTTCTAGAAAGGTACTAGAGTAGATTAGGGACTAAAATGCAAAAGGACACAATATTTAAAAAAATCGCACCACTCAAACAAGCTATGGTCAAGAGCTACTAAGGACTAGTTCAAGAAAATTCAACCAAATTGTAGCACTCTCTTTGAAATTTTAATTTTCTATTATGTACAACAACTTTTGGCTATTTTAGCTTTACACTTCTTTTGACTCCTTTTGATTTTTTCTTCTATTTTCTTTTTACTTCCCTTTGTTATTTTTATCCTTTTTAGATGAAACTAATTACTTTTTAGATTTTCATTTTTTTGAGTGGAAGAGTGGTGTTATTCGCTTGAACAAAATTGAAAGGCAAGGCACAAAAAAAATTGAAGTAAGGTGCAATCCAAGAAAATGCAAAAAGCTCAAGTGCGCTATAATTAGAAGTGACTTAGGTAATGTATTTAGAGTATTTGGTTGTGTTTTTGGAGATTTCTTGTTTGCATAAGTCTTACGCTCAATTCACGCCCAATCTCTCACAAAATTCCAAGTAAGGAATCACTTCACACTTAGCATAACAAGGAGCTACAACTCAAATTTCAAGAACAACAAGCAAGGAAGAAATTGAGCTATATTTTTTTGAAAAATTTTAGTAGAAAATGCTTAGACTAAAAGCATTACACAAGGCTTACCCAAGAGAATAGACCTCCTAGATGCTCAATTTCACAAGAAAGTTAACTCACTTTTTAGGAAGAACAAAAAAATTTAAAATAAGAAATTAATTGGACAAGTAAAGGACTAAAGAAGACTTAATCTAAGAAAAAACTTAAGAGTAAAAATGAAATATAATATGTTCATAAAAATAGAGAAAAACAAAGTAGAAAATGCAACAAGAGGACCTAAAGTGAGTCCAAGGTACTCAACCACATGTGTTGCTTAATCCACAAAGGTTATATGAGAAACCCTCTTAGGAAACATCACTAAGACTAGAGCAATACTCAAAATTAGCAAGGCAAAAATAAGAGAAACCTACAATAAGATTATATGATTCAATTGAAGGAACTAGAAAATTGAACTGAATTTAAACAACATGAACATAAGTGCATAGAATTTAGAAATTCAAAACTACAATAAAACACAAACAAGACAATTAAGATATTCAGTGAGACAACACAAATTAAGCTAAAGAAAATGAAGAATTGAGATGAAGAAGATGATACAATTTGGAAATTAGAAAAAGAAAAGTAAGAAGAAAAGCCTCTAGGAATATGACTCTAGATATCACATGCGGAATCCTTGATTTCTCCTTCCATCATTTTGCTTCTATGAGGTCCTCAAGTGAAGAAGATGGAGATGGTGAGGTAGAAAAGGTGAGGTGAAGGCGCTACTCTAATAAAGATAAGCCTAGTCTAGTAAAGCTTAGCATAAGAGAAAGAACCCTTGATAAAGGCCAAGAAGGAAAAATTCTCAAAACAGAACAACACACTCAAATAAAATGCTCTCACATAAAGTGTAAACTCTATTGATTCAAGTGTAAAGAAAATACATGGTCAGGTGGGTCATATTGATAGCAAATTAGAATATCCCAGTTAAGAGAGATGATCATGTGTTAATTTAGCTAATAAAGCTAATTAACATACGATCAATCTTATCTTAACCAAACATGCCCTTAGATAAGTGAATCTATGTTCTCTCCAATTGAAATTTGAATTTGAATTGCCACCTAGGGGCCACCTAGGAGAGAGAAACGTAATTGACGCCTCATGCAGGGAACAAGGGGCCCCCATTTAGTACTCGTGCTTGATGTATTGCTAGAGAGGTGTAGGAAACAAACAAGAAGGGTGGAATAAAACCACACGTCCTCATGCCCTGAAAATGTCCACCTTCTTGCACACACTCCACATAAATAACTAATGACACCTCTATCCTAAAATAAAGGGAAAATAAAGGCCTGAAAGAATGCTAACTACATCCACCAATATTCAAAATGTAAATACGACAAAAAATAAAAAGAAAGTAGACTATGACCTATATTTCTTCACTTCAAATAGGAGTTCAGGTCTATCATATCCTACCCAAGTATTCCTCTATCCTCCCTATCATTGCCCTTGTGATAGGACCCTTTGAAGGTAGGATTGCATCAACAAATATGACCTAACTAGCATGAGATTTATATCTTCATCCCCGTCTTGATACCCAACGGGTATGAGATTTATGTCCTTATTCTCGTCTTCGTTGAGTATCGGGTATGCCTATATCTGTCCTATACCTTAAAAAATATATTTTTAATAAAAAATAAATTTATGAATATAATAATATTAATTCAAAAGTTATCAAATAAACACAAAATTTGTAATTTGTTAATTAAATTTATAATGTATAGAGGGGTAAAGGCCTTTTCCCAAATTGTTTCAGGATGCTTAAATTTCATTTTGGTAGACTTATGGGAACTGTTAAAGAAAGGAGGTGCAAATAACATGTTGCCCTTACTAAGTACATCCCACCCTTTTTCTTTTCTTTTTCCATTCTTTCTTCTTTCTTATTTTCTCATTCTTCTTCATCTTTATTGCACCACTTATTCTCTCCCACATCACCATTTTTTGATCCTTGCATGGCCAGCTTCTCGTTGACGGACTCAAACGCAATCTCTTCCATAGCTCCTAATTCTAAGCAATCACTGTTGTATGTAAACCTGATCATGAATGCTTGAACCATTTTTCATTCATTTCTAATCCTGTTGTTTTCGTTGAAAAGGGAATTCCTTTGAAAACTTTAAATTCTTAGGTTCCTGTTGAATTTGGGTTTCCTTTTAGGTTTTTGAGAAATTTCTTCGAGTCGATTCTCCCCTTTTTCTATTGAGTAGACTTTTGAGTTGAGAAACAAGTAAGGGAAGCTAAATTTGTGTTTTTAAGTTGAAGAATTATAATTTAATGATTGTGAGATTGATTGAACTTTTGAATTGAATACGGTGCTTATGTGAAATTAGTTATGCTGGTAGTGTTGATATATGATTTTTTGTCCTTTGTAAAGTTTGAGAAGTTGTTGTTTTGATGTTGATTTTGATTAAATGGGTGAATTGGAGTTTTGTTGTGTATTATGAGAAATTGATGTCAAATGTTGAATATGATGTTGATCATAATTATGTTGTAATGCATGATGTTGAGGAGTATGTTGAACCTGTTGAATATGGTAGGTTACAAGTGGTAACTTAGCCTTGGTTGTGACCCATATGTTGATATATCAGTGTTGAACATTGAGTTATTGACACTAATAAGGTCAATGTAAGTATTCCACAATTGGGGATACACAATTTTTTTACATTGTTGTTCCGATACTCTACAGTTGGGGATACCTAAGGAGTATACTTAGACAACAATTGTATGTCATAAGGGTCAAATAGACACTAGGCAACCATGTTGGATAAGTATACTGAGAGTTCGATTGGTTGTTAGATGAGTCAAGTAGACTCTAGACACCAATTATGAGAGGTCTTCAGCCACTTTCAAGTCTAACTCAATAAAGTCATTCCGGAAAGCACTAGTTGAAAGTTGTGACATGCTTATGCTTAAGGGAATATAAGTGTGGTTGTTTTATATAAGGAGCTATGTGTTGATTTGACTAAACAATGAAATTGTGCAACTTTAATTCTTTATGATTATTATGATGTTATTACTTGCTTACCCTTGCATTTATTTTAGTATGTTGTATGCCTATGATGATCGTGCTTTACACGAGACAAAATAGCTATGATGAAGCTAAGGGGAAGGATGCATTAGAGTGAAAGATGTCAGGCAGTGTTATGAAGCTTTAATGATGTCATTTTGATGTTAAATATTTAAATAAGAGAGTTATGTTAGAAATGTCGTTGGTTGAGTTTATGAAAAATTGATTATGTTTTGTATGAAAGTTTATGCAGGCATGTTGTACTAAGGTAGCTAAAATATGTTATATATGTTGAACTTGATAGTAATTGAAAGGACGAATGATGTCGTGATGTGTAGTTATTTGTTAACAAGTTTTAGTTGATTTTAGCAGCAGAGATTCTGCTATATGTAGGGTCTCTCTGAGTGGTAGGTCTCGCCTAGCGAGCTTGAGCCATTGTTAGACATATTTTTTAAATTTGCACCCAGCGAGAGGTCTTTCTCAACGCTAATTACACTCTATTTATAGGTGTTGATTGGGTTGGGTGACACGAAGACCCAATCCAACCCAATCAGATTGGGTTGGAGTTTTCTTATGATTTGGTGAAACCTGACCCAACCCAATCAAACACCAATTCACTACGGGTTAGTGACAGGTTTTATAAGTTGAACCCGAGACCCAACCCAACCCAACCCGACCATAATATTAAATTATTATAGATTATTATTATTTAAAATTATATGTTTTGTTATTATATATTACTTTAAATATTATGTTTTTGTTAGTTTGGATAAATTATGTAATTTGTATTTATTTGCATGGATTAGCTAATTGTGTTTACTTTTATTTTGGACAAATGTTTCTTTAGTTATTATTAATTGAAAATTTAACTGTATATTAATTTTAATTTGTTTTAGTTTTGATATGTAATTTGTAACAATAATTTATTGTTTATTTTTATATTATAATAATGGTATAATCTAGTTTTTAAAAAAGCTAATAACACAATAGTCTAAAATTTATTTTTTTAAAAAATATTTTTTTAAAACTGTGACTTAATTAACCCAACCAAACTCATGCAAAGGTGGGTTGGGTTGGGTTTAATAATAAAAAAGTAAAAAATCCAACCTAATCCAACCCAATATTTTATAATTATATTAGGTCTTATATTTGCCTAAACCTGACCAAACACAATTTGTGTTCACCCTTAACTCTATTTAGAAATAAACAGGGTTTTTGGCCAGTGACGTGTCTTGCTAAGTGAAATTCTTATTACTAAAATAATATGATACAGGATTCTCATTAGACAAACTGATTGTGTTGTGATGAAAATTTATTTTAAATTATATGCAATGCAAATTAAATTATATTAATAAATAGTATTAATAATTTGAAATGTTATATCACCTCACAAAATGACCAAAGTGTTGAATAGCTTGTGGGCATAGCAGAAGACGTACGCAGACACTTTAAGCGGGTATAGTTTACTTAATTGGTTATAGCTAGGGTCTTAGTGCCTTCGAGGACACTCTTTAACGAAAAGAGATAGTTTCTAATAGAACTCATATTTAAGCACAATCAAACTCATACGAGACCATAATTTTGCGTGATCCAATAAAATTATTTTTCTTGGTAGCTCGGACATGGCTGTTAGCATTACCTTTCTTTTAAACATAATTACTTATGTTTAATATCCATAAACTTATTATAATTTCAATATAGAATATAAGGGAAGCAGATCAATTCAAATAATTAATTAAAAGTTGATAAAAAAAATTAAGTTTTTAGTAAAAGTATAAATAAATTTATGTTTACAAGAAATTATACAATTTAAATTTGTACAATGTAATCGATAAATTTTATGTACTTTATATTATATAATTTTATTTTAACATAAATTTCATAAAATAATTTATTGCAAATTAAAATCATTATTATATTTTAAAATAAAAAACTAATTTGTCAAGTAGAATATAAAATTAATTAATATTTCTAAAGTATTAATAATTTTATATAAATTATATAAAAGTATAATTACATGAACATAAATTATAAGTTATAAAATTTGTAGAATCTTATTAAATTATTATTCTACATAATATTTATAATTACATTAATAATTATAACAAAAGGTGAAAGAGGAGAGAAAAGTTTAAAATTTTAACATTGATGTGAGGTTAGAGAAGAGAAAATAAGGTTTGAAAAACCGGTGGTGAGAGGAGATAGAAAAAAAGTTTAACCATTTGTTAACCGTAAATGTTGAATTAATGTGAGAGATAAATAGTTATTTTTTCTATATTAAATATAGTTTCACAAATGAGGTATTTGGTTATTTTGTCTACAACTTTTGATGTAGTTAGAACAATTTATTTTAGTTAATCTACTTGATGATTTATATATATATTACAACAATTACTTTTTTATTTAATAGTATATTAATTGTTATTAATAATAGAGGTAATTTGAACGCACCTCCTTAGATTTAGTGTAATTCTAGATGCATCTCCTCCTTATTTTTAAACTACACAAACTTCTCTTATTTTTATGTACTCATGATAGTTCTACCCCCTCCTTCCAAAATGGTATAATATCAAACATAAATTTGTTACACATGTATCTCCTAAGTTTAGTATTATATTACACATATCCCCTAAGTTTTGTATGTTATTACAAATGCATCCTATATTTTGTAAACTTTACAGCTAGAGATGGCAATCATGCCCAATCCCGTGGGTACCGTCCTGTCCTCACCCTTATTTTGACAGGGAAAACTTGCATTGTTGGTCCCCGCCTCGTCCCTACCCTTGTCCCTGCCTAAAAAAAAATAATGGGGACGAGGGTGGGTTTGTTGGTCCCTGCCCCATCTCGTACCCCCGCTCTATTTAAATGTTAAATAAAATTCCATACATACATTTTTAATTTCAGATGTTTGTGTACAAATCTACACCCCTGTACACTATTAAAATTAAAATATAATTAATAACTTGACATATAATTTATTTATTAATTGATAAATTAAATATAAGTAATAACTTAATATATAATTTATTTAATAATTATAAATAAATTTATATTTAAATTATAAAGATAATATAATGGGATATTTGTGGTATACCTAAACTTGAAAATATCTTACGGAGATGAGGACTACGATTAAAATTTCATACTTGCATCCTTTATACTCGTCTCTACCCGTGCCCTAGCGCCACACTTTTTGAGGACGAGGATGGAGAGAGTCAAACCCACCCCTGCTCTGCCCCATTGCCATTTCTATTTACAACTAACACCCCTCTCATTTTTTTTGTCATACTGTTATGAAGCTTAAAAAACAATGATTCATTTTGCATTTGCACAAAATAAAAGATAATAATCCAAAAATAAACAAAGGTGTTTATAGTTTGAAAATGAGGGGGTACTACTGTAATGAATAAGTAAAAGTAAGGGAGGTTTGTGTAATTTAAAAAAGAGGGTGTATCTGTAATTACACTAAACTTAAGAGGGCGCATTCATAATTACCTCTTAATAGTATTAGTAAATTTATCTATTAATTATTAGACTTAATAAATATACCTTCTTGAATAAATATAATAGTTAATATTATTTGTATAAAACTAATATATAGTATTTAATTAATTAATAAATATATAGTAGTAAATAATTATCTAGTGTTAAAATATTTTTCAAAACTTATTAAATAATTGTTTTTTTATTGACAAATGTTAGTTGTTCTTATGTTAGCTTTTGTTAGAGAATGAATTTAGACCCACGACCTCTCTCTCATCCTTCTCCCCACAAGTGATCTTTGTCACTAGATCAACCTTGTTAAATAATTACTTAACTTATGATTAAATTATTAAATCTTAATTAAATATATTATGATAATAAATATAGTTGTTAATGTTATTTAAATGAAATTGATGTCAAATATTTAATTTCTTAACAAATATCTACAATTTCATAAATGTATTTATTTAAAGTATTACATTGAATAAATGTATTAATTAGTATTAATTATTTAAAAAATAATTAATATTACTTAAAGAGATACTGGCTTTGTCCTAGGGATGATAAAAAAATTTACGTCTACAAATACTTGCAAATAAATCCTCGTGCAAATATTAGCAAAGATAATTTCAATAGGTATCAACTCTCATCTGGAAGTACTTGTTTCTTTTACTGCTCTATAATGGGCATGCAAAAGTACGAGTACAGTACTTGTATATGCGAGTACCCACTACACATTAAATTAAAATATTATACATTTTTATTTTGAAAAAGATAATATTTTTGTCAAATAAATCAACTTTAAATATTCATAATAAATTTTCATCTTATCAATGTTAATTTTTTTTACAGAAAAGTGCATAATTAATAGATTTATATTTTATAAAAATGTATGTAGTGTAAAGCTAAAATGCTATTTGTATTAAATATTTTATATATATTATGTTAAAATATTTTTAGATTCAATTAATCTTTTAGAAAATAATATAGTTTTATTTTGGGATTCTTTAAAAGTAAATAATTTTGATAAAGTTTCATGTGAAAAATAATGTTTCAAAATATTTGTGGGTATTATGTGGAAATTAATTAGGAAATGGATGACAAATTCAAATAAAATTATGGGTAATTTTATAAAAATAATATCAATTATTAACAAATTTAATATTACCAACTAAATTACTAATTTATTTGAAATACGTTAAATAGGTAAAGGTGTCTTATACTTAGAAATGGAGGTAATAAATAATAAATATTTCATTTAGTAATATTAATTGTTTTATTAATATCTATGTAATAAATATTATTAATTTGATAAATTTAATTTTTGAAATTTAAATTAATTACATAAATTTTATGAGTATAATAAATTCAAGCTTTTTTACTATATATATATAGACATCTAAAAGGAAAGTCTCCAAAGTTGTCCGATGTAAAATTTTAAACTTTGCACTATAAATCACATTATTTAAGTGATATTTATGGGAGAAATAGGAATTGGAATTAGCAATTGAGATGGTTAACATTGAGATCAATAACAAGAACAAGTGACATACATAGCGTTGAGTTCATCTTGTGTGAAGAAGTATCATAAGAACTCAACTTGAACTATGTTTACTATTCAAGAAGAGAAAAGAAAGACCACGAAGAGCCACAATGTTTACCTCAAATTGAAGATGCAAACTCTATCAAGATTATCAATGAGATCTATTTTGTGTTTCAAGTGTGTTTGTAAGTCAATCACAAGGGCCAACAACAAGGGTCATTTCCAGAAGGATCCAAGGGGAATACGCTGGAGATGAAGCCAGAATGTCCAAGCTCTTGTTCAACTCGAGGTTTCAAGAGTTTAATCCTTCTTTAGTAAATATTTGGGTCGTTAACTACCTAGTCATTCATTAGGCATGCTTAATGTATCTAAGCCCTGTTTAGGGCTGTGTATTGAGGATGTAGTGCTTTTGCAATCTAACTTAGTATTATTATTTGAATGATTTGCATATTGTTTTTTTGTAAAACATGCCACTAAAAGTAGAAAAAAAATTTATTAGTTTTTGGTTCATTGGGGATGTAGTGCTTTTGCAATCCTCCATATGAAACCCTTTTAGTATTGTCACGGTATATTTCTTTTGGCAAGTTAAAATGTCACTATGATCCTATTTCATAACCTGTATTACCAAAATGAAACTCGCTAAGGAAAGGTTTATAGCTTCGAACACTTTAAGCATTCAAGCTTTAACAGCAAGGGATTTTAGAAGGGAAGGAGAGCCATGCCCATGGCCTCTTCCTCCTTGTCCTAATTTTTTTTATAATTATATATATTAAGATATTAAATAATAAAATATAATTAATAAAAAATATTACATTTTAGAAGTTTATTAAGTTATAACTGCTTGTTTTTTTAGAATATATAAAGTTATTAACTTATGCATTGGCTGTATTTAAATAAAGAGTTTAATTAGTATGTATTGACAGTGCAAAAAATTATTATACTAACATTTAATCATATCTTTTCATTTATATGACTTTTAAAATATTAATTGGTAAAGTCAACAAACTTATCATAAATTAAGAGTTGTATTTGAATGTAAGTATAAAAGGTTTTACTGTGACGGTGCATACTAATTAAACAGTTAAATAAATTTGTAAATATAGCTTGCTAACTTACTCTCGCTTAAATATTATAAGTGGATGTAAGCTTACTAACTTAAATGCAATTTTGATACTTTTATATTTAAAAAAAATATTGTAGTACTTTATCTCCTATTTAAAAAATTAGATAGTTTTTAATTTTTAAATTTCTGAATTTTGATAATTCCATCAAATTTTGATTATTAACAAATTGATATTGATTATAAAATGAAATAAACAGACAAACTTATGTCACATCAGTATGTTACTAAGTTTGATCCACATAAGTTAATTTCTAAATGTTTGATACTTTTAAATTTTAAAACAAGAGAACCAAAACTATAAACTTTAGAATATCAAAATTATATTTAAATTAGAAAATTATATAATAGATATATAAGTTAATTACTCCTACTATACCATGACCTAGGATCCTATTTAAGACATCTCTTCTCCTTTAATTTGAAACCCCTCTATCTATACATGAATCTCCTCTTGCAATTAACCATTTAAAAATGTAAATTTTACATATAAATGATAAACTTTCAACCCTTCATGTGCAATCAATGCAAATTGTACCTCTAATAGGAATGTGATCAACATCGTGATAAAAAAAATTATGGATTTCTAGAAGTTGCTTCCTTTTAGTGGTTCCTCCTAACTCTCTTGACGATCTTCCATGAATTTGACATCTATAGTCATAAGAATTTTTCCATTTGGTGATTGGAAAATTCTATAACCTTTCAAAGTGTTGTGCTATATCAATGAAAACTCTTGTTCAACCTTTTTTTTTATCTATTTTGTCCCTTTAATATTGTGCAATACAAGGAAACAAACAAAACCAAAGATTTTCAGATTTTGTAAACTTAGTTTGTACCGTAACCAACCTTCAAATGGAGTTTTTTGTTCTAAACTCTAGTTAGTAGACTATTTAGCAAACGTACAACAATGCTTGTAGCTTCTACTCCACAACTTCTTTGGAAGCTTTTTCATGCAGAATACATTTTGTCATTTCCATGATGCTTCTATTTTTCTCTCACTTGAACCATTATGTTTTGTTTTTAAAAGATGGTGAGTTGATGCTCAATGCCAACTTCTTCACAAAATTTGTCAAAGGAGACATTTGCATATTCTTTCCCATTATCTTATTGTACACAAACTACATCCACTTTGATTCCACACTAGTGTTTTATATTTACAGAAAATGTTATATAGCAACCACTATCTTGAATTTAAAGAAGAAAATATGGCATAATCATCAATACATGTAATATAGTATTTATTAATATTTAAAGATAATACTTTTTTAGGTCCTCCAACATTTGTGTATACTAGTTGCAATTGGTATCTTACTTCTCATCTTGTTTGAAGAAATGCTCTTCTAACAAGCTTGTCAAATTGACAAGCCATGCATTCAATCATATTGCCTTCAAGTACTGTAACACCTCTCACCAACGCATGTTTCTTCATGTAAAATAGTCCAGCAAGATTAAAATGCAGAGTCTCTTATGCTCTTCATCGCTCCATTACATTCGGAGTATACCTTCAAGTCTAATTCTCATCTTCAATACATCTTTGCGTTATTTTGTGTCTTTTATAAATTACCAATTGTCTTCAAATATGACTTTGAAGCCCTTTTCTAGAAGTTGTGCAACACTAAGCAAATTAATTTTGACCATGTCAGGCATATTTAAAATGGCATATATATACTTCGAATTTGTCAAGCTTTGAATAGTAATGGTCCTTTTTCCCTCGACTAAGATGAAATTACCATTTCTAATTTTTACTTTAGAAACAATAGTATTGTTAGGCTTTTTAAAAAGCTTTTGGTTGGTCATATGGTTTGTACAACTGCTGCTTATTAACAATCAGCCACTACAAATATATTTTGTAGGAAAGCAAGTTGCAGCAAAGACTTGGTCATCTTCTTGTTCCATTGTTGTCACGTTTGTCACCTTTAGTGTAGATTTGCAAACTCTCTATACATGTCCTATATAGCCACATTTTCTGCACTTCACAATTGGCCTCGACCAACATCTTCAATGAGAATTATTTGTCGTTTCGAAATGTGTTAAAGGAGGAAAGTCTCACCCTACTACTTGTTAGAGCCTTCTATTTTTTTGTTCTTCTATTTGTTGTTCTTCCAATCTTTGTTGTCTCTTCACTTTTGTGCTTTAATATGAAAAACACTCTACACTGCCTCCTCTTGACTCATCATTCTTCTTTTCTCTAAAACTTGCAAACATTTTTCTATTCTTCCATGCTAACTTTTTTATTCCTCCAAAGTCTATATCTTCAATCACTTTTTTGAATAGTGATAGGTATCTTTTGCACAATTCTTGCATCTAGAAGGTCCTTACTGAGATGTCACACTTTGTTCTCAACGCTTATAAGTACATCAGCATAACCTTTGATTGTTTATGTCTTCTTTATACTTTGCACCTTGAATCATCTAATCAAATTGACAACTCTCATGCCTTTGTTTTTACACAGGCCTGATATTATGATTTGATATACTCCCAAATGGTTTTGGGATACTTCAGTTCATAATTCAAATAAATAGTACTTTTAACATGATTGAAAAAATAATTATGGGTTGCTAGGATGACTACTCATCTTGAAGCATTAGATCTTTGAGAGGTAAGTTTTTAAAAATAGTCAAAGTTTTTTCTTAAAAATTATTTTTTTAATTTTTGGTGAGTTGGTGGGCGGTCCATTTAACTCATTACCCTGTGGTGGGCCAAATTCACTTTTTAAGTATAAAAGAACGGTAAGTCAGGTTGAGCCAACTTATTTATCAAGTGAGTCAAGATTGGTCAAGCTCAACAGGTCAGACTTAACTTTAAAAATATATGAAATCTATACCGATTAGTAAATATAACAATTAATATTTTTTAACTAACTTTTACAATAATGTCTTTACCAATTGATATATGTAGTCTATCACATATATACTTTAAAACATATTAAACTAAAATTATTATACTCAAAATAACACAGTAAATTATTTATATTGTATCAGATAATTACAAAATATATTAAATTAAACCCCTAAAATTGTTATAACATATTAAAATAGCAATGTAATTAATAAATAGAGTACCATATTTATTTTAGTAAATAATTGAATAAATGGGTTTAAACTAAAAGATATTTATTAAATACTAGCACATACCCGCCTTAATAAATGATGTTTTTTAACTAATCTTTCATTTGCCATAATTTAAATGTGATTAATAAATATTATATGGTGCTTCATTCCTTATTTATATCTGGTATTCAATATTTTATGGTATAGATTACATACATCTTTCATTTTCATTTTCTCAATATTTCTTTTTGTTTTTTAATTTTCTTATAAGGATAAAATTGGAAATGAAATGTAGACACCAAAAGGGTGAATTCTCTTTATATATGTTATAGATTGTGGAAAATATAATATTATAAATTATATATATAGATTATAGATAGTAGGACAATTATGTATGTTGGATATAAATTTTTTAAAGTAGTTTTTCTCTTAAGATTATCAGATTAACCTAGTAGCAAAGTTCATATTGAAAAAATAGGGAGAGAGGTTGTAGGTTTGAATCTGATGTAATCCTACCTACCAAGGGCCCTCTCACTAAGGCAATGGCTGGGAGGATTGAAGAGGACTTGACCCAGAAAGACTCATCAAGATCCTAGCTCATGATGAAGATAGACATTTTAGGTCATAGTCCTTAGTTTTCTTCTTGTAAATATTAATTAGTTTTTAATTCCCTTTTAGGCCACGTATTTCGGCTATTTTTAGGGTGTAAATAGCTTAGGAAGGAAGGTGAAGGGAGTAGAGGGCCTAATAACCCAAAGGAGTGTGGATCTCTTTCCACACCCCCTTGATTAGGCCATGACACTCTCTTGCTTAAGGCTAGGCACCACTTTTAGTGTGCCTAAAAGGGATTAGTGCTCCTAATCCTAATTAGGCCCAAGTCCCACATTGCCTAGTTTTGAGTTCCTTGCTCCCTCTTTTGGGCTATAAATACAACTAGTCTCTCTTGTACATATTACACTTGATTGAATGAATTAAAACTCCTTTGAGTTATTATTCTTGAGTCTCATTTTGAGAAACCTCTCTCTTGAGGATTCTCTTCCTTAAAGCTTTTATCAAGGGACCTCTCCCTTGTGACAAGCAACATAAAATTTTTTACTCATCTTTCTCCTAGAAAGTGGTGTCAACCCTCCTCCATTTCTAGCCTCTCCATCCTCCATTTTCTTAGAGGAAGGAACCTTGTTGAAGAGATCAAGGGAGTGCATTATTTGGTATCAGAGTCATCTTCATGAAGGTTCATTTCCTCCTACTTCTCCTTAGTTTATGCATCTTTCTTTAGCTTTTTTCTATAGTTTTTATCCTTTATTTCTTGCTTCCTTTATTGTCATTTAAATTCCTTATTCTCTACAAGTTTATGGTTTAGTTCTTGCAATTTTAGTTCCAAGTCTTTATTGCTTTCTAGATTCAATTTATTTTTTTCTATTGAATCTTTGTGTGTTTCCTTTAGGTTTGTTTCTTTAAATTTCTACCCATCTTTTTATTTTTTCCTTATTCTAGTGCTTACCCTAAGAGGATCATAGTAATGACTTCACAAAATTTGTGAAGGAAGCCACACAATTGTGGTATTGATCCTTGGATGCACTTTTGCTTCTTTCATTTAGTGTTCTTGCATTTTAATTCTATTTTCCTGAACCTATTTCTCTATTTTTACTGCACCTATTTCTCTGTTTTGGGTCTTGGTTTTTCTCATTTTGAGTCACTTATTTTCAGTTTTAATCCTCCTCATTTGTGTCTTAGATTGGTCATGTATTAGTCCTTATTTGTCTCTTAATTCTACATTGTTTTGCCTTTTAAATTTTCACCAAAAAGTGTGTTGTGCTTCTAAAATTTGTTGTGATAAATCACTTTGGAATTGATCATATGCTCTTGATCATAATTCCTAGAGTCTACATGCTTTAGATCATCGCATGTTTCAAAAAATATTTTCACAAAATTTGCTCAATTCTTCCTAAAGTCTTTTTGTTGTTGTTGTGTTAATAGTTTAAAGTTTTGTACTAGTCTTTGGTGAATTATTTTTTGCTAGCTGTTTTGAGATCATTTGGGCTGAAAAACCTTGAGAAATTGAGTTGGCCTAAGCTCATTAAGTATCTCATTTAGTGCATTTTTTGTTCACCTAAATTTACTAGTGCATCTTGAACTATTTTGCTTTCTTGGGTTTGCACTTGATTTCAATCTTTGTGGCTGTTTTCTTTTCTTTTTTTTTCAAGAAAATTCTTCTTCATGCTCCTTATTATTTCTTACTTTCAAATTTTTTGTTGAGAGGTGCAGCAAAATATAAAAAAAAAAAGAAAAGAAAAGAAGAAGAGAATAAAGTGATAATCAAAAGAGAAAATAATTAAAAAAAATGTTAGTAAAAGTTTTTTAAAAAAAATATACAAAACCTTTTCGTGCACCACAACTTTTTTATTTGAATGAGTGCTTAAGATTATTAAAAAATTGCTTGAAATAGTGTATTTAAGATTCGACTATAAGCTTTCAAATTGTGCAACTCTTTGAATTTTGTTGAGTCTTTTATTTTTAGTCCATTCTATTCTAGTGCTAATCTAGGATCCTTTTGTGTTCCATCTTTCTATGTATACCATTTTTACTTGCTTGTCTTCTTTGATTATCATTGTGTTTGTCTAAATGATTATTTCCACTTTGATGTTTATCTCCCTTCCTTGAATTTTCTTTTCTTGTTTTTACTGCATTGAACTCTCTTGGTTTCTCTTTGGGAGTGCCACTTTGTTGAAAGGAAAAGAGAGGTCAAACCAAGCTTTCCACAAGGGAAGCATCTTGAGGTGTCTTGAAGCAAGTTAAGGAAGAGATTCATTCAAAGGGAGCAACACCACTCTGAGAGAGGCAAACACTTGGAATAGAAAGCAACCTCAAACATCAAGCCTTTTGTTTCTTTTTGTTTTTAATTGGGTGTAAATTTTAAGGCATTTTAATTGAGGTGTTGGATGCCCATAAGGGTCACCTCTTTGATTGTAATAGCTTTTAGTTTCTCATTTTAGGTGGGAGAAGGAATTGGTACCCCTTACCTTTGCTTTAAATTTCTTTTATTTGCTTTGAATCTTAGTGTGAAAGGATTTTGAGTTCCAAAGACTCTTAAGTAATTCGCTTAGGTAGAAAACAAAACAAAAGAGTGAGGAGTGTTGCCCTTAGGTTCTTCCCAATCACTTTCAAAATGAGTTCACACACATCTAGTAAAGGTAGTGTAAATCAACAAGGTTCTCAAAAACCAACCAACATGGATAAGTTTGTGAGTGAATTTAGGGATTGGAGGGTAGAACAGAGAAAAGAAAGAAAAGAGAGAAGAAACGAGGTGTGAAGAGAAAGAAAAAGAAAAGCAAGAAAGAGAGTTAAGAGAAGAACAACGAAGAAAGGAGAAAGAACATGAGAAAAGAGAGAAAAAAAAGAGAGGAGAAAAGAGAAAGACAAGAAAAAGAAGAAAGAGAAGAAAGACGGAGAGAAGAGAAAGATAGAGAATGACGAGAAAGAGAAGAAAAAAGGGAAAAAGAAGAGGGAGAGAGGGAAGAGAGAAGAGAAGAGCATGAAAAAGAAGAAAGAAGAGAAGTTAGAGAGGCATAAGTATAGGTCCGCTTCTAGTGAGGTAAGTGGAAGTGAGGGATATGAAAGACCTAGGGTGAGGAGAGCGCAACAACATCATAACCAACCCCAAGCTCAACCTAGGGAACAAAAAGTAGACCTCCCTCATTTTCATGGGAAAGAGGATGTGGAAGCCTACCTTGATTGAGAAATGAAGGAATAGAAACTCGTTTGTTTTAATATAAGTGAAGAAAGAAAAGTTCCGTTGGCAACCCTTAGCTTCCAAGGGCATGCCATGTATTGGTGTACCTCCTTGGCCAATGAGAGGCGCCGCATTCGTAACCCTCCTGTGGATTATTGGAATGATCTCAAGGGGGCTATGAGGTGGAGACATGTCCCTTCTTATTATGAAAGAGAACTTTTTGATAAACTCCAAAGATTAAAACAGTACAACTCAAGTGTTGAGGAGTACAGACGAACCATGGAGCTTTTCACGATGAGAGCAGGCGTCACTGAATAATCAAGGGCCACCAAAGCTAGATTTTTAAATGGTTTGAACTCTGACATAAGAGACAAAGTTGAGCTCTTACAATATAATAATCTAGATGACTTAGTCCAACTTTGCATAAGAGTGGAAAATCAATTAAAAATAAAAGGTGGAGCAAAAAGAGAATTTCCATCCTACAATTATGCAAAGAAGAACCTAGGCAAGGGAAGCTCTTCCAAGAGCTGTCCTAAAGAGGAACCATCCAAGCATGTGTATAAAGAACATAAACCCATGCATCATAGACACAACCCCCTGCCAGTTCTAGCAATAAGACTAGTAGTATTAAATGTTTTAAATATCTTGGGAGAGGCCACATTGTCTCTCAGTGACCCAATAAGAAAACCATGATCGTTAGTGGCAAGAAATTTTTAGGGAGAGTAACTCATCTTCCTCCTTTAGTGAGAGTGAGGAAGAAGGGGGTGATGAGCATGACATTGTTAAGATTAAGAAACTTTCATTTACATGACTTTTAAAGCATTAATTGGTAAAATTAAGAAACTTACCATATAGAAAAGATTATGATTAAATATCAGTGTAAAAATTTACATGACTTTTAAAGCTCATAACCTTTCATTTACATGACTTTCAAAGTATTAATTGGTAAAATTAAGAAACTTACCATATAGAAAAGATTATGATTAAATATCAGTGTAAAAAATTTTTACACTAACAATATATAAGTGTTTTTCTTATTTTCTTATAAGCTAATAAGTTTTATTAAAATAACATTTACATAAGTAGTGTTAAATTTTATTTTATTTGATATATTACATTTATTAAACTCAAACAATTAACAGCTTTTATTATAACATTTAATTTAGACACATATGTATATATATTAAAACCATGATATTATATTAAAGTCTAGGGTATAAATTATTTTATGTTAATATTTTCTATCAATTATTTTATTGTTAAATAATAATTTGAAAATATTCTTTACAAATTATTTATATTATATCTTTTTAAAGGAATCCCACTATCATAATAACTTCTATTGAATTAACTTTAAATAATACAATATTATAATGAATAGATATTTTGCGGAAAAAAATTATTTTAATACTAAGAATTTATTAAATATGTAGTTTAATATTTTTTTTCTGTGAGAGATATTTAGTTAAAGCTAATTAATAGGAATCGTATTAATGTTTTACTTTACCTAATAATAAAAATCTTAAATTGAGAAATAAAAATTATATATATATATATATATATATATATATATATTAATCTTTAATTTAATTACTTAAGATATTTTACGGAAAACAAATAAATATAAATTTATTGATATTTTCAAATATAAAATAATTTGTTTAAATTATTATTTATCATAAAAAATAGTACATATTTCATTTTATAAAATATTTTTTTTAAAAAAATAAGCAATGCAAGTAACAACTTAATGAGAGTCTAGTAAGATTAAAAGAACAAAAACATATTAAAAAAGAATATTCCATCCATTCCAAAATGTTTAAGCTTAGTACACAATAGGAAAAAATATATATATTCATTAATTTATTTATAAACTAAAATATTTCAATATGGTGGATTTAGTGTTTGTTTGACAACATTTTTATAAAATTATTTTTAGTATTTAAAAACTAAAAAATTCATTCGGGTAGTATTTTTTGAAAACAGTTTTCGAAAACAGTTCTGGTTTTTTAATTTTTAAAAACTAAAAAACATGAATAGCTAAAAATAGTCTTATGTTTTTCATTAATGAAATTTTAATAAATATGAATAAATTTTTGTTATTCTTATATCTTCAAAATAATTTTCAAATAACACTTGTTAAATAAGTTTTTTTGTTCTTTTCTTCCCGAAAACAGTTTTTGAAAACTATTCTTAAAAACTCTTTTCAAAAACTAAAAAACAAAACAAAACCAATCATGAATATGTTAATTGATAGTTGATGAGTAATTGACTTGGAGACCGAAAAATATAATGCATTATGAAATATAAATAGGAATATAATTAAAAAAAATTATGAAGGTGGTCTTGGATTTAAAAAACATCAGTAATTTGAAACAAAATTAAAATGCTAAAACTATTATAATTTTAGAACGAAGGAGTATTATATTTAGGGATAAAGCGGTATTTATTAACACAGTACTAAATAATTATATTTATTAAATATAATAATGTAAACAATAAATTCTAAAAATATAATAATACTATATATTTATTAAGAACTTAATAGTTAGATATTAATTTTACTTAAATAGCATTAAGCCAACATAATTCATAAATTTAATAATTAAAATATAAATATGTGACTATTTAATACTAGAAAATATTAAAAAAAATTTAAGAACCTAAGTACTGGATATTAATTTAATTAATTATTACTAATTGTTATATTATTAAATATAATACATTTGTTAAGTCTAATAGTTAACATATAAATTTATTATTTGATGATTCTAAAAAAATTATTGTGTGTGTATGATAAATTAGCTGAAATTAAAAAATATCGAACATTTATTATTATTTTAAATTTATAAATTAAACACTAACATGGACTTATGTATATGCATATTAATTTATTTTAAAGTATAATAAAAAATATCATTTATTTTAAATCTAGGTATATATTTATTAAATTGATAGCCTAAAATAATTTATTATAGAACGGCTATTTGTATAATATTATAATATATATTTGTAGTATAACGCTTAGCATAAATACAATTTAAGTTAATATATTATTCTTAATTTGCTATAATGCTTAACATAAATACAATTTAAGTTAATATATTATAATTAAATTGAAATAATAATTTTGAATAATAACTTCTTTCCTTTTTAATTATTTTAGTAAATTTATCTTTTAATTATTAGACATATATTATATTGAAATAATATAACTTCAAAGATCAATTGATATAGGATTATTTCCCTTAACCAATTGTATTAGAGGAAGAGTTTGGTGCCCACGGTAATTTTATAAGGTTCAAATAGAATTATCTCCAATACAAGATATATATGATCTATAAAAAAATATTAAATAAAGATAAATTTTAATATTTTTGAATGAAATAAATATCTGGTACTTAATTGCTTCATAAATACGTTGTATTTAATAAATCTCCTTTGGTAAATAATTGTCTAGTATTAAAGTATTCCATAAAATAATTGCCTACTATTAAAATATTCAATAAAATTAGTAAATATATGTCATTAAATAATTACTTAATTAATCTTGAAATTTATTAATTTGATAAATATATTAAGCCATCTTTTTGGGAGTTTATTAGGAGTTTGCTTTATGGTCACGAAACTTTATCTTTAGAGACCGATCTATGCGATCGATAAAGTGATTTTCTTAAAAAATAATATTATTAAATTAAATAAATATATGGTATTTAATTGCTTAATAAATATATTTTATTTAATAAATACCATTTAATAAATAATTGTAGAGTATTAAATTATTTCTAAAAGTTAATAAATATTTGGTAGTTATATAATTACTTAATTTATATTTGAATTGTTGAATTTAATAAATATATTACAACATCTCAATGAGAGTTTTTTACTAATTATTTTAGTTTGCTTTATAAAAAATTATTAATATTTTAATGAAATAAATTTATGTTATTTATTTTTTATAATAAATATGTTGTATTTAATAAATATCTTTTAGTAAATAATATTAAAGTATTAAAATTTCCTTAAATTTTGATAAATATCTCGTATTAAATAATTAATTAATTCATATTTCCTTTGAACTTATATATAAGCAAGAAAATACATAAAATTTTGGACTTAAACATAAGCAAATTCTAACTAGCTGAACTCTGTTTAATGTCAACTTTACAAAATAGCCTTAATTAAGTTTTTCAAAAATGAGTTTCCACGAAAAATTAACTCTTGAATGAGTAATGTTTCAAAGAATCTATTTTGTCCTCTCAGCTTCTACTTTGGATAGGAAAACCTAGTAGCTTTTTTAAGAGCTACTAGTTTTTCCAAAAAAGTTACTTCAAATATCTTTTTCATAGCTCTTCAACTTTTAGCTACTAGCTGATTGTTAACTTTGCTACCATTATTAATTAATGCATTGTCCCTCCCACTAACGCTCTTCTCACATAATACAATCTCTCATTCATTCTCTCTCCTTCATTAATGTAATTATAGTAATTTATAATTTAAATATATAATTATAGATATTATAATATAAATATGTAATTTAAAATTTATATATTTAACTATAGAATATACAATTATGGGAAATATAATTTAAATATGTAATTAATTTATATATTAAAATATATCATTTGTTAATCTAATGATTAATGCTGCCCTTATTTGTCATTTTACAACTTTTAGCTAGTTGAACAACTAGTTTTACCAAATATTTACAACTAGCTTTTCAGCTAGTTTTGCCAAATACATCATTTGTAAATAAAGAGCTAAGATCATGTGAAGCAAATGCAAATGCAGAATAGGAAGAAATGAGGTCATGTGATATTAATATCTCCCATCAAGATTGACTGACTAATTAAATGTGTTGTGTCTTATACAAATTCTCCAAATATGTGAGAGAGAATTATTAAGGGTAGTTTATGACATATATCTTAGTTTTTTTTATCAAATCAATAAAATTATGGATTTTCACGTTTTTATTTATTAAACCCAACCCAACCTTGAATGTGTTGGGTTAATCCAGTCATAGTTTTAAATTATTTTTTAAAATAATAAATTTTAGAATAATATTTTGTTAGTTTTTTAGAATATTTTATAAAAAGTAGACTGTATAATTGTTATAACATAAAAATAAATAATAAATTATAGTAACAAATTATATATAAAAACTAAAATAAATTAAAATTAATATTTGGATGAAAAAATACTCATACCTGTGGGTATCGACCTAAACTCACCCCAATTTTGACGAGTATTACACGCTTTGACCAAGTATAGGTATAGATACGGGTATTACTCAATATGATAAACCGAGTACGAGTACGAATATGAGCATGTGACTACCTCTCTGTACCCAAACCCATGTCTTCCCTATTATAATTTTAATAATTATATAATAAGTTTAAAATTATATATTTAATAAAAAAATTTAATTGTTAAACTTTAATTTATAATTTCTTCTTATTAATTATTCTTTGTATACTTTTTAAATTAAGATATAGTTAATAACTTAATATATCTAATCAATTTAATAATAAGTAAGAAAATTTAAATTGTAAAAAACAATATAACAGGTACTCACGGGTATATTCAAACCTGAAAATACCCAAAGGGGATTGATGATAGAGATTAAAATTTCATACCAACTTTTTTTATAATTGAACCCGCCCTACACTTTTCTGGGAGGGGGACAGAAGGGTCAAACCCGCACCCACCCCGTCGAGTTATCATCCCTAATTAGCATACAACTAAATTTTCAAGCAATAATAACTAAAGAACATTTGTCCAAAATAAAAGTAAATGCAATTTGTCTAAGCTAGCCAAGCAATACAAATAAATATAAATGACATAATTTATCCAAACTAACAAAAGCATAATATCAAGAGCAACATATAATAACAAAATACATAATTTCAAATAAGAATATTATATTATGATTGGGTTGTGTTTTAGGTTCAACGTAGGAAACCTGTTACCTAACCCTAATGGATTGAGTTTTATTGGGTTGGGTTGACTTTCACCTAATCATAAGAAAAATCCAACTTAATTTGTTTGGATCGAATTGGATTTTCAGTTTGTCCAATCTAATAAACACCCTAATATAATATTTTAAAGACCACAAAAATTATTTAATATTCTCTTAAATACCCATATATCATAAACTTTAATAATCGAAGATGCCTTTATACTGCATAAATATATTATTTAATGCTATTCAAATATCATTAATGTCCACTATTAATTATTCATTAAATACTAGTATAGCAATTAATATTATGTCTATTTAAATTTAATATACTATTTAATTTAGTAATATTAAATGCTTCATAAACGTTCATGCATTAAATCTTATTAATTTTATCAATTTAATTTTATTACATCTAATTAATTACATTAATTTTATTTCATCTAATGCCTTTGGTAAAATTTAGATTTTGATGTTCCTTGATGGCTATATATATGACCAAGATCATACGAATGGATCAGTATAGTTTCTTTTCTCTTGTTACATTCCACATCTACATGGAAATATTTTTCAGTTTGTTTACCTTAAGTCACCTCAAGCAAACAGTGTAAAAGTGGTTCTGGGTGGAGTGGGAATGAAAGTGGCCGCAAAATGTGACAAGAGCAAGTAACGTATTCGAGTTAAGTTTACTTTTGGAGAAGAAGCATTATAGCAATTTGGGTTAAACTATGTCCATTGTTTAAGAAGAGCAAAGAAGGAAGATGAATAACCACATTGTCCCTCTCGAATCGCTGATGCAAATTCCTCTGAGATTGCCCGTGAGATTTGTTTTGTGTTTCAAGTGTGTTTGTAAGTCATGATTTCTTGTATCTCCTTTCCCTTTTCCACTAAGATTTTGGAAAAATATTTACTTTCTAGTTTAAAGGTAGTGGAACGATGTTCCAGTATGGTGTTGCTTGGTTCGAGACAATGAGAAAAATAAGAAAAATATAAAGAGGAATTGAATCATCTTCGACCAAGTCCACTATTGTTCCTTCTTATGCCTTTTCTCCTATGTACATGACCAAAGATAGTGGAATTTTTGGATCCAATACAACTAGTATCAAATTAGATAAACTTAATGAGAAAGGAGAAAGAAAATCTGAATGTCACAAGTACGGTGGAGATAGATGATTGTACTATGTCAATTTACAGTTTATTATGTATACAGAAAGTCTACTGCTTCTTGGAATGTCAATCAAATTTTCGCTATGTATAGAAAATTCTAGTCACTATGATGTCACTTTCCTACAAAGGACCACAATGTTAGAAGAAACTGAAGTGAACAGATGAATATTATATTAAACTATCTTTTTTACATAACTATGATAAATTTTAATAGTAATTTATTTGTGTAAAGTTTGAGTATGAACAGACTTTGTCATTTAACTATGTTTAAGAGTATGACTTGACAAATCTTTGTTGGTGTTATACAAGCTATTAGTGCTTTTTATCTTTTTCCAGGTTAAGGTTTCTATGTTTTGCTGTTGGTTGTTTTTGTCATACTCTCTTAATGTTTTTCATAGTTGTTTCATTCTCTTAAGGTTTTTAATTTCATATTGGACATGAGGTCATACTACGCCACAATAATAAATATATAACACCACTTATATAATCCTTATTCACATGTGTTCTATATAAGAAAAGAAAACACAGAATGCTTATATAACACTCATTTAAACAGACGTTGTATATTCATATCACTTATACAACGTTTATTTGCATATGCGCTATATAAAAAAACAAGAATTCTTATGCAATACTTATTTATATAAGTGTTGTATAATAATATCACCTATACAATATTTATTATATAAAGGGCTATATAAGCTAGTTTATTATATTTAACAATCATATGCACATTTGATATTAAATTTAAATTATTTATGTCTTTGATTTAATAATTGTAACAACCCCCTTCTGTCAAGAAAATAAAATAAATGTAACACTATTGTAGAAACCACACTCTTAAATTATTATAATTGAAAATTTTGATTTTTTTTCCAGTACATGTCTTCAACACTTTTCTCTTATCATAAATGTATAAAAAATAAGAGAGAAAATAATAAAAATTAAAAATAAATTTAAAATATTATATTTAGATAAATAATTTTATAAAAGTTGAGAAATTTATTTTCTATTTAGATAAATTGAAACATTAAAACATAATAAATTGTATTAATTAGATGTTTTCATTATTGTTAATTTTCTCATATTTTTAATATTTATTTTTTAAAATTTAAAATAAAATGTAGTAATTATTATCATTAATTTTTAATATATTAGAATTTTTACTTGATATTTTAAAATATATAATATTTTTATATTTTCTTATAAAGTATTATTTTCTATATTTAATTATTAAAATATTTTTCACATTGAGCTTGGTTATTTTCTTGCTTGGTTAATTAGTTTAGAGGAGTAAACCCAAAAAAAAAAAAGAAAAAGAAAAGAGAAAGACATGAAGTTAGCATTTTGCAAGCGTTTGAGAAGCACCAAACATTTTACAGGTGAACTCTCCTCTTTTCTTCTTTCATTTTACAAATTGCATGCTCTTTCCTCTCCCAAACCCTATCTGTACAAACCCCTCTACCAAATCCCTCCCTAAAGCTCATCTTTTTTGCGTCTCAATTGGTGGCACTACGTACTTCATTCTTGTTGTTTTCTCATTTCCATCGTGATGGTTTGTGTCCTTTACAAGGTATCAATGGAAAAATCCTTATATATACTTTTACATTCTTTTTTAGAAAATTTTTAAGGTTTGATTTTGGGTTTGACTCCTTCCTATGATGAGAATTTTTTCAATTATTTTAAATTGGAGGGCTTTTGGGTACTCTTTTTCTATGTTTGAAAAAAATTATTAGATAGGACAAAAAGACTCTGACAATCTTTCTATGACAGACATATGAATGAAAAGAAGACATAAAAAGAACCTAATCACATTTGTTATGCCAAATCATAAGATGTTCTTTTTTTTATCCCCACTATTAACAACACATGAATTACATTTGAATGAAGGAAAACAATAGTTGATATTTTGTTAATAAAAGGGTGATTGATAATTTTGGTCTTGCATCGATTAATACATGGTAATGTTTCTTCTATGGAACACCATACTATTAACAAAAAGGTAATTGACAAGTTTGTTCTATGGAACATAACACTGTTGAGCAACACCATTGGATCATCAAATTGAGTGAGTTTTATGAATTAGAATTAAGAATGGGAAAGTAATGAGACAGTGGTTACTTGACCAAATGTCATAAAAAAATGAGTGTTGGGAAGTGTGGGTGGAGTGTTTGGAAAGAAGAAATAGAATAAAGAGGTTTGATTTTTAATAGAAAAGCTATTATGTGGTATATTTAAATAAAATAAGTCATGTTACAGAATTTAATAAATAATATTCTGGACCATAAAATAATATTTAATGAATATCATTAAATCATCTCATTTTTTTATAATAAGATATTTTATTACTTGTAATGTTATATATGCGAAGTAAAAAAAATTGTAAGAAATAAAGATTTAATAATGATCGTATAATTAAATTTAATGATGTTCAGGATATTATTTATTAAAAGCAATAAAGTGTTTAATACTTGTTACTTTTAATGAGAAATCTAATATTAGAGAGATGTCTTCTAACTTAACTAGATGACTCAATAATGTGTTTCTTCTTACATCGATTAATATAGGGTAATATTTCTTTTTCCTCTCTTTATTCTCAATAATGCCTTATTTTGAATGTTCTATATATATATATATTTTTTTTAATTTTATGTGATTGTTTTAGTGGACATTGAGTGTTGATTGAAATCGATCTTATGAAGGAAATATTTTATTATCTAGGCCCATTGGAGAATGACATCAGTATAAGGCAATATATCATGAAGTTGTTTGATATATTATCTAGGCCCATTGAGGGTGTTGATATATATTTTGTTACTTATATAAAAGTTGTTTGTCTGCATTGATTATTAGGGTTATACAAACTAATTAGGCACAAATAGGAGCTAAGGTTTCAAAGGCAAAGTCAACAAATATCAAATGAATGACACTTCAGGTTGTTCACATTTGTTATGTAAGAATCAATTCATAATATTAATATTTAGTTATACTGATGTTTACGTATCTTTTAGTGTCACAACAATTATTGTGGGTATTATATTTTTTTATATATGAATGAAATTGTTGAATATTGTGAAGGAGGAATTATCCCATTTTTTGATGTATTGATTCCAGTTCTTATATTATCCTTAAATTTTGTGTCACTTGTTTTTAATTTTACTTTTTTGTTTTTGTAGTGTTTTCCTAATTGCAACTAGAAACACTATTCTGACCATCAAACCATTGAAGTTGGGGAAGATTGGTGTCAATATGTAATCCAAAGATGCTTATAGATTATAAGTTTTACCCTTCTGTTGAATTTGAAAGAGAACATGATCAAAATTTTTGTCATGATCAACCTACACTAAACTACCTAACATTATGTGTTAGATTATGTTTATATATTATTGTACACCATTTTGGTATATTTTTAGAATCTTTTTGTATTCAAGTTAATTTGAAAAAAAAAGAAGAAAATAAACACTCTGTATATTTTTGGAATTTTTGAAGTTGTTGTATTATTTTGTATCCAAGTTTGAAACACAATAGTGTTTATACAATTTATCTTATAATTGGAACTGTGTTTACCAGTGTAAAAAAATTGTGGTAATGAAAATAACCAGAAAATTTAAGAAAAGAAAAAAAAAGAAACTTATACAGTCTTTATCTGACAAAGTGCTATATCCACTTACACAACATTTAGCTAAAGAAACGCTATATCTACTTATACAGCGTTTATCTGAAGAAGTGCTATATCCATTTAAACAACATTTAGCTGAAGAAGCACTATATCTACTTATACAAGGTTTATTTGCAGAAACGCTATATCCACTTATACAACATTTTTCTAAAGAAGAACTATATCTACTTATACAACATTTAAAAAATAAATTTATTTAAACTTATATTTTGCCTACTTATACAACACTTAAAAAACATTATATAAGCTAAAAAAAGTTATAAAATAACAAATTTGGCGTAGTCATGATTCTTATATTTTATTTTTGGTTTTTGGGTTCTCATTTTTCCTTTTGAATCTGCTAAACATGTATGGATGTGGCACTACATTGATTATTTTAGAGTTTAGGCTTCTGTGCTTTAGTTTACATTTTATACCTCTGAAGTTCATTTTAAAAAAGGCAAAAACATGTTCTTGATCTTGAATCTTAGTTTTGATCAAGGTTTTTTACTCTTATAATTTTTAAAATATTTTTTACACCTTGAACTAAGTAAAGATGTCTTGAATTCTAATCATGGATAATTAATTAGACCCAGACCCAATTTTTTTCTTTATATAATGAAAGCGCATTTTGAAAATTATAAGGAGAAATCTTTTAGAAAATGCAAGCATCAACTTTCACATTTTCTTACAACCTTAAGAACTTGACCTAATTCTTTAGAAATCTTTTTGCCTCTGTGAGTCCATTCAAGGCATCCATTTGATCAAATGAAGTTGGCTCTAACACTCAGTGCTTGATTGATTTGATTTTGTTTTTTAGTTTTTGAAAATATTTTTCAAAAACTATTTTTAGGAAGAAAATAAAAATAAAACTTGCTTGGTAAGTGTTATTTGAAAACTGTTTTAAAGATGTAAAAATGGAAAATCTTGTTCATATTTATTAAAATTTCATTAATGAAAAGAAAAAAAAAACAACATATTCTGATTGTATTTTGAGTTTTAAAAAGAATAAAAAACTAAAAAGCAAAACTACTTTCAGTTGTTCCTATTTTTTAATTCTTAAAAACTAAAAAACTAGAACTATTTTCAAAAACTGTTTTCAGAAAATACTACCCAAAAGAATTTTTTAGTTTTTAAATACTAAAATACTGAAAACAGTTTTATAAAATTATTGTCAAACAAACACTCAATCTTTAAGATATTATTCAAGCAACCTTGATTAAGACCCCTGTTGGACATTTTATTGTGATATGATCTTAATTCTGAGTTGACACAATCCAGTATGGTTGATCTATCCTTTACTCTCTTAATTTTCTTATTGTCTGGGGTAGGGTTTCCAAGTGATTTATTTAGCTATTTTTGGATGAGGTCTCGAATAGGGTTTTTCTAGTAAATCCTTGTGATAGAGTTTCACAAGGTGGTTTGAATTCTAGAATAGGTTTTCCCAGTGGTTCCTTTTGATAGGGTTTTACAAGGTCATTTGAATTTTGGGATAGGGTTTCCTAGTGGTTTTGTATGAGTGTTTCACAAGGTTATTCTCTTGTAGGGTTCAGGAGAAGATTAGCTATTGGCTTTGCCTCTGCATATAGTATTTGTACTCCAATCTATAATGAAAAGGGTTTGACTCGAGTGGTCAAACTAGCATTGAACGTAGGCCAAAGTTTTGGTTGAACCAATATAAATTTTGTGTCCTAATTTTCTCTCTTCTTCCATACTTGAGTTGATTTTAATTGGTTCTTCTACAAACTTTCTTTAATTGTGGCATTTATAAATTTTTTATATATTAATAGTAACTCCATTAACACTCTTATTTTTAAGTCATTAAAACCTATTTATTTGGAAATTCATATAACCCTAGTAAATATTCTTAACTTGAATCATAACATAAAATTCTAAACTATTAATATTTGTGTATTCCAACATTATCATCTACATTGTAAATTTGTGTGACATGTCATTTTATTATTAGATTTTGGGTGCCTAAAACTAAGTGTCCTTTCAATAGTGTCTCAGAATATATATTTTCACTGCTATGATTGACTACTTGAAAGGAGTTTGATTTTCTAAAGGCTTATGATTTATTTGAAATGATTTTTTTAATCAATAACTTTTTAAAGGAATCTATTCAACCTCCCTTATAAATTCTCAAGTGGGTCCCACATTTCATAGTTTAGTTTAACAAAGAAAGTTGAACTTCTCTTCAGAATGTCACAATTATTACAAACAATCTAAGACAACAACATCCTATCAGGTCAAGGCAACTCATCTTTTTAAGATGATCAACCTTTTGAAATATGTTAGAAAAACTAATGTTAAAATTCAAAAGTCAAACACAAAAGAAAGTTGAAGAAGGCAACCTATTACGTGCATAGTATTGCACTTTACGGAAAACGTGTAAATGTATATATGATGTGATAGCTCGATGTCCCTTCACAATTGCTACATGCATCTAACCTCTATATAAAGGAAGTTCATATATGAAGAATTAGGAAGATTAATGAAAATATTCATAAAAGCCCATTCTTCCTCTCTACAACATTCTTTATAAAGACTAGTGCAAAAGCTTAGTTTGTGATTAGATCTATGTTGTAGTTAGATAGTGAGAGAATACTGGATATCATTCACCTAGTGAAGTTATCTTCGTGAGAGAATCTTGTAGTTCCTTTCTAGTGAGAGTTGTTTTCTGTAACAATTTTTTTTATAACCTTTTAGTTAGAAAGCCAAGAATTACTAGTGTTAAAGAATACTATGTTTTTCAAACTCAAGGAAGTTTAAGGATGGAACTAGGAATACTTCTTGCTAGAAAAAAGTGGACATAAATGTTTTTGTTGTATTTCAATTAAAAGAATGGAACTTCCAAAAGTTGCTTCAAAGAGAATTAAATGTAGTTTAGCCAAGAATTAACCAATATAAAAACAATCTCTTACAACCTTTTAGTATAACACTTTTCTTTCCTGTCTGGTTTTGTTTTGAAAAGTTTTATAATGCCTTTTATAAACTTGGTTTAAACAATATAATGTCTTCTAGACTGTTTAAATATTTTTAGCCTCTCATTAAGCTTCTTAAGAGAGTGTTTTTGAAAAAAATTACTAAAAACTTTTTATTTCTCTGTAGAATGTCAAAGAAACACCAAGTTCTAATCACAGAACCTTTCTTCTACTAAATTGCATTTCTGTTGAGGAAGTTTCACCTATGATTTTTGGTAATTGATAAAGAGACTTAAAGAGAATTAAAAAATCTGCAAAATATGATGTAAATAATTTGTTTCCTCTTTAGTTTCCCTACAAAATAAAAAAATTCGTCAATAAAAAATGTTTGCGAGATATGTGATCCTCTGTGAACTTTCACTCCATGGATAATAGTGGAAAGGCCCTTCGTGAATAATATTAAAAGATATACGTTCCTCTACACACTTTCAGTATCAATTTTGTATACCTTCGCATTTTGTAACATCTTGTTTTATTAATCCTTTATAAGTACATGGAAATCATTAAAGAGAAATTTAATTTAATTTAAGTGAAAGTAATTAATCTATTACTTATGAGATGATAAGTTATGTTTATATTTATGATTTTTTCTTGTTATTATGTTTAATATGTGTTAGTTATTTATGAATGTGTTTGGACCTAAGTAACTGAGATTTGAACAATGGAAAATGAGTGGGTGAGATTAGTAAGATATGAGATGTGATAATCCTTGGAGCTGAAGTTATTGAGCTTATTTTAAATAAAAACTTATTGAAAGAGACTGCTTTTAGCAGAAACTATGGTTACTAAGGACACTCTCTCAATCGCTTTAATTCAATCGAGAAGCTGCATTCTCCAATCAAATCTCTCCTTTCTTTCTGAAACCCTCTTTTTCTCTTATTCTTTGTATATCCACGAGTTGCACCCATGGAAAACTAAGCAAATGATGACCTTTCCTTTATTTCACTTCTTGTAATGCTTGGATTCTTGTATAGGTAAGTCACCCTTTTACTTCTTTGAACCAATTTTCTAACACTTAGGGTTGCATCCATCATTAACAGTTTTCTCAAGTTCTTTATGATTTTGGGGTTTTGATAACTTTCAATAATTGTGGAAGTGGGTTAGGAAGTCAAAAATCTTGATCCCTAAGTTCTTCTCTTCTCCACAACAAAGCCTAAATGAGAAATAGCTAAAGGAAGTTAAACCTTTTTTGTTGATTTGGGAATTTTTATAATGATGTGTTTGTATAATTTTGTGTTAATTGCTGTTGTTTTGGACTTGCATTGACGTTTGGATGAGATTTTAGTTCTTTGTGAGTGATTTGAAAATTACAAATTGTATACATGTTGTTTGGATTACGTAATTTTAAGGAAGACACAAATCACATAGCTATGGAAAATCTCATACGGGTGTGAACGAGATGCAAAATGAGAATATGCATCAAGAGGTTTCTCATAAAACTATAAAAAATCTCCATAAGACTCTAAGAAAGATACTTAAGATAAAATATGATTATCATTATTTGTAATTTGTTATTGTTTATATATTTATTCATTGGACTTACATCATTCTTAAACCAACCTAAATGCTTCTGTTGTAAAAAGTGCAACATTTTAACAAGATATTTCTCTCTCCTAAATATTAAACCATAATTCAAACAATTTAAAAAAAATCTCCATAATTCAAACATTTTCTGTTGTAAAATCTCCATAATTCAAAGATCACATTTTAAAACAATGATTACAATTTTTTTTAAAAAAAGGCAAAATTTATTCAATAATAAATAAAAAAGTGTGATTGTTCTCCTTTATATAAATATATTCATGGCTCAACGGACAAGTATATAAAAGCCCTTGCCCCATCCAATAGATAATTATCATAATATCTTTTTAATACATAGCTTTGGTTGTAATTTCCACTCAATAAAGGAAAATGAAGCTCTTTTGCGATAGGTTTAAACTCAATCACAGATTCTTCAAGGCATCAAACCATGTTTTACCTTTGAATATCACTTTATTTTTCATCAACTAGATAGAACAAACTACAACTAGGTAAATAATAAGAATAATAAGAATTGATTAAGTGGAAAAGTTAACATGAGAGAAGAGAGATGTTGCAAGTTTGAACGTTTTTACTAACAATACTAACACACTAAAAACTAATAATTAAATTCAACATCAAAAGTGAATTTTCATACACATAAAATATTTAACTAGCTTTTCTTCCAAGAAAAATCTTTTTACTTCCTTTATTTTTAGTTTCAAGATCTAACAGTGAGTAAAAAAAAATAGATAGTGGAGTAGAGTAAAATGAAATTGAATGAAAGTTGACATTATATTACAAAAAATTATGGAGGAAAATTAATATAACCCTAATTAGGATTAATCTATGAGGCAAAGGTTAAAGCAAAAGGGATGAAGTGGGAGGCATCAATGTCTAATATTAGGATTATTATTATTATAATTGTAGTTGTTGTTTAAGGTATGAATTTCAAGTGTTAAAATTTATATTATTATTATTATTATTATTATTATTATTATTATTATTATTATTATTATTATTATTATTATTATTATTATTTTATCTAATTATATACTTTTACATATTGAGATTATAACGATACATCATCCATTTACAAAATTTATATTATGATTATTTATTTTTTCTAATATATATTTTATGTGTACATTGGTGATTATTACTTACATAAAAATATTTATTTATATTAGTGTATTTTATTATTAAAATATCCCTTTAAGTTTATTATTTCATTCTTTTTTTAAAAAAATGGTTTGTTAAACATATTTTAAAATAAAAAATTGTATATATTCGTTAATTTTTATCGTAAATTAGTTTTTAAAATAAGTTATTGTACATTTAAATATCATTAAATTCTTATTTTTATAACTCAAACAAAATATAATTTATAGTACATAAATTAAACAATGAAATAGATTTATCTACATACACAATAAGTTTGTTCTTTATTTATATTTTACATTATTAAGAAAAATAAATATTAAAATGATTAAAATTTTTATTTAGATTTCTTGATTTTCATGATGTTAGTCTAATGTATGAAATTGATAAAGTATATTTTATATAAATATAGACATACATAGAAAATCATTTTTACCAAAATAAAAGTTATCACACATTTGTATTTATGATACAAACACAAGTCAACTTTATATAATCACTTTCATTAAATTACTCTTTTTCTCCACATTGATTACTCAGTTCAGGTACGGATGACAAAAAAATTCGTGCCCGTAGATACTCATGGATAAAATCCGCAAAAATATTCGCACGAATAGTATAAATGGGTATCCGTTATCTATGGGTACGGATTTTTTTCTACCCACTCCTTAACAGACACGAGTACGGGTATCATAGTATCCGTACCCACGGGTACCCACTACCCGCTAAAATTTTTGGAAAATAAATCAAATTAAAATATTAATTATCAAAATTTATTGATATCAATCTTATTTTTTTATGAAAATTTCTTAGTTAATAAAATTATTTATTATAAAAATTTTGATAATATAAAATAAAGATTTTATTTGTATTAAATATTTTCTTATAATATATTATATTAATCTACTTTTAGATCTAATTAATCTTGTAGAAACTAGTATAATTTTATTTCTAGATATTCCAAAAAGTAGATAATTTATTTGATAAAACTTCTTATAAAAAAATATTTAATTTTAAATTTTTTTTTTAAAAATATCCAAGGGTACCCATGGATACCAGCGGGTATTAAAAAAACCTGCATATATTTCTATAGCGGGTACCTGAAGCGAATAACAGGTGATGGTTTGTAGCGGGTCGGGTGGCAGGTAAATACTATCCGTGAGTGCCCGACCCATTGGCATTCCAACTCTTGAGGATAATTTTGAGAAAAAAAATTCATTATAAACAAATTTATTAAGATAGCCAACTTTCTTAATTTTCTGTTCATACTCTTATCAATGTGAAAAAGGTTTATGCGATAAGCAACTATATACTTGTAATTGTAAACACTACCACACAAAAGGTTTATGCTGCACTTTAATGGTCCTCGAAACACTACTAAATTAGCTACCTTAATGCACCCGTCGTAAAAAGTGCAACATTTTAGCAAGATATTTATTTCTGCTTTACTAATAATTGAAATTTCAATGTTAAGAAGATGATCATTGAAATCTAAACAAGTAAAAGCAACATTAATTCAAACACATGCATTCACAGACTCAACACTTGAAAGTCGTTTAATGAAAGGTTGGATAGTCGTTTGAAATATTAGAAGTCTAATCTTGATCCAATGGATGGTTATAAATAAAGTAAATGCATATAATATAAAAACTGACAGCACAAAATATAGTTCCAAAATAGACAACGCAAAACAAACAGATTAACCATAACCAACATGAAAGTGTAACACCCATATAGTGTTTTAGAAAAATAATATATTGATAAAATATGTAATTTATATTATTAGACTTAAATTAATTTTTATTTGTGTTTATTAGAATAAATTAAGAATTTTTTTTAAAAATAAATAAAATAAATGTGAGTGTAAACAATAAGATAGTATGATGGTAAAGTTTGGTTTTAATGTTAGAAAGTCCAATGCAATTATTAACCTAGAGTAATTTACTGGAGTTAAAATATTACGCTTTAGTTTCACTTTCTAACTGTGGAAGTTTGAGAGAAAGTTGTAGAGGAAACATTGTTGGGGGAGCTTGAGGAGCAACATTTGGCACTTGAGATCACACTTTTCACATCTAAGATCATCATTCGAGGTAAAGGGACCAAGAAATTATCTCGCATGTAACATGTGTAGGAAAAATGGGTAGGTATGGCAACGGGTAGGGTGGGGATGGCTGAGGCAATCCTTGATTGCTCCTCCCATGATCTTGCTTTTATGAGGTCCTCAAGTGGAGAAGATGAAGATGGTGAGGTAGAAAAGGTAAGGTTAAGGCGCCACTCTAATGGTGATAAGCCTAGTATAATGAAGTTTGTCACAAGGAAAGAAACCCTTGATAAAAGGCATGAAGGAAAAACTCTCAAAAGATAGAGAGAACAAGACACTCAAAGAAAGTGCTCTCACACAAAGTGTAATCTCTATTCATTCAAGTGTAAAAAACATACAAGGTGAGGTGGGTCATATTTATAACAAAATGAGATGTCCAAGTTAAAGGAGACGATCATGTGTTAATTTAGCTAATGAAGCTAATTAACACATGATTAATCTTGCCTCAACCAAACATGCCCCTATGTAAGTGGATATATGTTCCCTCTAATTCAAATTTGAATTTGAATCGGCCACCTAGGTGCCACCTAAGAGAGAGAAAGGTAATGGGCATCTCATGGAGGGAACAAAGGGTCCCTATTTGTTATTCATTCTTGGTCTGTTGCTAGTGAGGTGTGAGAAACAAACAGGAAAGGTGTGGGAAGAAAACCACACGTCCTCATGCTCCGAAAAGGCCCACCTTCTTACACAGACTCCACATAAATAACTAATGACACCTCTAACCTAAAATAAAGGGAAAATAGACCAAAATATAAGGGCCTCAAAAAATGCTAGTTACACCCACCAATATTCAAAACGAAAATACAATAACAAATACAAAGAAAGTAGATTATGGCCTAAATGTCTTCACTTCAAATAGGAGTTGATGTCTATCATACTCCTTCCTAGCCAAGTCTTCCTCTATCCTCCTTGCCATGACCATTGTAATATGACCCTTAGAAGGTAGAATTGCAGATTTGACCTCAAATCTGCAATATTTTCTTCCTCATCAACACTTGCAAAAGTAGATAAAGACATTAAAAATGGTGCTGACTCCATAAATCTACAATTTTCCTAATGTCATCAAATCCTAAAATTTGAGTACTCAAAGTGGTAAAGAAAGTATATCTCCTAGATAGAGCATCAACTACCATATTTGTTTTTCCCTTTTTTTATATTTAATGACATATGGGAATGTTTCAAGGAATTCAACCCACTTTGCATTCCTTTTTTTAGCTTTCCTTGCCTTCTCAGATACTTAAATGACTCATGTTACTATGAATTCAAATGCCTTGAAAAAGGTAATGTTCCCAGGTATAGAGGACCATTATCAAAGAATAGAACTCTTTGTCATAGGTGGGGTAGTTGAGGGAGGCTCCATCAAGTTTTTCCTTGAAATAGGCAATAGGATGGGCACCCTTTAACAAAATAGCTCTCACACCTACTCTAGATGCATTACATTCTAGCTGAAAGGTTTTAGAAAAATTAGGAAGAGTTTTAATTAGTGCACTGTTGAGCTTTTCTTTGATAAGTTGGAAGGATTTTTGTTGCTTCTCACCCCAAAGTAAATGAGTATCCTTCTTCACCAAATCATTGAATGGTGAAGCAATTGTGGAGAAATTAAACATAAAGTGCCTACAGAAACTCAAGAGACCATGAAAAATCTTGATCTTAATCACACTTGTCAGGGTGGTCCATTCTTGGATGCTTTGATTTTCTCGGGGTCTTGTGCAATCACAACAAACCCTAAAGAGATGATGCATTCTTAGAATGCTCTCCTTAGGATCTTGTTTCAAGAGGCTCTTTTGTTGAAGAAGACGGTGATGAATAAGAGAGAAAAGGTTGATGAAGGCGCCATTCTTTTAGGAGATAAGCCTTGGATGTAGAAGCTAACCACAAGAGAAGGAACCCTTGATAAAAGCCATATAAGTACTCTTAAGGTTTGAGAGAAGAAGACACCCTCTAAGAGTCTCACAAAGTTTAATTTGTATAAAATGATCAAAGGTTCTTACAAGAGTGATTGAGAAGGTTATTTATAGGGGAAAGGTTGGACTTGGACGTCCAAGCTAAGGCCAAGTGGAAAAAGAAGAAAAAAACCAAACAAGTCCCTAGAATTTAGGATCTATGTTCCCTCTAGTTAGAATTTGAATTTTGGAGGAAAGTGACATTGCACTTCTAAAATTCAAATTCAAATAAGAAGCAATAAGAACAACCATGTAGGATAAAGAGAGTGACGTGGCACCACTCTAAGGGGAACAAGGGGCCCAACATGTATCCTACATGCTTCATGGGTTGATTAGATTGGTTTTAGAAGCAATTAGGGTGTAGAAAGGAGAAGTCACATGTCCAAATTCTTCTAGGCTAAGCCTAACTAATTAACACACTCATCTAAAGGGACTAAAAACACCTCCTAGAGAAAATAAAAAACTATAGGCCAAATTACAAGGCCTAAAATTACTAAAATACACTCATTCAAAATACTACATAAACTACACAATTTATTTACATAATTTTGAGACTATGGCCCTAAAGTCTTCATGAATCTCCTTCCTAGCCATGTCCTCTCTCTAATCCTCCTAGCCAAGGCCGCTTGCTAGGGTGGAATGCATTAAGAGACCACACTCTTCACACAAAAGGTGTATTTCTCAATGTTTGCAAAGAAGTAGTGTGTCTTAAGAATACAAAAGACTTGCCTTAGATTTCTTAAGTGATCATCTAGGCACCTACTATATACAAGTATGTCGTCAAAGTAAATGACACATAAATTTCCTAAACAATTCCTAAGAACATGATTTATTAAGCGTATAAAGGTACTATAAGCATTTATGATCCCAAAAGGAATCACTAACCATTCATAAAGCCCAAATTTGGTCTTAAAAGTGGTTTTCCATTCATTACCCTCTTTAATTCTTATTTGACAGTAACCACTTCTAAGATCAATTTTTGAAAAGATCTTAGCTCTATATAACTCATACAACATCTTAGCTCTAATAATAATGTTGTTGATTGTTCTACAATCAACACACATTCTCCATTTGTCATCCTTCTTGAGCACCAACAAGACTTACATAGTACAAAGGTTAAGGCTCTTTTGAACCCAACTTTCTCTAACAAATCTTGAACTTGAGACTCAATTTCTTTATTCTCAAGGGGGTTTGTCTTATATGAAGGCCTATTGGGTAGGCTAGCACCAAGAATAAGGTCTATTTGATGTTTTATCACCCTTAGAGAAGGAAACCAGTTAGGGATTTTCTTAGGAAATAGATCATCAAATTCCTTTAGAAGAGTTTGAACCCGTTGTGGAAGAGACTCAACCTCAAGATTTGTGGTAGTGCAAGATGGTGCCTTTTTGCAGAAAAGGAGATAAGAGGGTTTGTCAATCAAGAAAACATCTTTTATATCTTCTTTGGTTGCAAAATGACTTCTTTTCCTAACAACCTCCTTGGAAAAGGAACTACCTTCAAACTAAACCTCCTTACCTCTTTCGAGCTTTAGGGGTGAAACTTCTTTTTTTTTCATCCATTTTATACTTCATAATTAGTTGATCCTCTACCACCTGTGAGGGTGTAAGAGGATACATCTTGACCTTTCTATCCTTGTGGGGGAAGATTACCTAATTAGACATGATGGATGGCATTCTTGTCAAATTACCATGGTTTCCTAACAAGATATAGGCAACTTCCATTGGAACAATATCATATATGATTTCATCCTCATATGTTCCAATGGAGATTATCACCTTAACCTGTTGGTTAACCATCATCTTCCCTTTCTGATTGAGGCATTAAAGCTTATAATGTTTAGGATGGGGAGTCAGTGTTAAGGGTAGTTTTTCAACAAACCTTGAGCTACAACAAGACCCATTATCCATAGTGAGAGAACATATCTTGCTTAAAACCTTACATCTTGTATGAAATATGTTATCTCTTTAGGATTGATCTATGTCAACAGGTTGATTTCCAAGAAGCTTTCTAACCATTAGGAGGTCACCTTCACAAGGATAAAGCTCAACCATGCTATGTTCAAGCTCATGACCCCTTCTTCCTCACTCTCACTAGAGAAAGAAGGTGAGTTATCCTCACTACTATAAATGTCTTGGTCCTCCAGGGCATGGTTTTTATAATGTGCATTGGTGTTGGTCACAAGGGCAATCTAGAAGAGGGGGAGGGTTGAATAGATTCACCAAATTATTTTTTAAAAAATTTTCTATTCAACAGTATTAGAGTATTTTAAAAAATAACCCCTTTTTAAAAATTTCAAAATCTACCTTCTTTTACAAAAACGGGTTTTCAAGAATTCAACCCTTTAGGTAAGGCACTAATCAATTCAATTCCTTCAATAATGATTTCAAATAAAGTAGCTAAGACCTGTACAAGAATTATATTTAAAGTAATTCAAGATCAAAAGGAAATAGTAGAAATAATAAAAATTAAACCACAAAATATGGGTCAAAAGCCCAAATTTAAAATCAAGTAATTATATGTCAAGAATTAAATATAGAGAAAGAAATCTAAATGAATCAAACACAGCTACAAAAACTCAAATGTTAGTGCTTCAAGAATTCAATAAATATTGAAATAAAAGAGTATAAGGAAGAGAGAATCTGCACAGTGATTTATATTGGTTCAGTCCAACTGACCTACATCCAGTACATTTACACCACACATACAAATTTTAATCCCGGAAAGATTTAAATCACAAAAGAAGAGGCTTCCTCTTACACCCCACAAGAGTTTGTTACACCATGACACCCCGTCACTCGCAACGCCTCACTTGTAACCCCGCTGCAAGATTTTCCCACAATCACAATCTCAAGAACACCTCAAGAGATTGATAACCTAGTGCAAAAACACAGATAAGGTACAAAACAATATCACCTAATGTGAAAAATACCCCAACGGAAAGATTAGAAATCAATAGAGTCTCTTCCTTGAATCTTGAATTGGAAGCACTTTCAAACCATCAGAAATGGGTATGAATATTGGAGAGAATTCTTAGAAATCGTATGTGAGAAGCAAGCACTCGATTGGACTAATCAAAAGTTGTTAAATCTGTTTTCAAAATGCTTTTATATCAATTTTTATGCAGGATAATCGATTACCCACTTGATTACCTGATATCCTGCACAAAATTAGACCAAAGTGTTTGTTCTCAGGAGTAATTGATTCCTGAAATTACGTAATCAATTACCACAAAGAGCATCAATTTCAATTCACAAAAATTCTCGCAGGGTAATCGATTACCATTTTTAGGTAATCAATTACCTTATCTAAAAATCCATTTTTGAAGCTTTTCCAGCACAACCCAACCTATGTAATCTATCCAAAACCATCACAAACACATTATCAAGCCTATCTTAAACACACAATATAAGTAACACACCTATAAACGTGTTTGGTACCATAAAATTGATTTAAGAGCAAAACAAAGAGACAAAAGCAAAACCAAAACTTCATTATTCCTCAATGTGTAGTTCCTTTGGTTCCAACAATTGGAAATAAGGGGATTATCTCTATTATGCAATGGTTTATGCTATTTGAATGATGCTTTGGGTGGCTCCTCTTTAGGGAAACTCTTATCAAATAGCTCTCTCTCATAGTAAGAAAGGATATGTCTTCTCCTCATAACCCCTTGAGATCATTCCAACATTCAAAAAGAGGGTTATGATGGCGAAGCCTATCATTAACAATTATTGACCACCAATACATGGCATGCCCTTGGAAGCTAATGGTTACCAAGGAGACTTTTAGCTAATCACTTACTTGAAAGCATTTGAAGAGTTATTCTATCTTCATCTCCCAATCAAGATAGCTTAAACACCATCCTTTCCATGGAAAGTAGGGAGGTCAACATTTTTCTACTTAGGTTGTCGACCTATACCCTCTCCTAAGTCTCCTCTCTTCTTCTTTTTCTCTTTTCTCCCTCTCCTTTTCTTCTCTCTTTCTCTTTCCTTTTCTTCTCTCCTCCTCTTTTCTTTTTCTTCTCTCTTTCTCTTTCCTTTTCTTCTCTCCACCTCTTTTCTTTTTCTTCTCTCTCTTTTCTTTCCCTTTTTGTCCTCTCTTCTTACTTCTCTCTCTTCTTTCTCTTTTCTCTCTCATATCTTTCTTTTTCTTTTTCTTCTCTCATCCTCTCCTCTCTTTCCTCTCTTTCTTTTCTCTCCCTCTTATCTCTTTCTTTTTTTTCCTTTTCTTTTTCTTTTCTCCTACTCTTCTCTTTCATCTCTTTCTTTTCTTATGATTCTATTCTCAACCCTTCACTTTCTAAATTCATGAACAAACCTATCAAGAGTGTTTACCTTAGGTAAGCTCTCTTGGTTCACACGCTTATTACTAGAGGTGCATGAATCCATTGAGATGTGCAAAGATGTTTAAGTCTAAAGTTGGCTAAACAACACAAGATCACCCCTCCCTCTTTTTGTGTTTTCTCAAATAAGAAGAACAAGAGACTTTGGAACTCAAGTCTTCTACTAAAACAGAAAGAAAATAAAGAAAAAATTAAACAAGAATATGGTCCTAAACCTGCACCTAAGCTATGAAAGGGTCTACCATTTCCTTCTTCACACCTAAAACAAAGAATCTAATAAGCTATTACACGCAAAAATATGTGACACTTATGGGCATCTAACACCTCTTTAAAAAGGTTGGTTTATACAAAGAATTAATGAAAAAAAAATGAAAGTCTTCACTCCAAGCTCCTCTCCAAGTGTATCACTATTTGCCTTGCTTCTCTTCTTGATCAAGTCCTTCCTTAGCTAGTTCAACTCTTCCTAATGTGCTACCCTTGTGGAAGGCCTCCAAATCTAAAGCTTCTCTACAAAAAGTGGCACATCATCAAAGCAACCAATAATTGCAAGAGTAGAAGCAAAGTAAAACAAGACAATGTACCAAACAAGGAAAGGACGCTATCCAAATGGAAAGAGTAATTAAAGACAAGACTAGAAAGATTATGATAAAGACAAACTAGAACTAAAGGTAATGAAAGGAAATAAGCACTACTAAAAGAAATTTCTAGAAAGGTACTAGAGTAGATTAGGGACTAAAATGCAAAAGGAAACAATATTTAAAAAAATTGCACCACTCAAACAAGCTATGGTCAAGAGCTACTAGGGACTAGTTCAAGAAAATTCAACCAAATTGTAGCACTCTCTTTGAAATTTTAATTTTTTATTATGTACATCAACTTTTGGCTATTTTAGTTTTACACTTCTTTTGAACTTTTGATTTTCTTCTATTTTCTTTTTACTTCCCTTTGTTTTTTTATACTTTTTAGATGAAACTAATTACTTTTCATTTTTTTGAGTGGAAGAGTGGTGTTATACGCTTGAACAAAATTGTAAGGCAAGGCAAAAAAAAAATTGAAGTAAGCTGCAATCCAAGAAAATTCAAAAAGCTCAAAGTGCACTATAATTAGAAGTGACTTAGGTAATGTATTTAGAGTATTTGGTTGTGTTTTTGGAGCTTTCTTGTTTGCACAAGTCTTACGCTCAATTCACGCCCAATCTCTCACAACATTCCAAGCAAGGAATCACTTCACACACTTCACACTTAGCATAATAAGGAGCTACAACTCAAATTTCAAGAACAATAAGCAAGGAAGAAATTTAGCTATATTTTGTTGAAAATTTTTAGTAGAAAATGCTTAGACTAAAAGCATTACACAAGGCTTACTCAAGAGAATAGACCTCGTAGATGCTCAATTTCACAAGAAAGTTAACTCACTTTTTAGGAAAAACAAAAAAAGTTAAAATAGGAAATTAATTGGACAAGTAAAGGACTAAACAAGACTTAATCTAAGAAAAAATTAAGAGTAAAAATGAAAATAATAGGTTCATAAAAACAGAGAAAAACAAAGTAGAAAACGCAACAAGAGGACCTAAAGTGAGTCCAAGGTACTCAACCACACGTGTTGCTTAACCCACAAAGGTTATATGAGAAACCCTCTTAGGAAACATCACTAAGCCTAGAGCAATACTAAAAATTAGCAAGGCAAAAATAAGAGAAACCTACAATAAGATTATATGATTCAATCGAAGGAACTAGAAAACTGAACTGAATTTAAACAACATGAACATAAGTGCATAGAATTTAGAAGTTCAAAACTACAATAAAACATAAACAAGACAATTAAGATATTCAATGAGACAACACAAATTAAGCTAAAGAAGATGAAGAATTGAGATGAAGAAGATGATACAATTTGGAAATTAGAAAAAGAAAAGTAAGAAGAAAAACCTCTAGGAATATGGCTCTAGATATCATATGAGGCAATCCTTGATTGCTCCTCCCATCATCTTGCTTCTATGAGGTCCTCAAGTTAAGCAGATGGAGATGGTGAGGTAGAAAAGGTGAGGTGAAGGCGCTACTCTAATAAAGATAAGCCTAGTCTAGTAAAGCTTAGCATAAGGAAAAGAACCCTTGATAAATGCCAAGGAAAAATTCTCAAAACAGAACAACACACTCAAAGAAAATGCTCTCACATAAAGTGTAAACTCTATTGATTCAAGTGTAAAGAAAATACATGGTCAGGTGGGTCATCTTTATAGCAAATTAGGACATCCCAGTTAAGAGAGATGGTCATGTGTTAATTTAGCTAATAAAGCTAATTAACATACGATTAATCTTGTCTTAACCAAACATGCCCTTAGATAAGTGAATCTATGTTCTCTCGAATTGAAATTTGAATTTGAATTGCCACCTAGGCGCCACCTAGAAGAGAGAAACGTAATTGACGCCTCATGGAGGGAACAAGGGGCCCCCATTTATTACTCGTGCTTGATGTATTGCTAGAGAGGTGTAGGAAACAAACAAGAAGGGTGGAATAAAACCACACGTCCTCATGCCCTGAAAATGTCCACCTTCTTGCACACACTCCACATAAATAACTAAGGACACCCCTATCCTAAAATAAAGGGAAAATAAAGGCCTGAAAGAATGCTAACTACATCCACCAAAATTCAAAATGTAAATACAACAAAAAATACAAAGAAAGTAGACTATGACCTAGATTTCTTCACTTCAAATAGGAGTTCAGGTCTATCATATCCTAGCCAAGTATTCCTCTATCATCCCTATCATTGCCCTTGTGATAGGACCCTTTGAAGGTAGGATTGCATCAACGAGTATGACCTAACTAGCATGAGATTTATGTCTTCATCCCCGTCTTAATACCCAATAGGTATGAGATTTATGTCCTTATTCTCGTCTTTTTCGAGTATCGGGTATGCCTATACTTGTCCTATACCTTAAAAAATTATATTTTTAATAAAAAATAAATTTATGAATGTAATAATTTTAATTCAAAAGTTATCTAATAAACACAAAGTTTGTAATTTTTTTGCATGGATTGGCTAATTGTGTTTACTTTTATTTTGGACAAATGTTTCTTTAGTTATTATTAATTGAAAATTTAACTGCATATTAATTTTAATTTGTTTTAGTTTTGATATGTAATTTGTAGCAATAATTTATTGTTTATTTTATGTTATAATAATGGTATAATCTATTTTTTTAAAAAAGCTAACAACACAATAGTCTAAAATTTATTTTTTAAATTTTTTTTTTAAAACTGTGACTTAATTAACCCAACCCAACTCATTCAAAGGCGGGTTGGGTTGGGTTTAATAATAAAAAAAGTAAAAATCCAACCTAACCCAACCCAATATTTTATAATTATATTAGGTCTTATATTTGCCTAAACCTGACCAAACACAATTTGTGTTCACCCTTAACTCTATTTAGAAATAAACAGGGTTTTTGGCCAGTGACGTGTCTTGCTAAGTGAAATTCTTATTACTAAAATAATATGATACAGGATTCTCGATAGACAAACTGATTGTGTTGTGATGAAAATTTATTTTAAATTATATGCAATGCAAATTAAATTATATTAATAAATATTATTAATAATTTGAAATGTTATATCACCTCACAAAATGACCAAAGTGTTGAATAGCTTGTGGGCATAGCAGAAGACGTACGCAGACACTTTAAGCGGGTATAGTTTACTTAATTGGTTATAGCTAGGGTCTTAGTGCCTTCGAGGACACTCTTTAACGAAAAGAGATAGTTTCTAATAGCACTCATATTTAAGCACAATCAAACTCATACGAGACCATAATTTTGCGTGATCCAATAAAATTATTTTTCTTGGTAGCTCGGACATGGCTGTTAGCATTACCTTTCTTTTAAACATAATTACTTATGTTTAATATCCATAAACTTATTATAATTTCAATATAGAATATAAGGGAAGCAGATCAATTCAAATAATTAATTAAAAGTTGATAAAAAAAATTAAGTTTTTAGTAAAAGTATAAATAAATTTATGTTTACAAGAAATTATACAATTTAAATTTGTACAATGTAATCGATAAATTTTATGTACTTTATATTATATAATTTTATTTTAACATAAATTTCATAAAATAATTCATTGCAAATTAAAATCATTATTATATTTTAAAATAAAAAAAACTAATTTGTCAAGTAGAATATAAAATTAATTAATATTTCCAAAGTATTAATAATTTTATATAAATTATATAAAAATATAATTACATGAACATAAATTATAAGTTACAAAATTTGTAGAATCTTATTGAATTATTATTCTACATAATATTTATAATTATATTAATAATTATAACAAAAGGTGAAAGAGGAGAGAAAAGTTTAAAAATTTAACATTGATGTGAGGTTAGAGAAGAGAAAATAAGGTTTGAAAAACCGGTGGTGAGAAGAGACAAAAAAAAGTTTAACCATTTGTTAACCGTAAATATTGAGTTAATGTGAGAGATTAATAGTTATTTTTTCTATATTAAATATAGTTTCACAAATGAGGTATTTGGTTATTTTGTCTACAAGTTTTGATGTAGTTAGAACAATTTATTTTAGTTAATCTACTTGATGATTTATTTATATATATATATAAATATATTACAATAATTACTTTTTTATTTAATAGTATATTAGTTGTTATTAATAATAGAGGTAATTCGAACGCACCTCCTTAGATTTAGTGTAATTCTAGATGCATCTCCTCCTTATTTTTAAACTACACAAACTTCTCTTATTTTTATGTACTCATGACAGTTCTACCCCCTCCTTCCAAAATGGTATAATATCAAACATAAAGTTGTTACACATGTATCTCCTAAGTTTAGTATTATATTACACATATCCCCTAAGTTTTGTATGTTATTACAAATGCATCCTATATTTTGTAAACTTTACAGCTAGGGATGGCTATCATGCCCAATCCCGTGGGTATCGTCCCGTCCTCACCCTTATTTTGACAGGGAAAACTTGCATTGTTGGTCCTCGCCTCGTCCCTATCCTTGTCCCTGCCTAAAAAAAATAATGGGGACGAGAGTGGGTTTGTTGGTCCTTGCCCATCTCGTACCCCCGCTCTATTTAAATGTTAAATAAAATTCCGTACATACATTTTTAATTTCTCATGTTTGTGTACAAATCTACACCCCTGTGCACTATTAAAATTAAAATATAATTAATAACTTAACATATAATTTATTTATTAATTGATAAATTAAATATAAGTAATAACTTAATATATAATTTGTTTAATAATTATAAATAAATTTATATTTAAATTATAAAGATAATATAATGGGATATCTGTGGTATACCTGAACCTGAAAATATCTTACGGAGATGAGGACTAGGATTAAAATTTCATACTCGCATCCTTTATACTTGTCTCTACCCGTGCCCTCGCTCCACACTTTTCGAGGACGAGGATGGAGAGAGTCAAACTCACCCCCGCTCTGCCCCATTGCCATTGCTATTTACAACTAACACCCCTCTCATTTTTGTTGTCATTCTATTATGAAGCTTAAAAAACAATGATTCATTTTGCATTTGCACAAAATAAAAGATAATAATCCAAAAATAAACAAAGGTGTTTATAGTTTGAAAATGAGGGGTACTACTGTAATGAATAAGTAAAAGTAAGGGAGGTTTGTGTAATTTAAAAAAGAGGGTGTATCTGTAATTACACTAAACTTAAGAGGGCGCATTCATAATTACCTCTTAATAGTATTAGTAAATTTATCTATTAATTATTAGACTTAATAAATATACCTTCTTGAATAAATATAATAGTTAATATTATTTGTATAAAATTAATATATAGTATTTAATTAATTAATAAATATATAGTAGTAAATAATTATCTAGTGTTAAAATATTTTTCAAAACTTATTAAATAATTGTTTTTTATTGACAGATGTTAGTTGTTCTTGTGTTAGCTTTTGTTAGAGAATGAATTTAGACCCATGACCTCTCTCTCATCCTTCTCCCCACAAGTGACCTTTGTCACTAGATCAACCTTGTTAAATAATTACTTAACTTATGTTTAAATTATTAAATCTTAATTAAATATATTATGATAATAAATATAGTTGTTAATGTTATTTAAATGAATTGATATCAAATATTTAATTTCTTAACAAATATCTACAATTTCATAAATGTATTTATTTAAAGTATTACATTGAATAAATGTATTAATTAGTATTAATTATTTAAAAAATAATTAATATTACTTAAAGAGATACTGGCTTTGTCCTAGGGATGATAAAAAAATTTACGTTTACAAATACTTGCAAATAAATCCTGGTGCAAATATTAGCATAGATAATTTCAATAGGTATCAACGGTCACCTGCAAGTACTTGTTTCTTTTACTGCTCTATAATGGGCATGCAAAAGTACGAGTACAGTACTTGCATATGCGAGTACCTACTACACATTAAATTAAAATATTATACATTTTTATTTTGAAAAAGATAATATTTTTGTCAAATAAATCAACTTTAAATATTCATAATAAATTTTCATCTTATCAATGTTAATTTTTTTTTAAGAAAAGCGCATAATTAATAGATTTATATTTTATAAAAATGTATGTAGTGTAAAGCTAAAATTCTATTTGTATTAAATATTTTATATATATTATGTTAAAATATTTTTAGATTCAATTAATCTTTCAGAAAATAATATAGTTTTATTTTGGGATTCTTTAAAAGTAAATAATTTTGATAAAGTTTCATGTGAAAAATAATGTTTTAAAATATTTGTGGGTATTATGTGGAAATTAATTAGGAAATGGATGAGAAATTCAAATAAAATTATGGGTAATTTTATAAAAATAATATCAATTATTAACAAATTTAATATTACCAACTAAATTACTAATTTATTTGAAATGCGTTAAATAGGTAAAGGTGTCTTATACTTAGAAATGGAGGTAATAAATAATAAATATTTCATTTAGTAATATTAATTGTTTTATTAATATCTATGTAATAAATATTATTAATTTGATAAATTTAATTTTTGAAATTTAAATTAATTACATAAATTTTATGAGTATAATAAATTCAAGCTTTTTTACTATATACATAGACATCTAAAAGGAAAGTCTCCAAAGTTGTCCGATGTAAAATTTTAAACTTTGCACTATAAATCACATTATTTAAGTGATATTTATGGGAGAAATAGGAATTGGAATTAGCAATTGAGATGGTTAACATTGAGATCAATAACAAGAACAAGTGGCATACATAGCGTTGAGTTCATCTTGTGTGAAGAAGTATCATAAGAACTCGACTTGAACTATGTTTATTATTCAAGAAGAGAAAAGAAAGACCACGAAGAGCCACAATGTTTACCTCAAATTGAAGATGCAAACTCTATCAAGATTATCAATGAGATCTATTTTGTGTTTCAAGTGTGTTTGTAAGTCAATCACAAGGGCCAACAACAAGGGTCATTTCCAGAAGGATCCAAGGGGAATACGCTGGAGATGAAGCCAGAATGTCCAAGCTCTTGTTCAACTCGAGGTTTCAAGAGTTTAATCCTTCTTTAGTAAATATTTGGGTCGTTAACTACCTAGTCATTCATTAGGCATGCTTAATGTATCTAAGCCCTGTTTAGGGCTGTGTATTGAGGATGTAGTGCTTTTGCAATCTAACTTAGTATTATTATTTGAATGATTTGCATATTGTTTTTTTGTAAAACATGCCACTAAAAGTAGAAAAAAAATTTATTAGTTTTTGGTTCATTGGGGATGTAGTGCTTTTGCAATCCTCCATATGAAACCCTTTTAGTATTGTCATGGTATATTTCTTTTGGCAAGTGAAAATGTCACTATGATCCTATTTCATAACCTGTATTACCAAAATGAAACTCGCTAAGGAAAGGTTTGTAGCTTCGAACACTTTAAGCATTCAAGCTTTAACAGCAAGGGATTTTAGAAGGGAAGGAGAGCCATGCCCATGGCCTCTTCCTCCTTGTCCCAAATTTTTTTATCATTATATATATTAAGATATTAAATAATAAAATATAATTAATAAAAAATATTACATTTTAGAAGTTTATTAAGTTATAACTGCTTGTTTTTTTAGAATATATAAAGTTATTAACTTATGCATTGACTGTATTTAAATAAAGAGTTTAATTAGTATGTATTGACAGTGCAAAAAAATATTATACTAATATTTCATCGTATCTTTTCATTTATATGACTTTTAAAATATTAATTGGTAAAGTCAACAAACTTATTATAAATTAAGAGTTGTGTTTGAATGTCAGTATAAAACGTTTTAATGTGACGGTGCATACTAATTAAACTCTTAAATAAATTTGTAAATATAGCTTGCTAACTTACTCTCGCTTAAATATTATAAGTGGATGTAAGCTTGCTAACTTAAATGCAATTTTGATACTTTTATATTTAAAAAAGAAAATATTGTAGTACTTTATCTCCTATTTAAAAATTAGATAATTTTTAATTTTTAAATTTCTGAATTTTGATACTTCCATCAAATTTTGATTATTAACAAATTGATATTGATTATAAAATGAAATAAACAGACAAACTTATGTCACGTCAGGGTGTTACTAAGTTTGATCCACATAAGTTAATTTCTAAATGTTTGATACTTTTAAATTTTAAAACAAGAGAACCAAAATTATAAACTTTAGAATATCAAAATTATATTTAAATTAAAAATTTATATAATAGATATATAAGTTAATTACTCCTTCTATACCATGACCTAGGATCCTATTTAAGACCATACGAGGCCATTTTCATGTCTTCTCCTTTAATTTGAAACCCCTCTATCTATACATGAATCTCCTCTTGCAATTAACCATTTAAAAATATAAATTTTACATATAAATGATAAACTTTCAACCCTTCATGTGCAATCAATGCAAATTGTACCTCTAATAGGAATGTGATTAACATCGTGATAAAAAAAATTATGGATTTCTAGCTTCTATCAATGAAAACTCCTGTTCAACCTTTTTTTTATCTACTTTGTCCCTTTAATATTGTGCAAGGAAACAAACAAAACCAAAGATTTTCAGATTTTGTAAATTTAGTTTGTACCGTAACCAACCTTCAAATGGAGTTTTTTGTTCTAAACTCTAGTTAGTAGACTATTTAGCAAACGTACAACAATACTTTGTAGCTTCTACTCCACAACTTCTTTGGAAGCTTTTTCATGCAGAATACATTTTGTCATCGATGCTTCTATTTTTCTCTCACTTGAACTATTATGTTTTGGTTTTAAAAGATGGTGAGTTGATGCTCAATGCCAACTTCTCAAAATTTGTCAAAGGAGACATTTGCATATTCTTTCCCATTATCTTATTGTACACAAACTACATCCACTTTGATTCCACACTATTGTTTTATATTTGCAGAAAATGTTATATAGCAACCACTATCTTGAATTTAAAGAAGAAAATATGGCATAATCATCAATACATGTAATATAGTATTTATTACTATTTAAAGATAATACTTTTTTAGGTCCTCCAACATTTGTGTATGCTAGTTGCAATTGGTATCTTACTTCTCATCTTGTTTGAAGAAATGCTCTTCTAACAAGCTTGTCAAATTGACAAGCCATGCATTCAATCATATTGCCTTCAAGTACTGTAACACCTCTCACCAAGGCATGTTTCTTCATGTAAAATAGTCCAGCAAGATTAAAATGCAGAGTCTCTTATGCTCTTCATCGCTCCATTACATTCGGAGTATACCTTCAAGTCTAATTTTCATCTTCAATACATCTTTGCGTTATTTTGTGTCTTTTATAAATCACCAGTTGTCTTCAAATATGACTTTGAAGCCCTTTTCTAGAAGTTGTGCAACACTAAGCAGATTAATTTTGACCATGTCAAGCATATTTAAAATGGCATAGATATACTTCGAATTTGTCAAGCTTTGAATACTAATGGTCCTTTTTTCCTCGACTAAGATGAAATTACCATTTCTAATTTTTACTTTAGAAACAATAGTATTAGGCTTTTTAAAAAGCTTTTGGTTGGTCATATGGTTTGTACAACTGCTACTTATTAACAATCAGCCACTAGAACTATATTTTGTAGGAAAGCAAGTTGCAGCAAAGAGTTGGTCATTTTCTTGTTCCATTGTTGTCACCTTTGTCACCTTTAGTGTAGATATGCAAATTCTCTATACATGTCCTATATAGCCACATTTTCTGCACTTCTCAATTGGCCTCCACCAACATCTTCAATGAGAATTATTTGTCGTTTTGAAATGTGTTAAAGGAGGAAAAGTCTCACCCTACTACTTGTTAGAGCCTTCTATTTTTTTGTTCTTCTATTTGTTGTTCTTCCAATCTTTGTTGTCTCTTCACTTTTGTGCTTTAATATGAAAAACACTCTACAGTGGCTCCTCTTTACTCATCATTCTTCTTTTCTCTAAAACTTGCAAACATTTTTCTATTCTTCCATGCTAACTTTTTTATTCCTCCAAAGTCTATATCTTCAATCACTTTTTTGAATAGTGATAAGCATCTTTTGAATAATTCTTGCATCTAGAAGGTCCTTACTGAGATAGTCACACTTTGTTCTCAAGGCTTATAAGTACATCAACATAACCTTTGATTGTTTATGTCTTCTTCATACTTTGCACCTTGAATCATCTAATCAAATTGACAACCCTCATGCCTTTGTTTCTACACAGGCCTGATATTATTATTTGATATACTCCCAAATGGTTTTGGGATACTTCATTTCATAATTCTAATAAATAGCACTTTTAACATGATTGAAAAAATAATTATGGGTTGCTAGGATGACTACTCATTTTGAAGCATTAGATCTTTGAGAGGTAAGTTTTTAAAAATAGTCAAAGTTTTTTCTTAAAATTATTTTTTAAATTTTTGGTGAATTGGTGGACGGTCCGTTTAACTCATTAACTTGTGGTGGGCCAAATTCACTTTTTAAGCGTAAAAGAACGGTAAGTCAGGTTGAGCCAACTTATTTATCAAGTGAGTCAAGATTGGTCAAGCTCAACAAGTCAGACTTAACTTTAAAAATATATGAAATCTATACCGATTAGTAAATATAACAATTAATATTTTTTAACTAATTTTTACGATAATGTCTTTACCAATTATATATGTAGTCTATCACATATATACTTTAAAATATATTAAGCTAAAATTATTATACTCAAAATAACACAGTAAATTATTTATATTGTATCACATTATTAAAAAATTTATTAAATTAAACCCCTAAAATTATTATAACATATTAAAATAGCAATGTAATCAATAAATATTGAATACCATATTTATTTTAGTAAATAATTGAATAAATGGGTTTAAACTAAAAGATATTTATTAAATACTAGCGCAAACCCGCCTTAATAAAAGATGTTTTTTAACTAATCTTTCATTTGCCACAATTTAAATGTATTAATAAATATTATATGGTGCTTCATTCCTTATTTATATCTGGTATTCAATATTTTATGGTATATATTACATACATCTTTCCTTTTCATTTTCTCAATATTTATTTTTGTTTTTTAATTTTCTTATAAGGATAAAATTGGAAATGAAATGTAGACACCAAAAGGGTGAATTCCCTTTATATATGTTATAGATTGTGGAAAATATAATATTATAAATTATATATATAGATTATAGATAGTAGGACAATTATGTATGTTGGATATAAATTTTTTAAAGTAGTTTTTCTCTTAAGATTATCAGATTAATCTAGTAGCAAAGTCCATATTGAAAAAATGGGGAGAGAGGTTGTAGGTTTGAATCTGATGCAATCTTACCTACCAAGGACCCTCTCACTAAGGCAATGGCTAGGAGGATTGAAGAGGACTTGACCCAGAAAGACTCATTAAGACCATAGCTCATGATGAAGATAGACATTTTAGGTCATATTCCTTAGTTTTCTTCTTGTAAATATTAATTAGTTTTTAATTCCCTTTTAGGCCATGTATTTCCGCCATTTTTAGGGTGTAAATAGCTTAGGAAGGGAGGTGAAGGGAGTAAAGGGCCTAATAACCCAAAGGAGTGTGGATCTCTTTCCACACCCCCTTGATTAGGTCGTGACACTCTCTTGCTTAAGGCTAGGTGCCACTTTTAGTGTGCCTAAGAGGGATTAGTGCTCCTAATCCTAATTAGGCCCAAGTCCCACATTGCCTAGTTTTGAGTTCCTTGCTCCCTCTTTTGGGGTATAAATACACCTAGTCTCTCTTGTACATATTACACTTGATTGAATGAACTAAAACTCCTTTGAGTTATTATTCTTGAGTCTCATTTTGAGAATCCTCTCTCTTGAGGATTCTCTTCCTTAAAGCTTTTATCAAGGGACCTCTCCCTTGTGGCAAGCAACATAAAATTTTTTACTCATCTTTCTCCTAGAAAGTGGTGTCAACCCTCCCCCATTTGTAGCCGCTCCAACCTCCATTTTCTGAGAGGAAGGAACCTTGTTGAAGAGATCAAAGGAGTGCATTATCTGGTATCAGAGTCATCTTCATGAAGGTTCATTTCCTCATACTTCTCCTTAGTTTATGCGTCTTTCTTTAGCTTTTTTCTATAGTTTTTATGCTTTATTTCTTGCTTCTTTTATTGTCATTTAAATTCCTTATTGTCTTGAAGTTTATGGTTTAGTTCTTGCAATTTTATTTCCAAGTCTTTATTGCTTTCTAGATTCAATTTATTTTTTTCTATTGAATCTTTGTGTGTTTCCTTTAGGTTTGTTTCTTTAAATTTCTACCCATCTTTTTATTTTTTTCCTTATTCTAGTGCTTACCCTAAGAGGATCATAGTAATGACTTCACAAAATTTGTGAAGGAAGCCACACAATTGTGGTCTTGATCCTTGGATGCACTTTTGCTTCTTTCATTTATTCTTGCACTTTAATTCTGTTTTCCTGAACCTATTTCTCTATTTTTAATGCACCTATTTCTGTGTTTTTGGGTCTTGGTTTTGTTCATTTTGAGTTACTTATTTTCAGTTTTAATCCTCCTAAGTTGTGTCTTAGATTGGTCATGTATTAGTCCTTAATTGTCTCTTAATTCTACATTGTTTTGCCTTTTAAATTTTTACCAAAAAGTGTGTTGTGCTTCTAAAATTTCTTGTGAGAAATCTCTTTGGAATTGATCATATGCTCTTGATCATAATTCCTAGAGTCCACATGCTTTAGATCATAGCATGTTTCAAAAAATATTTTCTCAAAATTTGCTCAATTCTTCCTAGAGTCTTTCTGTTGTTGTTGTGTTAATAGTTTAAAGTTTTGTACTAGTCTTTGGTGAATTATTTTTTGTTGGCTGTTTTGAGATCATTTGGGCTAAAAATCCTTGAGAAATTGAGTTGGCCTAAGCTCATTAAGTATCTCATTTAGTGCATTTTTTGTTCACTTAAATTTACTAGTGCATCTTGAACTATTTTGCTTTCTTGGGTTTGCACTTGATTTCAATCTTTGTGGCTATTTTCTTTGCCTTTTTTTTTCAAGCAAATTCTTCTTCATGCTGCTTATTATTTCTTACTTTCAAAATTTTTGTTGAGAGGTGAAGCAAAATATAAAAAAAAAGAAAAAAAAAGAAAAAGAGAATAAAGTGATAATCAAAAGAGAAAATCCTTAAAAAAAACAAGTGTTAGTAAAAGTATTTAAAAAAAAATACAAAACCTTTTCGTGCACCACAACTTTGTTATTTGAAGGAGTGCTTAAGATTGTTAAAAACTTGCTTGAAATAGTTTATTTAAGATTCAACTATAAGTTTTCAAATTGTGCAACTCTTTGAATTTTGTTGAGTCTTTTATTTTTAGTCCATTCTATTCTAGTGCTAATCTAGGATCCTTTTGTGTTCCATCATTCTATGTACACCATTTTTACTTGCTTGTCTTCTTTGGTTATCATTGTGTTTGTCTAAATGATTATTTCCACTTTGATCTTTATCTCCCTTCCTTGAGTTTTATTTTCTTGTTTTTACTGCATTGAACTCTCTTGGTTTCTCTTTAGGAGTGCCACTTTGTTGAAAGGAAAAGAGAGATCAAACCAAGCTTTCCACAAGGGAAGCATCTTGAGGTGTCTTGAAGCAAGTTAAGGAAGAGGTTCATTCAAAGGGAGCAACACCACTTTAAGAAAGGCAAACACTTGGAGTAGAAAGCAACCTCAAACATCAAGCCTTTTGTTTCTTTTTGTTTTTAATTGGTATAAATTTTAAGGCCATTTTAATTGAGGTGTTGGATGCCCATAAGGGTCACCTCTTTGATTGTAATAGCTTTTAGTTTCTCATTTTAGGTGGGAGAAGGAATTAGTACCCCATCTCTCCACCTTAGGTGCACGCCTTTAGACCTCTTACCTTTGCTTTAAATTTCTTTTATTTTCTTTGAATCTTAGTGTGAAAGGCTTTTGAGTTCCAAAGACTCTTAAGTAATTCAATTAGGTAGAAAACAAAACAAAAGAGTAAGGAGTGTTGCCCTTAGGTTCTTCCGAATCACTTTCAAAATGAGCTCACACATCTAGTAAAGATAGTGTAAATCAACAAGGTTCTCAAAAACCAACCAACATGGATAAGTTTGTGAGTGAATTTAGAGAGTGGAGGGTAGAACAGAGAAAAGAAAGAAAAGAGAGAGAGAAGAGAGAAGAAACGAGGCGTGAAGAGAAAGAAAAAGAAAAGAGAGAAAGAGAGTTAAGAGAAGAACAATGAATAAAGGAGAAAGAACATGAGAAAAGAGAGAAAAAAAGAGAGGAGAAAAGAAAAAGACAAGAAAGAGAAGAGAGAGAAGAAAGACAGAGAGAAGAGAAAGATAGAGAATGATGAGAAAGAGAAGAAAGAAGGGGAAAAAAAGAGGGAGAGAGGGAAGAGAGAAGAGAAGAGCGTGAAAGAGAAGAAAGAAGAGAAGTTAGAGAGGCATAGGTATAGGTCCGCCTCTAGTGAGGTAAGTGGAAGTGAGGGTTATGAAAGACCTAGGGTGAGGAGAGCGCAACAACATCATAACCAACGCCAAGCTCAACCTAGGGAACAAAAAGTAGACCTCCCTCATTTTCATGGGAAAGAGGATGTGGAGGCCTACCTTGATTGAGAAATGAAGGAATAGAAACTATTTGTTTGTTTTAATATAAGTGAAGAAAGAAAAGTTCCGTTGGCAACCCTTAGCTTCCAAGGGCATGCCATGTATTGGTGTACCTCCTTGGTCAATGAGAGGCGCCGCATTCGTAACCCTCTTGTGGATTATTGGAATGATCTCAAAGGGGCTATGAGGCGGAGACACGTCCCTTCTTATTATGAAAAAGAACTCTTTGATAAACTCCAAAGATTAAAACAGTACAACTCAAGTGTTGAGGAGTACAGACAAACCATGGAGTTTTTCATGATGAGAGCAGGTGTCACTGAATAATCAAGGGCCATGAAAGCTAGATTTTTAAGTGGTTTGAACTTTGACATAAGAGACAAATTTGAGCTCTTTCTATATAATAATCTAGATGACTTAGTCCAACTTTGCATAAGAGTGAAAAATCAATTAAAAAGAAAAGGTGGAGCAAAAAGAGAATTTCCATCCTACAATTATGCAAAGAAGAACCTAGGCAAGGGAAGCTCTTCCAAGAGCTGTCCCAAAGAGGAACCATCCAAGAATGTGCATAAAGAACATAAACCCATGCATCATAGACACAACCCCCTGCTAGTTCTAGCAATAAGACTAGTAGTATTAAATGTTTTAAATGTCTTGGGAGAGGCCACATTGTCTCTCAGTGACCCAATAAGAAAACCATGATCGTTAGTGACAAGAGATTTTTAGGGAGAGTAACTCATCTTCCTCCTCTAGTGAGAGTGAGGAAGAAGGGGGTGATGAGCATGACATTGTTAAGATTAAGAAACTTTCATTTACATGACTTTTAAAGCATTAATTGGTAAAATTAAGAAACTTACCATATAGAAAAGATTATGATTAAATATCAGTGTAAAAATTTACATGACTTTTAAAGCTCATAACCTTTCATTTACATGACCTTCAAAGTATTAATTGGTAAAATTAAGAAACTTACCATATAGAAAAGATTATGATTAAATATCAGTGTAAAAATTTTTACACTGACAATATATAAGTGCTTTTCTTATTTTTTTATAAGCTAATAAGTTTTATTAAAATAACATTTAAATAAGTAGTGTTAAATTTTATTTTATTTGATATATTACATTTATTAAACTCAAACAATTAACAGCTGTTATTATAACATTTAATTTAGACACATATGTATATATATTAAAACCATGATATTATATTAAAGTCTAGGATATAAATTATTTTATGTTAATATTTTCTATCAATTATTTTATTATTAAATAATAATTTGAAAATATTCTTTACAAATTATTTATATTATATCTTTTTAAAGAAATCCCAATATCATAATAACTTCTATTGAATTAACTTTAAATAATACAATATTATAATGAATAGATATTTTGCGGAAAAAAATTATTTTAATACTAATAATTTATCAAATATGTAGTTTAATATTTTTTTTCTGTGAGAGATATTTAGTTAAAGCTAATTAATAGGAATCGTATTAATGTTTTACTTTACCTAATAATAAAAATCTTAAACCGAGAAATAAAAATTATATATGTATATTAATCTTTAATTTAATTACTTAAGATATTTTACGGAAAACAAATAAATATAAATTTATTGATATTTTCAAATATAAAATAATTTGTTTAAATTATTATTTATCATAAAAAATAGTACATATTTCATTTTATAAAATATTTTTTTAAAAAAAAAAAAAATAAGCAATGCAAGTAACAACTTAATGAGAGTCTAGTAAGATTAAAAGAACAAAAACATATTAGAAAAGAATATTCCATCCATTCCAAAATGTTTAAGCTTAGTACACAATAGGAAAAAATATATATATTCATTAATTTATTTATAAACTAAAATATTTCTATATGGTGGATTTAATGTTTGTTTGACAACACCTTTATAAAATTATTTTTAGTATTTAAAAACTAAAAAATTCATTTAGGTAGTATTTTCTTAAAACAGTTTTCGAAAACAGTTCTGGTTTTTTAATTTTTAAAAACTAAAAAACATGAATAGCTAAAAATAGTCTTATGTTTTTCATTAATGAAATTTTAATAAATATGAATAAATTTTTGTTATTCTTATATCTTCAAAATAGTTTTCAAATAACACTTGTTAAATAAGTTTTTTTTTCTTTTCTTCCCGAAAACAGTTTTTGAAAACTATTCTTAAAAACTCTTTTGAAAAACTAAAAACAAAACAAAACCAATCATGAATATGTTAATTGATAGTTGATGAGTAATTGACTTGGAGACCGTAAAATATAATGCATTATGAAATATAAATAGGAATATAATTAAAAAAATTATGAAGGTGGTCTTGGATTTAAAAAACATCAGTAATTTGAAACAAAATTAAAATGCTAAAACTATTATAATTTTAGAACGAAGGAGTATTATATTTAGGGATAAAGCGGTATTTATTAACACAGTACTAAATAATTATATTTATTAAATATAATAATGTAAACAATAAATTCTAAAAATATAATAATACTATATATTTATTAAGAACTTAATAGTTAGATATTAATTTTACTTAAATAGCATTAAGCTAACATAATTCATAAATTTAATAATTAAAATATAAATATGTAACTATTTAATACTAGAAAATATTAAAAAAAATTTAAGAACCTAAGTGCTGGATATTAATTTAATTAATTATTACTAATTGTTATATTATTAAATAAAATACATTTGTTAAGTCTAATAGTTAACATATAAATTTATTATTTGATGATTCTAAAAAAATTATTGTGTGTGTATGATAAATTAGCTGAAATTAAAAAATATCGAACATTTATTATTATTTTAAATTTATAAATTAAACACTAACATGGACTTATGTATATGCATATTAATTTATTTTAAAGTATAATAAAAAATATCATTTATTTTAAATCTAGGTATATATTTATTGAATTGATAGCCTAAAATAATTTATTATAGAATGGCTATTTGTATAATATTATAATATATATTTGTAGTATAACGCTTAGCATAAATACAATTTAAGTTAATATATTATTCTTAATTTGCTATAATGCTTAACATAAATACAATTTAAGTTAATATATTATAATTAAATTGAAATAATAATTTTGAATAATAACTTCTTTCCTTTTTAATTATTTTAGTAAATTTATCTTTTAATTATTAGACATATATTATATTGAAATAATATAACTTCAAAGATCAATTGATATAGGATTATTTCCCTTAACCAATTGTATTAGAGGAAGAGGTAATTTTATAAGGTTCAAATAGAATTATCTCCAATACAAGATATATATGATCTATAAAAAAATATTAAATAAAGATAACATTTAATATTTTTTAATGAAATAAATATCTGGTACTTAATTGCTTCATAAATACTTTGTATTTAATAAATCTCTTTTGGTAAATAATTGTCTAGTATTAAAATATTCCATAAAATAATTGCCTACTATTAAAATATTCAATAAAATTAGTAAATATATGTCATTAAATAATTACTTAATTAATCTTGAAATTTATTATGTGTTAGATTCTGTTGAATTTGAAAGAGAACATGATCAAAATTTTTGTCATGATCAACTTACACTAGACACCTAACATCATGTGTTAGATTATGTTTATATATTATTGTACACCATTTTGGTATATTTTTAGAATCTTTTTGTATTCAAGTTAATTTGAAAAAAAAGAAGAAAATAAACACTGTATAATTTTGGAATTATTGAAGTTGTTGTATTATTTTGTATCCAAGTTTGAAACACAATAGTGTTTATACAATTTATATTATAATTGGAACTATGTTTACTAGTGTAAAAAAATTATGGTAAAAATGTATGAAAATAACCAGAAAATTTAAGAAAAGAAAAAAAAAAGAAACTTATACCGTCTTTATCTGACAAAGTGCTATATCCACTTACACAACATTTAGCTAAAGAAATGCTATATCTACTTATACAGCGTTTATCTGAAGAAGTGCTATATCCATTTAAACAACATTTAGCTGAAGAAGCACTATATGTACTTATACAAGGTTTATTTGCAGAAGCGCTATATCCACTTAGACAACATTTTTCTAAAGAAGAACTATATCTACTTATACAACATTTAAAAAAAAATGTTATTTGAACTTATATTTCGCCTACTTATACAACACTTAAAAAACATTATATAAGCTAAAAAAAACGTTATAAAATAACAAATTTGGCGTAGTCATGATTCTTATATTTTATTTTTGGTTTTTGGGTTCTCATTTTTCCTTTTGAATCTGCTAAACATGTATGGATGTGGCACTACATTGATTATTTTAGAGTTTAGGCTTCTGTGCTTTAGTTTACATTTTATACCTCTGAAGTTCATTTTAAAAAAGGCAAAAACATGTTCTTGATCTTGAATCTTAGTTTTGATCAAGGTTTTTTACTCTTAGAATTTTTAAAATATTTTTTACACCTTGAACTAAGTAAAGATGTCTTGAATACTAATCATGGATAATTAATTAGACCCAGACCCAATTTTTTTCTTCATATAATGAAAGTGCATTTTGAAAATTATAAGGAGAAATCTTTTAGAAAATGCAAGCATCAACTTTCACATTTTCTTACAACCTTAAGAACTTGACCTAATTCTTTAGAAATCTTTTTGCCTCCGTGAGTCGATTCAAGGCATCCATTTGATCAAATGAAGTTGGCTCTAACACTCAGTGCTTGATTGATTTGATTTTGTTTTTTAGTTTTTGAAAATATTTTTCAAAAACTATTTTTTGGAAGAAAATAAAAATAAAACTTGCTTGGTAAGTGTTATTTGAAAACTGTTTTAAAGATGTAAAAATGGAAAATCTTGTTCATATTTATTTGAATTTCATTAATGAAAAGAAAAAAAAAACAACATATTCTGATTATATTTTGAGTTTTAAAAAGAATAGAAAACTAAAAAGCAAAACTACTTTCAGTTGTTCCTATTTTTTAATTCTTAAAAACTAAAAAAGTAGAACTATTTTCGAAAACTGTTTTCAGAAAATACTACCCAAAAGAATTTTTTAGTTTTTAAATACTAAAATACTAAAAATAGTTTTATAAAATTATTGTCAAACAAACACTCAATCTTTAAGATATTATTCAAGCAACCTTGATTAAGACCCCTATTGGGTGTTTTATTGTGATATGATCTTAATTCTGAGTTGACACAATCCAGTATGGTTGATCTATCCTTTACTCTCTTAATTTTCTTATTGTCTGGGGTAGGGTTTCCAAGTGATTTATTTAGCTAGTTTTGGATGAGGTCTCGAATAGGGTTTTCTAGTAAATCCTTGTGATAGAGTTTCACAAGGTGGTTTGAATTCTAGAATAGGTTTTCCCAGTGGTTCCTTTTGATAGGGTTTTACAAGGTCATTTGAATTTTGGGATAGGGTTTCCTAGTGGTTTTGTATGAGTGTTTCACAATGTTATTCTCTTGTAGGGTTCAGGAGACGATTAGCTATTGGCTTTGCCTCTGCATATAGTATTTGTACTCCAATCTATAATGAAAAGGGTTTGACTCGAGTGGTCAAACTAGCATTGAACGTAGGCCAAAGTTTTGGTTGAACCAATATAAATTTTTTGTCCTAATTCTCTCTCTTCTTCCATACTTAAGTTGATTTTAATTGGTTCTTCTACAAACTTTCTTTAATTGTGGCGTTTATAAATTTTTTATATATTAATAGTAACTCCATTAACACTCTTATTTTTAAGTCATTAAAACCTATTTATTTGGAAATTCATATAACCCTGGTAAATATTCTTAACTTGAATCATAACATAAAATTCTAAACTATCAATATTTGTGCATTCCAACATTATCATCTACATTGTAAATTTGTGTGACATGTCATTTTATTATTAGATTTTGGGTGCCTAAAACTAAGTGTCCTTTCAATAGTGTCTCACAATATATATTTTCACTACTATGATTGACTACTTGAAAGGAGTTTGATTTTCTAAAGGCTTATGATTTATTTGAAATGATTTTTTTAATCAATAACCTTTTAAAGGAATCTATTCAACCTCCCTTATAAATTCTCAAGTGGGTCCAACATTTCATAGTTTAGTTTAACAAAGAAAGTTGAACTTCTCATCAGAATGTCACAATTATTTCAAACAATCTAAGACAACAACATCCTATCAGGTCAAGGCAACTCATCTTTTTAAGATGATCAACCTTTTGAAATATGTTAGAAAAACTAATGTTAAAATTCAAAAGTCAAACACAAAAGAAAGTTGAAGAAGGCAACCTATTACGTGCATAATTTTGAGACTATGGCCCTAATGTCTTCATGAATCTCCTTCCTAGCCATGTCCTCTCTCTAATCCTCCTACCCAAGGCCCCTTGCTAGGGAGGAATACATTAAGAGACCATACTCTTCACACAAAAGGTGTATTTCTCAATGTTTGCAAAAAAGTGGTGTGTCCTAAGAATACAAAAGGCTTGCCTTAGATATCTTAAGTGATCATCTAGGCACCTACTATATACAAGTATATCATCAAAGTAAACGACACATAAATTTCCTAAACAATTCCTAAGAACATGATTTATTAAGCGTATAAAGGTACTATAAGCATTTATGAGCCCAAAAGGAATCACTAACCATTCATAAAGCCCAAATGTGGTCTTAAAAGTGGTTTTCCATTCATCACCCTCTTTAATTCTTATTTGACGGTAACCACTTCTAAGATCAATTTTTGAAAAGATCTTAGCTCTATATAACTCATACAACATATCATCAAGCCTATGGATTGAATGTCTATACTTAATAATAATGTTGTTGATTGCTCTACAATCAACACACATTCTCTATTTGTCATCCTTCTTCAGCACCAACAAGACCTACACAGTACAAGGGTTGAGGCTTTTTTGAACCCAACTTTCTCTAACAAATATTGAACTTGAGACTCAATTTCTTTAGTCTCAAGGGGGTTTGTCCTATATTAAGGCCTATTGGGTAGGCTAGCACCAAGAATAAGGTCTATTTGATGTTTTATCACCCTTAGAGAAGGAAACCACTTAGGGATTTTCTTAGGAAATAGATCATCAAATTCTTTTAGAAGAGTTTGAACTCGTTGTGGAAGAGACTCAACCTTAAGATTTGTGGTAGTGCAAGATGGTGCCTCTTTGCAAAGGAGGAGATAAGAGGGCTTGTCAATCAAGAAAACATCTTTTATATCTTCTTTGGTTGCAAAATGACTTCTTTTCCTAACAACCTTCTTGGAAGGGGAACTACCTTCAAACTAAACCTCTTTACCTCTTTCAAGCTTTAGGGGTGAAACTTTTTTTTTTCATCCATTTTATACTTCATAATTAGTTGAGCCTCTACCACCTGTGAGGGTGTAAGAGGATACATCTTGACCTTTCTATCCTTGTGGGTGAAGATTACCTCATTAGACATGATAGATGGCATTCTTATCAAATTACCATGGTTTCCTAACAAGATATAGACAACTTCCATTGGAACAATATCGTATATGATTTCATCCTCATATGTTCCAATGGAGATTATCACCTTAACCTGTTGGTTAACCATTATCTTCCCTTTCTCATTGAGGCATTAAAGCTTATAAGGTTTAGGATGGGGAGTCGGTGTTAAGGGTAGTTTTTCAACAAACCTTGAGCTACAACAAGACCCACTATCCACAGTGAGAGAACATGTCTTGTTTAAAACCTTACATCTTGTATGAAAGATGTTATCTCTTTAGGATTGATCTAGGTCAAGAGGTTGATTTCCAAGAAGCCTTCTAACCATTAGGAGGTCACCTTCACAGGGATAAAGCTCAACCATGCTATGTTCAGGCTCATGACCCCCTTCTTCCTCACTCTCACTAGAGAAGGAAGGTGAGTTATCCTCACCACTATAAATGTCTTGGCCCTCCTTGGCATGGTTTTGATAATGGGCATTGGTGTTGGTCCCAGGGGCAATCTAGAAGAGAGGGAGGGTTGAATAGATTCACCAATTATTTTTTAAAAATTTTTCTATTCAACAGTATTAAAGTATTTTAAAACATAGCCCCTTTTTAAAATTTTCAAAATCTACCTTTTTTAACAAAAACGGGTTTTCAAGAATTCAACCCTTTAGGCAAGGCACCAATCAATTCAATTTCTTCAATAATGATTTCAAATAAAGTAGCTAAGAACCTTGACAAGAATTATATTTAAAGTAATTCAAGATCAAAAGGAAAGAGTAGAAATAATAAAAATGAAACCCACAAAATATGGGTCAAAAACCTAAATTTAAAATCAAGTAATTATATGTCAAGAATTAGATCTACAGCAAGAAATCTAAATGAATCAAACATAGCTGCAAAAATCGAAATGTTAGTGCTCCAAGAATTCAATAACTATTGAAATAAAAGAGTATAAGGAAGAGAGAATCTGCACAGTGATTTATATTGGTTCAGTCCAACTGACCTACATCCAGTACATACACACCACACATACAGATTTTAATCCTGGAAAGATTTAAATCACAAAGAAAGAGGCTTCCTCTTGCACTCCACAAGAGTTTGTTACACTGTGACACCCCGTCACTCACAATGCCTCACTTGTAACCCCACTGCAAGATTTTCCCACAATCTCAAGAACACCTCAAGAGATTGATAACCTAGTGCAAAAACACAGATAAGGTACAAAACAATATCACCTAATGTGAAAAATACCCAAACGGAAAGATTAGAAATCAATAGTCTCTTCCTTGAATCTTGAATTGGAAGCACTTTCAAACCATCAGAAATAGGTATGAATCTTGGAGAGAATTCTTAGAAATCGTATGTGAGAAGCAAGCACTCGATTGGACTAATCAAAAGTTGTTAAATTTGTTTTCAAAATGCTTTTATATCAGTTTTTATGCAGGATAATCGATTACCCACTTGATTACCTGATATCATGCACAAAATTAGACCAAAGTGTTTGTTCTTAGGAGTAATTTATTCCTGAAATTAGGTAATCAATTACCACAAAGAGCATCAATTTCAATTCACAAAAATTCTCGCAGGGTAATCGATTACCATTTTTAGGTAATCGATTACCTTACCTAAAAATCCATTTTTGAAGCTTTTCCAGTACAACCCAACCTATGTAATCTATCCAAAACCATCACAAACACATTATCAAGCCTATCTAAAACACACAATATAAGTACCACACCTATAAATGTGTTTGGTACCATAAAATTGATTTAAGAGCAAAACAAAGAGAGAAAAGCAAAACCAAAACTTCATTAGTCTTTAATGTGTAGTTCCTTTGGTTCCAACAATTGGAAATAAGATACTTAAAGCATTTAAAACTACTAGTTTTAGAAGTAGAGCTAGTAAGGGGATTGTCTCTATTATGCAATGGTTTATTCTATTTGAATGATGCTTTGGACGGCTCCTCTTTAGGGAAACTCTTATCAAATAGCTCTCTCTCATAGTAAGAAAGGATATGTCTTCTCCTCATAGCCCCTTGAGATCATTCCAACATTCAAAAAGGGGGTTATGATGGCGAAGCCTATCATTAACAGTTGTCGACCACCAATACACGGCATGCCCTTGGAAGCTAATGGTTACTAAGGAAACTTTTAGCTATTCACTTACTTGAAAGAATTTGAAGAGTTATTCTATCTTCATCTCCCAATCAAGGTAGCTTAAACACCATCATTTCCATGGAAAGTAGGGAGGTCAACATTTTTCTCCTTATGTTGTGGACCTATATCCTCTCCTAAGTCTCCTCTCTTCTTCTTTTTCTCTTCTCTCCCTCTCCTTTTATTCTCTCTTTCTCTTTCCTTTTCTACTCTCTTCCTCTTTTCTTTTTCTTCTCTCTCTTTTCTTTCCCTTTTTGTCCTCTCTTCTTACTTCTCTCTCTTCTTTCTCTTTTCTCCCTCATATCTTTCTTTTTCTTTCTCTTCTCTCATCCTCTCCTCTCTTTCCCCTTTCTTTTCTCTCCCTCTTATCTCTTTCTTTTTTTTTCCTTTTATTTTTCTTCTCTCCTACTCTCTTGTTCATTTATTTCTTTTCTTATGATGCTCTTCTCAACCCTTCATGCTCTAAACTCATGAACAAACCTATCAAGAGTGTTTACCTTAGGTAAGCTCTCTTGGTTCACACGCTTGTTACTAGAGGTGCATGAATCCATTGAGATGTGCAAAGATGTTTAAGTTTAAGGTTGGCCAAACAACACAAGATCACCCCTCCCTCTTTTTGTGTTTTATCAAATAAGATGAACAAGAGACTTTGGAACTCAAGTCTTCTACTAAAACACAAAGCAAATAAAGAAAAAATTAAACAAGAATATGGTCCTAAACCTGCACCTAAGCTATGAAGGGGTCTACCATTTCCTTCTTCACACCTAAAGCAAAGAATCTAATAAGCTATTACACACAAAAAGATGTGACACTTATGGGCATCTAACAGCTCTTTAAAAAGGTTGGTTTATACAAAGAATTAATGAAAAAAAAAAAAGTATTCACTCCAAGCTCCTTTCCAAGTGTATCACTATTTGCCTTGCTTCTTTTCTTGATCAAGTCCTTCCTTAGCTAGTTCAACTCTTACTAATGTGCTACCCTTGTGGAAGGCCTCCAAATCTAAAGCTTCTCTACAAAAAGTGGCACATCATCAAAGCAACCAAGAATTGCAAGAGTAGAAGAAAAGTAAAACAAGACAATGTACCAAACAAGGAGAGGACACTATCCAAATGGAAAGAGTAATTAAAGACAAGACAAGAAAGATTAAGATAAAGACAAACTAGAACTAAAGGCAATGAAAGGAAATAAGCACTACTAAAAGAAATTTCTAGAAAGGTACTAGAGTAGATTAGGGACTAAAATGCAAAAGGACACAATATTTAAAAAAATCGCACCACTCAAACAAGCTATGGTCAAGAGCTACTAAGGACTAGTTCAAGAAAATTCAACCAAATTGTAGCACTCTCTTTGAAATTTTAATTTTCTATTATGTACAGCAACTTTTGGCTATTTTAGCTTTACACTTCTTTTGAACTTTTGATTTTTTCTTCTATTTTCTTTTTACTTCCCTTTGTTATTTTTATACTTTTTAGATGAAACTAATTACTTTTTAGATTTTCATTTTTTTGAGTGGAAGAGTGGTGTTATTCGCTTGAACAAAATTGTAAGGCAAGGCACAAAAAAAATTGAAGTAAGGTGCAATCCAAGAAAATGCAAAAAGCTCAAGTGCGCTATAATTAGAAGTGACTTAGGTAATGTATTTAGAGTATTTGGTTGTGTTTTTGGAGCTTTCTTGTTTGCATAAGTCTTACGCTCAATTCACGCCCAATCTCTCACAAAATTCCAAGTAAGGAATCACTTCACACTTAGCATAACAAGGAGCTACAACTCAAATTTCAAGAACAACAAGCAAGGAAGAAATTGAGCTATATTTTTTTGAAAAATTTTAGTAGAAAATGCTTAGACTAAAAGCATTACACAAGGCTTACCCAAGAGAATAGACCTCCTAGATACTCAATTTCACAAGAAAGTTGACTCACTTTTTAGGAAGAACAAAAAAATTTAAAATAAGAAATTAATTGGACAAGTAAAGGACTAAAGAAGACTTAATCTAAGAAAAAACTTAAGAGTAAAAATGAAATATAATATGTTCATAAAAATAGAGAAAAACAAAGTAGAAAATGCATCAAGAGGACCTAAAGTGAGTCCAAGGTACTCAACCACATGTGTTGCTTAATCCACAAAGGTTATATGAGAAACCCTCTTAGGAAACATCACTAAGACTAGAGCAATACTCAAAATTAGCAAGGCAGAAATAAGAGAAACCTACAATAAGATTATATGATTCAATTGAAGGAACTAGAAAATTGAACTGAATTTAAACAACATGAACATAAGTGCATAGAATTTATAAATTCAAAACTACAATAAAACACAAACAAGACAATTAAGATATTCAGTGAGACAACACAAATTAAGCTAAAGAAAATGAAGAATTGAGATGAAGAAGATTATACAATTTGGAAATTAGAAAAAGAAAAGTAAGAAGAAAAGCCTCTAGGAATATGACTCTAGATATCACATGAGGAATCCTTGATTTCTTCTTCCATCATTTTGCTTCTATGAGGTCCTCAAGTGAAGAAGATGGAGATGGTGAGGTAGAAAAGGTGAGGTGAAGGTGCTACTCTAATAAAGATAAGCCTAGTCTAGTAAAGCTTAGCATAAGAGAAAGAACCCTTGATAAAGGCCAAGAAGGAAAAATTCTCAAAACAGAACAACACACTCAAATAAAATGCTCTCACATAAAGTGTAAACTCTATTGATTCAAGTGTAAAGAAAATACATGGTCAGGTGGGTCATATTTATAGCAAATTAGAATGTCCCAGTTAAGAGAGATGATCATGTGTTAATTTAGCTAATAAAGCTAATTAACATATGATCAATCTTATCTTAACCAAACATGCCCTTAGATAAGTGAATCTATGTTCTCTCCAATTGAAATTTGAATTTGAATTGCCACCTAGGGGCCACCTAGGAGAGAGAAACGTAATTGACGCCTCATGGAGGGAACAAGGGGCCCCCATTTATTACTCGTGCTTGATGTATTGCTAGAGAGGTGTAGGAAACAAACAAGAAGGATGGAATAAAACCACACGTCCTCATGCCCTGAAAATGTCCACCTTCTTGCACACACTCAACATAAATAACTAATGACACCTCTATCCTAAAATAAAGGGAAAATAAAGGCCTGAAAGAATGCTAACTACATCCACCAATATTCAAAATGTAAATACAAAATAAAATAAAAAGAAAGTAGACTGTGACCTATATTTCTTCACTTCAAATAGGAGTTCAGGTCTATCATATCCTACCCAAGTATTCCTCTATCCTCCCTATCATTGCCCTTGTGATAGGACCCTTTGAAGGTAGGATTGCATCAACAAATATGACCTAACTAGCATGATATTTATATCTTCATCCCCATCTTGATACCCAATGGGTATGAGATTTATGTCCTTATTCTCGTCTTCGTTGAGTATCGAGTATGCCTATATATGTCCTATACCTTAAAAAATTATATTTTTAATAAAAAATAAATTTATGAATATAATAATATTAATTCAAAAGTTATCAAATAAACACAAAATTTGTAATTTGTTAATTAAATTTCTAATGTATAGAGGGGTAAAGGCCTTTTCCCAAATTATTTTAGGATGCTTAAATTTCATTTTGGTAGACTTATGGGAACTGTTAAAGAAAGGAGGTGCAAATAACATGTTGCCCTTACTAAGTACATCCCACCCTTTTTCTTTTCTTTTTCCATTCTTTCTTCTTTCTTATTTTCTCATTCTTCTTCATCTTTATTGCACCACTTATTCTCTCCCACATCACCATTTTTTGATCCTTGCATGGCCAACTTCTCGTTGACGGACTCAAACGCAATCTCTTCCATAGCTCCTAATTCTAAGCAATCACCGTTGTATGTAAACCTGATCATGAATGCTTGAACCATTTTTCATTCATTTCTAATCCTGTTGTTTTCGTTGAAAAGGGAATTCCTTTGAAAACTTTAAATTCTTAGGTTCCTGTTGAATTTGGGTTTCCTTTTAGGTTTTTGAGAAATTTCTTCGAGTCGATTCTCCCCTTTTTCTATTGAGTAGACTTTTGAGTTGAGAAACAAGTAAGGGAAGCTAAATTTGTGCTTTTAAGTTGAAGAATTATAATTTAATGATTGTGAGATTGATTGAACTTTTGAATTGAATACGGTGCTTATGTGAAATTAGTTATGCTGGTAGTGTTGATATATGATTTTTTGTCCTTTGTAAAGTTTGAGAAGTTGTTGTTTTGATGTTGATTTTGATTAAATGGGTGAATTGGAGTTTTGTTGTGTATTATGAGAAATTGATGTCAAATGTTGAATATGATGTTAATCATAATTATGTTGTAATGCATGATGTTGAGGAGTATATTGAACCTGTTGAATATGGTAGGTTACAAGTGGTAACTTAGCCTTGGTTGTGACCCATATGTTGATATATCAGTGTTGAACATTGAGTTATTGATACTAATAAGGTCAATGTAAGTATTCCACAATTAGGGGTACACAATTGTTTTACATTGTTGTTCCGATACTCTACAGTTGGGGATACCTAAGGAGTATACTTAGACAACAATTGTATGTCATAAGGGTCAAATAGACTCTAGGCAACCATGTTGGATAAGTATACTGAGAGTTCGATTGGTTGTTAGATGAGTCAAGTAGACTCTAGACACCAATTATGAGAGGTCTTCAGCCACTTTCAAGTCTAACTCAATAAAGTCATTCCGGAAAGCACTAGTTGAAAGTTGTGACATGCTTATGCTTAAGGGAATATAAGTGTGGTTGTTTTATATAAGGAGCTATGTGTTGATTTGACTAAACAATGAAATTGTGCAAATTTAATTCTTTATGATTATTATGATGTTACTTGCTTACCCTTGCATTTATTTTAGTATGTTGTATGCCTATGATGATCGTGCTTTACACGAGACAAAATAGCCATGATGAAGCTAAGAGGAAGAATGCATTAGAGTGAAAGATGTCAGGCAGTGTTATGAAGCTTTAATGATGTCATTTTGATGTTAAATATTTAAATAGGAGAGTTATGTTAGAAATGTCGTTGGTTGAGTTTATGAAAAATTGATTATGTTTTCTATGAAAGTTTATGCAGGCATGTTGTACTAAGGTAGCTAAAATATGTTATATATGTTGAACTTGATAGTAATTGAAAGGACGAATGATGTCGTGATGTGTAGTTATTTGTTAACAAGTTTTAGTTGATTTTAGCAGCAGAGGTTCTGCTATATGTAGGGTCTCTCTGAGTGGTAGATCTCGCTTAGCGAGCTTGAGCCATTCTTAGACATATTTTTTAACTTTGCACCTAGCGAGAGGTCTTTCTCAACGCTAATTACACTCTATTTATAGGTGTTGATTGGGTTGGGTGACACGAAGACCCAATCCAACCCAATCAGATTGGGTTGGAGTTTTCTTATGATTTGGTGAAACCTGACCCAACCCAATCAAACACCAATTCACTACGGGTTAGTGACAGGTTCTATAAGTTGAACCCGAGACCCAACCCAACCCAACCCGACCATAATATTAAATTATTATAGATTATTATTATTTAAAATTATATGTTTTGTTATTATATATTACTTTAAATATTATGTTTTTGTTAGTTTGGATAAATTATGTAATTTGTATTTATTTGCATGGATTAGCTAATTGTGTTTACTTTTATTTTGGACAAATGTTTCTTTAGTTATTATTAATTGAAAATTTAACTGTATATTAATTTTAATTTGTTTTAGTTTTGATATGTAATTTGTAACAATAATTTATTGTTTATTTTTATATTATAATAATGGTATAATCTAGTTTTTAAAAAAACTAATAACACAATAGTCTAAAATTTATTTTTTTAAAAAATATTTTTTTAAAACTGTGACTTAATTAACCCAACCAAACGCATTCAAAGGCGGGTTGGGTTGGGTTTAATAATAAAAAAAGTAAAAATCCAACCTAATCCAACCCAATATTTTATAATTATATTAGGTCTTATATTTGCCTAAACCTGACCAAACACAATTTGTGTTAACCCTTAACTCTGTTTAGAAATAAACAGGGTTTTTGGCCAGTGACGTGTCTTGCTAAGTGAAATTCCTATGACTAAAATAATATGATACAGGATTCTCGTTAGACAAACTGATTGTGTTGTGATGAAAATTTATTTTAAATTATATGCAATGCAAATTAAATTATATTAATAAATAGTATTAATAATTTGAAATGTTATATCACCTCACAAAATGACCAAAGTGTTGAATAGCTTGTGGGCATAGCAGAAGACGTACGCAGACACTTTAAGCGGGTATAGTTTACTTAATTGGTTATAGCTAGGGTCTTAGTGCCTTCGAGGACACTCTTTAACGAAAAGAGATAGTTTCTAATAGCACTCATATTTAAGCACAATCAAACTCATACGAGACCATAATTTTGCGTGATCCAATAAAATTATTTTTCTTGGTAGCTCGGACATGGCTGTTAGCATTACCTTTCTTTTCAACATAATTACTTATGTTTAATATCCATAAACTTATTATAATTTCAATATAGAATATAAGGGAAGCAGATCAATTCAAATAATTAATTAAAAGTTGATAAAAAAAATTAAGTTTTTAGTAAAAGTATAAATAAATTTATGTTTACAAGAAATTATACAATTTAAATTTGTACAATGTAATCGATAAATTTTATGTACTTTATATTATATAATTTTATTTTAACATAAATTTCATAAAATAATTTATTGCAAATTAAAATCATTATTATATTTTAAAATAAAAAACTAATTTGTCAAGTAGAATATAAAATTAATTAATATTTCCAAAGTATTAATAATTTTATATAAATTATATAAAAGTATAATTACATGAACATAAATTATAAGTTATAAAATTTGTAGAATCTTATTAAATTATTATTCTACATAATATTTATAATTACATTAATAATTATAACAAAAGGTGAAAGAGGAGAGAAAAGTTTAAAATTTTAACATTGATGTGAGGTTAGAGAAGAGAAAATAAGGTTTGAAAAACCGGTGGTGAGAGGAGATAGAAAAAAAGTTTAACCATTTGTTAACCGTAAATGTTGAGTTAATGTGAGAGATAAATAGTTATTTTTTCTATATTAAATATAGTTTCACAAATGAGGTATTTGGTTATTTTGTCTACAACTTTTGATGTAGTTAGAACAATTTATTTTAGTTAATCTACTTGATGATTTATATATATATTACAACAATTACTTTTTTATTTAATAGTATATTAATTGTTATTAATAATAGAGGTAATTTGAACGCACCTCCTTAGATTTAGTGTAATTCTACATGCATCTCCTCCTTATTTTTAAACTACACAAACTTCTCTTATTTTTATGTACTCATGACAGTTCTACCCCCTCCTTCCAAAATGGTATAATATCTAACATAAATTTGTTACACATGTATCTCCTAAGTTTAGTATTATATGACACATATCCCCTAAGTTTTGTATGTTATTACAAATGCATCCTATATTTTGTAAACTTTACAGCTAGGGATGGCAATCATGCCCAATCCCGTGGGTACCGTCCTGTCCTCACCTTTATTTTGACAGGGAAAACTTGCATTGTTGGTCCCCGCCTCGTCCCTACCCTTGTCCCCACCCAAAAAAAATAGTAATGGGGACGAGGGTGAGTTTGTTGGTCCCTGCCCCATCTCGTACCCACCCCCGCTCTGTTTAAATGTTAAATAAAATTCCATACATACATTTTTAATCTCACATGTTTGTGTACATATCTACACCCCTGTGCATTATTAAAACTAGAATATAATTAATAACTTAACATATAATTTATTTATTAATTGATAAATTAAATATAAGTAATAACTTAATATATAATTTATTTAATAATTATAAATAAATTTATATTTAAATTATAAAGATAATATAATGGGATATCCGTGGTATACCTGAACCTGAAAGTATCTTACGGAGATGAGGACTAGGATTAAAATTTCATACTCGCATCCTTTATACTCGTCCCTACCCGTGCCCTCGCTCCACACTTTTCGAGGACGAGGATGGAGAGAGTCAAACCCACCCCTGCTCTGCCCCATTGCCATTGCTATTTACAACTAACACCCCTCTCATTTTTGTTGTCATACTGTTATGAAGCTTAAAAAACAATGATTCATTTTGCATTTGCACAAAATAAAACATAATAATCCAAAAAATAAACAAAGGTGTTTGTAGTTTGAAAATGAGGGGATACTACTATAATGAATAAGTAAAAGTATGGGAGGTTTGTGTAATTTAAAAAAGAGGGTGTATCTGTAATTACACTAAACTTAAGAGAGCGCATTCATAATTACCTCTTAATAGTATTAGTAAATTTATCTATTAATTATTAGACTTAATAAATATACCTTCTTGAATAAATATAATAGTTAATATTATTTGTATAAAATTAATATATAGTATTTAATTAATTAATAAATATATAGTAGTAAATAATTATCTAGTGTTAAAATATTTTTCAAAACTTATTAAATAATTGTTTTTTTATTGACACATGTTAGTTGTTCTTATGTTAGCTTTTGTTAGAGAATGAATTTAGACCCACGACCTCTCTCTCATCCTTCTCCCCACAAGTGATCTTTGTCACTAGATCAACCTTGTTAAATAATTACTTAACTTATGTTTAAATTATTAAATCTTAATTAAATATATTATGATAATAAATATAGTTGTTAATGTTATTTAAATGAAATTGATATCAAATATTTAATTTCTTAACAAATATCTACAATTTCATAAATGTATTTATTTAAAGTATTACATTGAATAAATGTATTAATTAGTATTAATTATTTAAAAAATAATTAATATTACTTAAAGAGATACTGGCTTTGTCCTAGGGATGATAAAAAAATTTACGTCTACAAATACTTGCAAATAAATCCTCGTGCAAATATTAGCAAAGATAATTTCAATAGGTATCAACTGTCATCTGGAAGTACTTGTTTCTTTTACTGCTCTATAATTGGCATGCAAAAGTACGAGTACAGTACTTGCATATGCGAGTACCACTACACATTAAACTAAAATATTATACATTTTTATTTTGAAGAAGATAATATTTTTGTCAAATAAATCAACTTTAAATATTCATAATAAATTTTCATCTTATCAATGTTAATTTTTTTTTAAGAAAAGTGCATAATTAATAGATTTATATTTTATAAAAATGTATGTAGTGTAAAGCTAAAATTCTATTTGTATTAAATATTTTATATATATTATGTTAAAATATTTTTAGATTCAATTAATCTTTCAGAAAATAATATAGTTTTATTTTGGGATTCTTTAAAAGTAAATAATTTTGATAAAGTTTCATGTGAAAAATAATGTTTTAAAATATTTGTGGGTATTATGTGGAAATTAATTAGGAAATGGATGAAAAATTCAAATAAAATTATGGGTAATTTTATAAAAATAATATCAATTATTAACAAATTTAATATTACCAACTAAATTACTAATTTATTTGAAATGCGTTAAATAGGTAAAGGTGTCTTATACTTAGAAATGGAGGTAATAAATAATAAATATTTCATTTAGTAATATTAATTGTTTTATTAATATCTATGTAATAAATATTATTAATTTGATAAATTTAATTTTTGAAATTTAAATTAATTACATAAATTTTATGAGTATAATAAATTCAAGCTTTTTTACTATATATATATAGACATCTAAAAGGAAAGTCTCCAAAGTTGTCTGATGTAAAATTTTAAACTTTGCACTATAAATCACATTATTTAAGTGATATTTATGGGAGAAATAGGAATTGGAATTAGCAATTGAGATGGTTAACATTGAGATCAATAACAAGAACAAGTGACATACATAGCGTTGAGTTCATCTTGTGTGAAGAAGTATCATAAGAACTCGACTTGAACTATGTTTACTATTCAAGAAGAGAAAAGAAAGACCACGAAGAGCCACAATGTTTACCACAAGCTTTAACAGCAAGGGATTTTAGAAGGGAAGGAGAGCCATGCCCATGGCCTCTTCCTCCTTGTCCCAATTTTTTTTATAATTATATATATTAAGATATTAAATAATAAAATATAATTAATAAAAAATATTACATTTTAGAAGTTTATTAAGTTATAACTGCTTGTTTTTTTAGAATATATAAAGTTATTAACTTATGCATTGGCTGTATTTAAATAAAGAGTTTAATTAGTATGTATTGACAGTGCAAAAAATTATTATACTAACATTTAATCATATCTTTTCATTTATATGACTTTTAAAATATTAATTGGTAAAGTCAACAAACTTATCATAAATTAAGAGTTATATTTGAATGTCAGTATAAAAAGTTTTACTGTGACGGTGCATACTAATTAAACAGTTAAATAAATTTGTAAATATAGCTTGCTAACTTACTCTCGCTTAAATATTATAAGTGGATGTAAGCTTGCTAACTTAAATGCAATTTTGATACTTTTATATTTAAAAAAAATATTGTAGTACTTTATCTCCTATTTAAAAAATTAGATAGTTTTTAATTTTTAAATTTCTGAATTTTGATAATTCCATCAAATTTTGATTATTAACAAATTGATATTGATTATAAAATGAAATAAACAGACAAACTTATGTCACATCAGTATGTTACTAAGTTTGATCCAAATAAGTTAATTTCTAAATGTTTGATACTTTTAAATTTTAAAACAAGAGAATCAAAATTATAAACTTTAGAATATCAAAATTATATTTAAATTAGAAAATTATATAATAGATATATAAGTTAATTACTCCTTCTATACCATGACCTAGGATCCTATTTAAGACATCTCTTCTCCTTTAATTTGAAACCCCTCTATCTATACATGAATCTCCTCTTGCAATTAACCATTTAAAAATGTAAATTTTACATATAAATGATAAACTTTCAACCCTTCATGTGCAATCAATGCAAATTGTACCTCTAATAGGAATGTGATCAACATCGTGATAAAAAAAATTATGGATTTCTAGAAGTTGCTTCCTTTCATTGGTTCCTCCTAACTCTCTTGACGATCTTCCATGAATTTGACATCTATAGTCATAAGAATTTTTCCATTTGGTGATTGGAAAATTCTATAACCTTTCAAAGTGTTGTGCTATATCAATGAAAACTCTTGTTCAACCTTTTTTTTTATCTATTTTGTCCCTTTAATATTGTGCAATACAAGGAAACAAACAAAACCAAAGATTTTCAGATTTTGTAAATTTAGTTTGTACCGTAACCAACCTTCAAATGGAGTTTTTTGTTCTAAACTCTAGTTAGTAGACTATTTAGCAAACGTACAACAATGCTTGTAGCTTCTACTCCACAACTTCTTTGGAAGCTTTTTCATGCAGAATACATTTTGTCATCTCCATGATGCTTCTATTTTTCTCTCACTTGAACCATTATGTTTTGGTTTTAAAAGATGGTGAGTTGATGCTCAATGCCAACTTCTTCACAAAATTTGTCAAAGGAGACATTTGCATATTCTTTCCCATTATCTTATTGTACACAAACTACATCCACTTTGATTCCACACTAGTGTTTTATATTTACAGAAAATGTTATATAGCAACCACTATCTTGAATTTAAAGAAGAAAATATGGCATAATCATCAATACATGTAATATAGTATTTATTAATATTTAAAGATAATACTTTTTTAGGTCCTCCAACATTTGTGTATACTAGTTGCAATTGGTATCTTACTTCTCATCTTGTTTGAAGAAATGCTCTTCTAACAAGCTTGTCAAATTGACAAGCCATGCATTCAATCATATTGCCTTCAAGTACTGTAACACCTCTCACCAACGCATGTCTCTTCATGTAAAATAGTCCAGCAAGATTAAAATGCAGAGTCTCTTATGCTCTTCATCGCTCCATTACATTCGGAGTATACCTTCAAGTCTAATTCTCATCTTCAATACATCTTTGCGTTATTTTGTGTCTTTTATAAATCACCAATTGTCTTCAAATATGACTTTGAAGCCCTTTTCTAGAAGTTGTGCAACACTAAGCAAATTAATTTTGACCATGTCAAGCATATTTAAAATGGCATATATATACTTCGAATTTGTCAAGCTTTGAATAGTAATGGTCCTTTTTCCCTCGACTAAGATGAAATTACCATTTCTAATTTTTACTTTAGAAACAATAGTATTGTTAGGCTTTTTAAAAAGCTTTTGGTTGGTCATATGGTTTGTACAACTGCTGCTTATTAACAATCAGCCACTAGAACTATATTTTGTAGGAAAGCAAGTTGCAGCAAAGAGTTGGTCATCTTCTTGTTCCATTGTTGTCACCTTTGTCACCTTTAGTGTAGATTTGCAAATTCTCTATACATGTCCTATGTAGCCACATTTTCTGCACTTCACAATTGGCCTCGACCAACATCTTCAATGAGAATTATTTGTCGTTTCGAAATGTGTTAAAGGAGGAAAGTCTCACCCTACTACTTGTTAGAGCCTTCTATTTTTTTGTTCTTCTATTTGTTGTTCTTCCAATCTTTGTTGTCTCTTCACTTTTGTGCTTTAATATGAAAAACACTCTACACTGCCTCCTCTTGACTCATCATTCTTCTTTTCTCTAAAACTTGCAAACATTTTTCTATTCTTCCATGCTAACTTTTTTATTCCTCCAAAGTCTATATCTTCGATCACTTTTTTGAATAGTGATAAGTATCTTTTGCATAATTCTTGCATCTAGAAGGTCCTTACTGAGATGTCACACTTTGTTCTCAACGCTTATAAGTACATCAGCATAACCTTTGATTGTTTATGTCTTCTTCATACTTTGCACCTTGAATCATCTAATCAAATTGACAACTCTCATGCCTTTGTTTTTACACAGGCCTGATATTATGATTTGATATACTCCCAAATGGTCTTGGGATACTTCAGTTCATAATTCAAATAAATAGTACTTTTAACATGATTGAAAAAATAATTATGGGTTGCTAGGATGACTACTCATCTTGAAGAATTAGATCTTTGAGAGGTAAGTTTTTAAAAATAGTCAAAGTTTTTTCTTAAAAATTATTTTTTTAATTTTTGGTGAGTTGGTCGACGGTCCGTTTAACTCATTAACCTGTGGTGGACCAAATTCACTTTTTAAGCATAAAAGAACGGTAAGTCAGGTTGAGCCAACTTATTTATCAAGTGAGTCAAGATTGATCAAGCTCAACAGGTCAGGCTTAACTTTAAAAATATATGAAATCTATACCGATTAGTAAATATAACAATTAATATTTTTTAACTAACTTTTACAATAATGTCTTTACCAATTGATATATGTAGTCTATCACATATATACTTTAAAACATATTAAACTAAAATTATTATACTCAAAATAACACAGTAAATTATTTATATTGTATCACATAATTACAAAATATATTAAATTAAACCCCTAAAATTGTTATAACATATTAAAATAGCAATGTAATTAATAAATATTGAGTACCATATATTATTTTAGTAAATAATTGAATAAATGGGTTTAAACTAAAAGATATTTATTAAATACTAGCACATACCCGCCTTAATAAATGATGTTTTTTAACTAATCTTTCATTTGCCATAATTTAAATGTGATTAATAAATATTATATGGTGCTTCATTCCTTATTTATATCTGGAATTCAATATTTTATGGTATAGATTACATACATCTTTCATTTTCATTTTCTCAATATTTCTTTTTGTTTTTTAATTTTCTTATAAGGATAAAATTGGAAATGAAATGTAGACACCAAAAGGGTGAATTCTCTTTATATATGTTATAGATTGTGGAAAATATAATATTATAAATTATATATATAGATTATAGATAGTAGGACAATTATGTATGTTGGATATAAATTTTTTAAAGTAGTTTTTCTCTTAAGATTATCAGATTAATCTAGTAGCAAAGTTCATATTGAAAAAATAGGGAGAGAGGTTGTAGGTTTGAATCTGATGCAATCCTACCTACCAAGGGCCCTCTCACTAAGGCAATGGTTAGGAGGATTGAAGAGGACTTGACCCAGAAAGACTCATCAAGATCCTAGCTCATGATGAAGATAGACATTTTAGGTCATAGTCCTTAGTTTTCTTCTTGTAAATATTAATTAGTTTTTAATTCCCTTTTAGGCCACGTATTTCGGCTATTTTTAGGGTGTAAATAGCTTAGGAAGGAAGGTGAAGGGAGTAGAGGGCCTAATAACCCAAAGGAGTGTGGATCTCTTTCCACACCCCCTTGATTAGGCCATCACACTCTCTTGCTTAAGGCTAGGCACCACTTTTAGTGTGCCTAAAAGGGATTAGTGCTCCTAATCCTAATTAGGCCCAAGTCCCAGATTGCCTAGTTTTGAGTTCCTTGCTCCCTCTTTTGGGCTATAAATACAACTAGTCTCTCTTGTACATATTACACTTGATTGAATGAATTAAAACTCCTTTGAGTTATTATTCTTGAGTCTCATTTTGAGAAACCTCTCTCTTGAGGATTCTCTTCCTTAAAGCTTTTATCAAGGGACCTCTCCCTTGTGACAAGCAACATAAAATTTTTTACTCATCTTTCTCCTAGAAAGTGGTGTCAACCCTCCTCCATTTCTAGCCTCTCCATCCTCCATTTTCTTAGAGGAAGGAACCTTGTTGAAGAGATCAAGGGAGTGCATTATTTGGTATCAGAGTCATCTTCATGAAGGTTCATTTTCTCCTACTTCTCCTTAGTTTATGCATCTTTCTTTAGCTTTTTTCTATAGTTTTTATGCTTTATTTCTTGCTTCCTTTATTGTCATTTAAATTCCTTATTCTCTAGAAGTTTATGGTTTAGTTCTTGCAATTTTAGTTCCAAGTCTTTATTGCTTTCTAGATTCAATTTATTTTTTTCTATTGAATCTTTGTGTGTTTCCTTTAGGCTTGTTTCTTTAAATTTCTACCCATCTTTTTATTTTTTCCTTATTTTAGTGCTTACCCTAAGAGGATCATAGTAATGACTTCACAAAATTTGTGAAGGAAGCCACACAATTGTGGTCTTGATCCTTGGATGCACTTTTGCTTCTTTCATTTAGTGTTCTTGCATTTTAATTCTGTTTTCCTGAACCTATTTCTCTATTTTTACTGCACCTATTTCTCTGTTTTTGGGTCTTGGATTTTTTCATTTTGAGTCACTTATTTTCAGTTTTAATCCTCCTAAGTTGTGTCTTAGATTGGTCATGTATTAGTCCTTATTTGTCTCTTAATTCTACATTGTTTTGCCTTTTAAATTTTCACCAAAAAGTGTGTTGTGCTTCTAAAATTTGTTGTGATAAATCACTTTGGAATTGATCATATGCTCTTGATCATAATTCCTAGAGTCTACATGCTTTAGATCATAGCATGTTTCAAAAAATATTTTCTCAAAATTTGCTCAATTCTTCCTAGAGTCTTTTTGTTGTTGTTGTGTTAATAGTTTAAAGTTTTGTACTAGTCTTTGGTGAATTATTTTTTGCTGGCTGTTTTGAGATCATTTGGGCTGAAAAACCTTGAGAAATTGAGTTGGCCTAAGCTCATTAAGTATCTCATTTAGTGCATTTTTTGTTCACCTAAATTTACTAGTGCATCTTGAACTATTTTGCTTTCTTGGGTTTGCATTTGATTTCAATCTTTGTGGCTGTTTTCTTTTCCTTTTTTTTCAAGCAAATTCTTCTTCATGCTCCTTATTATTTCTTACTTTCAAATTTTTTGTTGAGAGGTGCAGCAAAATATAAAAAAAAAGAAAAGAAAAGAAGAAGAGAATAAAGTGATAATCAAAAGAGAAAATAATTAAAAAAAAATGTTAGTAAAAGCTTTTTAAAAAAAATATACAAAACCTTTTCGTGCACCACAACTTTGTTATTTGAATGAGTGCTTAAGATTATTAAAAAATTGCATGAAATAGTGTATTTAAGATTCGACTATAAGCTTTCAAATTGTGCAACTCTTTGAATTTTGTTGAGTCTTTTATTTTTAGTCCATTCTATTCTAGTGCTAATCTAGGATCCTTTTGTGTTCCATCTTTCTATGTACACCATTTTTACTTGCTTGTCTTCTTTGGTTATCATTGTGTTTGTCTAAATGATTATTTCCACTTTGATGTTTATCTCCCTTCCTTGAGTTTTCTTTTCTTGTTTTTACTGCATTGAACTCTCTTGGTTTCTCTTTGGGAGTGCCACTTTGTTGAAAGGAAAAGAGAGGTCAAACCAAGCTTTCCACAAGGGAAGCATCTTGAGGTGTCTTGAAGCAAGTTAAGGAAGAGATTCATTCAAAGGGAGCAACACCACTCTGAGAGAGGCAAACACTGGGAGTAGAAAGCAACCTCAAACATCAAGCCTTTTGTTTCTTTTTGTTTTTAATTGGGTGTAAATTTTAAGGCATTTTAATTGAGGTGTTGGATGCCCATAAGGGTCACCTCTTTGATTGTAATAGCTTTTAGTTTCTCATTTTAGGTGGGAGAAGGAATTGGTACCCCATCTCTCCACCTTAGGTGCACGCCTTTAGACCCCTTACCTTTGCTTTAAATTTCTTTTATTTGCTTTGAATCTTAGTGTGAAAGGATTTTGAGTTCCAAAGACTGTTAAGTAATTTGCTTAGGTAGAAAACAAAACAAAAGAGTGAGGAGTGTTGCCCTTAGGTTCTTCCCAATCACTTTCAAAATGAGTTCACACACATCTAGTAAAGGTAGTGTAAATCAACAAGGTTCTCAAAAACCAACCAACATGGATAAGTTTGTGAGTGAATTTAGGGAGTGGAGGGTAGAACAGAGAAAAGAAAGAAAAGAGAGAAGAAATGAGGCGTGAAGAGAAAGAAAAAGAAAAGAGAGAAAGAGAGTTAAGAGAAGAACAATGAAGAAAGGAGAAAGAACATGATAAAAGAGAGAAAAAAAAGAGAGGAGAAAAGAGAAAGACAAGAAAGAGAAGAGAGAGAAGAAAGACGGAGAGAAGAGAAAGATAGAGAATGACGAGAAAGAGAAGAAAGAAGGGAAAAAGAAGGGGGAGAGAGGGAAGAAAGAAGAGAAGAGCATGAAAAAGAAGAAAGAAGAGAAGTTAGAGAGGCATAAGTATAGGTCCGCTTCTAGTGAGGTAAGTGGAAGTGAGGGATATGAAAGACCTAGGGTGAGGAGAGCGCAACAACATCATAACCAACCCCAAGCTCAACCTAGGGAACAAAAAGTAGACCTCCCTCATTTTCATGGGAAAGAGGATGTGGAAGCCTACCTTGATTGAGAAATGAAGGAATAGAAACTCGTTTGTTTTAATATAAGTGAAGAAAGAAAAGTTCCGTTGGCAACCCTTAGCTTCCAAAGGCATGCCATGTATTGGTGTACCTCCTTGGTCAATAAGAGGCGTCGCATTCGTAACCCTCCTGTGGATTATTGGAATGATCTCAAGGGGGCTATGAGGTGGAGACATGTCCCTTCTTATTATGAAAGAGAACTTTTTGATAAACTCCAAAGATTAAAACAGTACAACTCAAGTGTTGAGGAGTACAGACGAACCATGGAGCTTTTCACGATGAGAGCAGGCGTCACTGATAATCAAGGGCCACCAAAGCTAGATTTTTAAATGGTTTGAACTCTGACATAATAGACAAAGTTGAGCTCTTACAATATAATAATCTAGATGACTTAGTCCAACTTTGCATAAGAGTGGAAAATCAATTAAAAATAAAAGGTGGAGCAAAAAGAGAATTTCCATCCTACAATTATGCAAAGAAGAACCTAGGCAAGGGAAGCTCTTCCAAGAGCTGTCCTAAAGAGGAACCATCCAAGCATGTGCATAAAGAACATAAACCCATGCATCATAGACACAACCCCCTGCCAGTTCTAGCAATAAGACTAGTAGTATTAAATGTTTTAAATGTCTTGGGAGAGGCCACATTGTCTCTCAGTGACCCAATAAGAAAACCATGATCGTTAGTGGCAAGAGATTTTTAGGGAGAGTAACTCATCTTACTCCTTTAGTGAGAGTGAGGAAGAAGGGGGTGATGAGCATGACATTGTTAAGATTAAGAAACTTTCATTTACATGACTTTTAAAGCATTAATTGGTAAAATTAAGAAACTTACCATATAGAAAAGGTTATGATTAAATATCAGTGTAAAAATTTACATGACTTTTAAAGCTCATAACCTTTCATTTACATGACTTTCAAAGTATTAATTGGTAAAATTAAGAAACTTACCATATAGAAAAGATTATGATTAAATATCAGTGTAAAAATTTTTACATTGACAATATATAAGTGCTTTTCTTATTTTTTTATAAGCTAATAAGTTTTATTAAAATAACATTTACATAAGTAGTGTTAAATTTTATTTTATTTGATATATTACATTTATTAAACTCAAACAATTAACAGCTATTATTATAACATTTAATTTAGACACATATGTATATATATTAAAACCATGATATTATATTAAAGTCTAGGGTATAAATTATTTTATGTTAATATTTTCTATCAATTATTTTATTGTTAAATAATAATTTGAAAATATTCTTTACAAATTATTTATATTATATCTTTTTAAAGGAACCCCAATATCATAATAACTTCTATTGAATTAACTTTAAATAATACAATATTATAATGAATAGATATTTTGCGGAAAAAAATTATTTTAATACTAATAATTTATTAAATATGTAGTTTAATATTTTTTTTTCTGTGAGAGATATTTAGTTAAAGCTAATTAATAGGAATCGTATTAATGTTTTACTTTACCTAATAATAAAAATCTTAAACTGAGAAATAAAAATTATATATATATATATATATATATTAATCTTTAATTTAATTACTTAAGATATTTTACGGAAAACAAATAAATATAAATTTATTGATATTTTCAAATATAAAATAATTTGTTTAAATTATTATTTATCATAAAAAATAGTACATATTTCATTTTATAAAATATTTTTTTTAAAAAAAATAAGCAATGCAAGTAACAACTTAATGAGAGTCTAGTAAGATTAAAAGAACAAAAACATATTAAAAAAGAATATTCCATCCATTCCAAAATGTTTAAGCTTAGTACACAATAGGAAAAAATATATATATTCATTAATTTATTTATAAACTAAAATATTTCTATATGGTGGATTTAGTGTTTGTTTGACAACATTTTTATAAAATTGTTTTTAGTATTTAAAAACTAAAAAATTCATTCGAGTAGTATTTTCTGAAAACAGTTTTCGAAAACAGTTCTGGTTTTTTAATTTTTAAAAACTAAAAAACAAGAATAGCTAAAAATAGTCTTATGTTTTTTATTAATGAAATTTTAATAAATATGAATAAATTTTTGTTATTCTTATATCTTCAAAATAATTTTCAAATAACACTTGTTAAATAAGTTTTTTTTTTCTTTTCTTCCCGAAAACAGTTTTTGAAAACTATTCTTAAAAACTCTTTTCAAAAACTAAAAAACAAAACAAAACCAATCATGAATATGTTAATTGATAGTTGATGAGTAATTGACTTGGAGACCGTAAAATATAATGCATTATGAAATATAAATAGGAATATAATTAAAAAAAATTATGAAGGTGGTCTTGGATTTAAAAAACATCAGTAATTTGAAACAAAATTAAAATGCTAAAACTATTATAATTTTAGAACGAAGGAGTATTATATTTAGGGATAAAGCGGTATTTATTAACACAGTACTAAATAATTATATTTATTAAATATAATAATGTAAACAATAAATTCTAAAAATATAATAATACTATATATTTATTAAGAACTTAATAGTTAGATATTAATTTTACTTAAATAGCATTAAGCCAACATAATTCATAAATTTAATAATTAAAATATAAATATGTAACTATTTAATACTAGAAAATATTAAAAAAAATTTAAGAACCTAAGTACTGGATATTAATTTAATTAATTATTACTAATTGTTATATTATTAAATATAATACATTTGTTAACTCTAATAGTTAACATATAAATTTATTATTTGATGATTCTAAAAAAATTATTGTGTGTGTATGATAAATTAGCTGAAATTAAAAAATATCGAACATTTATTATTATTTTAAATTTATAAATTAAACACTAACATGGACTTATGTATATGCATATTAATTTATTTTAAAGTATAATAAAAAATATCATTTATTTTAAATCTAGGTATATATTTATTAAATTGATAGCCTAAATTAATTTATTATAGAACGGCTATTTGTATAATATTATAATATATATTTGTAGTATAACGCTTAGCATAAATACAATTTAAGTTAATATATTATTCTTAATTTGCTATAATGCTTAACATAAATACAATTTAAGTTAATATATTATAATTAAATTGAAATAATAATTTTGAATAATAACTTCTTTCCTTTTTAATTATTTTAGTAAATTTATCTTTTAATTATTAGACATATATTATATTGAAATAATATAACTTCAAAGATCAATTGATATAGGATTATTTCCCTTAACCAATTGTATTAGAGGAAGAGTTTGGTGCCCACGGTAATTTTATAAGGTTCAAATAGAATTATCTCCAATACAAGATATATATGATCTATAAAAAAATATTAAATAAAGATAAATTTTAATATTTTTGAATGAAATAAATATCTGGTACTTAATTGCTTCATAAATACGTTGTATTTAATAAATCTCTTTTGGTAAATAATTGTCTAGTATTAAAATATTCCATAAAATAATTGCCTACTATTAAAATATTCAATAAAATTAGTAAATATATGTCATTAAATAATTACTTAATTAATCTTGAAATTTATTAATTTGATAAATATATTAAGCCATCTTTTTGGGAGTTTATTAAGAGTTTGCTTTATGGTCACGAAACTTTATCTTTAGAGACCGATCTATGCGATCGATAAAGTGATTTTCTTAAAAAATAATATTATTAAATTAAATAAATATATGGTATTTAATTGCTTAATAAATATATTTTATTTAATAAATACCATTTAATAAATAATTGTAGAGTATTAAATTATTTCTAAAAGTTAATAAATACTTGGTAGTTATATAATTACTTAATTTATATTTGAATTGTTGAATTTAATAAATATATTACAACATCTCAATGAGAGTTTTTTACGAATTATTTTAGTTGGATTTATAAAAAATTATTAATATTTTAATGAAATAAATTTATGTTATTTATTTTTTATAATAAATATGTTGTATTTAATAAATATCTTTTAGTAAATAATATTAAAGTATTAAAATTTCCTTAAATTTTGATAAATATCTCGTATTAAATAATTAATTAATTCATATTTCCTTTGAACTTATATATAAGCAAGAAAATACATAAAATTTTGGACTTAAACATAAGCAAATTCTAACTAACTGAACTCTGTTTAATGTCAACTTTACAAAATAGCCTTAATTAAGTTTTTCAAAAATGAGTTTCCACGAAAAATTAACTCTTGAATGAGTAATGTTTCAAAGAATCTATTTTGTCCTCTCAGCTTCTACTTTCGATAGCAAAACCTAGTAGCTTTTTGAAGAGCTACTAGCTTTTTCAAAAACGCTACTTCAAATAACTTTTTCATAGATCTTTAACTTTTAGCTACTAGCTGATTGTTTTACAACTTTGCTACCATTATTAATTAATACATTGTCCCCCACTAAAGCTTTTCTCACATAATACAATCTCTTATTCATTCTCTCTCCTTTATTAATATAATTATAGTAATTTATAATTTAAATATATAATTATAGATATTATAATATAAATATATAATTTAAAATTTATATATTTAACTATAGAATATACAATTATGGCAAATACAATTTAAATATGTAATTATAGAAATTTATTATTTAAATATATAATTATAATTTAAATATGTAATTATTTATATATTAAAATATTTTATAATTATTTTAAATACTCAATTGTTGATATAATGATTAATCCTACTCGTATTTGTCATTTTATAACTTTTAGTTAGTTGAACAGCTAGTTTTACCAAATATTTACAACTAGCTTTTCAGCTAGTTTTGCCAAATACATCATTTGTAAATAAAGAGATAAGATCATGTGAAGCAAATGCAAATGCAGAATAGGAAGAAATGAGGTCATGTGATATTAATATCTCCCATCAAGATTGACTGACTAATTAAATGTGTTGTGTCTTATACAAATTCTCCAAATATGTGAGAGAGAATTATTAAGGGTAGTTTATGACATATATCTTAGTTTTTTTTATCAAATCAATAAAATTATGGATTTTCACTTTTTTATTTATTAAACCCAACCCAACCTTGAATGTGTTGGGTTAATACGGTCATAGTTTTAAATTATTTTTTAAAATAATAAATTTTAGAATAATATTTTGTTAGTTTTTTAGAATATTTTATAAAAAGTAGACTGTATAATTGTTATAACATAAAAATAAATAATAAATTATAGTAACAAATTATATATAAAAACTAAAATAAATTAAAATTAATATTTGGATGAAAAAATACTCATACCTGTGGGTATCGACCTAAACCCACCCCAATTTTGACAAGTATTACACGCTTTGACCAAGTATAGGTATAGATACGGGTATTACTCAATATGATAAACCGAGTACGAGTACGAATATGAGCATGTGACTACCTCTCTGTACCCAACCCATGTCTTCCCTATTATAATTTTAATAATTATATAATAAGTTTAAAATTATATATTTAATAAAAAAATTTAACTGTTAAACTTTAATTTATAATTTCTTCTTATTAATTATTCTTTGTATACTTTTTAAATTAAGATATAGTTAATAACTTAATATATCTAATCTATTTAATAATAAGTAAGAAAATTTAAATTGTAAAAAATAATATAACAGGTACTCACGGGTATATTCAAACCCGAAAATACCCAACGGGGATTGATGATAGAGATTAAAATTTCATACCAACTTTTTTTATAATTGAACCCGCCCTACACTTTTCTGGGAGGGGGACAGAAGGGTCAAACCTGCACCTACCCTGTCGAGTTATCATCCCTAATTAACATACAACTAAATTTTCAAGCAATAATAACTAAAGAACATTTGTCCAAAATAAAAGTAAACGCAATTTGTCTAAGCTAGCCAAGCAATACAAATAAATATAAATTACATAATTTATCCAAACTAACAAAAGCATAATATCAAGAGCAACATATAATAACAAAATACATAATTTCAAATAAGAATATTATATTATGATTGGGTTGTGTTTTAGATTCAACTTAGGAAACCTGTCACCTAACCCTAATGGATTGAGTTTTATTGGGTTGGGTTGACTTTCACCTAATCATAAGAAAAATCCAACTTAATTTGTTTGGATCGAATTGGATTTTCAGTTTGTCCAATCTAATAAACACCCTAATATAATATTTTAAAGACCACAAAAATTATTTAATATTCTTTTAAATACCCATATATCATAAACTTTAATAATCGAAGATGCCTTTATACTGCATAAATATATTATTTAATGCTATTCAAATATCATTAATGTCCACTATTAATTATTCATTAAATACTAGTATAGCAATTAATATTAAGTCTATTTAAATTTAATATACTATTTAATTTAGTAATATTAAATGCTTCATAAACGTTCATGCATTAAATCTTATTAATTTTATCAATTTAATTTTATTACATCTAATTAATTACATTAATTTTATTTCATCTAATGCCTTTGGTAAAATTTAGATTTTGATGTTCCTTGATGGCTATATATATGACCAAGATCATACGAATGGATCAGTATAGTTTCTTTTCTCTTGTTACATTCCACATCTACATGGAAATATTTTTCAGTCTTTTTACCTTAAGTCACCTCAAGCAAACAGTGTAAAAGTGGTTCTGGGTGGAGTGGGAATGAAAGTGGCCGCAAAATGTGACAAGAGCAAGTAACGTATTCGAGTTAAGTTTACTTTTGGAGAAGAAGCATTATAGCAATTTGGGTTAAACTATGTCCATTGTTTAAGAAGAGCAAAGAAGGATGATGAATAACCACATTGTCCCTCTCGAATCGCTGATGCAAATTCCTCTGAGATTGCCGGTGAGATTTGTTTTGTGTTTCAAGTGTGTTTGTAAGTCATGGTTTCTTGTATCTCCTTTCCCTTTTCCACTAAGATTTTGGAAAAATATGTACTTTCTAGTTTAAAGGTAGTGGAACGATGTTCCAGTATGGTGTTGCTTGGTTCGAGACAATGAGAAAAATAAGAAAAATATAAAGAGGAATTGAATCATCTTCGACCAAGTCCACTATTGTTCCTTCTTATGCCTTTTCTCCTATGTACATGACCAAAGATAGTGGAATTTTTGGATCTAATACAACTAGTATCAAATTAGATAAACTTAATGAGAAAGGAGAAAGAAAATCTGAAGGTCAAGTACGGTGGAGATAGATGATTGTACTACGTCAATTTACAGTTTATTATGTATACAGAAAGTCTACTGCTGCTTGGAATGTCAATAAAATTTTTGCTATGTATAGAAAATTCTAGTCACTATGATGTCACTTTCCTACAAAGGACCACAATGTTAGAAGAAACTGAAGTGAACAGATGAATATTATATTAAACTATCTTTTTTACATAACTATGATAAATTTTAATAGTAATTTATTTGTGTAAAGTTTGAGTATGAACAGACTTTGTCATTTAACTATGTTTAAGAGTATGACTTGACAAATCTTTGTTGGTGTTATACAAGCTATTAGTGCTTTTTATCTTTTTCCAGGTTAAGGTTTCTATGTTTTGCTGTTGGTTGTTTTTGTCATACTCTCTTAATGTTTTTCATAGTTGTTTCATTCTCTTAAGGTTTTTAATTTCATATTGGACATGAGGTCATACTACGCCACAATAATAAATATATAACACCACTTATATAATGCTTATTCACATGTGTTCTATATAAGAAAAGAAAACACAGAATGCTTATATAACACTCATTTAAACAGACATTGTATATTCATATCACTTATACAACGTTTATTTGCATATGCGCTATATAAAAAAAACAAGAATTCTTATGCAATACTTATTTATATAAGTGTTGTATAATAATATCACCTATACAACATTTATTATATAAAGGGCTATATAAGATAAATTAACAAAGCTAGTTTATTATATTTAACAATCATATGCACATTTGATATTAAATTTAAATTATTTATGTGTTTGTAACAACCCCCTTCTGTCAAGAAAATAAAATAAATGTAACACTATTGTAGAAACCACACTCTTAAATTATTATAATTGAAAATTTTGATTTTTTTTCCAATACATGTCTTCAACACTTTTCTCTTATCATAAATGTATAAAAAATAAGAGAGAAAATAATAAAAATTAAAAATAAATTTAAAATATTATATTTAGATAAATAATTTTATAAAAGTTGAGAAATTTATTTTCTATTTAGATAAATTGAAACATTAAAACATAATAAATTGTATTAATTAGATGTTTTCATTATTGTTAATTTTCTCATATTTTTAATATTTATTTTTTAAAATTTAAAATAAAATGTAGTAATTATTATCATTAATTTTTAATATATTAGAATTTTTACTTGATATTTTAAAATATATAATATTTTTATATTTTCTTATAAAGTATTATTTTCTATATTTAATTATTAAAATATTTTTCACATTGAGCTTGGTTATTTTCTTGCTTGGTTAATTAGTTTAGAGGAGTAAACCCAAAAAAAAAAAAGAAAAAGAAAAGAGAAAGACATGAAGTTAGCATTTTGCAAGCGTTTGAGAAGCACCAAACATTTTACAGGTGAACTCTCCTCTTTTCTTCTTTCATTTTACAAATTGCATGCTCTTTCCTCTCCCAAACCTTTCTCCCAAACCCTATCTGTACAAACCCCTCTACCAAATCCCTCCCTAAAGCTCATCTTTTTTGCGTCTCAGTTGGTGGCACTACGTACTTCATTCTTGTTGTTTTCTCATTTCCATCGTGATGGTTTGTGTCCTTTACAAGGTATCAATGGAAAAATCCTTATATATACTTTTATATTCTTTTTTAGAAAATTTTTAAGGTTTGATTTTGGGTTTGACTCCTTTCTATGATGAGAATTTTTTCAATTATTTTAAATTGGAGGGCTTTTGGGTACTCTTTTTCTATGTTTGAAAAAAATTATTAGATAGGACAAAAAGACTCTGATAATCTTTCTATGACAGACATATGAATGAAAAGAAGACATAAAAAGAATCTAATCACATTTGTTATGCCAAATCATAAGATGTTCTTTTTTTTATCCCCACTATTAACAACACATGAATTACCTTTGAATGAAGGAAAACAATAGTTGATATTTTGTTAATAAAAGGGTGATTGATAATTTTGGTCTTGCATCGATTAATACATGGTAATGTTTCTTCTATGGAACACCATACTATTAACAAAAAGGTAATTGATAAGTTTGTTCTATGGAACATAACACTGTTGAGCAACACCATTGGATCATCAAATTGAGTGAGTTTTATGAATTAGAATTAAGAATGGGAAAGTAATGAGACAGTGGTTACTTGACCAAATGTCATAAAAAAATGAGTGTTGGGAAGTGTGGGTGGAGTGTTTGGAAAGAAGAAATAGAATAAAGAGGTTTGATTTTTAATAGAAAAGCTATTATGTGGTATATTTAAATAAAATAAGTCATGTTATAGAATTTAATAAATAATATTCTGGACCATAAAATAATATTTAATGAATATCATTAAATCACCTCATTTTTTTATAATAAGATATTTTATTACTTGTAATGTTATATATGCGAAGTAAAAAAAATTGTAAGAAATAAAGATTTAATAATGATCGTATAATTAAATTTAATGATGTTCAGGATATTATTTATTAAAAGCAATAAAGTGTTTAATACTTGTTACTTTTAATGAGAAATCTAATATTAGAGAGATGTCTTCTAACTTAACTAGATGACTCAATAATGTGTTTCTTCTTACATCGATTAATATAGGGTAATATTTCTTTTTCCTCTCTTTATTCTCAATAATGCCTTATTTTGAATGTTCTATATATATATATATATATATATATATATATATTTTTTTTTTAATTTTATGTGATTGTTTTAGTGGACATTGAGTGTTGATTGAAATCGATCTTATGAAGGAAATATTTTATTATCTAGGCCCATTGGAGAATGACATCAGTATAAGGCAATATATCATGAAGTTGTTTGATATATTATCTAGGCCCATTGAGGGTGTTGATATATATTTTGTTACTTATATAAAAGTTGTTTGTCTGCATTGATTATTAGGGTTATACAAACTAATTAGGCACAAATAGGAGCTAAGGTTTCAAAGGCAAAGTCAACAAATATCAAATGAATGACACTTCAGGTTGTTCACATTTGTTATGTAAGAATCAATTCATAATATTAATATTTAGTTATACTGATGTTTACGTATCTTTTAGTGTCACAACAATTATTGTGGGTATTATATTTTTTTATATATGAATGAAATTGTTGAATATTGTGAAGGAGGAATTATCCCATTTTTTGATGTATTGATTCCAGTTCTTATATTATCCTTAAATTTTGTGTCACTTGTTTTTAATTTTACTTTTTTATTTTTGTAGTATTTTCCTAATTGCAACTAGAAACACTATTCTGACCATCAAACCATTGAAGTTGGGGAAGATTGGTGTCAATATGTAATCCAAAGATGCTTATAGATTATAAGTTTTACCCTTCTGTTGAATTTGAAAGAGAACATGATCAAAATTTTTGTCATGATCAACCTACACTAAACTACCTAACATTATGTGTTAGATTATGTTTATATATTATTGTACACCATTTTGGTATATTTTTAGAATCTTTTTGTATTCAAGTTAATTTGAAAAAAAAGAAGAAAATAAACACTCTGTATATTTTTGGAATTATTGAAGCTGTTGTATTATTTTGTATCCAAGTTTGAAACACAACAGTGATTATGGCCTAAATGTCTTCACTTCAAATAGGAGTTGATGTCTACATACTCCTTCCTAGCCAAGTCTTCTTCTATCCTCCTTGCCATGAGTAGAATTGCAGATTTGACCTCAAATCTGCAATATTTTCTTCCTCATCAACACTTCCAAAAGTAGATAAAGACATTAAAACTGGTGCTAACTCCATAAATCTACAATTTTCCTAATGTCATCAAATCCTAAAATTTGAGTACTCAAAGTGGTAAAGAAAGTATATCTCCTAGATAGAGCATCAACTACCATATTTGTTTTTCCCTTTTTTATATTTAATGACATATGGGAATGTTTCAAGGAATTCAACCCACTTTGTATTCCTTTTTTTAGCTTTCTTTGCCTTCTCAGATACTTAAATGACTCATGTCACTATGAATGCAAATGCCTTGAAAAAGGTAATGTTCCCAGGTATAGAGGACCATTATCAAAGAATAGAACTCTTTGTCATAGGTGGGGTAGTTGAGGGAGGCTCCATCAAGTTTTTCCTTGAAATAGGCAATAGGATGTGCACCCTTTAACAAAATAGCTCTCACACCTACTCTAGATGCATTACATTCTAGCTGAAAGGTTTTAGAAAAATTAGGAAGAGTTATAATTGGTGCACTGTTGAGCTTTTCTTTGATAAGTTGGAAGGATTTTTCTTGCTTCTCACCCCAAAGTAAATGAGTATCCTTCTTCACCAAATCATTGAATGGTGAAGCAATTGTGAAGAAATTAAACATAAAGTGCCTACAGAAACTCAAGAGACCATGAAAAATCTTGATCTTAATCGCACTTGTCAGGGTGGTCCATTCTTGGATGCTTTGATTTTCTCGGGGTCTTGTGCAATCACAACAAACCCTAAAGAGATGATGCATTCTTAGAATGCTCTCCTTAGGATCTTGTTTCAAGAGGCTCTTTTGTTGAAGAAGACGGTGATGAATAAGAGAGAAAAGGTTGATGAAGGCGCCATTCTTTTAGGAGATAAGCCTTGGATGTAGAAGCTAACCACAAGAGAAGGAATCCTTGATAAAAGCCATATAAGAACTCTTAAGGTTTGAAAGAAGAAGACACCCTCTAAGAGTCTCACAAAGTCTACTTTGTATAAAATGATCAAAGGTTCTTACAAGAGTGATTGAGAAGGTTATTTATAGGGGAAAGGTTGGACTTGGACGTCCAAGCTAAGGCCAAGTGGAAAAAGAAGAAAAAAACCAAACAAGTCCCTAGAATTTAGGATCTATGTTCCCTCTAGTTAGAATTTGAATTTTGGAGGAAAGTGACATTGCACTTCTAAAATTCAAATTCAAATAAGAAGCAATAAGAACAACCATGTAGGAGAGAGAGAGTGACGTGGCGCCACTCTAAGGGGAACAAGGGGCCCCACATGTATCCTATATGCTTCATGGTTGATTAGATTGGTTTTATAAGCAATTAGGGTGTAGAAAGGAGAAATCACATGTCCAAATTCTTATAGGCTAAGCCTAACTAATTAACACACTCATCTAAAGGGACTAAAAACACCTCCTAGAGAAAATAAAAAACTATAGGCCAAATTACAAGGCCTAAAATTACTAACATACACTCATTCAAAATACTACATAAACTACACAATTTATTTACATAATTTTGAGACTATGGCCCTAAAGTCTTCATGAATCTCCTTCCTAGCCATGTCCTCTCTCTAATCCTCCTAGCCAAGGCCGCTTGCTAGGGTGGAATGCATTAAGAGACCACACTCTTCACACAAAAGGTGTATTTCTCAATGTTTGCAAAGAAGTAGTGTGTCTTAAGAATACAAAAGACTTGCCTTAGATTTCTTAAGTGATCATCTAGGCACCTACTATATACAAGTATGTCGTCAAAGTAAATGACACATAAATTTCCTAAACAATTCCTAAGAACATGATTTATTAAGCGTATAAAGGTACTATAAGCATTTATGATCCCAAAAGGAATCACTAACCATTCATAAAGCCCAAATTTGGTCTTAAAAGTGGTTTTCCATTCATTACCCTCTTTAATTCTTATTTGACAGTAACCACTTCTAAGATCAATTTTTGAAAAGATCTTAGCTCTATATAACTCATACAACATCTTAGCTCTAATAATAATGTTGTTGATTGTTCTACAATCAACACACATTCTCCGTTTGTCATCCTTCTTGAGCACCAACAAGACTTACATAGTACAAAGGTTAAGGCTCTTTTGAACCCAACTTTCTCTAACAAATCTTGAACTTGAGACTCAATTTCTTTAGTCTCAAGGGGGTTTGTCTTATATGAAGGCCTATTGGGTAGGCTAGCACCAAGAATAAGGTCTATTTGATGTTTTATCACCCTTAGAGAAGGAAACCAGTTAGGGATTTTCTTAGGAAATAGATCATCAAATTCCTTTAGAAGAGTTTGAACCCGTTGTGGAAGAGACTCAACCTCAAGATTTGTGGTAGTGCAAGATGGTGCCTCTTTGCAGAAGAGGAGATAAGAGGGTTTGTCAATCAAGAAAACATCTTTTATATCTTCTTTGGTTGCAAAATGACTTCTTTTCCTAACAACCTCCTTGGAAAGGGAACTACCTTCAAACTAAACCTCCTTGCCTCTTTCGAGCTTTAGGGGTGAAACTTTTTTTTTTCATCCATTTTATACTTCATAATTAGTTTATCCTCTACCACCTATGAGGGTGTAAGAGGATACATCTTGACCTTTCTATCCTTGTGGGGGAAGATTACCTTATTAGACATGATGGATGGCATTCTTGTCAAATTACCATGGTTTCCTAACAAGATATAGGCAACTTCCATTGGAACAATATCATATATGATTTCATCCTCATATGTTCCAATGGAGATTATCACCTTAACCTGTTGGTTAAGCATCATCTTCCCTTTCTGATTGAGGCATTAAAGCTTATAATGTTTAGGATGGGGAGTCAGTGTTAAGGGTAGTTTTTCAACAAACCTTGAGCTACAACAAGACCCATTATCCATAGTGAGAGAACATATCTTGTTTAAAACCTTACATCTTGTATGAAATATGTTATCTCTTTAGGATTGATCTAGGTCAACAGGTTGATTTCCAAGAAGCCTTCTAACCATTAGGAGGTCACCTTCACAAGGATAAAGCTCAACCATGCTATGTTCAAGCTCATAACCCCCTTCTTCCTCACTCTCACTAGAGAAAGAAGGTGAGTTATCCTCACTACTATAAATGTCTTGGTCCTCCAGGGCATGGTTTTTATAATGTGCATTGGTGTTGGTCACAAGGGCAATCTAGAAGAGGGGGAGGATTGAATAGATTCACCAAATTATTTTTTAAAAAATTTTCTATTCAACAGTATTAGAGTATTTTAAAAAATAACCCCTTTTTAAATATTTCAAAATCTACCTTCTTTTACAAAAACGGGTTTTCAAGAATTCAACCCTTTAGGTAAGGCACCAATCAATTCAATTCCTTCAATAATGATTTCAAATAAAGTAGCTAAGACCTGGACAAGAATTATATTTAAAGTAATTCAAGATCAAAAGGAAAGAGTAGAAATAATAAAAATCAAACCACAAAATATGGGTCAAAAACCCAAATTTAAAATCAAGTAATTATATGTCAAGAATTAGATATAGAAAAAGAAATCTAAATGAATCAAACACAGCTACAAAAACTCAAATGTTAGTGCTTCAAGAATTCAATAAATATTGAAATAAAAGAGTATAAGGAAGAGAGAATCTGCACAGTGATTAATATTGGTTCAGTCCAACTGACCTACATCCAGTACATTTACACCACACATACAAATTTTAATCCCGGAAAGATTTAAATCACAAAAGAAGAGGCTTCCTCTTACACCCCACAAGAGTTTGTTACACCATGACACCCCGTCACTCACAATGCCTCACTTGTAACCCCGTTGCAAGACTTTCCCACAATCTCAAGAACACCTCAAGAGATTGATAACCTAGTGCAAAAACACAGATAAGGTACAAAACAATATCACCTAATGTGAAAAATACCCCAACGGAAAGATTAGAAATCAATAGAGTCTCTTCGTTGAATCTTGAATTGGAAGCACTTTCAAACCATCAGAAATGGGTACGAATATTGGAGAGAATTCTTAGAAATCGTATGTGAGAAGCAAGCACTCGATTGGACAAATCAAAAGTTGTTAAATCTGTTTTCAAAATGCTTTTATATCAATTTTTATACAGGATAATCGATTACCCACTTGATTACCTGATATCCTGCACAAAATTAGACCAAAGTGCTTGTTCTCAGGAGTAATTGATTCCTGAAATTACGTAATCAATTACCACAAAGAGCATCAATTTCAATTCACAAAAATTCTCGCAGGGTAATCGATTACCATTTTTAGGTAATCAATTACCTTATCTAAAAATCCATTTTTGAAGCTTTTCCAGCACAACCCAACCTATGTAATCTATCCAAAACCATCACAAACACATTATCAAGCCTATCTTAAACACACAATATAAGTACCACACCTATAAATGTGTTTGGTACCATAAAATTGATTTAAGAGCAAAACAAAGAGACAAAAGCAAAACCAAAACTTCATTATTCTTCAATGTGTAGTTCCTTTGGTACCAACAATTGGAAATAAGATACTTAAAGCATTTAAAACTACTAGTTTTAGAAGTAGAGCTAGTAAGGGGATTATCTCTATTATGCAATGGTTTATGCTATTTGAATGATGCTTTGGGTGGCTCCTCTTTAGGGAAACTCTTATCAAATAGCTCTCTCTCATAGTAAGAAAGGATATGTCTTCTCCTCATAACCCCTTGAGATCATTCCAACATTCAAAAAGGGGGTTATGATGGCGAAGCCTATCATTAACAATTGTTGACCACTACATGGCATGCCCTTGGAAACTAATGGTTACCAAGGAGACTTTTAGCTAATCACTTACTTGAAAGCATTTGAAGAGTTATTCTATCTTCATCTCCCAATCAAGGTAGCTTAAACACCATCCTTTCCATGGAAAGTAGGGAGGTCAACATTTTTCTACTTAGGTTGTGGACCTATATCCTCTCCTAAGTCTCCTCTCTTCTTCTTTTTCTCTTTTCTCCCTCTCCTTTTCTTCTCTCTTTCTCTTTCCTTTTCTTCTCTCCTCCTCTTTTCTTTTTCTTCTCTCTCTTTTCTTTCCCTTTTTGTCCTCTCTTCTTACTTCTCTCTTTTCTTTCTCTTTTCTCTCTCATATCTTTCTTTTTCTTTTTCTTCTCTCATCCTCTCCTCTCTTTCCTCTCTTTTTTTTCTCTCCCTCTTATCACTTTCTTTTTTTTCCTTTTCTTTTTCTTTTCTCCTACTCTTCTCTTTCATCTCTTTCTTTTCTTATGATGCTATTCTCAACCCTTCACTCTCTAAATTCATGAACAAACCTATCAAGAGTGTTTACCTTAGGTAAGCTCTCTTGGTTCACACGCTTATTACTAGAGGTGCATGAATCCATTGAGATGTGCAAAGATGTTTAAGTCTAAGGTTGGCCAAACAACACAAGATCACCCCTCCCTCTTTTTGTGTTTTCTCAAGTAAGAAGAACAAGAGACTTTGGAACTCAAGTCTTCTACTAAAACAGAAAGAAAATAAAGAAAAAATTAAACAAGAATATGGTCCTAAACCTGCACCTAAGCTATGAAAGGGTCTACCATTTCTTTCTTCACACCTAAAACAAAGAATCTAATAAGCTATTACACACAAAAATATGTGACACTTATGGGCATCTAACACCTCTTTAAAAAGGTTGGTTTATACAAAGAATTAATGAAAAAAAAATGAAAGTCTTCACTCCAAGCTCCTCTCCAAGTGTATCACTATTTGCCTTGCTTCTCTTCTTGATCAAGTCCTTCCTTAGCTAGTTCAACTCTTCCTAATGTGCTACCCTTGTGGAAGGCCTCCAAATCTAAAGCTTCTCTACAAAAAGTGGCACATCATCAAAGCAACCAATAATTGCAAGAGTAGAAGCAAAGTAAAACAAGACAATGTACCAAACAAGGAAAGGACGCTATCCAAATGGAAAGAGTAATTAAAGACAAGACTAGAAAGATTAAGATAAAGACAAACTAGAACTAAAGGTAATGAAAGGAAATAAGCACTACTAAAAGAAATTTCTAGAAAGGTACTAGAGTAGATTAGGGACTAAAATGCAAAAGGACACAATATTTAAAAAAATTGCACCACTCAAACAAGCTATGGTCAAGAGCTACTAGGGACTAGTTCAAGAAAATTCAACCAAATTGTAGCACTCTCTTTGAAATTTTAATTTTTTATTATGTACATCAACTTTTGGCTGTTTTAGTTTTACACTTCTTTTGAACTTTTGATTTTCTTCTATTTTCTTTTTACTTCCCTTTGTTTTTTTTATACTTTTTAGATGAAACTAATTACTTTTTAGATTTTCATTTTTTTGAGTGGAAGAGTGGTGTTATTCGCTTGAACAAAATTGTAAGGCAAGGCACAAAAAAAATTGAAGTAAGCTGCAATCCAAGAAAATGCAAAAAGCTCAAAGTGCACTATAATTAGAAGTGACTTAGGTAATGTATTTAGAGTATTTGGTTGTGTTTTTGGAGCTTTCTTGTTTGCATAAGTCTTACGCTCAATTCACGCCCAATCTCTCACAACATTCCAAGCAAGGAATCACTTCACACACTTCACACTTAGCATAATAAGGAGCTACAACTCAAATTTCAAGAACAATAAGCAAGGAATAAATTTAGCTATATTTTGTTGAAAAATTTTAGTAGAAAATGCTTAGACTAAAAGCATTACACAAGGCTTACTCAAGAGAATAGACCTCGTAGATGCTCAATTTCACAAGAAAGTTAACTCACTTTTTAGGAAAAACAAAAAAGTTAAAATAGGAAATTAATTGGACAAGTAAAGGACTAAACAAGACTTAATCTAAGAAAAAATTAAGAGTAAAAATGAAAATAATAGGTTCATAAAAATAGAGAAAAACAAAGTAGAAAACGCAACAAGAGGACCTAAAGTGAGTCCAAGGTACTCAACCACACGTGTTGCTTAATCCACAAAGGTTATATGAGAAACCCTCTTAGGAAACATCACTAAGCCTAGAGCAATACTCAAAATTAGCAAGGCAGAAATAAGAGAAACCTACAATAAGATTATATGATTCAATCGAAGGAACTAGAAAATTGAACTGAATTTAAACAACATGAACATAAATGCATAGAATTTAGAAGTTCAAAACTACAATAAAACATAAACAAGACAATTAAGATATTCAACGAGACAACAAAAATTAAGCTAAAGAAGATGAAGAATTGAGATGAAGAAGATGATACAATTTGGAAATTAGAAAAAGAAAAGTAAGAATAAAAACCTCTAGGAATATGGCTCTAGATATCATATGAGGCAATCCTTGATTGCTCCTCCCATCATCTTGCTTCTATGAGGTCCTCAAGTGAAGCAGATGGAGATGGTGAGGTAGAAAAGGTGAGGTGAAGGCGCTACTCTAATACAGATAAGCCTAGTCTAGTAAAGATTAGCATAAGGAAAAGAACCCTTGATAAATGCCAAGGAAAAATTCTCAAAACAGAACAACACACTCAAAGAAAATGCTCTCACATAAAGTGTAAACTCTATTGATTCAAGTGTAAAAAAAATACATGGTCAGGTGGGTCATCTTTATAGCAAATTAGGACATCCCAGTTAAGAGAGATGATCATGTGTTAATTTAGCTAATAAATCTAATTAACATACGATTAATCTTGTCTTAACCAAACATGCCCTTAGATAAGTGAATCTATGTTCTCTCCAATTGAAATTTGAATTTGAATTGCCACCTAGGCGCCACCTAGGAGAGAGAAACGTAATTGACGCCTCATGGAGGGAACAAGGGGCCCCCATTTATTACTCGTGCTTGATGTATTGCTAGAGAGGTGTAGGAAACAAACAAGAAGGGCGGAATAAAACCACACGTCCTCATGCCCTGAAAATGTCCACCTTCTTGCACACATTCCACATAAATAACTAAGGACACCCCTATCCTAAAATAAAGGGAAAATAAAGGCCTGAAAGAATGCTAACTACATCCACCAATATTCAAAATGTAAATACAACAAAAAATACAAAGAAAGTAGACTATGACCTAGATTTCTTCACTTCAAATAGGAGTTCAGGTCTATCATATCCTAGCCAAGTATTCCTCTATCATCCCTATCATTGCCCTTGTGATAGGACCTTTTGAAGGTAGGATTGCATCAACGAGTATGACCTAACTAGCATGAGATTTATGTCTACATCCCCATCTTAATACCCAATAGGTATGAGATTTATGTCCTTATTCTCGTCTTTTTCGAGTATCGGGTATGCCTATACTTGTCCTATACCTTAAAAAATTATATTTTTAATAAAAAATAAATTTATGAATGTAATAATATTAATTCAAAAGTTATCTAATAAACACAAAGTTTGTAATTTTTTAATTAAATGTCTAATGTATAGACGAGTAAAGGCCTTTTCCCAAATTGTTTCAGGATGCTTATATTTTATTTTGGTAGACTTATGGGAACTGTTAAAGAAAGGAGGTGCAAATAACATGTTGCCTTACTAAGTACATCCCACCATTTTTCTTTTCTATTTCCATTCTTTCTTCTTTCTTATTTTCTCATTCTTCTTCATCTTTATTGCACCACTTATTCTCTTCCACATCACCATTTTTGGATCCTTGCATGGCCAGCTTCTAGTTCATAGACTCAAACACAATCTCTTCCATAAATCCTAATTCTAAGCAATCACCGTTGTATGTAAGCCTGATCATGAATGCTCAAACCTTTTTTCATTCATTTCTAATCCTATTGTTTTCGTTGAAAAGGGAATTCCTTTGTAAACTTTAAATTCTTAGGTTCCTATTGAATTTGGGTTTCCTTTTAGGTTTTTGAGAAATTTCTTCGAGTCGATTCTCCCCTTTTTCTATTGAGTAGACTTTTGAGTTGAGAAACAAGTAAGGGAAGCTAAATTTGTGCTTTTAAGTTTAAGAATTATAATTTAATGGTTGTGAGATTGATTGAACTTTTGAATTGAATACAGTGCTTATGTGAAATTAGTTATGCTGGTAGTGTTGATATATGAATTTTTGTTATTTGTAAAGTTTGAGAAGTTGTTGTTTTGATGTTGATTTTAATTAAATGGGTGAATTGGAGTGTTGTTGTGTATTATAAGAATATGATGTTGATCATAATTATGTTGTAATGCATGATGTTGAGGAGTATGTTGAACCTATTGAATATGGGAGGTTACAAGTGGTAACTTAGCCTTGATTGTGACCCATATGTTGATATATCAGTGTTGAACATTGAGTTATTGACACTGATAAGTCAATGTAAGTATTACACAATTGGGGGTACACAATTGTTTTACATTATGGTTCTGATACTCTACAGTTGGGGATACCTAAGGAGTATACTTAGACAACAATTGTATGTCATAAGGGTCAAATAGACTCTAGGCAACCATGTTGTATAAGTATGCTGAGAGTTTGATTGGTTGTTAGATGAGTCAAGTAGACTCTAAACACCAATTATGAGAGGTCTTCAGCCACCTTCAAGTCTAACTCAATAAAGTCATTCCGGAAAGCACTAGTTAAAAGTTGTGACATGTTTATGCTTAAGGGAATATAAGTGTGGTTGTTTTATATAAGGAGTTATGTGTTGATTTGACTAAATAATGAAATTGTGCAACTTTAATTGTTTATGATTATTATGATGTTACTTGCTTACCCTTGCATTTATTTGAGTATGTTGTATGACTATGATGATCGTGCTTTACACGAGACAAAATAGCCATGGTGAAGCTAAGAGGAAGGATGCATTAGAGTGAAAATGTCAGGCAGTGTTATGAAGCTTTAATGATGTCATTTTGATGTTAAATATTTAAATAGCAGAGTTATGTTAGAAATGTCGTTGGTTGAGTTTATGAAAAATTGATTATGTTTTGTATGAAAGTTTATGCAGGTATGTTGTACTAAGGTAGCTAATATATGTTATATATGTTGAATTTGATAGTAATTGAAAGGACGAATGATGTCGTGATGTGTAGTTATTTGTTAACAAGTTTTAGTTGATTTTAGCAGAAGAGGTTCTGCTATATGTAGGGTCTTGCTGAGTGATAGGTCTTGCCTAGCGAGCTTGAGCCATTGTTAGACATATTTTTTAACTTTGCACCAAGCGAGAGGTCTTTCTCAACGCTAATTACACTCTATTTATAGGTGTTGATTGGGTTAGGTGACTCGAAGACCCAATCCAACCCAATCAGATTGGGTTGGAGTTTTCTTATGATTTGGTGAAACCTGACCCAACCCAATCAAACACCAATTCACTACGGGTTAGTGACAGGTTCTATAAGTTGATTGAACCTGAGACCCAACCCAACCCGACCATAATATTCAATTATTATAGATTATTATTATTTAAAATTATATATTACTTTAAATATTATGTTTTTGTTAGTTTGGATAAATTATGTAATTTGTATTTATTTGCATGGATTAGCTGATTGTGTTTACTTTTATTGTGGGCAAATGTTTCTTTAGTTATTATTAATTGAAAATTTAACTGTATATTAATTTTAATTTGTTTTAGTTTTGATATGTAATTTGTAACAATAATTTATTGTTTATTTTTATATTATAATAATGGTATAATCTAGTTTTTAAAAAAGCTAATAACACAATAGTCTAAAATTTATTTTTTTAAAAAATATTTTTTTAAAACTGTGACTTAATTAACCCAACCAAACTCATGCAAAGGTGGGTTGGGTTGGGTTTAATAATAAAAAAGTAAAAAATCCAACCTAATCTAACCCAATATTTTATAATTATATTAGGTCTTATATTTGCCTAAACCTGACCAAACACAATTTGTGTTCACCCTTAACTCTATTTAGAAATAAACAGGGTTTTTGGCCAGTGACGTGTCTTGCTAAGTGAAATTCTTATTACTAAAATAATATGATACAGGATTCTCGATAGACAAACTGATTGTGTTGTGATGAAAATTTATTTTAAATTATATGCAATGAAAATTAAATTATATTAATAAATAGTATTAATAATTTGAAATGTTATATCACCTCACAAAATGACCAAAGTGTTGAATAGCTTGTGGGCATAGCAGAAGACGTACGCAGACACTTTAAGCGGGTATAGTTTACTTAATTGGTTATAGCTAGGGTCTTAGTGCCTTCGAGGACACTCTTTAACGAAAAGAGATAGTTTCTAATAGAACTCATATTTAAGCACAATCAAACTCATACGAGACCATAATTTTGCGTGATCCAATAAAATTATTTTTCTTGGTAGCTCGGACATGGCTGTTAGCATTACCTTTCTTTTAAACATAATTACTTATGTTTAATATCCATAAACTTATTATAATTTCAATATAGAATATAAGGGAAGCAGATCAATTCAAATAATTAATTAAAAGTTGATAAAAAAAATTAAGTTTTTAGTAAATTTAAATTATGTTTACAAGAAATTATACAATTTAAATTTGTACAATGTAATCGATAAATTTTATGTACTTTATATTATATAATTTTATTTTAACATAAATTTCATAAAATAATTTATTGCAAATTAAAATCATTATTATATTTTAAAATAAAAAACTAATTTGTCAAGTAGAATATAAAATTAATATTTCCAAAGTATTAATAATTTTATATAAATTATATAAAAATATAATTACATGAACATAAATTATAAGTTACAAAATTTGTAGAATCTTATTGAATTATTATTCTACATAATATTTATAATTATATTAATAATTATAACAAAAGGTGAAAGAGGAGAGAAAAGTTTAAAAATTTAACATTGATGTGAGGTTAGAGAAGAGAAAATAAGGTTTGAAAAACCGGTGGTGAGAAGAGACAGAAAAAAGTTTAACCATTTGTTAACCGTAAATGTTGAGTTAATGTGAGAGATTAATAGTTATTTTTTCTATATTAAATATAGTTTCACAAATGAGGTATTTGGTTATTTTGTCTACAACTTTTGATGTAGTTAGAACAATTTATTTTAGTTAATCTACTTGATGATTTATATATATATTACAACAATTACTTTTTTATTTAATAGTATATTAATTGTTATTAATAATAGAGGTAATTTGAACGCACCTCCTTAGATTTAGTGTAATTCTACATGCATCTCCTCCTTATTTTTAAACTACACAAACTTCTCTTATTTTTATGTACTCATGACAGTTCTACCCCCTCCTTCCAAAATGGTATAATATCAAACATAAATTTGTTACACATGTATCTCCTAAGTTTAGTATTATATGACACATATCCCCTAAGTTTTGTATGTTATTACAAATGCATCCTATATTTTGTAAACTTTACAGCTAGGGATGGCAATCATGCCCAATCCCGTGGGTACCGTCCTGTCCTCACCTTTATTTTGACAGGGAAAACTTGCATTGTTGGTCCCCGCCTCGTCCCTACCCTTGTCCCCACCTAAAAAAAATAGTAATGGGGACGAGGGTGAGTTTGTTGGTCCCTGCCCCATCTCGTACCCACCCCCGCTCTGTTTAAATGTTAAATAAAATTCCATACATACATTTTTAATCTCACATGTTTGTGTACATATCTACACCCCTGTGCATTATTAAAACTAGAATATAATTAATAACTTAACATATAATTTATTTATTAATTGATAAATTAAATATAAGTAATAACTTAATATATAATTTATTTAATAATTATAAATAAATTTATATTTAAATTATAAAGATAATATAATGGGATATCCGTGGTATACCTGAACCTGAAAGTATCTTACGGAGATGAGGACTAGGATTAAAATTTCATACTCGCATCCTTTATACTCGTCCCTACCCGTGACCTCGCTCCACACTTTTCGAGGACGAGGATGGAGAGAGTCAAATCCACCCCTGCTCTGCCCCATTGCCATTGCTATTTACAACTAACACCCCTCTCATTTTTGTTGTCATACTGTTATGAAGCTTAAAAAACAATGATTCATTTTGCATTTGCACAAAATAAAACATAATAATCCAAAAAATAAACAAAGGTGTGTGTAGTTTGAAAATGAGGGGATACTACTGTAATGAATAAGTAAAAGTATGGGAGGTTTGTGTAATTTAAAAAAAAGGGTGTATCTGTAATTACACTAAACTTAAGAGGGTGCATTCATAATTACCTCTTAATAGTATTAGTAAATTTATCTATTAATTATTAGACTTAATAAATATACCTTCTTGAATAAATATAATAGTTAATATTATTTGTATAAAATTAATATATAGTATTTAATTAATTAATAAATATATAGTAGTAAATAATTATCTAGTGTTAAAATATTTTTCAAAACTTATTAAATAATTGTTTTTTTATTGACACATGTTAGTTGTTCTTATGTTAGCTTTTGTTAGAGAATGAATTTAGACCCACGACCTCTCTCTCATCCTTCTCCCCACAAGTGATCTTTGTCACTAGATCAACCTTGTTAAATAATTACTTAACTTATGTTTAAATTATTAAATCTTAATTAAATATATTATGATAATAAATATAGTTGTTAATGTTATTTAAATGAAATTGATATCAAATATTTAATTTCTTAACAAATATCTACAATTTCATAAATGTATTTATTTAAAGTATTACATTGAATAAATGTATTAATTAGTATTAATTATTTAAAAAATAATTAATATTACTTAAAGAGATACTGGCTTTGTCCTAGGGATGATAAAAAAATTTACGTCTACAAATACTTGCAAATAAATCCTCGTGCAAATATTAGCAAAGATAATTTCAATAGGTATCAACTGTCATCTGGAAGTACTTGTTTCTTTTACTGCTCTATAATTGGCATGCAAAAGTACGAGTACAGTACTTGCATATGCGAGTACCACTACACATTAAACTAAAATATTATACATTTTTATTTTGAAGAAGATAATATTTTTGTCAAATAAATCAACTTTAAATATTTATAATAAATTTTCATCTTATCAATGTTAATTTTTTTTTAAGAAAAGTGCATAATTAATAGATTTATATTTTATAAAAATGTATGTAGTGTAAAGCTAAAATTCTATTTGTATTAAATATTTTATATATATTATGTTAAAATATTTTTAGATTCAATTAATCTTTCAGAAAATAATATAGTTTTATTTTGGGATTCTTTAAAAGTAAATAATTTTGATAAAGTTTCATGTGAAAAATAATGTTTTTAAATATTTGTGGGTATTATGTGGAAATTAATTAGGAAATGGATGAAAAATTCAAATAAAATTATGGGTAATTTTATAAAAATAATATCAATTATTAACAAATTTAATATTACCAACTAAATTACTAATTTATTTGAAATGCGTTAAATAGGTAAAGGTGTCTTATACTTAGAAATGGAGGTAATAAATAATAAATATTTCATTTAGTAATATTAATTGTTTTATTAATATCTATGTAATAAATATTATTAATTTGATAAATTTAATTTTTGAAATTTAAATTAATTACATAAATTTTATGAGTATAATAAATTCAAGCTTTTTTACTATATATATATAGACATCTAAAAGGAAAGTCTCCAAAGTTGTCTGATGTAAAATTTTAAACTTTGCACTATAAATCACATTATTTAAGTGATATTTATGGGAGAAATAGGAATTGGAATTAGCAATTGAGATGGTTAACATTGAGATCAATAACAAGAACAAGTGACATACATAGCGTTGAGTTCATCTTGTGTGAAGAAGTATCATAAGAACTCGACTTGAACTATGTTTACTATTCAAGAAGAGAAAAGAAAGACCACGAAGAGCCACAATGTTTACCTCAAATTGAAGATGCAAACTCTATCAAGATTATCAATGAGATCTATTTTGTGTTTCAAGTGTGTTTGTAAGTCAATCACAAGGGCCAACAACAAGGGTCATTTCCAGAAGGATCCAAGGGGAATACGCTGGAGATGAAGCCAGAATGTCCAAGCTCTTGTTCAACTCGAGGTTTCAAGAGTTTAATCCTTCTTTAGTAAATATTTGGGTCGTTAACTACCTAGTCATTCATTAGGCATGCTTAATGTATCTAAGCCCTGTTTAGGGCTGTGTATTGAGGATGTAGTGCTTTTGCAATCTAACTTAGTATTATTATTTGAATGATTTGCATATTGTTTTTTTGTAAAAAATGCCACTAAAAGTAGAAAAAAAATTTATTAGTTTTTGGTTCATTGGGGATGTAGTGCTTTTGCAATCCTCCATATGAAACCCTTTTAGTATTGTCATGGTATATTTCTTTTGGCAAGTGAAAATTTCACTATGATCCTATTTCATAACCTGTATTACCAAAATGAAACTCGCTAAGGAAAGGTTTATAGCTTCGAACACTTTAAGCATTCAAGCTTTAACAGCAAGGGATTTTAGAAGGGAAGGAGAGCCATGCCCATGGCCTCTTCCTCCTTGTCCCAATTTTTTTTTATAATTATATATATTAAGATATTAAATAATAAAATATAATTAATAAAAAATATTACATTTTAGAAGTTTATTAAGTTATAACTGCTTGTTTTTTTAGAATATATAAAGTTATTAACTTATGCATTGGCTGTATTTAAATAAAGAGTTTAATTAGTATGTATTGACAGTGCAAAAAATTATTATACTAACATTTAATCATATCTTTTCATTTATATGACTTTTAAAATATTAATTGGTAAAGTCAACAAACTTATCATAAATTAAGAGTTATATTTGAATGTCAGTATAAAAAGTTTTACTGTGACGGTGCATACTAATTAAACAGTTAAATAAATTTGTAAATATAGCTTGCTAACTTACTCTCGCTTAAATATTATAAGTGGATGTAAGCTTGCTAACTTAAATGCAATTTTGATACTTTTATATTTAAAAAAAATATTGTAGTACTTTATCTCCTATTTAAAAAATTAGATAGTTTTTAATTTTTAAATTTCTGGATTTTGATAATTCCATCAAATTTTGATTATTAACAAATTGATATTGATTATAAAATGAAATAAACAGACAAACTTATGTCACATCAGTATGTTACTAAGTTTGATCCACATAAGTTAATTTCTAAATGTTTGATACTTTTAAATTTTAAAACAAGAGAATCAAAATTATAAACTTTAGAATATCAAAATTATATTTAAATTAGAAAATTATATAATAGATATATAAGTTAATTACTCCTTCTATACCATGACCTAGGATCCTATTTAAGACATCTCTTCTCCTTTAATTTGAAACCCCTCTATCTATACATGAATCTCCTCTTGCAATTAACCATTTAAAAATGTAAATTTTACATATAAATGATAAACTTTCAACCCTTCATGTGCAATCAATGCAAATTGTACCTCTAATAGGAATGTGATCAACATCGTGATAAAAAAAATTATGGATTTCTAGAAGTTGCTTCCTTTCATTGGTTCCTCCTAACTCTCTTGACGATCTTCCATGAATTTGACATCTATAGTCATAAGAATTTTTCCATTTGGTGATTGGAAAATTCTATAACCTTTCAAAGTGTTGTGCTATATCAATGAAAACTCTTGTTCAACCTTTTTTTTTATCTATTTTGTCCCTTTAATATTGTGCAATACAAGGAAACAAACAAAACCAAAGATTTTCAGATTTTGTAAATTTAGTTTGTACCGTAACCAACCTTCAAATGGAGTTTTTTGTTCTAAACTCTAGTTAGTAGACTATTTAGCAAACGTACAACAATGCTTGTAGCTTCTACTCCACAACTTCTTCGGAAGCTTTTTCATGCAGAATACATTTTGTCATTTCCATGATGCTTCTATTTTTCTCTCACTTGAACCATTATGTTTTGGTTTTAAAAGATGGTGAGTTGATGCTCAATGCCAACTTCTTCACAAAATTTGTCAAAGGAGACATTTGCATATTCTTTCCCATTATCTTATTGTACACAAACTACATCCACTTTGATTCCACACTAGTGTTTTATATTTACAGAAAATGTTATATAGCAACCACTATCTTGAATTTAAAGAAGAAAATATGGCATAATCATCAATACATGTAATATAGTATTTATTAATATTTAAAGATAATACTTGTTTAGGTCCTCCAACAGTTGTGTATACTAGTTGCAATTGGTATCTTACTTCTCATCTTGTTTGAAGAAATGCTCTTCTAACAAGCTTGTCAAATTGACAAGGCATGCATTCAATCATATTGCCTTCAAGTACTGTAACACCTCTCACCAACGCATGTTTCTTCATGTAAAATAGTCCAGCAAGATTAAAATGCAGAGTCTCTTATGCTCTTCATCGCTCCATTACATTCGGAGTATACCTTCAAGTCTAATTCTCATCTTCAATACATCTTTGCGTTATTTTGTGTCTTTTATAAATCACCAATTGTCTTCAAATATGACTTTGAAGCCCTTTTCTAGAAGTTGTGCAACACTAAGCAAATTAATTTTGACCATGTCAAGCATATTTAAAATGGCATATATATACTTCGAATTTGTCAAGCTTTGAATAGTAATGGTCCTTTTTCCCTCGACTAAGATGAAATTACCATTTCTAATTTTTACTTTAGAAACAATAGTATTGTTAGGCTTTTTAAAAAGCTTTTGGTTGGTCATATGGTTTGTACAACTGCTGCTTATTAACAATCAGCCACTAGAACTATATTTTGTAGGAAAGCAAGTTGCAGCAAAGAGTTGGTCATCTTCTTGTTCCATTGTTGTCACCTTTGTCACCTTTAGTGTAGATTTGCAAATTCTCTATACATGTCCTATGTAGCCACATTTTCTGCACTTCACAATTGGCCTCGACCAACATCTTCAATGAGAATTATTTGTCGTTTCGAAATGTGTTAAAGGAGGAAAGTCTCACCCTACTACTTGTTAGAGCCTTCTATTTTTTTGTTCTTCTATTTGTTGTTCTTCCAATCTTTGTTGTCTCTTCACTTTTGTGCTTTAATATGAAAAACACTCTACACTGCCTCCTCTTGACTCATCATTCTTCTTTTCTCTAAAACTTGCAAACATTTTTCTATTCTTCCATGCTAACTTTTTTATTCCTCCAAAGTCTATATCTTCGATCACTTTTTTGAATAGTGATAAGTATCTTTTGCATAATTCTTGCATCTAGAAGGTCCTTACTGAGATGTCACACTTTGTTCTCAACGCTTATAAGTACATCAGCATAACCTTTGATTGTTTATGTCTTCTTCATACTTTGCACCTTGAATCATCTAATCAAATTGACAACTCTCATGCCTTTGTTTTTACACAGGCCTGATATTATGATTTGATATACTCCCAAATGGTCTTGGGATACTTCAGTTCATAATTCAAATAAATAGTACTTTTAACATGATTGAAAAAATAATTATGGGTTGCTACGATGACTACTCATCTTGAAGCATTAGATCATTGAGAGGTAAGTTTTTAAAAATAGTCAAAGTTTTTTCTTAAAAATTATTTTTTTAATTTTTGGTGAGTTGGTCGACGGTCCGTTTAACTCATTAACCTGTGGTGGGCCAAATTCACTTTTTAAGCATAAAAGAACGGTAAGTCAGGTTGAGCCAACTTATTTATCAAGTGAGTCAAGATTGGTCAAGCTCAACAGGTCAGGCTTAACTTTAAAAATATATGAAATCTATACCGATTAGTAAATATAACAATTAATATTTTTTAACTAACTTTTACAATAATGTCTTTACCAATAGATATATGTAGTCTATCACATATATACTTTAAAACATATTAAACTAAAATTATTATACTCAAAATAACACAGTAAATTATTTATATTGTATCACATAATTACAAAATATATTAAATTAAACCCCTAAAATTGTTATAACATATTAAAATAGCAATGTAATTAATAAATATTGAGTACCATATATTATTTTAGTAAATAATTGAATAAATGGGTTTAAACTAAAAGATATTTATTAAATACTAGCACATACCCGCCTTAATAAATGATGTTTTTTAACTAATCTTTCATTTGCCATAATTTAAATGTGATTAATAAATATTATATGGTGCTTCATTCCTTATTTATATCTGGAATTCAATATTTTATGGTATAGATTACATACATCTTTCATTTTCATTTTCTCAATATTTCTTTTTGGTTTTTAATTTTCTTATAAGGATAAAATTGGAAATGAAATGTAGACACCAAAAGGGTGAATTCTCTTTATATATGTTATAGATTGTGGAAAATATAATATTATAAATTATATATATAGATTATAGATAGTAGGACAATTATGTATGTTGGATATAAATTTTTTAAAGTAGTTTTTCTCTTAAGATTATCAGATTAATCTAGTAGCAAAGTTCATATTGAAAAAATAGGGAGAGAGGTTGTAGGTTTGAATCTGATGCAATCCTACCTACCAAGGGCCCTATCACTAAGGCAATGGTTAGGAGGATTGAAGAGGACTTGACCCAGAAAGACTCATCAAGATCCTAGCTCATGATGAAGATAGACATTTTAGGTCATAGTCCTTAGTTTTCTTCTTGTAAATATTAATTAGTTTTTAATTCCCTTTTAGGCCACGTATTTCGGCTATTTTTAGGGTGTAAATAGCTTAGGAAGGAAGGTGAAGGGAGTAGAGGGCCTAATAACCCAAAGGAGTGTGGATCTCTTTCCACACCCCCTTGATTAGGCCATCACACTCTCTTGCTTAAGGCTAGGCACCACTTTTAGTGTGCCTAAAAGGGATTAGTGCTCCTAATCCTAATTAGGCCCAAGTCCCAGATTGCCTAGTTTTGAGTTCCTTGCTCCCTCTTTTGGGCTATAAATACAACTAGTCTCTCTTGTACATATTACACTTGATTGAATGAATTAAAACTCCTTTGAGTTATTATTCTTGAGTCTCATTTTGGGAAACCTCTCTCTTGAGGATTCTCTTCCTTAAAGCTTTTATCAAGGGACCTCTCCCTTGTGACAAGCAACATAAAATTTTTTACTCATCTTTCTCCTAGAAAGTGGTGTCAACCCTCCTCCATTTCTAGCCTCTCCATCCTCCATTTTCTTAGAGGAAGGAACCTTGTTGAAGAGATCAAGGGAGTGCATTATTTGGTATCAGAGTCATCTTCATGAAGGTTCATTTCCTCCTACTTCTCCTTAGTTTATGCATCTTTCTTTAGCTTTTTTCTATAGTTTTTATGCTATATTTCTTGCTTGCTTTATTGTCATTTAAATTCCTTATTCTCTAGAAGTTTATGGTTTAGTTCTTGCAATTTTAGTTCCAAGTCTTTATTGCTTTCTAGATTCAATTTATTTTTTTCTATTGAATCTTTGTGTGTTTCCTTTAGGTTTGTTTCTTTAAATTTCTACCCATCTTTTTATTTTTTCCTTATTTTAGTGCTTACCCTAAGAGGATCATAGTAATGACTTCACAAAATTTGTGAAGGAAGCCACACAATTGTGGTCTTGATCCTTGGATGCACTTTTGCTTCTTTCATTTAGTGTTCTTGCATTTTAATTCTGTTTTCCTGAACCTATTTCTCTATTTTTACTGCACCTATTTCTCTGTTTTTGGGTCTTGGTTTTTTTCATTTTGAGTCACTTATTTTCAGTTTTAATCCTCCTAAGTTGTGTCTTAGATTGGTCATGTATTAGTCCTTATTTGTCTCTTAATTCTACATTGTTTTGCCCTTTAAATTTTCACCAAAAAGTGTGTTGTGCTTCTAAAATTTGTTGTGATAAATCACTTTGGAATTGATCATATGCTCTTGATCATAATTCCTAGAGTCTACATGCTTTAGATCATAGCATGTTTCAAAAAATATTTTCTCAAAATTTGCTCAATTCTTCCTAGAGTCTTTTTGTTGTTGTTGTGTTAATAGTTTAAAGTTTTGTACTAGTCTTTGGTGAATTATTTTTTGCTGGCTGTTTTGAGATCATTTGGGCTGAAAAACCTTGAGAAATTGAGTTGGCCTAAGCTCATTAAGTATCTCATTTAGTGCATTTTTTGTTCACCTAAATTTACTAGTGCATCTTGAACTATTTTGCTTTCTTGGGTTTGCATTTGATTTCAATCTTTGTGGCTGTTTTCTTTTCCTTTTTTTTCAAGCAAATTCTTCTTCATGCTCCTTATTATTTCTTACTTTCAAATTTTTTGTTGAGAGGTGCAGCAAAATATAAAAAAAAAAGAAAAGAAAAGAAGAAGAGAATAAAGTGATAATCAAAAGAGAAAATAATTAAAAAAAATGTTAGTAAAAGTTTTTTAAAAAAAATATACAAAACCTTTTCGTGCACCACAACTTTGTTATTTGAATGAGTGCTTAAGATTATTAAAAAATTGCTTGAAATAGTGTATTTAAGATTCGACTATAAGCTTTCAAATTGTGCAACTCTTTGAATTTTGTTGAGTCTTTTATTTTTAGTCCATTCTATTCTAGTGCTAATCTAGGATCCTTTTGTGTTCCATCTTTCTATGTACACCATTTTTACTTGCTTGTCTTCTTTGGTTATCATTGTGTTTGTCTAAATGATTATTTCCACTTTGATGTTTATCTCCCTTCCTTGAGTTTTCTTTTCTTGTTTTTACTGCATTGAACTCTCTTGGTTTCTCTTTGGGAGTGCCACTTTGTTGAAAGGAAAAGAGAGGCCAAACCAAGCTTTCCACAAGGGAAGCATCTTGAGGTGTCTTGAAGCAAGTTAAGGAAGAGATTCATTCAAAGGGAGCAACACCACTCTGAGAGAGGCAAACACTTGGAGTAGAAAGCAACCTCAAACATCAAGCCTTTTGTTTCTTTTTGTTTTTAATTGGGTGTAAATTTTAAGGCATTTTAATTGAGGTGTTGGATGCCCATAAGGGTCACCTCTTTGATTGTAATAGCTTTTAGTTTCTCATTTTAGGTGGGAGAAGGAATTGGTACCCCATCTCTCCACCTTAGGTGCACGCCTTTAGACCCCTTACCTTTGCTTTAAATTTCTTTTATTTGCTTTGAATCTTAGTGTGAAAGGATTTTGAGTTCCAAAGACTGTTAAGTAATTCGCTTAGGTAGAAAACAAAACAAAAGAGTGAGGACTGTTGCCCTTAGGTTCTTCCCAATCACTTTCAAAATGAGTTCACACTCATCTAGTAAAGGTAGTGTAAATCAACAAGGTTCTCAAAAACCAACCAACATGGATAAGTTTGTGAGTGAATTTAGGGAGTGGAGGGTAGAACAGAGAAAAGAAAGAAAAGAGAGAAGAAATGAGGCGTGAAGAGAAAGAAAAAGAAAAGAGAGAAAGAGAGTTAAGAGAAGAACAATGAAGAAAGGAGAAAGAACATGATAAAAGAGAGAAAAAAAAGAGAGGAGAAAAGAGAAAGACAAGAAAGAGAAGAGAGAAAAGAAAGACGGAGAGAAGAGAAAGATAGAGAATGACGAGAAAGAGAAGAAAGAAGGGAAAAAGAAGAGGGAGAGAGGGAAGAAAGAAGAGAAGAGCATGAAAAAGAAGAAAGAAGAGAAGTTAGAGAGGCATAAGTATAGGTCCGCTTCTAGTGAGGTAAGTGGAAGTGAGGGATATGAAAGACCTAGGGTGAGGAGAGCGCAACAACATCATAACCAACCCCAAGCTCAACCTAGGGAACAAAAAGTATACCTCCCTCATTTTCATGGGAAAGAGGATATGGAAGCCTACCTTGATTGAGAAATGAAGGAATAGAAACTCGTTTGTTTTAATATAAGTGAAGAAAGAAAAGTTCCGTTGGCAACCCTTAGCTTCCAAAGGCATGCCATGTATTGGTGTACCTCCTTGGTCAATAAGAGGCGTCGCATTCGTAACCCTCTTGTGGATTATTGGAATGATCTCAAGGGGGCTATGAGGTGGAGACATGTCCCTTCTTATTATGAAAGAGAACTTTTTGATAAACTCCAAAGATTAAAACAGTACAACTCAAGTGTTGAGGAGTACAAACGAACCATGGAGCTTTTCACGATGAGAGCAGGCGTCACTGATAATCAAGGGCCACCAAAGCTAGATTTTTAAATGGTTCGAACTCTGACATAAGAGACAAAGTTGAGCTCTTACAATATAATAATCTAGATGACTTAGTCCAACTTTGCATAAGAGTGGAAAATCAATTAAAAATAAAAGGTGGAGCAAAAAGAGAATTTCCATCCTACAATTATGCAAAGAAGAACCTAGGCAAGGGAAGCTCTTCCAAGAGCTGTCCTAAAGAGGAACCATCCAAGCATGTGCATAAAGAACATAAACCCATGCATCATAGACACAACCCCCTGCCAGTTCTAGCAATAAGACTAGTAGTATTAAATGTTTTAAATGTCTTGGGAGAGGCCACATTGTCTCTCAGTGACCCAATAAGAAAACCATGATCGTTAGTGGCAAGAGATTTTTAGGGAGAGTAACTCATCTTCCTCCTTTAGTGAGAGTGAGGAAGAAGGGGGTGATGAGCATGACATTGTTAAGATTAAGAAACTTTCATTTACATGACTTTTAAAGCATTAATTGGTAAAATTAAGAAACTTACCATATAGAAAAGATTATGATTAAATATCAGTGTAAAAATTTACATGACTTTTAAAGCTCATAACCTTTCATTTACATGACTTTCAAAGTATTAATTGGTAAAATTAAGAAACTTACCATATAGAAAAGATTATGATTAAATATCAGTGTAAAAATTTTTACACTGACAATATATAAGTGCTTTTCTTATTTTTTTATAAGCTAATAAGTTTTATTAAAATAACATTTACATAAGTAGTGTTAAATTTTATTTTATTTGATATATTACATTTATTAAACTCAAACAATTAACAACTATTATTATAACATTTAATTTAGACTCATATGTATATATATTAAAACCATGATATTATATTAAAGTCTAGGGTATAAATTATTTTATGTTAATATTTTCTATCAATTATTTTATTGTTAAATAATAATTTGAAAATATTCTTTACAAATTATTTATATTATATCTTTTTAAAGGAACCCCAATATCATAATAACTTCTATTGAATTAACTTTAAATAATACAATATTATAATGAATAGATATTTTGCGGAAAAAAATTATTTTAATACTAATAATTTATTAAATATGTAGTTTAATATTTTTTTTTCTGTGAGAGATATTTAGTTAAAGCTAATTAATAGGAATCGTATTAATGTTTTACTTTACCTAATAATAAAAATCTTAAACTGAGAAATAAAAATTATATATATATATATATATTAATCTTTAATTTAATTACTTAAGATATTTTACGGAAAACAAATAAATATAAATTTATTGATATTTTCAAATATAAAATAATTTGTTTAAATTATTATTTATCATAAAAAATAGTACATATTTCATTTTATAAAATATTTTTTTTTAAAAAAATAAGCAATGCAAGTAACAACTTAATGAGAGTCTAGTAAGATTAAAAGAACAAAAACATATTAAAAAAGAATATTCCATCCATTCCAAAATGTTTAAGCTTAGTACACAATAGGAAAAAATATATATATTCATTAATTTATTTATAAACTAAAATATTTCTATATGGTGGATTTAGTGTTTGTTTGACAACATTTTTATAAAATTATTTTTAGTATTTAAAAACTAAAAAATTCATTCGAGTAGTATTTTCTGAAAACAGTTTTCGAAAACAGTTCTGGTTTTTTAATTTTTAAAAACTAAAAAACAAGAATAGCTAAAAATAGTCTTATGTTTTTCATTAATGAAATTTTAATAAATATGAATAAATTTTTGTTATTCTTATATCTTCAAAATAATTTTCAAATAACACTTGTTAAATAAGTTTTTTTTTTCTTTTCTTCCCGAAAACAGTTTTTGAAAACTATTCTTAAAAACTCTTTTCAAAAACTAAAAAACAAAACAAAACCAATCATGAATATGTTAATTGATAGTTGATGAGTAATTGACTTGGAGACCGTAAAATATAATGCATTATGAAATATAAATAGGAATATAATTAAAAAAAATTATGAAGGTGGTCTTGGATTTAAAAAACATCAGTAATTTGAAACAAAATTAAAATGCTAAAACTATTATAATTTTAGAACGAAGGAGTATTATATTTAGGGATAAAGCGGTATTTATTAACACAGTACTAAATAATTATATTTATTAAATATAATAATGTAAACAATAAATTCTAAAAATATAATAATACTATATATTTATTAAGAACTTAATAGTTAGATATTAATTTTACTTAAATAGCATTAAGCCAACATAATTCATAAATTTAATAATTAAAATATAAATATGTAACTATTTAATACTAGAAAATATTAAAAAAAATTTAAGAACCTAAGTACTGGATATTAATTTAATTAATTATTACTAATTGTTATATTATTAAATATAATACATTTGTTAAGTCTAATAGTTAACATATAAATTTATTATTTGATGATTCTAAAAAAATTATTGTGTGTGTATGATAAATTAGCTGAAATTAAAAAATATCGAACATTTATTATTATTTTAAATTTATAAATTAAACACTAACATGGACTTATGTATATGCATATTAATTTATTTTAAAGTATAATAAAAAATATCATTTATTTTAAATCTAGGTATATATTTATTAAATTGATAGCCTAAATTAATTTATTATAGAACGGCTATTTGTATAATATTATAATATATATTTGTAGTATAACGCTTAGCATAAATACAATTTAAGTTAATATATTATTCTTAATTTGCTATAATGCTTAACATAAATACAATTTAAGTTAATATATTATAATTAAATTGAAATAATAATTTTGAATAATAACTTCTTTCCTTTTTAATTATTTTAGTAAATTTATCTTTTAATTATTAGACATATATTATATTGAAATAATATAACTTCAAAGATCAATTGATATAGGATTATTTCCCTTAACCAATTGTATTAGAGGAAGAGTTTGGTGCCCACGGTAATTTTATAAGGTTCAAATAGAATTATCTCCAATACAAGATATATATGATCTATAAAAAAATATTAAATAAAGATAAATTTTAATATTTTTGAATGAAATAAATATCTGGTACTTAATTGCTTCATAAATACGTTGTATTTAATAAATCTCTTTTGGTAAATAATTGTCTAGTATTAAAATATTCCATAAAATAATTGCCTACTATTAAAATATTCAATAAAATTAGTAAATATATGTCATTAAATAATTACTTAATTAATCTTGAAATTTATTAATTTGATAAATATATTAAGCCATCTTTTTGGGAGTTTATTAAGAGTTTGCTTTATGGTCACGAAACTTTATCTTTAGAGACCGATCTATGCGATCGATAAAGTGATTTTCTTAAAAAATAATATTATTAAATTAAATAAATATATGGTATTTAATTGCTTAATAAATATATTTTATTTAATGAATACCATTTAATAAATAATTGTAGAGTATTAAATTATTTCTAAAAGTTAATAAATATTTGGTAGTTATATAATTACTTAATTTATATTTGAATTGTTGAATTTAATAAATATATTACAACATCTCAATGAGAGTTTTTTACGAATTATTTTAGTTGGATTTATAAAAAATTATTAATATTTTAATGAAATAAATTTATGTTATTTATTTTTTATAATAAATATGTTGTATTTAATAAATATCTTTTAGTAAATAATATTAAAGTATTAAAATTTCCTTAAATTTTGATAAATATCTCGTATTAAATAATTAATTAATTCATATTTCCTTTGAACTTATATATAAGCAAGAAAATACATAAAATTTTGGACTTAAACATAAGCAAATTCTAACTAACTGAACTCTGTTTAATGTCAACTTTACAAAATAGCCTTAATTAAGTTTTTCAAAAATGAGTTTCCACGAAAAATTAACTCTTGAATGAGTAATGTTTCAAAGAATCTATTTTGTCCTCTCAGCTTCTACTTTCGATAGCAAAACCTAGTAGCTTTTTGAAGAGCTACTAGCTTTTTCAAAAACGCTACTTCAAATAACTTTTTCATAGATCTTTAACTTTTAGCTACTAGCTGATTGTTTTACAACTTTGCTACCATTATTAATTAATACATTGTCCCCCCACTAAAGCTTTTCTCACATAATACAATCTCTCATTCATTCTCTCTCCTTTATTAATATAATTATAGTAATTTATAATTTAAATATATAATTATAGATATTATAATATAAATATGTAATTTAAAATTTATATATTTAACTATAGAATATACAATTATGGAAAATACAATTTAAATATGTAATTATAGAAATTTATTATTTAAATATATAATTATAATTTAAATATGTAATTATTTATATATTAAAATATTTTATAATTATTTTAAATACTCAATTGTTGATATAATGATTAATGCTACTCGTATTTGTCATTTTATAACTTTTAGTTAGTTGAACAGCTAGTTTTACCAAATATTTACAACTAGCTTTTCAGCTAGTTTTGCCAAATACATCATTTGTAAATAAAGAGATAAGATCATGTGAAGCAAATGCAAATGCAGAATAGGAAGAAATGAGGTCATGTGATATTAATATCTCCCATCAAGATTGACTGACTAATTAAATGTGTTGTGTCTTATACAAATTCTCCGAATATGTGAGAGAGAATTATTAAGGGTAGTTTATGACATATATCTTAGTTTTTTTTATCAAATCAATAAAATTATGGTTTTCACTTTTTTATTTATTAAACCCAACCCAACCTTGAATGTGTTGGGTTAATACGGTCATAGTTTTAAATTATTTTTTAAAATAATAAATTTTAGAATAATATTTTGTTAGTTTTTTAGAATATTTTATAAAAAGTAGACTGTATAATTGTTATAACATAAAAATAAATAATAAATTATAGTAACAAATTATATATAAAAACTAAAATAAATTAAAATTAATATTTGGATGAAAAAATACTCATACCTGTGGGTATCGACCTAAACCCACCCCAATTTTGACAAGTATTATACGCTTTGACCAAGTATAGGTATAGATACGGGTATTACTCAATATGATAAACCGAGTACGAGTACGAATATGAGCATGTGACTACCTCTCTGTACCCAACCCATGTCTTCCCTATTATAATTTTAATAATTATATAATAAGTTTAAAATTATATATTTAATAAAAAAATTTAACTGTTAAACTTTAATTTATAATTTCTTCTTATTAATTATTCTTTGTATACTTTTTAAATTAAGATATAGTTAATAACTTAATATATCTAATCTATTTAATAATAAGTAAGAAAATTTAAATTGTAAAAAATAATATAACAGGTACTCACGGGTATATTCAAACCCGAAAATACCCAACGGGGATTGATGATAGAGATTAAAATTTCATACCAACTTTTTTTATAATTGAACCCGCCCTACACTTTTCTGGGAGGGGGACAGAAGGGTCAAACCTGCACCCACCCCGTCGAGTTATCATCCCTAATTAACATACAACTAAATTTTCAAGCAATAATAACTAAAGAACATTTGTCCAAAATAAAAGTAAACGCAATTTGTCTAAGCTAGCCAAGCAATACAAATAAATATAAATTACATAATTTATCCAAACTAACAAAAGCATAATATCAAGAGCAACATATAATAACAAAATACATAATTTCAAATAAGAATATTATATTATGATTGGGTTGTGTTTTAGATTCAACTTAGGAAACCTGTCACCTAACCCTAATGGATTGAGTTTTATTGGGTTGGGTTGACTTTCACCTAATCATAAGAAAAATCCAACTTAATTTGTTTGGATCGAATTGGATTTTCAGTTTGTCCAATCTAATAAACACCCTAATATAATATTTTAAAGACCACAAAAATTATTTAATATTCTTTTAAATACCCATATATCATAAACTTTAATAATCGAAGATGCCTTTATACTGCATAAATATATTATTTAATGCTATTCAAATATCATTAATGTCCACTATTAATTATTCATTAAATACTAGTATAGCAATTAATATTAAGTCTATTTAAATTTAATATACTATTTAATTTAGTAATATTAAATGCTTCATAAACGTTCATGCATTAAATCTTATTAATTTTATCAATTTAATTTTATTACATCTAATTAATTACATTAATTTTATTTCATCTAATGCCTTTGGTAAAATTTAGATTTTGATGTTCCTTGATGGCTATATATATGACCAAGATCATACGAATGGATCAGTATAGTTTCTTTTCTCTTGTTACATTCCACATCTACATGGAAATATTTTTCAGTCTTTTTACCTTAAGTCACCTCAAGCAAACAGTGTAAAAGTGGTTCTGGGTGGAGTGGGAATGAAAGTGGCCGCAAAATGTGACAAGAGCAAGTAACGTATTCGAGTTAAGTTTACTTTTGGAGAAGAAGCATTATAGCAATTTGGGTTAAACTATGTCCATTGTTTAAGAAGAGCAAAGAAGGATGATGAATAACCACATTGTCCCTCTCGAATCGCTGATGCAAATTCCTCTGAGATTGCCGGTGAGATTTGTTTTGTGTTTCAAGTGTGTTTGTAAGTCATGGTTTCTTGTATCTCCTTTCCCTTTTCCACTAAGATTTTGGAAAAATATGTACTTTCTAGTTTAAAGGTAGTGGAACGATGTTCCAGTATGGTGTTGCTTGGTTCGAGACAATGAGAAAAATAAGAAAAATATAAAGAGGAATTGAATCATCTTCGACCAAGTCCACTATTGTTCCTTCTTATGCCTTTTCTCCTATGTACATGACCAAAGATAGTGGAATTTTTGGATCTAATACAACTAGTATCAAATTAGATAAACTTAATGAGAAAGGAGAAAGAAAATCTGAAGGTCAAGTACGGTGGAGATAGATGATTGTACTACGTCAATTTACAGTTTATTATGTATACAGAAAGTCTACTGCTGCTTGGAATGTCAATAAAATTTTTGCTATGTATAGAAAATTCTAGTCACTATGATGTCACTTTCCTACAAAGGACCACAATGTTAGAAGAAACTGAAGTGAACAGATGAATATTATATTAAACTATCTTTTTTACATAACTATGATAAATTTTAATAGTAATTTATTTGTGTAAAGTTTGAGTATGAACAGACTTTGTCATTTAACTATGTTTAAGAGTATGACTTGACAAATCTTTGTTGGTGTTATACAAGCTATTAGTGCTTTTTATCTTTTTCCAGGTTAAGGTTTCTATGTTTTGCTGTTGGTTGTTTTTGTCATACTCTCTTAATGTTTTTCATAGTTGTTTCATTCTCTTAAGGTTTTTAATTTCATATTGGACATGAGGTCATACTACGCCACAATAATAAATATATAACACCACTTATATAATGCTTATTCACATGTGTTCTATATAAGAAAAGAAAACACAGAATGCTTATATAACACTCATTTAAACAGACATTGTATATTCATATCACTTATACAACGTTTATTTGCATATGCGCTATATAAAAAAAACAAGAATTCTTATGCAATACTTATTTATATAAGTGTTGTATAATAATATCACCTATACAACATTTATTATATAAAGGGCTATATAAGATAAATTAATAAAGCTAGTTTATTATATTTAACAATCATATGCACATTTGATATTAAATTTAAATTATTTATGTCTTTGATTTAATAAATGTAACAACCCCCTTCTGTCAAGAAAATAAAATAAATGTAACACTATTGTAGAAACCACACTCTTAAATTATTATAATTGAAAATTTTGATTTTTTTTCCAGTACATGTCTTCAACACTTTTCTCTTATCATAAATGTATAAAAAATAAGAGAGAAAATAATAAAAATTAAAAATAAATTTAAAATATTATATTTAGATAAATAATTTTATAAAAGTTGAGAAATTTATTTTCTATTTAGATAAATTGAAACATTAAAACATAATAAATTGTATTAATTAGATGTTTTCATTATTGTTAATTTTCTCATATTTTTAATATTTATTTTTTAAAATTTAAAATAAAATGTAGTAATTATTATCATTAATTTTTAATATATTAGAATTTTTACTTGATATTTTAAAATATATAATATTTTTATATTTTCTTATAAAGTATTATTTTCTATATTTAATTATTAAAATATTTTTCACATTGAGCTTGGTTATTTTCTTGCTTGGTTAATTAGTTTAGAGGAGTAAACCCAAAAAAAAAAAAGAAAAAGAAAAGAGAAAGACATGAAGTTAGCATTTTGCAAGCGTTTGAGAAGCACCAAACATTTTACAGGTGAACTCTCCTCTTTTCTTCTTTCATTTTACAAATTGCATGCTCTTTCCTCTCCCAAACCTTTCTCCCAAACCCTATCTGTACAAACCCCTCTACCAAATCCCTCCCTAAAGCTCATCTTTTTTGCGTCTCAGTTGGTGGCACTACGTACTTCATTCTTGTTGTTTTCTCATTTCCATCGTGATGGTTTGTGTCCTTTACAAGGTATCAATGGAAAAATCCTTATATATACTTTTATATTCTTTTTTAGAAAATTTTTAAGGTTTGATTTTGGGTTTGACTCCTTTCTATGATGAGAATTTTTTCAATTATTTTAAATTGGAGGGCTTTTGGGTACTCTTTTTCTATGTTTGAAAAAAATTATTAGATAGGACAAAAAGACTCTGACAATCTTTCTATGACAGACATATGAATGAAAAGAAGACATAAAAAGAATCTAATCACATTTGTTATGCCAAATCATAAGATGTTCTTTTTTTTATCCCCACTATTAACAACACATGAATTACCTTTGAATGAAGGAAAACAATAGTTGATATTTTGTTAATAAAAGGGTGATTGATAATTTTGGTCTTGCATCGATTAATACATGGTAATGTTTCTTCTATGGAACACCATACTATTAACAAAAAGGTAATTGATAAGTTTGTTCTATGGAACATAACACTGTTGAGCAACACCATTGGATCATCAAATTGAGTGAGTTTTATGAATTAGAATTAAGAATGGGAAAGTAATGAGACAGTGGTTACTTGACCAAATGTCATAAAAAAATGAGTGTTGGGAAGTGTGGGTGGAGTGTTTGGAAAGAAGAAATAGAATAAAGAGGTTTGATTTTTAATAGAAAAGCTATTATGTGGTATATTTAAATAAAATAAGTCATGTTACAGAATTTAATAAATAATATTCTGGACCATAAAATAATATTTAATGAATATCATTAAATCACCTCATTTTTTTATAATAAGATATTTTATTACTTGTAATGTTATATATGCGAAGTAAAAAAAATTGTAAGAAATAAAGATTTAATAATGATCGTATAATTAAATTTAATGATGTTCAGGATATTATTTATTAAAAGCAATAAAGTGTTTAATACTTGTTACTTTTAATGAGAAATCTAATATTAGAGAGATGTCTTCTAACTTAACTAGATGACTCAATAATGTGTTTCTTCTTACATCGATTAATATAGGGTAATATTTCTTTTTCCTCTCTTTATTCTCAATAATGCCTTATTTTGAATGTTCTATATATATATATATATATATATATATATTTTTTTTTTAATTTTATGTGATTGTTTTAGTGGACATTGAGTGTTGATTGAAATCGATCTTATGAAGGAAATATTTTATTATCTAGGCCCATTGGAGAATGACATCAGTATAAGGCAATATATCATGAAGTTGTTTGATATATTATCTAGGCCCATTGAGGGTGTTGATATATATTTTGTTACTTATATAAAAGTTGTTTGTCTGCATTGATTATTAGGGTTATACAAACTAATTAGGCACAAATAGGAGCTAAGGTTTCAAAGGCAAAGTCAACAAATATCAAATGAATGACACTTCAGGTTGTTCACATTTGTTATGTAAGAATCAATTCATAATATTAATATTTAGTTATACTGATGTTTACGTATCTTTTAGTGTCACAACAATTATTGTGGGTATTATATTTTTTTATATATGAATGAAATTGTTGAATATTGTGAAGGAGGAATTATCCCATTTTTTGATGTATTGATTCCAGTTCTTATATTATCCTTAAATTTTGTGTCACTTGTTTTTAATTTTACTTTTTTATTTTTGTAGTATTTTCCTAATTGCAACTAGAAACACTATTCTGACCATCAAACCATTGAAGTTGGGGAAGATTGGTGTCAATATGTAATCCAAAGATGCTTATAGATTATAAGTTTTACCCTTCTGTTGAATTTGAAAGAGAACATGATCAAAATTTTTGTCATGATCAACCTACACTAAACTACCTAACATTATGTGTTAGATTATGTTTATATATTATTGTACACCATTTTGGTATATTTTTAGAATCTTTTTGTATTCAAGTTAATTTGAAAAAAAAGAAGAAAATAAACACTCTGTATATTTTTGGAATTATTGAAGTTGTTGTATTATTTTGTATCCAAGTTTGAAACACAACAGTGATTATGGCCTAAATGTCTTCACTTCAAATAGGAGTTGATGTCTACATACTCCTTCCTGGCCAAGTCTTCCTCTATCCTCCTTGCCATGAGTAGAATTGCAGATTTGACCTCAAATCTGCAATATTTTCTTCCTCATCAACACTTGCAAAAGTAGATAAAAACATTAAAACTGGTGCTAACTCCATAAATCTACAATTTTCCTAATGTCATCAAATCCTAAAATTTGAGTACTCAAAGTGGTAAAGAAAGTATATCTCCTAGATAGAGCATCAACTACCATATTTGTTTTTCCCTTTTTTATATTTAATGACATATGGGAATGTTTCAAGGAATTCAACCCACTTTGTATTCCTTTTTTTAGCTTTCCTTGCCTTCTCAGATACTTAAATGACTCATGTCACTATGAATGCAAATGCCTTGAAAAAGGTAATGTTCCCAGGTATAGAGGACCATTATCAAAGAATAGAACTCTTTGTCATAGGTGGGGTAGTTGAGGGAGGCTCCATCAAGTTTTTCCTTGAAATAGGCAATAGGATGTGCACCCTTTAACAAAATAGCTCTCACACCTACTCTAGATGCATTACATTCTAGCTGAAAGGTTTTAGAAAAATTAGGAAGAGCTATAATTGGTGCACTGTTGAGCTTTTCTTTGATAAGTTGGAAGGATTTTTCTTGCTTCTCACCCCAAAGTAAATGAGTATCCTTCTTCACCAAATCATTGAATGGTGAAGCAATTGTGGAGAAATTAAACATAAAGTGCCTACAGAAACTCAAGAGACCATGAAAAATCTTGATCTTAATCGCACTTGTCAGGGTGGTCCATTCTTGGATGCTTTGATTTTCTCGGGGTCTTGTGCAATCACAACAAACCCTAAAGAGATGATGCATTCTTAGAATGCTCTCCTTAGGATCTTGTTTCAAGAGGCTCTTTTGTTGAAGAAGACGGTGATGAATAAGAGAGAAAAGGTTGATGAAGGCGCCATTCTTTTAGGAGATAAGCCTTGGATGTAGAAGCTAACCACAAGAGAAGGAACCCTTGATAAAAGCCATATAAGTACTCTTAAGGTTTGAAAGAAGAAGACACCCTCTAAGAGTCTCACAAAGTCTAATTTGTATAAAATGATCAAAGGTTCTTACAAGAGTGATTGAGAAGGTTATTTATAGGGGAAAGGTTGGACTTGGACGTCCAAGCTAAGGCCAAGTGGAAAAAGAAGAAAAAAACCAAACAAGTCCCTAGAATTTAGGATCTATGTTCCCTCTAGTTAGAATTTGAATTTTGGAGGAAAGTGACATTGCACTTCTAAAACTCAAATTCAAATAAGAAGCAATAAGAACAACCATGTAGGAGAGAGAGAGTGACGTGGCGCCACTCTAAGGGGAACAAGGGGCCCCACATGTATCCTATATGCTTCATGGTTGATTAGATTGGTTTTATAAGCAATTAGGGTGTAGAAAGGAGAAATCACATGTCCAAATTCTTATAGGCTAAGCCTAACTAATTAACACACTCATCTAAAGGGACTAAAAACACCTCCTAGAGAAAATAAAAAACTATAGGCCAAATTACAAGGCCTAAAATTACTAAAATACACTCATTCAAAATGCTACATAAACTACACAATTTATTTACATAATTTTGAGACTATGGCCCTAAAGTCTTCATGAATCTCCTTCCTAGCCATGTCCTCTCTCTAATCCTCCTAGCCAAGGCCGCTTGCTAGGGTGGAATGCATTATGAGACCACACTCTTCACACAAAAGGTGTATTTCTCAATGTTTGCAAAGAAGTAGTGTGTCTTAAGAATACAAAAGACTTGCCTTAGATTTCTTAAGTGATCATCTAGGCACCTACTATATACAAGTATGTCGTCAAAGTAAACGACACATAAATTTCCTAAACAATTCCTAAGAACATGATTTATTAAGCGTATAAAGGTACTATAAGCATTTATGATCCCAAAAGGAATCACTAACCATTCATAAAGCCCAAATTTGGTCTTAAAAGTGGTTTTCCATTCATTACCCTCTTTAATTCTTATTTGACAGTAACCACTTCTAAGATCAATTTTTGAAAAGATCTTAGCTCTATATAACTCATACAACATCTTAGCTCTAATAATAATGTTGTTGATTGTTCTACAATCAACACACATTCTTCATTTGTCATCCTTCTTGAGCACCAACAAGACTTACATAGTACAAAGGTTAAGGCTCTTTTGAACCCAACTTTCTCTAACAAATCTTGAACTTGAGACTCAATTTCTTTAGTCTTAAGGGGGTTTGTCTTATATGAAGGCCTATTGGGTAGGCTAGCACCAAGAATAAGGTCTATTTGATGTTTTATCACCCTTAGAGAAGGAAACCAGTTAGGGATTTTCTTAGGAAATAGATCATCAAATTCCTTTAGAAGAGTTTGAACCCGTTGTGGAAGAGACTCAACCTCAAGATTTGTGGTAGTGCAAGATGGTGCCTCTTTGCAGAAGAGGAGATAAGAGGGTTTGTCAATCAAGAAAACATCTTTTATATCTTCTTTGGTTGCAAAATGACTTCTTTTCCTAACAACCTCCTTGGAAAGGGAACTACCTTCAAACTAAACCTCCTTGCCTCTTTCGAGCTTTAGGGGTGAAACTTTTTTTTTTCATCCATTTTATACTTCATAATTAGTTTATCCTCTACCACCTATGAGGGTGTAAGAGGATACATCTTGACCTTTCTATCCTTGTGGGGGAAGATTACCTTATTAGACATGATGGATGGCATTCTTGTCAAATTACCATGGTTTCCTAACAAGATATAGGCAACTTCCATTGGAACAATATCATATATGATTTCATCCTCATATGTTCCAATGGAGATTATCACCTTAACCTGTTGGTTAACCATCATCTTCCCTTTCTGATTGAGGCATTAAAGCTTATAATGTTTAGGATGGGGAGTCAGTGTTAAGGGTAGTTTTTCAACAAACCTTGAGCTACAACAAGACCCATTATCCATAGTGAGAGAACATATCTTGTTTAAAACCTTACATCTTGTATGAAATATGTTATCTCTTTAGGATTGATCTAGGTCAACAGGTTGATTTCCAAGAAGCCTTCTAACCATTAGGAGGTCACCTTCACAAGGATAAAGCTCAACCATGCTATGTTCAAGCTCATAACCCCCTTCTTCCTCACTCTCACTAGAGAAAGAAGGTGAGTTATCCTCACTACTATAAATGTCTTGGTCCTCCAGGGCATGGTTTTTATAATGTGCATTGGTGTTGGTCACAAGGGCAATCTAGAAGAGGGGGAGGATTGAATAGATTCACCAAATTATTTTTTAAAAAATTTTCTATTCAACAGTATTAGAGTATTTTAAAAAATAACCCCTTTTTAAAAATTTCAAAATCTACCTTCTTTTACAAAAACGGGTTTTCAAGAATTCAACCCTTTAGGTAAAGCACCAATCAATTCAATTCCTTCAATAATGATTTCAAATAAAGTAGCTAAGACCTGGACAAGAATTATATTTAAAGTAATTCAAGATCAAAAGGAAAGAGTAGAAATAATAAAAATCAAACCACAAAATATGGGTCAAAAACCCAAATTTAAAATCAAGTAATTATATGTCAAGAATTAGATATAGAGAAAGAAATCTAAATGAATCAAACACAGCTACAAAAACTCAAATGTTAGTGCTTCAAGAATTCAATAAATATTGAAATAAAAGAGTATAAGGAAGAGAGAATCTGCACAGTGATTAATATTGGTTCAGTCCAACTGACCTACATCCAGTACATTTACACCACACATACAAATTTTAATCCCGGAAAGATTTAAATCACAAAAGAAGAGGCTTCCTCTTACACCCCACAAGAGTTTGTTACACCATGACACCCCGTCACTCACAATGCCTCACTTGTAACCCCGCTGCAAGACTTTCCCACAATCTCAAGAACACCTCAAGAGATTGATAACCTAGTGCAAAAACACAGATAAGGTACAAAACAATATCACCTAATGTGAAAAATACCCCAACGGAAAGATTAGAAATCAATAGAGTCTCTTCCTTGAATCTTGAATTGGAAGCACTTTCAAACCATCAGAAATGGGTACGAATATTGGAGAGAATTCTTAGAAATCGTATGTGAGAAGCAAGCACTCGATTGGACAAATCAAAAGTTGTTAAATCTGTTTTCAAAATGCTTTTATATCAATTTTTATACAGGATAATCGATTACCCACTTGATTACCTGATATCCTGCACAAAATTAGACCAAAGTGTTTGTTCTCAGGAGTAATTGATTCCTGAAATTACGTAATCAATTACCACAAAGAGCATCAATTTCAATTCACAAAAATTCTCGCAGGGTAATCGATTACCATTTTTAGGTAATCAATTACCTTATCTAAAAATCCATTTTTGAAGCTTTTCCAGCACAACCCAACCTATGTAATCTATCCAAAACCATCACAAACACATTATCAAGCCTATCTTAAACACACAATATAAGTACCACACCTATAAACGTGTTTGGTACCATAAAATTGATTTAAGAGCAAAACAAAGAGACAAAAGCAAAACCAAAACTTCATTATTCTTCAATGTGTAGTTCCTTTGGTTCCAACAATTGGAAATAAGATACTTAAAGCATTTAAAACTACTAGCTTTAGAAGTAGAGCTAGTAAGGGGATTATCTCTATTATGAAATGGTTTATGCTATTTGAATGATGCTTTGGGTGGCTCCTCTTTAGGGAAACTCTTATCAAATAGCTCTCTCTCATAGTAAGAAAGGATATGTCTTCTCCTCATAACCCCTTGAGATCATTCCAACATTCAAAAAGGGGGTTATGATGGCGAAGCCTATCATTAACAATTGTTGACCACTACATGGGATGCCCTTGGAAACTAATGGTTACCAAGGAGACTTTTAGCTAATCACTTACTTGAAATCATTTGAAGAGTTATTCTATCTTCATCTCCCAATCAAGGTAGCTTAAACACCATCCTTTCCATGGAAAGTAGGGAGGTCAACATTTTTCTACTTAGGTTGTGGACCTATATCCTCTCCTAAGTCTCCTCTCTTCTTCTTTTTCTCTTTTCTCCCTCTCCTTTTCTTCTCTCTTTCTCTTTCCTTTTCTTCTCTCCTCCTCTTTTCTTTTTCTTCTCTCTCTTTTCTTTCCCTTTTTGTCCCCTCTTCTTACTTCTCTCTCTTCTTTCTCTTTTCTCTCTCATATCTTTCTTTTTCTTTTTCTTCTTTCATCCTCTCCTCTCTTTCCTCTCTTTCTTTTCTCTCCCTCTTATCTCTTTCTTTTTTTTCCTTTTCTTTTTCTTTTCTCCTACTCTTCTCTTTCATCTCTTTCTTTTCTTATGATGCTATTCTCAACCCTTCACTCTCTAAATTCATGAACAAACCTATCAAGAGTGTTTACCTTAGGTAAGCTCTCTTGGTTAACACGCTTATTACTAGAGGTGCATGAATCCATTGAGATGTGCAAAGATGTTTAAGTCTAAGGTTGGCCAAACAACACAAGATCACCCCTCCCTCTTTTTGTGTTTTCTCAAGTAAGAAGAACAAGAGACTTTGGAACTCAAGTCTTCTACTAAAACAGAAAGAAAATAAAGAAAAAATTAAACAAGAATATGGTCCTAAACCTGCACCTAAGCTATGAAAGGGTCTACCATTTCCTTCTTCACACCTAAAACAAAGAATCTAATAAGCTATTACACACAAAAATATGTGACACTTATGGGCATCTAACACCTCTTTAAAAAGGTTGGTTTATACAAAGAATTAATGAAAAAAAAATGAAAGTCTTCACTCCAAGCTCCTCTCCAAGTGTATCACTATTTGCCTTGCTTCTCTTCTTGATCAAGTCCTTCCTTAGCTAGTTCAACTCTTCCTAATGTGCTACCCTTGTGGAAGGCCTCCAAATCTAAAGCTTCTCTACAAAAAGTGGCACATCATCAAAGCAACCAATAATTGCAAGAGTAGAAGCAAAGTAAAACAAGACAATGTACCAAACAAGGAAAGGACGCTATCCAAATGGAAAGAGTAATTAAAGACAAGACTAGAAAGATTAAGATAAAGACAAACTAGAACTAAAGGTAATGAAAGGAAATAAGCACTACTAAAAGAAATTTCTAGAAAGGTACTAGAGTAGATTAGGGACTAAAATGCAAAAGGACACAATATTTAAAAAAATTGCACCACTCAAACAAGCTATGGTCAAGAGCTACTAGGGACTAGTTCAAGAAAATTCAACCAAATTGTAGCACTCTCTTTGAAATTTTAATTTTTTATTATGTACATCAACTTTTGGCTGTTTTAGTTTTACACTTCTTTTGAACTTTTGATTTTCTTCTATTTTCTTTTTACTTCCCTTTGTTTTTTTTATACTTTTTAGATGAAACTAATTACTTTTTAGATTTTCATTTTTTTGAGTGGAAGAGTGGTGTTATTCGCTTGAACAAAATTGTAAGGCAAGGCACAAAAAAAATTGAAGTAAGCTGCAATCCAAGAAAATGCAAAAAGCTCAAAGTGCACTATAATTAGAAGTGACTTAGGTAATGTATTTAGAGTATTTGGTTGTGTTTTTGGAGCTTTCTTGTTTGCACAAGTCTTACGCTCAATTCACGCCCAATCTCTCACAACATTCCAAGCAAGGAATCACTTCACACACTTCACACTTAGCATAATAAGGAGCTACAACTCAAATTTCAAGAACAATAAGCAAGGAATAAATTTAGCTATATCTTGTTGAAAAATTTTAGTAGAAAATGCTTAGACTAAAAGCATTACACAAGGCTTACTCAAGAGAATAGACCTCGTAGATGCTCAATTTCACAAGAAAGTTAACTCACTTTTTAGGAAAAACAAAAAAAGTTAAAATAGGAAATTAATTGGACAAGTAAAGGACTAAACAAGACTTAATCTAAGAAAAAATTAAGAGTAAAAATGAAAATAATAGGTTCATAAAAATAGAGAAAAACAAAGTAGAAAACGCAACAAGAGGACCTAAAGTGAGTCCAAGGTACTCAACCACACGTGTTGCTTAATCCACAAAGGTTATATGAGAAACCCTCTTAGGAAACATCACTAAGCCTAGAGCAATACTCAAAATTAGCAAGGCAGAAATAAGAGAAACCTACAATAAGATTATATGATTCAATCGAAGGAACTAGAAAATTGAACTGAATTTAAACAACATGAACATAAATGCATAGAATTTAGAAGTTCAAAACTACAATAAAACATAAACAAGACAATTAAGATATTCAACGAGACAACAAAAATTAAGCTAAAGAAGATGAAGAATTGAGATGAAGAAGATGATACAATTTGGAAATTAGAAAAAGAAAAGTAAGAATAAAAACCTCTAGGAATATGGCTCTAGATATCATATGAGGCAATCCTTGATTGCTCCTCCCATCATCTTACTTCTATGAGGTCCTCAAGTGAAGCAGATGGAGATGGTGAGGTAGAAAAGGTGAGGTGAAGGCGCTACTCTAATAAAGATAAGCCTAGTCTAGTAAAGATTAGCATAAGGAAAAGAACCCTTGATAAATGCCAAGGAAAAATTCTCAAAACAGAACAACACACTCAAAGAAAATGCTCTCACATAAAGTGTAAACTCTATTGATTCAAGTGTAAAAAAAATACATGGTCAGGTGGGTCATCTTTATAGCAAATTAGGACATCCCAGTTAAGAGAGATGATCATGTGTTAATTTAGCTAATAAATCTAATTAACATACGATTAATCTTGTCTTAACCAAACATGCCCTTAGATAAGTGAATCTATGTTCTCTCCAATTGAAATTTGAATTTGAATTGCCACCTAGGCGCCACCTAGGAGAGAGAAACGTAATTGACGCCTCATGGAGGGAACAAGGGGCCCCCATTTATTACTCGTGCTTGATGTATTGCTAGAGAGGTGTAGGAAACAAACAAGAAGGGCGAAATAAAACCACACGTCCTCATGCCCTGAAAATGTCCACCTTCTTGCACACACTCCACATAAATAACTAAGGACACCCCTATCCTAAAATAAAGGGAAAATAAAGGCCTGAAAGAATGCTAACTACATCCACCAATATTCAAAATGTAAATACAACAAAAAATACAAAGAAAGTAGACTATGACCTAGATTTCTTCACTTCAAATAGGAGTTCAGGTCTATCATATCCTAGCCAAGTATTCCTCTATCATCCCTATCATTGCCCTTGTGATAGGACCTTTTGAAGGTAGGATTGCATCAACGAGTATGACCTAACTAGCATGAGATTTATGTCTCCATCCCCATCTTAATACCCAATAGGTATGAGATTTATGTCCTTATTCTCGTCTTTTTCGAGTATCGGGTATGCCTAAACTTGTCCTATACCTTAAAAAATTATATTTTTAATAAAAAATAAATTTATGAATGTAATAATATTAATTCAAAAGTTATCTAATAAACACAAAGTTTGTAATTTTTTAATTAAATGTCTAATGTATAGACGGGTAAAGGCCTTTTCCCAAATTGTTTCAGGATGCTTATATTTTATTTTGGTAGACTTATGGGAACTGTTAAAGAAAGGAGGTGCAAATAACATGTTGCCCTTACTAAGTACATCCCACCATTTTTCTTTTCTATTTCCATTCTTTCTTCTTTCTTATTTTCTCATTCTTCTTCATCTTTATTGCACCACTTATTCTCTTCCACATCACCATTTTTGGATCCTTGCATGGCCAGCTTCTAGTTCATAGACTCAAACACAATCTCTTCCATAAATCCTAATTCTAAGCAATCACCGTTGTATGTAAGCCTGATCATGAATGCTCAAACCTTTTTTCATTCATTTCTAATCCTATTGTTTTCGTTGAAAAGGGAATTCCTTTGTAAACTTTAAATTCTTAGGTTCCTATTGAATTTGGGTTTCCTTTTAGGTTTTTGAGAAATTTCTTCGAGTCGATTCTCCCCTTTTTCTATTGAGTAGACTTTTGAGTTGAGAAACAAGTAAGGGAAGCTAAATTTGTGCTTTTAAGTTTAAGAATTATAATTTAATGGTTGTGAGATTGATTGAACTTTTGAATTGAATACAGTGCTTATGTGAAATTAGTTATGCTGGTAGTGTTGATATATGAATTTTTGTTATTTGTAAAGTTTGAGAAGTTGTTGTTTTGATGTTGATTTTAATTAAATGGGTGAATTGGAGTGTTGCTGTGTATTATAAGAATATGATGTTGATCATAATTATTTTGTAATGCATGATGTTGAGGAGTATGTTGAACCTATTGAATATGGGAGGTTACAAGTGGTAACTTAGCCTTGATTGTGACCCATATGTTGATATATCAGTGTTGAACATTGAGTTATTGACACTGATAAGTCAATGTAAGTATTCCACAATTGGGGGTCCACAATTGTTTTACATTATGGTTCTGATACTCTACAGTTGGGGATACCTAAGGAGTATACTTAGACAACAATTGTATGTCATAAGGGTCAAATAGACTCTAGGCAACCATGTTGTATAAGTATGTTGAGAGTTTGATTGGTTGTTAGATGAGTCAAGTAGACTCTAAACACCAATTATGAGAGGTCTTCAGCCACCTTCAAGTCTAACTCAATAAAGTCATTCCGGAAAGCACTAGTTAAAAGTTGTGACATGTTTATGCTTAAGGGAATATAAGTGTGGTTGTTTTATATAAGGAGTTATGTGTTGATTTGACTAAATAATGAAATTGTGCAACTTTAATTCTTTATGATTATTATGATGTTACTTGCTTACCCTTGCATTTATTTGAGTATGTTGTATGACTATGATGATCGTGCTTTACACGAGACAAAATAGCCATGGTGAAGCTAAGAGGAAGGATGCATTAGAGTGAAAATGTCAGGCAGTGTTATGAAGCTTTAATGATGTCATTTTGATGTTAAATATTTAAATAGCAGAGTTATGTTAGAAATGTCGTTGGTTGAGTTTATGAAAAATTGATTATGTTTTGTATGAAAGTTTATGCAGGTATGTTGTACTAAGGTAGCTAAAATATGTTATATATGTTGAATTTGATAGTAATTGAAAGGACGAATGATGTCGTGATGTGTAGTTATTTGTTAACAAGTTTTAGTTGATTTTAGCAGAAGAGGTTCTGCTATATGTAGGGTCTCGCTGAGTGATAGGTCTTGCCTAGCGAGCTTGAGCCATTGTTAGACATATTTTTTAACTTTGCACCAAGCGAGAGGTCTTTCTCAACGCTAATTACACTCTATTTATAGGTGTTGATTGGGTTAGGTGACTCGAAGACCCAATCCAACCCAATCAGATTGGGTTGGAGTTTTCTTATGATTTGGTGAAACCTGACCCAACCCAATCAAACACCAATTCACTACGGGTTAGTGACAGGTTCTATAAGTTGATTGAACCTGAGACCCAACCCAACCCGACCATAATATTAAATTATTATAGATTATTATTATTTAAAATTATATATTACTTTAAATATTATGTTTTTGTTAGTTTGGATAAATTATGTAATTTGTATTTATTTGCATGGATTAGCTAATTGTGTTTACTTTTATTGTGGACAAATGTTTCTTTAGTTATTATTAATTGAAAATTTAACTGTATATTAATTTTAATTTGTTTTAGTTTTGATATGTAATTTGTAACAATAATTTATTGTTTATTTTTATATTATAATAATGGTATAATCTAGTTTTTAAAAAAGCTAATAACACAATAGTCTAAAATTTATTTTTTTAAAAAATATTTTTTTAAAACTGTGACTTAATTAACCCAACCAAACTCATGCAAAGGTGGGTTGGGTTGGGTTTAATAATAAAAAAGTAAAAAATCCAACCTAATCCAACCCAATATTTTATAATTATATTAGGTCTTATATTTGCCTAAACCTGACCAAACACAATTTGTGTTCACCCTTAACTCTATTTAGAAATAAACAGGGTTTTTGGCCAGTGACGTGTCTTGCTAAGTGAAATTCTTATTACTAAAATAATATGATACAGGATTCTCGATAGACAAACTGATTGTGTTGTGATGAAAATTTATTTTAAATTATATGCAATGCAAATTAAATTATATTAATAAATAGTATTAATAATTTGAAATGTTATATCACCTCACAAAATGACCAAAGTGTTGAATAGCTTGTGGGCATAGCAGAAGACGTACGCAGACACTTTAAGCGGGTATAGTTTACTTAATTGGTTATAGCTAGGGTCTTAGTGCCTTCGAGGACACTCTTTAACGAAAAGAGATAGTTTCTAATAGAACTCATATTTAAGCACAATCAAACTCATACGAGACCATAATTTTGCGTGATCCAATAAAATTATTTTTCTTGGTAGCTCGGACATGGCTGTTAGCATTACCTTTCTTTTAAACATAATTACTTATGTTTAATATCCATAAACTTATTATAATTTCAATATAGAATATAAGGGAAGCAGATCAATTCAAATAATTAATTAAAAGTTGATAAAAAAAATTAAGTTTTTAGTAAAAGTATAAATAAATTTATGTTTACAAGAAATTATACAATTTAAATTTGTACAATGTAATCGATAAATTTTATGTACTTTATATTATATAATTTTATTTTAACATAAATTTCATAAAATAATTTATTGCAAATTAAAATCATTATTATATTTTAAAATAAAAAACTAATTTGTCAAGTAGAATATAAAATTAATATTTCCAAAGTATTAATAATTTTATATAAATTATATAAAAATATAATTACATGAACATAAATTATAAGTTACAAAATTTGTAGAATCTTATTGAATTATTATTCTACATAATATTTATAATTATATTAATAATTATAACAAAAGGTGAAAGAGGAGAGAAAAGTTTAAAAATTTAACATTGATGTGAGGTTAGAGAAGAGAAAATAAGGTTTGAAAAACCGGTGGTGAGAAGAGACAGAAAAAAGTTTAACCATTTGTTAACCGTAAATGTTGAGTTAATGTGAGAGATTAATAGTTATTTTTTCTATATTAAATATAGTTTCACAAACGAGGTATTTGGTTATTTTGTCTACAACTTTTGATGTAGCTAGAACAATTTATTTTAGTTAATCTACTTGATGATTTATATATATATATATATATATATATATATATATATATATATTACAATAATTACTTTTTTATTTAATAGTATATTAGTTGTTATTAATAATAGAGGTAATTCAAACGCACCTCCTTAGATTTAGTGTAATTCTAGATGCATCTCCTCCTTATTTTTAAACTACACAAATTTCTCTTATTTTTATGTACTCATGACAGTTCTACCCTCTCCTTCCAAAATGGTATAATATCAAACATAAATTTGTTACACATGTATCTCCTAAGTTTAGTATTATATTACACATATCCCCTAAGTTTTGTATGTTATTACAAATGCATCCTATATTTTGTAAACTTTACAGCTAGGGATGGCAATCATTCCCAATCCCGTGGGTATCGTCCCGTCCTCACCCTTATTTTGACAGAGAAAACTTGCATTGTTGGTCCCCGCCTCGTCCCTATCCTTGTCCCTGCCTAAAAAAAATAATGGGGACGAGAGTGGGTTTGTTGGTCCTGCCCATCTCGTACCCCCGCTCTATTTAAATGTTAAATAAAATTCTATACATACATTTTTAATTTCACATGTTTGTGTACAAATCTACACCCCTGTGCACTATTAAAATTAAAATATAATTAATAACTTAACATATAATTTATTTATTAATTGATAAATTAAATATAAGTAATAACTTAATATATAATTTGTTTAATAATTATAAATAAATTTATATTTAAATTATAAAGATAATATAATGGGATATCTGTGGTATACCTGAACCTGAAAATATCTTACGGAGATGAGGACTAGGATTAAAATTTCATACTCGCATCCTTTATACTTGTCTCTACCCGTGCCCTCGCTCCACACTTTTCGAGGACGAGGATGGAGAGAGTCAAACTCACCCCCGCTCTGCCCCATTGCCATTGCTATTTACAACTAACACCCCTCTCATTTCTCTTGTGATACTGTTATGAAGCTTAAAAACCAATGATTCATTTTGCATTTGCACAAAATAAAAGATAAAAATCCAAAAATAAACAAAGGTGTTTATAGTTTGAAAATGAGGGGGTACTACTGTAATGAATAAGTAAAAGTAAGGGAGGTTTGTGTAATTTAAAAAAGAGGGTGTATCTGTAATTACACTAAACTTAAGAGGACGCATTCATAATTACCTCTTAATAGTATTAGTAAATTTATCTATTAATTATTAGACTTAATAAATATACCTTCTTGAATAAATATAATAGTTAATATTATTTGTATAAATTTAATATATAGTATTTAATTAATTAATAAATATATAGTAGTAAATAATTATCTAGTGTTAAAATATTTTTCAAAACTTATTAAATAATTGTTTTTTATTGACAGATGTTAGTTGTTCTTGTGTTAGTTTTTGTTAGAGAATGAATTTAAACCCACGACCTCTTTCTCATCCTTCTCCCCACAAGTGACCTTTGTCACTAGATCAACCTTGTTAAATAATTACTTAACTTATGTTTAAATTATTAAATCTTAATTAAATATATTATGATAATAAATATAGTTGTTAATGTTATTTAAATGAAATTGATATCAAATATTTAATTTCTTAACAAATATCTACAATTTCATAAATGTATTTATTTAAAGTATTACATTGAATAAATGTATTAATTAGTATTAATTATTTAAAAAATAATTAATATTACTTAAAGAGATACTGGCTTTGTCCTAGGGATGATAAAAAAATTTACATCTACAAATACTTGCAAATAAATCCTGGTGCAAATATTAGCATAGATAATTTCAATAGGTATCAACGGTCACATGCAAGTACTTGTTTCTTTTACTGCTCTATAATGGGCATGCAAAAGTACGAGTACAGTACTTGCATATGCAAGTACCCACTACACATTAAATTAAAATATTATACATTTTTATTTTGAAAAAGATAATATTTTTGTCAAATAAATCAACTTTAAATATTCATAATAAATTTTCATCTTATGAATGTTAATTTTTTTTAAGAAAAGTGCATAATTAATAGATTTATATTTTATAAAAATGTATGTAGTGTAAAGCTAAAATTCTATTTGTATTAAATATTTTATATATATTATGTTAAAATATTTTTAGATTCAATTAATCTTTCAGAAAATAATTCAGAAAATAATATAGTTTAGGGTTTAGGATTCTTTAAAAGTAAATAATTTTGATAAAGTTTCATGTGAAAAATAATGTTTTAAAATATTTGTGGGTATTATGTGGAAATTAATTAGGAAATGGATGACAAATTCAAATAAAATTATGGGTAATTTTATAAAAATAATATCAATTATTAACAAATTTAATATTACCAACTAAATTACTAATTTATTTGAAATGCGTTAAATAGGTAAAGGTGTCTTATACTTAGAAATGGAGGTAATAAATAATAAATATTTCACTTAGTAATATTATTAATTTGATAAATTTAATTTTTGAAATTTAAATTAATTACATAAATTTTATGAGTATAATAAATTCAAGCTTTTTTACTATATATATAGACATCTAAAAGGAAAGTCTCCAAAGTTGTCCGATGTAAAATTTTAAACTTTGCACTACAAATCACATTATTTAAGTCATATTTATGGGAGAAATAGGAATTGGAATTAGCAATTGAGATGGTTAACATTGAGATCAATAACAAGAACAAGTGGCATACATAGCGTTGAGTTCATCTTGTGTGAAGAAGTATCATAAGAACTCGACTTGAACTATGTTTATTATTCAAGAAGAGAAAAGAAAGACCACGAAGAGCCACAATGTTTACCTCAAATTGAAGATGCAAACTCTATCAAGATTATCAATGAGATCTATTTTGTGTTTCAAGTGTGTTTGTAAGTCAATCACAAGGGCCAACAACAAGGGTCATTTCCAGAAGGATCCAAGGGGAATACGCTGGAGATGAAGCCAGAATGTCCAAGCTCTTGTTCAACTCGAGGTTTCAAGAGTTTAATCCTTCTTTAGTAAATATTTGGGTCGTTAACTACCTAGTCATTCATTAGGCATGCTTAATGTATCTAAGCCCTGTTTAGGGCTGTGTATTGAGGATGTAGTGCTTTTGCAATCTAACTTAGTATTATTATTTGAATGATTTGCATATTGTTTTTTTGTAAAACATGCCACTAAAAGTAGAAAAAAAATTTATTAGTTTTTTGTTCATTGGGGATGTAGTGCTTTTGCAATCCTCCATATGAAACCCTTTTAGTATTGTCATGGTATATTTCTTTTGGCAAGTGAAAATGTCACTATGATCCTATTTCATAACCTGTATTACCAAAATGAAACTCGCTAAGGAAAGGTTTGTAGCTTCGAACACTTTAAGCATTCAAGCTTTAACAGCAAGGGATTTTAGAAGGGAAGGAGAGCCATGCCAATGGCCTCTTCCTCCTTGTCCCAAATTTTTTTATCATTATATATATTAAGATATTAAATAATAAAATATAATTAATAAAAAATATTACATTTTAGAAGTTTATTAAGTTATAACTGCTTGTTTTTTTAGAATATATAAAGTTATTAACTTATGCATTGACTGTATTTAAATAAAGAGTTTAATTAGTATGTATTGACAGTGCAAAAAAATATTATACTAATATTTCATCGTATCTTTTCATTTATATGACTTTTAAAATATTAATTGGTAAAGTCAACAAACTTATTATAAATTAAGAGTTGTGTTTGAATGTCAGTATAAAACGTTTTAATGTGACGGTACATACTAATTAAACTCTTAAATAAATTTGTAAATATAGCTTGCTAACTTACTCTCGCTTAAATATTATAAGTGGATGTAAGCTTGCTAACTTAAATGCAATTTTGATACTTTTATATTTAAAAAAGAAAATATTGTAGTACTTTATCTCCTATTTAAAAATTAGATAATTTTTAATTTTTAAATTTCTGAATTTTGATAATTCCATCAAATTTTGATTATTAACAAATTGATATTGATTATAAAATGAAATAAACAGACAAACTTATGTCACGTCAGGGTGTTACTAAGTTTGATCCACATAAGTTAATTTCTAAATGTTTGATACTTTTAAATTTTAAAACAAGAGAACCAAAATTATAAACTTTAGAATATCAAAATTATATTTAAATTAAAAAATTATATAATAGATATATAAGTTAATTACTCCTTCTATACCATGACCTAGGATCCTATTTAAGACCATACGAGGCCATTTTCATGTCTTCTCCTTTAATTTGAAACCCCTCTATCTATATATGAATCTCCTCTTGCAATTAACCATTTAAAAATATAAATTTTACATATAAATGATAAACTTTCAACCCTTCATGTGCAATCAATGCAAATTGTACCTCTAATAGGAATGTGATTAACATCGTGATAAAAAAAATTATGGATTTCTAGCTTCTATCAATGAAAACTCCTGTTCAACCTTTTTTTTATCTACTTTGTCCCTTTAATATTGTGCAAGGAAACAAACAAAACCAAAGATTTTCAGATTTTGTAAATTTAGTTTGTACCGTAACCAACCTTCAAATGGAGTTTTTTGTTCTAAACTCTAGTTAGTAGACTATTTAGCAAACGTACAACAATGCTTTGTAGCTTCTACTCCACAACTTCTTTGGAAGCTTTTTCATGCAGAATACATTTTGTCATCGATGCTTCTATTTTTCTCTCACTTGAACTATTATGTTTTGGTTTTAAAAGATGGTGAGTTGATGCTCAATGCCAACTTCACAAAATTTGTCAAAGGAGACATTTGCATATTCTTTCCCATTATCTTATTGTACACAAACTACATCCACTTTGATTCCACACTATTGTTTTATATTTGCAGAAAATGTTATATAGCAACCACTATCTTGAATTTAAAGAAGAAAATATGGCATAATCATCAATACATGTAATATAGTATTTATTACTATTTAAAGATAATACTTTTTTAGGTCCTCCAACATTTGTGTATGCTAGTTGCAATTGGTATCTTACTTCTCATCTTGTTTGAAGAAATGCTCTTCTAACAAGCTTGTCAAATTGACAAGCCATGCATTCAATCATATTGCCTTCAAGTACTGTAACACCTCTCACCAAGGCATGTTTCTTCATGTAAAATAGTCCAGCAAGATTAAAATGCAGAGTCTCTTATGCTCTTCATCGCTCCATTACATTCGGAGTATACCTTCAAGTCTAATTTTCATCTTCAATACATCTTTGCGTTATTTTGTGTCTTTTATAAATCACCAGTTGTCTTCAAATATGACTTTGAAGCCCTTTTCTAGAAGTTGTGCAACACTAAGCAGATTAATTTTGACCATGTCAAGCATATTTAAAATGGCATAGATATACTTCGAATTTGTCAAGCTTTGAATACTAATGGTCCTTTTTCCCTCGACTAAGATGAAATTACCATTTCTAATTTTTACTTTAGAAACAATAGTATTAGGCTTTTTAAAAAGCTTTTGGTTGGTCATATGGTTTGTACAACTGCTACTTATTAACAATCAGCCACTAGAACTATATTTTGTAGGAAAGCAAGTTGCAGCAAAGAGTTGGTCATTTTCTTGTTCCATTGTTGTCACCTTTAGTGTAGATTTGCAAATTCTCTATACATGTCCTATATAGCCACATTTTCTGCACTTCTCAATTGGCCTCCACCAACATCTTCAATGAGAATTATTTGTCGTTTTGAAATGTGTTAAAGGAGGAAAAGTCTCACCCTACTATTTGTTAGAGCCTTCTATTTTTTTGTTCTTCTATTTGTTGTTCTTCCAATCTTTGTTGTCTCTTCACTTTTGTGCTTTAATATGAAAAACACTCTACAGTGCCTCCTCTTTACTCATCATTCTTCTTTTCTCTAAAACTTGCAAACATTTCTCTATTCTTCCATGCTAACTTTTTTATTCCTCCAAAGTCTATATCTTCAATCACTTTTTTGAATAGTGATAAGCATCTTTTGCATAATTCTTGCATCTAGAAGGTCCTTACTGAGATAGTCACACTTTGTTCTCAATGCTTATAAGTACATCAACATAACCTTTGATTGTTTATGTCTTCTTCATACTTTGCACCTTGAATCATCTAATCAAATTGACAACCCTCATGCCTTTGTTTCTACACAGGCCTGATATTATGATTTGATATACTCCCAAATGGTTTTGGGATACTTCAGTTCATAATTCTAATAAATAGCACTTTTAACATGATTGAAAAAATAATTATGGGTTGCTAGGATGACTACTCATTTTGAAGCATTAGATCTTTGAGAGGTAAGTTTTTAAAAATAGTCAAAGTTTTTTCTTAAAATTATTTTTTTAATTTTTGGTGAATTGGTGGACGGTCCGTTTAACTCATTAACTTGTGGTGGGCCAAATTCACTTTTTAAGCATAAAAGAACGGTAAGTCAGGTTGAGCCAACTTATTTATCAAGTGAGTCAAGATTGGTCAAGCTCAACAAGTCAGACTTAACTTTAAAAATATATGAAATCTATACCGATTAGTAAATATAACAATTAATATTTTTTAACTAATTTTTACGATAATGTCTTTACCAATTATATATGTAGTCTATCACATATATACTTTAAAACATATTAAACTAAAATTATTATACTCAAAATAACACAGTAGTTTTTCTCTTAAGATTATCAGATTAATCTAGTAGCAAAGTCCATATTGAAAAAATGGGGAGAGAGGTTGTAGGTTTGAATCTGATGCAATCTTACCTACCAAGGACCCTCTCACTAAGGCAATGGCTAGGAGGATTGAAGAGGACTTGACCCAGAAAGACTCATCAAGCCCCTAGCTCATGATGAAGATAGACATTTTAGGTCATATTCCTTAGTTTTCTTCTTGTAAATATTAATTAGTTTTTAATTCCCTTCTAGGCCATGTATTTCGGCCATTTTTAGGGTGTAAATAGCTTAGGAAGGGAGGTGAAGGGAGTAAAGGGCCTAATAACCCAAAGGAGTGTGGATCTCTTTCCACACCCCCTTGATTAGGTCGTGACACTCTCTTGCTTAAGGCTAGGTGCCACTTTTAGTGTGCCTAAGAGGGATTAGTGCTCCTAATCCTAATTAGGCCCAAGTCCCACATTGCCTAGTTTTGAGTTCCTTGCTCCCTCTTTTGGGCTATAAATACACCTAGTCTCTCTTGTACATATTACACTTGATTGAATGAATTAAAACTCCTTTGAGTTATTATTCTTGAGTCTCATTTTGAGAATCCTCTCTCTTGAGGATTCTCTTCCTTAAAGCTTTTATCAAGGGACCTCTCCCTTGTGGCAAGCAACATAAAATTTTTTACTCATCTTTCTCCTAGAAAGTGGTGTCAACCCTCCCCCATTTGTAGCCGCTCCATCCTCCATTTTCTTAGAGGAAGGAACCTTGTTGAAGAGATCAAAGGAGTGCATTATCTGGTATCAGAGTCATCTTCATGAAGGTTCATTTCCTCCTACTTCTCCTTAGTTTATGCGTCTTTCTTTAGCTTTTTTCTATAGTTTTTATGCTTTATTTCTTGCTTCTTTTATTGTCATTTAAATTCCTTATTGTCTTGAAGTTTATGGTTTAGTTCTTGCAATTTTATTTCCAAGTCTCTATTGCTTTCTAGATTCAATTTATTTTTTTCTATTGAATCTTTGTGTGTTTCCTTTAGGTTTGTTTCTTTAAATTTCTACCCATCTTTTTATTTTTTCCTTATTCTAGTGCTTACCCTAAGAGGATCATAGTAATGACTTCACAAAATTTGTGAAGGAAGCCACACAATTGTGGTCTTGATCCTTGGATGCACTTTTGCTTCTTTCATTTATTCTTGCACTTTAATTCTGTTTTCCTGAACCTATTTCTCTATTTTTAATGCACCTATTTCTGTGTTTTTGGGTCTTGGTTTTGTTCATTTTGAGTTACTTATTTTCAGTTTTAATCCTCCTAAGTTGTGTCTTAGATTGGTCATGTATTAGTCCTTAATTGTCTCTTAATTCTACATTGTTTTGCCTTTTAAATTTTTACCAAAAGGTGTGTTGTGCTTCTAAAATTTCTTGTGAGAAATCTCTTTGGAATTGATCATATGCTCTTGATCATAATTCCTAGAGTCCACATGCTTTAGATCATAGCATGTTTCAAAAAATATTTTCTCAAAATTTGCTCAATTCTTCCTAGCGTCTTTCTGTTGTTGTTGTGTTAATAGTTTAAAGTTTTGTACTAGTCTTTGGTGAATTATTTTTTGTTGGCTGTTTTGAGATCATTTGGGCTGAAAATCCTTGAGAAATTGAGTTGGCCTAAGCTCATTAAGTATCTCATTTAGTGCATTTTTTGTTCACTTAAATTTACTAGTGCATCTTGAACTATTTTGCTTTCTTGGGTTTGCACTTGATTTCAATCTTTGTGGCTATTTTCTTTGCCTTTTTTTTCAAGCAAATTCTTCTTCATGCTGCTTATTATTTCTTACTTTCAAAATTTTTGTTGAGAGGTGAAGCAAAATATAAAAAAAAAAAGAAAAAAAAATAAAAAGAGAATAAAGTGATAATCAAAAGAGAAAATCCTTAAAAAAAACAAGTGTCAGTAAAAGTATTTAAAAAAAAATACAAAACCTTTTCGTGCACCACAACTTTGTTATTTGAAGGAGTGCTTAAGATTGTTAAAAACTTGCTTGAAATAGTGTATTTAAGATTCAACTATAAGTTTTCAAATTGTGCAACTCTTTGAATTTTGTTGAGTCTTTTATTTTTAGTCCATTCTATTCTAGTGCTAATCTAGGATCCTTTTGTGTTCCATCATTCTATGTACACCATTTTTACTTGCTTGTCTTCTTTGGTTATCATTGTGTTTGTCTAAATGATTATTTCCACTTTGATCTTTATCTCCCTTCCTTGAGTTTTATTTTCTTGTTTTTACTGCATTGAACTCTCTTGGTTTCTCTTTAGGAGTGCCACTTTGTTGAAAGGAAAAGAGAGATCAAACCAAGCTTTCCACAAGGGAAGCATCTTGAGGTGTCTTGAAGCAAGTTAAGGAAGAGGTTCATTCAAAGGGAGCAACACCACTTTAAGAAAGGCAAACACTTGGAGTAGAAAGCAACCTCAAACATCAAGCCTTTTGTTTCTTTTTGTTTTTAATTGGTATAAATTTTAAGGCCATTTTAATTAAGGTGTTGGATGCCCATAAGGGTCACCTCTTTGATTGTAATAGCTTTTAGTTTCTCATTTTAGGTGGGAGAAGGAATTGGTACCCCATCTCTCCACCTTAGGTGCACGCCTTTAGACCCCTTACCTTTGCTTTAAATTTCTTTTATTTTCTTTGAATCTTAGTGTGAAAGGCTTTTGAGTTCCAAAGACTCTTAAGTAATTCAATTAGGTAGAAAACAAAACAAAAGAGTAAGGAGTGTTGCCCTTAGGTTCCTCCCAATCACTTTCAAAATGAGCTCACACATCTAGTAAAGATAGTGTAAATCAACAAGGTTCTCAAAAACCAACCAACATGGATAAGTTTGTGAGTGAATTTAGAGAATGGAGGGTAGAACAGAGAAAAGAAAGAAAAGAGAGAGAGAAGAGAGAAGAAACGAGGCGTGAAGAGAAAGAAAAAGAAAAGAGAGAAAGAGAGTTAAGAGAAGAACAATGAATAAAGGAGAAAGAACATGAGAAAAGAGAGAAAAAAAGAGAAGAGAAAAGACAAAGACAAGAAAGAGAAGAGAGAGAAGAAAGACAGAGAGAAGAGAAAGATAGAGAATGATGAGAAAGAGAAAAAAGAAGGGAAAAAAAGAGGGAGAGAGGGAAGAGAGAAGAGAAGAGCGTGAAAGAGAAGAAAGAAGAGAAGTTAGAGAGGCATAGGTATAGGTCCGCCTCTAGTGAGGTAAGTGGAAGTGAGGGTTATGAAAGACCTAGGGTGAGGAGAGCGCAACAACATCATAACCAACGCCAAGCTCAACCTAGGGAACAAAAAGTAGACCTCCCTCATTTTCATGGAAAGAGGATGTGGAGGCCTACCTTGATTGAGAAATGAAGGAATAGAAACTATTTGTTTGTTTTAATATAAGTGAAGAAAGAAAAGTTCTGTTGGCAACCCTTAGCTTCCAAGGGCATGCCATGTATTGGTGTACCTCCTTGGTCAATGAGAGGCGCCGCATTCGTAACCCTCTTGTGGATTATTGGAATGATCTCAAAGGGGCTATGAGGCGGAGACACGTCCCTTCTTATTATGAAAAAGAACTCTTTGATAAACTCCAAAGATTAAAACAGTACAACTCAAGTGTTGAGGAGTACAGACAAACCATGGAGCTTTTCATGATGAGAGCAGGTGTCACTGAATAATCAAGGGTCACCAAGGCTAGATTTTTAAGTGGTTTGAACTTTGACATAAGAGACAAATTTGAGCTCTTTCTATATAATAATCTAGATGACTTAGTCCAACTTTGCATAAGAGTGAAAAATCAATTAAAAAGAAAAGGTGGAGCAAAAAGAGAATTTCCATCCTACAATTATGCAAAGAGGAACCTAGGCAAGGGAAGCTCTTCCAAAAGTTGTCCCAAAGAAGAACCATCCAAGCATGTGCATAAAGAACATAAACCCATGCATCATAGACACAACCCCCTGCCAGTTCTAGCAACAAGACTGGTAGTATTAAATGTTTTAAATGTCTTGGGAGAGGCCACATTGTCTCTCAATGACCCAATAAGAAAACTATGATCATTAGGGGCAAGAGATTTTTAGGGAGAGTAGCTCATCTTCCTCCTCTAGTGACAGTGAGGAAGAAGGGGGTAATGAGCATGACATTGTTGAAAACCCTTGTAATAGAGACCTCTTAAGGGTTAGGCGCCTTCTTGGAAGCAACCCCTTGAGCTTAACCACTCCCAAAGAGAGAACATTTTTCATACACATTGTAAAGTTTTGGACAAAACTTGTTCTCTCATTGTGGATAGTGAGTCCTGCAGCAATTGTTGTAGCTCAAGGTTGTAGAGAAGCTAGCCTTACAACCAATTCCTCATCCTAAATCTTACAAGCTCCATTGGCTTAATGAGGAAGGGGAAATGGTTGTAAACCAACAAGTGAAGGTACCATTCTCCATTGGAAAGTATCAAGATGAGATCTTATGTGATATAGTTCTAATGAAGGTTAGCCATATCTTGTTAGAGAGGCCTTGGCAGTTTGACAAACAAGCCATTCACTATGGCTACTCTAATGAGATAATCCTCACTCATAAGGGCAAAAGAATAAAGTTGACTCCTCTGACACTATCACAAAAGTGGCCCACCCCTACTAATGTGACTGGGATCAAGAGCTTTCATGGTCTCGTAGGATTTTATAGGCACTTTGTGCCTAACTTCTCCATCCTAGCTTCACCACTCAATGACTTGGTGAAGAAGTAAGTTTCTTCTTGTGGGGTGAAAAACAAGAAGAAGTTTTTCAACTACTCAAACTCACTAATGCACCCGTTCTAGCTCTCCCTGACTTTTCAAAAACTTTCGAGCTAGAATGTGATGCAACGGGAGTAGGTGTGAGAGTTGGGTTGTTGCAAGGGAGCACCCCATTGCTTATTTTAGTGAAAAACTCAATGGTGCCCACCTCAACTACCCCACCTACGACAAGGAGTTTTATGCCTTGATCTGTGCCATCCAAACTTGGGAGCATTATCTTATTTCCAAGGAATTTGTCATTCATAGTAACCATGAGTCACTTAAGTATTTAAAGGGGTAAGGAAAGTTGAACAAAAGGCATGCTAAATGGGTTGAATTTCTTGAAACTTTTCCTAATGTCATGAAATATAAAAAGGGAAAAACAAATGTTGTTGTCGATGCTCTTTCAAGGAGGCATTCTCTCCTTGCCTCCTTTAGTGCTCAAAGTTTTGGATTTGATGACATAAAGGAAATGTATCCTTTTGACCAAGACTTTGGAACCATTTATGATGGCTCATCTTCCAAAGCCAAAGATGGGTTCTACTTGTGTGAGGGGTACTTGTTCAAAGAGGGCAAACTTTTTGTACCCCAAGGATCCATTAGGAAATTGCTAACAAAAGAGAGCCATGAAAGTGGGCTCATGAGGCATTTTGGAATTGATAAAACCTTAATACTTTTAAAAGAAAAATTATTTTGGCCCCATATAAAAAAAGATGTCCAAAGACATTGCTTGTGATGCATAGCTTGTTTACAAGCTAAGTCCCGAGTAATGCCTCATGGAGTCTACACACCTTTACCCACTTTTTCTATACCTTGGGTAGATATTAGCATGGATTTTATCCTTAGGCTCCCAAGAACCCAACGAGGTGTAGAGTCCATCTTTGTGGTAGTGGACCACTTTAGTAAAATGGCCCATTTCATTCCCTGCCACAAGGTTGATGATGCGAGTCACATCGCAAGGCTTTTCTTTTGTGAGGTTTTCCGCTTGAACAGAATACTCTCAACCATAGTCTCTAATAAGGATGCTAAGTTCCTTGGCCATTTTTGGAAAACTCTTTGGGCAAGGCTAAGAACTAAGCTCTTATTTTCTACAACTTGTCATCCTCAAATGGATGGACAAACTGAGGTAGTAAATAGATCCTTATCCATTATGTTGAGGGCACTCTTGAAAGGCAACCACAAGTCTTGGGATGAATATCTTCCCCACATTGGATTTGCATATAATAGGGTGGTTCATCAAACCACTAAGCATTCCCCTTTTGAGGTCTTATATGGTTTTAATCCTCTCACCCCTTTGGACTTATTGCCACTTCCTAACACCCAAAGTTTTCATAAAGAAAGGGAAGCTAGGGCTGATTTTGCCAAAAACTTACATGAGAGGGTCAAAACCAGTATTGAAAACCAATCTAAGGGGTATGCTTTGCTTCATGTAGCAACAAAGGGAGGAATAAGTCATCTTCGGAAAGGGCGACTGGGTTTGGCTTCACCTAAGAAAGGATCGTTTCCCTTCTAATAGGAAGTCCAAACTTAGCCCTCGAGGAAATGGTCCCTTCCAAATCCTTGAGAAGGTAAATAATAATGCATATAATTAGACCTTCCCGAAGATTATGGAGTTAACACCACTTTTAATATTTGTGATCTTACACCCTTTTTAGGTGCTGACACGGAAGAGGACGACCTTTCAGATTTAAGGACAAATCCTTCTGACGGGAGAGGAGATAATGCAATCCTACCTACTCAGGGCCCTCTCACTAGGGCAATGACTAGGAGGATTGAAGAAGACTTGGCCCGGAAAGATTCATTGAGACCCCAGCTCATGATGGAATAGAAATTTTAGGCCACAATCCTTAGTTTTCCTCTTGTAAATATTAATCAGTTTTTAATTCCCTTTTAGGCCATGTATTTTGGCCATTTATGCTAGTTTCTAGAGTTTAGGGTGTAAATAGCATAGGAAGGGAGGTGACGGGAGTAGAGGACCTAATAACCCAAAGGAGTGTGGATCTCTTAACACACCCCCTTGATTAGGTCGTGACACTCCCTAGCTTAAGGCTAGGCGCCACTTTTAGTGGGCCTAAGAGGGATTAGTGCTCCTAATCTTAATTAGGCCCAAGTCACACATTGCCTAGTTTTGAGTGCCTTGCTCCCTCTTTTTAGGCTATAAATACACCTAGTCTCTCTTGTACAAATTACACTTGATTGAATGAAGTAAGACTCCTTTGAGTTATTATTCTTGAGTGTCATTTTGAGAAACCTCTCTCTTGAGGATTCTCTTCCTTAAAGCTTTTATCAAGTGACCTCTCCCTTATGGCAAGCAACATGAAATCTTTTACTCATCTTTCTCCTAGAAAGTGGCGTCAACCCTCCCCCATTTCTAGCCTCTCTATCATCCATTTTCTTAGAGGAAGGAACCTTGGTTGAAGAGATCAAGGGAATGCATCAGAATCCCTCTTTAAACAAAATAGTTTTTTTTTTAATTTTCAAATAAGTATAAGGGTAAAATTGGAAATAAAATGTGGACACAAAAAAGGTGAGTTCCCTTTATATATGTTATAAATTATAGATAACACAACATAACACAACAGAACATAACATAACATAACATAACATAACATCACATCATATCACATAACGTAGCATAACATAACATAACATATCATAACATAGAATAACATAACATAACATAACATAATATAATATTATAGATTTTATATAGTAGGACAATTATGTATGTTATATAAATGTTTTAAAGTAGTTTTTTTCTTAAGGTTATAAGGTTGATCTAGTGGCAAAGTCTTTATATGGGAAAATGGAAGAGGAAAAGGTTATGGGTTTGAATCCCTCTTTTAACAAAGTAGTCTTTTTTTTTTAAGTTTCAAATAGATATAAGGGGAAATTGGAATTGAAATATAGATACCAAAAGTGTGAATTCTGTTTATATATGTTATAGATTATAGATAATATAATATTTTAGATTATAGATAGTAGGACAATTATATATGTTGGATATAAATTCTTTTTAGTTTTTTTCTTGAGGCTATAAGGTTGATCTAATGGAAAAGTGTATATATGAAAAAATGAAGGAATGAGAGGTTCTGAATTTGAATCTCTCTTTTAACAAAGTAATTTTCATTTTTGTTTTTAAATTTTCAAATAATTATAAGTGTAAAATTGGAAATGAATTGTAAACACCAAAGGGGTAAATTATATAAGATCCTATTTTTTTATTAATATGTTATAAGTGTTTGAAATAAATAAAATATAAAATTAAATTTAGTTAAGTATAATTAATAAATTAATTATGAAAAATGTAATTGAAGTATTATATATATATATATATATATATATATATATATATATATATATATATATATACACACATATTGTCTGCATGAAATATGATTATTTAATTTTATATATATATATATATAATCGAATTTAAGTGAATTAAATGATCGTTTATGGGAAAGTGATATTTAGTAGGGGTAAGGAGGTGAGTATTGTGGTTATTTTGCTTATTCAATCAGTTCAGAGTGGCTTTTGGGAAGTTTTCAAAATTTTGTTAAGGAGGGGGTGCAAATAGCAAATGGGACTTACTAAGCACGCACACGCCCCCTTTTTCTTCTTTTTCCTTCTTTTCTTGTTTTTCTTTCTAGAAAATGCTTTTTTTTCACCACTCTTTTTTCCCTCATTGCCGCCATTCTTCTTTGGCTTGCATGTGCAGCTTCCGGTTTACGGAATTTAACGCAGTCTCTTTCATTGCTCCTAACTCTGAGTGATAATCAATATAGGTATGTCCGATCATAATACTTCAAATTTTTTTCTATTGTTTTTATCCTATTCTCATTAAAAAGGGATTTTCTTTAAAATTATTATTCCTTAGGCTCCTATTTGAAATTGGGATTCTTGTCATGTTTCTGAGATATTTCTTTGAGTGGATTCTCTTCTTTCTATTTGAGTTAACTTTTTAAAGGGAGAAATAGGTAATGGAAGCTAAAACCTTGATTTTAATTTGAGAAGTTGTTAATTTGTGAATATGGAATCAATGAGGTGTAATTGATTGAGGACTTAAACTAAGTTTGTTTGTTATGTGAAGTTGTTTATGTGGTGAAATTGTTGATAGGCATATTACTTTTATAATTTAGTTGAAATTGATGTTTTAGTATCAATTTTGGTTATGATTGAAATTGTGGTGTAATGCATATTGTGGTGATGCATGATCATGAGGTATATATTGAATATGTTGAATGTCGACAGTTAGAGGATATAACATAGCTTTAGGTGATGTGTTTATATCTATCTATCCATCTATCTATATGTGTGTGTGTGTCATGTGTATTGAGTAACAACCGCATCTAAGGTCAATGTAATTCAGATACCTGATATACAAGTAGGGGTACCCTTGGGATGTGAGTATACAAGAATTGTATGCCATAAGAGTCAAGTAGACCCTAGAAAACAATTTTTGGATTAGTATGTTGAGGCATCAGTTGTTTGTCAGAAGGGTTGTTGTTGGATGGGTACTTAGACACCAATTGTGAGAGGTCTTGACCACCTTGATATACAAGCTCAAGGCGTAATCCAGACGCATCTTGTCAAGTGATTATATGGTGTGAAACATTTATGTTCAGGAGGGACATAAGTGTGATTGATTAATTGTAATATTCATTTAATGTATGATTTAATTCCTTATATCATATGTTTACCTTTACATTATTTGTGTATTTTGTATGACTATGATGACCGTGCTTTGCACGAGAGCAAATTGTGGGGATGGGGTTGATAGATAGGACCCTTTGGAATGAAGAATGTGAGATTGTGCTTAGAAGTTTGGATGATGTCATACTTTTTGTTAATTATGTACCTAAGAGAATTATGTTAGTTGTATTTGGGTGTAAATATGCAAAAGCATGACTATGCATCGGATTATGTTATGGTTGGAAGTTGTGTAAAAGATACATTTAATTTGAGAAATAATGTCATATAAATTTATGTAAGTGTTATGTTAGTAATCACTTGAATGAAGTTTAGTATAAGTATGGATGTATTGATTGTATGTTAATAGGTTGAATTGAATTATGCAGTTGAGGTTCTGCATTCTGCAGGATCTTGCAAGGTCGGGAGTCTCGCCCAACAAGAGCCAGTGTCTGTCACAGAGATATTAAACTTTGTGCCCAGTGGGAGGCCTTGCCCAGTGCAAATTTTTCTTGGGTTGGAATTAAATAGGATTTGCACTCAGCAAGAGGTCTTGCTTTGCACAAATTCATCTTTGTTTAGAATTAAACAGGTTTTTTGCCTAGCGACGTATCTCATTGAGCAAAGTCCTTTTGATGAAACAATCTGACTCAGGGTCCTTATTAGGTGACAGTGGTTGCTGGGCAAGCTACCTTGTGTCTCGCTAAGCGACAAAGTTTGTCAAGCGAACTGATGTAGAGTTTGCCATGTTGACTCTTGTTAGTAATTTTCAGGCACAACAACATATATAGTATGCTAGAATAACTATATTGTGATGCAATTTTATATTTCAATATTTTGAATTCTAAATTACATGAGAAATGAATTAGCTGGTGAATAATATTTATAGAAGGTATTAGAAATTCTGGAATGTTATAATAACAGTATCAAAGCAGTTCATTCCTATACATGGACTTGCGGGGAATAGGTTTGCTATGCTTGTGAGTTGACTTGTTTGCTTGGTGATTTTATGAAATGATTGTAAATAAGGAATTATAGTAGTGCTTTTGGTATGTATACTGTGATTGGTTCATTAAATTTATTTTTAAGAATGTCTTGTTCTTAATGTTCGTTTCAAAGTCTACTGATTTTTTGGAGAGCATCTTGTCATGTTATTATTTTGCAATGATTGCTGAAATGGGTGAAGTGTTTCTTTTATTCTATCTATATTTGAGCAAAATTGAGTTGTTTGAAAGAAATGATTTGCAATAGGATTGTGAGAGACGCCCTCAGAATTTCATTGTAATGATTTTTTTTCAAAACATCAACTTCTTGTGAGGTTGTTCACATGGATTGTTTGTTCTCATTTTCCAAACTATAATGTTGCGAGTTCATTTTCATAAGATAGGAAATAAGGAAGATATAAGATTATATATGGTAAAATTAGATGAGTAGATTTAAGTTCAAGGTTTAGTTTGATCTGTTAGCTTTGAAGAACATGGACATAATCCTAGGAATGGGCTAGTTATCTACCAATCACATCCTGATAGATTGTGCTCAACATGTGTTACTTTTCCTTAACATTAGATTAATAGAGTTAGTTTTTGCTCAATCAGAACATTTGGATTATAAGGAAGGGAAAAAGCTCAATGTTTAGTAATCTTTTAAGTCAAGAAGTCAAAGTTGAGGTGGAATTGTAGGGTATATGTATGATGAAGGATTTTTAGAAACGGGTCCATAAGAAGTACTAGCATTTCACCTAAAGTTGAAAGTAGAGTTTGTTGAAGATTGTGTTCTGGATGTGGAGCAAAGGTATATAATTCCTTATTATTTGGCAATAGTTTGGTTGGGTTGAAGCAGTCATTTGGAGGCTTCTTTAGAATAAAGCAAATGATGAAAATCTATGTCATAGTGGAGAGCAACAATATATCTAGTAAAGGAAGATGGTGAGGATATATGTAAGTCACAAACAACTTGATCGATTAATCATCAACAACAAATTGGACATTATGAATACGAAGTAAAATTGTTTGGAGTGACGGATGATTCAACTATATCAAGAGCAATTGAGTACAATGTTTGAGTTCTTGAGGGAGAAGCAGTTAGATGCAAAATTGGTTGTGTGAGTTGTAATGAGAGGAATTGAATTTCTTGAGTCTTGAGATTTCAGCTGAGGAATTGAAGAGATCCAACTAAGAGCAAGGTATGATTAGAGCGTTTGAAGACTATAATGAAGATCATAAATTTTATTATCAAGGGTATACTATTGGGGATTCAATGAGGAAGTTCAAAAGGTGGTAGCAACCTCGACCTAACATACTAGTAAGGATCAACTTTTGGTTTAGATCGACAATTAGGAGCAGAGTTTGATATATCCTTTGATCAATATGAGCAAAACATGAAGCAAGAGTAATGAATGAAGTTTTGACAACATGAAGCAAGACCATGATTCTGATGGATGGACTCATTGTAGAAGATGAAGCTGCAAAAGAACCATTAGTGATTGCAATGTTAATAACCTTTGTTAGTTGTGGTCATTGTAAGTAGCTGCTGAAATAAAAAGAAGTTAAAAGTTGTGGTCAAGATGAATATGGTCGGAAGAGAAAGTTGTGGTCATTGTTCAAACATTCTGAAAAATAGTACTAAAAAGAGAAAGCATGAAAAGTATGTTATACTCATTGAAAAAGTAATCATAATTAGGTTGAAGTAAATTTCAAAGACAATGGTAAAGGTGAAAATAGAGATAAGACGAAACCTTTGGATCTATCTCATCCAAAGCATAAATTGAAAGGAAATTTGGATTGCTTGGATGATCTAAAATAGTTGTCAAGATTGAAAGAGCATAGAGTCATTTTAGGTCAAAGTCTTTGCTTTTGAAAGTATAGTTGAAGTTGTAAATTAGGGTAAAGAAGGATTGTGCCCTAGATTGAAGTTGAAAATAAAATTTAATGTAGGAAAAAATGTAAAATATTTGGTCTTTAGTGTCAGATTCAGGATGGAATAAATTATGTGAAGGAAAATGGATAAGGTGAGAATGTGAAAAACACTAATAAAGAATCTGAATATCATAAACTTGAGTGTGACAATCTTGCTTTGAAAGATAGTATTAAGGAAGGTAGTCTTGTTATGGCAATTCATGATTTTGAAACAGTGAATGAGAAGTACAAGACATATATTTAGGATGGAATGTATTTAGTTGTGTAGTATTGGTAGGATGTGAAACAATATGAAAAAATGTCAGAGAACGCATTGGATAAAGTTTAAGAGTATAACCAAACTCTTTAGATTTACATACTAAATGAGCACATGAGGGTATAATTGGAATTAGAGGCAGTATTTTTAACCTGCTACTAGATTTTATGTTTAGATAGATACCATATTCAAATTGATGAGTGTCAGCTAGTTAATTTGACTCATTAAGATAAGAGCTAAAATTATGCATTTTAGGTACCTAAAAATGACCCAAGTGAGAAAAATGACCAACTTTTCCATTGCATAACTTTTCATGTAGGATGATTTTTGGAATGAAAATTTTTCCCATAGTTTTGTATTACCAAAATATAGTTGGTGGTTAAGTTTCATAGTCAGTGGACTTGTGTAATTCATTTTGGACTCTTAGGTTCATTTTGAAGCAAAATTGGTTTATATAGTGACCTGAAATGACTAACTTTTGATCGAGGAGAAATTTTAATTTGAGATAGTTTCTACAACCTTAATTTGTGGTTTAGAAAATCTTTTTTGAGGATTTATAAGGTTTCTTCCCATAGATTTCAAATTCACCTTTGAAAACCACTCATTTTCTAAACTGTGCCTCTATTTGAAAGTTGAAGAGCATAACTTTTAAATTGTTTGAGCTTTTCAAGTGAAACAAAAACCCACTAATTTTCTTTAATATGCTGTAAATCTATTTAAGATTTTTCAAGAATTTGAGTGTAACATTCCAAATTACTTTTACTATCTATACCTTTTCTTCATATAATCTAAATCATTCCTCATATAATTTGAAGCATGAAATGCCCAATATAAAAATTTCGACATAATATACTCGAAATATCATTATACATCTCTATAATTTCAAAGTTTAAAACAAAATATAACACATTAAACATAGCAACAGCTTACCCAAGGAACCTTGTCGCTTGGCAAGTTCCAAGATAGCTCACCCAACAACAATCGTCACCCATCGAGAACCGTGTCTCAGACTATCCCAATAGAGGGACTTCACTCAGTGAGACCTCTCTTTGGGCACAAAGTTGCAATATAATCCTAACAGAGGCTAAAGCTTGTTGAGCGAGACTCGTCGCCCAGCGAGACCCTACAGATGGAAGAACCTTTGTTGCATAATTACTCAAACATATTCCCTTCCATTCCACCATAGATAAAAATAGTGTTTTTCACTTAACAAATTCCTTTACATATCATTTATATAGATACATTACATGCTCTTTCATAGTCAAAACATAACCAATATCTCTAATTCACACTATATAGATGTATAACATGTCATTTCTCCATTAAAACTTAACTATTACATAACTCATACATAACATAACTCCAACCATTCAAACTAAGTTATTCTTAGTAATTCCTATACATACTTTAGAAATAGTTACTAGTTTTGGTCAAGTGATACATTTATCATCCTCAAAAGGGTCTAGTTATTTATATATATACATACATTAAACTTAGACTAGTTCTATTACAAAACAGGTAATTCCATGACTGCCTCTGATCCTTTACCAACCTTGCTAGTTCTAAACTCCCCCCGTCATCACTGATATCTGCTTCATGCAAAGCACGATCATCACAGTCATACAAAATACACGTACAATGCTAGGGTAAGCACATAACTCAAATAATTCAATCAAGCATTAGTTAAATATCACAATCAATCAAGCATTAATTAAATATCACAATCAAGAAAACACATTTATACTCCTCTTGAACATAAGTACTCATAATCAATCAATCATACTTATGTTCCACCTGAACATAAGCACTCATAACAATTAACCACACTTATACTCCACTTGAACATAGGCAAGCACAATGCATAACTGATGTTTTTCAAAAAGATTTGCTACATTGAACTCAAATACCAAGGTAAAGACTCATCTAACTTCCTCCACAGTGGTATCTAGTATCCATCTAATCCATTCGATAACCAGTTGAAGTCTGAGCATACTTATTGAATAACCAACTAATTTCTAGTGTACCATCGCCCTAAATAAGTCCCTAACACTAGTGTATCATCACCTGACATAAGACCTTAACACTACATCATCACCCAAAACAAGGCCTTAACACTAGGATTACTTAAACATATCCACCTCCCTAATTCAATGTATCACTTTAAAGGCTTCGTTACCTCCTTGTAACATCCTACAAATGATTCATTAATACTCCTTATTAATGAATTATAATCACCAATCATCCACTAACACAATTCCAGCAACTCATTATCTCAACATAGCATTTCATAAGCATGTATCTCATTTCACACACATCACCACAACATGGATCATAATATAATCTGTCAACACTTCTTTTCCATTCTCGAAACAACTCAATACATCACCGTTTATTAAAAATATCTAATCACATTTCTAACAAACCATCAAATTAACATTTTTACAAAAAGTAACATTTCAATTAACCAAAATCAACACTGTAATATCAGTTTGTCAACATTTAAAAAGAATAACCCATACATTCAACAATCATTTCAAGAACAACAGTTCTAAAAATGTAGTTCATCTCATTACACAAAACACTCAATTTCATAAAATACTCAATCAAAGTCAAAAGCACAATCACTCAAAATAAATTAACTTCACAACCCTCAAATCTTAATTTTCCAAAGTAAAATCAAAGATTTAGCTTCCCTTACCTGTTTCTCTGTTCAAATGCCTACTCAATAGAAAAGTGAGGATGAAACTGAAGAAAATCTTAGAAACTTATCAGGAAACCCAAATTCAATAGGAACATGAGAGATTAGAATTTCAAAGGAAATTCCTTTTTAACGAGGACGATAGGATCGAAAACAAACCAAAAAAAGTTAAAAAAACTACGATCAGACATGCCTATGTTGATCACCACTCCAAATCAAGAACAATGGAAGGAACCTGGTCCAATTCTGTTAGTCGAAGCTTAACCATGCAAGCCAATATTCCTCATGGCCAATAGATAGAATGGCGTGGAAAACAAGAAATTGCAGCAAAAGAGGAAAAATTAAGGTCCCGTTCGGAGTGGTTTTTGGTTTCTAGTTCTGAAATTTATAAAAACAAACACTAGTTTTGGTTTTAAGTTTTCAAAATTTTAAAAACAACATTATTTTTGTTTACAAATTTAAAACATTATTTTCAAATCTTAAGCAAAACACTAGTTGGACGTAGCGATCAAGACAGTCATTGAAGGTGGCAGTCAGTTATTGGCAATTGAAGGTGGTGGTCAGTGACTAGTGATTGGAGGTGGTGATTGGTGACTGGTGGTTGGAGGTAGCCATTGGGTGACGGGTGATTGGTGGTGGCAGTCGGTGATCGTTGGTGGAAGGTGGCAGCCAGTGATCATGGTTAGAGGTGGCAGCCAGTGATTGCCGGTCGGAGGTGGTGGTTGGTGACCATCGGTCAGAGGTGATGGCTAGTGACTACTAGTCGGAGGTAGCGGTTGGTAGCCGTCAGTCAGAGTAGCAAACGGTGACCGCCGGTCAGAGGTGGTAGCCGATGACCACCGGTTGGAGGTGGCGATAGATGACCATTGATCGGAGGTGACGACTGGTGACTGCTGGTCGGAGGTAGGGGCTGATGACCACCGGTCAGAAGTGGTGGCTGATGACCGTTGGACAGAGGTGACAGTCGGTGACTATTGGTCAGAGGTGATGGTCAGTGACCGCCGGTTAGAGGTGATAGTCCATGGTGACAAGTGACATCAACTAATGAACTTAAATAAATAAAGAAACAAAAATTTGAAAACCAAATTTTATTATTTTTAAAATTGAGTGAAAACTGTTTAAAAAATAAGTAAAAAACCAAAACAAAACCATTTTTGCCGAACACATTTATGTTTTCAAAATACATTTCAAAACCAAAAACCAGCAACTCAGAACCACCCCAAACGAGACCTAAGAAAGTGAGGAAGAAAGGTTTACATATAGAGAATTAGGGATTTATTTAGTAAAAATAGTTTGCTAAATGCAATTCCTCCCTTTTGATAATAGAGTTTTTGAAGACTTCCTGAAACTCAACTAGGTTTGATTGTTATGTGAAGATGTTTATGTGGTGAAATTGTTCATTGGAATATTACGTTTATAATTGAGCTGAATTTGATGTTTTAGTATCAATTTTGGTGATGATTGAAATTATGATGTAATACATATTATGGTTATGCATGATCATGAGATGTATATTGAATATGTTGAATGTCAGCAGTTACAGGAGTAACTTAGTTAGTAGTATTGTTGATGATTGTGCTTTGGGATGTATTTAGACAACAATTATATGTTTACTTGCATTGTATGTCTATTTTGTATGATTGTGATGATTGTGATGATTGTGCTTTGCAAGGAACTAGATTATTGAGATAGTGTTGAGAGATAGGACACTTTGGAATGAAGAATGTGAAATTGTGCTTGGAAGTTTGGATGGTGTCATACTTTTTGTTAATTATGTACCTCAAAGAATTTTGTTAGTAGATTGTTGTGTAGATTTGCAAAAGCATGACTATGTATCGAGTTATGTTATGGCTGAAATTTGTGCCAAAGTTATGTTTTTTAGAAATGATGTGATATGAATTTGTGTAAGTGTTATGTTAGTAATCACTTGAATGAAGTTTAGTATAAGTATTGATGTATGGATTGTATGTTAATAGGTTGAATTGAATTATGTAGTTGAGCTTATGCATACTGCAGGATCTCGCTGGGTAGGGAATCTCGCCAACGAGAGTTAGTCTCTTTTACAAAGATATTCAAATTTGTGCCCAGCGGGAGGCCTTGCCTAGTACAAAGTTGTATCAGCTTGAAATTAAAAGGGATTTGCACCTAGCGAGAGGTCTCGCTCAGTGCAAATTCCTCTTTGTTTAGCATTAAAATGGGTTTTTCGCCCAGTGACATATTTTGTTAAACGAAGTCCTTTTGCTGAAACAATTTGATTCAGGGTACTCACCAAGCGAGCAAATGCCGAGTATGCCATATTGATTCTTGTTAGAAATTTTTAGGCATACCAAGATGTATTGTATACTAAAATAATTGTATTGCGATGCAATTTTATATTTCAGTATTTTTGAATTCTAAAGTACATGAGAAATGAATTAGCTTGTGAATAATATTTATAGAAGGTATTAGAAATTTTGGGATGTTACAAAATCCCTTTATATATGTTATAGATTATAGATAATTATATAATATTATAGATTATAAATATAGATTAAAATAGTAGGATTATTATGTATATTGGATATAAATTTTTTAAAGTCATTTTTTTCTTAAGGTTTTTATATGGTTGATTTAGTAGCAAAGTCCATATATAGAGAAATGAGGGAGGGATAGGTTATGGACTCAAATCTCTCTTTTAACAAAGTAGGTTTTTTTTTTTGTTTTTTAATTTTCAAATACACTTAAGGGTAAAATTAAAAATGAAATATGGACACCAAAAGGGTGAATTTGCTTCATATATGTTATAGATTATTAAGGTATCGATGTCTAGAGTGAATATTATATTATTTTTTATATTATTGATATAATTCTATATATGGATATTATAATGAAAAAATAATTCATTTACAAAATTTATGTTTTATTTTATTTTATACATCTAGAGATTATTTTTAATTTCTACATTATTTACTTAAAATATTTATTTGACTATAAAATTTAGCATGTAATTATATAGACATATTAAAATATATATTCCTTTAAATTTATTATTTCATTCTCCTTTAAAAAACAGGTTCAAAAATGTATTTTAAATAAAAATTGTATAAATTCATTATTTTTATCATGAATTATTATTTTAAATAAATTATTGAAATTTGAACAATTATCAATACATTATTATTTTAATATTTGAAAAAATAATTTAGGTAAATAAATTAACCAATAAAACTGGTTTATGCATATACATAATAATTTATTTCTTCATTTTAAACTAAATTACTTATATAAAATTATTAGTTTTAAATCAAGTTAGTTTAAAATAGCTTTAGTAATATAGAAATATATAAATTCAATTTAAGTTAATATAATATTGAAAATTTTATATGAAAATATATTCTATATAAATATTTATGTCTTATTTCGAAAAATTTAATTTTAAATAATAAATTTTAATTCGAATAAAGTAAATTTGTTAATCACCTTTGAATAAAATACATACATATTTTATAAATTATAATTTATATTCATATAATTTATATTTGTAAGTAATTTAAATTTTATAAAAATTTAATGTAAATTTATACTTGAGTTGATTGTTTTTAATTGAAAATAAAATATTATTTGAAAGTTGGCATAAACTATTATATGTAGTTTATGTTTACAATAAATTGTAAATTTAAATTACCTAAAAGTTAAAAGTAAGCAAAAAAAAATTATAAATAACATTTAGTTTGTTTAATTTGTTTTAGAGTCCCGGTGTCTTCTAGGACACTGTATAACGAGCCATACAGAGAAAAGTTTCTAATAAAAAGACATATTTAAGAACAATCAAGATTATATCAGACCATAATTTTGTATGATATAACGAAATTATTTCTCTTTATAGCTATTAAGGACACTGGTTACTGGTTGTTAGAATTCCCTATTTTTTAACAAATTAAGTTTTTGATAAAAAATAAATTCATTTTTGTTTAAAATAAATTATACATTTTAAATTTAGACAAATTAAATGTAATTGTAAATTTTATGAACTTTAAGTTTTATAATTTTATTTAAACATATATGATAATTTTATTTTAAATTAAAATTATTATTTATTACAATTTAAATTATTATTTTATCTTAAATTAAAAATTAATTGGTCGAGTAGAATATAATATTACATTAATATTTACCAAATATGTAATAATTTAATGTAAATTACATAAAAATATAGCATTACATCAACATAAATTATAATTTATAAATATGTAAAACGTTTATTATTATATATTCTACATAATATTTATAATTACCTTATTATTTATAACAAAAGTTAAAATAGGAGAGCAAATTTAAAAGTTCGATATTGATGAGTGGTTAGAGAAGAGAGAATAAGGTTTCAAAACCAATGTTGGTGAGACAAGATAGATAAAAAAGTATAAAAATTTATTGATGATAAATAATGTAGCAATGAAGGTGAGAGAAATAGTTATTTATTATTCATCTATTAAATATAGTTTAATAAACGAGTTACGTATGAGTTTACTAGTTTTAACTGCAGCTAAATCACAACATTTTATTCACGTAAATCTTAAATTATTAATTAGTTCAACAAATTTATTATAAATTAAGAGTAGTGATTAAACATCAATTTAAAATTTTTATATTTACAGTACATAAATTTTTTTTCATATATATTACAAAAATAAATTGTTTATTTAATAATATTAGTAAATTCATACATCAATTATTTACTTAATAAATATACTTTATTGAATAAATATAATAACTAATACTATTTATATAAAATTAATATATATTACTTAATTACTTAATAAATATCAGTAGTAAATAATTATCTAGTATTGAAATATTTTTAAACTTATTAAATAATTACTTAATTTATGTTTAAATTATTAAATTATAATTAAATATATTATACTTAATAAATATAATAGTTAATGTGATACATTTCTATCCCCAAATGTTTTATTCTTTAATTACAAAATAATATAGAAATTTGTTTATTTAAATTCTAGACTTGACATTTAGTTAAAAGGATTCATATCACTTAATATACTTATTTTCCAAAACTATGATATAACAAAATGTAAACATATAAGTAAACACATTAGACTGTAAAAATTATCTTTATAAGATTATCAATTAATACAACTCATAATCAAACGTTAAATGATTTGTATACATGAAAAAAAACTATTAATTTATCTTCTCTAACCTAATGTCACACCTAATCAGAGCAGTCCAATAGAAAGAGGAAAAGAAAAGTTTAAGCTTTATCACCCATGATATCATCAAGATCTTGCTCACCTAAAAGTGGCATTAAGCCCAAACAAAATGTAGCAAAACGCAGCAAGGGGTGACAATACGTCTCACGCATGTTAAGACACATATAAACATATAAACTCATTACACACTCATGATAGAGATTATACATCCACACACATAAATCTATTCATGCTAATGATGCTCATGTATGATCTCTCAGGTACATGCTTGAAGTGGTCCTCTTCTATGCCAATAACACATAGGTATAATCATCTCACCATAGGTTCACTTGAAGTGAATCCTCTTTTATGCCAATAATACGTACGTACAACCGTGCAATGCAAAATAAACAAAGAAGATCTAGTCTAGAGCACCACACAATAGGTGATCCTTACAAAAGGTCTTTGACTATCACACTCATGCATGCTCTCTTAGGTATGCGCTCGAAGCGTTCCTCTTCTATGCTAGTAACACGTAGGTACAACATCTCAACATAACTCCACCCGAAGTAAATCCTCTTCTACGCTAGTAACATGTAGGTACAATCATGCAATGCAAAACAACCCAAAAGGCCTGTCTAGAGCACCACACAATGGGCGATTGATGCATAAAATATCACCGCTTAAGGGCAAGCATACCCTACGCAATAGTAATAATAAACCTAAGTCCGAATATTGTATCCAAGGGACCAAATCTTGTTCACAATAATTCAATTTCAAAGATAAAAGAACAACCAATGAATGAGTATTTAATTGAGTATGTCACAATGATGCAGAATTAGGGTAGATAGTAAAACAAGAGAGAAAATTGGTTTGGAATGCAATGGATTGAGTCCTGGAGTTATGATTTCACTACAATGTTTTTTCGTCCTATTACTAAGCAATCTTATTCTTTATCAATCAATGATTATCCCTAATCTATAGAGTTTTGTTTTAGTGAGTTTGGTCATGCACATGACACTATAATACTAATTTGTCATCCCTAATGACCATGACAGATTCCAAATTAAGATCGTTCCTTTTTTATGCAATCGAAGGTTTTCCCAATGACTTGACTAGTTCTACCAGGATAAGCCCCTATTTGCTTCACAAATCAATCACTTAAATATCAATGACCATGACTATTCAAACAATTAAGATGTTAACAAATAGAATACGATAACTTACTTACTTCCCAGATCGATTGTTCAGACATCAATAATCATGATTGTTCAAACAATTAAGATGCAACTAACATTAAATATCAATGATCATGACTATTCAAATAGTTAGGATATACAAGGGTAGCATAGAGAAGTAAATTAATCATTGAAGGACATTAAATAATCATGCAAAGTGCAAGGGGGAATTACAAAGAGTTACATCACAACTCTAGAAAAAAAGGGGGCCTAGCCCAACATAGGTATTACAAAGTCAAACCTTCTCCCTACAACAGAGTACATAAAGATAGATAAAGAGTTATTGTACGGAGCACTCTGAATTGCCTCAAACCCAGAGCTTCCTCGCCTTTTTTCACCTTTTAGGTCACACACCTAACTTTTCTTCTATACCAAGGCGAGTCCCTTTTTGTGTCTTCTTTTCTCCTATTAATAAGAGGGTTTTGGGCTTTTTTTTACGCTTTTCTGCAAAGCCTGCGTAACAAGGTCATGCTAAGTTGGTTCTTCAATAATTGCTCTAAAAAGCCTGATTTTGCCTCTTTTTCTACCCATTCCTTAAATACCTATCTAAAGTAAGAATGAACACTAAAAAATGAGTTTTTCAATAATTGTGCAGTCTTTTTCCTTACAAATAGATGTTAATAATGGTAAAAATACGGCTAAAAATTCAGTTTATCATCTATCCTTACAAAACTTCTTCGACTGCCATATTCATCTGTCATGTCTCCACAACATAAATCATAATGTTAACATTTAATTATGTTATCACACTCTATCCCCAATTGCAGCTGGGATGGCATCTCGTCAGGCACATACTGACCATCGTCATCAACATAAATAACAATATCAACATCTAATTGTGTCATCACACTCCATCCCCAACCATAGTTGGGATGACACGTCATCAAGCATACTCTGACCAACATCATCAACACATTATGAATTCAATTGAAATCAACATCCATATCACACATTGAAACAAATCCCAAATTCACACACTTCAAATAACTTTCAAACATTCAATCATCCACTATATTCACAATTACAGGATATGTCATAATAACCTAATAACGTCATCACAGTCCACCCCCAACTACAACTAAGATGGCACATTGTCAAGCACACCTTAACTATCATCAATCATCAATAGATCATATGCTCAATTGTAATCAACATAAATATTTCACACCACAACAATAATTAACATTATTAAAATTCGTACTATCCCTTCTTATCTTACTTTTTTATTACATCGTGTAATTTAAATACAATATCTGTAGTTGTACTAATGATATAAGGGTGGTATAAATTTTCTGAGAAAGATAATACAATTACCTAAAACTTTTATGTTGGTGTCCAGGGTTAGTTTTATCATGTACTATTTTTAAAAATTACAAACTCGTAGCAATTGACCCTAAATCTGACAACTTTACCTTTACTTAATATTTTATTTATAACTTTAGTTATATACATCCTTTTTTAGTGATTTCAACTCCAACGAAAAGATAACATATATCGGTACAACTTTCATGAAGAACATGAAACCTAGTGAGGTCGTTTAGGTCATGTTGTAGGGCTTACAACACACCAAGATATGTTTCGCACACTTGATTAGAAACTCAACTTCTAACTCATGTAACTCAGTTAATTTTAACATTTGTATGTGATTCTTGAGCTTAAACTGTAGTCCCTAACACATAATAAACAATAGTAGGGAAAATAATAGAGCAATTTGTCAATGATTACATCAAGCGATCATATAATTAAAGTTCTTGATTGTTTAATCATTCATAATGTTCATTCATAAAAATAAATGAATAAGTCAATTGCATAAAACTTAATTCCTACGAAGGCTTAGGGTTCACCTCCACTACCTTATTTCTTATATATGCTAACTATGTATAAGCTAATCCCACTTCCCCTTACAATCCAACAAAATAAATTAATAAAAACATTCCTTAACTATTCAGGGACACCAAATGCATTGATTCCAGGTTGTCATTATTTCTCATTATTGTGCTCAAGGGTACTAATCTCTAGGTTTAAAAAGGGAAAATCTATACTAACGTAATCCTTACATCCAAATAATCTGATAATGCAAATGTACTCCTAAATCTAAGAAAATAAATGAATATACACATATAATAATTATGCATCCTTATCAACCACATCTGAATCTCAATTTCTCTTATGTCTTATTCAAACACATCTCCAATTAACAAAATAAATTATTATATTAGACCAACCACACATAAATTCTAATTTGGAAAATCATCTCGTTGTATAAAATACAAAAATCCAATTACATATATCCACACAATCTTGCACAAAACATGTTATCAACACTCACTGTGAGTGTTCATAACCCTTCTGTAGAATACATAAAACTTATTGAAGCTTAGGGATCAATTCACTACTCATTTTCCCTACATATGCCACATGAGAGATCATTTTTCACCCCCTCACCTCGAATGATAATCTTGAATGCAAATGATGTGTCTTCAAGTTCCCCAATGCTATGCTCCTTAATCTTCCTTGACAATTCTGTGGTTTTCTCTCTAACCTCTAGATTCAGAAACATGAAACTCAAACACAATAACCTAACCTCTCTGAATTACTCTAGGTTAATAGTTGGATTGAGCTTTTTAACATTAGACTCAAACTTAAACCTTTGAACTATTTTACTATTTACACCCATATTTATATTAGTTATTTATTTTATAAAATTAATTCTTGATTTATTATTCTAATAAATATAAATATTAAATTAATTTAAGCCTATTAATATAAAAAAATGGGATGCTACAGTTAATGTTATTTAAATGAATTCATATGAAATGTGTAATTTCTTATCATAAATTTATTTATTTTACATTTAATACATATATTAATTAACATTAATTTTTTAATAAAATCAATTAATATTATTTAAAGAAATATTTCTTTCATCTAGGGATGACAAAAAAATTTATGTACATAAATACTAGTAGAAAATCCGTGAAATATTCACACTGATAGTTTAAATGGTTATGCACCACCTGCAGGTATAGGTTTTTTTACCTAACGAGTACAAGTAAGAGTTTCATATTACCCATATTTTTAACACCTCTCACCAAGGCATTTTCTTTTTGTGAAAAAATAAATTTACCAATTAAATCATGTAAAATGATATTTTCGTTATTTAGTGATGCTTACGTATTGAGTTTATATTTTGTATATATTTTTATTATAAATGTTATCATTTGCAATAAAAAATATTAATTTAACATAATTTAAACTATTTAACACAATTAAATTACTTTTATTGTTAATTTAAAATAATAAATTAATGAATGTTTAGTTATTGAGAAAATATTTTTTTTTAAATCATACTAATTTTGAAGAAAAATATTTTATTTGTATGTATCAAAAAGAAAAATATTTTATTGCAACAAATTTGATTGATGAGAAAAACACATTTTCAATGGCAATAATAGTTGTTAAGAAAAGAAAATTGTAGAACAACTTTAGTGGTTAGTAAAAGTTGTTTATGGCAATGACAAATATGACAAATGATGAGGAGAATATTTGTTGCTAAAATAAAAATAATGATAACTTACCGTAAAACTTTTTACAACAACAGTTATTGTAACGATTTGTCACAACTAATTTTTTTGTTGGAAAAAATTGTTTTAGTAGTGACATTTTAACATTCGATAGCAATAACAGTCACTAAAAAAACCATTTTGTTGTAGTTTTATCATCACTTCCTGTCACAAATCATCAACATAGACAACAACAATTATTAATTTGCATTAAAAAACTTCACTTGTAAGGTAGCTTCACTTGGATCGATTTTGAAAATGATCATTTCTCCTACTATGCCATGACCTAAGATCGTATTTAAGACCATAAGAAACTTGTTTGGCAACAGTTTTATAAAACTATTTTCAGTATTTTAGTTTTTAAAAACTAAAAAACTTGTTTGGATAGTATTTTCTGAAAACAGTTTTCGAAAACAATTCTACTTTTTAGTTTTTAAAAACTAAAAAATAGTAACAACTAAAAGTAGTTCTGCTTTTTAGTTTTCTATTTTTGTTGTGAAAACTCAAAATACAATCAGAATATGTCGTTTTTGCTTTCATTCATAAAATTCTAATAAATATGAACAAGTTTTTTTCATTTTTACATCTTTAAAACAGTTTTCAAATAAAACTTGCCAAACAAGTTCTTTTTTTCTTTTCTTCTCGAAAACAGTTTTTGAAAACTATTATTGAAAACTCTTTTCAAAAACTAAAAATCAAAATCAAACCAATCAAGCCCTTAATGTTTTTACCACAATTTTATAAAACTATTTTCAATATTTTAGTATTTAAACACTAAAAAACTTGTTTGGTTAGCGTTTTCTTAAAACAGTTTTTTGAAATAGTTCATGTTTTTTAGTTTTTAAAACCTTAAAAAGAGGAATAATATAAGTAGTTTTTTTTTCTTTTTTCTATTTTTGTTTTGAATACTCAAAATACAACGAGAATATGTTTTTTTTATTAATGATATTTCTGTAAATATGAACAAGTTTTTTCATTTTAATATCTTCGAAACAATTTTCAAATAACACTTATTAAACAAATTTTTTTTTTCTTCTAAAAAACAATTCTTGAAATATATTTTTAAAAACTTTTTTCAAAAACTAGAAAACAAAATCAAATCAATCAAACCTTTAACATTTTATAAATATAATATTTAATTTTAAATTTAATAAATTAATAATTAATACATTTAAATATAATAAATATTATTAATTCTATTAATTTAATTTTTTTAAAATATAATTAATAACATTAATTTTTCTAAGCATAATAAATGCAAACTTTTATTATTATATGGGGAAGACTCACATAGTCACAATTGTCCCATAGAAATATTTAACCTTGAGGATTATGGGGAAATAGGGAATGAAAAGCATATGGGGTTAAGTTCACCTTGAGTAAAGAATCATAAGAGCCACTCAAGGTGAACTAAGTTTACTTTTCAAGAAAAGTAGTTGAGGATCGTGAAAAATTACATTCTCTCCTAAAAATTGGTGATGCAAATTCCTTTTTGTGTTAATTTCAAGTGTGTTTGTAAGTCAATTCATTACTTGGTTTCGAATCCCCAATTTGATACTAGTTAGGGATTAGAGAAACTTAATGATAAAAGCGAGCGACTTAAGTATGAATCTGTAATATAGATAGAGGATTGTATTTTATCAATCTATACTATCTATAGAAAAAATATATTGTCGCTTTTCTATATCATTATGGAAACATGGAAATATGCCCATGAGGAAATAAAAGGAGGAAGATGAATGCGGAACCAGGGACAAGATAATCCATGCGGAAAACAAGTGAAGATGAACAATTAAAGTTTTAGAGATTGTCTTGCAACTGGCTCATGTTTCTTAATGGCCACAAAATATGAAAGAATGTATGCAATTACTTGGATGTCACTTTCCTACAAATGGTGACACTACTAGCAGAAAGATAACACTAGAAGAAAATGGAATATGTATTTTTTGTAGGATTACTACAAAACTAAGATAAATTTTAGTTTAGTTTTTTTAGTAAAACTTTAGTGTTGACATACTTTGTAATTTAACTGTGTTTTCAGAGTATGAGTTTATAAATGTTTTTTGGTGGTATGTATTCTGTATGATAGACTAATATTAAAGACTAATATTTTTTGTTTTTATTTTTTATTTCTAATAAAACATATTTTGGAAAATGTTTTAGATAGAAATTTACATTAGGAGAAAAATAAAATAAAAATTTATTTGACCAAATATAAAGAAAAAAATTATTGGTGACCAAAAATAAAATTTGTTAATTTATTAGGAAGAAAAACATGTTTAAAACTAGGTTTTGTACAATAATATTTTTTTCACATAAATTATTATATGTAATTTATGTTTACAAAAAATAAATTTAAATTACATATATAAAAAATTGTAAATTACGCAAAACAATATAAATTACGTTTAATTTATGTGATCTAATTTTCTTTTAATTTTTTTTTTTTTTATGGTCTGTGTGCCTTAGGGGGCACTTATAAGGAGAAAGTTGCTAATAAGAATCTTGTTTGAACGCTATCAAACTCATAGGAGATCGTAATTTGGCAGGATTCAGTAAATATGGATTAATTTATTAGCATTTCAAACTAGAATATAATTGAAACTAATGAATTCATCTTTTTCATTAACTAATTTCACTATTATTAAAATAATTTTTTTAAATCCATTCACAAATTAAATTTTTTAAAAAAATATAAATAAATTTATGTTTAAAAGAATTATGCAATTTAAATTTACTCAAATTAAAGGTAATTAATAAATCTTTATAACATAAATTTTGCATAGTAAATTTATCTTAGATTAATTTTGTTTCAAATCAAAAGAATAATTTTTCAAGTAGAATATAAAGTTATATTAATAGTTATAAATTATAAAATAATTTAAATGTAAACTACATAAAATGTAAATTACATGAATTATAATTTATAAAGTAGGCAGAAATTTAATTAAATTATTATTCTACCTAATATTTATAATTACAATAATATTTATAAAAAAAAGGTGAAAGTCAAGAGAAAATTTGAAAAATACAACAGAGAGAGTTTGGAAAAGAGAGAATAAGGTTTGCAAAATTAATGATGGCGAACACACACACGCAAAACAAAGACACACATGCACACACAAATGCACAAGCATAGGAACACACATAAACACACGCAGACACAAACATATATACACATAGGGTGTGGGTGTGGGTGTGTGTTGTGTGTTTGTGTTTGGGTGGCTGGATGGGTTTGGGTGTGTTTGTGTGTGTCTATCCGCATGCGTGTCTATGCCTGTGTGTTTGCATGTGTCTATGCTTGTTTGTATGTGTGTGTGTTTGTGAGTGTATGTGTCTGTCTATGCATGTGTGTGTGTCTCTGCGCGTTTGTGCATACTTGTGTATGTTTATGTATGTGTGTGTGCGTCTATATGTTTGCGTGTGTCTATGTGTGTGTGTCTATGCATGTGTATCTACATGTGTGCATGCGCATGCCTGGTTGTGTGTGTGTATGTGTGCCGTGTCTGTATCTATATTTGTTTGTGTGTCTGTTTGTATGTGTTCGTGTGTGTCGGTGTGTTAAATTTTACAATAATTATTTTCTTATTTAATAGTAGATTGTATTTAATAATATTATCTATTAATTAGTACTCAATAAATGCAAGAAAATACAATGATATTTTATAGCTTTTTTAAACCAATATGGTAATTAAAATTACCAAAGTCTTTACAAAAAATATTGTTAAATTTATAGTGCTTGGCAGAAGCCATTATATAATATTAGTAAACTTATCTATTAATTATTAGATTTAATAAATATACTTTATTGAATAAACATAATAATTAATAAATTGTATAAAATAAATATTCTTCAGAACTTATTAAATCCTAATGAAATATATTATACTTAATAACTATAATAGTTAATTCTATTTAACTAAAATTCATACAAAATATTTAATTGCTTAATAAATATTTAGTATTTCACAAATCTATAGTATTATTATATTAAAAAAATTATTTAAAGTATTACATTTAATAAATATATTAATTAGAATTAATTTTTTTACAAAAATAATTAGTATTAGTTCAGCAAATACTACCTTCATCCCTACATTTAAGACCTGTTTTTAAATCTTTTTCAAATATAATTAATACATTAAATTTCTCCGAGTATAATTACGTCAAGTTTTTGTTACTATATATATATATATATATATGGGAGTTATTAAGCAATTAAATATTTCTCCGAGTATATATATATATCCTATACAAAATTTCAAAGATTTCATTCTAAATCACACTAAGCAAAAAATGTAGAAGTGATATTTATGGGAGAAATGTGGACTGAAATTAGCAACTGAGATTATTAAAATTGAGATAGATGAAAAGAACAAGTGGTTAAGTTTACTTTTGGTAAAGATAACAATTCAAGTTAAACTATGTTTACTAGTCAAGAAAACTAGCGAAGGATCTCAAAGAGACAAAGTCTCCACCTTGAATTGATGCTGCAAATTCTTTTAAGATTATTGATGATATCTATTTTTCTGTTTGAAGTGTGTGTTTGTAAGTTATCTCGCAACCTTGACAAAATAGATGATGAATATGGGAAAGATGACACGATGGAAGCATATCTGCTAGTGGTCTTATCACAAGGGTAATAACCAAAAGCATCTAAGGGAAATGGACTAAATATCATGTTAAAATGTTCAAGTTTTTTTTTTAGCTTGAGAGGACTCATGATGTTTAGTCTTTTTCTTTTGTAAATATTGGAATTAGTTAACTTTATTTAAGTTAGATTAATTTTTACCTCAAATTTTGAAGTCTTCCATAATTTGGAGGGTATGTTGGCCTTGGAACAAAGGGTAGATAAGTCATTTGAACTTAAGTACATCTAAGTGGACTTACGAGAATCCAAAAAGAAAAAGCTATTTTGAGTTCTGCACTCTTCATTAAGCTTCATAAACTCCATAACTAGTCAGACCTTTTATGTGTGTCATTTTTCACTCTTTTTTTACCCCACCTAGCTAGGGTAATAAAGGGATGATTAATATTATTCTTGTTGTTATTATTTTATTTCTTATTATTATTAAGCTATGGATATCTACATACGTGGGACTCAACTTGCTGATGGATTTGCATGGCTAGCCTTTCCATGCAAAGCTTACAAAATTTATGTTTAATTTTATTTTATACATAGAGATTAGATTTAATTTCTACATTATTTATTTAAAATATTTTATTTTATTATCAAACATGCAAATATACACATATTAATATATATATTCCTTTGAAATTATTATCTTATTATCCTTTAAAAAATGGCTTGCAAAATACATTTTAAATAAAAATTTTATAAATTCATTAATTTCTTTCATGAATTATTATTTTAAATAAATTATTAATTGAATGTCAAGGTAAAATTTTACATTGACAGTGCATATTAATTAAACTCTTTTAAATTTATAGAAAATAAATGTAATTAATAAAATATATGTACTTGAAATTTTTAATTTTATTTAAACATAAACTTTATATAATAATGTTATTTTAAATTAAAGTTATTATTTTATTTCAAATTAAAGTTATTATTTTTTCTTAAACACAAACTAATTGGTTGAGTATAATATAGGGCTTTTTCATATATACCAAAAAAAAAAATTTACCAAAATTACTCATTCCACATATTATTTACCTAAATAATTTCTTTTACTATTCACGTTGACAAATTTGTTGTCGGGAAACCAATTTCTCAATATGATTTAGTTTTTTATGTTAAAAGCCTATAAGAAATTGGTGATGAGCAAAAAATTTCTCATGGAGCATTTTTTCAGATTTATTTTTTAGTCAATTTTTAAAATTTTCAACTTTACTTTTACTTATGTATATTGTTTTAAATCATTAATTTTAAAATTTAAAATTTTTAGTTAATTTATATTTTATTTTATTTTATTATGTATTTTCTTTTTACGTTGTATATCTTTTCTCATTGTTTTAATTTTTTTTAAATGCTTTGTAATTTATATTTCACTTTATATTTTTTAAGTTAAATTTTTAAACTCATTTTACCAAAATAATTTTAAAAACATTTGAAATATTAGGTTTAAAAATCTTAATTTGAAAACATTAAACTAAAAAATAAATTACAAAGCATTTACAAAAATTTCAAACAATGGAAAAGATACACACCATAAAAATAACACATAAAAAATTAAAATAAAATAAAAAAACAACTTAAAAATTTTTAAAATCATACTTTATAAAAATATACATACATAAAAAAATTAAAAAGAAATTAAGACAAATTTAAACAAACAAATATGAAAAAAATTAGTCCCTTTTTTCAATTTTTTAAAATTTATTTTATTTATGTAAATTATTTTAAATCATGAGTTTTTAAATTAATTTATATTTATTTTATTTCATTATATGTTTTGTTTTTACATTCTGTATTTTTTTTTGTTGTCTTAGTTTTTTTAAAAGCTTTGTAATTTATTTTTTAGTTCATATTTTTTAATTGAAATTTTTAAAAGTTTTTTACAAAAATAATTTTAAAATAATTTGAAATTTTAATTTTAAAATCTTAATTTAAAAAATTTTAACTAAAAAATAAATTGCAAAGGGTTTCAAAAAGATTAAAATAATAAAAAAGCAAATAACGTACAAATAAAACACATAATAAAATAAAATATAAATGTAGTAAAAAAAATTTAATTTTAAAATTCATGATTTAAAATATATACATAAATTTAAAAAATTCAAAAAATTGACTAAATTTTTTTTAGATTTGTTTTCCAGTTTAAAGTTTTAAATTTTTTAGGCATTTAACTATTTAAAATCTGATTTTTGGTATAACATAAATTCGAAAACTAATTTTTTTAGTTTAAATTTTTTATATTAAGATGTTTAAAAATAATTTTTTAAAATTGTTTTGAAATTATTTTGGTAAAAAACGCTTACAAAATTTAACTTAAAAAATATAAACTGAAATAAACTAAAAAACAGTTAAAAAAATAAAACAATAAAAAAATATACATAACATAAAAATTAAACATATATTAAAATAAAACATAAATTAAATAAGAAATTTTAATTTTAGAATTCACTATTAAAAAATATACATAAATAAAAAATGAATTTAAAAAATTCAAAAATTGATTGAAAAAAAAACGTCCTATGATAAATTGTGCCCAGCAACAAATTTTTTACATAAAAAAAAAAATAAAGCACGTCGAGAAATTTATTCTCTGATAACTAATTTCTCAACATAAATAATAAAAACAAATATAAGAAAAAAAGATGTCTTATATATAATAAGTTGGTTACCTAGCAAACAATTTCTTATAAGCATTTTGCATAAAATAAATAAATTACGTTGAGAAATATTCTCCCACAACCAAATTATCAGTATAAATAATAAAAGAAATTATTTAGGTAAATAATGTTAGGGTGGGTCATTTTGGTAATTTATTTTGGTATATATAAAAAAGCCTAGAATACAAAATTACATTGATATTTACAAAATATGTAATAATTTAATGTAAATTACATAAAAATATAAATTACATTAACAGAAATTATAATTAATAAAATATGTACAAATTTTATTAAAATACTCTCTCTAGACTCATAAGTAAAAAAAAAATACATAAAATTTTGGAACTTAAATATAAGAAAATTCTAATTATGCTAACTTTCCAAAAATACTCTTAATTAAGTTTCAAAAAATGCTAAATTTTTATCCTCTCAAAAAATGAGTTCCAAAAAAAAATATTAACTCTTAAATAAGTAATACTCCAAAGAGTCTATTTTATCCTCTCACCTTCTACTTTTTAGAGAGATAAGAAAAGATAAGGTCATTGAAGCAAATGCAAATGCAGAATAGGAAGAGTAAGGTCATGTGATAGTAATATATCTATCATCAAGACTAATGATTAATTAAATGTGTTGTCTCCTATACAAATTCTTCAGACATGTTCGAAAGAATTATTAAGGGTAGCTTTAGAATAATATTTTAGTTTTTTTATCAAATCAATAAAATTTTATGAAGTTAATTAATTTTCTTAATCTATGTGAAATTAGACATTTTTGCTTATATATGAGTACAGAGATAGAATTATACATAGAAATACTTATTTACTATTCCTCCATTAAATATAGTTTAATAAATGAGGTCTCTGAGTATGATTTTAATAGTTTTATGTCGTAATTAACCTTTCATTTAAATTACTTTAAAGTATTAATTTATAAAGTCAATAAATTTATCATAAATGAAGGGTAGTAATTAAACGTCAGTATAGAAATCTTTATATACACCATACATTAGTGTTTTTCTTTTATGTATATATATTTATATTACAATAATAAATTTTTTATTTAGTAGTATATTGTTTTTAATAATATTAGTAAATTACATCAATTATTATACTGAAAAAATATACTTTATTGAATAAGTATAACAATTAGTACTATTTGTATAAACTTAACATATAGTATTTAATTACTTAATAAATATCTACTAGTAAATAATTATCTAGTATTGAAATATTTTTAAACTTATTAAATAATTACTTAATCGATGTTTAAATTATTAAATCCTAATTAACTATATGATAGTTAATTCTATTTAAATGAAATTCATATCAAATATTTAATTTCTTATCATAAATCTATTTATTTTACATTTAATACATATATGAATTAATATTACTTTTTTAATAAAATCAATTAATATTATTTAAAGAAATACTACCTTTGTCTTAGGGATGACAAAAAAATTTATGCTTGTAGATATCAGTAGAAAATCCATGAAAGTATCCGTGCAGACAGTTTAAATGAGTACTTGTCACTTGCAAGTATAGGTTGTTTTACCTACTCCTTAATGGGTATGAGTACGAGTATCATAATACCCGTATTTGTAAGTATTTTCTACTTTCTAAATTAAAACATTGCACACTTATTTTGAAGAGAATAATGTTTTTTGTGAAATAAATCAACCTAAAATATTAATTATTAAATTTTATCCTTATCAATACTAATTGTTTTTTAAGAAAATTAATTATTTTTTTATAAAAATTTCTATTATGTAAAGTGAAAATTTTATTTATATTAAATATTTTGTATATATTGAATTAATATAGTTTTAGATCCAATTAATCTTTTACAAAATAGTATAATTTATTTTTATTTTTTAACAAATAAATTATTTTTTTATAAAATTTCATGTAAAAAATAATATTTAAAAATATTTGTTGGTATCTATGGATACCTGCAAATATTAGAAAATCTACAAGTATTTTATAAAGGGTATGATTGTTGAGTTTTGAGTGGGTGATAGATACAAATATTTTCTATAGCAATAACCATTATTCATATCCATTCCGACCCGTTGTATCTTTAAGAACTAATTTTAATTATTTTTTTTCTTTTTATTAAACCTCTTTTAACGTGTCTATTGGATTAATAATTTTTTTCCTAAAATATCTTTAATTATTTTATAATTAATGCTATAATAAATTAATACCGTAAAAAAATGTATAAAAAAAATTGATATCATGAATGATTATCTTACTTATAAAGGCCAGAAAAATTACTAATACACATTATTAATGGTAGGGAGTAATTATATGGAAATTAATTAGGAAGACGATGAAAGCTCAAATAAAATTATGGGTAATTTTATAAAAATAATATAAATTATTAATAAATTTAATATTACCAATTAAATTACTAATTTATTAAAAATGCGTGAAATAGTTAAAAGTGGGAACGGAGGTAATAAATAATAAATTTTTAGTTTAGTAATATCAATTACTTCAAGATGTTTCAAGATGTTTAATCCTTCTTTTGTAAATATTACCTCAAGATGTTTAATCCTCAAGCTTAACTAACCTCAAGATACCCAAACTCTTGTTAAGCTTGAGGTTTCAAGATGTTTAATCCTTCTTTTGTAAATATTAGGTTAGTTAATGACCTAGTCATACCTTAGACATGGTTAATGTATCTAGCCTAGTTTAGGGGTGTGTGCATTGAGGTTTTGGACATTAATCTTCTAACTTAGTATTATTATTTGAATAATTTGCATGTTTTTTATATAAAAAAAATATCACTAAAAATATGAAAATTTTTTATTGGTTTTTGTTCATTGGGGATGTAGTACTTTTGCAATCCTCCTAACGAAACTCTTGGTATTTCTATGTTATACTTATTTTGGCAAATGAAAATTCCACTATGATCCAATTTCACCTACGTTCCCAAAAAGAAACTCATTAAGGGAAGGTCTATAACTTTGAGCACTTTAAGCATTTTAGCTTTAAATTCCTCTATACTACAACAAATAAGAATATTCGCAACGAAAATTGAGTTGTTAGGGACATTCGAAATCATATTTCAATGTTGTTGAGATAAGATTTTTTTTTTTTTAGTTTAATTGGTATAATGATTAATATAAAGATTTTTACCCTGATATTTAACCTTAACCCTTAATTCATGGTAGATTTGTTAATTTTACTCATTACTACTTTAAAAGTCACATAAATGAAAAATCATAATTAAATGTCAGTGTAAAAATCTTTTACACTGACAGTGTATACCAATTAAATTTTTTTCTTTTATTAACATGTCCAAATTCATGGTGAAAACTATAGTTTCCTCAACGGCATTATCGCTACAAATGTCGTCATGAACAGTGTTTTTCTATGTCAATAGCAGCTGTCAGATTCAGTAACTTATAAACTTATTTTATCAATATTATACGACGATGTCTAACCGGCTCTGCCAGATTCAGTATCCTATAATGTTGATCTGTTAATATGAATATTTACTTTTAGTTTCTCTCACCTTCTTTCTCACCTTATTTTTCATCTTCTTTTATTTTCTTATCTCTCTCTTTGGTATCAGAGCCCTGTTCCTTCCTCGGCAGGTTCTTTTATCACGTAAATCTTAATTTTCTGACTGAATATATATTTGGCAAGGGTGTATACTGTTTGTTAGGATACCTATGGTAGTTGAAGGGCAGTGATAGGCCAGTGGAGAGACTTTGTAATTCCCTAGCTTACTACCTTGATGGGTTGAGAAACATGTGCAGATTGCGACACCAAATTCAAATATATATTCTCATGACGAAAAAAAAAAAGAAAAAAAAGTTTTTTTTTACTTTTCTGATAAGCCTTATGATCTTCTATATTCTTTAATATTTATTGTTTTATAGTGTATTCTGAGGATACCTTATTTTCTGCTTCTGCTTATTATCTATTGCTTTTCCTGCTCTTTTCTCTTTCCGTACTCCTATTTTCTCACTCTCGTACACACTATAAAATTTTGTTTACAAATATAAACAATTTTTTACAAATAAATGGCTAACATACAACCTTTTAAAGGAAAAGACTACAAATCAGCTCTTGCAGCTGTAGAATCTCTGACAAAATCCCCTCCAGTAGGATATACAAAACCTACTACTGATACAAATACTGTTCATACATTTCTAATAGGACAAAATAACACAATAATAGCTTTACTAGAAGAAGTTTCTAGAAAATTATCTAATCTTAGAGATTCAAACAAAAACAGAAATATATCCGACGATATAAATGATCTAGTTAATAAAGTTTCTAGACTATCTTTAGGAACAAATATACAAACTAGAACAGTATGTAAAAACACTCATAAATTTGTCAAAGTAATAGCAAAAACAGACATAGCTGAATCCAGTAATAGGAATCAGACTAAATAGGAGGATAATACCTCTAACAAAGACAAAACTGTTATTTAAAATATGAATTTAAGACCAAATAACAGTTCACAGACACAATTATAAGATGTTTCTATGAATAGTACACCCAATAGGAATCAAACAACAGAGAGGTTCCCAGGAACTTCTCGCAGATTAAGAGAACACCAAACTAGGAGACAAGATCTCATACAACACCCAGGAATCTTAGATAGATTTCTAAATAGAAGAAGAACTACTAATGTCAGAAGATTAGAAGACTTAGTAGACATACATCAAAATACAAAAATAGAATCCAACTCAAGAATAGATTATTTGAATCCTAGACAACTATACAATATAGGTTGGTTAAGTTCTGAAAGAACTAGTCTTTACAGATATAGGATGATAGAAGATTTTCACCTTCCTGATAACACATATGACATAATTCCTTTAATATCTCAACAAACAGCTACACAACTCCTAAATCAACATGGGAGATATGTCCACATGGGATTAATTACGATAGGAGTCAGATCCCTAGCTAGACATATGATTGGTGCGAGAGCTTTGATAGTTCTCCATGATACAAGATTTCAAAATAATGATTCTCAAAGTATCATTGGAATCTTAGAGGTTGACTTAAATCAGCCCATATCATTAATATATCTTGCTCCAAACTTTACACTCACCCTTCCAGACTTCGTTAATCACATTAGTCTAGAAGTATAAACTATAGGTTTTGGAACAAATTGGATAAGAGATAACCTACACCTAGACATTACTTTTATAGGAAGAATAAGTAATTATATTTCTTCCATGTATAGAATTAACACTAGATCATTAGAGGAAGCAATAAGCTCTATTGGTACACAATTTTTGCCAGCTCAGGTATTCACAAGAAGAAATGAGGGTCATCTATGGCAAACTCATCTACAAAGGGACAAACGAAATCCAATCACAAATCCAAATTCTGCTATTATACGTAATAGATCTAGAGGCCTTAGTTTAAGCTTCACAAATTATAGAAATACTCCACTTATGGATTTAGAACAAAACAGATGGGATAGTACATCCACTACTCCCAATGATGATCATATTGGTATGATGAACATTTTAGACAGTGATGATGAAGAAGATGATGATATGACTGAAGAAGAATGGAATCATCATCAAGCAAATATAGTCATGTTTAGGCAAGGAACTCTAGACAACCAAGCCAATAAAGCCATGTCTAGACAAGAAACTTTAAACTTAGAACCTTGGGATAGGTTTCTAAACGACCCTAACTGGGAACCATGGGATAACTTTCCCCTTGAACACAATGAAGTTGAAAGACTTCAAGAAAATAAAGAAAATGACGAAATAAATGATATCGTTAATACATTTTTACAAAAATTAAAAATTGAAGAGGAAACTGAAGAAAAAGAATTTTCTTATCAATTTACAAAAAATTTACAAGATAAAGGAGAAGATGTTTTATCAACAACATCTGAAAACATAAAAGTAGGACTCCTAAATGAATATGAAGAATCCATTGCTACAAATTATAGGTTAGATCCTCCTAGTACACAAAATTATTCTCAAGGATTCCTTCCCAGAGAAATTGTACAAAATATTGTCCTCAGTAACAATAAATACATATCACATGGTAAAAGATTACCAATTGAACCAAACTTCCAAATTCCAAATTTACTTCTAAACATAGGAGGTATAGATCCCCAACTCCTTCCAACATACATAGAACAATGGACAGCTGCTGTAATATGAGATTATGGCATACATCATGAGAAAGATGTATCATCTTCTCAAGAAATGATTGCTAAAGGAGAAACATACTTAGGCGATATCGCTAGATCTAGATGGGAATCTTTTAAGAAAAATTTCCCTAATGATCTAAACACACTGGTTATTGAACCAGACCCAAATATTTACAATTTTTGTTCCCTTATACAAAGATTGTTTACTTCACAATCAACCAATGATGGCAACACAATTAGACATTTATTTAGGACATCTCGAAAGATTATCTATTGAATATTTCGGGAAGATAAAAGAATACTGTCAAGATTATCTTTTGTATGCATGTATAGCTGGTTGTTTTCATGATGTTAATATAGGAGACAAAATGTTTCTTAAACTTCTAGGAAAACTGGGACAAAAAATTAGAGAAATTTGGAAAAATGATAAGGTTACTCCCATGCTGAATAACCTCTCTATATGAATACAACACATTATGAAAATAATGGAAGACACTTGTTCCCATACAGCTATACAAAAACAGCTTAAACATTCTGATGCTGGGATATGCAAACAAATATACACACCCCAACAATATGCACAAAATAGATTTAAAAACAGGAAAAATATATCTAGAAATAAACCAAGATATAATAATACAAAAAAATTCTTAGGACCAAGAACTCCAAGAAAAACATATACAATAAGGGCTTCTAATGCCAGAAAACCCACTTTAAATCCTAATAGACATGTTAAGAAATTTAGGGATAACAAAACTTACAAACAAACATTAAAATGTTTTGCTTGTAGTCAACAGGACATTTTTCAAGAGATTGTCCAAACATCGCCAATCTTTACACAAAAGAGGCGAATTTAATAAAATCATGTCATATGAATCTTCTTCCCATTGATGAAGAGGTTTCTACTTATTCTGAAATATTATCTGTTATTAGCATAACAGAATACACAAATGAAATAAACCCAGAAAAGGTTTACAAAAATTATGATTTAATAAATGAATTTACAAATAACAAATATAGTCATTTATATCCCAACGATGACAATAATTTCCCAATGGAGGAAGAATATAATGAAATGGAAAAAATATTAGATGATCTAGGATATTGTCTAATGAAAACTACAGACATAAATCTTTGTTCTCACAAAATACAGTTTTCACATATCAAAAAGGGCACATTGCCCACTTTGTTATAAAATTTTTTGTATTAAATGTGTAGAAAAATATTTAAATATACAGGAACAAGAAATACCCTCTTTTGAAAAAAAAGAAAATATGAATAAATTGTATAACAAATATTTAACCGATACTAGACTTTCAGTATTAGAGACTCGCATAAATCATCTAGAAAAGAAAAAGTTATTTTTTTAGAAAAAATAATAAAAGGGAAAACTAAAATAGATCTCCCAAATTCTAGTTACTCATTTGAACAAAATAATATGATGGGAACAATGGAATGTATCCCATTAGTTTGTAACAAACAACAATTAATAACTTTAAAAGTATTAGTTAAATTAACTTTTCCAAAAATAATCAACAAACCATCAATAGAAAAAACTATACAAGCATTATTAGACACAAGATGTTCGGAAATATTTATATGTAAAACTATAACTCCACATCAAAATATAGTTAAAAGTAAACACATCCAGAAAACCAGAACAATGTTTGGTGAAATTATGATAAACGATGAAGAAGTTAACAATGTTATTCTTCAATTTAACACAAATTGTGACCTTTTTTATCATAAAATTTTCATAAAAACAATGCGGGTAGAAAATTTAGTTCCCTCAAAACAAAATATGATAATTGGCCTAAATACAATACAAAATTAGCACCAAGTGACTCGTGTAAAACAAAGCATCATAAGCACATTATACAGCTTTTGTTGCCAAGATAATAAAGGAGTAGCGTTAACTTCTCCTGCCTCTCCTTCGGGAAAAGGTTTCAGACATTTTGCATTAATAACAGGCCAAAACAAAGGTGTATATACATCATTTAGAGACCGCAATGAGGCTAAACAAGACTAGTTCTGGTCCACATACAAAGGCTTCTATTCCAAAGAAGAAGCTGAAATGGCAGTTCGGTTGGAAACAATCGATGAAGAAAAAATAAAAACTGCTTTACAATTTGAGCCTCATGCTCTGACATAAACATATGCTACTGCTGCTGGTATTATTACCCAAAAAATAAATCCAAATATCCTCCTAGGAAAATTTGGGTTAATACAGGACTTTTTGTTTGAAGTCCATGTTGAAACTGCAAATTACGAAGGATTGTTCGTAAAAACACAAACCTATTTCAATAACAAAAATCCATGTTTTGGATCTTCTGATTATTGCAAGACTGTTGACAAGGATTGCACTTGTCAGATAAAATTCATTGTGAGACGAGCTGAAATTTATTTGAGTTCCTTCAAAGGTCACTTATACAAGGATGTTCTAATAACTCCTATGCTTCCACCAGAAGCTGATTGCATTCACTCATTAGTAATTCCCCCCACAGACAGGTTCTCAACCCTGTCCCCTGTAAGAAATTGAGTCATAAACGATATTCAGGCTGAACACATGACCCAAGTGGCTTTAAAAATTACCACTTCACCAAGAAGTGCTCATAATCCTGATAGTATAGCCACACATGTAATAAAATTATTTACTGAAACAAATCCAGAGATAAATACCCTAACTTTATTTGAACATGATCCACTAAAAGGGTTCTCCATCAATAAAGAAAAATTGTATCAGTATAACCTCTGGAAGGCATACATTGAAGGGTTCAACTGGAACTTCACTAAAAGAGATTCTGAGGTTTTTACTCTGTTAAAAGAAACTCAGAATACCAAATTATACTGGAAAAAGATAATAGGTAACAAATTTCACCCATTCCCAATTGAAGCAAACATTTCTCTTGTAAAACATTTTGAGAAAGGTTATACAAAGAAATATACGAAGAAACTGGTTGTCATGGGCAGGACACTTTGGGGCTATCCTCTTTACCATCTGATTTTGATGACATAGAAGACCCATGTCTTCCTGAACAGATGGAGGAGGAAATAGCTAATGTGTCTACACTCTCTCTACTCAGAAGAGCAAATTAAAATTTTACCTGCGACAAAGTAATTTTACTTCTTTATTGAAGTAATAGACTGAAGGGTAAAATTTACCTACAAAACAAGTTGTGAGTCATGGAGTAACCTACACAGCAGGTTACCAGTCACTAAGTTACCTTCTCAGCCGGTTTCCGGTTACCAACTTTGTTTATAAAAGGACCATAAGTCTCTTAGGCTGAGCAGGTCCGAAACACTTCTCTTTCTAACTCTCAAATACTCTCCTCATTCTCTCTACACTTATCCTCTCTTTCCTTCTCTCTCTTACATGTAAAAATTCCTTCTCTGCAGTAAAATCAGAAGTTATCAGCAACCCCTCCCCTCTTTTCTCCCCTTTGTAAGTATTTCTTTTAATTTTTTTGCGCATATTATTTTAAGTATGGAGTAGTTTTTTTTAAGGTATCTTCGAATGCCTTACGCAATAAATATTTAAAGATACGATGATCATTTAAAGGCTTAACATATGTTAATTAAATTTACTTTTCATCAAGGTTCATCTTCTTTTATTTTCTCATCTCTCTCTTTTTATAGATTTTTTGATGTTTGCTTAGTATGGGTGTTGGTTAATTTTCATGCTCCTAACGCTTTTTATTTCTTTTCCCTTATTTTATAGAATGATATGCATCACTTATGGCAAATTAATTATTAAGGTCTCAGCACTTGCATAGGGATTCTTCTTGGTCTTCTAATGTTTTCTACTAGACCATTAATTATTTTTAAAAAATGATAAGTAGAAATTAAAACGTTTGATTTGTTGAGTATATTATGTTTATATCGATGTTACAATGTATAGTAATGAACTTACATAAGTTCCTATGTTAAATGGAGTAATTGATTGAGAATATAGTAATTCATGCTATTCTTGTGCAAATTGGTTTAAACTTTTCATAACCAATGTTAAAAAGTTTCCTAAAGATACTTTAATTAATTGTAAGTACTACTATAAAGGGAAATTTGTTTTACTTTCTTTTATGAATTTTTACAAATAAAAATTATAGTGAAAAATCATCTACTTAAATAATTTATATTCTGATTATTAATTTTTTGAATATATTATACTTAATGTGTATTACTTATTACTATTCACATAAAAATATTTATTTATATTAGTGTTTTTTTAATAAAATTGATTATACATCAACATATACGTATTATAATATTCCTTTAAATTTATTAGTTGATTGTTGTTTTAAAGAGTGTTTTATAAAATTTATTTGAAAATATTTTTTTATATATGATCTATTATGAATAAATTTTTAAATTAAACAAATATTGTCGACACGTAGGGTCTCGATGGGACAGCGAAAAATTTGTTTATAAAAATTAGAGGAGTCGCCACCAATATTTATTTAGAAAAACATTAAAAAAACCTTTTAAAAGAGGTGGTCTACGAAACCAAATTTTGAGTTCGGAAGTCTATTACGAAAGTATTAGCACCTTACGACATTCGTCTTAAGGATGGTTACCTCTAATTAAATGTGCAAAACTAGATAACCTTAAACATATTTATTTCACCCTTAAAATAGTTGAAATATAACATATACTTTTATTTTGTTTTTGTTTTTAACATTTTAATGAGAAAATTATTATTGAAAATTTATTTTTATAAAATATTATTAATATTTTAATTTTTAATTAAATTATTTTATTTTTATTTTTCGGGGCTTGACGAGTAAATTTCTGCTCTTACGTATCTCCATGTGTAATGGAGAACCAAAGTATACATAGTTCTTGAGATGATTAATGTATTTTAGTAATTAAATTTTAATATTCTTGGGTTTATTTTGAAATATTATTACCGCAACCAAATTAGAAGTACATCTAAAGTGATTATGATAATTATTTAGTGCAATCGTCAAATCAGAAGTGCATCCAAAGTGACAAGCACTAAATTATGATAACTTTCGTAATGACTAAATCAAAAGTGCATTTGAAGTAGTCATAATTTAAAATTTACATTTTATATTTTTTATATAAAAAAGATAATTTTAAAGGATTACACAATAATTAAATCGGAAGTGTATCCAAAGTGATCATGATCATCTTTTTATAATTTACAATAGTCAAATTGGAGGTGCATCCAAAGTGATTATTATTTATTTAAATAATTTAAATACATAATAATAATTATAATAACCAATGTATTATAAAAGAAACCAAATTATAAGTGCATTTAAAGTGGTTATTTTAGTTTTTGTAATGGTCAAATTAGAAGTGCATCTAAAGTGACCATCATTAAATTTTCTCTTGTAATTTTAACCGCTAAAGGTTTTATAACATTAAAGTTGGAAAAATATGTAAAATAGTTATTATTAAATTTTCATTTTTTAAAAAATTAATATTATTAACATTATTATTATTGTTAGATTTAATTGAAATTTTATTAATTACTATTTCGAATATTCGTAACATGTTAACTAGAAAAAAGGTAAATAAAAGAAAATAATAGAATAAATAAAATAAAAACTTACAATTTATACTTATAAAAGGCTAAAAATAATACATTTTAGACTTTAAAATAAAAGAAATACGTTTAGTAAAATAGTGGTGCGAACAATAAATGTAGGTGAAAACAGCAAAACAGGTCATATATAAAATAGGTGCGAATAACGAGGGAAGTGCGGATAGCACCACCTTATTATTAGGTCTAGGGCAAAAATAACAGAAAGTGGAGTGTGAATAGTGGGCTGTTAGACTAAACGAGGGTGAAAATAGCACTTTTGCCGGGTGAATTTAATAAACTATGACTTTTTTGAAAAGAAAAACTGCACGTTAAAAAAAAAAGGAAAGGACTTCGAATCCCTAATATCAAATGCAGAAAAAACTTAAATGCGAAGAAGAAAGTAGGGCCATCATGCAGTGCCGCTTCCGCTTCTGATGGTCATTCCGAGGTAACTTTGACTACTGAAAATCAATTTTGCATTATATTAAATTTATGTGGTCTAAACTAACTCATTTGGACAATTCTTCTTAATAAAGCTAAAATTTATAATTTATAATATTATATTAAATTTTTTATTCCTAATTTATTTTACATAATTGTTTTATTCTAAAATAAATTAAATTATTATTCTCCGTTTGAAATAAATGTATAGTGAAATTACTTTAATAAAATTTCTTTAATTACTAACTTATTTATCATTATTTTTAATATGAGTTAAAATTATCCATTTACAATTTTTTAATTTAATATGCGTCAACTCTTGTATGATAAGTACTAATAAACACAATTAAGGAGGATTTTTTTTTATGATTTATTTACAAAAGGAATAGTAATAACAGTGAGTAGGGTAGGTATATATAACTCATCTATATTTGATTTTTTTCATATATGTATCAAATCATCAAATTCTAATCAAATTTATTGCACCCAAAAAAACCTTTCAAAGATACATATATATGATTAAACTTTCCTTTCACCCCAAAAAACCAACACATGAAAAAACCCTATATGCCATAAACTTGGTCTGTATCTCATTGCACAGATACACTCAATAACCCTAAACCATACTAGCAGGAGTCGCATTACTTGAATGGATATTTGTCTCACATTTTGTGTTACAAAATCTTCACTTCTCTCTTCTTAAATCACAAATGTTGGAAGATAGAATATTATTCATCAAAATTGATTAGTAGCCTCACATCGATTAACTTGGTCATATCAATATTTTCTTTGTCCCAAACTTTCGTCTCTATCATCCTTTGCAACATTTCTCCCATTTTGATTCCAAACTACCATATAAAATAATTTCACTTCATCATGCAATGACCATGTATTTCTGTCCAGGAAGGCAGCATAAGCATGAGATGCACATTTATTTACAGTACCAATCACACTATAATAATTTATTTCTAATATCAATCACACCAAAATCATGTGACTGTAGTTTGAACATCATGGAAACCATCGATGTTATTATTTAAAGTATCATTTATTATATTTGTTACTCTACTTTTATCTTTTATTCATGACATACTTTCTAATTCTCCACTTTTCTACACACAATTGGTATTAGGACAACAAAGCTGCCCAAATCATATTAAATTGTGTCATCTCAGATTCAATTGACTAGGCGTGGATCATACGAGAGTACCCATTCTTGAAGATATTAAATTGGACCAAGAAATTTGTATTAAATTATTCTAGTTAAAAGAATGATAGATACAAATTTTAATATGAAGATTGCTACAAGAATATCTGTTATTACAATAGGCTAAAACTTCACTTAAATTGCTAAAAGCATACCATAATTTTCATTTACAGTGGGCTTCCAATGAGTCATACATCCCACAATAATTTAATCATCGATATACGATATACAATGGTCTTACTATGGACTTAGCCCACTTTAATATATACAGTTGGTCAAACCCACGGTAAGAGCTTTGTTGTATTATAATGGTTTTGACTACTATAACAAACTACTATATTACCCTAGGCTTAGCCCATTATATTTTTTTTTAAAAATTATTTTTAATTTATAAGTTTCTAAATAATAATAAAACTTGGATATAATACTCAATTTTAGATACAACATTCAAAACAAAACAAAGATTAATTTTAGCATTTTATAAAGTTTTAACACAAGAACATAAACATGCCAAATATAATGGAAATTGATAAAGTTCTAGTTATAATAAAAATTCATAACACTCATAAGATTCACACATAATACTAATTAAATATTCAAAGTTTTAATAAATATCAAATTAATCTTCATCCTTATGTGTATTTGTTATTGTTAGCTAAGAAATCATCATAGTCTGATAAGGTTGAGCACAATTGATCTAAGTTTACTAATGGTATGCATCATTTCCTTCTTGCTAGTTGTTCCTTCAATTCCCTTATTGCGAATCTCTTTTGGAGGAATTGCAACTTGAGATTGTATAGTTTGGTGTTTGGTGTGGTGCACTTGACTCTCGGTTTAGTAATTTCACATTGGACCTATGGCTGGTTGGAGAACATATCTCTAGATGCATAAAGGCATCTCAAGATTTTTCTCCAACTATAACTTTCCATAACTTAAATTTTGATGTAGAGAACCTATTGGGTTCTGCTACTAGATACTTGCATATTTAATTTTTTCCATAAAGCTCCCCAAATTACATGAAAAAAATACACAATCAACCTTAGAGTTAATTAGTTATTGAAACATTTTACAAAATTATTTACTATGTTAACTTACATATACAAGTTTCCTCTTATCACTTATCCACCCAAGAATTATCATTCATTGTATGTGTTTTCTTGAACACTTCCTTCAAGTCACGAGATCACTAATCTCATTCAACTTTAAAATAAAATAATTATATTATATAAATAAATAGTGGTTAAGTAGTAACAATATTATCAAGAATAATGAACCTAAAAAACATACCATCATGATAATCTCATATGTAGAGATCATCTCTAAGTGAGTAGATCTTCACCTGGTCCAATTGATATATTTTTCTTGACTTGGAGGAATAATTCTTTCAGTACAATCTGGATATTCTACAAGATTTTCCGAGCTTTGAAAGCCAACATGCAGTTGCCAAAGCCAATCTTCAATTTCCGGTTAGTTAAAAAAATTAAGTTTGCATCGTCTAGGAATGACATATTATGAGACTTGAGAATAGAGATGAATACTAAAGTATAAAGACCATGCTTCATTGAAGAAATGCTTAGCAAGAACACTCTAAATCAAGTAGGCATGAAAGCATAATGTTGAAACTAAAATCCATACATACCCTCCAAAGGGAGGATGTACAATAAAAATGGAATCGTACATAGACAAATAATTTTACAAGTATCATCTAGGAGAGCAGCCTAGAATGAATTGCTGGACAAACGTAATAGACAAATAATTTTAGTAGTGGGAAAACCATGTTCAACAGACATAGCCAACATAAAATTTGTTACAACTAAATGAATTTAAGGCAATGAAGTATAGGACAATATTGTAGTAATTGTATGATATAGAAGTTGAGAAAAAAAGTAAGCAGGCACACAAAACGAGTTTGTTAGAGTGAGTATATTGCGGAATGTGTTTGTTCTTTGAGCTCAACTCTAACTTTCAAAGTTGCGTTTGATTGGCAAAATCAATTACCATCTAGCAAGGATAACAAACACATGCATTTCATCATCAAGGAGACAATTAGCATCTTATGAGCATTATAGCTTAGTAAGTTTTGCTCAATCTAACAAATAATATACAAAAATTAAATTAATTTAAATAAACTAAACCAAATACGACAATTATTTATATCTCATTGGAGAGTCTTTTAGCTCTCAAAGAAGGTTAATATGATTACTTAAAAATAATGTAGAAATCCAAGCAAAATGACATAATTGTTAATAAACCAAGGTGCGGCCTAAACATATCAAGCGTGAAGGTTAATATTTATGGGTGGTTCAATATCGGTCCGATAGTAGGTGGCATGATCGGCCCAACAACAATGAATTGTAAATTTAACATTTGTGGGTGGATTCGATAGCAAACCGATAAACCCAACAACAACAACAAATCACTAGGATAAACTCTTATACCAGATTAGAAATGGTAGAACCATGCTTAACTGAATCTCACAAAATCAGCTTGTAAAGTGAGGTTTGTACCTCATTATATATTTTTGTTTGGCTATATCACTAAATAATGTGAGATCTCCGATATAAACATTACATTAGTGAAGAGCCATATATATGTCATCTATATTAGTAGTAGTTAAATACCCAAATTAAGAACATGGGAGTAATCTACAAGCACTTGGTATTGATTTACAACACGGAAAGTGAACTCATTCTCATGAAACAATAACATAAAGATTAGAAAAAGGTCCTTCTATTTTACACATACATATTGAAGATTAGAAAAATAAGAATTATGACAAGTATGTCAGAAATGTTACAAAAACAGTAGCTTAGCCTAAACTGTTTATTTTTGGAAGAAAATTTTATCCACCAGATAAATATTACTCCCCATCCCATTTCCTGTAATTTTTAGTCTTTTAATTTCTTATAAAACTATTGATGGGAATGGTTGAATGGGTTGTGAGAGTAGTTTTGGAGGATGTTAGGGAAAATTGTGAAGTGATTTGAAATTATTCTAAATTAGTCTTTAGGAGTCATGCTTGACTAATATTAAGGACTTGTTCGGAGAGGTGGCTGCAACATAATAATTAATAAATTGTATGAAATAAATATCAGGTATTTAATTAGTTAAATAATATCTGGTATTAAATATTTATCTAGAATTAAAATATTCTTCAAAACTTATTAAATCCTAATGAAATATATTATACTTAATAACTATAATAGTTAATTCTATTTAACTAAAATTTATATCAAATATTTAATTGCTTAATAAATATTTAGTATTTCATAAATCTATAGTATTATTATATTCCATACAAAAATTATTTAAAGTATTACATTTAATAAATATATTAATTAGAATTAATTTTTTACAAAAATAATTAATATTAGTTAAACAAATACTACGACCTTCATCCCTATATTTAAGACCTGTTTTTAAGTTTTTTCAAATATAATTAATACATTAAATTTCTCCGAGTATAATAAATTCAAGTTTTTTTTACTATATATATAGATATAGATATCTATACAAAATCATCCTATACAAATTTTTTTCCAACATTTCATTCTAAATCACATCAAGCAAAAAATGTAGAAGTGATATTTATGGGAGAAATGTGGATTGAGATTAGCAACTGAGATTATTAAAATTGAGATCGATGAAAAGAAGTGACGTGTAGGGTTAAGTGTACTTTGGTGAAGATAAGAATTCAAGTTAAACTATGTTTACTAGACACAGTCTCCACCTTGAATTGATGCTGCAAATTCTTCAAGATTATCGATGATATCTATTATCTTGTTTCAAGTGTGTCTGTAAGTCATGCAACCTTCAGAAAATAGATGATAAGATGAATAGGGAAAATATATTTTACATAAATATTTGTAAGACCTATTTCTTTTTGTTGGTAACAAGGGAATAACAAGAAAAAGACAAAGTCTACAAAGGTAGTAAATCAGGCTCTAGAAGAGCTAGGACTCCATGTGGAGGAGAAGACAATAGCTACTTTGTAGGAGAGGGTTGAGTGCCTCGTTTAGCTAAGGATTTTGCCACTTGGTTAGCCTCCATTGTTCTACGATCAAACACTCTAGGGTTGAGTTTCTATCCATCTAAAGAGATCCTGCATGGCGAAAATATGTCTGTCTTGAATCCCCATTAGTAGCCACAAGTCTCTCAAGTGAGGGCAATCCCTGAGGGCATGAAGAGTTGTCTCCATGGGTTCTGAGCATCCTGTTGAGTTGGCCCTGTTGGAATGCCTCACTACCATTTTCCACATATCCTCACCAATTATCATCCAGTATTTGTCAGACCTATTAATTTTGAAATAATAAATTTTATTTCAAATATTAATATAATAAAATTCAATGTTTAATATTTCTATAGCAAAATTTATACATCACCTTTTAATAAAATACATACATATCTTATAAATTATAATTTATATTCATATAATTTATATATGTATGTAATTTAAATTTTATAAAAATTTAATGTAAATTTATACTTTAGATTAATATTATTTTTAAATTGAAAATAAAATAATATTTTAAAGTTAACATAAAGTTTATGTTTACAATAAATTGTTAATTTAAATTTCCCAAAAGCTATAAAATGCGCAAAAAAATTATAAATAACATTAATTTGTTTAATTTGTATACCAAAAATACCTCAAGAAGGGACAAGTACTAAAAAATATAAAAAAAAATTATATATAACATTGTAATTTGACCTGTAAACCTAATTTTTCTTCTCTCTCCTTAAATATCTACTATCCTTACTAGATTTCCCTTCCCTTAGTGGGTTGTAAATCTTGTATTTTGCTATTGGTTCTATAGCACTAAGATTAGAAGATAGCAATAACAACTCATTCTGTGCATCTTCCTTATTTAGATCTGAGAACGAGTGTTGTGCTTGTCCCAACTAATATCACCATTCATTACCATGATCCAACTCCTCTTACCTAAACCCTAAACCCTAAACCCTAAACCCTAAACCCTAAACCCTAAACACTTTAACATACTTTCACGTTTGTACATTTAAGTATTTGTCATATTTCTTGTCAGAGAGTTACATGCTTAAATGTTACAAGCTTTGGATGTAAAATATATAAGGTATATACGTAAATTATATAGAAAAAAAAAATTGTCAAAGAGTAAAAAGAGAAATAAAATAAATGATATATAAGTATTTTTAATAGAAATAGGTGAGAATTCAAATTATGAAAAATATTAATCAAATTCCTTCCTAATGATCCATGTTTAACCCTAAAAGGTAAGCAATATAAATAAGGATAACTGAACAAATTTGACCATCCTTATTATTATATACTATTTTACTGACATTGTATAGTTGGAACCAAGTCGACCATTCTGTAACTTGAACGTTGGATGTCATTGTGGTATTCATCTGCATCGGCCTAGACTAGCAAAAAGTGTTTCGGAGATACAGATTGCAGGAGAGCCCGACAAGAATGCAGGAACTTAGGTTCATTCATGCAGGAACAATTTGTTTTAGAGTCTTGCTGTCTTCTAGGACACTGTTTAATGAGTCATAAAGAGTAAAGTTTCTAATAAAAAACATATTGAAGAACAATCAAACTCATAAGACCATAAGTTAATTTGTATGATCTAATAAAATTATTTCTCTTTATAGTTCCTTAAGGACACTTGTTATAGGTTGTTAGCATTCCCTTTTTGTTAACATAATTAGTTATGTTAAATATGGATTAACTTATTCTGATTTCAATGTAGAATATAACGGAACCTTCACAATTCACCGTTTTATTAACTAACTTTACTGTTATTGAAATAATTAGTTTCAATTTGATCCACTAATTAAGTTTTTAATAAAAATATAAATCAATTTATGTTTAAAACAATTATGCATCTGAAACTGAGTTTAATTAGTATTTATGTTTAAAAAACCTACATTTTAAGTTGAATTTAATTAGTATATACTGACTGACTAAAAGTGTTTTATAAACAGTGTAAGAGATTTTTATACTGACATCTAAGCATAATTTTTCATTCATATGAATTTTAAAATATTAATTAGTAAATTCAACAAACTTATCATAAATAAAGGGTTTTGATTAAATATCAGTGTAAAATATGTTAGACTTACCGTGCATATTAATTAAAATTTTTAAATTTATACAAAATAAATCTAATTGATAAAATTTATGACTTTAAACTCTTTCAAATTAAAATTATTATTTTATCTTAAATTAAAAACTAATTGGTCGAGTGCAATATAAGGCTTCTTTTTATATATAAAAAAATACTAAAATGGTTGTCTCCTCGTATTATTTACCTAAATAACCTCTTTTATTATTTATGTTGAGAAATTAGTAATTGGAGAATCAGCTTCTCAACATGATTGCTCTTCCTTTACCTAAAAACCCTATAAAAAATTAGTTAATGAGCAACCAATTTCTTATAGGACATTTTTTTCAGATTTATCATTTTAGTCAATTTTTATTTTTTTAAATTTATTTTTTTATTTATGTATATTGTTTTAAATCATAAATTTTAAAATTTAATATTTTTTAGTTAATTTATATTTTATTTTATTTATTATGTGTTTTCTTTTTAGGTTGTGTATCTTTTTCCATTTTTTTAAATGCTTTCTAATTTTTTTTAGTTTATATTTTTTAAGTTAAATATTTCAATTTTTTTACCAAAATAATTCAAAAATAATTTGAAATGTTAAAAATCTTAATTTAGAAACATTGAACTAAAAAATAAATTACAAAAAATTTAAAAAAATTAAAATAATAGAAAATATACAAACATTAAAATAACACATAAAAAAATGAAATAAAAATTAACTTAAAAATTTTTTAAATCATACGTTTCAATAACATACGTATATAAAAAAAATTAAAATAAATTTAAAAACACAAACCCGAAAAAAATTTAGTCAATTTTTAAAATTTATTTTTTATTTATGTAAACTTTTTTAAATAATGAATTTAATAATCAAATTTTTTATTTAATTTATATTTATTTTATTTTATTATGTATTTTATTTTTACGTTGTGTATTTTTTTTTGTTTTAATTTTTTTAAAAATGCTTGGTAATTTATTTTTCACTTTATATTTTTTAAGTTAAATTTTTTAAACTTTTTTAACCCAAATAATTTGAAATGTTTGGTTTAAAAATCTTAATTTAAAATTTTAAACTGAAAAATCAAATACAAAACATTTTAAAAAAATAACACAACAACAAAAAAAAATACGTAACAAAAAAATAAAACACATAATAAAATAAAATATAAATTAATTAAAAAAATTTTAATGTTAAAATTCATGATTGAAAAAATATACATAAGTAAAAAGTAAATCTAAAAAATTCAAAAAATTGACTAAGTTTTTTCCAGATTTTTTTTTCTTTTTCAATTTTTTAGAGTTTTTAAAGTTTTAAAATTCTATTTTTGTTATAACATAAATTTAAAAACTAAATTTTTTAAATTAATATTTTTAAAAACCTAATATTTCAAATTATTTTGGCTAAAAGCGTTTAAAAAACTTAACTTCAAAACATAAACTGAAAAATAAATTACAAAGTATTTTAAAAAAATTAAAACAATGAGAAAAATACACAATGTGAAAATAGAATAAATAATAAAATAAAATATAAATTAAATAAAAAAATTTTAATTTTAAAATTCATGATTTAAAAAATATACATAAATAAAAACTAAGTTTAAAAGATTCAAAAAATTAACTAAAAAAGCAAAACCTGAAAAAAATGCGTTATAAAAAATTGGTTACCTAAGAACTAATTTCTTATAAATTTTTAACATAAAAAAATAATGCACGTTGAAAGCTTAGTTCTTCCAAAATATATATATATATATATATATATATATATATAATCTTACAATAAATACTTTTTTATTTAACTGTATTCAATAAATGCAATAATGAATACTATTCAAAATGAAACTAACATCTAGTATTTAATATTTAATAAATATATTACGTAATTTATATTTCCAGTATTAAATAATAATTAAATATATATTATATATTATATATAATAAATACTTACGGTTTATTTGAAAACAGTTATATAAAATTGCTTTTAGTATTTTAGTATCTAAAAACTAAAAAAATTGTTAGCTTAGTGTTTCCTTAAAACAAACTTTTTTAAAATAGTTCTGATTTTTTAGTTTTTAAAAATTAAAAAAAGAGCAATGGTAAGTAATTTTGTTTTTCAATTTTTTATTTTTGTTTTGATTACTCAAAAGAAAATAAAAATATGTTTTTCTTTTTCTTTTCATTAATCATATTTCTTTAAATATGAATAAGTTTTTAATTTTCATTTTTTTAAAAAAAATTAAAAAATAAAATCAAACCAATCAAACCTTTAGTATTTCATAAATACTATATTTAATTTTATATTTGATAAATTAATAATTAATACAATTTAATATAGTAAATATTATTAATTTGATTAATTTAATTATATATATATATATATATATATATAATTAATAACATTAATTTTTCTAACCATAACAAATGCAAACTTTTATTATTATATATATAGATATGTCTAAATGGGAAGACTCACAGTTGTCTCATACAAATTTCGTGGTGTTTAAAAAATAGGCATCCCATAAAATATTTAACCTTTCACTCTGAATTACATCAAGCAAAACTGTAGAAGTGATTCTTATGGGAAATAGGGAATGAAATTAGCATATGGGGTTAAGTTCACCTTAAGTAAAGAATCATAAGAGCCACTCAAGGTGAACTAAGTTTACTTTTAAAGAAAAGTAGTTGAGGATCGTGGAAAACCACATTCTCTCCTACAAATTGGTGATGCATTCCTTTTTGTGTTAATTTGAAGTGTGTTTGTAAGTCATTTCATTGCCTGTTTCGAATCCCCAATTTGATACTAGTGAGGGATTAGAGAAATTTAATGATAAAGGTGAGCCACTTGAGTATGAATCCATAATATAGATAGAGGATTGAATTTTATCAATCTAGACTATCTAAGTAAAAAATACATTGCTGCTTTCCTATTTCGTTATGGAAACATGGAAATATGCCCATGAGAAATGAAAAGAGGAAGATGAATGTGTTGGAAATAATAGTGGATTGATATTAATCAATTATCTTCTATTATTATCTGGCAGTTTAAGATATGATGATAATCGTATCTTATCATATTTTATAATATCTTTATGATTATTTGAATGAGATTATAGGAAGATTGACTCTATCGTGGGTTTAGTTAATCATAAAAAACCCATTTGAGGGATCCCTGCATATCCTAGGGGATTATAAATTTGTCATCCCGTTAAGAAAATTATAACACACATTCTTTAAAATAATCTTCTAGAAAGTAGGTAGTAAAAACCTCAAGAGTTCTTATTAAACTTATATTTATATTTCTATGATAATAATCATATAAAAAGTGACAAGGAACTCCAATTCAATATATATAAAGTACACAAATTCTTCTTCTGCTATTTTTTATATTTATTCTCTATACATACTATAATTTCAAGGATTTTTTTTATTTTCATCAGAATGCTGAACAATCGACAAGGTAATCCATGCGAAAAACAAGTGAAGATGAACGATTAAAGTTTTAGAGATTGCCTTGCAACGGGCTAATGTTTCTTAATGGCCACAAAATATGAACGAATGTATGCAATTTTTTGGATGTCACTTTCCCACAAATGGTGACACTACTAGCAGAGAGATAACACTAGAAGAGAATGGAATTTATATTTTTTTGTAGGATTACTGCAAAACTAAGATAAATTTTAGTTTAGCTATTCTAGTAAAACTTTAGTATTGACATACTTTGTAATTTAACTGTGTTTTCAGAGTAAGAGTTGACAAATCTTTTTGGTAGTATGCAATCTAGTATGAGTTGGATAATCTTATTCCGTTATTAGGTTGATTTAGCACTTATATAAATACTAATAGTGTTTTTTTTTTTCATATCTAACAAAACTCTTTAGACAATGTTTTATATAGAACTTTACATTAGGACGAAAATAAAATAAAAATTTATTAGCTCAAATATAAAGAAAATAATTATTAGTGACCAAAAATAAAATTCGTTAATTTATTAGGACAAAAACATGTTTAAAACTAGGTTTTGTACAATAATAAGTTTTTAACATAAATTATTATATGTAATTTATGTTTACAAAAACATAAATTTAAATTGCATAGAAAATTGTAAATTACAAAAAAAAATATAAATTACATTTAATTTGTGTAATCTAATTCTTTTTTTAAAAAAAAAAAAAACAATTTGGGGTCTGTGTGCCTTAGGGGCACTTATAAGGGGAAAGTTGCTAATAAGGATCTTGTTTGAGCGCAATCAAACTCATAACAGGTCATAATTTGGAAGGATTCAATAAAATACTCAATTATGTTAAATATTTATTAACTTAAAGTTGCTATTAAGGATCTTGTGTGTGCGCGCATGTTTGCTTGTGTGTATGCATGGGTGAGTGTATGTGTGTGTTTGCATATACATTTGTGTGTATTTGTGTCGGTTTGTGTGTATCTTTTTATGTATGTGTTTATACGTGTCTATGTGTGTATGTTTGCATGTGTGTGTATATGTATTTTTCTGTGTGCGTCTGTGTCTTAATTTTACAGTAATTATTTTTTTATTTAATACTAGATTTCAATTAATAATATTATCTATTAATTAGTATTCAATAAATGCAATAATTAGTACTTTTTAAATAAAATTAATATCTAATATTTATTTATTTAATAAATATAAAGTATTAAATAATTAGCTAGTATTAAAATTTCTTCAAAACTTATTAAATTTATATATATATATTTATATTTAATAAATATATTTTAATTCTAACCATGATTCCAAAATATACTAAATAGATAAGTTAACTTAGTGGAATAGATGAATGTTAATTGCAAAGACCTAGGGTTTGAATCTAGCCCATGTCACTATTTATTTAGCGTAGGCCATCAGCATGCTAGCCATGTTAGCAGTGCGTGCAGCAGCCAGGCCTATGAACTACGTGGGCACTTACATTTATAATATTCTCAAATTTTTAAAATAAAAATTATCTTATATAATAAATAAATAATTAGATAAGAATCAATAAAATAAAAGATAAATTGATTTAAGATAATATTTCTTTTAAAATAGAAATAAGATAAAATAATCAAAGATTTGATATTATTTTGAATTTAATATATAAAAATTAATCTTTTAAAAAAAAAGAAAGGGAAAAATCAACTCTAAGCTATTATATATAGGGTTAACTAGTTCCTTCAAAATATCATTGAAAAAGAGGGACATAGAAGCTGAAGAAAACAAATTAAAATTGTGAGATCTCGCTTTAAGAGGCGACTAAAATATCCGTTTTTAACCCTCTATGGTATGGTTTTAAAAATTGTTCTTAATGCATTTAATATTTGCAAATTACTTTGATATTTTTTTTTGAGATACCTCCATCCGAGATAAAGAAGAGATTCTGGATACCTCTATAATAGTGTGGGGGAAAACAATGAAACGTCATTGTATGGAATATGAGCTCATAAACCTTTTTGAAGAATCGACTGAAAACCTGGTTCTGAGAACCGTAGAGTGTGAGTGATCATGAGTATCACTATATTTTTTTATTATGTGCATAGAGAGGGTGTTAATTAAAACACCATCCTTTTATTATTTTTATTAATTATTCATATTAGGAATTATTTGAAATAAATTATACTTTGTTTTTAAAAAAGATTTTTTATTATTACGGGTACCATAGTTGTTTTTCTGGATTCCGCACGGCTGAGAACAACATTATTTGCGAACCTCTTTTAAAAACTTGTTTTATTCACTGAGATTATTGTTATTAATAAAAAAGTTTCTTGTAATATTTGTTTGTAACGATTTTAGAATATAATGTCTTTGTAATTGTTTTTGTTTTCTAAAGGCCCAAATTTGAGAATTATATTTTTGTTTATTATGTAAGAATTCATGTATTCAAATACAAAATTTATTATTTACTTTAAATTCTTCATTACTGAAGTCTGGGTATTATTGTAACGACGTGCGTTAGATTAATGAGCACTTATGCAATCGCACTAACTTTTTAAAAATATTTTTAATTAAGACCTGTTTGGGTGGTTTTTACTTTTTAATTTTGAAATTTATAAAAATAAAAATTAGTTTTGTTTTTGAGTTTTCAAAATTTAAAAAAAAAACATTGTTGTGTTTTCAAATTTAAAACATTATTTTCAAAACTTAACCAAAACATTAGCTGGAGGTAGCTGTCAAGACAATCGTTGAAGGTGGCAGTCGGTGATTGACGATTGAAGGTGGTGGTCGGTGACCAGCGATCGGAGGTGGTGATTGATGATTAGTGGTCAGAGGTACCGGTCAGTGACTGGTTATCAAAGGTGGCAGTCAGTGATCATCGATCAAAGGTAGCGACCAATGACCGTCGGTTGGATGTAGCGACTAGTGATCGCTAATCGGAGGTGGTGGTTGGTTGATCGCTGGTCAGAAGTGACGACCGTGACTGTCGATTGGAAGTGATGATCGTGACCGTCGATCAGAGGTGGTAGCTGCTGACTGCCGGTCGGAGGTGACAATCGGTGACGACTAGTGACTATTGGTCAGAGGTAGGGGTTGGTGACCGCCGGTCGGAAGTGGTAGCCGGTGATCACTAATCGAAAGTCACAGTCGGTGACTGCCGGTCAGAGGTGGCAACCAATGACTTCTGGCTAGAGGTGGCGGCCCGTGACTGTCGGTCAGAAGTGATCGTCAATGGTGACAAGTGACGTCAAGTAATCAACGTAAATAAAAACAAAAACAGAAATCTGAAAACCAAACTTTATTGTTTTTGAAATTGAGTGAAAACCATTTCGAAAACGAGTAAAAAGCCAAAACAAAATCATTTTTGTCGAATACGTTTCTGTTTGTAAGATACACTTCAAAACCAAAATCCAGAATTTCAGAACCACCCCGAACGGGGCCTAAATTTTCCAAAAATGTTAACTTTCTAACCTTGCAAGAAATGAGTTTTCAAGAAAAATTCTTGAATAAGTTATGCTCCATTTGTCTTCTCACCTTCTACTTCGTACAAATACAAATACATAATAGGAAGAGATTATATCATATGATAGTAATATCTACCATTAGGATTGATTGTCTAATTAAATGTTGTCTTCTATGCAAATTCTCTAGACATGTGAGATATAATTATTAAGGGTAGTTTAAAAAATATATTTTATTTTTATTATCAAATGAATAAAATTAAACGAAGTTAAGTAAAGTTATGTATTTTTTCTTATATGAATCTATAAGGAGTAGTTGTTTTAACATTTTAAATTTGTTAAAAAATTATAGTTATTTTACAAATGCAAGACTATATTTGTAAATTTTTTTACTTATACTCTTATTTATATTTAGTAATGCATTAAATTTTATAAATAGCTAAGCGAATGTTGAACAACACTTCCGTGAAAATATTAAAAACCAACGGCAGTTCCAATAACACAGGCTCATCAAGTAAGAGCATTTTAGTGTATAAATATATTAATTAATATTTTCTTAATGAATGTAGATTAATTTTAAGAAACTACAATTTTATAATAAAAGATGTACTATTGAATTTAATAATACTAAGTGTTTCTAATAAATATTATTAATTTGATTAATTTAATTTTTTTAAATATAACTTATAACATTAATTTTTTCTAAGAATAATAAATGCAAGCTTTTATCATTATATATAGATATCTAAATTGAAAGACTTCATAGTTGTTTCATACAAATTTTGTGGCCTTTAAAAATATATCATCCCATAAAATATTTAACCTTTCTCTCTAAATTACATCAAACAAAATTGTAGATGTGATGCTTATGGGAAAAGGGGAAATGAAATTAGCATATGTGATTAGATTCACAACATGAAGGAAGAAACATGATTACAACTCGAGGTTAACTAAGTCCACTTTTCAACAAGAGCAATTGAGGATCATGAAAAACCACATTCTCTCCTTCAAATTGATGATGCAAATTCATTTAAGATTGGATATCCATTTTCTGTTTCAGGTGTGTTTGTAAGTCACAACATTACTTTATTTCAAATCCCCAATTTGGCAATAAAGAGGGCGACTTCAGTGTGAAACTATAGTGAAGATAGAGGATTGTATGTTGTCAATCTATACTATCAATAGGAAAAATATATTGTCACTCCCCTATGTCATTTTGGAAAAAGGGATGAACCAAAACAAGATAATCCATGCAGAAGTGAAGATGAACAATTAAAGTCTTAGAGAAATGTCACATTTGTATTCTAACATTTGCAACGGGCTCATGTTTATTACTTGCCACAAAATATGAAAGAATGTATGCAATTACTTGGATCCTAATTTAACCTTTAAAATTAAAGGGTAAAATATGTTTTTTTAGATTTACTTTTTGTCTTTCTATTTATTTTAGCCGTTAAGGAATGATGTGTCACTTTAATTATTATTATTTTATAGGTAAAATATATTTTTGGTACATGAATTTTTTAAATTTATAGTTTTGGTACACACACTTTTTGTTAACCGGTCAAGAGATACAAACATATTTTGGTTTGAAAACACTTGAGAAAAAAATATATTTTGTAATAATCTTCAGAAAATATATTTTAAAGTTAATTAAAAAAATATTTTTAAAAAATAATTTGAAAAATATTATGGAATAAAAATTTAAATTAAGAAATGTAATTTCTTTCGTTGTCTAAAAAATAATATGAAATAGAGGTGAGGGAGGCAGAGGGAGACGGGGCAGCAGGCAGAAGGGGGAAAGGGTATTAAGCAACGGAAGGAGGAGCAGCCTTTACCTGGGAAAGAAATTATATTTTTTTAATTTGTGACAACAAAAGCTACCACAAAATGTAATAAGAATTGCAAAAAAATTAATTAAGAAAATAGTAACAATAATAAATGAAGTGACATGTCATCACATAATAGCAAAAATAAATAGAAAACTAAGATGTTGGACAAAAAATGTTTATATATATTAACTAGTCAATAAAAAGTTTGCATACTAAAATCATAAATTTGAAAAAATTTATAAACCGAAAACATAATTTACTCTTATTTTATTAATTAAATATTTTGGTGACATCACCATTTAATGGCCAAAATAAACAGAAGGAATAAAATATTAGATAGAAAAAATGTTTGTATACCTTGACTAATTGACAAAAATTTTATGTACCAAAACATAAATTTCAAAATGTTCATAAACCAAAAACATAGTTTACCCTTTCATTTTCAATAGGTATAAGGGTGAAATAGGTATTTGAAAAAATGCATAGACTTGGTTCAGTCATCAACTCGGCTGAGTTAGGAGGTTATGGAGTTAGGACTCAACTCAGGGGGCTGCATTACTAAAGTCACATTAAAAAATATAAAATAATTTATAATTTATATAGTTTTATACTTAAAAATCATAATAAATACTCATGATTGTTCAAATTAAAGTATGTTGTTTCCTTTATTTATATATATATATATATATATATTGCACTTTAAATTTAGAGAAATAGGTTCGAATGTTTAGTTCTATATCATAACCGATCCATTCTTTAACTCGTCACGAGCAGGTGACTGGTTTCCGGTTAAACTAACTGGTATGAATAGGTGACCCTAAACTATATATTTTAAAATATATAGTGCTAATGTATTCAATTAAAAATAAAGTGTATTATCATTCCCATATATATCTATATATATACAATTTTACAATAATTATTTTTTTTATTTAATTGCATACAATAATTAATACTATTTAACTGAAATTAATATCTAATATTTAAAATTTAATAAATATATAGTATTAAATAATTAGTTAATTTATATTTACAGTATTAAATATATTATACTTAATAAATATAATATTTAATATCATTTAAATAAAATTAATTTCAAATTTTTATTTCTTAATAAATACTTAGTGTTTGTTTGACAATATTTTTGTAAAACTATTTACAATATTTTAATATTTAAAAAGTAAAGAACACATTTGGCTAGTATTTTCTTAAAAGATTTTTTGAAATAGTTCTATTTTTTTAGTTTTTAAAAACTTAAAAAGAAGAATAGTTGTAAGTAGTTTTTCTTTTTGTTTTTTTTTTAGTTTGGGAACTCAAAATACAATGATAATATGTTGTGTTTTTTTTCACTAATAACATTTTTATAAATATGAACAATTTTTTTCATTTTTACATATTCAAAACAATTTTCAAATAACACTTAACAAATGATTTTATTTTCTGTTCTTCTAGATCTTGAAAATAATTTTTGAAAACTCTTTTAAAAAACTAAAAAAAAATCAAATATTTAGTATTCATAAATATAATATTTAATTTTTACATTTAGTAAATTAATAATTAATACTACTTAAATATAATAAATATTATTAATTTGATTAACTTAATTCTTTTTAAATATAATTAATAAGATTAATTTTTCTAAGCATAAAAAATGCAAGCTTTTATTATTATATATAGATATCTAAATGGGAAGACTCATAGTCGTCCCATACAAATCTTGTGGCCGATAAAAAAATAGTCATCCCGTAAAATATTTAACCTTTCAGTCTAAATTACATCAAACAAAACTGCAGAAGGAATGCTTATGGGGAAATAGGGAATGAAATTAGCATATGGTGGTTAAGCTCACCTTGACTGAAGAAGTATCATAGCAACTCAAGGTGAACTAAGTTTACTTTTCAAGAAAAGTAGCTGAGGATCGTGAAAACCACATTCTATCCTTCAAATTGATGATGCAAATTCCTTTTTGTGTTAATTTCAAGTGTATTTGTAAGTCATTTCATTACTTGATTTCAAATGCCCAATTGGATACCAATGAGGGATTAGACAAACTTAATTATAAAAGCAAGCGACTTAAGTATGAATCTGTAATATAGATAGAGGTTTGTATTTTATCAATCTACACTATTAATAGGAAAAATATATTGTCGGTTTCCTATTTCATTATGGAAACATAAAAATATGCCCATGAGGGAATAAAAGGAGGAAGATGAATGCGGAACCATAGACAAGATAATCCATGCGGAAAACAAGTGAAGATGAACAATTAAAGTTTTAGAGATTGCCTTGCAACGGGCTCATGTTTCTTAATGGCCACAAAATATGAAAGAATGTATGCAATTACTTGGATGTCACTTTCCTACAAATGGTGACACTACTAGCAAAAAGATAACACTAGAAGAGAATGGAATATGTATTTTTTGTAGGATTACTGCAAAATAAGATAAGTTTTATTTTAGTTATTTTAGTAACACTTTAGTATTGACATAATTTATAGTTTAACTGTGTTTTCAGAAAATGAGTTGACAAATCTTTTTTGGTGGTATACAATATAGCTGGTATGAGTTGGATAATCTCTTTTCGTTATTATGTTGAGTTATATTAAATACTAATAGTTTTTTTTGTCACTAATAACACTTCTTTCTTCAATGTTTTAGATAGAACTTTACTCTAGGACAAAAATAAAATAAAAAAATTATTACGACCAAATATAAAGAAAAATATATTAGTGATAAAAAATAATATTTGTTAATTTATTAGGGATAAAAAATGTTTAAAACTATCTTTTGTACAATAATAATCTTTCAATTATGTAATTTATGTTTAGAAAAATTTAAATTACATAAAAAATTGTAAATCACACAAAAAAATATAAATTATATTTAATTTCTGTAATCTATTTTTTTTTAAAAAAATTTTTTTAGGATATGTGTGCTTAGGGGCACTTATAAGAAGAAAGTTGTTGTGTTTGTATGCATGTGTGTATGTCTATGTTTGTATATGTTTATCTATATATGTGTTTGTGTGTGTCTGTGTATCTATTTGTGTTCGTGTTTTAAATTTTACAATAATTATATTTTTATTTATTAGTAGATTGTATTTGATAATATTATCTATTAATTAGTATTCAATAAATGTAATAACTAATATTATTTAAATAAAATTAATATCTAATATTTGATTATTTAATAAATATAAAGTGTTAAATAATTACCTAGTATTAAAATTTCCTCAAAAATTATGAAATATACAGTATTAAATAATTATTTAATTTATATTTACATTATTAAATATGTTGCACTTAGTTTTTAATTAAACTTAATATCTAATATTTAATTTCTTAATAATATCTTTTTTTTTGTGAATATAGAGATATATCTAGTGAGAAAGCCAAATTTATATGAGAACAAGAGGAGCAAATCTCAGAGAGAGGAGAGAGAAAAAAAGTGAGAGATAATAAATGCTAGTAGAGAGAGAATGAGTGGATGTGTATGGTTTGATCTAAATCATTAATTTTTATTTCAATGGTTAAGATTTGTTCCTCTCTTCTCTAATATAATATGCTCTCTCTATATACGTGACATATCTAGTGAGAAGAGAAAATCTCAATCATTGAGAGAGGAGAGAGAAGAATGTATGAAAAAACCTCCTCCATTAATTGAGGAGAGAGAAAAAGAGTAATGAATAATAAATACTAGAAAAGAGAGAATGAATGAATGACCTCAACCATTAATTTTTATTTCAACTACTGAAATTTGTTCCTCTCACTCTCATATATATTTGGTTTTCTCACTAGATATGTCATCTCTCTCTATATAATATAGACACAAATACACTATAAGAAAATATGTTATATGTTAAAGTGGGCCAAAAGCCCACTCTAATAACCAAAAACTCACTCTAATTTCATTTACAATGGACTTACAATGAGCCATATATCCCATATAGTAATTCCATCATCGATATAATATAAAACCTTCTATACACAATGGTTATTACTCTGAACTTAACCCACTTTAATATAGTTGGTTAAATCTATTATAAGAAGTTTGTTCTATTACAGTGAGTTTTGTCAATTGTAACAACCATGTAGTATTATTATGGGTTAGCTAGACCCCATAGTATAATGATATTTCTGTGGTTTAGCTCACTTTAATATAGTTGGTTAAAGGGAATTTTGATTTTTCACCTACTAGTTTTTCATTTTACACCTACTGGTGAGAAAAATACCAATATACCTTTCATTTTTTATTCTCTGGCAGTGCACCGTCGGAAAGTACAAATATTTGCAAATGTTTTTACTTCTCTCTTCGGCACTGCACTGCCAGAGAAGTAAAAAAATTTGTAAATACTTTTACTTCTCCGGCAATATACCACCAAAAGTAAAAAAAAATTGTAAATTTTTCTACTCTTTGGCGGTGCGTTGCCAAAGAAGTAAAAAAGGTTTGCAAATTTTTTACTTCTTCAACAATGTACTACACGAGGAGTAAAAAATAAAGCAACATGAGAGCAATTAGTTATTCAAATATTTGATAAAATTATATACTATGTTAATTTATATAAATTTTCTTTGATTTATCTTTTATCCACAAAAGAGTTATCCTTTCTTGTGTATGTTTTCTTGAACACCTTTTCCAAGTTAAAAACTCTGCCAATCTCATTCAACGGTAAAATAAAATAAAATAAATGTAGTAGATATAAATATATAATGCTTAACCAGTAACAATATTATTAAAATAAATATTAAATATATCATTTGCATGAAAATCTCATATGTGCATATGGATCTCTTAGCGTGTATAGCCTCACCTTGTCCAGTTAACTTATTTTTCTTGATTTGGACGGATATCCTCTGATGATCAATACTATCTCAATATTTAACAAGATTTACGAGACTTGAAAGCTAACATGCATGCAATTGCCAAAGCCAATCTTAAATTTCTTGTTAGTTTAAAAAATTTTGCATGGTCTAGGAATGTCATATTCTGAGATTTGAGAATAGAGATGAATACTAAAGAATAAAGACTACGCTTGAAGGAATAAATGCTTAAATATCTACTGTTAGTACTTATTAGTGAATTAATCAAAATTAAAGTTTAAAAATATCTTACTTTGACTGAATCGGAACTAAACACTCATTGGAGTTGGACACTTGCTTTTTTTTTTTTTTTTTTGAAAAGCAAATATTTATTTGGAAGAGAAACCAATAGTTTCTTGAAAATACAAGGATGCAGACACCATACTACTTGATGTCCAATTAGAATGCGGTAATTAACCTTTCACCTCCTAAGACATATTTAATAAGCACTCTCTCGGATTAGCATACCAGTCCGAGAATACGCACCCCCTATTAAACCCAAAAGAGTATGACAGCCATTTCCAGGAGACAAATTGGATCAATGTTGACTCTGGATCCAGGTTTAGGCTTTCTAATAGACCCAATAACAATATTTCTTAATCTTCTGTGTTTTTTTTAGTTTTTACTATGTTCATTTTACTTTTTACTTATAGATTTGCGTCGTCTTCTAATAAGTTCAATAGTAGTATTTTTATTATTAAAATAACTATAATTCACTCTATACAACTTGTAACATTCTGTTTTCTTAGAAATAAAATATTAATATAAAAAAATATAATTTATATTAATAGGCTTAAATTAATTTGACATATGTGTTTATGAGAATAAAATAAGAATTAATTTTATAAAATAACTAAATAAAATAAATGTGGTTAAGATAGTCTAAAGGTTAAGTTTGAGTCTAATGTTAGAAAGTTCAATTTAACTATTAATCTAGAGTAATTCAGAAACTTAGGATATTGTGCTTCAATTTCACATTTCTGACTACGAAGGTTTGAGAGAAAGTTGCAGACGGGGGGAAGATTGAGGAGCGCAATATTTGGAAACTTGAAAACACACCTTTTGTTGTAGGAAAAATAGATAGTGAAGCGATCCTTAAGTTCTGGTAGATTTTAATGTTGTATGTATGCTATTGAAGAGTTATGAACACGTGCAACGAGTGCTAATAACATGTTTTAAACGTGACTATGTGAATATATGTAATATTTAATTAGAATTTTGTATTTAAATGATATATAAGAAAAATTGGAGTTTAGGTGTGGTTGGTACCCATAAATAGTTATTGGATGTCTATATTAATTTATTAATTTATTTTGTTAGATTGTTGAGGATCGTGCGCATTATCAGACTATTTGGATGTAATAATTATGTTGGTATTGAGATTTGTCTTTTTTATATCCTAGAAGTTGTTTGAATATATGCAATATGTAATTTGGAGTTTTGTATTTAAATGATATCTAAGAAAAATTGAGATTCAGGTGTGTTGGTACCCATGAATAGTTATGGGAAGTTTATATTAATTTTTTTGTTGGATTTTTGGGGATCATGTGCGAGATTATTTGGATGTAATTATTATGTTGACATTGAGATTTTTCCTTTTTATACTTTAGAAGTTGACAACAGTAACAAGTGTGTATATTAATCTATTGAATTGTTGATATATGTTTAAAAACATTACAATATCTCTCTCAAATCTTAGATTAACACCTTTTAAGGACTGTGAAAGTAATAGTTTAAAAAATAAAGAATATACACGTCTTATTACACAAAATTTCAAAAGATGTTAATGTAATTTACTCTAATATATAATAATGGAGAGTCAAGAAAACATAATGGAAAAGTGGAGTTATAAGGTTGATTAGTAGTAAAAGTAGGAAAATGAAAAAAGAAGAAATCATGAGTTTGAATCCATCTCGTAACAAAACTAACATTTTCCTATAAAAAATACACAATATAAAAGTATTCTATCAAGGATATAAAATCACGAGTATAGATCTATGTGGAAAAGCAGTCCTTACTACTACTTTTTATTGAGTGAAATTAAAAATCAAATTAATCTTTTTAAGCTTTTCTTTTAAATTTTTACATGGTTATTTTCAAGTTATTTTGTATTTAATAGAATAATTATAGAAATTTATGCATCCTAACAAAAATAAAGATAATTTTAAAAGTTAGTTTTAAATATAAGAATTTCAACTAAATCGATCAATTTCTTAAAAAATTGTGAATTATGAAAATGTTAATTTCTTTCATTTACGCCTGGTTTTGTACAGAGAAAAATTTTCAATAATGAGTAGGTTTAACTTATTTTACTTTTTATTCAAAATATGTATTAAAAATTATAAAAAAAATTATGATTCTAAAATTAAAAAATAAATACATAATTTTATATTTATAATTACTCCAATTTATAATTTTTTCTGTTTGGATAACCGAACATTGTTCTTTGAATGTGTAATCGAAAATAGCCTTTAAGAGATTTCGGTGTAGGAGGATTCCTGAAAAAAAAGAACTCTGGAGATCACGTTAGAAAATTTCTAAGTTGAATGACATTATGTTAACAAGAGCTGTTAATAAGAAAAGTATTTGCGATTACCTTACCAGATCATATTTATAATTGTTGGTAAGGTTTTTATTTATTGGATATTACTTTATGCTAGTCTTTATCTGTTGAGCATTATCTTTTGATTAAGGCATAAGTAATTAGTGATGATTTAGTTTTCTTTAAGTAATTTTTTATTAGTTCTTTAATTAAAGCATAATTTTTCCAATAAAAACTCAGTTTTCAGTCTTCGGTCCTGCTGAAAGCCGAAATGCCATATTTTCTTTATATTTTTTGTAAGGGTATTTCGGTTAAGCCAAGATTCAAAATATATTTTTTGATTGCCACATATACATTTGCTCTCAGACTTTAGTCTCATGATGAAGCACGTGGGTAAAGCCTTAAGAGATTTGACATTTGGCATAACTAAATATACTGAAACTTCTAACAAAAAACATTAATACAAAAAACAATATAATTTCAAGGACAAAAAAATATTTTTGAATTTCAAGTTAAAAGTGATTTTTGGTAAAACTTTAAAGATAAAAAACTTATGTAAGCTTAAACTTAATTTCTATTTTTAATTCTTTTCATACACTTAAAAAAATAAATTAAAAACAGAACCTTACAGTAAATAATTACCTAGTATTAAATTTCTTAAAAAATTATTAAATATATAGTGTTCAATGATTTCTTAATTTATGTTTACATCATTAAATCCTAATTAAATATATTATACTTAATAAATATAATATTTAATGTGACTTAAATAAAATTAAAATCTTATATTTAATTATAATAGATATTTTGTATTTCATAAATATAATATTTAATGGTAAATTTAATAAATTAATTATATTTCATTTAAATAATTGCTTAATTCTTGTGTGTGTGTCTATGTCTATGTTTGTGTGTGTCTGTGTGTGTAGGTGTATGTGTGTGTAGGTGTATGTGTCTATGTGTGTGTATGTATCTGTGTGTGTCTCTGTGTGGGTGCATGCGTGTCTGTGTGCATGCGTATGTGTGCATGTGTCGTTGACGATTGTTATTTTATTCTTAAATTTGCATTAAAGTCTTGTTAATATTTCAACACACAAATTTTATCTTTTTTTTTTCCCTTTATGAAAAGCTTATAATGTACATAAAAGTAATACAGGGTTTGTTTTAGCCATTATTGATCTTGAGAGTGATAGAAAAAATAATAACTCATTGACAACTCTTTAAATGTGAATTGAAGTGTAATTTATGTTTAATACACAAATTAGAAAAGCTTATAATCTCCATAATATTCTCAGGTTTCATTTTATTATATGAAAAAAGGAATTTTTTTGACTAATATATGTCCCTACACATATACAAAGTATAAAATCTAATATCAATATTTTTCGTTTGGGTGAAATCATATCCCAATAAATAATAGAAATATTTCACAAGTAATTTGTTAGATTACAGTTTAGTTTTTAAGATTCAATTATATATATATATATATATAAATCCTTTTCAATGAATTTCCTTTTTTGACAATAATAAAATCAAACCATGAGAATATTATGGACATTATAAGCTTTTCAAATAAAAGAAAAGATAAATTTTGTGTATTTAACATAAAATGGACTTTAATTCAAAGTTAACACAAAAATAATTGAGTTGTCAATGAGTAATTATTTTTTCGATAACTCTCAATATAAGTAACGGCTCAAAGCTCAAATAAACCTTGTGTATGCTTTGGCACAAATAAAAAGGATAATATTAAGTCAGGATAATTTTATGTACGTTATAATTTGTGTCTGTTTGTTGAAATATGAATAAGAATTTAGTTTAAATTTAAGACTAAAATAATTGAGTTGTCATCTATGAGTAATTACTCTTCTATTACTCTAAATAAACCTTGATTATGTTTATTTTTTTATAAGCCAAAATCATTGTATTAGAGGTATTAGAAATAGAACAACTTTGCTTTCTTCATGTATATATAGTATAAAATTAGTATAAAACTTGTTTACAAGAAGCATGAATTGTATTATTCGAGGTACAAGGAGTTGAACATGTTTGTTTATATATGTTGCAACCCTTGCCTGTTGTGATTTCTAGCATCTCCACTTTTGTTCATCTTGTAGGTACTTGAGAAGTTTCATGTATATGAAATTAGATTTTATAGGTGTTGTAATGCAAATTCACCAATTTATCTCTTTAACATGCTATTAACGTTGACACTTGTTTATAGCCTACTAAACTAAAAGCATAATCGACATTGACCCACCATTTATCCTCCTGTAGAGTTGGTCAATTTTAAAAATAGAGAAAAAGAGAAATGTGTTGAACAAGTGAAATGTTTACTTTGGAAAGATATATAGTGATAATATTAATATGGGTTATACTCTTGAGACTATCATGATCAAATTTATTTAATAAAGCATAAGAAAGAATTAAATATATTTGGAATTGTATTGTAATCTCATATTGTGCAACTTGGCTATTAACAAAATATTCATGATGTTATATATGTTGGGCACTATATAATATGTAAATACTGTTTTTGTGAACAATGCTAGCTAATTTGTCCTAAAATAATATATATGATTATCCTATTTTAAATCAATTACGGAAATATTATTTAAGTCTATTATTAAAATAAAATGCATAATTTCAATATTCATAAAAACTCAATTTATGCCATCATAAAGTTGACAAATTTAAAACTTCAATAATAAAAAATAGTTAAATTAATATTTTTAAAGTGATCAAGAATATGATCTTAAAATATTAATAACGATGTAAATTTAATATCATTTAAAAGTGTAAATCTATTTTTGTTTCCTATTTTATCATGATTAGGGTTGTTCTTGATAAGTTGGTTCTATTAACAAGTTGTGGTTAGTGTGAGGTTTCTCTTTGTCTCCTTTAATTTTACAAAGTTGTTGATTTAATTTAATCAAATTTAACATTAATTAAATAAAAAATTAAATTATACTTTCAATTATTTCAATTGAACCTTTTATATTTTAAAAGTTAAATTTAGTTCTTTTATGTTTTTAAAGTGAGAGAAAGTAGTTCTACCAGAAAATGATTGTTTTCAATTTTAAAACAACATTTAAAATTCTTTTATGACTAATTTAGGATGTAAAAACTATAAAATTAAACTCATGTATAAACTTAAACTCATATATCTCAAATGATTTTAACATATTTTTTTTGTGAAATGGTTATATATCTTATGATTATCTAATTCATAAGATATTTCCTCTTGTTCTCTATATTTATTTCAAAGATAGTAACTCTTCGTTAATAAGTACTAAACATATCTGTAGATTTCCACTGTCTAATTAATGTGCAGACTTTCATTGTTTTTCTTTCGATATGTTCTACTTATAATTACAGCTTTAGACATTAAAATAACTGAAAATGATTGATATTTCTCTGATTTTAAAATTATAATTAATTTATTACTCTTAATTTATTAGATATAATTGGGTTATTTTAAAATAAATTAAATAAGGATTCTCTTTTTGAAATATATGTAGAGAGAGATGGTGGAATTATTTTAATAAAAAAAATTTAATTAGTGAATTATTTATTATTATTTTTAATATGTACGAATGGCATAAACCTGCAATTTCTTTTATTTTAATATCTACTAACTCTTACAACCACACATAAAATTTTATTAGCTATTTATTATATAGTTATCAATTGTAATGGATATTTTCGTTAATATTTGTCAATATTTATGGTATCCACAAATTATTTTTAAAATAATATATTTTTTTGTTAATCACAAGGAATCATATTTTTTATAAAAATATTACATTTTTATTTCTATAGTGTCAATATTTATAATTAAAATAAAACGTCAATCTAAAAACTCTTTTCTTTTATTGTTGCTGCTTATTAAATAAATTCTATTTTTATCTTTCATATATAAACATTTAAGTATTTTACATAAATATAAATATTTTATTATAATACAGTTAATCATTTCATATATTAGTAGTATATTAGGATACCCAATTCTGCATTGATTTAATAACAAATGTGAGTATATTTATTAAAATATTTGTATATACTTATTTTCTTTCAATTGCATATTTTATATATAGATATCTATGAATGTAAATAACTTTGTCACCTACTTAGTTAAAAAGAGAAAACACAATAAAAGGAAAGGGATAATTTTTTTTTTTAAAATCAGAAAGAAAACATTTTCAATATAAAGTAGTTGAGATTCATATAAAATATTGAAAAAATTTTCTTTTTGGATTTTAAAAAATTATCCATTTTTTTAACTGTGCTTTCTTTTTTAAGAATGTTGATGAATCCAATTTTATTGTTTTTTATTTTAATAAAAGAGAAACATATATGATAGTATCATGTTTTTACATTATTACATCTTTAATAAGTATTTATAATTAGAAGAAATAAAATTGAGTATCCAATTTATTTTTAGTAATTAATAATTTTTTATATTACATAATTAAGTTTAAAATCTTGAATATTAACTCAGACAATAAAGATTCATAAACTATAAATTTGATACAATGAAATAGTTTTGACATAGTAATTTTATATCTGAGTAAATTCTTCATATTATTTATTTCTTAAAAGACTAAAACATTATTTGAATATATAAAATATTTTATAATTAAAATTATTTGCATTAGTTAAATAATATATTATCTCATATTCTTATCTTTTAATACTTAATTTGATTGTAAACTGCTTATTTATTTAATTGGAACATTATACATAATTTGACTGTGAGAGACCAATTAATGATGTATCATGTTGATCATTTAGAGAAATTGATATGTTATTTGGTTCTCGTTGAATGAAGGACAAATTATAGAGACGAGAGACTATTGCACATTTAGAAAACATAAATAACTTTAAAATCAATTGACTCTACACAATAAAACATTTTCTATATGGAAGCATTCTAATAGTTTGTCCCAGACTTTCTTAAGTGCCAACACCGTAATATCTTTTTAATAATGCATAAATTGTGATGATGATATTAAAATAAATCATTTTTTAAAGGAATTAAATTAAAGTGAAGTGTTGATCAAATTTGATGAACCGGTTTGGTTTTTTATATAACATTCTTTCCAAGACATGGTGATCAGCATTCCTCTAAATATATTAGTGCATACGAGATGGATTTTGGACTTTTTGGTTAAAAATCAAGGAGGCTTCAATGCTCGCAAATTACCTATGATTATTTTTATTTTTTGTATTAAGTTGCTAAAAACAAATCAGTTTATAAACTCTTACATATCTCTCACCAATTAAATAAAATATTATATTAGACCAAGATAACTAAAGATTTTAAATATTTAGTATTAATTAAAATTAATATTTAAAATATGAGTAAATTTTTATTTTGGTTTTGTCCAATAATTTAAATTTCAAATGGTCCAATGTTAGAATTATCATTTATTAGGCCATCAAAAGTAAAAGTTTGTCAACAATTTGTAGAGAGTTTTTTTAGCACTTCCTCATTTCGTATACACATCTCCTTCGTGTTTACAATTTTCTACAAAATCCAAAATACCTTCACACTCTTTTATCCTAAGTTTGTTGATAGACTATCGGGCAGCTTCATGGCTACAAGCTCACCGCTACCCACCTCACACACCTCTTTGAAAGATTACATGGACTTTTCCATTTTACATCTTCACCCTCTTTTAACATATATATTTTTCCACCTCTATTTTTAGGAACTTCTTTTGTCATGTATGTTCGAAGAGGGTAAAAGTGCTCTTTCAAAAAAGTGCTTAAAGGTATGTGTGCAGTAGTGAAGTTAAGTGATGTTTTGTCAAAAAATTTAGGATAAAAAAAGGTGAAGGTATTTTAGGGTTTTGTAGAAATTCTAAACCCTAAGGAGGTGTGAATAGAAAATTAGAAGATGCTAAAAGATACTGCCCAATTTATATCAAGGAAAAGGCTCAAGTTTGTCAAGGCCCAATAATATGCAATTCTTGGTTAAGCTAGGATTGGTTTAGGGATCATAATAGACTTTTTGACCCAAACACAATCGAATTCATCTCAATGCTTAGTCTGAATACCAAACGGAATTATGGTCCCAACCCTCCTTCAAATAATAAAAAAACATGATTTTTTTTTCCACCATGGACCACTCAACTACATTAAAACATAAGAAATTTTTCCTTGTCCATTTCTTTCTTTTCCTTCTTTAAAATTTTTCTCACTTCAATTCTCTTTCTTTCTCTTCCAGAACCTTATATCCTTATTGTTTTGTGAAAGTAGGACTAAAAGTCCAAACTGAAACTCATGATTAAAAGGCACTATCGAAACATTAAATAACAACAGAATTACGACCATGACAAAGTCGATGTTTCTGGTGTGGTCTAGTGTGTGAATGGTGTATGAGGTGTGGTGTGTACCTATGTGTTGTTGGTATCATGAGTGTGTATGTATCTATGAGGTATCTTTGTACTGTGAAAGTGGGTATGTTTTTGTGTTTGTGTGTGTGTTTATTATGTGTGTGGTGAATATTATATTTATGTTTTATAATCATAATAGATATTTATAATATGTATGACAATAAGTTTCAAAACTTAGTTTACAGTAAAACTATCCTTATGAAATAAACTTTTTTACAAGTCTTTATTCTTGAAAGAAAATGATTCTATTAAATCAAGGAATAAACAGTTATTACATGATTTAGAATAATTATTACACTTTTCAAAAATCTTTTGAAACCTTAACTAATTTTCTAGTAAAACAATTTTTAACTAAGTAATAAAAAGTAAAGTTTATTGTTTAAATAAGATATTAGGATATCGATCTATCTCTTTTGTGAATTTTTTTAATCTTAACTTTATTGCTTTAGATTTTAATGAAAGAAAAAATATGTTAATATCATAAATAATTAATTAATTAATTAATTAATTAATTACATTTTTTATCAATAATTAAGTATTGAAATATCTTATTTTGTTAATGAAAGAAAATATATGTTAATATCAATTACTTATACTTAGAAGAAAAAAAATTAAGTATTTTATTTATTTATGATAATTAATTAATTTCTTTATATTAGATACTTAAAGTTTGAGCATTGAAATATTACTTGGAATAAAACATTGTAATTTTTTTTTGTTATTTGTGTGCCTTAAAAAGACATTATTCCATATATTGTGATGCTTAATTTGGTTGTATAATGGTTATCCGTCAATGGAGCATTAGACATAAATTGGTTCTTTGTGAGAATTAGACATAAATTTGTTATATTAGGTACTTAAAGTTTATGCTTTGAAATATAATTCGCAATAAAATATCTATGACATTGTAATTTCATGTATTGATACTATGATTGATTGTGATCAAGAACATTAGTTAATTATAATGTGTGATTTTTGTAAATTGGTCCTTTGTAAGACACAAATTAATTATGCATTATGTTTATCTATTTGCGAAATATGTATATTATTTATGTTTCTCATTCATTGGAAGGAAAAAATCCATTTATGAAGTTCTTAGGGAGATAGATAGATTTTCCTTTATAAGCCAAGAAATTTTATAAATAACAAAATTGGCAACCATGAGAAATGTCTACCAGTTGGAATGTAAAGAGTAAACCCCTTAAAAGAAATAAAAATATTTGAACCAAATGAAACAAAAAACGTAGCCCATTTCAATTCTAAAGTATACAAAAAGAGGAATTTGTCACTCACTTTGCAAAACTTTGTAAAGTTAACCTTGTTCCCCTACTCCTTTCCTAAGAACTCAGTTGAATAGCTAATATGAGAGTACGAAAATTAGTAGCAATACTCTAAAAGACTTGAGTTATTTACGAGCCTTCCAAAGTTGCCAAGTGCTGCAAACCACACTTACGATTAGGCTACTTGTGTTAACTTGTTTCCCTCAACCAATCCCAGGAATTAAGGGTCATGACTTCGAATGTCCACTTGTAATGTCGTAGAGAGTCCCCACATCCCATATTTGTCATCTTTCGCTTGAATTATTCCGTGCTTCACCAAATTCACCTATTTAGGTAGTTTACCAACTTCAAATCTCCAAGCCAATAATTGAGCTTTTTGGGGGAACGCCTTTTGCCCATATGAGGTTAAAAAACTCATCCTTTTGAGAGTGTGTGTCTGTTGTGAGGATCCCGTATGCTAATGAGATGGAGTAACACCCTAAACTTGATGTTGCCCATATCCATTGATCTTGGTGTCTCTTTACTAGGATAATCTTACCCACTCTATTCCATGACTTTTCTAACAATTCTACCTCCTAAGCAAACAACTCCCTTCTTCATTTCTATCTCCACCTATTTTCCCCTTCATCCCACATATTCCTCACCTACACATCTGCATTCATCGATACCCTAAAGAGACGACTGAAATCATGTTGCAGACTATTCTCTCCTGACCACTTGTCACACCAAAAACTAATGTCACCTCTATCCCTAAGATGACGATGAACATTACTAACCCACCACCATGTAGTTCCCTTCTCATTCTCTTCAATGGAGTTAAGAGCAATCTACCCGGGAGCAAGGACTACCCTTTCCTTCCCACAAACCAGCTACCCATACATATTTTTCTTTCAAGACTTTTACCTAAAGGTTCTCCGGTTCCACCCTCATTCTTCACTTCCATTTTTCTAATAGGGCAAGATTGAACTTCCTCACATCTCTCAACCCCAAATCCCCTTCTTGCTTTGACCTACATATTCTCTCCTATGACACCCATCTAACCTTTTCACCAATTCTTGGACCTGCACATAAAAAAAAAAAAAGAGAGATTGAAGTTGAGAAATTATACTTTCTAGAGCCTCAAAGAATGAAAGGAAGTAAATTAATAGTACAAACAATACAACTTTGAGAAGCATCACTCTCCTTGTCCTAGACACATGCTTATTCTCCCACCCTACCAAACACTTCTTAACAACAGGTAATACCAATTTCCACATTTCTAATCTAGACGGGTTAGCCCCAATTAGGAGGCCTAAGTACTTGAACGACATGCAACCACCTTGCAATTTAGTAGAGTCGAAGCCCTAATCATACTAGACTGGTGGACATTTACCTCAATAACTTGACTCTTGTGAAAATTCACCTCGAGTCCCGACACTAGCTCAAAGTTGAGCAGCATCTTCTTCATCACCTTAGTTGATGACCAAGCCATTTGTGCTAACAAAAATTTGTCATCTGTAAATTATAGATGAGAGATACAGGTCCCCTCCCTCCCAATGATGTACCCCTTCCATAGGCCTTGTTCCACTACCAATTTTATTAGTTGGCTTAACCTTTTAGCTACTATTAGGAGCAAAAAAGGAGATAAGGGATCCCCTTGCCTAAGGTCTCTCTCAACACCAAATTCTTTGGTAGGGTTTCCATTCAATATTAAAGAAATTCTTGCCAGGCCTACACTCTCCTGAATCCACTTGATCCATTTCTCCCTAAACCCCCATCAACTCCATAACATGCCATAAGTATTTCCAACTTACTGAGTAGTAAGCCTTTTTGAAATCAGCTTTCACACAAATTAATTCCTTATTTTTCTTCCTAGCATCATCAACCACTTCTTTAGCAATAAGAATGCCATCCAAAATTTGTCTTCCTTGAACAAGTGCTAATTGGTTCCCTAAAATAACCAACTGAATAACTCCTCACAGTTGCATTGCCAAAACTTTAGCTAGGACCTTGTAAATGCAACTAATTAAAGATATAACGTGATAATCAGTAATTGCACTCAGGCAAGAGTTCTTTGGTATTAGAGCAATAAAAGAGCCTTTTGACCCCTCCACTAACTTGCTATTAACATGAAACTCCTTAAAGAATTCCATGAACCAGCCCTTTAATAAATGCCAAAACTCCTTTATGAACTAAACATTTAGGTTATCCCGACTAGGACTCTGGTTACTATCACACTTCCAAATAGTTTCTTTTACTTCTTCGTTGAAAAAAAAAGGCTTTTCTAATTCCCTTCGTGCGTCAGTCGTTAACTTCTAAAAGGAGAACTCATCCAATTGAGGATGACACCAATCCTAATTGGAAAAATGTTGTTGGAAGTATTCGTGTACCCTATCTTTTAATCGATCTACCCCCACCACTTCTTCCCCTCTAAAATTTAGGCTCAGTATTTCATTTGTTTTTCTTCTCTTTACCATTGCTCTATGAAGGAATTTTGAATTTACATCTCATTCTCTTAACCACTACACCATCAACTTTTGATGTAGCAATGAACACTTCCTCCCTACTTAATTTCTTAGGTTCACCATGTACCCATCTTTTTCCCAAAGCCCGTCCTCCCCTAAAATCCCTTCTTCCCTTTTTAGATCAAGCTTGTTTAATCTTAACCTGCTTTTAGAAACATGTTGGTCGATGTCACCAAACATTTTCTTATTCCACCCCTTCAATTTACCTTTTAACAATTTAATGCCTTTCTTCCCTCCATCGCTAGCTTTCTCCTCTCTTCCTCCACAAAAGGCTTAAACCTATTATCTTCAAACCAACAGTTCAAAACTCTAAAAGGCTTTGGACCCCAATTCAGCTTACCTTCTTACAACAAGATGAGACAATGGTTAGACACACTTCATTGCAAACCCCATTGCTTCACCTTCCCCCAAATTTGTAAAAACTCATAAGTTATCAAAAAATGATCCACTCTACTCATTGTTTTCCTATCATTCTAATACTAAGTGTACTTCCTTCCTCCATAGGTAAGTCCAACAATCCTTCTTCTTCGATAAACTTATTAAAAGGATTCAGGTCGTCCACTTTCTAACTAATTGCCACCCTCCTTCGTTCCTCTTCGCATCTGACAGAGTTAAAGTCCCACATTATGCACCAACAAACCTCCCTTGTTGCTTCCTTATGCTCTAAGATCTACTCTTAACAAGACCGTTTCCCCATAATGTCAAATAGGGCATACACAATTACCATAGTCATTATTGCATCCTTGCCTCACTACTTCCCTACAACCCCAATAAATGAAGTACCTTCAAAACACCTTTCTTTCTCGAATTTTGCCACATCCCACATAACCAATAACCCTCTCGAACATTCATTAGGCAGTTTCTAAGTCCAACCTACATCAACATTACCCCAAAGGAATTCACAAAGCGTTGTAACAACCTTCTCCATTTTAATTTCCTGAATACACAACATCCCAAGTGACTATTCTCTTATCAACCTTTTAACCTCTTATTTCTTCACCCTTCCCCCTAGGAGTTATTACTTTCATAAAGACCCATTACAACCCCCTCATCCCTCTGTGCCCTATCCCTCTCCTCCATCTGAGTTAACATGTCTACTACCACATCTTCATTTACACAATAAACCCCCATCTTTTCCCACCTCTCACATCTCCTTAGCCACCTCTTTGACTGGTTTCAACTTTCCATTCTCTAATTCAGTAACCTCCTCACCAGCAACTACCACTTTTCTTCACCGCCCCTCCTAACCCCCCCTTTCTCCCTCTGCCTGCTGCTAGTTGCTTAAGATTCTCCTCTTCAATAGACTCCTGATTCACATACTCGACGCTCACATCCACAAGCTCTTTCTCATTCACAAATCCCGAACAACCTATTGCTCTTTCATTCTGGAATAAATCATACTCACTTTGTCGCGTAACGTGCTCAAATCGTGTACGCTGCCCAAGGTTCGAGACTTGCACCTGATTATCCAAATCAAAGAGCGTGAGTAGCTCACTCGAAACACCTCTCGTAACCTTCGGCCCCACACTCATAGTTTCCATCTCAGACAAAACAAAGGCATTATGTTGTTGTTGGCACTTCCTTGATTTCGTGCTCCCCTCAAAACCCTCTTCCAAAATGTGACCTAATAAAGCCTAAGCATTTGAATTCTCCTTACCTTTAATCCTTGATTTACCATAATTTACTATCATCACTGGAACATTGATGACCGAACTGCCCCCTACCGCCTCACCATGACCATAGAACCTTCCTCACAGATCTCCAAGGCCCCGCCCCTAAGACAGAGCCCAAACTAAATTGATAGATGACCACCTGTCTCCCGCTGCCATACTCCTCATGCTTCCCTAAGGCTGAATTACATGAAAGTTCTTGAGTTGGTATTACCATAGTAGGTACCATGTCCAAATCCTGTGCCAAAACATTGACTGTTCCTTTCACCGTTTCTGTCAAATCACGCACCTGACCATTGCTTCCCACCTCCAAAAAACCATTCCACTTTTCGCCATACACTTCATCAATAGTCTTCACATGATTTGCTTCAGAAAGCAATCTCCAAGGCTCAACATCACTTTCGAGTCGCATACCTGCACCAGCAGCATAATTAAAGGGAAATTTCAATTAATATTTACTATAATTTGAATTTATATCTATTTTTATAAAATTTTTTCAAATTCTCATTTTATTCCTAAACTTAATTCTCTTGAAATTTTTCTAACTCTCTCATAAGCTTTTGTCAAAGCGGAAAAGCTAGTTTAGTGTACAACTAATTTAACCGATATCAGATTTCGATTATTTTTTGTGTATCATGACCATGACATATCCAACAATTCTGAATTGTGGTTCAAGTACAATGATAATGAAACTCAGAATTAGATGAAACGTCAGTCGTACTCATTGGTGTATTATGATGTTTATAGTTTGCTGCTCTTTTCTAGGTAGTAAAACTTGGTAAACTTTATGGAAAAAAAAGGGTATGTCTTTTATAGGGCCATGTACTAATATTAAATTCCTTGTTTGGTAGACAAGAGAAGAAATATTAAGGAATATGGTTGTATCTTAAAATGAATTTGCATTAATGTACGATGTAGCAAGCTAGTATGGGTTGATGGAACTCCAGATAACAAAATCAAACTACTGGACTTGGCATTCAAGAAATCTACCTTCTACATTTTGTTTCCAGTTTTGTTTTAACTATTTTTTTTATTTGTCCATTAATGTTTCTCTCCTCTTCTCTTACTGTATGTTTCGGCCATGACCATCACATATCTAGCAATTCTGAGTTGTGGTTGAAGTGCAGTGATAATCAAACTCAGAATTAGATGAGGCACAAGTAGTACTAGTTGAATTAGTTGCATACTAAATTGGTCTTTCCTCTCCAGCAAAAACTTGTCGGAGAGTTAAAGAAAAATTAAAACTTTTTAACTCTCTAACAAGACCTTATCGGAGAGTTAACAAAATTTTAAGAAAATTAAGTTTAGGTATAAAATAAAAATTTAAAAAAATGTATAAAAATAAACTTAAATTAGTCCATACTAGTGTGGTCCAACTCCAAGTTCAATGGGAGGCCTGCTTGTTGATGTTGATTGAACATTGAATTATGATCAACATGGGCTTGTGACCAAAACATAGACATCTCGACTGCTTAATCATTTCTCAATGCTCTTTAATGAGGATAGACAGCCGAGAACAAGCTTGGATGGGGTGTCTTTCAATCAGTTGAATGATCATCAGAGACAGGGCCTAGAAGAGCCTTTTTCAGTGGAGGAGATAAAGGAGGCCGTTTGGGCTTGTGAGGGAGGTAAAAGTCCGGGTCCCGATGGTTTTGGCTTCCATTTCTATCAATCATGCTGGGAAATAATAGGGGAAGACGTCATAAAGGCAGTCCAAGAATTCCACCAGTCGGAGCTCTACCAAGAGCCGTGTCATCATCATTTCTTACGCTTATTCCCAAGGTGGCAAAGCCGGTTAGGTTAGATCAGTATAGACCAATCTCCTTAATTTCAAGCATTCAAAAGATTATATCTAAACTGATGGCATTGAGAATGAAGAAAGTCATGGGGCACTTAATCTCAAAGTGTCAGTCAGCTTTCTTGCAAGGCAGATCGATCCTGGATGGAGTACTGGTAGCAAATGAAATTGTGGATTGGGCGAAAAGGAAAAAGAAACCATGTTTTCTGTTTAAGGTGGATTTCCAGAAGGCGTTCGATTCGGTAAACTGGGATTTTTTGGATTATATGTTGGCGAGGATGGGGTTTGGGTGCACATGGAGAAAGTGGATGTTCAATATCGTGAGGAATAACAAAGTTTCAATTCTAGTTAACGGAAGCCCGACGGAGGAATTTAAGCCGGGGAGAGGTTTGAAGCAGGGAGATCCACTATCCCCTTTTTTGTTTCTTCTGGTTGTTGAAGGTCTAGCTGGTTTGTTCAGGTCCGCGGTAGGGAAAGGGGTGTTTAAAGAGCTCAATATTGGGGCCGACGCAAAGTTCTCTATCATGCAATACGCAGATGATGTTTTGATGATGGGAGAAGCGGATCTGAAATCAGTATGGTATTTGAAGGTCATACTCCGGGGGTTCGAGTTATCATCAGGGCTAAAGGTGAACTTCAGCAAGAGCCACTTTTTTGACTTAAATGTTGGAGACTCATTTACAAGAGCAGTAAAAAATCTTTTGAAATGTTCTGTATCTTCACCGCCATTTAAGTTTCTGGGGGTTCCGGTGGGAGCAAATCCAGGGAGGATACAAATGTGGGCACCAATCATTGAACAATTTCAGAGGAAATTGGCATTGTGGAGGGCAAAACAAATGTCGTTCGCAGGAAGGTTAGTTATGATAAATTCAGTACTGTCAAGCCTTCCATTATACCTATTCTCCTTTTATAAGGCGCCTAAGAAAGTCCTAAAAGTCATCACCGGCTTACAGCGGTCCTTTTTGTGGGGAGGGACCAGCCAGGAGAACAAAATTGCGTGGGTTAGCTGGAATCAGGTGTGTCGTCCCAAGGAAGAAGGGGGGCTCGGAGTGAAGTGCCTGCGGAATTTTAACCTGAGTCTGTTAGCAAAGTGGAGGTGAAGGTTATTATCAGAGCCAAATGCAATATGGGCGAGCCTGCTAGAGACTAGATATGGGCACACATACAACTCTAATCAAACGCAGCACAATTTAGCCTCAGCTTCGCAGTGGTGGCGAGATTTATGGGACATTGATGGGCCGAAAGCATAGAAATCAGACTGGTTTGTGGAAAACTCCAGGAGAAAAGTGGGGAACGGACAGGATACGTTGTTTTGGGAACAGAATTGGACTGGTGAGGGTCCTCTCAGTTTAAAGTTCCCCAGGCTTTATGGGCTAGCGACTGATAAAGGTACCAGTGTCAACCACAAAAAGCTACGAGCTGAGGGGTGGAGTTGGGTATGGAGGAGGGACCTATTTGTTTGGGAAAAAGATCAGCTCAATCAATTACAAACTATGCTACAGCCAGTGGTAATTACGGACGACAGCCTGGATAGATGGGTCTGGAGGTCGAGTAGGGATGGAGTGTTCTCAGTAGCTGAGGCTTATGTGGTACTGAGCTCGCATCAGAACTCAACGAATATCGCCGAGGTGGAACCGAATCAATTGAGACGCATGTGGGAAGATAGACTCCCATCAAAGGTAATTGCATTCTCTTGGAGATTATTGATAGATAGATTACCCACCATCGATAATCTGCTAAAGAGAGGCATTGAGATTCCAGAAGAAGGGATTCTATGTGTTCTCTGTAGAAGCAATATCGAAAGCAGGACTCATCTGTTCTTAACGTGTGCCAAAGCTCAATCAGTGTGGAATAATATAATCAGCTGGCTGGGAATCCAGGGACCTATCCCGGGGGATCTGCATCAACTGTTTCTATCATCATCAGCATGGGTGGTTGGGAAGAGAAAAAAGAAGTGCAAGTATGTTTTCTGGCTGGCTGCTTGTTGGGGAATCTAGATGACTAAGAACCAGATTGTCTTTGATAGAATTCAGGTGGAGTCAGTAGATATTATGATGACTATTAAGATCATCTCCTGGAAATGGTTGTCATATTCTTTTGGGTTTAATAGGGGGTGTGTCTTCTTGGATTGGTATGCTAACCCGAGAGAGTGTTTATTAAGTATGCCTTAGGCGGAGAAGGCTTATTTCCCATGTTCTAATTGGACATGCAGTAGTATGGTGTTTACATCCTTGTACTTCAAGAAACTCTTGGTTTCTCTTTGGAATAAAATCTTTGCTTTTCAAAAAAAAAAAAAAAATAGACATCTCGACTGCACGTTCCATCACTTTATTGTCGTTTGCTTGAAATTTCGCAAAATCAATCACACGTGCATCCATCAAATTTGCATTAATCTCCTCCTAGCCTAACTTCATCTCCCCGACCCCATCAACATTTAATTTTGGTAATATAGCATTATCGCTACTCAATGCCGATTTGTTAGGTAAAGCTTCCACTAACCTCGGATTAACATCACCCTGGATCCATCACTCTGCGTCCTGCTCCGAGGAAGAAGACTTAAGCTTCACTTCCGAAAACTTTTGATAATCAGTTTCTCAGCCCGGATCCATCACTCTGCGTCCTCACCACCCGTATATCAAACATGATATTATTTATACACACTTTCTTCACAACATTAATAGGGTTTCCAGTCATTAGTGCTCAATAAAACCCTAGCAACATACAACCACTTCTGTTGAGCCGAGGCCGTGTCAACGGTGATAAAATTACCCATTGTAACCACTAGGGATTGAAAAAAATCGGTTCGCCACCCGTGCAGTGGTACCCCTTAACATCTCACCCACGTGAACCGCTCCTTAAGCATCCTATCCCCATCTATGGGATCACCTTGACAAATTGATCACTTATGATCCCTTGAATGCAAGTCTCATGGTCACTTCAAAAGGTTCTTCTAACTTTGAAGATGGAGAATGATAAGGTAGGAGATGGTGTAGGGAAGTGTCACTTCTAGGAAGATGAGCCTAGACTAAGAAGCATGGCACAAGGGAAAGAATCCTTCATAAAAGCCATGGAAGGTTTGTCTATGAGAAGGTGAGATCTTCTTCCCTCCTCTCTTGTTATATCCTTCTCAATCTTCCTAGCCAGAGCCGTTGTAATAGGACCTTTGCTAGGGAGAAATGCATCATCCCCTCCCCCTTGGAAAGGAATCCTCTTCATTATCACTACTTGCAAATGGAGATAGATCACATACATTAAAAGTGGTATTTACTCCATAATCCTGAAGGGGATCTAATTTATATGCATTGTTGTTGACTCTAGGATCTAGAAGGGCCAATCTCTTCTGGGGCTAAGTTTGGACTTCCTCTGAGTAGGGAAACGGTCCTTTCTCAGGTGAAGTCATACCTAGTCCCCTTCATTGAAGATAACTTCTTTCCTTCCCTTGTTAGTTGAGTCAGCATACCCCTTAGATTACTATTCAATGTTAGCTTTGACCCTTTCATTTATTTTCCTTACAAAATCGGCTCTTGCCTCCCCATTTTTATGAAAAGAATGACAAAGGGGGAGAGGTAAGAGATCCAACAGAGTGAGAGGGTTGAAGCCATAGACAACTTCAAAAGAGGAGTGCTTGGTGGTCCTTTGAACCACTCGATTATAAGCAAACTCTACATGAGGAAGGTAATTATCCCAAGACTTGTGGTTTGCCTCTAAGAAGAGCCCTTAGCATAGTTGACATGGATCTATTTACAACTTCTGTCTACCCATTAGGTTGGGGGTGACAAGTAGTGGAAAAGAGGAGCTTAGTTCCCAGCTTAGCCCAAAAGGTTTTCCAAAAAAGACTAAGGAACTTTACATCCTTATTTGATACTACGGTAGAGAGTATGTCATGCAAGCGGATAACCTCTTTAAAGAAAAGTCTTGCGATGTTGCTCGCATTATCCACTTTGTGGCAGGGTATGAAGTGGGCCATTTTAGAAAATTTTTCCACCCCACAATGATGGAGTCTGCACCTTGTTGGGTATGAGGAAGACCTAGGGCAAAGTCTATACTGATGTCCATCCAAGATGTATAAGGAGCAAGAAAACGTGTATATAGTCCATGGGGCATTGCCTTGGACTTAGCTTGAAGACAAGCTAGGCATTTAGAACAATGCCTATGGACATTTCTCTTCATATGGGGTCAAAAGAATTTTTCTTGTAAGAGCATAAGAGTTTTATTAATTTCAAAATGCCTCATGAGCCTACCTTTATGGCTCTCGTTTGTTAGAAAGTTCCTTGGGGTATATAAAGCTTGCTACCTTTGTAAAGGTACCTCTTATTGATTAAGAACCCATCAAGTTGCAGATGCAGAGGCTACAAAAATAGGGCTGAAATCCTTGTCAGAAGGGTACATGGTCCGTATGTCATCAAATCCCAAAACTTTAGCACTGAGGGTGGGGTAAAAGGAATGGTGCTTAGACAAGGCATCAACCACCACATTTTGTTTTCCTCTTTTGTATTTAATGACATAGGGAAAGGATTCAAGGTATTCCACCCATTTTGCATGCCTTTTATTTAACTTAGCTTGGCCCTTTAGATATTTAAGTGACTCATGGTCACTATGAATGACAAACTCCTTAGCAGCAAGATAATGCTCCCAAGTCTGAAGGGCTGTTATTAGGACATAAAACTCTTTGTCATAGATGGCCTAGTTGAGAGGGGCACAATTGAGTTTTTCACTAAAGTAAGCAATAGGGTGCCCACCCTGCAACAAGACAACCCCCACACCCACAACAGAGGCATCACATTCAATTTCAAAAGTCTTTGCAAAGTCAGGTAATGCCAAAATTGATGCATGAGTGAGTTTATGCTTAATAAGAGAAAATGGTTTCTCTTGTTTGTCACCCCAAAGGAAGGGAACTTCCTTCTTCACCAAATTATTGATTGGTGTGAAAAGTATGGAGAAGCTAGGCACGAAACACCTATAGAATCCAGCGAGACCATGGAAGCTCTTGATCTCTGTCACACTTTTTGGGGTGGGCCATTCTTGGATGACTTTGATTTTTTTGGGATCCACATGGACCCCTTGACTACTCACTACAATCTTAAAAATACCACACTCTCTACACAAAAAGTACATTTTTAAAAATTCCCAAAGATGTGGTTAATCCTAAGAATGCAAAAACTTTGCCTAAGATGTCCTAAATGATCACCTAGGCTCGTACTATAAACTAAAATATCATCAAAATATACTACACAAAACTTGCCAAGACAATCCGTCAGAACATGGGTCGCATAAAAGTGCTACAGGCATTGGTGAGCCCAGAGGGCATAACTAACCATTCATAAATACCAAATTTAGTCTTAAGAGCGGCTTTTCACTCATCACCCTCTTTAGTCTTGATTTGGTGATAACCACTTCTAAGATATATTTTTGAGAAGATTTGACCCTCATGCAATTCATCTAACATATCATCTAGTCTGGGATTTGGGTGCCTGTACTTAACTATGATGTTATCGATTTCTTAACAATCCATACACATCCTCCACTGGCCATTCTTCTTGGGACTCTTTTGAACCCAACCCTTATCTAATAGCTCTTGGACTTGAGATTCTATCTCTTTAGTTTCCATGGGGTTGGTTCTATAGGTAGGCCTATTGGTGTTCTATACCCCTAACAAAAGGAAGTCCTTTGGGAACTTCACTAGGGAATATATTACCAAATTCAGTTAAAAGCTTTTTTACCCCGTTAGGTAGAATCTCATACCCAATATCTGTGGCAGTGCTAGAAGCAGATGCAGACACAGAAACAGAAGATGCCTCTTTACAAAGGAGTAGATAGAAATGTTTATTAGTTAGGAGAACCTCTTTTAAATCCAATTTAGTAGCAAATAGGTTCTCCTTACTCACAACCTTCTTAGAAGGGGTATCACCTTCCAGTTCCCTCTCCTTACCCCTTTCAAGCTTTAGGGGTAACATTTTTTTTTATTATGTCTTTTTTATGCTCCTCATCTTTCTTGTTTTTCATTATAAGTTGATCTTCCAGTGGCCTCTTCCAAGACACTTAAAGGATTTTATGGTACTGTGTTTCTCATGAGAGCCAGTAGTAAGGGTTTTTCCTCTATATGTGATGTTTTATGATCTTTGTAATGCTTGGGTTTCTCTTTAGGGAAACTTTTGGAAGAATTTCCCTTGAGCTGGTTCCTCTCAGCATAGGGTTGAGAATCTCTTTTTAAACCTTTTTTTTTTAATTTGATTCTCAACCCTTATACATAATTGGACAAGCTCATATAGGCTCGAGTATAAGAAAAGCTCTACTTTATCTCTTATCTCTAGACTTGACCCACATAAGAACCTAGCCATGGTAGCATTACGTTCTTCCACAATATTTTCCCATATTAAGAGTAGTTCCATCTTCTTTCTATACTCCTCAATACTTAGGTTTTGTTGCCTAAGCCTTTGGAGCCTATCCAGAAGGTCTCTCTCATAATAAGAAGGAATGTGTGTTTTCCTCATAGCACTTCTTAAATTATTTCAATATTTTATTTCAGGCATACGAGTTCTGACTCTTTCCTTGGTTAACCCATCCCACCAATGGAGTGCATGCCTTGGAAGCTAAGGGCCACCAATGGAACTTTGCGCTCTTCCCTAACTTCATAACATTTGAAGAGTTGTTCTACCTTGACTTCCCATTCAAGATAGACTTCCACATCTTCTCTCCTATGGAAGGGAGGAAGGTCAAATTTTTTCTCCCTAAGAGGGGGTAGATGGTCATGTATGGAAGAATGAGAATGATTTCTCCTTCTAGGCCTCTCTTCATAATACAATTCCTCACTATCATTCCTTCCTCTAAAAGGAGAACCTATGACTATGTCTTTCTTTTTTCTATCCTAATCTTCTTCCTCTCCTCTCCTCTCCCTCTTATACTTATTTTTTCTTCTCTTTTCCTCTTTTTATCTCTTCCTTTCATACTCATTTTTTCTTCTCTTTTCCACTTCCTTCCTTTGCTTTCTCGCTTCTCTTGTTTTTTCTCTCTTATTTTTTCTTTTTTCTCTTTTCACCTTCTCTATTTTTTTCCTCTCTCATTATTCTCTCTTCTCTCATCTACCCTCTAAATTCCATAGTTAAGTTGTCAAGAGTGTTATCCCTAGAATTTCTTCTTTGGTTAACACTCTTGTTGGATGAAGCACAAGTGTGTGAATGTTGAGACATAGTGGGGAGAAACTAAGGATGGCGGAAAAAGTTCAAGCAAACTATCCTCTATTTTTAAGGTTTTCTCCCTAATAGGTACTTGAGTCTTTGGAACTCTTTAGCCTTACTAAGTGAATTTGGCAAATAAAAATTAAAAGGCAAGAAAAGTAAAAGTCTAAGGGACTAAAACGTGCTCCTAAAGGTATGGAAGGTGGTGTGCCACTTTCTCCTCCACACTTAATTTTTGAGAAACTACACTAATAAAATCAACTATTACAACCAAATGGAGTGATCCTTTAGCATATCAACACTCCTAAACTAAATAAATACAAATGAAAGCAAAATTTAAAAGAAAGTCTTCACTCCTTGCTCCCTCAAATGCCTCACTCTTTGCCTTGCTCCTCCTCTTGTTTGAGACCTTCTTTGACTTAAACAAGCCTTCCTTACTATGCCACCCTTTTGGATAAGTCCTAGTCCAAGTTTTTCCTACAAAGAAATGGCGCCACAAGCAAGTAATCTAAGGAAAAGCGTACAAGCAATAAAGCAACAAAAGGCACAATAAGAAATAATAGGAGACTTTTTTATGCATGCCTCCCTTGATCTTTTTCTAGAGGTTTTCTTCTTTGGTGAAATGGTTTGTGGAGAGGTAAGAAGTGAGGTGGTTTTAGGCACCACTTAAGGTAAGATAAGCCTAAGAGGAAAAGTTTGCCACAAGGGATGGAACCCTTGATAAAAACCTAAGGAATTCTCAAAGAGAGAAGGGTGGACACTAAGAGAATTTTGGCCAACTCAAGGTTTTTCCATTCAATAAAGTGTAAAAAATACAAGAGTGTGAAGGAGCACCTTTTTATTGAGGGAGCTAACCTCTTGGACAAGTCATGAAGGAAATGAAGGGCTAGGATTAAAAGGAGTCATCCAAGGGAGGAGGATTGAAGCCCAAAGTCCAATCAATACCCTCCTTTAGATGAGAATTGGTGCCCAAGCTACCTCATCCAAGGGCCAAAATTACTCCTTTATTAGTTTTGGGTTTTATTTAGCAAAAGAGGGTGTAGTTATCAAACTACCCCCTTATTTCCTAAATAAAGGCCCAAAAGCTAATCTTACCCCTTCTTATTACTAAGACACCTCCTAGAAAATTAAATGGACTAATACATGTCCAAAATAAAATCCTAGGTTCCTAAAATAAAAATTACAAGTAAATAAGTCATGGCTTGCATAACTTGATGGTTATATGGAGGTGAGATCTTCCTCCCTCTACTCTAGCCATGTCTTCTTCTATTCTCCTAGCCATGGCCCTAGTGATAGGGCCCTTGCTTGGGGAGAATGCATCATCCCCTCCCCCTTGGGAAGGATTTGACCTCAAATCTGATAGGTCCTCCTCTTCTTCATCAGTACCTACAAAAGGGATCAAATCACAAACATTAAAGGTAGTACTGACACCATAGTCCTCAGGGAGATCTAATATGCATGCATTGTTGTTCACTCTCTTGAGGACTTGAAAGGGACCATCTCCTCGGGGGCTAAGCTTGGACTTCCTTTGAGTAGGGAAGCGATCCTTCCTCAAATGAAGCCATACCCAATCCCCTTCATTGAAGATAATTTCTTTCCTGCCCCTATTGGCTTTACTGGCATACTCCTTTGAATGATGTTCAATGTTGGCCTTTACCCTTTTATGTAATTTTTTAACCAAATCCTCTCTTACCATTCCTTATTTGTGAACAGAAGAAGGGAAGGGTAAGGGCAAGATATCAAGAGGAGTAAGGGGGTTGAAGCCATAAACAACTTCAAAGGGAGAATGCTTAGTAGTCCTTTGAACCACCCGGTTGTATGCAAACTCAATATGGGGTAGGTATTCATCCCAAGACTTGTGAATTTCTCGAAGAAGTGTCCTAAGCATAGTAGATAAAGATTTATTTACTACCTCAGTCTGCCCATCAGTTTGGGGGTGACATGTGGTAGAAAATAAGAGTTTAGTTCCTAGCCTTGCCCACAATGTTTTCCAAAAGTGGCTAAGGAACTTCACATCTCTATCAGAGACTATGAATTGGGGAATTCCATGTAAACGGACAACTTCTTTAAAGAAAAGTCTCGCAATGTTGCTCGCATCATCTATCTTGTGGCATGGTATAAAGTGAGCCATTTTTGAAAATCTATCTACCACTACAAAGATAGAGTCTGCACCTCGTTGGGTTCGAGGCAAGCCAAGGATGAAATCCATACTAATATCCAGCCAAGGTGCAGAAGGAGCAGGTAAGGGTATGTACAATCCATGAGCCATTGTCTTAGACTTAGCTTGCAAGCAAGCAATGCATCTACGACAATGTCTATAGACGTCTTTCTTCATATGGGGCCAAAAGAATTTTTCTTGTAAAAGTAGAAGAGTTTTGTTAATTCCAAAATGCCCCATGAGCCCACCCTCATGGCTCTCTTTTGTCAACAGATTTCTCATAGGTCCTTGGGGTACACAAAGTCTGCTACCTTTGAAAAGGTACCCCTCACTCACAAAGAACCCATTTTGGGTTTTACATGCAAATGTAGAGGTAGCATAAATGGATCCAAAATCCTTATCAGAAAGATACATTTCTCTAATATTATCAAATCCAAGAATCTTTGTACTTAAGGTGGTGTAAAGGGTATGTCTATGAGACAAAGCATCAGCTACCACATTATGTTTTCCTTTCTTGTATTTGATGATATAAGGGAAAGTCTCAAGAAATTCTACCCATTTAGCATGACTTTTATTAAGCTTGCCTTGACCCTTCAAATACTTAAGTGACTTATGGTCACTATGAATGATGAACTCCTTGGGTACAAGATAATGTTCCCAAGTTTGAAGGGCCCTTATCAAAGAGTAAAACTCTTTATCATAGGTGGGGTAGTTTAAGGCGGCTCCATTTAGTTTTTCACTAAAATAAGCCACGGGATGACCACCTTGTAACAACACAGCTCCCACATCCACTCCTGATGCATCACACTTTAGCTCAAAAGTTTTAGAAAAGTCAAGAAGAGCTAAAACTGGTGCATAGGTTAGTTTCTCTTTGATAAGTTCAAAGGCTTTTAGTTGTTTTTCACCCCAAAGGAAAGGAGTATCCTTATTCACCAAATCATTGATTGGTGAGAAAAGTGTGGAGAAGTTAGGCACAAAGCGCCTGTAAAAGCTCGCGAGACCATGAAAACTCTTGATCTCAGTCACACTTTTTGGGGTGGGCCATTCTTGGATGGCTTTGATTTTGTCGGGGTCTACTTGAACCCCATTTTTATTAACTATAAAACCTAAGAACACCACACTCTCCACACAAAAATTACATTTTTCAAGATTTCCATAGAGTTGGTGTGACCTAAGAATGCAAAAGACGCGCCTAAGATGGCCTACATGTTCACCTAGGCTCTTGCTATACACTAAGATGTCATCAAAATAAACAACACAAAATTTTCCTAAGCAATCCCTAAGGACATGATTCATGAGCCTCATGAAGGTGCTTGGGGCATTGGTAATTACCAGCCACTCATAAAGCCCAAACTTGGTCTTAAAAGCGGTTTTCCACTCATCACCTTCCTTGATGCGGATTTGGTGATAACCACTCTTAAGATCAATTTTTGAAAATAATTGAGCCCCATGCAATTCATCAAGCATGTCATCAAGCCTAGGGATAGGGTGCCTATATTTGATGGTGATGTTATTGATTGCTCGACAATCAATGCACATCCTCCATTGGCCATTCTTCTTGGGCACCAACAAGACTGGCATAGCACAAGGACTTAGGCTCTCTTAAACCCAACCTTTCTCCAATAGTTCTTGGACTTGAGACTCAATCTCCTTAGTCTCCATGGGATTAGTCCTATAAGCAGGCCTATTAGGCAGGCTAGCCCCAGGTACCAAGTCTATTTGGTGTACCCCTAATTGGAGGAAGTCCTATGGGAACTTCATTAAGGAATATATCACCAAACTCCTTTAAAAGCTCTTGAACCTCTTGAGGTGGTTTCTCATGTACAAGTTCTATGGCAGTGCTAGAACTAGAAGGGAAAGAAGCGGAGGGGGAAGAAATGGGGGATGCCTCTTTACAAAGGAGGAGATAGAAAGGTCTATTAGTTAAGGGGGCTTCCTTTAAATCCAATTTTGTCGCAAATAAACTCCCTTTACTAATGACTTTCTTGGAAGGGGCACCAACTTCCAACTGAACCTCCTTACCCCTTTCAAGCTTTAGGGGTAAAACTTTGCCTTTTTTTTCCTCCTCATCTCTCTTATGTTTCATGATGAGTTGGTCCTCTGCAACTTGTAAAGGTGTTAGAGGACACAACTTAATGCGCTTATCCTTATGAGTGAGGATGATGTTATTGGAATGACCATAGTGTATGACTTTCTTATCAAATTGCCATGGTCTTCCTAGCAAGATATGGCCAGCTTCCATTGGGACTATGTCACATAGGATCTCATCTTTATAAGACCCAATGGAAATTGGAACCTTGACTTGCTCATTGACCTCCATTTCCCCTTGCTCATTGAGCCATTGAAGCTTGTAAGGCTTAGAGTAGGGAAGTGGGGTCAAGGCTAGCTTTTCCACCAACCTTGAGCTACAGCAATTGCAGCATGACCCACTATCTATAATGAGAGAACATATTTTGTCATTCACCTTACAGCAAGTGTGGAATATGTTCTCCCTTTGAGATAAGGAAACTTTCAAAGGTTGGCTTCCAAGAAGCCTTCTTATGATCAAGAGGTCTCCCTCACATGCATAAGCGGTTTCATCACAATCAGATTGGTATGCATGAACCCCTTCTCCTTCGCTCTTACTAGAGGAGTGTGAGCTAGACTCACTACTATAAACATGTTGGGTCCTCATATGATGTTTCTCTTAGTAGGGCATTGAGAGGCAATGTGGCCTCTCCCAAGACATTTAAAGCATTTGATACTACTAACTTTCTCATGAGAGTTAGTAGTAGGGGTTTTTCTCTCTACATGTGATGTTTTATGCTCTTTGAAGTGCTTGGAATGTTCCTCTTTGGGGTAACTCTTGAAAGAGTTCCCCTTAGGTTGGTCCCTCTTTACATAAGGTGGGTTATCCTTTTTAAAACTTTTCCTTCTAAGTTGATTTTCCACCTTGATGCAAAGTTGAACTAACTCATCAAGGGAATTGTATGAGAATAGCTCCACCTTATCACGAATTTCGGGGCTCAACCCACACAAAAACCTTGCCATAGTGGCCTTGGGTTCCTCAATGATACCCGCCCTCAAGATAAGAAGTTCCATCTTTTGTCTATACTCTTCTATACTAAGGTTGGTTTGCCTTAGCCTTTGGAGTCTATCCAAAAGATCTCTTTCATACCAAGAGGGAATATGCCTTCTTCTTAGAGCACTTCTAAGATAATTCCAATATCTTATGAAAGGCATACTGGTGCGGATTCTCTCATTGGTTAACCCAACCCACCAATGCATGGCATGCCCTTGGAAGCTAAGGGTTGCCATTGGAACCTTTGTTTCTTCTCTTACCTCATGGCAAGTGAAGAGTTGTTCTACCTTGATTTCCCAATCAAGGTAGGCTTCCACATCTTCCCTCCCATGAAATGGGGGGAGATCAATTTTGGGCTCCCTTGTAGGGGCCCCATTATTATGCATGGATGAATGGGAGTTTCTCCTAGGATGATTGTAGTATTCTTCCTCACTTTCACTCCTATGGGTATGTCTAGATGGGGAACCTAAGACTATCCCTTTCATTTTGTAATTCTCACCATTCCCATGCTTTCTTTTTTCTTCTTCTTTCTCTTTGCTTCTTTCTCTTTCTTTTCTTGCTCTCCTTTCTCTTATTCTTCTCTCTTCCTTCTCTCTTTTTTCTCTCTTTTCTTCCTCTCTTTCTTTTATTTTTCTTTTCTCCTTGGACTCTTTTTCTCTCCATTTTTCTTCTCTTCTCTCTTGTTCTTTTGCCATCCACTCCCTAAATTCCATGTTTAAGTTTTCTAGAGTGTAATCTTTAGAAATATTTCTTTGGTTTACACTCTTGTTTGATGAATAACTATGAGTACTAGAGTGGGTGTGTGATGTCATTGTGCTTGAATTTCTAAGAGGAAAAAGGTGGCTAAAAACCTTTCACAAACAAAAACTCCTCTCTTTTTGTGTTTTCTTGCCTAAAATGGCTTGATGAGTCTTTGGAACTCTTTAGCCTTCTAAGCGCTTTGAATAAGAAAAATAAAGCAAGAATTTTAAAGCAAAAATTCAAAAGAGAAGGGATCTAAAGCGAGCTCCTAAGGTGTTGAAGGAAGTGTACCACTTCTTCCTTCTTCACCTAATTTTTGAGAAACTAAAAAATTGATTAAATTTTATTAAAACCAAAGGGAGGGCCTTAAGGGCACTCAAACTCCCAACTACAAAATTAATACACCCAAATTAAAGAAAAAGTAAAGTCTTCAAAAAATGATTCTCCAAATGCTCCCTCAAATCAAAGTCCTCATGGCTAGGTGTATTTTCTTTTGAGGTGATCCCTTAGGCTCTTAGTCCAACCTTCCAAAATATGCTACCCTTGTGGTAAGCTCCTTTTTCAAGCTTTCTCCCAAAAGTGACACTAACACACAAACCAAAGAAACCAAAAGTAGCAAGGGGAGGTGCGAATAGAAACTCAAAAAGCAATAAAAGATAACATTATCAAAAGGAAACTTAACCAAATGGTAAGAGTATATAAGACAAACTAGAAAGATGATTTAAAAGACAAGCAACAACTAAAAGGTAAACAAAAGAAAGAGAGCACACAATGGAATACCTAAGAATGGCACTAGATTAAAGAGTAGAAGAACACAAATATCAAGTTCTAGTGTACCAAAAGTAATAAAATTTCTTTTAAGGTTCCAAGTTCAAAGTTGAAGCACTTGCTAATTTTAGGTTAGGTACATCAAATGAATTTTTTTTCAAACTTTCTTTTCTTTTGTTTGTTCTCTTTTTTTTTTTTTTTTGAATCCTTCGTTGTTTTTTTTTTTTTGTATTTTATTTTAGACTTTGTTTTCTTGTTTTTTTTTTAATATTTACTAGATGCACCTAAATTGATTGTGAATTTAGTGCTTGATAACAAAGAGTTATGCGCTTGGAACAATAAAGAAAATTAAAAGCAACAATTTAGGTACTACTAGAAATGACTTCAAAATGCAAAGTAGCTATAGATGTGTTAATGGTTTAGTAGTTTGGTGTGCCACTGGACTCAAGCTTTGTTAAGTTTTTAGTAATTTGTTGAACACAAATACCAAACTTATAGCTTAAGTGAAAGCACCCACAAACAAGAACTACCTTTACCACACAAATGAGCTACTAATTATACGTATAAAGAAAATAAAGACAAAGGAAATTGAGCAACTAATTTTGAATTTTTTTTTAAGAATATGCTTGAAACTAAAAGCACATGAACTTCTAAAGAGACTTAGACATGAGGTATGACCCTCTATGTTGCTCAATTTAAGAAGTTTCAAATTTTTTTTTTGTAAAAACAAAAGAGGCTAAACTTAAAAGGAATTAATATACAAAATGGGAAACTATAAACATGACTTATAGACAACTACACAAGAGTATAAAAGTGAAAAATAAAAGCTAAAAATAAGGCAAAAACAAGGCAACTAGGTGCAAGGAAACACAAGAATTTGGTCTAAATTTCTTGACCACAAGGTTGTGGAAGTCACCACAACAGCATGGATTTTTAGCAAGAAATTCTCAAAACCAAAATTCAAGCAAGAAAGCACCCAACTCAAAGCTTAAGCGGAAATTAATGAATATGGGAGAGACGTAGATGCAAAGAAAAGAACAATATAAATTGCATCAAGCAAAAAAATAAATGGCGCAAATAAATTATAAATCAAAATAATAAACTCAAGACATAAATGGAAATGATAAACAACAATGGAAAGCTAGAAAAAATTGCGAAAATTAAAGATAAAATAAAATAGGAAAACGGAAAGAAAAAATAAATGAGATAGGAAGAAAGTTTAGACCTCTAGAACCAATGCTCTAGATACCAAATGATGCATGTCTCCCTTGATCTTTTTGTAGAGGTTTTCTTCTTTGGTGAAATGGTTTGTGGAGAGGTAAGAAGTAAGGTGGTTTTAGGCACCACTTAAGGTAAGATAAGCCTAAGAGGGAAAGTTTGCCACAAGGGATGGAACCCTTGATAAAAACCTAAGGAATTCTCAAAGAGAGAAGGGTGGACACTAAGAGAATTTTTGCCAACTCAAGGTTTTTCCATTCAATAAAGTGTAAAAAATACAAGAGTGTGAAGGAGCACCTTTTTATTGAGGGAGCTAACCTCTTGGACAAGTCATGAAGGAAATGAAGGGCTAGGATTAAAAGGAGTCATCCAAGGGAGGAGGATTGAAGCCCAAAGTCCAATCAATACCCTCCTTTAGATGAGAATTGGTGCCCAAGCTACCTCATCCAAGGGCCAAGATTACTCCTTTATTAGTTTTGGGTTTTATTTAGCAAAAGAGGGTGTAGTTATCAAACTACCCCCTTATTTCCTAAATAAAGGCCCAAAAGCTAATCTTACCCCTTCTTATTACTAAGACACCTCCTAGAAAATTAAATGGACTAATACATGTCCAAAATAAAATCCTAGGTTCCTAAAATAAAAATTACAAGTAAATAAGTCATGGCTTTCATAACTTGATGGTCATATGGAGGTGAGATCTTCCTCCCTCTACTCTAGCCATGTCTTCTTCTATTCTCCTAGCCATGACCCTAGTGATAGGGCCCTTGCTTGGGGAGAATGCATCACTTTTCCAAGTGGAATGATGAATTTGAGACAAGACTAGAGAGACTATGAAACATCACAAACTAAAATTAAAGATAAGAAAAAGGTAGGTACACAATAGAAATCCTAGAAGAGTTCTAAAATAGAATAAGGACTAAAATGTAAAATGACTCAAAATGTTTTTTCAAAAATTGTACAGAATTCCTAAGCTATGGCTGGATGGTATAGAAAGCTTGTCAAGGAAAATTAGACAATCTTTGAACTCTTTCTTGCAATTTTCTTAGATTTTCTATTAGGTACACCTAATTCCATTTTTTACTTTTTACTTTTTTAGTACTTTTTCACTTTTGTTTTAGGTTTTTTTTTAACTTTGTTTTGATGCTTTTTTTTTAAACTAGATGTACCTAATTACTTGTTTTAGATTTCAAATTTTGTGAAATAGAAAGAGGTCCTAATGCTTAACCAAACTCACAAGCTAAGGCATAATTAATGAAAACACAAATAAAGCATCTTAAGTGTACTAGGTTTGAAAGTGATTTAGGTATGCATATGATTAGTGGTTATTTTAGTGTTTGAGCTTACTTTGTTTGCACAAAACTAAATCAAAAGCTCACACCCACAATTCCTTCAACCAAAGACAAATTCACTTTCCAAAAGCTAATACATCATAAGCTACTAAAATTCAAAGGTTAACTGAAAATTGCAAGATGAAATTGAGCTATAATTATTTGATAAATTTTTTTTAAGAGGACATGCTTGATCTAGAAAGCATGGAAGAACTTCTTAAGAGAACTTACTCAAGAGGAAGAAAAAATCCTTTAGATACTGAATTTCAAGAAGAAACTTGATGCAATCCCACCTAGCATGCATCATGGCTAGGAGGATTCAAGGAAGGCATGACATGGATTAAAGCTCATTGAAGATTGGAAGTCATAGTATTCATTTTTAGCTTGTAAATATTTTATTTTAATTAGCTAAATAGGAGCATATTTTTAATTCCTTTAAGGCCATGTATATTCGACCATATTCTTTTTAGTTTAGAAGATATAGGTGTCTTTAGTTAAAAAAGGATGAGTAAGCATAGAATGGGTGCATAAGTCAAGACATGATTTTGAGCTAGCTAATTAAATTTAGGAGATGCTAATTGCACCCATGGGGGTGAACTTAGGTGCCTCACTTAATTCCCATATTGCCTAGAAAAGTGTGTCCAAGCTCTTCCTTGGGACTATATATACTCATTCCCCCTCATTGTAAATTTCACCTTTGACGTTGAATGAAAATAGTCTCTTTGTGACCACATTCTTAGTAAAAGGTCTTGAGGATCTTCTCTCTTGAGGAACCTCTTCCTAGTTGGTTTTTATCAAGGGTTCCTTCCCTTGTGGCAAACCTAAACACTTTGGCTTATCTCTCTTTGAGAGTGTCGCCCCACCTCCATTTTCTTTCCCATCTATCATCCATTTCATGGTACTTGGAACCTCAAGGAGAATATCAAGGGGAGTGCAAAGGTTTTTTTCATCATTTGGTATCAGAGCCAACTCCATGAGGTTCTTTTCTAGTCTTAATTTTCTTTAATTTTTTCCAACTTTTCTTCTTAGTGTTCTTGCTATTTTCTTTGTTTTTTCCAGCCTTTAATTCTTGTCATTTAATTTCTTTTATGTCTTGTTAGTTTATGTTTTAGTAGTTTTCATTTTATGCAATTTATTTCCTAGTCTTTATTGCTTTCTAGATTCAATTTATCTTGTTATTTTCCATTGAATCTTTATATGTTTCCTATAGGATTGTTTCTTTAATTTTCTATCCAACCTTTTATTCTTTTTTGTTCATTTGCAATCCTAAGAAGGTCATTGTAATGACTTCACAAAATTTGTAAAGGAAGCCACACATTGTGGTCTTGATCTTTGGATGCACGTTGTTCTTCTTATTTGAGTTTTTAATTCTATTTTCCGGCACCTATTTTTCTGGTTTTCCAGCCCCTTGTTCTCTGTTTTGGGCATATATTTCTGGTTATTTTGAGTCATGTAATTTCATTTTTTAATCTTCCAAGTTGTGTCTTAGTTGGTCATGTTGTAACCCTTTTATTGTCTCTTAATTCTACATAGTTTTGCCTTTTTACTTTTACCATAAAAAATGTGTTTCTCTCTTGAAATTGAGCATATGCTCTTGTGTCTATTCCTAGAGTCCCACATGCTTTAGATCATATCATGTTTCAAAAATTTTTCAAAAAAAAATAAATTGCTCAATTCTTTCTTAGAGTCCATTTCTTCATTTTGTGTGAGTAGCTTATTTTTGTGCTAGTTTATTGTGGTGATTTTCTTTGTGCTGACTGGTTGAGCATTTTGGGGCACATATTTGGGCTGAAAACTTTAGAAATCAAGCTTACCTAAACCCAAAAAAACTCTCACTTGCTGTCATGTTATAATCACCTAAAATTACTAGCTCATTTTAAGTTGCTTTGTGTTCTTTAGTTTGCACTTTTACATCAAATTTTTGTGGCTAATTTATTATTCTTGTTCAAACATTTATAATTCTTAAACTCCTTACTATATTTGCTACAAAATGTGCTAAGGGGTGTAGCAAAATTGTTTCAAAAAAAAAAGAAGAAGAAAAGAAATCAAAAGAGTAAAATAAGTCAAAAAAAGAGTTAGTAAAAAGTGCTAAAAACAAGTGAAAAGAGAACAAATTATATTTAGTACACCTCAATTTGTTTTGATTTGATTAGAAGGAGTGTGCAAACTTTGTTACATCTACCTTGAATTTGCTTTTTCGGTCAACACAAAGTGAATGTGCAAATCTTAGAAAAATTTTTAAGTGTCTTGTATTGGTGGCAACTTTTTGTTTGTTATAACATAAGTGAAGAAAGAAAAGTTCTGCTGGCAACCCTTAGCTTCCAAGGGCATGCCATGTATTGATGGACCACCTTGGTCAATGAGAGGCATTGCCTTCGTGACCCTCCTGTGGATTATTGGAATGATCTCAAGGGGGTTATGAGGTGGAGACACGTCCCTTCTTATTATGAAAGAGAGCTCTTGGATAAACTCCAAAGATTAAAACAGTACAACTCAGGAGTACAGATAAACCATGGAGCTTTTCATGATGAGAGCAGGCGTCACCGAAGAACCAAGGGCCACCGAAGCTAGATTTTTAAGTGGTTTGAGCTTTGACATACGAGACAAAGTTGAGCTCTTACCATATAATAATCTAGATGACCTAGTCCAACTTTGCATAACAGTGGAAAATCAATTAAAAAGAAAAGGTAGAGCAAAAAGAGAATTTCCATCCTACAATTATGCAAAGAGGGACCTAGGCAAGGGAAGCTCTCCCAAAGAGGAACCATCCAAGCATGTGCATAAAGAACAAAAACCCATGCATCATAGAGACAACCCCCTACTAGTTCTAGCAATAGGACTAGTAGTATTAAATGCTTTAAATTCTTGGGAGAGGCCACATTGCCTCTTAGTGCCCCATTAAGAAAACCATGATCATGAGGGGCCAAGAGATTTTTAGCGAGAGTAGCTCATCTTCCTCCTCTAGTGAGAGTGAGGAAGAAGGAGGGTCATGAGCATGACATTGTTGAAAACCCTTGTGATGGAGGCCTCTTAATGGTTAGACGCCTTCTTGGAAGCCAACCCCGTGAGCTTAACCACTCCCAAAGAGAGAACATTTTTCATACACGTTGTAAATTTTTAGACAAAACCTGTTCTCTCATTGTGGATAGTGGATCCTGCTGCAATTGTTGTAGCTCAAGGTTGGTAGAGAAGCTAGCCTTACAACCAATTCCTCATCCTAGACCTTACAAGTTCCAATGGCTTAATGAGGAAGGGGAAATGGTTGCAAACCAACAAGTGAAGGTGTCATTCTCCATTGAAAAGTATCAAGATGAGATCTTATGTGATATAGTTCCAATGGAGGCTGGCCATATCTTGTTAGGGAGGCCTTGGCAGTTTAACAAACAAGTCATTCACCATGGCTACTCTAATGAGATAATCCTCACTCATAAGGGCAAAAGAATAAAGTTGACTCCTCTCACACCTTCACAAGTGGATGAGGATCAACTCATCATGAAACATAAAAGAGATGAGGGCAAAAAAAAGTTCAAAGTCAAAAACAAAAAAGCTTCCACCCCTAAAGCTTGAAAGGGGTAAAAAGGGAGAGTTGGAAGGAGATACCCCTTCCAAAGAGGTAATTAAGAAAGAAAGTCATTTTACAACAAAAATGGATATTAAAGAAGTTCTCTTGCTTGATCGACCTTTTATCTCCTTTTTTGTGTAGAGGTACCTTATGGCACTGCTACAAGTCATGAAATTGAGTCTCTTCTAAAAGGGGCTCAAAGTCTTGTAAAAGAATTTGATGATCTTTTCCTCAAGAGGTTCCAAGGGGATTACCACCTCTAAGGAGAATAGAACACCAAATTGACCTTGTTCCTGGCGCAAGTCCCGCGTATAGGACAAACTCCATCGAGACCAAACAGATTGAGTCTCAAGTTCAAGACTTGTTGGAGAAGGGTTGGGTTCAAAAGAGCCTTAGCCCTTGTGCGGTCCCTATTTTGTTGGTGTCCAAAAAGGATGGAAATTGCAGATGTGTATGGACTGTCGTGTCATCAACAACATCACCATTAAGTATAGACACCCAATCCCTAGGCTAGATGATATGCTCGATGAATTGCATGGAGCCAAAATATTTTCAAAAATTGATCTTAGAAGTGGTTACCATAAAATAAGAATCAAAGAAGGAAATGAATGGAAAACCGCTTTTAAGACAAAATTCGATCTTTATGAATGGTTGGTGATGCCTTTTGGGCTCACCAATGCTCCAAGCACTTTTATGCGCCTCATGAATCATGTACTTAAGGATTGCATTGGTAGGTTTGTAGTTGTTTATTTTGATGATATTTTAGTCTATATTAGGTCTTTAGAAGAACATATAGGACACCTCAGGGAAGTCTTATCTGTCCTTAGAATAAATGAACTATTTGCAAACTTAGAAAAATGCACTTTTTGTGTTCCTAGTGTAGTTTTCTTGGGCTTTGTCATTAGTTCCCAAAAAATCAAGGCCATTCAAGAGTGGCCCATCCCTACTAGTGTGACTGAGATCAAGAGCTTTCATGGTCTCGTGGGAGTTTATAGGCACTTTGTGCCTAACTTCTCCACACTAGCTTCACCACTCAATGACTTGGTGAAGAAGGAAGTTACTTTCTTATGGGGTGAAAAATAAGAAGAAGCTTTTCAACTGCTCAAGGATAAACCCACTAATGCACCCGTTCTAGCCCTCCCCGACTTTTCAAAAACTTTTGAGATAGAATGTGATGCATCGGGACTAGGTGTAGGAGCTGTGTTTTTGAAAGGTGGGCACCCCATTGCTTATTTTAGTGAAAAACTCAATGGTGCCACCTCAACTACCCCACCTATGACAAGGAGTTTTATGCTTTGATTCGTGCCCTCCAAACTTGGGAACATTACCTTATTTCTAAGGAATTTGTCATTCATAGTGACCATAAGTCACTTAAGTATTTGAAAGGGCAAGGAAAGTTGAATAAGAGGCATGCTAAATGGGTTGAATTTCTAGAAACTTTTCCTTATGTCAACAAATATAAAAAAGGAAAAACAAATGTGGTGGTCGATTCTCTTTCAAGGAGGCATTCTCTCCTTGCCACCCTTAGTGCTCAAATTTTGGGATTTGATGACATAAAGGAAATGTATCCTTCTGACCAAGACTTTGGAACCATTTATATTTCCAAAGCCAAAGATGGATTCCACCTGTGTGAGGGGTACTTATTCAAAGAGAGCAAACTTTGTGTACCCCAAGGATCTATTAGGAAATTGCTAACAAAAGAGAGCCATGAAGGTGGGCTCATGGGGCATTTTGGAATTGATAAAACCTTAATGGTTTTAAAAGAAAAATTCTTTTGGCCTCATATGAAAAAAGATGTCCAAAGACATTGCTTGCGATGCATAAGCTAAGTCCTGAGTAATGCATCATGGACTCTACACACCTTTACCCACTCCTTCTACACCTTGGGTAGATATTAGCATGGATTTTATCCTTGGGCTTCCAAGAACCCAACAAGGTGTAGACTCCATCTTTGTGGTAGTGAACCGCTTTAGTAAAATGGAACATTTCATTCCCTGCCACAGAGTGGATGATGCAAGTCACATCGTAAGGCTTTTCTTTTGTGAGGTTGTCCGCTTGTACGGAATACCCTCAACCATAGTCTCTGGTAAGGATGCTAAGTTCCTTGGCCATTTTTTGGAAAACTCTTTGGGCAAGGCTAGGAACTAAGCTCTTATTTTTCTACCACTTGTCATCCTCAAATAGATGGACAAATTGAGGTAGTAAATAGATCCCTATCCACTATGTTGAGGGCACTCTTAAAAGACAACCACAAGTCTTGGGATGAATATCTCTCCCATATTGAATTTACATATAATAGAGTGGTTCATCAAACCACTAAGCACTCCCTTTTTGAGGTTGTATATGGTTTTAATCCTCTCACCCCTTTGGACTTATTCCCACTCCCTAACACCCGAATTTTTCATAAAGAATGGGAAGTTAGGGCTGATTTTGTTAAAAAATTACACTAGAGGGTCAAAACTAATATTGAAACCCAATCTAAGGGGTATGCTTCATCTAGCAACAAGGGGAGGAAGGAAGTTATCTTTGAAAAGGGCGATTGGGTTTGGCTTCACCTAAGAAAGGATCGTTTCCCTTCTAAGAGGAAGTCCAAACTTAGCCCTCGAGGAGACAGTCCCTTCCAAATCCTTGAGAAGGTGCTGACATGGAAGAGAACGACTCTTCAGATTTGAGGACAAATCCTTCTGACGGGGGAGGAGATGATGCAATCCTACCAACCAAGGACCCTCTCACTAGGGCAATCGCTAGGAGGATTGAAGAGAACTTGGCCCAGAAAGACTCATCAAGACCCAAGCTAATGATGGAGATAGACATTTTAGGCCATAGCCATTAGTTTTCCTCTTATAAATATTAATTAGCTTTTAATTCCCTTTTAAGCCATGTATTTTGGCCATTTATGCTAGTTTCTAAAGTTTAGTGTGTAAATAGCTTAGGAAAGGAGGTGAGGGAAGTAGAGGGCCTAATAACTCAAAGGAGTGTGGATCTCTTTCCACACCCCCTTGATTAGGCCATGAAACTCCTTAGCTTAAGGCTAGGTGCTCCTTTTAGTGGGCCTAAGAGGGATTAGTGCTCCTAATCCTAATTAGGCCCAAGTCCCACATTACCTAGTTTTGAGTGTCTTGAGCCCTCTTTTGGGCTATAAATACACCTAGTCTCTCTTGTACAAATCACACTTGATTGAATGAAGTAAGACTCTTTTTGAGCAATTTATTCTTGAGTGTCATTGAGAATCCTCTCTCTTGAGGAATCTCTCCCTTAAAACTTTTATCAAGGACCTCTCCCTTGTGGCAAGCAACATAAAATTTTTGACTCATCTTTCTCTAAGAAAGTGGCGTCAACCATCTCCCATTTCTAACCTCTCCATCCTCCATTTTCTTAGAGGAAGGAACCTTGGTTGAAGAGATCAAGGGAGTGCATCAAAACTAACACACTTTTTGTAAAAATTTTAGGAGGCGAAACCTACTAGAATGTAATATGACATATAAAGACTGAACAAAACTCTATTAACAAAATATTGAGTATAAAATTAAAAATAAAATGCCCAAAATAGAGATAAAAAAGAGTAAGCACACACAAAAAAAGGAAATGCAAAAGATGAATCCAAAGCTCCTAACCACAACGCTGTGGAAAATACCACAGAGGTGTGGAATTAGGTATGGTGCTTCTTAGGAAGTTCATCAAGCATTGATTCAAGATGAAAAAAAAATGAAATTGGCGGAAGATAAAATGAACCTAAGATCATCACATAATATGATTAAAGAAGGAACTACAAATTGAATAAAAAATTTAAAATAACAACACCTAGAAATTTAGAAAATGAAAACTACAAGACACAACATATCAAGACATGCTAGTAGAAATTGTAGACAACACGTATAAGCTAAAACAAAAAGAGAATTGAATGGAGTAGAAGAAGATGAAAATAAAAAATTAGAAGATAAGCTAAGAAAATGAACCTCTATAAGAAGGCTCTAGATACCAAATGATGCATCTCTTGAATCCAAGTCCCATGATCACTTCAAGAGGTTCTTCTAACTTTGAAGATGGAGGATGATAAGGTAGGAAATGGTGTAGGGGAGGCGCCACTTCTGGGAAGATGAGCCTAGATTAGGAAGTTGCCACAAGGGAAGGAACCCTTGATAAAAGCATGGAAGGTTTCTGACTTTTGGAGAAGAAGTCACTCAAAGAACTTTAGCTCACAAAGAGGTTTTTATATTCATTCAAGTGAAAAAAGGATACAATGGGATGGACGTGCCTATTTATAAGAGAAAACATGAGCTTAGGCGATTAGGAGGTGGACATCCACCATTAGGAGGGATTAAAAGAGTTAATCAAGTGTTAATTGAGGTAGAGCCAATTAGCACTTGATTAATTCTAGGAAGATCCAAACATGGCCCTAGATATATGGATCTTGGTCCCTCTAAATTTGAATTTGAATTTTGGAGGGAGTCCACAAGACACCTCAAATTTGAAATTCAAAAATGAGAGTAACAAGAAAGGCCAAGTTAGCGCCAGATGGAGGAAAGAGAAGAAAGTGGCACCACTTGGGGGGAACCATGGGGACTCACATATCTCACATGCTTCATGTGTGAGTTAGAGGGGTATGGAACTAACTTAGGGGGTGTGGTCAACAAAAACCACACTCCTAAACTTCTCCGAAAAGGCCTAAACTACTCAACATACTCCACAAAAAAGACTAGCTGCAATTCCTAAATTAAAATAGAAATAAAGGCCAAAATACAAGGCAAAAAAAAAAAAACTAAATACACCTCCAAGTCCCAAATTAAAACGCAAATTACAAGGACTAAAAAAAAGAAGACTATGGCCTATATTCTTGATATCCATGAGAAAGTGAGGTCTTCTTCCCTTCTCTCTTGCCATATCCTCTTCCATCCTCCTAATTGTAGCCCTTGTAATAGGACCTTTGCTAGGGAGGAATGCGTTAATCACCTTGAGAGGTTGAACCCCCTCACTGTAAAGTCTATCTTGTAGAGCATAGATGATTTTCAGCACTGCTACTGACCGATAAAACAACTCTCCAACTCTAAGACTACCTCCATCTCCATAGTAAAAAATAACCCATTCCAATTGACAACTGGATTCGGTCGATCTAGATTACATTTAGTCCTCCATACCTTTTTTCAGCTTCACAGATCATGGCTCTGCCTTCACTTGGATTGTAACATGACGATCATATTCCTTTTCTTGTCCATTGTGAATCACAGGCTCCACCCAGTGAATCCTTCCACCACCTTTTTGGAACCTCCTAACATTAACTTGGAGCTTAAAAGTTCCAATCCATATGGTATTCAAATGTTTCTCCAAACTCACCACATCCTTTACTTGCCCAAAAGTAACGAAACCAAAATGCTGACCAAACTGATTTCTCCTCCTCGGAATCACAATCTCCCAAACATGCCCCCATTCAGCAAATATGTTCCACATGGTATCTTCCTTGAAACTCTTTGGAAAATTGGTAAAAAAGAAAGATGGTTGTTCTACTTATGTTGTATTGCCGATGTCACTGGCCAATTTTCTTCCTTTTATGCTCCTTGAATCCCTCTTAACCCTACTTCTCTCCATTCACAACATTCTAATTACATAAACTCAACATGTGTTGTCAACTAAATTACACCTATGGAATAATTTTCCTTAGTAACATAGATTGATAGATGGAGTTGAGGAGACTCCATCAGATCAGGTTGTATATTTGGAGAACATAAAAAACTTCAAAATCAATTGACTCTACACATTAATGTACATATTCTATATCTTGTTTTAAAAATGTGTAAAAGTAAACAAACTCATGCAAATGGTGAAATTTAATCATTTATTTTAAAAAAATGAAAATGAGTTAAGTGGACTTTCAACTAATAAATAAAAAATCTAGTAATTTAAATAAAAAAAATTTAACACATCTTTTCTAATAGATATCCAATGTAGGTAAAACATAGTTAGACTTACACCTAACGAATTAAAAATACAAAACCTATATCAAAGAAAATTTCAAAAGCTACAAAAAAATTATATAATTTTAAATTAGTAAAAGTTTAAATAATTTAAATTTAAAACATAACTATCATTACTATAAAAAATTAACTATCATAGTTGCCTAGTTTTAGCTTTATAAAAACATATGTTTTAACAATTATTTAATTAGAAATTAAAATAATTAATTGAAGAGTTTTATCTTTAAAATTGGACCAAGAAAAACAAACTTAATTGATCAAAGTTGAAACAACTATAGATAACGCAAAATTGACAATTCAATTAATCGAAAAAACCAGAAAAAATCAATTGAATATAGTGTGCAAGTTTGTGTGTCTGAGAATGTCTTTTTGTGTATTGTTTGTAGAGTTATGTGTGTGGTGTTTGTGTATTCGGGTGTGTATGTGTGTATCTGTGTGGGGGTATATGATGTATATATGTGTGACTATGTGTATGTTTTGTATAAAAAAAATAATAATTACTGAAAAAATTTTACCTATGGTACAAAAGTCATAGGTAAACTTAATTTACCCAATGGATATTTGTAGGTAGTGTATCCATAAAAATGTGTATTAACCGACGAATATTTTGTAGGTAGTGTATCTGTAAAAAATGTAAATTTACCGAAAAAATTTACCAACAAATATTTCATAGGAAATATATATGTGGGTAACATTTAGAAGCCTGTAGGTAATTTGAAGGGTAAAAAAATATAAATTTTACAAGTGGATTTGTTGTAGCTAATTAATTTATGGTATCATTTATTAATGTATAATATATATATATATATATATATATATATATATATATATGTGGTAGCATTTATTAATATGCATACTATTTTAATTATTATATTAACTAATTTTATATTTTAATATTTTAAAATTTATTAATATATATATATATATGTATTTCACCAAAGTTTTTCTTACTATTGTAATAATTTACATTAACTAATATGCATAGAATATTACAACAACTCTATTTTATTTACAATAATTTAACAAATTACTTTTATCTCTTTCAGATGAATTTTACAACTTATACTAAGATCTTGTTTAGGTAATTTTTTCTAGATCACTTTTATGGGAAAAAGAATAAAAAGAAAAAAAGTCAAATGTGGTCTTGAAAAATGTCAAAATTAAAAAAAGGAGAATTATATCTTTTCAGATGAATAGACTTTTTACAAGATAATTTTTAAACGATGTGAGATATAACTTCTACATATATTAGGTAAAATAAGCTTGGAAAAATGATTTATAAATTAGGAAGAATATTTCCTCTGTGGTTAATTTATATGTTGGTTAAATGTGGTTTATTACTTTGTTTGGTCACCTATTAATATATTTGGAAGATACAAATGAAACCACATAATGATGTTCATGTGGGTTGTACTTTACCCAACTTGCCAAGTAGAAACAAGAATAAAGTGGTATCACCATAAAAAGTTACCCAAATGCTCAAAATGTTTCTAAATAATTATTGCATGCCCAAAAAGACATCAATGTGCTCCTACTTTTACTCAATGAGATATATTGTCTAGTTCCTTAAGGCCATAGAAGCAAACTCCTCTTACTCTATCCATAAAGCCTATTGCTACTCATTTAGAACATGTAGCACAACCATCCAATACTCCTTTTACTCTTGCTTTTATCATGATCCTTACACTGGGAGGTAGTTTTGTTAGAAGTAATGGTAATGATATGCATTATGATGTGGTTCTTGATATCGTGCCTAGTGGCTTTTATAGAGTGGCTTCTTTACCCATCACAACTTTCATTAAGTCTCAATTCAATGTTGGTATACTTCTTGGAAAGAAATTCCACCAAACAAAGTTAACAAAATGTTTGACAAGTTTAAGGAAATCATTATGATAAATAAAATTTATTAGTAAATAATTTTAAGATAATATTAATCATGATTTGTTAACTTTCCGACATATGTTATCTAGGCACCTAAACATGAATATGAAATCAAGAAGAATTTCAATATCAAAGGCTCCAAGAATTTATGTAAAATGCTTTTGGAGGTTAGAAACAAGATGAATCACCCTTCGTGGATAGGTGATGTATGGGAAAATGTTGTCAAATATTGGAATAGTGTTGATTATCAAAAGATTATCATCCAATTAAGCCAAGAAAATAGATCAATTGGACAAGGTGGTGCTAATACACAGAAGAGGATCCATCTATGCATATGAAATGTTCATATAGATTGTAACATCCTTTTTTTTTAAAAAAAATATACTAATGAAAATATTTAATTTATAGTAATACGATTAAATTAATTTATTATTTGTGTTTATTAGAATAAATTGACAATTAATTTTATAAAATAAATGTAGATGTAATATAAGATAGTCTAAAGTTTGAGTTTAGGTCTAGAATTAGAATGTTTAATCCAATGGTTAACCTACAATAATTTAGAGGGGTTAGGAAATTGTGCTTTAGTTTCAAGTTTATGACTCCGAAGGTTGGAGAAAAAGCTGCAAAGGGAACATTATCAAGGGAGTTTAAGAGGTAGCATTCGGAGACTTGAGGTGATGTCCTTTGCATCCATGATCATCTTTCAAGGTAAGTGGGAAATTATATCTCATATGGCATGTCTAGGGGGGAAATGACAGTGAAGTGATCCCTAAGCTTCTATAGGTTTTATGGATAAATTAGAATTCATGTATATTTCATGCTCATCAATAGTTAATGGATGTTTCACTTCATAGAATTCATGCGAGGTCAGTGTTGATATATTGTTGGATTGTTGATTGTATTGATATATTGTTAGATTGTTAGGGATCATGAATTATCCGGTAAAATATAATAGATATAATTATTATGTTGACATTGTGGTTTTCATTTTTATACACTACAAATTAGTGTCACTGAACACAAAAATAATGGATGTCAATATTAATCTATTGGACTATTGATATATTAATTGTTGATATTTTTTATAAGCCTATATTATTGGCTTATTGATTGTGTTGATATATGGTTAGATCATTAGTGCTGCATGCCTCCCTTGATATTTTTCTAGAGATTTTCTTCTTTAGTAAAATGGTTTGTGGAGAGGTAAGAAGTGAGGTGGTTTTAGGTGCCACTTAAGGTAAGATAAGCCTAAAAGGGAAAGTTTGCCACAAGGGATGGAACCCTTGATAAAAACCTAAGGAATTCTCAAAGAGAGAAGGGTGGACACTAAAAGAATTTTGGCCAACTCAAGGTTTTTCCATTTAATAAAGTGTAAAAAATACAAGAGTGTGAAGGAGCACCTTTTTATAGAGGGAGCTAACCTCTTGGACAAGTCAAGAAGGAAAGGAAGGGCTAGGATTAAAAGGAGTCATCCAACGGAGGAGGATTGAAGCCCATAGTCCAATCAATCCCTCCTTTAAATGAGAATTGGTGCCCAAGCTACCTCATCCAAGGGCCAAGATTACTCCTTTATTAGCTTTGGATTTTATTTAGGAAAAGAGGGTGTAGTTATCAAACTACCCCCTTATTTCCTAAATAAAGGCCCAAAAGCTAATCTTACCCCTTCTTATTACTAAGAGACCTCCTAGAAAATTAAATGGACTAATACATGTCCAAAATAAAATCCTAGGTTCCTAAAAGAAAAAATTACAAGTAAATAAGTCATGGTTTGCATAACTTGATTGTCATATGGAGGTGAGATCTTCCTCCCTCTACTCTAGCCAAAGTTGAAAATTTTATGTATATTTTTTTAACATTATAATTTTATATATGAATTATTTTAGATTAATTTTTATTAATTTATGTTTTATTTTTATTTTTTGATTGTTACATCTTTATTTTTAAAAAGATTGTTACCGAATATTATGTAAAAAAGGGATCTTTTAAAACAATTTTTGAAAAAAAAAAATTTAAAACAAATACCGCTTATTTAAAAAAAATGATGTAGGAAAAAAATCCTATTTAAAATGTTTTTCGCAAAAATGTTTTAAAAAAATAGTTTTTTTACAACATTTATTGTTAAAAATTGACGTAAGAAGAAGTATATTTTAAAACATTTTTTGTAAAAAAGTTTTAAAGAATATTGTTTTACCACGCTTGATAAAACGTTGTAAAATGTCTCACTTTTTACAATAGCAGTTTTTACAACACTTTCAAAAATATTGTAAAAAGTCTTAAATAAATGTTGTAAAAAAGCTATTTTCTAGTAGTGAAATATGTATATAATCTAGTAATTTAGAATAAAAATGTTTAACACAATTTCACTAATAGGATATCCAATGTAAGTAAAACAACTAAATTTTCAGTTAATGAATTAAACATACAAAAACTATATGAATGAAAATTTAAAAAGCTAAAAAAAACATGAAATTTTTTAAATTAGTGAAAGTTTTAAATAATTTAAAGAGTTTAATTGGTATGTATTGGTAGTGTAAAAGAGATTTATATTAATGTTGAATCACAATTTTTCATTTATATGACTTTCAAAATATTAATGTAAAGTCAACAACCTTACAATAAGTAAAAAGTTGTGATTAAATGATATGTAAAAACTTATACTGTCAGTGTATACTAATTAAACTCTAATTAAAATTTTTTAAAATATAACTATCATTACTATAAAAAATAGTTTAATTGGTAATCATGGTTAGTTTAACAAGTTTTACACTAACATTCAATATGGTAAATTTGTAGACTTTACCAATTAATATTTTAGAAGTCATCTAAATGAAGAGTCATGATTGAACGTCAGTGTAAAACTTCTTTATACTATTAGTGCATACTAATTAAACTAAAAAAAAACTAACTATCATAGTTTGATAATTATAACTTCAATAAAATATATGTCTCTCAATTTTGTTGCAACTTAAATGAGTAATGGAATTAGTTTTATCTTTAAAATTGTACCAAGACAAGCAGTTCCATATTTTCAAAGTTGAAAAAAATATAGATAACACATAATACAATTTAGTTAATTGCTCAAACCATAAAATCAAGCGAAAATGGTGCAAAAGTTTGTGTATTTGTTGTGAATATCATGTTTTATAATGATAATACATAATTTTAATATCTATGAGAATAATCTTTAAAAATTAGGTTATTGTAAACTATTCATATGAAATAAAAATAAACCTTCAGTGAGTCTTTCTTGTTCAAGGAGAGTGATTCTACTTTGAAAATTAAAATCAATTATGAGTTTACTGTTTAAATTATATATTAGATTATGATCTCTTTTGAAAATTTTATGACACTTAACTTTATAGTTTTTTATTTTAATAAAATAAAAATAGGTTAATACTGTATTTGTAAATGTTTAAATAAATTATTACATCTGTCATAAATATTTATAGTTAGAAAAACAAAATTAAGTATCTAATTTATTATGATAATTAATTAATTTTGTTATATTAAATACTTCAAGGTTATATTTTGAAATATTATGTGACACAATAAAATATCTATGACATTGTAATTTTCTATGAGTAATTATTCATATTGCTTGTGTCTTAGAAAGACAAAAACAATATTTCATGTACTGATATTCTATGGTTGATTGTAATCAACACCATTAGTTAATTATAATATATTATTTTTTAAAATAGTCCTTTGAAAGAGACAAATTAATTATGCATTATGTTTATCTATTTGGGATATATATATATATATATATATATATATATATATATATATATATATTATATTATATTATTTGTGATTCTCATTCATTAAAAGGTTAAAACTCATTTATGGAGTTCTTAGGTGTATAGATTGATAGATAGAGTTGAGGAGACTCCATCACTCTAGGTTGCATATTTGAAAAGTATAAATAACTTCAAAATCAATTGAGGCTACATATTAATATACATATGATGGCAAAAATAATATTTAAATTAATGGATTTACCTTCTATAACTTGTTTTAAAAATGTGTAAAAGTAAACAAACCTGTGCAAATGGATGTTAACCATTAATTTAAAAATGTCATTCAACTAACAAATAAAAGACATATATAAAATCTAGTAATTTAAATAATGAAAAAAATTAACACATCTCCTCTAGTAGGATATTGAGTGTAAGTGTTGTAAAAAAAAAAAAAAAGAAAAAAAAAAGGATATCGGGTGTAAGTATAACATAGTTAGACTTTCACCTAAGAAATTAAACATACAAAACCTATATCACTGAAAATTTCAAAAGCTACAAAAAAATATGATATAATTTTAAGTTAGTCAAAGTTTAAATAATTTAAAATTTAAAATATAACTATCGTTACTATAAAACAATTAACTACCCTAATTATATAGTCTTAGCTTTATAGAAACACATGTCTAAGAATTATTTAATTAGAAATTAAAATAATATAGATAAATGAAGTTTTATCTTTAAAATTAGACAAAGACAAACATCTCAATTGATCAAAGTTGAAACAAGATAACACAAAATTGGAAATTGAATTAATAGGGCAAAACATAAAAAATCAATTGAATATATTCTGGAAGTTTGTCTGTCTGAAAGTGTCTTTGTGGGCATGTGTGTTGTTTTTAAGGTTATGTGTGTTGTTTGTAGGGCTATGTGTGTGTGATGTCTGTGTATTTGATGTGTCTATGTGTGTGTATCAGTGTGTGGGGTGTACGATGTCTGCAAGCGTATGCCTATGTGTATGTTATCCATCAAAAAATGATAATTCCTGACAAAATTTTACCGACGGTAAAAAATTCATAGGTAAATTTAATTTACCAATAGACATTTTGTAGGTAGTGTATTCATAAAAAATGTGAATTTACCAACGCATATTTTGTAGGTAATGTATCTATATAAAAGGTGAATTTATTGACGAATTTACTGACAGATACTTCGAAGCAAATATATCTGTGGGTAACATTTATAAGTTGTAGGTAATATTAATGTTAAAAAAATATAAATTTTACAAGTGTATTTTTTGTAGGTAATTAATTTATTAGTAGAATTTATTAATTATAATATATATCTACATACTATTTATATTACTACATTATAATTTTATATTTTAATTTTCTAAAATTTATCCATTTAAATTTTATTAACGTTCTTTTACTATTTTAATAATTTACATTAATTAATATGCATTGAATACTACAACAACTCTGCTGTTATTTACTATAATTTAAAAAATCACTTTTATTTCTTTCATGTGAATTTTACAACTCATTGGTCTTTGGTTGAACAACCAAAATGAACACATTTTAAAATAATCGATCTATATCAAATTGTTCTTTTACTATCTAAATTATATTGATTAAGAACTAGGTTCATGGTTACCATTGTGTTGGGTAACGGTCATATTTTACACATCCATGCAAGCCTCTAGCAACAAAATCTAATAGGTTGACTCTGCCTCAAAAGTGAAATTATGAATTGATACCATTGGAGAAAAATCTGAACACACCTTTTTATAGGTCTAGAGATACACCGACCTATGTAGAATAGCTAACCTAGGAGTCACATGTACCATACCCGTTTATTATAAATTTAGAAATTAAAAAAATAATTTAAAAATTGGTAATTATAACGGGGGGCTAAGCCCAATGTATTATAGTAGGTTTGTTGAGGTGGACGTAGTCCAATGTAATATAGTAGGCTACATATAGTGAGTTTAACGCACTTCATTACATTGAGCTATGTCCAAGGTAATACCCACAATATATAGAGGGTTTACATAGTAGGCCGCAATAGCCCATTATATACAAACTCATAAATTACAATTTAATATTTGGCTCACCATATGTCTATTGTAAATGCAAATTATAGTGGGCTTTTGACCTATTCTAATTACAAATTTTCTTGCTGTAATAATAAATATTGAATTCTCTAGGAAGTTTGAATTATTTTTTTTCATTTTTTCCACTATTTATTAATTTCTTTACTTATTCAAAATTGGACTAACAAAGGTAAAATTTGGAAGTGACAAAAAGTTATACTATTTATATGACATTTTTCTAGAATACTTTTGTTTGTCCGTCTATATCACAACACTAGTGGAATTAATTTTTCCTTATTAAAAAAAAACACACTAGTGGAATTATGAATTTATCCTATATTATTTAAGATAGCAAAAAGTTGGAATGAGATAGAGTATAAATCAGTGTCAAACATTCAATGAGATTTTCTAATGTTACATTTATTTTTTATTTCAAAAATTCTCAAGACATTTGTCGCTATTCCCAGAAAAATAAATTTGAGTAGAATAATTAAATATTAAAGAGTATCTTATGATAAAAGCAATTAATATATAAAAATTGCTAAGCTAACTTTTATGTTGAATCAATGTTATATCCTATTAAATATTTTTCTTAATATAAATAGCAAATAGAGAAAAACAAGTGAAAATGTGTTATAAATAATGATTAAATTATCAATATATATTATGAACTTTAGAATATTGATTATAACAAAAGTTATTTAATAAAACATGGAAAGAATCATATATGTTTGGAATTGGTTATACTACATGTATACTACATTTGAAGAAAGAAATTCGATTCATGGTTATACTACCAATTCCTAACACCTTGTAGCAATGTATGGAAGATGTGATAAGATTTCAATGGAATAAGATTTATTTTTTATTTAAATTGTTACTTATAATAAAAGAAGAACAAATAATAAAAAAATAAGTATGGCAATTGTAAATTGTAAATCTATCATATTCTATCTTAGTATTTTCAATCATATAAATAATAATTTGTGTTAAAGGAAAAGATGGAAATTTTTGCAAATTCTACCTCAACTCTAATTTATATAATAATATATATCAAAGTATATTTAGGAACATCATTATATTATTATGAAATATCAACATTAAATCATGATGTTAACTTACATTCAATAACAATGGTAAAACGTGTCAAATTCTTAAAAGAATGACGACTTTCACATGTATTTGACGGAGTATCAAAATTTGAAACGATTTATTTTATTCAAGTGTATAATTGATAGTTCTTCTTATTCAAGATTATTTATCTTCATCCAACTTTCCATTCTTCTAGCTTTCACTATTATCGTTGCCACGATTTATCTTTGTTGCCATGATCCATTCTCAATAAATTGATTTGTGTTGTGCTCCATTAACAAGTACTTTCACATCACATGTTTCTGAAACCTGTTTTCTTTTTCTGTTTTGCTATTATTTTTGGCAACTTTCTATGTGCATTAGCCAAAAGTTGTAGAATTGAAAAGTTAGAACACAAAAATCTTAGTACCTTAAATTGAAAATTCTCACAAGTGGATTAATTAATCTCCAAAAGGAAAAAGTTAAAATTGGGTATACAGAAAATTGGAATTGATACTGAATTAGTAATAGTTTAAATTCAAAAGTTTAGATTCAAAGATGTAGAGGATTCGAAGAAACGTAAAAAAAAATAATCAATTTTTATTTCTTTTAACCTAAATAGTATTGGTAATATATGAAAAGAAAATTTGTAATGGTTACAATTTTTATAGGCTTTTTAATATACAAGCTAAAAATAAAAAGACCAAATTATGATAAAAAATTGATCAATAAATTAAAAAGTTAGGGACCAAGACTCTCTCCAATATCAACATGCATATCCATCCGTGCTAACCAATAGAAAAATTCTACACTGTGAATCACCTATAAAAGTAGTCTATGTTAGAATTAGTTGTAGAGCATAATAAGATTAAGAGGGACATATAAAACACACTTAAAGCATCTATAACATCAAAAAAAAAAATTCTTTTTATTATGAAACATTGTTAAATTAGAAAGTTTGTCAATATTCCAACTTGTATTGAAATTACAATAAATTTTATATATATATACTTAATTCTACTCTAGGAGTTATATGCTTTCATCTAGCAGTATCACCATTTGTAGGAAAGTGACATTAAGTAGTATATATTCTTGTATACTTAAATTATAAAGCCTGGTATACTCTAACTTTTTTAAAATTACATTTGAAACTTATTGGAGAATAGAGATGATTCGATGAGAATCAGAGAAGAACAAAGAACAATGAGAGGTTCCATAGTCAAATAAGCTTATATCGTCTGCATGACCATTTGTAATTTCAACTAGTTAGCAGCATCATCAGCATGACCATGTGTAGGAAAGTGACATCAAGGTAACTGCATATTTTGTGGCCTACAAGAAATATGAGCATATAGCAAATGTTAGAATATAAATGTGACAGGTAGCAAGATTTTACTGGAAAAATGATGATAAAGTAAGATCTTAGGGGACATACTAATTGTTTTAATTTAAACAATATTTGCTTTCCTTAGATAATTTTCTCTCAAATTGCCTTTAATTATTAATGTGGTTTTTTCTCTTATGAGTGGTGGGTACAACAATAATATTTTCATTAAGAAATGTAAATTAACTATCCACCACCACCAAACTTGATCATTTGATGCAGTCCCATGTATCAATTAATTTATTTATTTAAAATACTGTGAACAAGAGGGGAAATAGAAAATAGTTGAAAACATGTTTTTAATATATCACATATTCATATAACATGAAAATAGTTGAAAACATGTTTTTAATATATCACATATTCATATAACATTTCATTTCCTGTAGTGAATAAGAATCTAATGATGTTAAAAAAAGTAAGAGATAACAATGCATACCTTGATCTTTTCATCTATTAATTTAGGCCATCTTTACTTCTTTCCTCAAGGTCATATTTCCTTATCTATGGATTAACATTGGGGAGCCACAGTAGACTTTCTCTATAGATAGTGTAAATGAACATAATAGAGTCATCTATCTCCATTATTGTTTTCATCCTTAACCACTCTCCTTCTTATTAAATTTCTTTAATCCCTCACTAGTGCGAAATTGGGGATAAAAGTTCAAGAAAAGACATGACTTACAAACACACTTGAAACATATAGTACAAACCTCGTTGGAAAGCTCAAATAATGTGAATCATGAGGAAGTGTTCATGATCCTTCTTTGCTATTCTTTAATGGTGAACATAATCATATGTGACTTTTTGTTGCCACAAAGTTTAACAATTGTTGTTGCTAATTTCTTTCCCCTTCTATGGTGTTTGCTTGAGGTCATTTAGGGTGAAAAACTTTAAATTTTCTATACCATGACTATGGAGTCTTTCTATTTAGATGTGGAAAAAAAAAGAAAGAGAAAATGACAATAATGTTCTATATGTGTTACCCTTCTATTTATCTATATCTATTTATAAATAAAAGAAGCTTGAATTTATTATAGCAAAATAAACATTAATATAATTAATTATATTTAAAAAAGAATTAAATTCATCAAATTAATTATATTTATTACTATATATTAATGAAGCACTTAATAAATTAAATAGCATTAATTATGAAAACGCATGTTTCCTTGAGAACAATAAGTAAATAAAAACAAACTCGACCGCTAAAAAAGAATGGACAGAGTCTGAATTAATGAAAGGTACTTCTCGGAACATAAATACAAACAAAAGCTAATACATTTACTTTGATTAAGAAAATAAATATGGATCATTTAATTTTATAAAATTTATATAAAAATATGTTTATTTCTAAAGCATCCTAATCAAAACCTGATATAAAGAATAAACAGGATTTATGAAAATAATATCAATTAATTGATAATATTTTTAGAATAGTATCATTAAATAAGATAGAGATTTAAAATTTGTTTATATTTGAGTATTAAGAGGGTAGTATTTTCTTATGATGAGATGGTATTTATTTAAATAGAAATAGTTATTTTATATATTAAATATAATACTTTAAATAATAAATTTTAAAGAATATAATAATACTGGATATATATTAAGGAATTAAATACTAGATACCAATTTAATTAAATAGTATTAATTATTATGATTATTATATGTCAGGTAAAATATATTTATCAAGTAATTAAAATATAAATTAAGCAATTATTTAGTACTCGGTATTTATTAATTAATTAAATACTAGATATTAATTTTATGTAAATAGTATTAATTTTTGTGTTTATTCAATATGCTATATTTACTAAGTCTAGTATTAAGGTATAGATTTACTATCAAATAAAAGGTTTCATTAAATAATAATAATAATAATAATAATAATAATAATATAATTTTTACTCTTATAAATTCATACCTTAATAAAATCATAATAATAATAAATACTAAATCCTTAAACTAAAAAAAAAACACTCAATTTATACCATAATAAAGTTCACAAATTATAAACTTCAATAATATCATATAAATAAATCAAAATTTTCAAAGTGATTAAAAATATCATTTCAAAGTGTAAATCTAATTTTGATCCCTAAATTACTAATTAATTATAAACACACAAAAATAAGTACATATTAATATATATGATAAAAGTCAGCCAACAACGTTGTGTATGATATTGGAAGTCCAATTACTAGGTTCAAGATTAAGAAAATTAAAAGTAGTAGGTCTTAAATAAAATATTGGTAACTGTGAAATAAAAATCCCAAAAAATACACAAACTCGTAGTTTTGTGATTTTAAGAGTCCACACCATTACGTTCCATTTGATTAAAGAGAGGCACTGCTCAATGACCACATAAATCGTAACTAGTAATTACAGTTTTAAGTAATCAGTTCTAACCTTCGTATGGTCCCAAGGGTCTTAAAACCACAATTCATGTTTGTAGTTTTAGGAGAGATTTTTTGTCAACTTGGACACCACGTAAGCATAAATTGACGTGACACTAAAACTGTAGTTGGGAATTGCAGTTTAACCAAGTTAAACTGAAAAAAAAAAAAAAAACCTAAGGATTAAATTTTCAGCATTGTTTAATGTTTAGGGTTTAGGGTTTAGGGTTTAGGGTTTTGGATGAAGTAGCATATGGGCTGAAGTTAATTAATCTTTGGTTGAATGTTTAATTAAAATTCATTTTCTATCTTTCATGCAACTTTTTGTATCCATATTTTTTACTAAAATTCACATGTCCTTTTTCTTTCTTTACAGAAGTTCATGTGTTTGATTTTCTCTAGTTCAGTGTTTATTCATTTTACCTTCTTAAATCATTATGATTGTTAGTGGGACGTAAATTTTAGATTTGATTGACATAAATGGGTTTTTTTTTTAAAAAAAATGACTACTTAAATGAGTCTATTTTTAAAAAACAATACCAAAGTGAGTCTCTTTTCTAGTTCGACTTGATCAAACCGCAATTTTCAATTGCAATTTTAGTATCACGTCAATTGTATAATTATGTGGTATTCAAGTTGACAAAACATTTCTCCTAAACTACAAACACAAATTAAGGTTTCATGATGGTCAAAGACAATAATGGGATCATGTGAGGGTTACAACTGGTCACTTAAAACTGCAACTACAAGTTACGATTTATGTAGTTATTGACGGGTGTCTCTCTTTTGTCCTATGGAACTTAATAGCACGGACTCCCAAGATCACAAAATCAGTACCATCTGCGGTTTGTCTTGATTTTAACTAGCTCTCTCTTTTAGCTAATGGTTTAACAGCACAAACTTTTACATTGTTGAAATGCAAACCATATTTGCAATTTATGCGGTTTTTGACCAACTATTATCATTATCGAGTGGAAATGTACCAGTACCAAACAAATTTTTAAACACATGAAGACGCAAATGAGAACTGCAGTTTGCATAGAATAAAGAGTCCAATTAACCATAAGTTATTGCACGAATAAAGAGTAAGCGGAAACTAATTTAAAATTTAGTAACTAATTCTAAATCATATTACTAATTAAAAAAAATATTAAAAAGTTTAACATAACTAATAATAAATAATTTTAAATCATATTATTTATAAAAATAACTAATTTAAAATTTAGTAACTAATTTTAAATCATATAAAGTAACTAATTAAAAATTTAATGTAGTGATTTAAATATTAAAAATTTAACATAATTAATTAAAAATTTTAGCCTATAATTTAAAATTTAACGTAACTAAATAGACAAATTTATATGATATTATGATAATTACTATAATATAACATAACTAATTAAACAAATTTATACGATACTACTATAATTACTATAATTTAAAATTTTAGTGTAACTAATTAAATGTAACGTAACTAATTAAAAAATTTAATATATAATATTATTATAAAAAATTTAAACTACAACTAAAAACTGCAGTTTCAGTGTGTGAAATTCGTACCCTGCCATTCCCATCACATTAAATTGTAGTTCATATAAAAAAAAATAGGGTTTTTTATTTAATACCTACTCATTTTTCATTTTCCACCTACCATTATACCCTTTAATTTTTACTCTCCAGCTATGTACTGCCGGAAAGTAAAAAGATTGCAAATAATATTAATAATAATAATTGCTAATAATAACAATAATAATTTCTAATAATAATAATAATAATAATTGCTAATAACAATGATGATAATAATAATAATAATAATAATAATAGAGAAGAAGAAAGAGAGTTGAGAGGAGCGAGAATAAAGAAAGAGAGTGAGAAGAGAGAGAATACACTATAAGATTAAAAAGGATAATATTGGTATTTAAAAAAATTAAAAGTAGTAGGTCTTAAATAAAATATTGGTAACTGTGAAATAAAAATCCCAAAAAATACACAAACTCGTAGTTTTGTGATTTTAAGAGTCCACACCATTACGTTCCATTTGATTAAAGAGAGGCACTGCTCAATGACCACATAAATCGTAACTAGTAATTACAGTTACAGTTTTAAGTAATCAGTTCTAACCTTCGTATGGTCCCAAGGGTCTTAAAACCACAATTCATGTTTGTAGTTTTAGGAGAGATTTTTTGCCAACTTGGACACCACGTAAGCATAAATTGACGTGACACTAAAACTGTAGTTGGGAATTGCAGTTTAACCAAGTTAAACTGAAAAAAAAAAAAAAAACCTACCTTAATAAATTTCTTTACAACAAACCCATTTAAGTAATTATAATTTAAAAACGACTAACTTAGGTCAATCAGTCTAAATTCTAGTGGAAAATAAATGCATAGTAGTTTGTTGCTAGTGCAAAATTAATGTCTAGTGAAAGTCTTGCTAGAAATTCATGTCTTATAATTGAAAAGTTGCACGATTCATTAAAATGTATTGAAAACTAAATTGAGAGAGTATCATTTATCATAGTGAAACCCACATAAATAATTGTTTTGAATAAATTTCAACAATTATGGAGGATGTGTTTAAAAGAGCGTGTAAAAGAATTTGCTGCAATGAAAATCATTAATCAAAATAACTTGTCATCTTCTTTCTATAATAAAGTATTCATTTTTCTTTCTCAGCAAAATAAGGGGTACAATTCATAAAAACACAATTAATGTATCCTTTATTATTAATTTAAGATATAAAAACTATAAAATCCAACTCAGATACAATCTAAAAACAGTCCAATGTCCCAAATAATTTAAGCATATTATTTTTGTGGAATGATTTCTCTTCTTAGTAACTCTTCATTAATAAGGATTAAAAATATTTATGGTGCGTAGACTTCAATTAAGTTAATTTCTTATGAGTTATACTAATAATTTTAGTTTAAAATTTAATAAACTAAAAAAATAGTTATTTTCTTTAATTTTAATATTATATTAAATTTTTTACTGCTAATTTATTTGGCATAATTATTTTATTCTTAAATACATTAAATAATTATTTCCAGTCTCAAATAAGTGTATTAAGACATTGAAATTATTTTAATAACTTTTAATTACTAAATTGTTTATCATTGTGTTTAGTACGTGTAAAAAACATCAGCCTACAAAGTATAAAACTTATAATTTATTTAGTATATGACTAGCAAAAGCATGACACGTTGGATGGATGTGTTTAATAACTTATAATTTTTCATTGACCCTACTGCTTAAATATTTATAGATATTTTTATTACTCATTGATATCTGTTGATAGTCATAAATTATATTTAAAAATTAAATTTTCTATTAATAAAAGGACATAATTTGTTTATAAAACATTACTTTTTTTAATTTTTCATCAACGCCACCGCACGAGTATCATAAGATGAATATCCATAAATATTTTTAACACTTATGGATATCCGTGGATAGCCATTAATTGTATTAACAAATATATTTTTTATTAATAAAATGACATCATGTTTTTATAAAAACATTAATTTTTTTAATTTGCAAAAAATTAATATTTTTAATTAAAATTAGTATAAAAGTAAAACTTCAAAATAAATAAATTTGTTATCTAAATAACAGATATCTATGCAATTATTTTCAATAATTTTTCCCAAAAAAATAGTATTGAATTTAATTATTTTTCTATTTTCTATTTTAATATCATATTTCACACTACACATAAGTATAAACATTTTAGTATTTTACTTACAGTTAAATAATATAGTACATTATATTTAGGCATTTTATATGTTAGTATATTAAGAATATCTACTTATTAAATGTTAATGTACTTTTTACATTAACAATATATAATAGGTTTTCCTTCATATACTTTCAAAGTGATTATAAATATCATTTCCAAGTATATATCAAATTTTGTTTCCAAAATTAATAATTAGTCATAAAGACACAAAAACAAGCACATATTAATATAGTACGATAAAAATCTAGGAAGCCAATCAATAAAGAATGTTTTGTATGATATTGGACATCGTTTGACTAGGTTCAACACTAAATAAAATAAATTTTTCTTTGCCTAATCGAGATCACGAAAATGGATTGCATTCCTATAAATTAATGATCATGACTTGAGTCCAAATTAAAAACATAACAAAGACATTCCAAATTTAGAGGATAGAGAAGCACCATATGGCATGAAGTTAATTAAGCTTGGGTTGAGTGTTTAAGTATAATACACTTTTTATTTCATTTTCATGTATTTTTTTTTTTAATTTTGTTTTACTAAACTTCGTGTAATTTTTTGTATCTCTTCTTCTTCTTTTTTTTTTTACTAAATTAAGAACCATATGTGCTTAATTTATTTTTGTACCCTCTTAAACCGTTATGATTTTTAGTAGCTTAGTGAAAACTAAATTCTAGTGAAAAATAAATTAATATTAAGTTGGTCATAGGAAATTAATTCTCTTGTACTTAAAAGATTGTCTATAAGATACCAACTTCTTATAAGCATAAAAAAATAGAGCATGGAACCCTAGCAGTTGGTGAGCTATTCATCTATCCTCTAATGAGCTTGCATATCCCTACTTGTATAACCCAAAACATGTCATACGGCCAATTTTTAGTATCTAAAATGAGTTTTCCAAATCTTAAGGTATTTTGACGTAGAGAAATGAAAAACTAAAGATTTGGAATACTAAACCATCTGTGGGGATCTTTTTAAGGTGTTAGTACGTCATCTAGGATCACACTTATTGATAACTTGGTCTTGTGGAACAGTTGTTGTTAAAGTGTGGTTTTTCTTTATCTTTTCTCGCCACAAACCACAACTCGATTCATCTCATAATTTTTAGACCAAAAAATAGAATTAATACTAAAATAATAATAATATATTGTATATTCATATTTATTATATTTATATTTTTGTATTTATAATATTTATATGAATAAGAGATCAAAATAATATTTTGGAAAAAAAGAAATCATAATAAAATTTAAAGGTAATTACAGATGCACCATCTCAAGTTTAGTATAATTATAAATGCACTCTTTTGTTTTTAATTATACAGACCCCCTTAGTTTTATATACTTATTACAATGTACTCCTCCCTCCCAAATAGTGTTAAATCCCTTAACAAATCGGATCACGTGTTGGTCATGTGATTTTTAATTAAATTTGAAAGACAAAATTATCCTTCTCATTTTCATAAAGCAAAAGCTTATCTCTGCCTTTTCATTTGATGGTTTCATGTTGTTTCACTAAAGAAGGAAGACTTTCATTAATTGAATTTGTATATGCTATGTTAATCTTGTTTATTTTTGTATTATGATGTTTGTATTACATGTAAACTTGATAGGAATAATTTTTTTTAAAGTTTCACAATGGTGCGATAATGGAGATAAGAGGGATGTCGACTATAATGCTAGAAAAATATAGGGGGTACATGTGTAATAACGTACAAAACATAGAGGGTACATATATAATATTATACATAAATTTATTAGACATGTACATCCTCTTTTTTGTATGATATTACACATGTACCGCTAAGTTTTGTACAATATTAGACATGTAGTCCCTATATTTTTCAACTCCCACCTCCGTTGTAGCACTATTATGAAGCTTAAAAAATTAATTCATATCATGCTCACACAAAATACAAACACAATAATGAAAAAATAAATAGGATTAATTTACCATATACATATTCAATGGATTAAACTCTTCCTTCTTTAGCAAAATAACATGAAATCATCAAGCAGAAAGGTAAAGACAAAATTTTGTTTTATGTGAGTGAGATGGGTAATCTTATCTTTTAAATTAAATTTAAAATCATATGACTAGCTTAAATTTAAAAGTAAGTGGTGTCTGTAGAGTTTAAAAAAAAGGATGCATCTATAATCACACTAAATCTTAGGGAATGTATTTGAAATTACCTCTAAAATTTAATAATTGTCATTTTTTTATGAAAATATAATTCAAGTAAAAATTTAACTAATCACCTTTCGTTTTAATGTAAATACATTTAATATACTACTAAATATTTTAAATTCATAATTATATATAGGCTTAAATAAATTTTTGGTTCCTAAAGTTTTACCAAAAATCACTGTTAGTTCTTAAAATTCAAAAATATTTTTTTGTCCCGGATTCACTTTTAATCCTTCTTCTCTAGTTAAAACCATTAAAAAATTGTTGATAGAGAATACGTTTTTGTACTTGTGAATCATTCTCCTCTTCAATCCTAATCTCCTCAATCTTCAATTTTTACATCTAATACAACCAAACAAACTGAAACTTATAAATGAATAATGTTAATATAATTAATAAATTAATTTCAAAAAACTAAAAAATATTTTTGAATTTCACTTATGTATATATATTAAAAACTAAACATAAGTATAAATAGTACTAATGGTTAGAAGTATCAAAACAGACCTAGGCCCACCCAGGAAAAAACATGTTTCACAAAACAATCTTACTTATGTAACTTGACCCACCCAACCTAAGAGTTTGGTGGGTTGAGCTGAGCCGGTCAAAGCTAGCCCACCGACCGACAACAAAAAAATTTAGCTTTTTTTTTCATTTATATCAATATTAGCATGTACACGTATTTACTAATTTTGTTTTTCTTTTAGGTTTTTCCCTAGACTTGAAATCCTTAATACTGCCAAAATCAAAGCTAAACTTTCTCTAAAATCTAAAAGTGAAACCATTAATTTGCATGTTGTTTTAATATTATGTATGTATGTTGTTTTAATATTATTTATAATTTGCATGTTGATGCCATAAATCCATTATGTATGTATGTTGTTCTAATATTATTTATAATTTGCATAATTTTGATAAAAAAATTTCACTTAAAAAAAAGAAAATCAAAAACTAAATTTAATAATTAATTATTTTTTTGCAAGTTTAGTGATCTAACTCACCTAACCCACCAACACATGTCGAGCTAAACTGGAAATTCAGTTATTTTTATTCTGATGGGTCACATTGTCTTAACCCATTTATTTTACAACCCAAGTTGGGCCAGCTCATGTGATTTGGATTGACTCGATTTGAAATCTTTACTAATAGTACTAAAATTCATAATTCATAATATTATATTAAAATTTTTATTCCTAATTTATTTGACATAATTGTTTTATTCTAAAATCAATAAAATGATTATTCTCCATTTGAAATACATCTATTGAAAGAGTGAAATTATTTTAATAAAGTTGCTTTAATTACTAACTTATTTATAATTATTTTTAATATGAGTGGAAAGTATCAATTTACACTTTTTTAATTTAATATGCATTAAATCTTGATGATGACTACTAACAAACACAATGAAGGAGAATTTATTTTTATGATCTATTTTCTACTCATCTATATTTAATTTTTTTATTTATGTATTAAACCATCAAATTTTAACCATATAAGTTTTTACATGAATTGATTACACAGATGGGTTATGATAGTACCCAGTAATCCAAAGAATCTTTATTTAAGTTCAACAATTCGAAGGTATATATTAGGTACATGGTTAAACTTTCCTTTCATCCAAAGATACCGACACATAGAAAATTAAATAACCCACCAACTATATTAGCAGGAGTCACTTCACTTGACTCCATATTTATATCACATTTTGTGTTACCAAACCTCCACTTCTCTCTTCTTAAATCACAAATGTTGGAAGATAAAATATTATTCCTCAAAATTGATTAGTAGCCTCACATCGATTAACTTAGTTGGTAAGATCAATATTTTCTTTGTCCCAAACTTTCATCTCTATCATCCTTTGCAACATTTCTCCCATTTTCATACCAAACTATCATAAGTGAAAACAATTCCATTCCATCATGCAACGACCATGTACTTCTATCCAGCAAGGTACCATAAGCATGAGATGCACATTTATTTTCAATACCAATCACACCATAATCATTTATTTCTAATATGAAGCACACCAAAATCATCTGTCTGTAGTTTGAACTTCACCCAAACCATCAATGTTATTATTTAAAATATCATTTATTATTTTTTATACTCTACTTTTATTCATGACATACTTTCTAATTCTGCACTTTTCAACACACAATTGGAATTAAGACAACAAAGCCGGCTAGATCATATTAAATTGTATCATCTCAAATTCACTTGACTAGGCGTGGATAATACGAGAGAACCCATTCTTGGAGGAAATTAAATTGGACCATGAAATTTGTATTAAATTATTGTATTCAAAACGATGATAGATGCAAATTTTAATTTAAAGATTTTATATTAAGTTAAATACAATTTTAAGTGACACTACAATTTGTCTAAATAAATGAATATTCAATTAGTGAAATACCATCTCGTACTTGTCAGATATCATGTGTTACGCTATCAAGATCTTGTGGCATGTATCATTGTCTATGCTGCAGAAATCCAAATATAATTGAATGAATCATTTATTAAAATTCATTTCTATATAGCATTTTTTCTATGACTTGCTGATAAGCTTTCCTCTAAATATATTAGTGCATCCAAAATGGATTTTGGACTTGTTTGTTGATTAAAATGGAGGAATTTCAATGCTGTCAAATTACCTATCCTTACTTTTATTTTTTGAATTAAGTTGCTCACAAATGAACAGGTCATAATATCTTTGTGTTAGTTAGTGTGTGACTAATTCACTGTTTGTGTGCATCATCAGAGAGCTGAGTCTCAAGTTCTATAATTGGCATACCGTATTCATTGTGATTGACACAAAAACTGTTGGAGTCATCCTCCTCCACCAACATATTGTGCAAAAGACACCATTTCTCCACTAGCAAACACTACTCCAAGGGAAGGCATACAACAAGCATTCACGCACAACTCCTAGAGACTGCGCCTGCCCTACTATGGCGGCGGAGCAAAGGAAGCAGCACAGGAGAAGCGATGACAGCGAAGAAGAGAGAGAAATAAATATAGGGTTCTAAATGATTCATTAAATCAGCATTTGGATATATAACTTGGACAGTAATTTGAAATATCACATATAAAAAGAATTCAAAATTAGTTGAATGTTTCTAAAATTTTTTTAAAAATTGAAATGTTAATGATTCAATATTTCAGATTGACTCATTTAACATTTGACTCAATATTTAATACTTAAATTTATATTTTACAGATTTTTTCATATATAATCTTATTATTGTTAGGTAAACATCCAAAATTTAACATCAATCTTCCATTTTAAATCTTAATCTAAAAAATGATATGGTACTATTTATGTATAATAGATGATACTACTTTTTGACCAAACCAAATATCAATTGCATATATATATACTGAACATAATTAATTATAACATGTGGAGTTATGCTTTAGTTATGTAATCTAGTGTTACTAGTCAGTGTATCTCTAGTGTTACTTACGTAGAACATGTGGCATTACTTTAAAAACTCTACACCCCCCAACTTCACGAAGAAGAGTCTTTTGCCTAGGTTTACATACAAGCACAACACACTATATCCACCACTCCATCCAAGCACTATACACATCTTCATATGTGCAAGCACAAAATTGGATTGAATTCTCATATTCATACAAAAGTAATATATTTCTCTTCAAATTTGAATTTATATATTGTACCCCAATCTAAGAAAAATGTTAGATGTTTGATTATGATTACTTTCTATGTTTATTTCAATAGTAACTTATTATTTTTTTAATGTGGGTGTCCATTAACTTCAATTATTTAGTGGCTTTAATGATGGTTACATGTCCTTAAACGTTAGCATTAGCATACTAGACATTTGGGAACAAATAGACTTTGGATTAGATAAAATGTGGGTGTCCTTAAAATGTTTTCAAGAAAATTAGTTTATTTTACGTTTGTAAAATGTTTTTAACTTATTTGGCTTTATAGTGTTAAATATATTATAGATTGATTTTTACTTAAATTATGGGATCAAATGAAATTAAGCTTGCTTCATAGATTTGGATAAAAAATATATATGTATAACTTTTAAGATATCAATCATCAATAAATAAAATATCATTATATTTGATCAAGATAACTACGGAATTTAAATATTCATTATTAATTAAAATATTGATAAATTTTGATTTTGGTTCTGTCAAATAATTTAAATTTGAGATGGCCCAATGTTAGAATTACCATTTATAAGACATCAAAAGTTTTTGGCAACCATTTGTATAAAGGAAAAGGCTAAAGTTTATCATGGTCCAATAAAGGAATTGGTGCAACTCTCATTTAGTTAGGTTGGTTCTGAGATCATAATAGACTTTTTGACCCAAACACAGCCTGAATACTATAGGTAATTATGTTCTCAACCCTCCTTCAAATCATAAAAATAAATTGTTTCTTTTATTTTTTCTACTTTGGATCATTCAACCATATTAAAACATAAGAAATATTTCCTTGTCCGTTTCTCTCCTTTCCTTCTTAAATTTTTTCTCAGTTCAATTTCTTCCTTTCTCTTTTCTAACCTTGTTTTGTGAAAGTAAGGAGCTAAAAGTCCAAACTAAAACTCATTATTAAAATGCACTATTGAAGCATTAAGTAAAAAGGAAATATACAATCATGACAAAGCAGAATGTAAAATGTATAAACCATCTCCAAAACTAGGATAGGAAATCTACTAACTGATATGTTTTCGTAGAAAACATGCCTACAATTAATAATATTTATCACATGCATGAGACCATGAATACTCTATATGCGATAAGCAAAGGTGTGTGAAATTAATTAACCCTTAATAATAATAAGACTAATGCAAAGATTAAATAGACTTTTTAAATTATTTTTATTATAGCAAAGTAAAGGTGTGTGGTGTAGTCTGGTGTGTGAGAGAGGTTTTGTTTTAAAATTTTATTATATACGTACCTGAAATAAATTGAAAGAGAAATTAAACTAAATTTATGTTTGAACATAATTAATTAAGAGTTTAATTGGTATACACTGTGACATTCAATCATGATTTTTATTTATGTGACTTTTAAAATTGTAATGAGTAAAGTCAACAAATCTATTATAAATGAAGGATTGTGCTTTACTGTCAGTGTAAAAATCTTTACACTGACAATGTATACCAATTAAACTCATTAATTAATTAAGAGATAATTTATTATATTATTTATAGTAATATTACGTGTTATTTTAGATGTATATATTTGGGTGTAAATGAATTGTAGAATTTTATTATATATATATATATATATAAATAATATAATATAATATATAGGAGACTATATAGTAAGAAAACCAAATTTATATGAGAGTAAGAAGAACAAATCTCAGCCATTGAGAGAGGAGAGAGAAGAATATCTAAAAAGTCTGAGTGATTAAAAGAGAAGGGAGAAAATAATTAAATACTAGAAGAGAGAGAATGAATGATTTATTTCAACCAATAATTTGTATTTCAATGGTCGAGATTTACTCGTCTCTCTCATATAAATGTGACGTTCTCACTAGATATACCCCCTTATATATATATAGAGCATATCATATGAGAGAGTATGGTATATTATAGGAGAGTGACGGGGCAAATCTGAAGCCATTGAAATGAAAATTAATGGTTGAGATCAAATTGTACATATCCACTCATTCTCTCTCTAGCATTCATATCTGTAATTCTTTTTTCTTCTCTCTTAATAGTTGAGATTTTTTGGATATTCTTTTCTCTCATCTCTTGATGGTTGAGATTTGCTTCTCTCACTCATATAAATTTGACTTTTTTATTAGATATGTCCCTTATATATATATATATATATATATGTAAATAGATAGAGATAGATATATTCCCTCAAATTGAAATATTGGAAAAAGTAATTGTGAGGGATTGTGGTTAGCAAATGAGAATTACTAAACAAAACCCTAGTTCCATTTTCCTTTTTCTTCTTTTCCTTTTCTTTCTTCCTCTCTCACTTTGTTTCCTCTTTCTCTCCACCATGTTCGTCACATTTCTCTCTTCACACAAATATTCTCTCTTTTGCATGTAAGCCTTCTGGCCAGCAAAATCCAATGAAATCTTTTTCCATTGCTCGTGTTTCTGTGTGTAGATTATCATAGGTAAGTCTAATCCTATTTCTTTGAGTATTTTTTCATTCTTTTTCGGTTCAATTGTTCCCATCGAAGGGAAATCCTCATGAAATCCAAATGTCTTAGGTTCCTATTCAATTTTGAGATTTTTTATATGATCTGAGTGGGATTTGTGGTTGGATATCCTTATTCTCCAAATTCATCTCATAAGGGAGAAATGTGTAAGGGAAGCTCTAACTTTGTTTTAATTTATGAAACTTTGATTTGATGATGGTAAAGTTAATTGGTTTTCTATGCTTGAGGCTTTTAGTAGTGGTTTGAACTTTGAATGTGTTGTTTGGATTTTGTGAATGACCTATTGTTATTTGATTGTGAAGAAATTATGTTTTCATTTTCGACTCGTGTATTAATTTGGTTTAAGTGTATATAAAAAATTGATTATCTACGATGTTTTCCCTTTTGTAATGATTATGATGTACTGTATTACAGGTTGTTACGAGGAGGTAACAGGACCCTGAGTGTAGTGTATTGACTAAAGGATATAGCTAAAGTCTTTGTGATCTTGGTGTTCAGGTCGACTAAGGAAAAGAATACACCAAGAAGATGTACTCAGATAGTAACTAAGTGTCAGTATTGGGTTCGATAAACACCAAACACCAGTTGGGTGTCAACTGTAAGGGTTAGAAATGGGTCTTTTGGATGCCAAACATTATTTGGAAGTATCAGATGAGTATACCTAGACATAACTTGGTGTTAGTACTATGTCAAGTAGACGTCAGGAACCAGTTGAAAAATGAAGTCAGACAGAGCCACCTTGGTATCTTGACTCAATGTGTGTTTTCCAAAAAGTGTTAGGTCATATGATTATGTTATGCTAATGGCTTATGTTTAGTGAGAATATAAATATGATTGATGATTGGGGTATGAGTGTTTATGCTTATTTGTATTGCTTTATACTTAGAATTGATTTTGTAATATTTTAAATTTATCATTGCACTATGTTTTATGTATGACCGTAATAATCATGCTTTGCACAGAAGTAGATGATAGGAATAATTTGGAAGGGAAAAATTCCTAGGTGTAAAAGGGGACGTTGGGATAGTTGGAATAGTTGGAATCCTTTGGAAAGTTATGGTGTTCTGGTTTTGTATATGTACTATGGTTTCTCTTTTGTGTAAACTCATGTATATGAACTAGATTACCTTATGAGTTAAGTTAGGCTCATGACTAGTAGAACTTAAGGTGTGTTCCTAATATGATGACTTATAATATGCACTATGTTGTAAAATTTCAACTGTGTTGGAGTTATGCTTGAAATCAAGAAATCAAATAGATATTTCATATGCATGATTGTAGGATATAAATTGAATGTTGGATTTGTAGATGATTATGTAAGTAATTAGTTTTATAATAGGTTGATGTTTTAATGAGGAGATTGCCAATTTTTTGTTTGTGATATTTGTGAATGGTTGTATGATTATGCAGTGGAGGTTCTGCAATTCTGCAGAGTCTTACTAGGTGAGAGTTCTCACTTAGTGAAAAGTTTCCACTGTGGGGTATTTTTATGGCTTTGCACCCAAAAATGTGTCTCACTAAGCAGAAAGTACCCCCTGCTAGCATTTTCAGTTGGTTTTTCATCCAAGGACACATCTGACTAAGTGAAGTCCCTTCTCTAGAAACCATTGGTCAGATCTTTCGCTAAGCCACACATGTCGTTGGGCAAGGTGGCTTAGTTCCTATTTGGGCGACAGAGCTCACTAGGCGAGTTGTTCAATATATAATTCATGTTATTGTTTGTAGTGTGGAATGTGTTGAGCAGTTTGGGCCTTTTTGAAGAAGCTTAGGAGTGTGTTTTTTATGAACCACACCTCTAAGTTAGTTCCATACCCCTCCAACTCACACATGAAGCATGAGAGACATGTGGGTCTCCTCCTTTGTTCATGCCACTTTCTCTCTCCTCCAAGGTGGCTGCCACATGTCATTCAATTTGCTCTCATTTTTTAATTTGAATTTTGAGTTGCCATGTGGCTTCCCTCCAAAATTCAAATTCAAAATGAGAGGCGACCAAGATCTTAAAATTAGGGCATGTTTGGATCTTCCTAGAAATTAATCAAGTGTTAATTGACTCTAGAGCTCAATTAACACTTGATTAATCCCTCTTATTCCCCCCTAATGGTGGACGTCCACCTTCTACCCTCCTAAGCTTATTGTTTGCTTATAAATAGACACCTCTCTCTCATTGTACACTTTACACTTGATTTGAAATACAAACACTATTGTGAGTTGATTTTTGAGTGTCTTCTTTTTCTCCAAACTTGAGAGCTTCCATGGCTTTTATCAAGGGCTCATTCCCTTGTGACAAGCTTCTTCCATGACTTATCTCACCATAAGTGGCGCTACCACCACCATTCCTACCTCTTCCACCATTCACTTTTTCAAAGGAACCAAACTAGAAGATGAACTTGAAACAAGCATTCTCAACAATGCATCATAACTTATTTATGATAATTAATTAATTTCTTTATATTAGATGCTTAAAGTTTGAGAATTGAAATATTACTTGACACAAAACATTGTAATTTTTTGTGGGTAACTATTTATATTTTTTGGCTATTAAAAAGACATTATTCTATATACTAGTACTCTGTGACTGTGTTCAATAACATTAGTTATAATATATTATTTCATTATGCTCAATTTGATTGTAAAATGACTATATGTTAATGGAGCAATACACATAAATTGGTTCTTAATGATGATGATTATCTATTTGAGAAACATATAAGTATTTGGTTCTCATTGAGTGATGGAATTGAGCACACTTCATGAGACCATTGTTGCATATTTGAAGAACATATGATAATAATAAATAATTGTTGAAATTAACGGATGGATCTTATATAACTTATTTAAAAATGAGTAAAAGTAAATAAACTTGTGCAAATGGATGCGATTAAACCATTAATAATAAATAATTGTTGAAATTAACGGATTGATCTTATATAACTTATTTAAAAATAAGTAAAAGTAAATAAACTTGTGCAAATGGATGCGATTAAACCATTATTCTAAAAAAATAGAAATAAGTTAAGTAGACTTTCCACTAACAAATAAAGAAATATGTATATAATCTAGTAATTTAGAATAAAAACATTTAACACGATTCCACTAATAGGTTATCTAATGTAAGTAAAATAACAAGATTTTCAGTTAATGAATTAAGAATACAAAACGTATATGAATAAAAATTTAAAAAGCTACAAAAAAATGAAATATTGTTTTAAATTAGTGAAAGTTTTAAATAATTTAAAGAGTATAATTCGTATGAATTACTATGGTAAAAAGATTTACATTGACTTTCAATCATAATTGTTCATTTTATGACTTTTGAAGTATTAATGGTAATGTCAACAACCTTACCCTAAATAAAGAGTTGTGATTGGATGATAAGATAAAAACTTATATTGTCAATGCATATTAATTAAACTCTAATTTAAATTTTTTAAAATATAACTATTATTACTATAAAAAAGAGTTTAATTAGTACATCAGTGTAACAAGCTTTACACTAACATTCAATCAGAATCTTTATTTATAGTAAATTTGTTGACTTTACCAATTAATACTTTAAAAGTCATATAATTAAAGAGTTATGGTTAAATATGAGGAAAACTATTTTACACTGTTAGTGTGTACTAATTACACTCATAAAAAAACTAACTATCACAGTTCGATAATTATAACTTTAATAAAATAATTGTCTATCAATTTTGTTCAACTTAAATGAGTTATGGAATTGGTTTTATCTTTAAAATTTTACCAAGACAAGCAGTTCAATTTATCAAAGTTGAAACAAATATAGATAATACAGAATACAATTTAGTTAATCATTCAAAACATAAAGTTTGTGTGTCTGTCATGCTTTATAATGATAATACATAATTATAATATCTATGAGAATAAGCTTTAAAACTTAGGTTACTGTAAAACTATTCTTACGAAATAAAAATAAACCTTTACAAAGTCTTTCTTGTTCAAAGAGTGATTCTATTTTGAAAATTAAAATCAATTATGATTTTACTGTTTAAATTATATATTAGATTATGATCTCTTATGAAAATTTTATGAAACTTGACTTTATAGTTTTTTATTTTAATAATAGAAAAATACGTTAATATTGTATTTGTAAATGTTTAAATAAATGATTAAATATTTCATATATATATATATATATATATATATATATACATATATATAGTTAGAAAAACAAAATTTAGTATCTAATTTATTATCATAATTAATTAATTTTGTTATATTAGATACTTCAAGGTTATACTTTGAAATATTATGTGACGCAATAAAATATCTATGACATTGTAATTTTCTATGAGTAATTATTCATATTGCTGGTGTCTTAAAAAAAGACAAAAACATTATTTCATGTTCTGGTATTCTATGATTGATTGTAATCAACACCATTACTTAATTATAATATATTATTTTCTAAAGTGGTTTTTGAAAGAGACAACTTAATTATGCACTATGCTTATCTATTTGGGAAATATAAATGTGTAAAAGTAAACAAACTTGTGCAAATGGATGAAATTTAACCATTAATTTAAAAATATCAAAATTAGTTAAGGGGAGTTTCAACTAACGAATAAAAGACATATATAAAATCTAGTAATTTAAATAGAAAAATTAACATATCTCCTCTAGTAGGATAGAGTGTATGTCTTGTAAAATAAAATAAAATCAAGTGTAAGCAAAACATAGTTAGACCTTAACCTAAGGAATTAAACATACAAAACCTATATCAATGAAAATATAAAAACATCATATAATTTTAAATTAGTCAAAATTTAAATAATTTAAAATATAACTATCATTACTATAAAAGATTAACTACCATAATTATATAGTTTTAGCTTTATAAAAACATATGTCTAACAATTATTTAATTAGAAATTAAAATAATATACATAACTGAAGTTTTATTTTTAAAATTAGATGAAGAAAAACATATCAAAGTTGAAACAAATATAGATAACACAAAATTGAAAATTCAATTAATAGGGAAAAACATAAAAAATCAATTCAATATAGTCTGGAAGTTTGTGTGTCTGAAAATGTTTGTGTGCATGTGTGTGTTGTTTGTAGGACTGTGTGTGTGGTGTCTGTGTATTTCATGTGTGTATGGGGGGGAACAAAGTTATAGGTAAATTTAATTTACCAACGGATATTTTGTAGGTAGTGTATCCGTAAAAAATATGAATTTACCGACATATATTTTGTAGGTGATGCATCCGTAAAAAAAGTGAATTTATCAATGAATTTACCAACAGATATTCCAGAGCAAATATATTTGTGGGTAACATTTATAAGCCTGTAGGGAATATTAAGGTTTAAAAATATAAATTTTATAAGTGGATTTTTTTGTAGGTAATTAATTTATTGGTAGAATTTATTAATGGATAATATATATATCTACATACTATTTATATTATTATTTTATATTTTAACATTCTAAAATTTATCAATTTAAATTTTATTAAAGTTTTTCTTTCTATTTACACAATTTACACTAATTAATATGAATTGAATACTACAACAACTCAAATATTATTTACTATAATTTAAAAATCACTTTTATTTCTTTGATGTGAATTTTATAACTTCTACTCATTGCTGTTTGTTTGAACAACCAAAATAAACACATCTTGAAAGGGTCGATCTATATCGAATTGTTCTTTTACTGTCTAAATTAAATTGATTGATAACCACTTCTAGTCCTTTGAAAATGATATCTAGACATAGGTCGATGGTTACCACTACATAGGGTAAATTTGTCTTAAAACGGTTATGTTTTACACATCAATAAACATGCAAGCTTCTAGCAGCCAATAGGTTGACTCTGCCTCAATTTTATGGATTGATACCATTGGAGAAAAATCTAAACGATACCTTTCTAGGTCTAGAGATATGTCCTCCTGTTATAGGACCTATGTGGAATATCTATTTAGGAGTCACATGTACCACATTAGACTAAACAATCTCAACTTGCAATTCCTCCAAAATGGATTAATAAAGAAAATGTACAAACATCTTGAAGGTTAGAAGACACAAGAGGAGATGAATAATTCCACTAAGCAACTTACATCAATTGTTCACATCATTTTCAAGCATCTTGAATCTAATAATTACCATCTAGACTATAACGATGATGATTTCTCTTATGATAATGACCAATACACATAAGGGTGAGGACTTTGTTATTTGTTAAATCTTTGAATATTTAGTTAGTGTTATGTACTAATTTTAAGAATTTTTACTATGCCTAGAACTTTATTAATTTGTATTTTGTTCTTGATATTTAAGATGATTAATTTACCATATACATATTCAATGGATAAAAGTCTCCCTTATTCAGTAAAATAACATGAAATCATCAAACAAGAAGGCAAAGAGAAAATTTTGTTTTATGTGAGTGAGATGAGTAATCTAATCTTTTAAATTTAATTAAAAATTACATGACTAGAACATGGCTCAATATGTTAACAGATTTAAAACCGCTTAAAAATAAAGGGGTGTGGTTGTAATGAGTATATAAAAGTAAGGGGTGTTTGTATAGTTTAAAAAAAAGGTGCATCTATAATTAAACTAAACCTAAGGGAATGTATTCATAATTACCTAAAAAATTTAGTAGTTGTCATATTTTTTTATGAAAATATAATTCAAGTAAAAATGTAACTAATCACTTTTCATTTTAATGTAAATATATTTAATATACTACTAAATATTTTAAATTCATAATTATATATAGGTTTAAATAATTTTTTTATTCCTAAAGTTTCACTAAAAATCACTTTTAGTCATTAAAATTCAAAAATATTTTTTAGTCACTGATTCACTTTTAGTCTTTCTTCTCTAGTTAACGCCATTAAAATATTGTTGATAAGGGAGTACGTTTTTGGACTCGTGAATCACTCTGCACCCCAACCATAACCCCATCAATCTTCTATTTTACATCTGGCAGAACCAAACACATCGAAATTTATAAATGAACAATGTTAATACAATAAAAAAATTAATTTCAAAGATAAGAAAATATTTTTGAATTTCACTTATGTATATTTATTTAAAAACTAAAAATAAATATAAATAGTACTAATATTTAGAAGTGTCAAAATAGACTCGGGTTGGGCCAAGAAAAAACATGTTTCATGAAACATCCTCACTTATGTAACCTGACCACCCAACCCACTAGTTTGGTGGGTTGAGGCTGAGCTGGCTACCAACCCACCACAAAAAGTTTTAGTTTTTTTTTTATTTATATCAATATCAGCACGTACACATATTTACTAATTTCGTTTTCCTTTTTGGTTTTTCCCCAAATGTGAAATTTGTAACACTACCAGAGTCAAAGCTAAACTTTCTTTAAAATTTAAAAGTGAAACCTCTATTTTGCATGTTGTTTTAATATTATGTATGTATGTTGTTTTAATATTATTTATAATTTGCATGTTGATGCCATGGATCCATTATGTATGTATGTTGTTCAAATATTATTTAGCATTTGCATATTTTTGATAAAAAAAAATTTGCTTAATAAAGAAAAAATCAGAAACTAAAATTAATAATTAATTATTGTTTTTCAAGTTTAGTGGGCTAACCCACCAATACATGGTGGGTCAGGCAAACTAGAAATTTAGTTATTTGTATTCTGTTGGGTCAGACGGTCCTGACGCGTTTATTTGGCAACCCATGGTGGGCCAACTATGTGGCCTAGATTGACCTGTTTTGATACATCTACTAATAGTACTAAAATTCCTAATATTATATTAAATTTTTTTATAACTAATTTATTTGACATAATTGTTTTATTCTAAAATAAATTAAATGCTTGTTCCCCATTTGAAATAAATTTATTGAAAGAGTGAAATTATTTTAATAAAATTACTTTAATTACTAAAATATTTATCATTATTTTTAATATGAGTGAAAAGTATCAATTTACAATTTTTTAATTTAATATGCATTAACTCTTGGATGATGACTTCTAATATAATATATATATATATATAATATAACATAATATATAAGGGGCATATCTAGTGAGAAAGCCAAATTTTGTGAGAGTAAGAAGAGCAAATCCCAGCCATGAGAGAGGAAAGAAAAAAATATCCGAAAAATCTCAACAATTAAAAGAGGAGGGAGAAAAAAGAGTGATAGATAATTAAATGTTAAAGAGAGAGAATGAATAGTTGATCTCAACCATTAATTTTTATTTCAATGGGTGAGATTTACTCTTCTCACTCTCATTTGTTTTTCTCACTAGATATACCCCCTATATATAGGGCATATCATATGAGAGTATGGTATCTTATACGAGAGTGGGAGGGCAAATATCAAGTCATTGAAATAAAAATTAATGGTCGACATCAAATCGTACACATCCACATATTCTCTCACTCTAGCATTTATTATCTATCACTATTTTTCTTTCTCCTCTCTTAATGGCTGAGATTTTTTTAATATTCTTTTTCTCGTCTTTTGATGGATGAGATTTGCTCCTCTTGTTGGAACCAAAGGCATTACAATGAGGTTTTGGTTTTTCTTTTCCTCTCTTTGTTTTGTTCTTAAATCAATTTTATGATACCACACACGTTTATAGGTATGGTACTTGTATTGTGTGCTTAGATAGACTTGAGAATGTGTTTGAGATGGTTTTAGATAGATTACATAGGTCGGGTTATGCTTGAAAAGCTTCAAAAATGGGTTTTTGAGTAAGGTAATCAATTAGCCAAAAACAGTAATGGATTACCTTGCCAGAATTTTGAGATCAGGAATTGTTGCTCTCAATGGTAATCAATTACCTGAAATCAGTAATCAATTACCCCCGAGAACAAGTACTTTGGACTAGTTTTGTGCAATATATCAAGTAATCAAGTAGGTAATCGATTATCCTACATCAAAACTAATATAAAAGCATTTTTTTAAAACAGAATTGAAAACTTTTGATCAATCCAATCAAGTGTTTGGCTCTCTTCTACGATTCACAGAATTCTCTCCAAGATTCATACCCATTTTTTTATGATTTGAAGGTGCTTCAATTTCAAGATTCAAGGAAGAGATTCTATTGAGTTTTGATCTTTCTGTTTGGGTATTCTTCACTTCAAGTGATATTATTCTGTACCCTTCTTTGTGTTTTTGCACAACTTTAACAATCTCTTAAGGTGTTCTTTAGATGGTTGGGAAATCTTGTAGTGGGGTGTTGCAAATGAGGCATTGTGAGTGGCAGGGTGTCACGGTGTAGCAAATTCTTGTGGATGCAAGAGGGAGCCTTTCTTTTGTGTGGTTTAAATCTTTCCAAGATTAAAATTTGTACGTGTGGTGTGCATGTATTGAGATTTTAGTGGAAAGCAAATTAGCGGAAGGCTAAGTCTGTAAACTGAATGTAGATCAGGTAGACCGAACTTGTATAAATCACTATGCAAATTCTCTTATCCTTATACTCTTTAATTTCAGTGTTTATTGAATTCTTGGAGCACTAACAACTAGGTTTTTGCAATTGTATTTGATTCATTAAGTTTTCTTGCAGTGGATCAAATTCTTTTCATTCATTTCCTTGATATTAAATTTGTGTTTTGACCTATATTTTGTGGGTTTGATTTTCATTCTTTCTACCCTTTCCTTTTGATTCTGAATTACTTGTAATAGGATTCTTGTCAAGTTTTTCTTCTATTTTGAAATCATTATTGAAGGAATTGAATTTACTAGTGCTTTTGAAAACCCATTTTTGTAAAAGGAGGTAGATTTTGGAAATTTCTAAAAAGGGTTGTTTTTTAAAATACTCTCATACTGTTGAATAGAAAAGTTTTGAAAAATACTTTGGTGAATCTATTTAATCCCTCCCCACTTCTAGATTCCCCCTAAGACCAACACCTCTCGCTCATATTAATTTGAATTTATCACTACATATGTCCCCTATATATATAGATATATTCTCTCGAATTAAAATATTGAAAAATGTAATTGTGAGGGGTTGTGGTTAGCAAATGAGAATTACTAAACACAACCCCAGTTCCATTTTCCCTTTTCATCTTTTCCTTTCTTTCTCTCTCTTTCCATTTTTTTCTCTTTCTCTCTACCATGTCTGTCTCATCTTTGACTTCACACAAATATTCTCTCTTTTGCATGTAAGCTTTTGGCCAACAAAATCCAATGATATATTTTCCATTACTCGTGATTCTGAGTGTAGATGATCATAATGTCTAATTCTATTTCTTTGGGTCTTTTTTCATTCTTGTTTTATTCAATTGTTCCCATTGAAGGGAAATCCCCCATCAAATCCCAATCTCTTAGGTTTCTTTTTAGTTTTGAGATTTTTTATACGATCTGAGATGTTTTCCCTTTTATAATTATTAGGATGTATTGTATTGCGGGTTGTTACGAGGAGGTAATAGAACCCTGAATTTAGTGTATTAACTTAAGGATACAACTAAGATCGTTGTGATCTTGGTGTTCAGGTAAACTAAGGATAAGAATACACCAAGATGATATACTTAGATAGTAACTGAGTGTTAGTATTGGCTCAGATAGACACCAGACAATAGTTGAGTGTCAACTGTGATGGTTAGAAATAGGTCCTTTAGATGTCAAACATCAGTTGGAAGTATTAGATGAGTGTCTCTATAGTTATGCATGAAGTCAAGAAATCAAATAGATATTTCATATGTATGATTGTAGGATATGAATTGAATGTTGTATTTGTAGATGATTATGTAAGTAAATAGTTCTATGATAGGTTAATGTTTTAATGAGGAGATTGCCAATTTTTGGTTTGTTATATTTGTGAATGGTTGTCTGATTATGCAGTAGAGGTTCTGCAATTCTGCAGAGTCTTGTTAAGCGAAAGTTCTCGCTCAGTGAAACATTTCCACTATGGGGTATTTTTATGGCTTTGCACCTAACAATGTGTCTTGCTAAGAGCAAAGTATTACCTGCTAGCATTTTCACGTGGTTTTTCATTCAAGGACACATCTCACTGAGTGAAGTCAGTTCTCTGGAAACCATAGGTCAAATCTCTCATTGGGCCACACATGTCGTTGGACGAGGTGGCTCAATTCCTATTTGGGCAACATAGCTCGCTAGGTGAGTTGTTTAGTATATAATTCATGTTATTGTTTGTAATTGTTTTGTATTTTAAGTATTATGTATTATGTAAATGAATTTAATAGATCTATAGATGGTATTGGTTGCTTTAGCACTTAATTTGCGATGTTACATGAGTTGTGGTGTGTGTCTATATGTTGTGTGTGTTTGTAGTGTGTGTCTATGTCAGTAAGGTCTCTTTGCCCTTTGTGTGTGAGCGTGTGTGTCTTTTTGTGTTTATATGTGTGTGTTTATCATGTGTATAGTGAATATTATGTTTATGTTTTATAATGATAATACATAATTATATTATGTATGAGAATAAGCTTTGAAACTTAGTTTTAAGTAAAACTACCCTTATGAAATTAATTTTTACAACTCTTTCTTGTTAAAAACATATTCTATTTAAGAAAATTAATAAAATCAAAGAATAATAGTTATTACATGATTTAGAATAATTATTATACTTTTAAAAATTCTTTTGAAACCTTAACTAGTTTTCTAGTAAAACTATTTTTTAACTAAGTAATAAAAAGGATGAGTTTAGTGTTCAAATTATTTTTTTACAATATCCATCTATCTTTTTTGAGAATTTTATTAATTTTAAAACTTTACTGCTTTAGATTTTAATATAAGAAAAATATGTTAATATTGTAATTAATCAATTAATGATTACATCTTTTATAAACATTTATAATTAGAAGAAACAAAAATTAAGTATCTAACTTATTTATGATAATTAATTAATTTCTTTATACTGGATACTTAAATTTTGAGCATTGAAATATTACTTGACACAAAACATTGTAATTTTTTGTGAGTAACTATTCATATTCTTTGGCTATTAAAAAGACATTATTCCATATATTAGTACTCTGTGATTGTTATCAATAACATTAGTTATAATATATTATTTCATTAAGTCATTGTAGCAATACACATAAATTGGTTCTTTGTGAGAGATTAATTAATGATGATGTTTATCTATTTGAAAAACATATATGTATTTGGTTCTCATTGAATGAAATACAAGGATTAATAAAGTTCTTAGAAGTACAGGTTGAGTGATGGAATTGAAGAGACTCCATGAAACCAAGTTTCATATTTGATGATCACAATAAATAATTGTTGAAATTAATGGATTGATCTTATATAACTTGTTTTAAAAATGAGTAAAAGTAAATAAACTTGTGCAAATGGATGCAATTAAACTATTATTCTAAAAAAAATAAAAATAAGTTAAGTAAATTTTAAACTAACAAATAAAAGAATATGTATATAATCTAGTAATTTAGAATAAAATAATTTAACACAATTCCACTAATAGGATAAGTAAAATAGCTAGATTTTCAATTAATGAATTAAACATACAAAACCTATATGAATGAAAATTTGAAAAGCTAAAAAAATTATGTTTTTTTAAATCAATAAATGTTTTAAATAATTTAAAGAGTTTAATTGGTATGCATTACTTGTGTAAAAGAGATTTACATTTATATGACTTTTAAAGTTTTAATGGTAAAGTCAACAACCTTATCATAAAGAAAGAGTTGTGATTGAATGATAGGGTAAAAACTTATACTGTCATTTCTTACTAATTAAACTCTAATTTATATATTTTTTTTAAAATATAACTATCATTACTATAAAAAAAAGAGTTTAATTAGTATTCATTATTACTGTAACAAGTTTTACACTAACATTCAATCACAATCTTTATTTTTATTAAGTTTGTTGACTTTACCAATTAATACTTTAAAACTAAAATCGAACGTCAATGTAAAACTTTTTTATACTGCTAGTGTATATTAATTACACTCATAAAAAAACTAACTATCATAGTTTGATAATTATAAATTTAATAAAATATATATATCTATCAATTTTGTTCAACTTAAATGAGTAATGGAATTGGTTTTATCTTTAAAATTGTACCAAGACAAGCAATTCAATTTATCAAAGTTGAAACAAATATAGATAACACAATACATTTTAGTTAATCAGTCAAACCATAAAATCAAACAAAAATAGTGCAAAAGTTTGTGTTTGTGGTGAATATCATGCTTTATAATGATAATACATAATTATAATATCTATGAGAATAAGCTTTAAAACTTAGGTATTTAAGAAATATATATATATATATATATATATATATATATATATATATATATATATATATATATATATATATATATATATTGTTTGTGTTTCTCATTCATTGAAAGGCTAAAACTCATTTATGGAGTTCTTAGGGATATAGATTGAATAATAGAGTTTAGAAGACTCCATCACACTAGGTTGCATATTTGGAGAACATAAAAAACTTCAAAATCAATCGACACTACACATTAATAAACATATGATGGCAAAAATAATATTTAAATTTATGGATTAACCTTCTATAACTTTTTTTAAAACTGTGTAAAACAAAACAAACCTGTGCAAATGGATAAAATTTAACCATTAATGTAAAAATATCAAAATTAGTTAAGTGGAGTTTCAACTAACAAATAAAAGGCATTTATAAAATCTAGTAATTTAAATAAAAGAAAAAATTAGCATATCTTCTGTAGTAGGATATCGAGTGTAAGTCTTGTAAAAAAAAGGATACGGAGTGTAAATTAAACATAGTTAGACTTTCACCTAAGGAATTAAACATACAAAACCTATATCAATGAAAGTATAAAAACATGATATAATTTTAAATTAGTCAAAGTTTAAATGATTTAAAATTTAAAATATAACTATCATTACTATAAAAACGTAACTACCATAATTATGTAGTTTTAGCCATATAAAACATATGTCTAACAATTATTTAATAGAAATTAAAATAATATAGATAACTGAAGTTTTATTTTTAAAATTAGACGAAGACAAACATCTCAATTGATCAAAGTCGAAACAAATATAAATAACACAAAATTGATAATTCAATTAAGAGGGCAAAACATAAAAAATCAATTGAATATAGTCCGGAAGTTTATGTGTCGGAAAGTGTCTTTGTATGCATGTGTGTGTTGTTTGTAGGGTTAGATGCGTGTGGTGTCTGTGTATTTGATGTGTCTATGTGTGTGTGCGGGGGAGGGGTGTACTGTGTGCCTATGTACATGTTATCTATCAAAAAAATCATAATTACTGACAAAATTTTACCGATGGTACAAAATCATAGGTAAATTTAATTTACCAATGAATATTTTGTAGGTTGTATATTTGTAAAAAATGTGAATTTACTGACAGATATTTTGTAGGTAATGTATTAGTAAAAAAAGTGAATTTATCGTTGAATTTACCAACAAATATTCCAGAGCAAATTTATCTGTGGGTAACATTTATAAGCCTGTAGGTAATATTAAGGTTAAAAAATATAAATTTTACAACTGGATTTTACGTAGGTAATTAATTTATTGTCAGCATTTATTAATGTATAATATATATTTCTACATACTATTTATATTATTATATTCTAATTTCATATTTTAATATTCTAAAATTTATCCATTTAAATTTTATTAAATTTTTCTTACTATTTTAATAATTTTTTAAAATAATTAATATGGATTGAATATTACAACAACTGTAATGTTATTTACTATAATTTAAAAAAATCACTTTTATTTCTTTCATGTGAATTTTACAACTTCTACTAATTGCTCTTTGTTTAAACAACCAAAATAAACACATCTTGAAATGATCGATTTATATCAAATTGTTTTTTTACTGTTTAAATTAAATTGATTGAGAACCACTTCTAGTTCTTTGAAAATGATATCTAAACTTAGGTCCATGGTTATTACTGTGTAGGGTATGTTTGTCCTAAAATAGTAATATTTTACACATCATTAAACATGCAAGCAAAACCCAATAGGTTGATTCTACCTCAAAAGTGAAATCATGGATTGCTACCATTGGGGGAAAATTTGAAGGACACCTTTATAGTTCTAGAGATACACCCTCCCATTATAGGACCTATGTGGAATAGCTAACCTAGGAGTCACATGCACCACATCAGACTACACAATCTCAAGTTGCAATTGCTCTAAAATGGATTTAATCAATAAAGAAAATGAACAAATATCTTGAAGGTTAGAAGGCACAAGAGAGATGATTAATTACATTAAACAACTTAAATCAATTGTTCACATCCTTTTCAAGCATCTTGAATCTAATAATGGTCATCTAGATTATAACGATGATGATTTCTCTTATAATAATGACCAATAAACACAAGGGTGAGGACTTTGTTATTTGTTAAAACTTTGAATATTTGGTTAGTCTTATGTACTAATTTTAAGAATTTTTGTTATGCCTGGAACTTTATTAATTTGTATTTTGTTCTTGATATTTAAGATGATTATGTTCTTGTCTTAAAACATTGATCAAATGTTAAGTTGGTATTTATTTTCTTTTTGTTGTTTATTTAAAATTGAGTATTATATCCAATTTTGTTTATTATTTATAAATTTAGAAATAAAAAAAATTAAAAAATGGGCAATCACAATGGGGTTTAAACCCAATGTATTATAGTAAGTTTGTTGAAGTGGACTTAGTCCAATGTAACATAATGAACTACTTACAGAGGGTTTAACCCACTCTATTATAGTTAACTAAGTCCAAGGTAATATATATAGAGGGTTTCATAGTGGGCCGCAATAGCCTATTGTATATGGACCGACAAATTACAGTCAAATATTTGGTTCAATGTCCGTGGATTGTAAATGCAAATTACAATGGGCTTCTTGCCTACTCTAATTACAAATTTTCTTATTATGATAATAAATATTGAATTGTATAGGAAGTCTGTATATTTTTTCTTTTTTTCCTAATATTTATTAATTTCTTTACTTATTTAAAATTGGACTAACAAAGTTGGGATATTCACAACACTAGTTATACTATTTATATGACATTTGCTACAATATTTTTGTTTGTCCGTCTATATCACAACACTAGTGGAATTATGAATTTATCCTATATTATTTAAAATAGAAAAATGTTGGAATGACATAAAGTATAAATGCGTGTCAAGCATTCAATGTGCTACTCTAATGTTACATTTATTTTTTATTGAAAAAACTCTCAAGATACTAGTCGCTGTTCACAGAAATAAATTGGAGTAGACGAATTAAATATTAAAGAGCATCTTAGGATAAAAGCAATTAATACGTAATAATTGCTAAGCTAACTTTAATGTTGAAATAATTTTATATCCTGTTAAATATTTTTCTTAATATAAATAGCAAATAGAGCAAAACATGTTAATATGTGTTATAAATAATGATTAAATTATCAATATGTATTATGAACTTTAGAATATTGATTATAACAGAAGTTATTTGATAAAACATGGAAAGAATCAAGTATGTTTGGAATTGGTTATATTACATGTATACTACTACATTTGAAGAAAGAAATTTGATTCATGGTTATACTACCAATTCCTAACACCTTATAGCAATGTGGGAAAGAAATTTGTAAATTGTCACTTATAATAAAAGAAGAACAAATATTAAAAAAATAAGTACGCCAATTGTGGGAAAGAAATTTATCAGATTCTATCTCACTATTTTCAATCATATAAAAAATAATTTGTGTTAAAGGAAAAGATGAAAATATCTACAAATTCTACCTCAACTCTAATTTATATAATAACATATATCAAAGTATATTCAGGACATCATTATATTATTACCAAATATGAACTTAAATCATGATGTTAATTTACATTCACTAGCAATGGTAAAGCATGTCAAATTCTTATAAGAATGACTTTCACATGTATTCGACCAAGTATCAAAATTTGAAAAAATTTATTTTATTCAAGCATATAATTGATAGTTCTTCTACTTCAAAATCATTTATCTTCATCCAACTTTTTTTTTTAGCTTTTACCATAATCGCTGCCACAATTTATCTTTGTTGCTATGATCCATTCTCAGTAAATTGATTTATGTTGTGCTCCATTAACAAGGACTTTTCACATCACATGTTTCTGAAACCCCTTTTCTTTTTCTGTTTTACTATTATTTTTGGCAACTTTCTATGTGCATTGTGAATTAACCAAAAGTTGTAGAACTGAAAAGTTAGAAAATAAAAATCTTAGTAGCTTGAATAGAAAATTCTCACAAGTGGATTAATTAATCTCCGAAAGGAAAAAATTAAAATTGGATACACTGAGAATTGAAATCGATATTGAATTAATAATAATTTAGATATCTGAGAATAAAAGCGAAAAAAGATGCAGACGATCGGAAGAAACGTAAAAATATTTCTTTTAACCTAAATGGTATTGAAAGTATATGAAAAGACAATTTGTAAATATTACTATTTTTTTAGGATTTTTAATTTACAGGCTAAAAATAAGAAGACTAAATCATTATAAAAAATTGATCCATAAAATAAAAAGCTAGGGACCAACACTTTCTCCAATATCAACATGCACATCCATCCTTGCTAACCAATATGAAAATTGTACACCGTAAACCACCTATAAAAGTAGTCTATGGTAGAATTCGTTCTACAGCACAATAAGATTTAGTGGGACATATAAAACACAATTAAATTACAAAGTTTGTCAATATTCCAACTTTATTGAAATTACAATAAATATTATATATATATATATATATATATATATATATATATATATATATAATTCTACTCTAGGAGTTATATGCTTTCATCTAGCAGTATCACCATTTGTAGGAAAGTGACATCTAGTATATATTCTTGCATACTTAAATTATAAAGCATGGTATACTCTAACTTTTTTTTAAATTAAATTTGAAACTAATTGGAGAACGGAGCTGATTCGATGATAATCGGAGAAGAACCATGAAAAGCTCCATAGTCAAATAAGCTTGGATTGTTTGCATGATCATTTGTAATTTTAACTGGTTAGCAGCATCATCAGCATGACCATTAACTAATTAGCTAATAGAGCTAATTCGATGATAATCATAGAAGAACAATAAGAGGCTCCATAGTCAAATAAGCTTGGATCGTCTGCATGACCATTTGTAATTTCAACTAGTTTGCATCATCATAGCATGACCATTTGTAAGAAAGTGAGACCAAGGTAACAACATATTTTGTGGCCTACAAGAAATATAAGCATATAGCAAAAGTTAGAATATAAATGTGACAAGTAGCAAGATTTTACTGGAAAAATGATGATATAGTAAGATCTCAAGTTACATACTAATTGTTTTACTCTAAATAATATTTGTTTTCCTTAGATAATTTTCTCTCAAATTGCCTTTGATTATTAATGTGGTTTTTTCCCTTATGAGTGGGTGGGTAGAACAATAATATTTCCTTTAAGAAATGTAAATTGACTATCCACCACCACCAAATTTGATCTTTTCATGCAGTCACATGTATCAATTAATTTATTTTTTTTAAAATACTATGAACAAGAGAAGAAAATAGAAAATAGTTAAAAACATGTTTTTTAACATATCACAAATTCATATAACACTTCATTTTCGATAGTGAATAAGAACATAATGATGTTAAAAAAGCAAGAGATAACAATGCATACCTTGATTTTCTCATCTATTAATTTAGGTCATCTTTACTTCTTTCCTCAAGGTTATATTTCCTTATTTATGGATTGACATTGGGGAGCCACAGTAGACTTTCTCTATAGATAATGTAGATGAACATAATAGAGCCATCAATCTCCATCATTGTTTTCATCCTTAACCACTCCCCTTGTCATTGAATTTCTTTAATCTCTCACTAGTGCGAAATTTGGGATAAAAATTCAAGAAAAATCATGACTTACAAACACACTTGAAACATATAGTACAAAACTCGCTGGAAAGCTCAAAAGAATGTGGATCACCAATTTGACAGGAAATGTTCATTATGATCCTTCTTTGCTATTCTTTAATGATGAACATAATCATATGTGACCTGTTCTTGTCACAAACTTTAAGTTGCTAATTTCTTTCCTATCTATGGTGTTTTCTTGAGGTCATTTAGGGTGAAAAGCTTTAAATTTTCTATACCATAACTACGGAGTCTTTCTATTTTGATGTGCAAAGAAAAAAAAGAAAATGAACAATAATGTTACATATGTATTACCCTTCTTATTTATCTATATCTATCTATAAGTAAAAGAAACTTGAATTTATTATAGCCAAATAAACATTAATATTATTAATTATATCTAAAAAAGAAGTAAATTCATCGAATTAATTATATTTATTACAATATATTAATGAGCACTTAATAAATTAAATAGCATTAATTATTAGAACGTACGTTTCCTTGAAACCTGAGAACAATAGATCAATAAAAACAAAAATATTACAAAAACTCGACCGCTAAAAAAGAGTGGACAAAGTCTCAATTAATTAAAGGTACTTCTCAAAACATTAATATAAACAAAAACTAATGCATTCACTATGATTAAGAAAATAACTATGGATCATTTAATTTTACACAATTTAATATAAAACTATGTTTATTTCTAAAGCATCCTAATCAAAACTTGATATAAAGAATAAACAAGGTTTATTAAAATAATATCAATTAATTAATAATATTTTAGAATAGTATCATTAAATAAGAGTGATTTAAAATTTGTTTATATTTGAGTATGAAGAGAGTAGTATTTTTTTTTTATGAGATAGTATTTATTTAAATATAAATAGTTATTCTATATATTAAATATAATACTTTATATAATAAATTTTAAAGAATATAATAATACTAGATATTTATTAAGGAATTAAATACTAGATATTAATTTTAATTAAATAGTATTAATTATTATGATTATTATATGTCAGGTAAAATATATTTATTAAGTAATATAAATTAAGCAATTATTTAATACTTGGTATTTATTAATTAATTAAATACTAGATATTAATTTTATGTAAATAGTATTTTTTTGTGTTTATTTAATATGCTATATTTACTAAGTCTAGTATTAAAATATAGATTTACTATCAAATAAAATGTTTCATTAAATAATAATAGTAATAATAATAATACAATTTTTTACTCTTATAAATTCATACCTTAATAAAATAATAATAATAATAAATACTAAATCATTACACTCATAAAAAAAAAACACTCAATTTATACCATAATAAAGTTGACAAATTGAAAACTTCAATCATATCACATAAATCAATTAAATTTTTCAAGGTGATTAAAAATATCATCTCAAAGTGTAAATCTAATTTTCATCCTAAATTACTAATTAATTATAAACACTAAAAAATAAGTACATATTATCAAAAGTCAATATATGATAAAGATCCAAAAGTCAATCAAGGATGTTTGTATGATATTGGAAGTCTAAGTTCAAGACTAAGAAAATTAAGTAAGTTTTGTCATGCCTAAGCTTGATTACAGCAAAATGGATTAATTTATACAAGTTCATGATCATGACTTGAGTCCAAGTTAATTAAAGACATAACAAGACATCCAAAATTCATTGGATGAAGTAGCATATGGGCTGAAGTTCATTAATCTTTGTTGAATGTTTGATTAAAATTCTTTTTTTTTTTTATATTTCATGCAACGTTTTGTATCCATTTTTTTACTAAAATTCACATGTCCATTTTTTTTTCCTTGCAGAAGTTCATGTGTTGGATCTTTTCTAGGTCCGTGTTTATTCATTTTACTTTCTTAAATCATTATGATTGTTAGTGGCAAGTAAATTTTAGGTTTTATTGACATAAATGGTTTTTTTTAAAAATAATTATCTAAATGGATCTGTTTTAAAAAAATTATCAATGTGAGTCTATTTTATAGTTTGACTTGTTCAAACTACAATTCTTAATTGCAGTTTAAGTATTACGTCAACTGTATAATTACATGGCATCCAAGTTGACAAGTTACGATTTATGTGGTTAAAGATAGTAGTACCCTTAGAACCACGCAAGGGTCAGAAACTAGTTACTTAAAACCACAACTACAAGTTACGATTTATGTGGTTATTGAACAGTATCTCTCTTTTGCCCAATGAAACTTAACAGCGTGGACTCCCAAAATCACAAAACCACAGGTACCATATGCCGTTTGTCTTAGATTTTAACCAACCCTCTGTTTTGTCCAATCGTTTAATGGAAAGACTTTTACATTATTGAAACCACAAATTGCAGTTGCAGTTTATGCAATCTTTGACTAACTGTTATCATTAATGAAAACATAGATGGGAACTGCAATTTTCATGGATATTAACCATCCATTGATACCTGTGCAATTAACCAGCAGGTAGGACACGAATAAACAACCGGTGGAAACTAATTTAAAATTTAGTTACTAATTTAGAATTTCGTAACTAATTTAAATCATATTACTAATTAAAAGCTAACTAATTAAAAATTTTAATGTACTAAAATTAAATAATTTTAAATCATATTACTAATTAAAAATAACTAATTTTAAATTTAGTAACTAATTTTAAAAAATTTTAAATCATATAAAGTAACTAATTAACAAATTTATACATGATTTAAATATTAAAAATTTAACATAACTAATTAAAAAATTTACCATATAATTTAAAACTTAAAAATTTAACGTAACTAATTAGACAAATTTATATAATATTACTATATGATATTACTATAATTACTATAATTTAAAATTATAGCTTAACTAATTAAAATGAAATGTAACTAATTAAATAATTTAATATACGATATTACTATAGTTAAAAATTCTAACGTAACTAATTAGACAAATTATGATATTACTATAATTAAAGATTCTAACAAAAAAATATTCATATTTTGTAACTATTTGTTTTAATCTTATATAAGATTACTATAATTAAAGATTATAATGTAACTAATTAAATCTAATATATGATATAAAAATAATTGTAACATAAATATGATTAAAGATTCTAATGAAAATAATTCTAAATTTAAAAATTATTTAAACATAAATACTATTTAAACTATGATTGGGAATTGTGGCTTCAGTGTCTAAAATTTGTATCCCGTAGTTTCCATCACATCTAAATTTCGCACCTCGTAGTTTCCATTACATTTGTAGCTCTTGAAAAAACAAAAAATTAAACTATAATTGGAAATTGGGGTTTGACTAAGTCAAACCGTAAAATAGATCTACCTTGGAAAATTTCTTTAAAATAGACCCATTTAGGTAATTTTTTTTTAAAAATGACACACTTAAGTCAATCAGCCTAAATTCTAGTAGAAAATAAATGCATAGTAGATTGCTAGTGCAAAATTAATGTCTAGTGAAAGTCTTGCTAGAAATTTAATCTTATAATTGAAAAGTTGTCCAAAAATATATTCACTAAAATTTATTGAAAACTACAAAATTAAGAGATAGAGTTATTTAATGACAAGTGGAACCCACATAAATAGTTGTTTTCAATAAATTTCAATCAATCATGTAGAGTGTGTTCAAAAAGTATGTAAAAGAATGTACTACTAGCATTTCTCCATGATTCTTTTTCTATTGAAAATCATCACTCACAATAATTTATCATCTTCTTTCTAGGACAAAGTATTCATTTTTCTCTCTCTGACTAAAATAAGGAATACAATTGATAAAAACACAATTAATGTATCTGTTATGATTAATTTAACATGTAAAACTATAAAATCCAACTCATATACAAACTAAAACACTCCTATATCTCAAATAATTTAAGCATATTATTTTTGTGGAATGATTATATACATTATGATACTCTAATTCATAATAATTTTTATTTTCCTCTTTTGAGTAACTCTTCATTAATAAGCATTCAAAATATCAATGATGCATAGGTTTCAATTAAATAATTATTAAGCATTAAAAATATCTATGATGCGTAGGCTTCAATTAAATAAGCATTAAGTAACTCTTCTTTAATTTTAATATTATATTAAATTTTTTATCGCTAATATTTGACATAATAGTTTTATTTTTAAATACATTAAATAATTATTCTTAGTTTCAAATAAATGTATTAAGAGGTTGAAATTATTTTAATAAAATTATTTTAATTACTAAATTGTTTATCATTGTTTTTAGTACGTGTGAAAAACATCAGCCTACAATTTTTTTTAATTTATTTAATATGGTTAAGTATTGTATAGAGACAATTAAGTATAAAACTTTTTATAATTTATTTAGTATATGGCTAGCAACAGCATGACACTTTGGATGGGTGTGTGTATACATATTCATATCCGTAGGATAATTTTTCATTGACACTCTCTCATATATGATAAAGATGAATATTTATAGATATTTTTATTACTCATTGATATCCGTGGATAGTCTAAATTATATTAAAAAAATAATTTTTCTATTAATAAAATGATATCATATTTTTTATTTTTTTTAATTTTTCATCAATACCACCACACAAGTATCATAAGATAAATATCCATAAATATTTTTGACACTTATGGATATCCGTGGATAGCCATCAATTGTATTAAAAATTATATTTTTTATTAATAAAATGACATCGTGTTTTTATAAAAACATATTTTTTTTTAATTTGAAAACATTAATATTTTAATTAAAATTAGCATCAAATAATACTTGGAAACAATTAAATTTGTTATCTAAATAACAGATATCTATGCAATTATTTTCAATAATTCTTCCCGTAAAAATAGTATTGAATTTAATTATTTTGCTATTTTATATTTTAATATCATATTTCACACTACACATAAATATTAACATTTTAGTATTTTACATACAGTTAATTAATTTAGTACATTACATTTAGGAATTTTATATGTTAGTATATGATATATTGACTTAGAATGTTACAATTAAATATTAATGTAAAACTTTTTATATTAAATTTTTTCTTATTATAAAATATTTGTACTTTCAAAGTGATTATAAATATAATTTCCAACTGTATATCAAATTTTGTTTCCAAAATTACTAATTAGTCATAAAGACACAAAAATAAGTACATATTAATATAGTATGATAAAGATCTAGCAAGCCAATCAATAAAGAATGTTATGTTTTGTATGATATTGGACATCTCTGACTAGGTTAAAGATTAAGAATAAAATAAATTTTTCTTTGCCTAATCTAGATCACCAAAATGGATTACTTTCCTATAAGTTCATGATCATGACTTGAGTCCAAATTAAAAACATAACAAAGACATTCCAAATTCGGAGGATAGAGAAGTACCATATGGCATGGAGTTAATTAAGCTTGGGTTGACTGTTTAAGTATAATCCACTTTTTATTTTTCATTTTCATGTAATTTTTTGAATTTTTTTTCCACTAAACTTCATGTAATTTTTTGTATCTATTTTTTTTTACTAAATTAAGCACCCTATGTGGTTAATCTATTTTTTGCCTTCTTAAACCATTATGATTTTTAGTAGGTTAATGAAAACTAAATTCTAGTGGAAAATAAATTAATATTAGGTTCTCATTGGAAACTAATGCTCTTCTACTTTATAATATTTAAGGGCACAATCCCTTTTGGGAATTGGGTAAGGCCTCCACCGAAAAGTTGTTGTGAGCTATTGAGTTACCCCCTAATTAGCTTGCATACCCCTACTTGTATAACCCAAAACATGTCATATGGACAGTTTTTGAGTACCTAAAACAAGTTTTCCAAATCTTAGGTACTTTGATCCAGAAAAATGAAAAACTAAAGATTTGGAATACTAAATCACCCCATAGGGACCATTTTTAAGGTGTTAGTACGTCATCTCATAATTTTCAGAAAAAAAAATTGAATTAATACTAAAATAATAATTATATATTATATATCATATTTATTATATTTATATTTTTGTATTTATAATTTACATGAATAAAATATCAAATTAATGTTTTGGGAAAAAAGAAATCATAATAAAATTTAGAGCTAATTACGAATACACCATTTCAGGTTTAGTATAATTATAGATGTACTTCCTTTTTTTTAACTATACAGGCTCCATAGTTTTATGTACTCATTACAGTGGTATCCCTCCTTCCCAAATGGTGTTAAATCCCTTAATAGATCAGGTCACTTGCTGATCATGTGGTTTTTAATTAAATTTAAAAGACAAAATTTTCCTTCTTAATTTCATAAAGCAAAAGCTTATATTTGCCTTCCCATTTGATGATTTCATGTTGTTTTGCTAAAGAAGCTAAACTTTCATTCATTGAATGCATATATGATATGTTAATTTTGTTTATTTTTGCATTATCACATTTGTATTTCATGTGAACGTGATAAGAATAATTTTTTTTAAAGTTACACAATTGTGCGACAATAGAGGTAAGAGGGATGTCAACTATAATGTTAGAAAAATATAGGGTGTATATGTGTAATAGCATACAAAACTTGGGGGTACATATGTAATATTATACATAAATTTATTACACATGTACCCCTTAAGTTTTGTATGATATTACACATGTACTCCTAAGTTTTTACGATATTACACATATACCCTTATATTTTTCAACTCTCACCTCCATTGTCGCATTATTACAAAGCTTAGAAGATTAATTCATATCACGTTCACACAAAATGAAAACGTAATAATGCAACAATAAATAGGATTAATTTACCATATGCATATTCAATGGATGAAAGTCTCTCTTCTTCAATAAAATAACATGAAATCATCAAACAGGAAGGCAAAAAGAAAATTTTGTTTTATATGAGTTAGATGAGTAATCTTCTCTTTTAAATTTAATTAAAAATCACATGACTAGCACGTGTCTCGATATGTTAATGGATTAAAAACCTTTGAAAATAAAAGAGTATAGTTGTAATAAGTACCTAAAACTAAGTGGTGTCTTTATAGTTTAAAAAAAATATACATCTCTAATTACACTAAACCTGAGGAAATGTATTTGTAATTACTTATAAATTTAATAGTTGTCATATTTTTTATGAAAATATAATTCAAGTAAAAATGTAACTAATCACCTTTCATTTTAATGTAAATATATTTAATATACTACTAAATGTTTTATATATGGGCTTAAATAAGTTTTTTGTCCCTAAAGTTTCACCAAAAATCACTTTTAGTCCTTAAAATTCAAAAATATTTTTTTAGTCCCTTATTCATTTTTAATCTTTCTTCTTCAATTAACATTATCAAAAAATTGTTCATAAGGAGTATATTTTTGTACTCATGAGTCACTCTCCACCTCAACCCTAACTCCCTGAATCTCCAATTTTACATCCGGCATAACCAAATACACTGAAACTTATAAACATACAATGTTAATACAATGAACAAATTATAGAGACTAAAAAAAATTTTTGAATTTCACTTATGTATATATATTTAAAAACTAAAAATAAGTATAAATAGTACTAATAGTTAGAAGTGTCAAAATGGGCCCAATCTGGGCCAGCAAAAGGTGATTGCTTTTATTACCCCCTATCTTTTATTCGCACCCCTCAGGCTTTACAATTTTTTTCAAAACCTAAAAATACCCTCCCCTTTTCTTACCCTACTTGCGTAATGAAGTACATTCTAGACGACATGATCCGGAAGGCAAATGAGATTCAGCAAGTATGTTCCAGACAACATGATCCAGAATGTAATATGTCCATTCCGAATCAGTTGATCCGGAATGTATTCTGTACATTTCGGATCAGTTGATCTGGAATGTATTATGTATATTCTGGATCAACTAATCCAGAATGTATTATGTATATTCCAGATCAACTAATCTGGAAGTGGATCAAATACATATTCCGGACTAGGTGGTCTGAGGTAAATATTGTTAGTTCCGGATCAACTGATCCGGAATATTGTAACCCTCGATGTAGTATGAATAAAAATGCAAACAAACCCTCAATCATAAATCCCAAAACCCTAAACTTTCAATCAAGAAAGTCATACCTGAATAAAATTGTGTTTTCCTTTTCAAATAAGGCTTGAATCAACGAATAATACCCTAAAGACTTATAAGAATGATTAGGGATTTAAAATAGGGCAGAATGTGAGAATTTGTGTTTGACACACAAGAGTAGCAAAATAGAGCATAACAAGACAAGAAAATAAAAAAATAAATTCAAAAAAATTAAATCAAATAAGCATAAGGGTATATTAGGAATTTACAAAAAAATATAAACTTTGAGGGTGCAAATAGAAAATGGGGATGTTAAAAGAAAATGTCCAAGAAAAAACGTTTCATAAACAATCTCACTTATGTAACCTAACCTACCCTAATCATGAGTTTGGGGGTACTAATTTTGTTTTCTTTTTAATTTTTCTCCAGACATGGTGGAATTATGACATTTTCTAGATTTTTATTTTCCGTCTATATCATAACACCGGTGAAATTATGAATTTATCCTATATTATTTAAGATTCCAAAATATTGGAAAGAGATAGAGTACAAATCAGTGTAAAGCATTCAATGAGATATTCTAACGTTACATTTATTTTTTATTTCAAAAACTCTCTAAGACACTAGTTGCTATTCACAGAAAAAATACACTGGAGTAGACTATTTAAATATTAAAGAGCATCTAATGATAAAAGCATTTAATATGTAAAAATTGTTAAGCTAACTTTAATGTTGAAATAATTCTATATCCTATTAAATATTTTTCTTAATATAAATAGCAAATAGAGCAAAACATGTTAATATGTGTTATAAATAATGATTAAATTATTAATATGTTTTATGAACTTTAGAATATTGATTATAACAAAAGTTATTTAATAAAACATAGAAAGAATCATATATGTATGGAATTGGTTATACTACATGTATACTACATTTGAAGAAAGAAATTTTATTCATAGTTATACTACCAATTCCTAACACCTTATAGCAATGTATGGAAGATGTGGTGAGATTTCAATAAGAAGTATTTTTTATTTGAATTGTCACTTATAATAAAAGAAAAACAAATATTAAAAAAATAAGTCTACCAATTGTAAATTATAAATCTATCAGATTCTATCTCACTAATCTCAATCATATAAATAATAATTTGTGTTAAAAGGAAAGATGGAAACATTTGCAAATTCTACTTCAACTCTAATTTATATAATAACATATATCAAAGTATATTTAGGGACGTCATTATATAATGAAATATCAACATTAAATCATGATGTTAACTTACATTTAATAGCAATGGTAAAGCATGTCAAACTCTTATAAGAATGACGATTTTCACATATATTCAACCAAGTATAAAAAAATTTGAAACGATTTACTTTATTCAAGCGTATAATTGATAGTTCTTCTTATTCAAGATCAGTTATCTTCATCCAACTTTCCCTTCTTCTAGCTTTCACAGTCATCGCTGCCATGATTTATCTTTGTTGCCATGATCCATTCTCAATAAATTGATTTGTGTTGTGCTCTATTAACCAGGACTTTCACATCACATGTTTATGAAATCCCTTTTCTTTTTCTGTTTTACTATTATTTTTGGCAACTTTCTATTTTTATTGTGCATGAACCAAAAGTTGTAGAATTGAAAAGTTAGAAAACAAAAATCTTAATAGCTTGAATTGAAATTTTTTAAAAGTGGATTAGTCAATCTGCAAATGGAAAGAAAATTTGGATATATAGAAAATTGAAATCGACACTAAATTAATAATAGTTTAGATATCTCGTAATAAAAGCGAAAACAATGCAAGCGATTGGAAAACACGTAAAAAAAATAATGAATTTTTATTTCTTTTAACCCAAATTGTATTGACAATATAGGAAAAGAGAATTTGAAAATATTAAGCTTTTTAATATACAAGCTAAAAATAAGAAGACAACATTATATTAAAAATTAACAAATAAAATTTAAAAACTAAGGACCAAGACCACTCCAATATCAACATGCATATCCATACCTGCTAACCAATAGAAAAATTAGACATTGTACACCATCTATAAAATTAGTCTACAGGACTTTTCCGACCCATGTTTTGAAAATGTAAGTCAAAAGGTTGGTATGTCTGATATCACAGGACAAAGACTATACCCAGCCAACTCACCTAGGAACTTTGAATTTTCTAAAAGTTTTATCCACAATGGATGCCTTTTCCTCATTTAACAGACAGTCCCTGTTAAAGCTGCCTGCCCCTAGGCCGGGTTCGTCACTCCTAGATTAAGCTCCACTTGAACACTTTCTATCTACACATAACACCTCACGATAGAATCTGTTATATAACATAATAACATTAAGAGGGACATATAGACACAATAAAAGCATCTATAACATCAACAAAACTACATAAGTTATATAATATATATATATATATATATATATATATATGCTTTTTCACATATTATGCATTCATATAACATTTCATTATGCATACATTGATTCTCTCATATGATAATTTTGGTCATCTTTACTTCTTTCCTCAAGATCATATTTCCTTGTTTTTGGAATGACATTGGAGAGCCACAATAGGCTTTCTCTATAGAAAGTGTAGATGGACATAATATAATCATCTATCACATCATTGTTTTCATCTTTAACCATTCCCCTTGTCATTGAATTTCTCTAATCCCTCACTAATGTGAAATTGGGAATAAAAGATCAAGAAAAATCACAACTTACAAACACACTTAAAACATATAATACAAACCTCGCTGAAAATCTTAAAAGAATCTGAATCATCAATTCCAGAGGAAGTCTTCTTCATGATCCTTCTTTTCTATTCTTTAATGGTGAACATAATCTTATGTCACTTGTTCTCATCACACAAATTTTAACAGTTGTTGCCAATTTCTTTCCTCTTCTACGGTGGTTGATTGAGTTCAAGGGTGAAACAACTTTCTATACCATGACTATTAAGAAAGAAGAGAAAATGAACAATAATATTGTGTTAATAATATTGTGTTGTATTTGTTTTACCCTTATATACTATATATATCTATCTATTTATCCATATTTATATATAACAAAGGAAACTTGAATGTATAATAGTCAAATAAATATTAATATAATTAACTATATACAAAAATTATTAAATTTGAGAAATTAATAATATTTACTAGACAGATATTAATGAAGCACCATTATTATAGCATTACAGCATTTGTTTCCTTGAAACTTGAGAACCAATACAAATATTCCACAAAAATCTGATCGTAAGAGGGAACGGTAAGAGTAGTAAAAAAGTTTTACATATTTAAGGATAAAGGTACTTCCTCAAAACATAAATATAAACAAAAATTAATACATTTACGTTGATTAAGAAAATAAGTTTTGATCATTTAATTTTACAAAATTCAATATAAAATACGTTTATTAACACCCTTGCTAAAACTTCATATAATGAATGAACTAGGTTTATCAAACTAAAGTCTCAATTAATTAACAATATTTTTGGAATAGTATCATTAAATAAGATAAAGATTTAAAATTTTTATATTTGAATTTCGAGAGAGTAGTATTTTTTTATAATGTTGTTTTCTTTTGGTGAATTATAATGAGATAGTATTTATTTAAACATCAATAGTTATTAAACTCATTTATTAAATATAATACTTTAACTAATAAATCTTAAGGAATATAATAATACTAGATATTTATAAGTAATTAAAATACAAGATATTAATTTTATTTAAATAGTATTAATTATTATTATATATAATGTACAATATTTTTTTGTGTGAAAGATATTTATTAGATAATTATAAATTAAGCAATTATTTAGTACTTGGTATTTATTAATTAATCATTAGAAATTAATTTTGGTAAATAATATTAATTTTTATGTTTATTCAATATGCGATATTAACTAAGTCTAGTCATTCAGATATAGATTTACTAGTATTACAAAATAAAAGGTTTCATTAAATAAAAATAATAAAATACAATTTTTTACTCTTATAAATTTATACCTTAATAAAATAATAATAATAATATACAAAATCATTACACTCATTAAAAAACATTTAGTTTACGCTATAATAAAGTTGACCAATTGAAAACTCAATAATATCACATAATTAAATTAAAACTTTCAAAATCATTAAAATTATAATTTCAAAGTGTAAATCTAATTTTGTTCCCTAACTTACTAATTATTTATAAACACACAAAAATAAGTACATATTAACATATGATAAAATTAACATATATGATAAAGATCCAATAAGTCACACTAAGGATGTTTTCTGTGATATTGGAAGGCCTCTTCCTAAGTCTAAGACTAAAAAACTAAAGTTTTGCAATGCCTAATCTTTAATTGCACCAAAATGGATTACTTTCCTACAATTTCATGATGATTACTTGTGCTCAAGTTAAATACATAACAGGACATCTCAAATTCACTGGATAAAGAAGCATATGGGCTGAAGTTCATTAATATTTGGTTGAATCTTTAATTAACATTCATTTTCGATTTTTCATCTAATTTTTGTATCTATTTAAAAAGTAACGGAGGGAGTACAATCTAACTCTATATTTAAAGCGATAATGCAAAGTGGGTTGCTAGTGAAAAATTAATTACCAGTGAAAGTCTTGCTAAAAATTTATATCTTGTAATTGAAAAGGTAGTGTGTAAATAGCAATCTCTTATAATGTGCACATTCCTTTTAATGTGACATTTAACCTTTTTTTTAAAAGAAAAATAATAATTTTTATGAATTTGTTAGTCTTTCCCTATCATACCTTTATCATTTCTCATTGTTTCTTTATTAAAAATCATTCACCTTAAATTATCTTTTTATCTTCTCTGGATAATAAAATTTTTTTTCTCAATCAAAATAAGAGTATAATTGATAAAAAAAAAATTAATGTAGTTTTAAACTTTACAACTACAGATAAAAAGAAATATAAACTTTTTACAATACTGACACTTAAAAGGAAATGAAGAGTGTACAATTTAGCTCTTTATATCTAAACTGATTGAGAAAAAATTGTCCTACCAAAACGATGATTATTTTCCATACTAAAACATGATTTATATTTAAAATAGTTTATCATTAATTTAAGATGTAAAAACTATAAAATTGAACTCACATGCAAACTAAAAACACTCGTGTATCTCAAATAATATAAACATATTATTTGTGTGAAATGATTATATATATTATGATCTCTAATAGTCTAATAAATAATAATTTGTATTTCCTCTTCTTAATAACTATTGGCAGGCTTCAACTAACTTAATTTAACGCTTCATTAATATGCATTAAAAATAAATAATGCCTAGGCTTAAATTAACTTAATTTCTTATAATTTATACTAATAATTTTAGTTTAAACTTTAAAAAAATATTAAAAAAACGTTTTATATTCTTTGATTTTAATATTATATTAAATTTTTTGTTCCTAATTTATTTAACATAATTTTTTTATTCTTAAATAAATTAAATAACTATTATTAGTTTCAAATACATGTATTAATAGATTGAAATTATTTTAATAAATATTTTAATTACTAACTTATTTATCATTGTTTTTAGCATTGTGAAAATCATCAACCTACAATTTTTTCAATTTAATATACATAAGTCTTATATGATGACAATTTTTTGGTATACACGGTTAATGTAAAGATTTTTATACTGATATTCAATCACAATCCTTCATTGATAGTAAGTTTATTAATTTTACTAGTTAGTATTTTAAAAATCACATAAATAAAACGTTAGTGTAAAAGTCTTTTATAATTATAGTGTATACTAATAAACTCTAAAATTTTTATAATCTGTTATTTTATAACTAGCAATGGCACGACAAGATGTGGTTGGGTGTGCAAGTGTGTATATACATATTGATATTTGTAGAATAAAATTTCATTGACACAGCTGTATTATAAGATGAATATTTATAGATATATTTAATATACGTGGATATTCATGGATAGTCATAAATTATATTAAAAAATTAAATTTCCTATTAACAAAATGACATCTATTTTTTATAAAAATATTAATTTTTTTAATCTGTAAAATATCAATATTTTTATTTAAAATTAGCATCCAGTAAAACCTTTTTAGTGGCACGCTTCGATATCCAGTAAAACCAAATGCAAGTGCGGCTTGAACCACTAACCCAATTGAATTTCTTGGTCTAATTAAGGCAAATACATCTAGGTATATAATAGGACTTTTATTTATATATATATATATATATTAATTTTAATAATGATGCTAAAAATTAAGGTAATTTATATTATTAATTTTAGGAATGTTTTTATAATTTTTATGAATTTTTAAATATAAAATTATATAAATTATTTTATATTTTTTTAATAAATCAAATTATGCGAGTCATCTCCTAACCTTTGACTCACTCGAGTCGATGACTAGTCAAATCTAATAACATTGATTGAAAATATATAAATTTTTATCTCAATAACAAATATCATATGCAATTATTTTCAATAAATTTTTTTCATAAAAAAGTATTGAATTTAATTATTTTTCTAGTTCCTATTTTAATATCATATTTCACATTTCATATATATATATATATATATATATATATATATATATATATATATATATATATATATATAAATAAGCATTTTAGTATTTTACATAAAGACATAATTTAATACACTACACTTTAGACATTTTATATGTCAAACATATCCATCTAATTCCTGTTTGATAACATATGAGTATAATCATTAAAATACTTGTATTTTTTCCATTTTAGATTTTATTTATAGATATCTCTAGATGTAAATACTTTTGTTTTCTCTACGTGACAAACAAACACAAGTAAAAAAAATAAAAAACACAATAAAAGAAAATTAATCTTTTTTCAAAATTCAGAAAGAAATTTTTTCAATACTTTTCAATGTTTTCCTTTCCCCTATACCCAAACTCTAACCTCCTCTACATATGAATGGCTATGAATAAAAAAAAAATCTCCTAACCTCTTCTGCCCACACTACGTTCGATTCTTATAAGTAAACAAATCTATATATTCATCTAATTGTAACATCTATATTTTTAGAAAAATAAAATATTAATAAAAATGTGTAATTTATATTAATATACTTAAATTAATTTAATATGTATATTTATTAGAACAAATTAAGAATTGATTTTATAAAATAAATAATTAAAAGAAAATGCGAGTATAAATAGTAAAATAGTCTAAAAGTTAAGTTTGCATCTAGTGTTAAAAAACTCAATCCAACCATTAACCTAAATTAATTCATAAGAGTTAGGTTATTGTACTTAAATTTCACGCTTCTGACTTCGGAGGTTAGAAAGAAAGTTGCATAGACAGCTTTGTCGAGAAAGAGAAAGAATGGGAGGACAACATTGAAAAACTTGAAGACATATCTTTTGCATCCAAAATCACTATTCAATAGGATTTATATATGTCATTAAAGGGTTATGAAGACCCGTAACAAGTGTTGATAAAATAAGTATGATTGTGTGGAGTCCATCTTATTGAAGTACAATCTTAAGGTTTAGAGTATAAGTATATTGTTTTATTTAAATTATGCGAAGAAATGAAAACCTGTAATTCATGTATTTGGTACCCTAAATAATTAATTAGTGTTTGTATGAATTTATTTTGTTGGACTGTTAGAGATTATGTGCACTATCGGATTATTTATCGATTGTATTAATTAACTTAGCATTTAGATTCTCCATAAATGCTATCGATTATCAAACGGTGAAGAAATTTAATTATATGATTAATTAATGTGATAGTTGAAGAACTCCTCTATTATTTGAACTGTTCTCCACAGCTAAAAGATTAGGTGTTAAGTGTTGGGTGTTTTCTTCCAATGAGAGGATTCATGGAAAAATTGATTATTATCAATACAATTATAGTTGTGATTATAATAAACAAAAGAGATAGAGAATTAGAATGTTTGAGAGTTTGGAGTTAGAATTATATTTTAGGAACCTTATAAGTTGAATATTTGTTATCTGAAAATTTTGTATGAACATAACTCAATGTTTTTGTAACATCTTTCTGTGTTGTTAACCATTTTAAGTTCCATTTGTTTTAGAAAATAGACATTTTGGGCTACATTTTAGTCTCAAGAATCACATAAAAATATTAATAATTGACTGTGTTATGTGAGTTAAAAGTTGAGTGTCTAATCCAGTGAGCGAAACATATATTTGTGTATTGTAAGCCTTGTGACGTGACCTAAACGACATCATTAGGTTTTGTATTCTTCGTGAAAGTTGTAGCCTTGTAAGTTATCTCTCTTTTGGAGTTGGAATCTATCAAAACGGATGTATGTAACTCAAGTTATGAATAAAATAATGAGTAAAAGTCAAGGTGTTAGATATGGGGTTAATTGTTGTAGGTTTGTAATTCTTAAAAATAGTAGATAATAAAACTAACTATGGACATCAACATAAAAGTTTTAGGTAATTTTATTTTCTTTCTAATAAAATTTTTATCACCTTCATTTCATTAGTACAACTACAAATATTGTATTTAAACTACACAATGCAATAAAAGAGTAAGATAAGAAGGGATAATGCAAGTTGTAATGGTGTTGATTCTTGTGATATGAAATATTGTGATGTATCTTATAATTATGAGTTTCATAATGATTAAATGTTTTAAAGTTGTTTGGGGAGCATCGATTGAGGATTTGACCCATAGGATCATATTGGTGTTTATTACAATTGAGCATATAATGTATTGATGATCGATGATAGTCAGGGTATATGTGACTGATCATGTGTCATTCTAGTTATGGTTGTGGGTGCATTATGACGATGTTATTAGATTATTGTGATGTATCCTATAATTTTGAGTGTGATGAATGATTGAATGTTTAAAAGTTTTTTGAGGTATGTGAATTGGAAATGTATTCCATAGTGTGATATTGATGTTGATTTCAATTGGACATATAGTGTGTTGATGATGATGGTCAAGGTATGCCTGATGAGCTGTCATCCCAGCTGTGGTTGGGGGTGGCATGTAATCACTCGATTAGATATTGATATTGTAATTTATGTTTATGATGATGGTCAGATGAGGTGTCATCCTAACTGCGATTGCGAGGGGAGTGTGAGACTCGATTAAATGTTAGCATTATGATTTATGTTGTGGATGACATGACACATGAATGTAACAGTTGAAGAAGTTTTGTAAGGATCGCCTATTGTGTAGTTCTCTGAACAGGTCTTGTAGGGTTGTTTTCCATTGCACGGTTGTACCCACGTGTTTCAGATGGACCTATGGTGAGATAGTTTTACCTACATCTTACTGTCGTAGAAGAGAACCGCTTCAAGCGCATACCTGAAAAAGCATACATGAGTGTGACAGTCGAAAATTCTTTTTAAGATTGCCCATTGTGTGGTGCTTTGGACCAAATCTTCTTTGGTTGGTTTGCATTGCACAGTTGTACCTACATATTACTGGCATAGCCGCTTTGGGTGTATACATGAGAGAGCATGCATGAGTATAATTAGCATGAATGAATTTGTGTGTAGAATGAATTTATATGTTTATTTTTTGTACTTTAGTTGATTGCCCATTCTCTGTATATGTGTCTTAACATGCGTGAGACGTATTCTCACCACTTACTACTTATTGTTGCATTTTGTTTGGGCTAAACGACACTTTTAGGTGAGTAAGATCTTGATGATATCATGGATAATGAAGTTTCAGATTTTTCTTTACCTCTTTTTGCTAGAGTGCTCTGATTAGGTGTGACATTGGGCTAAAGAGGATTAATTAATAGTTTTTCATCATGTAAACGAATTATTTAAAGTTTTATTATGAACTTTATTAATTGAGAATCTTGTAAAGAAAAGTTTTAAAGCTTAACGTGTTTACTTATATGTATACACTTTGTTATATCATAGTTTTAGAAAATAAGTGTATATTGCATGATGTGAATCATTTTACTTAAGTGTCAAGTCTAATATTTAAATGAACAAATTTTTATATTATTTTGTGATTAAAGAACAAAGAGTTTTAGGGTAGAAGGGTGTCACAATTGTACTATCAAGAAAAAATTATCTCTACCGAATGATAAATGTAATTTCTATTATAAGTTTAAAAATTAATTATACCATTCTTCATATATAGTCTAATATTTAAGATTACTAATTTTTAATTTAATAGCTCTTTCAAATCTTAAAATAAATAATTTTTTTTATTTTTCTTTATTAATCATTGTGTTTAAGTAATAAATATAGTTTGAAAATTTTAGCAATCAAAATAAAGCTCAATTCAAATGAAATTATATTAAAAATTAATAGAAAATGAGAAAATAAATAAAATTATAATTAATATATATTATTTAATTAGATTTAAATTATATTTAATATAAAAATTTCAACCATATAAGAGTGATCTTCAACAAAATATGTATGTATAAAGTTATTGTATAAATTTTTATGAAAATAAATATTTTACTTAAGGATAGAAAAAATTTATTATATTCCAAATGATAAATAAATATTATTAATCTTTAAAAAAAATTCGTGTTAAATATTCATGAAATTATTTTTTTTAAAAAAAAAGTCAATAGCATTTTATTGGATTTTTAAAAATGCAAATGTCTTAAAACTCATAAACTAAACTTTGGCATCCAAATTTTATTTTGGCAAATAATATTGTTTCTCCTAAATAATAATTATAATTTTTTCATAAAATAAATTAAAAATTATTGAATTTATAATATTATTTAATAATTAACTTACATATATTTTGTAATAAAAATATTTTTATGAATATATTTTTTTAATCATTTTGTACTTGTAATGTTGCCAGTTAAATTTGTTTCTAAAAATTATGTATATTTAAATTTAAAATATTCTTTAACAAAGTAATAAATATTAATTGTATATAGTTACTCTGGCTAACTAATTGGATTTAAATTCTTTTTCACCTATTATGATACCGAGTATCTCTTGTAAATGGTATGTGAATTTTTATTTAAAAATATTACTAAATAATATTTAATAATATTAAATAAAAATATATTAGAAAATTTTGAAATAAATATTAAAAATTAAAAAATTGAAATAAAAAGAGAAAACAAGAAAATAAAACAAAAAAAACAAAACTATTATTATATTAATAATTTAATATTAAATAAAAATACATTAGAAAAAATATATATTATCTATATTATTTTTAATAGAGGTATAGATAAAGAAAGGTTTTGTTACATCATGCAATGTAAGATTGTTTCTCGTGAATGATATTATAAATATTAGCATAAAAAGTTAATGGTCTGATCACCATGTTGGTCCCACTATTTTATTAAAATGTTCAAGTTTGTTTAACTATTATTTTTATAATCAATTTTCTCCTACAATTCTTTAAATAGCTTCAATGTCATCCCATTAAGTATTGGTAATTTTTTTTTGTTCTTTTACAATTACTCAGTGTCTTTAGGATACATGATATTGTCAGGAGGATCACTACATCAATCACATCACTTCTTTAACATGTTATTGAAAGTTGGCGTTCCTTCGAAGGTTCAATCTTCGGTTTGGCAACTCGAAGCAGATCATTTATCTACTAAGCACAACTTGGTGTAGAGAAGCATAATTCAGTAAGGTGAAACAATTTGTGGATTGTGTGGGGTCACAAAAGAAAATGGGAAACGTCTTTTCTTCAGTTGCACATGTTGAGTTAGGTTTGGCAATCACTTTGTAGCTGGTGGGGGATATACATGGCTTTTTCAATAAAATTATGAATTCACTATTACCAGTTTTTGAGTTTGGTGGCCGAGTCAAAAGAGATTGGTAAGTCATTATCTTTTGTGTGTTTGCAGGGATACAATATTTGTAGAGAAGTAGAAATGCAAAAATATGCAGAGCTCAAGTGGGTGATGTTTAAGAAATTATTCAGGCGGCCATATGAGTTCGTGGAAATGGAGTCCAACTTTACTTCCCATTCATTTGGAGAATAGATAATGAATTTCACTTATTGTATTGAATGATTATTTTTCATTTCTGTTATTTTCTTTGTATGGAATTTTAACATGTGCGCGAAACGCATTTCTTGTGCCTTTGCACTCTTCTTCTAATAAAATCTTTAGCTTATAAAAAAGTAAATCCATCCCATTAATATTTTTATATATTATTTTATCCTACAATTCTTTAAATTGTTTGAATGTCATCCCCTTGGTCAAATTAAAATTAACATGATAACTCTTATTGCTTTTGACTAAGTCAATTTTTGTGCTTTACAAGTTTAGTAAATTTTATTAGTGATGATTCTATCACTAAAAAACCTTTGTTAATTAGCAACAATTTTAAATGATCACTATTTTAATTTACATTGAAAATATATTTAAAATTTTAAAATAATTAAGGATATATAATACTGAAACTATTTCAAGAAATGGAGACAAAAAGTAATAGTAGGATGATATTAAAATTATTTAAAAAATTGTAGGACAAAATTGGATCTTAAAATAATAATGAAACGAAATTGAATATTTTAAAAAAGTTAAAGTAAATTTAATTCAAAATTTTTTGAAAATTAATTTAAAATTATTTTGTCTTTATAATGTTGTCACCTAAGGTTGTATCCCACAATTATGTAGGTTTGAGTTTAAAATATTTTTAAATAAATTAATACATATTATTCAAATATAGTTTTTCTCACTAATTAACTTAATTTAGTTAGTTTAGAACAGAGTATGACACCCTTCTACCAAAAAAATACTTTATCTTTAATTGTAAAATATTATAAAAATTTGACTACTTAACTTAACACGTAGGTAAATGCTTCATACAACTCTATCATATTTCACTTCAAATTGAAATTTATGTCTTGTGATTCGTTCTAAGGTAAATATGAGATTTTTTATTATGATTATTATTTTATTTTTAATTTAATAATAACTTATCATTTTGTCAATTATCTTTATGTTGCACCATTTCCTTTTTTATACGGTATTTTATTTATTTTTCAGCAAACCAATAAAGTTATTAAATTTGTTATTTTAAGAAAATTTCAGAGTTAAAATTAGCATTGAAATATTTTTCAATAAAAAATATTTATTATTAGTTAATAGATAATAAATATATGGTTTAAATAAATTAATAATAACTTAAACTTCGAAAATAAAAATTAAAAAGATACAAAAATATTTGGAAAATCTGACACTTCAAAAGAAATGAAAAAATAATAAAATACGACACTTAAAATATCTCAAAAATCCTATTAGCAAAGTGCTTAATTAAAATGTTTTTGGGGAAATTGGTTTACTTTTTTAGATTTAGGTAAAAATAATATATGTATAAATCTCTACATACCTCTCATTAATAAATAAAGTATCATAAAATTAAACCAATATTAAGAATTTTAAATATGAGTTTAATTAGTATACATTATTGAGGTAAGGATTTTTATATTTCCATTCAGTCACAACCTTTCATTTACAATAAGTTTGTTGATTTTCTTAATTAGTATTTTAAAATTCACAAATAAAAAATTATAATTGGATGTGGCTATAAAAATCTTTTACACTAATACTGTAAATATTCATTATTAATTAAAATACAAGTAAATTTTATTTTGGTTCTGCGAATTAATTTAAAATTCCAAATGCCCAAACCATAATTATGATTTATTAGACTTTCAAAAGTTTATCAACAATTTGTCAAAATAAATTGTCATGTAATCGAAAATTTTAAAATTTTGTAACGGCTCAACAAACAAATTAGTCAAACCCTCGTTATGGACTTTATGACCCAATTTAATGTAAGTTCTTTTCGTATTTCTTCATTTTTTATTCGTCCTTGAGGTTTAAGATAATTTAAAAAATCTTAGTATATCCTTATCCTATTTGAATCTATGTTTAGGGTATATTTTATATCAACTAGTTTAGAATATACATTTTAAGGTATATCGAATAAGTTAATCTAGAATTTCTTGATCTGGTATGAATTATACACAATGTATTCCGAATCAACTAATCTAAAATATATTATGTAAATTCTAAACAGGTGATCTTGAATTATAACAACACTTATCCATTTTTTTTAACAACACCTGTCCATTTTTTTTAGAAAGGTGCATCTAGATTGACTCATCGGAAAGTATAATATCATATTCATATTTTAGATCAATTTATCTAGAACATTAATTATTTTGTGTCTTGGATTGGTTGATCCGGAACAATACAAACTAATTTTAATCAATAAGGAACGTAAAAAAATTCATACCTAAACAAAAGTGTGTTTTCCCTTTCTGTATAACACTTAAGTTAACAAACAATACTCTAAAGACTTTGAGGAATATCCAATGATTTGGGATGCATAATGTAGCAGTTGATGTTTGACACACAAAAAAAGTATCCAAGCAAGGTCACAGAGAAACACAATAACATAGTAAAAGAAAAGATAAGTTTTAAAGTTTAAAAATTAAATAAAGGTATTCTTATTAGTGTTTTATGTTTTAGGAATGTAAATAGCGAATGAGTGGGACTAAAAGAAATTTTCTTAATCCCAAGGCTTAGCCCATATACTATATCTAGTTTCCCGCCCAACCCTCCTTCAAATAATAATAATCTTCTTTTTTTTTTTTTCACTATCCACCACTTAACCACATTCAATTCAAATGAGAAATTTTTTTCACTTAATACCCTTATTCGAATTGAGAAAATTTTTCCTTGTCCGTTTTCTCTCTTTCCTTCTTTAAAATCTGTATAACTTCAATTACTCTTTCCAAACCTTATAATCCTTTTTTTTTTGTGAAAAATGCACTTGTTGACACGTGGTGTGCAATTAGACGACAAAAATTATTTCAGAAAAGAGGAATCGCCATGATATTTATTTTAGAAAAAATATTTGAATATTTTTTAAAAAAGAATGATCAACAAAACGGAATTTTGATTTCGAAAATCACTTACTTGTAAAAAAGATATTAGCATGTGACGACGCTAAAGACAATTATCTCTAATTAATTATACAAATGATTTATCTTTTTAAAATACTTATCTCATCCTAAAAACTAAAAGTAAATAAAAATATTGGCTAGAGAGTTTATTCTTATTATTATTATTATTATTATTATATGCAACTATATTTTAATATTAATATTTTGTAGTAAAAAGGTGGGTTAATATTATTATTTATGTTTTAGCTCAACAAGAAAGTTACCTGTTCCTACATATCTTTAGGTGCAATAAAGAATATAAGTTTACATAATTTTTTTGTAGAAAATATTTGAGTGTTGATTTTTTGTTTTTACTTTATTAAACTTAGAATTTTTGAAATTTAACAAATTATGCATTCTAAAATTTAAAATTGATAGGGATGTAGATCCAAGGCAATCTATTAAAATATTTTATCCCATAAACAACATTGTCAATATCGAGACATTACATAAACTTGTGAGAGTTCTGTAAACTCGACTCGTAAATTCGTAAGAATTTATTTTACATAAAAAATTAATAATTAAATACCTATATATATAAAAAATATATATATATATATATATATATAATCATAAATTTAACATTTTAACAATATAAATATATAATAATACTTTCAAATTCGTCCATGTACAATTATTAAACGCTTAACATATCACTTAATTGATAATATAAAAATCAAAATGTTGTTGAGTAAATATTTGATAATATGCTTATTGAATTTTACAATTTTTATTTTAAAATTTGTGGTTATGACAAAATTTTTGTTAATTGATGATACGCTTTTTTATATTAATAATATGTAGAGGTTAAAATTTATGTTATTAAAGGAGAAGTATTTTCTTAGAACAATTTTGGTATAATATTTATCGTCTCGTTAATTTGGTTGAAGTATTTTTGAGTTTTCCAATACATGAAAACAAAATTAAAAATTGAGAACAAAATTTAAAAGAAATGAGCATCTTGTTAAATACAATGTTTACATATTCAAATAATAGAATTCTTTAAGGCATTTGTTTTATCGGTTAAATTTAAATTTTACTCTTGAGAATATGAATATAAAAATGTTATATTTTTAGTTATAAGTTTTGAAAAGGGTTTTCTTAAGTATTTTTTATAATAAATTCTCAAGTATTATTGATATTTGGGAGTATTATAATTGTATATTTTTATTCTTTCTGACAATTTTGCTTGATGAAGAAGAATGATGTGTTTCAATTATACCTATAAATAAATTAATGGTTATGATATTCCTAAAATGTAATTTTCAAGAATATAATAACATTTTCTGAGACAAATCTCTCCTTGTTTATAATTTTTCTTAATAATATTTAAAAAAAATTACAATAATACTCCTCTATAATTTTTCAAATTATACATAATTTATTATTTTTATTTTCTTACATTAATTTTTATTTAAATATAAAATATTTTATAATAATATTGATAGTGATTGAATAAAATTCTAAAATTTTATACTGTTAATACATTATCTAATTTTTTTACATATTTTGCAATCAATTAACGTGATAGTATTTTATCTTAATTAATAATAAATATTAGAAAGAATAATTTTTCTATCAATAGAAATGCTAAAAAAGAACTTGAAAACTAGGATCACGAGTGGTGTCTAATGGTTATTCTACACTTCTAGTAGTTGATTCAAAATAGATTAATTTCTCCTCACAATAATAAAATATCTTTTGCATGAAAAGCACATAGTTATTGCTTGCGCTGCAGAATCAAAATTAGAAGCACATAAAAAACGTCGGAATCGAAAACGGAATCGGAAGCTAAACCAGGGACAACGGATGAACGGAGGCATGTGCACGACATGACTGCTTCACACAAGGTTCACCAGAAGCTATGGCGGAATCTCGTCGATCTATGGTGAAATCTCGTCAAGCTCGTAGCATCTGTACCTACGGAAGTGAGAGGATTTAGGGATTCAGTGAAGAGGATACGGCTGTGGGCTGTGACGGGAAGGAAGAGAAGAGAAAACCTACGTTAAACAACACTATTTGGAAATGTATAAGGGCTAAATGAGAAATCTGTGTGAACAGGATAGACCTCGGCCAAGATACTTCGGTCTCGACATTAAACTCGGACCTCAATTACGGTCAAAGACCTCAGCCATCCAAGACTACGGCCAACAATCAAGTTGGGATTAGTCAACACAAAACTTAATTACTAGTTTTTAACTTGATTAAGGTCACATTACCTCTAGGTACCTAAACAAGGCCCAATGGAAGGAGGTCCAATCCACCCCCTATAAATAGGTGAACAGTACCCAAGGTAAAAGAGAGAGAAAAAACATATATTCCGTGTCTGACACTTAAGTCGAATACTCCTCTAACTTGAGCGTCGGAGTGTCGTGTCTTTTGCAGGTACCCACTGTTCGATCACCCTGTGGAAAACTCAAGTCTAAGGAGTGATGAAGGAGATATCCGAAAAGTTCTATCAGAGAGGATTTGAAGAGTTCTATTACTGGAACAATGTGTGATATCATGAACTCGTGTGCAAACTTGCAAGTTTACATGAGTTTATTGATATTACCACGAATTTACTGAGTTTACTCAAAGAATGAGTTTACTCACAATTTAACTCGATTAGGATCCCTAAATTTGTAAAAACGTACGATTTTACGAATTATAATGTGATTTTGATAACTATGCTCACAAGTTGTTTTTATTTTTTTAAAATATAATTTGACTAACAAAACTTTTTTTTTAAAAAAATAATATTTAAAACAATTAGATGTTACAACTTATGCCTCAAAGTATCAAAATAACAAATATTTAATTAATTCTTTTATCTCTGTTAGCAAATTATTAGTACAAGGTGAAATATAATTAATAGTTATAAAATATCTTAAAGATTTAAAATTTTTTTTTTTAATATAAACTACCTTTAGAAATAAAGATTTATAATCGATAAAATTAAAGTACATTAAACTTTTTGCAATTTAAAAAATAAAAAAATGTCACATTTAGTTAACTTTATTTTTCTCTTAATAATATCATTCTTCTAAGTTAACTATTTACTCTTTTTCTAAACTAAATTTATAATTATACTTTTTTTTATTATTCTTATTACATGGATAAGTAAACTAAAAAGTTACTATTTAATACAATCATAACATACATAAAAAAAAAAAAAACCCAACGCGCATAGAAAGAAAGAATTTCTTATTCTTATTATATTATACTAGTGAAAACACAAGCACTATTGTCTGGGTATTCACATTTTTATTTTAATATATTATAACAATTTTAGGGTTTTAATTGAATGTTTCTTTTGTAAATTTTTATATTTTGAAATATAAATTATTATGTGAGATGTTTTGAAATATATTTTGCTAATTTTATATTTTTTTATGATAATATGGTAAAAATATGTTAGATCATCAATAGATATGTCAAATATGCAATGAATATGAAAAAATGGAGAGAGGAGAGAGTTTGAATAGAACTTCAAATATTATTATACCAGTGTATTTGCATGTTTATTACAAATATTTATCATGAAATGTATACATATATTAATCATGTTTAAGGAAGAAGATTGATTTGTGATAAGGTACAAATTATGAAAATATGCATATATTAATAGGGAGAAGTTATATTTGCGAAAGGGAAAACAGTTATAAAATGTTTAAAAGGTAAAATATTTATAAAATATGGACACCAAAATATCATATTCCCATTCTATAATATATAGTATATAATATCATATATTATAAATTATAAATATAGTTGGACAATAAAGTAACTTTTTACTTAAAGTTATAAGGTTTGCCTAGTGGTAAAGTTTATATTTAGGGAGTGAAAGGTTATGAGTTTGAGTCACTCTTATGTCAAAGTAATTTATTTTTTAATTTTAAAATAGGTGTAAGAATAGAATAAGTATTTTAAAAAATAGATATTAAAAAGATATTCCATTTATTAATAGTATAAGTTATATATATATATATATATATATATATAAAATCAAAGTTTGTTGCATGTAAAATGAATGGGCTAGCCCACGTGTAACATGGCAAGTAAGGAAAAATCCTTTTTGCCCTGCTACAAGTTTTTAAGTCTAGTAGGTGGATATGTAAATTTTTTAAACTTACGTATTAGTTGGCCTAAAGATAGAGCTGTCAAAACACGTCAGCCTGACCCGTTTAACCTAACTCACTTAATAAACGGATTGGCTCAACCCGACTCATCAATCTTTTATTATTGAAAAAGTGAGCCCAGCCCGACTCACCATGGGTTGGTGGATTAAACGGGTCAGCCCACCAACCCATCTAAAATTAAAAAAATATTTTTTAGGAAATTTTTTTAACTATTTTTAAAAATATTAAAATTTAAATATTTTATAATAGCATTAATTTTAAATTTAATGAGTTTAAAAATAAAAAATACTTAAATAATATTCTTTACTAAAAATCTACATTTACGTGTTAAATATTAGTTTTAAAATATAAAATATTAATTAAATGATACAAATAAACTAAAAATATATTTTAATGAAATATAGGTCAAATAAGTAACTTAACAATCTAAACTTAAAAATAAAATAAAATAAAATCATATTTGTGTAATAAAAAAAAATTTAGGTGGGTTGGTGGGTCAACCTAGCTCACCACGGGTTCAACTGGGTAAGCCGGGTTGTAAGTGAGTCAACCTATGTATGCAATATAGTAAGTTCACCTTTTTTTTTTACCGGCCCAGCTCGGACATGGTGTGTCAGGTCAACCGACGGATCCAGACCGGTTTTGACAGCTCTAGGTATGCAATTTTTATTAAACTTACATGCCAACAAGTTTGTATGTGCATAATTTTTTTATATGGACTAGCTGATCTGTAGAATTATAAAAATAAAAGCATTTTAGGAACATGGTAGATGTTAAAATAGTTTCTCCAAACAAGAAGAAAGAAAGAAGAAAATAAAAAAGCAAAGCTCAGCCCATTTCTAATAGGTATATGAATTGTGGTAGTTATGGCAAAGCAAAAAGGGATTGAAATCCCTAATCCCATAAAACAAGCACTGCTGGCCAAGAAATGAGAGAGGGAGAGTGAGAATATCTGGAGCAGTAATGGGCTCCAGTGCAACCTACACTACCGGTAACAACGACAATCGGTGGTAATTATTTTCTTCTTTTTCTTTTTATTGTTTGTTACATGGCTTAGTTTTGAACTATAATTAGAATAGGAGTAAAGAGAATAATACCTCTTATCTGTATCTTCAAATTCAAAACAAGTAAATTCTCTTTTCTTCGCAACCTTGTATTCACCTTGTAGCTCTTTTTCTCTCCTCTTCAACCAATTTTCTAACCTCTTTCCCTCTTTGACTCTGATACATCTATTTTATAAACTTAGTTTTTGAATCCATAATCACAATTTTTAAGGTTTTTGAGACAAATCTTGTAAACTTGGGATTTATGGGGAACTTATTGGTGGATGTTGAAAAGGCTATTTAGAGGTGGCTAAATTGGAACAAAGGGTTCTAAAAACTTCCTATGTTACTTACAAATGGCACAAGCATAGGAGTGAAAGAGTAGGTGGCGTCGTGTAGGAGCAGACAACTTCTCTTTTTTATTTTTTATTTTGATTTATTTAAATTTTTTTGTAATTTGTGTTGTTGATATGAGAATACATGAGTATTATTTCTTTTTAACATTTACTATTTGCATCTCCTAGTTGCATTTACTACACCTCTACACCTTAATAGAGTGTGTTTAGCACAAATGGTTATTAATAGTAAAGTTTATCTTTTATTTGTAAATGAGCTCGGTCATGAATTGATCCAAATTAAAGAATAAGAAGTTAAGAAAGAAAATTATGTTGAAAAAGAAAAAAAAAATCGTTAAAGGTTAGACAAAATTGGGTACTAGCAACACTCATGAAACATAAGCTAGCAAAGGAATATATACAAGCATGACACAATAGAATTGTGAGCAATAGAGGCATTGTAGACTTTTTAAGATATCACATTATGATTGTTGGACAAGGAGAGGGAATAACATATTTTAATCTCAATCTTTCATGAGTTTAATGTGTTGTTAATTCAATTTTTTATTCATTCTTTTTAGTTTATTTTAAGTCTTATCGAAATTAATTAAAGTGTTGATATAATATTTCATATAATAATTTTTATAAAAATAATAAAAATTCTTATTTAGTGCTTGTTTGACAACAGTTTTATAAAACTGTTTTCAATATTTTAATATTTAAAAACTAAAAAAACTCATTTGGGTAGTGTTTTCTGAAAATAATTTTCGAAAACAATTCTAATTTTTTAGTTTTTAAAAACTAAATAACAGGAACAACTAAAAGTAGTTTTGCTTTTAAATTTTTTGTTTTTGTTTTGAAAACTCAAAATACAATCAGAATCTATTTTTTGCTTTTGATTAATGAAATCTTAATAAATATGAACAAGTTCTTCCATTTTTATATCTTAAGAACAGTTTTCAAATAACATTTGTCAAACAAGTTTTTTCTTGTCTTTCAAAAAAAAAGTTTTTGAAAACTATTCTTTTTTCAAAAACTTAAAAACAAAATCAAACCAATCAAGTCTTTAATCTTCGCATTAGTCTTACTAAAGTAAGGGTTAATTCCATGCATGTTTGCTTCTCTCTCATAAAAGAGTAGTCATCTTATATAGGTAAGAGATGTCCTATCCAAATGGGAACTTAGTTTGAAAGATGAATTATCAATCCACTATTTTGTGTATATTGATACTTTTAACCAATAAAATTGTAAGTTTTGGACATGTCATCATTTGTGTAAATTTAAATAAATAAAAAATTGTCATCTATGACAAAAGTCGACTTGTTCCACTTAACATATTTTACTTATAAGAGAATAGTAGTCAAATAACATGAATATCCCAAGATGATCACAACATAAGAAATGATATTTGAAACAAATTGGCTAGATAAGATTTCCATAATAAATCCAAAAGGTGTTTGAAAATACATTACATATATAATTTCTAGCAATTTAAATTAGAACACCAAAAGAAGGCTAGATTCAACAACTTTCACACAAGTCTCTTCATAAATAAAGAAAATTTATAAAAATAATAATATGTATAAAACTTATAATTTTATTAGTTAAAAAAACAAAGATATCAATACTTACAAAATTAACTGTGTCACAATAGATTAACAAAATTATATACACCACCTCGCACATTAAACTCATTCAAGACTGAAATTAAAATATGTTATTCCCTCTTCTTGTCCCACAATTATAATGTGATATCTAGTTTAAAAAGTATATATTATAAAATATAGAGGTCAGATTAATACATGATGTATTAATACCTGTTATGTCATCTTGGTTAGGTCACCTTTATATCCTAGATGGAATAAATTAATTATGTAAACTAAATTGATAATTAAATCATCCAACAAATTAAGTACCATCCACCCGTAAAATTTAGAGTTTAAATTGTGCTCCCTTGTTTTCATAACACTAAGAATAGATTATAGCATTATTATTAATTGTTTAACAGTCAACATCTTATATCTTTATAAACGGATAAGATAAAAAAGAAAATACTTTACTTGATGTTTGGAAGAAAGATGTGCCATCACAAGGCCTTGAACAATTGAGGAAAAAAAAATTGCAAGGGTTTGGATAATAAAAAAGATTCGTATATAAACTCGAACTTACATTATTCACACAGTATAACCTCACAAAAATAGTATATTTTGTATATTCATAATGTAATAAAAGTATTAATTATACGTTAAGATATTAATTATATCTTTAACTAATTATATATTTAGTTATTTACAGCAAAATTTTATTAAAATAATAATAAATTTAAAGGAAAGTTTTTTAAAAACATCTTATAAATTATTGACATCCTAAATATAATTTATAAAGTAAATTACAGCAATACCTCTCCTAAAGCATAGTATAATTATACATATAATCCTACTTTTTTTAATCATTATTTTCCACTCTTAAGGAGATGCTAGTTTAAGGTTTGAGAGAAGTGCTACTCTAATGTTTTCAAACATATATAAGGTGTTAATATAATATTTTTAAACTTCAAAGGAGGTTATTGTAGGAGAATAAAAAAATGGAGTTATGTGTAATTTGATAAAAGTTTAGAGGTGCTTTTCTACTTTGTTCTAATTTATATTATCTCATAATGAAGTTTTAATATATTTTTTCTTCTTTAATTATTAAATAACTAAAGTATCCTTTAAATAGATAGAAAAATGAAATTTTAATACTTTATCTAATTAAATTACTGATATATAAAGTTTATGTAGACATAGACAAGCAAATTGTCTCACACAGGTAAGCTTTGCAAGAGTGTAATTTGAAAGAGGAAGTCAGGGATTTGGATGAGGAGGGAAAGAAGGCAAAACTACAACATATGATAAGTCTCAGAAAATGGTAATAGGGAAGTGTTCAGTAATGTGTGAAAAGTCTAGGGTGTTATGGTTGTTAAAAAGGGATGCAAACACGAAGTTTTTTCATAAGGTGGTGGTGGAACAGAGAAAATCAAATGCAATTTTAAGTCTTGAGTTTGATGGAGAGGAAGTAGGGTAGGTCTACAAATTAAAGGAAAGGGTTACAAATTATTTCAAAGTTCATTTTCAAGAAAAGGATGGGTGTCGCTGAAACATGGACAATTGTGGGCTTTAGGTTTTATCAGACGAGGCAAAGGTGAGTCTGGAGAAGCGGTTCTCAGAAATGGAAATTTGGATGGAAATTAATGAGTGTAATAGTAATAAGTGCCGACAACCTGATGGTATAAATTTTGTACTTTTAAAAGAATTTTGGCACTTCTTAAAGGATGATTTTTTGGGTGTTTTTGATGAATTTCATAGCAACGGAAAATTGGTTAAGGGTTCCAACAGTTCTTTCTAACATTGATTCCAAAAGAGATAATCCAAGAAAGATTTAGGATTATAGGCCTATTTCTTTAATCGAATGTATGTAAAAAGTGTGGGCTAAAGTATTGTCTAATCAGCTTAACGAGGTTATGTAGGTCGTGATCTCAGAAAATCAAACTGCGTTCATAAAAGGGAGGCCAATTCTAGATAGAGTTTTAATTGTGAATTAACTGGTGGCAGATGCAAGAATCAGGGAAGAGCAAATGGTGGGTTTGAAGGTGGATTTTGAAAAGGTGTATGATTTTGTCAATTGGCAATATCTGTGGTAAGTGATGGGATGGATGGGTTTTGGCAAAGTTTGGATAAAATGGATGCGTGAATGTGTCAACAGCTCGATTGTCTGTGTTGCTTAATGGAAGTCCCATAAAGGAATTAGTGTAGGGCAGGGCCTTCGTAAGGGTGATCCCTTTTCACCCTTTCTTTTCCTTATTGCAGCTGAAGGGTTAAGCCAAATGATAAAGTCAACTATAGAGAAAGGAATGTAAATGGGTTATGGCATAGGAAAGGAAGGGGTAAGTGTGTCTCACTTATAGTTTGCAGACAATACAATATTTTTAGCGAAGAAGGAGTAGAAGTCAATGAAGCAATGAAAGCATTATTAGAAAAATTTGAGCTTATTTTTGAATTAAAAGTGAATTTTCAAAAAAGTCAGATGATAGGTATAAATGTGGAGGAGGATTGGCTAGTAGGAGTTTCGATGCTGCTTAGCTATGGGCGATAACCCTAATAAATTAAGGATGTGAGAACTAGTTTTGAGAAGTGTTCAACACATATTATCATCATGGGAACACAAATATATTTCAATGATGGGTAGGATTGTCTTAAGAAAATCTATCTTGTCAGGATTGCCTATCTACTTCCTTTTGCTCTTCAAGGCTCCAAAAGGTATAATTTCCAAACTTCACTCTTTATTTATTAATTTTTTATGGGGGTAGTGGCTGGGAAAGGAAGAGGAAAATTTATTGGGTGGCTTGGGATAGGGTATGCAAAGAGAAGAAGTATGGTGATTTAGGATTGAGAGATTTGTCAAGGTTCAATATGACTTTATTAGGGAAGTGGAGATGGAGAATGGTGGTGGATTAGGATAGTTTATGGGTGTGCTTTCTAAAAGCTAAGTATTTTAAGGTTGATGGGCAATAGGAGGTGAAGGTTTCAAAATATTCTCACTAGTGGGTTGATTTGAATTCCATCGAGCAGCATAGGGTTTGTTTGAATGAATGGTGGTCCAATAATATTATATAGCAAATTAAGGATGGTAGGACAATTGGTTTTTGGAAAGATAGGTGGGTGAGTGGTGGCAGTCTATAGGAGGAGTACCCCTACCTATTTGAGGTAACTTTAAATATGCTTCTTCTATGAGGGATATGAGGGGAGAGGATAGGAGGTGGAATTGGACTTGGAGGAGAGAGTTATTTGAGTGAGAGTTTGAATTACTGGAAGAGTTGGAGACTAGATTGAGGTCAACGACATTGCTTTAAGAGGAAACAAATAAATGGGTATGGTAGGCATATGAGTTAGGTGTATACTCTGTTTCATCTGCATACATGTTACTCACAAGTGATAGGTGTGCTCCAAAGGATCACTTTTTTGACTTATTACGGAAAAAAGGTGTTCCTACAAAAAGTTCATATGTTGGCATGACAGTTAGAGATAGACAAGTTATCAACAAAGGATAAGTTATTGAAGTATGGGATAATTCAACAAGAGGCAATCATGTGTGTGTTGTGTGGCAAAGAGGTGGAGACAATGACATATTTATTCTTTACTTGTGAGGTATCTGCCAGGATGTGGCTTGAAATATGCTACTGGTGAGGCATATCTACAACATTTCAAAGTGCAGTGAGAAGTCATGTTTTCCAATTCTAGCTGTAACGACCCATTTTACTAACACAATTCAAATATGAAAATTCGGAGATTTGTTAAAGGCTTTTACTCAATTATGAGAAATTTTGAAACTTGATATTACATAAAGAACCATTATCGTCTTAAGAAAAATATAGAATAATAGTAATTCATAATAAAAGAAAATTTTCTTTTACAAAATGTTTCTCATCATATATTACTTATCACCACTACCCCAATTAACCCTGAATCAGAGCAGTGGATCTTTGACAAAATAACTAAGATAGCATTAAGAGTAGCTTAATGCAAACGTTATATAACGTCAAGCATAAATAAAATCTTTAAAGTTGCCTATCACAATTGTCTTATTCGGCTCCTCTTCTTTTTATATCCCAAACACATATAAACACATAGAACAAACACACAAAAGAGAGAAATAATTATAAACCATAAATATTAATCTTAATAAACTAAATAATCAATGGGGCATAAGATTCATCCTAGGATTTAGTTCCACATAACCACAATCTCACTCTTTTCAACACCAGTCTCAGTTTCTTTTGACTTTATGTATGGATTCATGACCATCCATGATGATTCACCCACATCATCAAATATCTCGTTTGGGAAGTGATTGGTAACCATTATATCCTTCTTTTGTAGGTATGAAAATTCTCTCGCAAGATTGGGCTACCTGCCCTACCATAATCACTTGGCTGACTACTAATAGAGCTACCTGTCTGTCACAAATGGCCAACTATATTTAGGCCAAGAAAGAAATACCATACCAATCATGAAATGTTGAGTGTTTATCGACAGTTATAATTAAATGAATATTCTATTCAAGCACCAACATGGACCCCCCTAAATGTTCACCTACCTAATTAACATCCTCAGCCCAAGTATCCACAGTAATTGTTTGAATATTCATTTACTTAAAAAAAATCGTAAGACCTCCCTGATACTGCCTTTCATCTCGTAGTGTACCACCTGTGACTTCTCAAACACTACACTTCATGCACCTGCATGGTACCTCCACCAGAGAACCTAAACTTTTTACTAAGTTCTCCTCTCAACTTCTCAGCATAATCCCAAGGAATTCTAATTTTACAACCACAGATTGTATAACATCCATTCTTAAACACAACACCATTTATTAACCATAAATCAAATATCATATCTTTGTTCATAAATCACAATTCACATGATCATTATATTATCAAGCTTCATACTATCAAATAGTAATTTAATTCATGTTAATATTTATCAGAAGAACAGTAAAGTATTACTACTAGACATCCTTTCTGATGTAGAAGATTGAAATAGACTACAACCACAGAGTGTACTCAGCTTGCCTTTCTCTTATTCACATATTTACTCATTCTTTAAAAAATACATATTAATTCATTCTTTGAAAACATATTGACAAGTTTAAAATAATCCACTTCAAGGATAGTTCATAAAAATTTCACAATCATAATTTTCACAACTTGATTCATAAGACCATTATTTATGAAAACCAATGTAATAATAATACAAACAATCCACTTGCCATAACCAAGATACCAAAAGTAGTTAACAAGAAATAACTCATATAAAAATCATAACAATAATTGAAAATCATAAATAGAGGGTTAAGAATAGCATTTGGAGTAAATAACAAGCATAAGGGAAGAATATCAATAGATCGATAAAGTAATAACAAAATAAAAGTGGTAAATATATATAGTTTATTAAGACTAACACCTCTAGCAGTTTATAAATCCCACTCCCCCTTACCTTAGTAAGAGCTTGATCAAAAGTGGTGAAGAACTTTTAAAACCTTAATCTTTCTCTCAAAAGCTCCCTTTTTTCTCCTTTCCTCCTTCTCAAGAACCTTCCCTCTTTCTTTCCTTCTCTCAAAAGAAGTTATTTCTCTCTTTCTTTTCTCTCAAAAACTCTCCTTTTCTCCCTCCCAATTTGTAGAATGATGCCCCTATTTATAGCTTTGCGCAAGAAAATCCACTGAGCAAAGATAAATTTGCTAAGCAAATTTCTGAATTTCTATTTATTTATTGGGACTTCAGTTAGCGAAAATTCCTTCGTTAAGACACCTCTGGGACACAATTCTCCCATGGCTTAGCGAAAATTAAGCTTGAACTAGTGAATTTTTTTGGTTTGTTGACATTGTAGGTTGAGGTTTGACTTATGACTTTGTAATTTACATGAATCAACGTCCACTCTTGGTCCATTGACACCTTTGGTTGAGGCTTGGGCCATTGTCCTACAATTCACATGAACCAACGTCCTCTCTTGATTCATTGAAACCTTTGGTTGAGGGTTAGGTTGTTGAACTATGATTCACATAGACCAACGTCCACCCTTGGCCCATTGAAACTTTTTCTTGTTCATCCTCTTTTAGGTTAAAAGTCTTATCCAGAAAAAATTGGGTGTCTATAATAACTAAGTTCTAGAATTAATACACAATTTAAAATGTAATTATATACTAACTTGGTTATGAAAATAGAGGTGTTACACTAGAGGTTGTTAAACGATACTACTCATAACCAAAAGACATGGTCATTTGTATAGTTCACAACCTTGTGGAATATTTGGAAGGCCATAAACAATGTCATGTTCAAAGGTGCTCTTGTCAACGCTGTTGAAATTGTTCCTCTTTAGTTTGTGGGAGTTGTGGGTACTTATGCTTTTTGTAATTATAGAAGACATATCTTATGCTTTCTATCTGGTTAATTAATAAAAATTTCTTGGCTGATAAAAAATAAATATACACGTATAAATGACATATATCTAGTGAGAAAACCAAATTTATATGAGAGTGCAATGAATAAATCTTAGACATTGAAATAAAAATTAATTGTTGAGATCAATCACTCATCCTCTCTCTTCCAACGTTTATATTTGTCACTTTTTTTCTCTCTCCCTCTTAATGACTAAGATTTTTTGGATATTCTTCTCTCTTCTTTCTCAATGGTTGAGATTTATTCCTCGCACTCTCATAAATTTCGCTTTCTCACTAGATATTCCCTATATATAGAGAGAGAGAATGGGGGGAGAGAAAGAGATGCCTTAAGCTATGAAGACATTACAATTACAGATACACTTTTACATATAGTTAATGTCTAAAATATAGGATATGTGGATATTGTTGTTTACAATCATAACAAATTGTCTAAAATGATATGACACTAATATATTTAAACTAGTCTTTTATGATTACAATACTAAAAACCAAGTGAGATTTTTTTTTTAATAATATCAATGTTTCAATCTATATTGAAATGTCAAATTAAGTATCCAAATTAAAAGATTTTTTTTTTTTGAGATTTAATTGGAAGTTTTCAACATTTCGAACAAGTGTCAATATTGAAAACAAGTTTGACATACGATACTTCAAATGCTTAGAGCCTAAGGTGGTAGTGAGAGACATGTGGGTTCTATCCAGTCTTTGGGATTTACTTCCATGTTCTGAACTTGGTTTAATTTTCACTTATTTGGAGACTTAATAACAAATACTTTAAATTATTATTTTTACTTTAATGAAAATTAAAAATCAGTTTAGAATTTTACTTTCCAATCCTTAAAATTCAATTTCAGTTTCTCTGCGCTTACTTTCCCTTTCCCTAAAAACCGCAATGCAAGGATCCTCCATGGGTCACTTCTCTTGCTTGCAACCTTAATGAAAATCCTCTATAACTGTTTATTTCTTGATTGTGATTTTCTCCATAACACTTATTTCATGATCTACTTTGGGATAACAATTTTCTCTATAACAACTCTTTTTACTTTCACTTCATTTCTCATTAGAATTTGTTGATCTAAATTTTATACTTTTTCTTTTGATTATTTGCTAATGATAAAGTGTTGCAATTTTAGAAATTAAATAAGAAATAAGAAAGTCTGCCCATGGTTTATTAGAAAGAAAAATACAAATGTCTCTATCAAGTGAATTTCTTTGTGATATGAATAATTGATTTTGGTTTTTACGTCCTCATGGTTTTGGAAGTTCTCTGCTTTTAGTTTTACTATCTAGTGTTTTTTATTACTTGGTTTTTTTTTTATGGATAACTATTGAAATAATTTTCTCAATGACTCTTTGAATTTTAATTTGATTATTTAATAATGTTTGATAGATTTATTTAGAATAGAGTTCAACTTTTTTCAGTTATGACTCTCTATTTATGCCAACAAACCAATCCCCACCCCTATGACAAAATAACCAATCCCCACCCCCACCATCTACGACACTGCTAGATCCAACGACCCCATTCCCACCCTTTGTCAATAAAAGTGTCAAAATGGGTCAGCCTGACGATATAGGCTGGTCCACCATGGGTTACAAAATAAACGAGTTGGGCCAGACTGACCCACCAGAATAAAAATATCTAAATTTTCAGTCTGGCCAGCCTACCACTGGTTGGTGGATTAGGTGTGTTAGCCCACCAGACTTGCAAAAAGTTAATTAATTATTAAATTTAATTTTTCATTTTTTTCTTTTTTAAGTGAGACTTTTTTATAAAAAATATGCAAATTATAAATGATATTATAGCAACATACATACATAATAGATTCATGTCATTAACATGCAAATTATAAATAATATTAAAACAACATGCAAATTAGGGTTTCACTTTGAAATTTTAGGGAAAATTTGGTTTGTCTTTGGCAGTATAAAGGTTTCATGTTTGGGGGGAAAACTGAAAAGGAAAAGGAAATTAGAAAAAAGGTGCACGTGGTGATACTGATATAAGTGAAAGAAAAGATAAATTTTTTTTGTTGTAAGCCGGTGGACTAGCCCGACTAGATCTCAACCCACAAAACTTGCAGTTGGGTGGGTTGGGTTACATAAGTGAGGTCGTTTCGTGAAACATGTTTTTTTTCGGGTCGGTCCGAACCTGTCGTGGGTCGGGTTGACCCACCGAGCCGAACCTGTTTTAACAATTCTACTTGCCTATAACCCTAACCCCACACACCCACCCCACCCTCCCAACAATGCCACACTCCTACTTCTCGTTGAGATCTAACCACCCCATCTGCCTTTTTGTGGTATATAACAGTTAAAAAGAGAAGAAGAAAAAGAGTTGCACTTGGTATGTTGATGTCTTAACAAAGTGTTTTCTGTATCTATGTTGAGGGATAGGGTGTTTGATAGATGATAGAGACTCAAAGTGCTTTACAAATCAGGGAAAGAGTGGTAAAGGAGACAAGTATTTAAGTTGAGTCGATCAAATTAAAAAATGAGTAAGGAACTAAAGGTATAAGGTGTTTTAGTAATTTAAAATGGGGGAGCATGGGACAGATGGATAAGTATATTCTCATCTCCGTCTCTGTTACTGATTTAACAAATTGATATTTATAATATTCATACTCATGTCTGACCAAACTGGAGATTTCCCATGAATGTTGAATAGGTCTAAGGTTATCCAAGGAAGTTTATTTGGCATCCTTAGTTTTTGGTCATTTATCATTTTCAATATGCCATCTTTTATTTTTATCGCTAAATTGAATTTTAATATTTTTGAAAATTTATTAATAGTTAAAAATAATTTTAATCACACTTAATTTTTAATTTATTATTATAAATGCAAAATATGAAAATAACTGTGATGCACACTTAAAAGTAATTTTAATCACACATAATATAATTATATATTTAAAAAACATATTTGTTATAATTTTAGTGATACAAAACATATAATTAAGCAAAATACTAATAAATAATTGTGATGCATACTTAACCATATGTTCACTAGTCATAGTCTCTTGTGTAACTTCAAAGATGATTGCTAGGGACGATTTCAATGATTGTATTTCCTTTGGGCCTGTTTAGGAAGAGATGTTCTGGTAATTTTTTTCATTGAAACAAGTTCCAACCACAATGGTTTGGCATGAGAGGTAAAGCCAAATGCGCCGATTTCCTTGTTTGCCACCATCTCTTTCGTTCACTTGTATGGAAGAAAAGCGTGACGAATGAAAATGAAAAAAAAAATTAAATAAAGTAAAATTGGTGTTGTTCAAATGATAAGAAGAAATTGATATGGATTTTTTTTTAAAATTAAAGTAACATTTTAGATAATAAATTCAAATAGATGCAAAGTGAATTAAATTAATCTATTTTTAGTGAAAGGTAAAATAAATTATATTGACATTGTTTTTGTTACTTTCTTATACTATCTTACAGAAATAAATTTTTTTTCTCCCTGTTTCACTACATTAGTAAAATAGGTAAATCTACCAATTCTCCCACTTTTAACTGTGCCAAAAAATTGCATAAGTAACACAAATATGAATTCTCTCTATTTCTTTTTTTTTTTGCCATTTTATATACTTTTAAAAAAATAATTAAATTGAGATTATATAAATTTTATAGGAAGTAAGATTTATGTATTCAAAAGCTTTGTAATAGAAGGAAATGGACAAAGAAAAAATGAAAAGAATCTCAACCCGTGTAACACTTCATATAAATTTTATTTTTTATGTACACAATTCAAAATTGAATGAATTTAAAATAAAAAGAAAAATTTTCCTAAAATAAAATATTAAATCTCTCAAAAAATATTCAATCTAATTGATATACAAGAATTGATGGTGTCTGTTACCGAAATATTTCGTATAATAAAATATTTCTTCTAAATAAAATATTCTACATAATAAATGTATAGATAACATATGGGAAAGTTTAGAAAATATAAATAAATTTCAGGCATATTTATCAATTTTTTAATATTATAAAATTAAATATTTGGATCTTGAAATAAGGATTTAGAAGAAATAATAAACTTAATTTATTTCATACTTCTATTATAAAATTTTTTACAATGTCAAATAATGAATAATATTAAGTATAACTTTTAAATTTTATGATACACGATAACTTATAGTAAGTTGTGAGAGTAAAAGTCCTTATTAATCTTTTGTATTTTTTTAATAAAGTTTCTTTTGATTTCCTTCACTTTTTTTTAGAAGAGTATTAGTTATACGTGTATATATAACTATTAATACATCCTTTGTTGTCCATATTTTCTATTCTTAAATTATCCTTTCTATATATATATATATATATATATATATATATATATATATATATATATATATATATATATATATATATATATTTCATAAACCTTTAATAATATATAATTATTCTTAACTTTTTAATTAATTTTTCTTTCTTTATTTTTCATTTAAAAACATTTTAGAGAGACGCAAACAGTTTTATAAAACTGTTTTTAGTATTTTAATATTTAAAAACTATAAAACTCGTTTGAGTAGTATTTTCTGAAAATAGTTTTTGAAAACAGATTTGATTTTTTAGTTTTTAAAAAGAGAAAAATATGAACAGCTCAAAGTAGTTTTGTTTTTTAGTTTTTTATTTTTGATTTGAAAATTCAAAATACAATTAGAATATATTGTTTTTTGTTTTTCATTAATAAAATAAAATTTTCATAAATATAAACAAGTATTTTCATTTTTTAAATACTTATTAAATAAGTTTTTTTTTTTTTCCCAAAAACAGTATTTAAAACTATTCTTGAAAACACTTTTCAAAAACTAAAAAACAATATCAAACCAATTAATTCCAAATTTTATCTCTTTCACCTTGTAAAAATGAAAAATAATGATACACTTAAATAATTGTGTATGAAATTAAATACGGTATTAATTATTTGATTATCATTTAATACAACTACATATGAAACTTATGGAACAGTTTTTCACTTGACAAATTTTCTGTTTCAAATTTAAATTTGGTCTCCATTTTAAATCCTCGCATCACATGATGTTTTACGTGTCATATCATTTTGTTCAATTTTAATTAGCTTTACTTTTTTTAAACTAAATAAAAGTATTAATTAATTAATTAAATATTTATATAAAACATAAAAGTGAAGCATAGAAATAATTGTGAAATTAAATATGGTATTGATTATTTGATTATCAGTTAATAGTTGTATATGAATATATATATATATATATATATATATATGCAGAGAAAAACACTTATACAGACCTACAGTATAAAAAGTCTTACACTAAATTTTAATTATAACTTTTTATTTATGATAAGTGTGTTGATTTTATAAATTAATACTTTAAAAATTATGTAAATGAATGGTTGTACGATACTAGTATAAAATTCTTTTACACTAATAATGTATAAGTGTTAATCTCATACACACATATATATATATATAAGCGTTTTTTGCGTAGCAAATTTTTTTTGTTTGAAAATTTGAATTTAGTTTTCCTTTTAAATATTTGCGTCACGCGATTTCTTTACGCATAAGAAAAGATAAATGAATAAAAAAATTGTATTTTATTTTAGAGTTTAACTAGTATATATTGATAGTGTAAAAGAGTTTTACATTGATATTTAATCACATAATTTATACAACTTTTGAAGTATTAATTGGTAAAGTCAACAAACTTACAGTGTAAAATTTTTTACAAACTCAGTACATACTAATTAAACTCTTTATTTTATTAATTTTTAATTTTACATTTTCTTTGAAACTAAAATGTTAATAATTTTAATTATCCAAAAAAATTGAATTAGATTAAAATTTATTGTGTTTCTACTTGGTACATTAGAATTTATTATCGGTGTTTTATTCATTTTAACACTTTATATATGAATATTTCAAAATTTAATTGAAATTTATTTGAAATTTAAAATTGTAATGAAATTTCATATTTTATTTAATTATAAATTTCTGATGATTAAAATTATTAATTATTTTGAAAATTATATTGAAGATGATTTTTATTAGTTAAAATTATAAAAAAAAAGTCACAGTTATAATACATCAAAATTAAACTTAATATTTACATATTAAAATCAGTATTTGCTTGAGCTTACAATACCGTACCATTAAAGGATGAGTTTAATATCTATACATTAAAAAGTTTTATATTATCATTTAATTATTATTCTTCATTAATAATTATATGACTTTTAAACTTTAATGCATCAAAATTAAACTTAATATTTTACATGTTAAAAATTATTATTTATGGAATGTTAGTGTAAAATTTTACACTAATAATTTATAAGTTTTTTTTTATATGAAAGAGTTCAATTTATTAAAAAAATAAAGAAAACAAGATCGTGATTCAATCTTCACCCTATCAAAAAATAATATTATTAACAATACTCACGTTGAGTCTTTCAAACAAGATGTATAAGTCTTTTTTTAATGATAAGGTGAGTTTCAAAAATAAGATGTTACGAATCTTCTTTAAAATACGGTTTCTTATATTAATGACTTTAAATTATATTAATGACTTTAGTTCAAATTCAATTATTTAGAAATAAAAACATAAATTTGTTAACTTTTTTAACAATTAAATAATATTATGCATAATTATGATAAAATTGCATGACATGATAAGGACTAAAAAAATTATTTAATATTATTTTTTTTATTAACAATAACATAATCACTCTATACACAAGTTTAGTCATACTTAACTTAAGATTTTCCATCTCTTTTCAAGAATGTATTAGGCATAAATTCAACTCAATTTTTTCCCATAATACCATTATTTAATATTGTCTATAAAATTGAGGATATTAAACTTTTACCACTAAAAATGCTCCTAGTATTTTTTTTTTTTTTGTTTTGGCATGGTTTGATAGTAAATGAGTTAAGATCTTTTCTATTTTTTTTCCTCTCCATTTCCTTTCATTACTAAGTTTTTCAATAAATAGATGTTACATTCTATAAAAGTTATATAATTTATATTTAATTATCTTTTTCAAAGTATAAAAAATATATAAAGAATAGAAGAAATAGACAAAAGGAAAATGAAGAGTATCCATTTCTGAACTAAACACGAGCCTTTTCATTTTTTTTTTCAAGATAAAGAGTGTATTTGAATCCGTGTTGATAACGTTTGTATGTTAATTTTTGAATAAAAACATAGAAACTATTATTAACAATTAAATTCTCATAGGCGTTGGTCCAATCAGAATACAGATCATATTCAAACACGAACTTGGCGTGCTTTGAAAGCACATTCACTATATATACATTCTCACATTTTTAACCATCATTCACTTTAGTTTACGTCATTGAAAACCTCCACCGAAAAAATTTAGTGTGGTGTGTTTGTTTTTACATTAAACTTATCAGAACGCAATTCATTTATTGCTTGTGTTTTGGTCTTGACTTGAAAAGTGAAATTCTTCTGTTCAACTTGGTTAAAACATAAAACCAAACACACCCTACAAAATTCAGGATATATCCCTTTGAGAAAGTTGATATCTCAGGGAACGTACGTGTGCTATGTCTCAATCTTTTTCAAAAATAGTTTCAATTTTTTAACCAAGACAAATTGAATTGCATAACCAAGATGAATTCTTTCGCAGGACATGGAGTAAATTTTGAGGTGAATTCATTTCTTCCTAATTCCATTAGTGTTCTATTATTTTAATATTGTTTTAATGATATTGAATGATGCATAGTAGACAAAAAAAAAAGCTACTACAAACATTCAAGGTTTAAATAGCGGTTGTATCATTAATGTTCTAGAAAAACTCGGCTAATTTGATTATGTAGATTACAAAACCTTGAGATCATAGTTGACTTGTTTGGACTTATCGGTCAAATAGGTTCAATTGAAATTTAGTGACTAGTTTCTCCAACAGGCAAGCCATATAGTTGGTCCGATCTAACTCATTAGAACTGGTTGGTTCCAGCAAAAATCGATAACCTAGACAAATTTAATATAGATTGAGCTTGAGTTTTTTTTTAATTGAAATCGATGTTATTTCTTACTTTCTTTATATTTTTATTTTTGAATGTGATCCTGCGAATAGAAAGAATGAGAATTGTGATATTATATTTTATATATTTTTTTATATAAAAATTAGCTTAAACTAACATAACCGGTTCAACCACTAACCTAATATCTTATTATTTTGGCCGCGTAAGTGACTAAAACAATTTTCACTACACTACTTTAGATAGCACTCAAATGCATGGTATAATTGATTATTTACTAAAACTTGTAAACACTCAATGGACTATCAAATAACATTTTTCCATTTTTTTCAAATTAAATTGAGATTAATTTGGTCATAACATGTATGCATTTGTTTTTATGAAATATTTTATCTATTTTTTATTTGAATAATATTCATGTAGTTTGTTGTTTCAAAGGTTGGAGCTGCACCAAAGCAAATGAAGAAAAGAAGTTTGGCTGAGATTGGGATGAACAATTATAAAAATATTATAGAAGTTGATTTAGAGTTGAAACTATCATTACCAGGGTCAAATTCAAGTAACTTATCAAATACCATCAAAGCTACAACTTTAGAGACAACACTGCCTTCATCATCAGCATTTCATGAACCACACATACCTTCTGTATTAGACATTGAAGAGAATCTTGGTGGAACCTTAAAAGATGACCTACCACCATTGGTTGTAATGGGATGTGCTAGATGTTTAATTTATGTGATGGTATCCAAAGTTGATCCCAAATGTCCAAGTTGCAAAAATTCTAAGCTGATTGACAAGTTTCAACTGAATCCTATAAAGAAAAGAAGGACAAATAGGAACTAATTTGTACCTTTTTATTAGACTTTAATGTGTTTTAATTCTCATGAGGAGTTGTCTATCCATTGTCATTTTGACAAGTTTCAATTGCACTGTAATATATGTAAAGTGCTAATAATTATTGTTAGCACATTGGCAAGAATTATATGCTTTTATTTACATTTTCTATTGCGATTAATTTATTTTTTTTATTTGGGAACTTTTTTTCATAAACTAAAAAAATTTTCATTTGGGAAATTTTGCTCTCACAAGACAGAAAAAAATACATATTGATTTAATTACCTTTCTTTTGTTATTTAAAAAAAATATGAATGTCAATCCATAGTTGTTTGAGGAGGTGCATGATTTGCTACAAACTCCTAATACTTGTCTTTAATTTCTATTGGATAAAAAACAATATAAATAATACTCTCTATCAAGTTTCATAAATTAATTAATTTTAGTTAGAATTCATTAACAAAGAATCTCATAGAGTAATTATGAAGCATTATATTTTCTTATACTTATTTTTTATCTAATAAAATTAATCTTGTAGGATAAATAATGCAAATTTATATTAACATTACAATATATCATTAAAATAATTAACAATAACAAGACAATTGTTATTCAAGTTATGTTATTTACTAGTGAATTCTTATATAAGAAAAATAAATTAATAATAATAAATAATAGTGTTTATATAAATATAATATTTATGATTATATGAATCCCAATTAATGAATTTCAATATATTAAGAATTAGTTTTTTTTGTGAAATATTATGAATTAGTTAATAACTCTACTTGGGTGACCCAAACTTTACAAAAAAAAAATTATAATTATATACTACATTGTTTGTTTGTATCAATCTTTATAAAATTCAAGAAATATAATTCAATTAATTGAATAAAAGCACATTAATTATTGTAAACCTCCTAGTTTGATTTTTATATAATAAAAAATCAATATTTATAAAAAATAAATCACGATATAATAATAATAATAATAATAATAATAATAATAATAATAATTAAACAAGGAATTCATATTTTCAATAAAAATTATTCAACTTATATTTTTAAAAATATATATAAAATATCAATTGAATAATTTGATTTAAAATAAAACAACGTGATAATTACATCTTTTGTCTAGCAAAAAATATTATTTATCAATGGAAAATTTTACTGAATAATTAATTACATTTAAGTATTTATGACTCAACAATAGCACCAATTCATTAGTCTGAGTTGTACTGTATTTTTATTTCAAACCGCATAAGATCATAAAGGAAAAAAATTAATATGTGTAGAATGCAATTAATGCTCACTTATTTGCACGAAAAAGAAAAAACGGATTGGAAAAAGTTTCTACCCAGTTACTCACAGTTTTCAAACGAGAGAGAAAGACTTATGAAGTGTGTGGGACACACTTATGTAAGTGGTCCCACAAACATCATAAGTTTTTTTTTCTTTTATTGAAAATTTTCCATAACTGGTGAGTATCCACACCTAGATTCACAAGGGTTCAAGTTAAAAAAACACAAACGGTCTCCACTTTTATTCCTAATTTCAATTCTTCTTCTTTTGTGTTTTTAGTCCTTACCCTTTCCCACTTTCGTTTCCGTTTCCTATTTTTGTTGAAGTAAAAAATTTGACTCATCTTTTCCTTACACTTAAGCAAGAAAAAATCAGGAACAATGATATATTTCACAGAATTGTGGTCTTCTTCCACTTATGATTAAATAATTTGTATGGTGTCACAAACATGTGAATTATATATATATATATATATATATATATATATATATATATATATATATATATATATATATTCATATTCGACATGTGAGTTTCAACGGTACAAAAAAAATGATTTGAAAAATAGAGGAGTCATTACCCATATTTATTGGTTGATTAACAATATTGTATTGTAATCACTCGGTTCGGAGTTTAGTCACACTTAAGGCTCTTCATTCCTCCCTTGGAGTATATTATTTGGATTCGAACTCAGGTCCTGCCATATAAACACAGTGTGATGTCAACTAAGTTACACTCATTGGGTACCAATGTTTATTGAGAAAAACATTGAAAAAACCTTTAAAATAGTAAAAAAATTGTCTACGAAATCAGATCAAATTTTGAGTTCTAGAGTCAAATACGTGTATGTACATATGATATTAACACCCTATAATGTCAGTGAGATGGTTATCTCCAATTAAATGCATAAAATTAAATAGCTTTAAAAATAATTATTTTACCCCTTAAAACACAAAAACTATTTTCATTTATTTTATTAATTTTAACATTTTTAACAAGAATTTTATTATTGAGAAATTTATTTTTTATAAAAGATTGTTAATATTTTTTATGTTTAATTAATTTATTTTTTAATTAATTTATTTTTTATAAAAGATTTAAGTATTGAAGACTTTTGATTGATTTTTTTTTTTTAATATTGTTTGTTCATTTTAGAAGCGATTTTTATAAATATCAAACTAGAAGAGCATTCAAAGTTGTCACCGACAACTTTATATGATTTAGTATAAATGTCAAGTCAGAAGTGTATCCGATGTGATAATTACTAAATCACAATAACTTTTATAGTGACTAAATTAAAAGTGTCTTTGAAGTAATCACTGTCAAAGCTTTATTTTTTTAGATTGAGTATTAATTTGAAAAGATTTTACAATAATCAAATTGGAACTGATCCAAAGTGATTATTATAAATTTTTCTTTTCTTTTCTTACTATAGTCAAATTAGAAACACGTCCAAAGCGACTATTATTAAGTTTTTTATTTTTGTTCATTTAATAATTTTAATTTTAATAACCAAAATTTTTACAATAAACCAAATTAGAAGTACATCCAAAGTGTTTGTCACTAACCTTTTAAATATTTGCAGTTATTAAATTAGAAATGTATCTAAAGTGACTAAATTTTAAATACTATTATTATCATTTAATAATAATTATTATTATTAGGATCATAATTTATGTCTGAAAATCTCAAATTTAAAATATATGAGATTTAGTTAATTTTATATTATAAATAAAATGATAACAAAAGGATTAAGATTTTATGTTTTATTATAAACTATTCCTAGGGAAGAAATATTTAAACTTAATGATTACTATTGCTAATTAAGGAAAACTAGAGTATATCAACCTGTCATAATTTTTATACTCGAAAATTCAAAAAGATTATATTTAATTAATCTTCCTTATTTCTGTTTTTAATTTTTAAAATTATGATATTCCTATTTTATTTATATAATCAATATGTTATTTCAACATAAAATTAATAGTTATAATATTTATTTTTTTCTAGTTGTAGATTCTAAAAAAACCAAAATTCCTTATATTTAGCAAAAAATATTTAATAAAAGAAATGATAAAAATAAAAACAAATTCAACATTATCAGGGAAAAGAAGAAACTAAGCACAAGCAACTTCTAGTTAGGTTTAAGAGAGATTCAGTGTGACTAAGGGGAAGGGGAATTGGAACCCTAACTTTAAAATCAAAGAATGAGAAAAACAAAGAGAGAAACTTTGTGCATGCGATGGAGTAGGATCGAAGAGGGGAGTCACAAGAGTGGAGGTCATAGGTGGCGATAGAAATGGTGCTCATAGGCAGCAAAGGCATTGAGTGGAATGAGGGACTAGTGTAAGTGGATAATGGTGAGGAGGGGGCTGCGAAGAATCGACGACGGCGACTGCAAGGAATCGACGATGAGGCCATGGTGCCATCATCTCTGGAGCTCTATTGGTGGTTCTATCCATGGTGGAAACTTCGGGAAAAGGGAAAGAAAGAGAGGAAGAGATGGTAGTGGAAGCGGTGGTCGTAGGCAAAGCTTGGAAATTCCAAAAGGATTCCAATCGAGTGAGGAATATTTATTTTAATTCTGCGACTTTGCATGTTTCTTTGGTTGGATGGATGGATTTTTAATATTTTTAGTGATGATTTTGTGAAAAGCAATGCACAAGAGTGAGACACTTTGAGGGAGCTTGGAGGAAGACTTGAAGACCTTTTTTTGTTTTTATTTTTGCACTTCATTCTTTGTATAAACGGCCTATTTTAGGAAGTCTCGGATGCCCCTAAGGGTCACTTCCGTTAGTGTGTAATATTATTAGTCTTTTGTTTTTGTGAGGTGTGAAAGAGGAAGTGGTAAACCATGTTCGTACCTTTAGAAGCACGTTTTATGTCCCTACACTTTTACTTTTTTCCTTTACTTTTCCTTAAACCTTTAGGAGCATGTTTTAGATCCCTCATTAGCTAAATTAACACTTAGTTAATTCAACTAATCCCCCTATTAAGTTGGACGTCCACTTTAAGCATCTAGCCTAGGATATTTTCCATAAATAGAGACCACCACACCTTGTATTCTTTTACACTTGAATGACATAAGATTTCTCCTATTTATGAGTGCTTTCTTTGAGTGTATCCTTCTCCAATTGTGAGAGTTCATCATGGCTTTTATCAAGGGTTCTTTCCCTTGTGACAAGCTTCCTCCAACCTTTGGCTTATCTCCTTGAGCAATGCCAACTCTACCACCATTCTTCCTTCCACCTTCATATTATCTTAGTAAAACCTCTTGAAGATGATCATCGAAAAAACAACCTTTGAGGATTGCATCAAGTGGTATCTAGAGCCAATCTTCTACAGGTCCTTTCTTTACCTTGTCTTGTTTTTTTTTTTTTCGAATTCACTTTTTCTCTTCATCTCAATTCTTATTTTAGTTTAGCATTTTTGTGTTGTTCATTACATTTCCTAAAATGTCTTAATGTATTGTCTTGTTGTTTTCATCTTCTAAATTCGTTGCACTTCTATGTGTGTTGTTTTAAAATTTTGATTCAAATGCATAGTCCCTTCATTGAATCATTTTTACTTGTTTAGGATTCTCTTTATTTCCACATTCTACTCTTGAGTTTGTTAATTCTATGCTTAGTGTTGTTCCTAAGAAGCACTATATCATGACTCCACACCTTTGTGGATGAAGCCACACATGTGTGGTTAAGTGTTTTGGCTCACTTTTCATTACTTGATTGAATTTGTGTTTGTTTTTCTTTAATTTTTAGGCGCTTACTTTTCTAATTTTATGTTGTAAAGTTTTTTTCATTAGTTAGTCTTGTGCAGTCCTTATTTGTCAAATTAATTTTCCTCTAGGTTTAACCTTTTTATAAATTTTTACAAATAGAAAAAAGGGTGTTGACCTCTTCTTGAAATTAAGCATCTAAGATGAATTTTCCTCTTTAGTAAGCTTGATGAGAAGTCTCACATGCTTTTAGCTCAAGCATGTTCTATTTAAAAAAGAAAATTTCTCAAAAGAAATTAGCTCAATTTCTTCTTACTTCTTGTTGTGTAGGCTTAAAATTTAGTAGCTCTTGTTGTGTTGGTTTGGCAAGTGAACTTGTTGTTTGGGTGTGACATTTTGACCATGTTTTGTGCAAAAAAACTAAGTTCAAACACTAAAAGAACCACTACTCCTAAGCATACCTAAGTCAGTTCCATTTCTAGTACACTTGAGTTGTTTTTAGTGATTTTATTGAATTGCACTTTACCTCAAATTTTTGTGCCTTTTGCTTTGAATTTGTCGAAGCAAATACTACCTATACCTCACTCACAAAATTAAAAATAAAAAAAAAGCAAGTATAAAAAAAAGAGCTAAAGAAAATAGAAAGAAAAGAACAAAAATCAAAAGAAAAAGGCATTAACCTAAAATTGATTTACCTAATAGCTAAGTAAAAGAAATTGCAAAAAAGTGTTTGAATTTTGGTTAATTTGCTTGGAAAACCTCTTAGAGATCTCGACCATACCTAATTAGGATAGTGCAATTTTTGAAAACATCTTGAGTCATTTTACTATTTAGTCTTTACTCTATTTTAGTGCTTATTTGGGATTATCTCTTGTGTGCCTACTTCATTCTTGCTCTTATTTCTAGTTTGTCTTCTTTCTTTACTTCTTCTAGTCTTGTTTTCATGCTCTTTCCAATTGGATAGTGTCCTTCCTAAATTGTTATTTTATTACTTTATTTTCTCTACTTCTTGTACTCCTTTTTGGTTGCTTTGGTGCCACTTTTGTAGAGAAGCTTGGATTACATGCTTTTCGTAAGGGTAACATTCTAGGAAGAGTTGACAAGCCAAGGGGGACTTGAGAAAGAAAAGGAGTAAGGCATTGGGTGACATACTTGATGGAGCAAAGACTTGAAAACCTTTTTATTTTTTCTTTTGTACTTTCATTCCTTGTATAAACGACCTCTTTTAGGAAGTGTTGGATACCCATAAGGGTCACTTCCTTTTGTGTGTAATATCTATTAGTCTCTCATTTTTTTAGGAGTGAAGGAGGAAGTGGTACACCACCTTCATACCTTTAGGAGCACGTTTTATGTCCCTACACTTTTACTTTTTTCCTTTACGTTGCCTTAAACGTTTTAGCAAGACTTGAGTCCCAATGGCTATTGTCTTTTAGGAGAGAAAAAAAAAGGGGGAGGAGTGTTTATTGTGTTATATTCAGCCTACTCTTAATTCTTAAACAATCCTTGCACAACGATGGAATCACACAATAATAGTAACAAGAGTGTGAACCAAGAAGGCCCGCCTAAGGTTAACTCTCTTGATAGGTTTGTGCATGAATTTAGAGAGTGGAGGGTGGAAGAAAGAAACTTAAGAAGAGAGAGAGAAATACTACGGAAGAGAAAAGGATAGAAGAAAAAGAGAGAGAGAAAAGGGAAAAAGAGAGATGAAAGAAAAGAAAGAAGGGAGATGGAAAAAAGAGAAAATAAAAGACGAGATAAGAAAGAAAGAGAGAAGAGAAAGAGGAAACGAGAGATAGGAAGGAAAGAGAGAGAAGAGAAGAAAAAGAAAGAGAAAAAAGGGAAGAAAGAGAAAGAGAGAAAATAGTGAAAGAGGAAAAAAAGATAAGGAAAGAGTATAAGTTTACCTCAACTATGTATAGCGGGAGTGAGAGTGATCATTATGAGGGAAGAGCTAGACCTAGGGTGAGGAGATTCTTTCAACCTCACCAAAATCAAAATCAACAAAAAATTGATCTCCCAAAATTTTATAGAAAAAATTATGTGAGAGCCTACCTTGATGGGAGATAAAGGAAGAACAATTCTTCACTTGCTTTCAAGTAAGTGAAGAGAGGAAAGTTTCTTTGTTTACCCTTAGCTTCCAAAGGCATGTCATGCATTGCTGGAGACACTTTTAGTGAGAGGTTTCACCATCATAACCCTCTTATTGAGTTTTGGAATTATCTTGAGGGGGTTATGAGGAGAAGGCATATCCCCTCTTATTCTGATAGCTCCTTGAGGCAATAAGGCAATACAAATCAACTGCTGAGGAGTATAGGCAAAGCACAAAGCTTCTTATAATGAGAGCGGGCATTAATGAGAAGCCAAGAGCCACCATTTCTAGGTTCCTTAGTGGTTTGAGCATTGAAATAAGAGATAAAGTTGAGCTCTTACCATATAAGAACCTAGATGACTTGGTCCAAATTTGTATCAAGGTTGAGCAACAATTGAAAAGAAAAGGTTCAAAGAAAGATCACTCAACCTATACAAAGGGGGATCAAGCCAAATGGAACTCTTCCAAGATCCCCCTCTAAAGAAGAAACACTCATCACAAGCATGCAAAACAACAATATTCCTTTGCATAATAAAGATAGCCTCGCTACTAGTTCTTCATCTAAGACTAATAGTATTAAGTGCTTCAAATGTATTGGGAAAGGCCACAATGCCTCCCAATGCCCCACCAAAAAAACCATGATCATGCGGGGCCAAAAAATTGAGAGTGAAGGCTTATTGGAAGAAGGGGGTAGCATGCATATTGAGGATACATATCCTTGTCAGGGGAACTTGTTTATGACAAGAAGGCTTCTTGGAAGCCAACCTTGTAACATTAGCCAATCTCAAAGAGAGATCATCTTCCATGCAAGATGTAAATTTTTTTATAAAATATGTTCTCTTATTGTAAATAATGGTTCTTATTGTAATTGTTGTACTACTAGGTTGGTAGACAAATTAGTCTTGACTACCATTCCTCCCCTTAAGCCTTATAAGCTTATATGGTTGAATAACAGTAAAGAAATGGAAGTCAATCAACAAGTGGAAATGTCTTTCTCCATTGGTTCTTAAAAGGATGCAATTCTTTGTGATGTGGTACCAATGGAGGTGGCCCATATCTTGTTAGGGAGGTCATGGCAATATGACAAGAAAGCTATTCATGATGGTCACTCTAATGAGATTGTCCTGACCTACTTGTGCAACAAAATCAAGTTGTACCCTCTTTTAGCTTCACAAGTGAGGAAGGATCAACTTATCATGAAAAGAAAAAGGGGTAAGAAAGAGACAAACAAAACAAAAAACAAAAATAAGAAAGCATTGAGAGTTGATGGGATGAAAGTAAGCACCCCTTCCAAGAAGGCTGAACAAAAGGAGAGTCAATTTTCAACTAAAGTGGACTTAAAACATAGCCTCCTTATTGAACAACCTCTATAACTTTAACTCATGAAGGCACAAATCCATACTCTCCCAAGTGTTGAGCTTGCTCCATCATCCATTGAACTTGACCATGCATATCAAGTTTGAGATTTGGAAGAAGTAGGAGATGTCTTTAGTCTTTTATGTGAAGTGTGTGCATGAGGTGGGCCTTTTTTTGCATTGAAGGCGTGTAGTTTTCTCTCCACACCCCTCTTGTTAGTTTCTCACACCCACCCTAGACACACATGAAGCATGAGAGACAAGCGAGGCCCCTTGTTCCCCTCATGTTACGCTAAATCTCCTTCTCTCTCCTATGTGGCACCTACAGAGCCTCTTTTGAATTCAAATTTGCACTGGAGGGAGTCTATATGACACTTTCAAATTCAAATTTGAATTAGAGGGAACACAGAACCACTTATTTAGCGACATGTTCGGATCTAGTTAAATTAACTATGTGTTAATAAGCTCATTAGCTAAATTAACACTTAGTTAATTCAACTAATCCCCCTACTAAGTTGGACGTCCACTTTAAGCATCTAGCCTAGGATATTTTCTATAAATAGAGACCACCACACCTTGTATTCTTTTACACTTAAATGACATAAGATTTCTTAGGACTGCAAGAAATCAACGATGAGGCAATGATGCCATCATCTCTAGAGCTCTGTTGGTGGTTCTGTCCATGGTGGCAGCTTTAGGGAAGGAGAAAGAAAGAGAAGAAGAGATGGCAAAAAAAGTGATGGTCATAGGCAGAGCTTGGCAATTCCAAAAGGATTTTGATCAAGTGAGGAATATTGGTTTTAATGTTGTGACTTTGCATGTTTCTTTGGTTGGCTAGATCGATTTTTTACTGTTTTTGGTGATGATTTTGTTTGATTTTAGGGTGGCGAAGATGACGAGAAGGGCAATCAATACATTCTAATTATTTTTGTACTATGTGGTTTCTATTTTTCTCTTTTAGCTAAAGACTTCTATTGTTTATTGGAACATTTTTGTAGTAGTTTGTTGGGTTGACAAATCATGCAGAATTATTAAAATTTGGTAGGTGATGTTAAATTTTAAGTATAAGACATGTATTAATCTTAAAGCCAAGAGAGACACTTATTAAAATACTTCGATACAAACTCATGGTTTTGTTGCATTTGAGATTGATATAATTTCATTTACAGACTGCTAATTTGAATCTCATGTTCACCTCAATAATAAGCACGAATCATAGAGTATACCAGATTGCAAGTTTTTCCTTATGAGCCTTCTAAATTTCTTTTAATCGGGTTTGGATTTGAGCTCTGAAGTTCTTGTTACTCTCTAAATAGCTATATAGATTTAATTTATTATTGCTCTCTGATTGCTATGTGATTTCTCTCTTGAGTTTTTGTATTCCTTCTTCTTTTCACTATGGTGCTCTAGGATCTTCTCACCGAAGTTTTTTAATCCTTTTTATTGGTGATTTTGCTTCTTGTTGAAGGAAGGAGGCTGTTTCATTTGGCATGGCACATCTGATTGCATAAGGAGCAGGATGCAGAGTTATTCTACAGGCATGGACGCAGAGCATGGAGAAGCAATTGAGATGTAGAGGAGCGGCTGAAGCTGACATAGAGCATGGATAAGCAGTGCTTATAGAGGATTGCTCTTATTTTTTTAAAATTTTTATTTGATTTTCATTTTAGTTTGTCTGACTTTTCTTTTCTTTATATTTTTTAATTATATTTTCCTTTATAGCTTTTTGCCAAACTTGGTTTTTCAATTTTCTTTTTTATTGAATATGATTGAAATTCAAGATTTGCACAAACTATGTATTTTTTTTCTTGTTTTCTATTTATACCCCCAATTATGCTAAATATATCTTCATAACTTAGGCTGGGCATACTTTGTATCTCCTTTTATGCACACCCATTTTGCTTTAAGGTCCCAAAATATTTTATTTTGAAGATATTTTAAGTATATTGTCCACATTTGCTAAATGCACCTTATTGGAATAGACAAACTTCATTTAAGGTTTTTTTTGTTTGCTCCTTCAACTTGCTAAATAAACTCTTAGGGACTTTTTGACCCACTAAATTTCACATCAATTCTTATTATTTTTGTTGTTTTTTTTATTTTTCTCCTTTTTTTATATTAAGAATTGGGCTATAAAACCTTATTTGAGGCACAAAATAAATGTCCAAAAATGATAAAAGCCTAGACAAAATTGGGTGCCTACAATTGTGCATCTTTATTTAGGTTTTACCAAATAATATGAAGAACCTATGTTTTTATATTATTTTAGTAAAATATAAATAAAGATTTAGATCCCAATTTTGGTCGAATGTAAGACATAACAAGCATGAAACCACAACAAGAGTAGGTAAATACGAGAATTGGAAACAAAACAATGACATAAACATAAAATGTGATGAGTATATAAATACAGTAAGCATATAGACTAAGATGTAAAAAAGTCACAAGTGTAAGGACTTTAAATATAACAAATAGTAGCTTAGGGACCACAATGTATAAAATGAAATAGGCGTAGGGACCAAAATGAATGAAATGGGTGTGGGGACCCGAAATGCAAAATGCAATGGGTGCAACAATTGAACATGTGTAATGGGCACAGGACCCGAAATTAAAAATATAGTGGACGCAAGGACCCAAAATGTAAAATACGGTGACCGTTAGGACCCAAAATGCAAAACACAATGGGTGTGAGGCCCAAGATGTAAAATAGAGTAGGTGCGATGACCCAAAATGTGAAATGCAATATGCGTGAGAGCCCAAAATGTAAAATAGAGTGGGTTCGGGAGCCCAAATTGTAAAATATAGTGGGCGCAGGGACCCGAAATGCAAAATATAGTGGGCATAGAGACCCAAAATGCAAAATACAGTAGCCACAGGAAACGAAAATGTAATATACAATGAGCATGATGATCCGAATGAGAAATGTGGTAGGCGCGAACACCCGAATGAGAAATGTAGTGGTGTGGGGACGTAAATGAAAAATGAGTGGGTGTGAGGACCCGAAAGAAAAATCCAATGGGCGCAAGGACCCAAATGAGAAATGTAGCAGGCGCAGGCACCCGAATTAAAAATGTAGTGGGTACGGAGACCCAAGATGAGAAATGAGTAAGCATGGGGACCTAAAAGAAAAATGTAGTGAGCATAGAGACCTGAATGAGAAATGTAGTGGGCATAGGCATCTAAATGAAAAATGTAGTGGGTACAAGGACTCAAATGTAAAAGTGAGTGGATGCGAAGACTCGATAGAAAAATATGGTGGCCACGAGGACCAAAATGTAAAATGAGTGGGCACAAGGGCCTAAAAGGTAAAAATGAATGGGTGCAAGGAACCAAAAGAAAAATATGGTAGGTAGGGTACCCAAAATGTAAAATGGAATGGGTGTAAGTACTTTATATGGGTGTGGACACTCAATATGCAGAGGTAGGCACGATGACCCAAATAAAGGTACGAGTAAGAAAACATTGAAAACTAAGACTTAGGGTTTAGGGTCCAAACAATTCAAGAAAAGCAATTGGAACTCTAGAAAGAAATTATGATTTTCACAATGGAAAAATGCAGTGGGCATGAGGACCTAAATGATAAATAAAAAATGTAGTGAGTACAGGAACCCAAATGAAAAATGTAGTGAAGAAGGAGGTGCAAGGAGCCAAACAAAAGTACAACTAAGAAAACATTGGAAAATTAGACTCCAATCAATTCTCCAATCAATTCAAGAAAAGCAATTGGAACTCTAAAAAGAAATGACGATTTCCACAATGGTGGGTAAGGACCCATCATGAAATGTTCATGAAGTGATGATATGCAATGTTCATGGAGATTTGACAAACACTACACAATGATCATGAAACTCAAGATGATATAGTGGTAGCACTACGCCAAAATAACAAATACATAGCGCCACTTATATAGTGATTATTCACATGTGCGCTATATAACGAAAGACAGAATACTTATACAACACTTATTGAAATAGGGGTTGTATATTAATGTCACTTATATAGCGTTTATTTGCATATGCGCTATATAAGAAAAACCTGAATTCTTATACAACGCTATATAATAACATCACCACCTATACAACGTTTATTATATAAAGTGTGTATAAGATAAATTTAACAAAGCTATTTTATATTATATTTAACAACCATATACACATTTGACATTAAATTTAAATTATTATAATAGAAATAATAGAGAAAATTACTTTCAACTTTGATTTTTTTTCTAGTACACGTCTTCAACACTTTTCTCTTATCATAAATGTATAAAAAAACAGATAAAAATAATAATAATAAAAATAAAAGTAAAAGTAAAAAAATAAATTTACAATATTTTATTTAGATAAATAATTTCATAAAAGCTGAGAATTTATTTTCTATTTAGATAAATTGAAATATTAAAAATAATAAATTTTACTAATTAGATGTTTTCGTTATTGTTAATTTTCTCATAATTATTTTATATTTATTTTTTAAGATTTAAAATATAATATAGTAATTATTATCATTTATTTTCTAACATTTTAATGTATTAGAATTTTTATTTAATAATTTTAAAATATACAATATTTTTATATTTCTTATAAAGTATTATTTTATTATTTTATGCTAAATTACCAAAGGTCCAACTCACTTTGTTAATTGTAGCACAGTTGATTAAGGATTAGTATTAATTATATAGTTAGGATAAATGTAAAAATCCTAAAAAAATAGAAAGTCATCCCAAGGATTGAACCAGGACCTCTTCAACCCAAAACAAACAATTTAGCACTAAACCAAGACCAATTTAACATAAACTTATGCATTTTTATACTACATAAGCATAGTTTTAAACATAAATATAAAAAATCTAAAAAGAGTAATGCTAAAGTTGAAAATTGGGACCTCTTCACTGCAAAATAAGTGTATTACCACTAGAGCAAGACACACTTAACATATAATTATGCATTTTTGTGGTAGATATAAGTATAGTTTCAAACATAAATATAAAAAATCTAAAAAGAGTCTTTCCAAGGTTCAAACAACTGAACTCTAACTCCCAAAGCAAGCATCATACCACTAGATCAATGTTTATTTATTGTTAATTTATGTATTTTATGATACATATACACGTATGTGTATTTTGTTTTTAGCTTTTAGTGTCGAGTTTTATAAATTTTATTATTATTATTACTATTATCTTATTATTATTATTACTATTATTATTATTACTATTATTATCACTACTACTATTATTATTAATGTTATTACTATTACTATTAATATTATTATTACTATTATGATTACTATTATTATTATTATTATTATTATTACTATTATGATTACTATTATTACTATTATTATTATTTTATAATAATAATAATAATAATAATTATTATTATTATTATTATTATTACTATTATTATTATAATTATTATTACTATTATTATTATTATTATTATTATTATTATTATCATCATCATCATCATCAGACTTTTGACATTTATGTTTGATACTATGCTTATATGTAGCATAAAAATGCATAATTTTATGTTAAACTAGTCTTAGTTTAGTGGTAAATCCTTTCTTTTGGGTTGAAGAGGTCTTAGGTTCAATTCTTTGGAAGAGCTTCTCTTTTTTTAGGATTTTTATATTAATCCTAACTACCTAATTAATACTAATCCTTAATCAACTATGTCACATCATTAATTAAAGTTGGAGGGCAAAAGAGTGAACAAAAGAAAAAATTGGAGGACACAAACTAAGCTGGACCTTAAATATGGAGCATCGGTAGTAATTTAACCATTATTTTAATATGAAATTTAAAAAATTAAATATAAATTTTAAGAGATCAAAGTATTTGTGATTTTTATTTTGGATTTACATTTCATACAAAGCATTTGTGACTTTTGAAATATACTTTGGTCTCATAATTCAATTCTTTTAAATGTCATATTAAAATAATAAAAGAATAATTTTTAAAAAAATAAAAAAATATTTTATATTTTGAAAATTATTAAATAAAATTCTATATGTAATATATTAAAATATTTTCTAGGTGAAAGCATTTTACAGGTACGCTCTTGTCTTTTCTTCTTTCATTATACAAATTTCACACTTTTTCCCCTCTTTCCTAAACCCCTCTCCCAAAACTGTCCAAACCCCTCCCTAAAGCTCATCCTTTTGTGTCTCCGTTGCCGACACTATGCATTTCATTCTCATTGTTTTCTCATTCTCCCTAAACCTTATATATACTTTTCTATGTTGTTTTTAGAAAATTTTTTTGTTTGATTTTGGGTTTGTTTCCTTCTCATGATGAAAATATTTTCAATTATCTTAAATTGGAGGGCTTTTAGGTACTCTTTTTGTATGTTTGAAAAGAGTTATTAGACACAATAAAAAAACTGTGACAATGTTTCTATGACAAACATCTAAATGAAAAAAGGCATAAAAAGAACCTAATCACATTTGTTATGCCAAATCAAAAGGCATTCTTCTTTTTATCCCCACAATTAACATGACATGAATTACCTCTGAATGAAAGAAGTAAAAAAATAGTTGATATTTTTTGTTAATAAAAAGGTGATTCATAAGTTTATTTTATAGAGCACCACACTGTTGAACAACACCATTAGGTTATTGGATTGAGTGAGTTTTGTCGAATTAGAATTAAGACTTGGAAAGTAGTGAGGTAATGGTAATTACTTAACCAAATGTCATTAGAAAAAACAAGTGTTGTGAAGTGTGAGTGTAGTGTTTGGAAAGAATAAATATAATAAAGAGGTTTGTTTTTTTAATAGAAAAGCTATTATGTGGTGTATTTAGATAAAATAAATCAAGTTACATCATTTAATAAATAATATTCTAGACCATAAAATCAATAAAATTATATTTAATAAATATGATTAAATGATCTTTTTTTTTTATAATAAGATATTTTGTTACTTGTAATATTATATATGCGAAGTAAAAAAAATATTTGTGAGAAATAAAAGATTTAATAATGTTTCTATAATTAAATTTAATTATGTTCATGATATTATTTATTAAAAGCAATAAAGTGTTTAATACTTGCTACTTTTAATAAACAATGCAATATTAGAATTTTATCATTAATTCAATTTTTTAAAAATTATGCTTTGAGTTTATGATTGCACGAAATTTTCCTATCATTATACACTATTTATTGATTTGAGGAGCTATAAATTGGGAATAGAGAATTTTCGTCCCTTCATAATACCCTTCTAGATATTTTGTGATTTTGACTTATGTCTTATTTTTACAACTAGTAACATGTCTTCCTTCAGCCTCATGAGTTTAATTCTTTTTATATACACAAGTTTAGGTTCATTTTTCAAATAATTTCATAATCAGCTCAAACTTTTACAGATACCTTATATACACTTATAGGAAATTAAATAATTGTTATAGTCTTATTTTTATCATCACAATTAACAACACGGGAATTACTTCTGAATAAAAGAAGACACAAAATAGTTGATATTTTTTAATAAAAAGCTATTGATAAGTTTGTTATTGCACCAATTAAGACATGATAATGTTTCTTTTTCCTATTTTTGTTCTCAATAATGCCTTATTTTGAATGTTCTACATTTTTTTTTAATTTTATGTCATTGTTTTAGGGGATATTATGTCTTGATTGCAATCAATTTCATGAGGGAAATATTTTAATATCTAGATTCATTGGAGAACGACGTTAGTATAAGGCAAGATATCAAGACATTGTTTGACATGTAAGAATCTATCATTCATATTGAGAGTGATGATATACATTTCGTTACTTATATAAAAGTTGCTTGTCTTCATTGAATTATTAGGCTTATAAAAACTTATCGGGCATAAATAGGAGCTAAGATTTTGAAGGCAAAGTCAACAAACATCAAATGGATGACAATTAAGGTTGTTTACATTTGTTATGGAAGAATCAATTTGTAATATTAATATTTTGTTGCACTGATGTTTGCATTTTTTTTAGTGTCTGAAGCAACCTAACAACAATGATTGTCGGTATTATATTTGTGAAGGGAATCATTGAATATTGTAAATGAGGAACTATCTCAATTGATGTATGTGATTCTAGTTCTTATTCCTTAAGTTTTGTGTCAGTTGTTTTTAATTTTACTTTTGTGTTTTTGTAGTATTCTCTTAATTGCTACTGGAAGCACTAGTTTGGCCATCAAATCATTGAAGTTGGGGAAGATTGGTGTCAACATATAATTGAAAAATTCTTATAAATTATAAGTCTTAAAATGATAAAAAATTTTGTCATGATCATCCTACACTAAACTACATAACATTATGTGTTAGGATTATGTTTATATATCATTATACACCATTTTTTGATATTTTTGGAATCTTGTTCTATTCAAGTTAATTTGAAAAAAAAAAATGAAAACGAGAGCACTCTATATAGTTTTGAAACTACGGAAGTTGTTCCATTATTTTGTATCAAGGTCTGAAACACAACAATGTTTATATAATTTATCTTATAATTGGAACTAGTTTATAGGTGCGAAAAAATTGTGGTAAAAGGATGAAAGAAACCAGCAGGTTTAAAACACAAGAAAGAAAAAAAGGAACTTATATAGAGCTTTTTCAAACCGGCGCTATATCCACTTATACAACTTTTATCTAAAAAAAGATTGTATCCATATATACAGCATTTATCTGAAGAAACGTTATATCCACTTATACAACATTTAGCTAAAGAAGTGTTATAAAAGAACAATTTTGATGTAGTGTAGAAACCTAATATGCAATGCTTGTGGGACTTTAGATGATATATTGTGCACATATTCAATATGATCTCCAGTAGTAACTAGAAATGTGTTATTGTGAGCATGAGGAGCTGACAGGCAATGTTTGCAAAGACCAGGTTATGTTTTGAGAATGAATAAGTACCTATGCATTAATGTTGATACTAGCCAACTACTGGACTTTGAATGCAAGGTGTAACGAAGATGTTGGACTTGGACATACATGATGTTGATATCAAACAAATGTTAGACTTGATGCAAATTTTTGGACAAGTATTTGACTGGATGCAAGGTGCATGCAAGACAAATACTTAGCTTGATGCAATAGGTCAAGAAGATGAAGAACTTATGTAAGGTTTCAAGAGGGCATTGGACTTAGATGTAGGGTGCAAGGTGCTAGACAAATACATGACATAAATGCATATGACTTTGATTTATAACATGCAAGTGTTGGATTTTATAAGAATGATGTTGATGCTAGGAAGATATTAATTTTGATGCAGATGATGTTAATGTCAATAAGAGAATGGACTAATCTAGAAGTTGTAATGAAGATATGGAAAATTAAATGTAGATAGATGATATAGAGATGATGAAAGTGTATGTTAGTCACCTTAACTTGAACACAGAATGATGCAAATGCATGTTACTTGAATGTATGAGTACATATGGAAGTGAATGAGTATGAGACTCAAGCAAAAAATTCAACATCCAACAAAATGTTATGTCAAGACAAGCATGCGGATGCCCCAATTTCAAAAAATTTGAAAATAACATGAGGTATGAATTAAACTTGGGTTGTCATTTCAATAGCTAGCTCACTAGACTTAAAATGTGAGACTAAAGGATAAAAATTTGCCCATAGTTAGATTTCAAGAGGTGGACTCCAAGAAGGAAGCCAAAATGAAAATGTTTTGCATTGAGCAACTTATGATTTTTTTTTTCTTCTTTTTTTTTTTAAGCTAGCAAGCATGTTGACAAAACAAGCTAAGTTATTTTACCTTAGGATCAAATTTTATGAAAAAATAACAATCAATCTTTTATAGTCTGGATCTTATTTGGCTTGTAACTTGGTTAAAGTTGATAAGGACATGAAAGGAACAATATAAAAGGCATAAATTAGTGTTTAAAGGCTATTTTAAACAAGGATATTCGGCTTGTCTTGCACTAAGTATTCTATCTCACTCTTATTTTCATTTCTATTTTTTCCCCTCTTTTGCTTGTTTTTATCATATGTTCACTATAAAAGGCATAAATTAGTTTCTTTTCTTTGCTTTCTCTTTTTTTTGTTGTGTGTGTTGGTTTTTTTTTTGAAATTGTGAATTAGGTGCCTCTTGACATGAATATTAATATCTTTAACTCAATGTAGAGGTATCCTTGTTTTAGGTAATTTGAAAAAAAAATATTTTTAGACTCAAAATTGGTAGCAATGGGGTTTTTTCATTTTTGGATAAAAGAACATGATCACACATCATTTCAGGTCATAACTATTTCTTTTCTCGAGTTTTGGCACTGGAACAAATTTCTTACACTTTTCCATTTCTTTTTCTCATCTTTTCTGTTTTGTGTTTTAATTTCACTTAGATTACCTTTATCGGTTTTCAACCTAATGAATTATTCATTCAATTTTTTATTTTGTTTTTTTTTTCTTTGTCAAAAGACTTGTCAAGCAAAACAAATGCATTACCCAAAATATCATAAATTTGCCTCATTATGATAATTCAAGTTGTTATTTTGCAAAATTGGAACTATGATTGGAGCAATCTTTTATGTGGCTATGTCATAATCGAATAAGATAAGATGAATGGACATAGAAAAAAAAATTACCAACATGCAAATTATTATTTAAATAAATGTTTCAAACCTAGTTAACATTTTCATGTTATTGAGAAAAAATTTTTTGACAGAACACTCTTATCAATTATAAGATCAGACATTTGAAGCATTTAAGGACTTCAAGTTGCAAGGAAATCATTGTTCTGTCCTCAAGGTTGAAAATAAGTACCTCTCGTTATTTCATTATTTCTTTTTTATTCTTTTGCAATGAGTTTGTAATCTATATAAAAAACAATCAATTTAAAAACTTTTTTTTTCTTTTCTTTTCCCCTTTTTTTAATGAGATTTTATTTCATGCTAAAAGACATCTATAAAACATGATCCTATCAAAATGCATGATGCATGCCTACAAGATGAAAATCTAAACATATTTTTATGCATACTAAAAGACTATTTAAACTAACAGAAAGAGGTTGTGTTTAAAATTTTTTATTATGCATCATGCATACTAACAAGTTGAAAATCTAGACATGATTTAGTGATGCATGATGAATGAGATAAAATTTTAACTTTTTCAATTTTTTATGTGATGCATGATAACGATATGAATATACATATATATATATATATATATATATATGTCAACTAAATTAAATCCATCATTTATAAGATATTATGAAGAACTATTTACAAGACTATTACTCATTTTTTATGAAAGAATTCTATGAAAGCTACATTGTCATGAATGCAATAAATGAGATATAATTTGAAATCTGTAAAACATTGGATGAAGATGATGAAACTCTCTATATATCATTCACAAGTAAATGTGATTCAAGACACATGTATGTAAAAGAAAGTTTATTTATGTGATACACAGGTTTTTGTAAATGACTATTTTCTTGTTTTTTTTTCTTTTTTAATATTAGAAAGGAAATAATGTACAATGAATTTTTATTTGATCATGTTTTATTCTAATATGAAGTATGAACGTCAAGATGATAAATGAAAATCTTGATCCACTTATGCAAAAAAGATTTTTTTTTTTTACATGCTAACATGTGAAATGTATAATGCACATGCTAATTATGAAGATATGAAATGGGGCAATGCAAAAATGTTGAATACACATGATGCATGAGTTCCTAATTATTTTTATTTTTTTTCCTTTTTTAAGTAATCATGTAAAAATATGTGATGAAATGAAAGATAATATTTTTGTATGTTTAATGCATGTAATGTAATGAAATGCTATCGATGTTTTCAATTGAGAAAATGAATAGGGAAATGATGAATGAAATAAGAATGCAATGTTTTAGTTTTAAAATGAATGAAATGAGAATGCACGAGGTAACAATGATTAATGTGTAAAATATTGGATGAAGATAATGAAATTCTATATATCTTTTGCAAGTAAATGTGATTCAAGACACATATATATAAAAGAAAGTTTATTTATATGATATGGGAAGGCAGGTTTTTGTAAATGAATAATTTCTTCTTCTTTTTTTAGTTTTTTAATATTATAAAGGAAATAATGTACAATAAATCTTTATTTCATTGATCCACTTATGCAAAAATGATGTTTTTTTACATGTTAACATGTGAAATGCATAATGCCCATGTTGATGATGAAGATATGAAATGAGTCAATGCAAAAATGTTGAATACATGATACATGAGTTCCTAGTTATTTTTATTCTTTTTCTTTTTTCTTTTTTCTTTTTTCTTTTTTTTTGACTAAAATTGTAAAAATATGTGATGAAATGAAAGATAATATTTTTGTATGGTTAATGCATGTAAATGTAACGAAATGCTATTGATGTTTTCAATTGAGAAAATGAATAGGTAAATGATGAATGAAATTAGAATGCAATATTTTAGTTTTTAAATGAATGAAATGAGAATGCATGGGGTAATGATGATTATGATCATGAGCGATGAGATTTAATACATGAAGGAAGAAACTTACATAAACAAATGCTATGTATATTATCCCTCTTTTAGTTATCTTTCCTTTTTATTTTTACACTGTAAGAACATGAAATTGAGATATCTATTTTTCATGAATGGTGAATGTCAATGAGATGGTAACATGGACCAAAATCAATTGAACATATATTTACGTTGAGAATGTATGATTAAAAATGATATTTTCATTTTTCTTGTGAGAATGCATAATAAAAAATGTTATTTCCTTTATTTTAGAATGAAGGGCTAAAACATTCATACTCAGAATGACGGGTTTACTTTATTCAATGCTAGAAGAGATATGCATTTTGGCTTAATTATGTTTTTAGTCCTCTAGAATTTATGCTTTTAACCACTCATTTTTATTTTTTGTTACATTTTAAGTCCCTTAAATGCACAAGATGCTCTTTTTTGTCCTCGACTGATTCCTTTTTCTCTCGCAATAAGCACTAAAAATAAGTCATACAATTTTATTTTTCTAAAGTGAATGTAATGATTTATTTTTTTTTGCCTACTCAGGAAAAAACATATGTTCAAAATGATGAATGAAAACTATAATCAAGAAAAATGATGTCCCAAAGTACCTAGATATGTGTACTCAAGAATTGAGTAAAATATCTACCTACAGCTCTAAAAGAGTGAATCTCTCTCATAGGTGGTTATTCTACTTACCCAATGGTCTCTAGAGCTCTATACTCATTTCAGAATACAATCAAATAGGAAGTGCATCCAAAGTGTGGGCATCTATAAAAAGAGTCACACTAAAGGTGACACTTTCATGATAACCAGATTAGAAGTGCATCTAAAATGGTACCACTAATTGTCTCTCACTCCCTAGGTTTTGCTCAAGCCCGAGTATAAAACAACACTCATGTGAACTCTAGAAATGTAATTACAATACTTAACATGGATCTGCATTATGCATTAAACTAAATTTTAAAACAAAAATAAGAGTCCTCACTTCTTCATTTTTCTACTTTTATCCTCTCTCCTTAGAATGTAAACTTAAAGGACTTGATCCACGATGCCTTAAATATAGGTTCCAACAATTGTTGGATTCTAACCTAAGCCTTTGTAGGCTATATAATAATGATAAACTCCCAAAGGTGGTTTTATAAACTCACTAACAAAAGGTTCCTCGAGCCAAGTACCCTTTGAAGAATGTGACCACAAATCGGAAAGAGATCCAAAATGTCATTCTAGAAAGAGTCGCACTCTAGGTGAGGTTCTCATGATAACCAAATAGGAAGAAGTTCCACAATGTCAACCACTAATAACCTCTCACTCCCTAAGTTTCTCTCAGGCTCGGGCATAGAGTCTCACTCTCTAGTGTGTGTCAAATAGTATCTGGAAGGAGTGAGACCTAAAGATCCAAATACAAAAAATATATATACAAAAGAAATTATTTCACCTATTCTATGATTCGATAAAAAATACTACACAAATGCATAATAATACATGAAATAAGAGCAACTAACCAAACAAATCAAACCAGGAGTAAAACAAAAAAATTAAAAACTATCAATTTTAAATGTTTAATTATTTAGGCTTGATTCTCGAAAGTCTCAAGTGGAGTCGTCATTTGTTGACATGTAGGTCTTGATGGGATGATGAAAAAAATGATTTGAAATCTAGAGGAGTCGCCACCAATATTTATTGAGGAAAACATCGAAAAAAACCTTTAAAATAAAAAAAGATGGTCTACAAAATCAGATATTGAGTTTGGAAGTTGATTACCAATAAGAAACATATTAGCACGTTACAACATCCATCATAAAGATGGTTACTCTAATTAATGTATAAAATTAAATAACTATAAAAATACTTATTTCACCCCTTAGAACTTAAAAACTATTTTCTTTTATTTTATTGATTTTAAAAATTTTAACAAGAATTTTATTATTGAGATATGTATTTTTTATGAAAACATTAGTAATACTTTTATCTTTTTAATTAATTTATTTTTTATATTTTTGTGCTCGACATGAGAGGGCTATTATTGTTACATATTCCAAGTGCAATGGAGAATCAAAGTTTACGTAGTTATTTGTAGTGATTTGAGTATTAAAGACTTTTGATTTTGTTTTTGTGATGATTTAAGTATTAAAGACTTTTTATGGATTTTTTTCTTTTAATATTGTTTGTTCATTTTAAAATATATTTGTATAATGAACAAATTAGAAAGGCATCAAAAGTGATTACTGACAACTTTATATATTTAATATAAATATCAAGTCAGAAATGTATCCGAAATAATAATTACTAAACTATAGTCACTTTTACAATGACTAAATCAAAAGTGTCTTTGAAGTAATCACTCTCAAAGATTTATTTTTAATTAATATTTTAAGGTAAAAACATTAACCATTACATATAAAATAAAATGGTTAAACTATTTTTTGTGATGATTTTGTTTGACTTTATGGTGTGGAAGATGATGGGAAGGGAAATCGATACATTTTGATTATTTTTTGTATTTTATGGTTTTTGTTTTTCTTCTTTGACTAAAGGCTTCTACTGTTTGTTGGAACATTTTGTGGTAGTTTGTTGGATTGAGAAATCATGGAGAATTTGTCAAGGTTTGAGTGATTGAAATTTGGTGGGTGATGTTAAATTCTAAGACATGTATTAATCTTGAGGCTAACAAGAGACACTTATTCAAAGACTTTGATACAAACTCATTGTTGTGTTGCATTTGAGATTGATATAATTTCATTTACAGACGGCAAATTTGAATCTCAGGTTTACATCAATAATAAGCATGAGTCCAGATTGCAAGTTTTTCCTTAGAAGCCTTCTAAATTTCCCTGAATTGGGTTTGGATTTGATCTCTGATTTCTTGTTACTCTTGAATTGCTATATGGATTTCATTTATTATTGCTCTTTGCATTGCTATGTGATTTCTCTCTCTTAGCTTTTTTATTTCTTCTTCTTTTCACTATGGTACTCTAGGATCTTTTCACTAAAGTTTTTATTTTTTTTTTTATAGGTGATTTTGCTTCTTGCTAAAGGAAGGAGGTTGTTTGATTTGGCATGGCACGTCTGATTGCATAGAGAGTAGGATGCAAAGCTATTCTACAAGTATGGACACACAGCATGAAGAAGCAGCTAAGATGCCGAGGATCGGTTGAACTTTAGAGCATAGACAAGTAGTAGTTACAAAGCACTACGATGATTTTTTCAAATTTTTTATTTTATTTCCATTTTACTCTGTTTGACTTTTCTTTTCTTATATTTTTTTAATTGTATTTTCCTTTTTAGTTTTTTGGCTGACTTGGTTTTACTATTTTCTATTGTATTGAATGTGATTGAAATTCAAGATTTGCACAAACTATGTTATTTCATTTTTCTTGTTTTCTATTTACACCCCCAATTATGCTAAATATACCTTCTAGACATACTGTTTGTATCTCCTTTTGTGCTAGGTGCACACCCCTTTCGCTTTAAGGTCCCAAAAGTATTTTATTTTCAAATATTTTAAGTATATTCTCTAGTTTGCTAAATGCACCTAATTGCAATAGACGAACGTCATTTAAGGTTTGTGTTGTTTACTCCTTCAACATGCTAAATAAACTCCCAGTGACTTTTCGACCTACTAAATTTCACATGAATTCTTATTTTTTGTTGTTTTTTTAAACTTTTTCTCTTTTTTATATTAAGAATTGAGCTATAAAAACCTTATTTTAGACACAAAATAAATGTCCAAAAATGACAAAAGCCCGGACAAAATTTGGTATATATATGAAATTTGTTTGATATGGAGAATTAGGGGAGGAGGGAACCAACATACTTGTTCACGATCCTACTCCAAATTTGAGAAATAGGAAAAAACCTGACCTAATTTGATCACAGTCAACAAAGATTTTTTCTCATCAAAATTGATGTGGGAACATATGAGTACTCACGAGAGCGAGTGTGAGTGGGTCTTTTAACATTATATTATTTCCACTTTTAGATGGAAAGAAAAGAATGAGTTTTTTTTATTTAAAAGACAAAACTACCCTTCTCTTTTTAGAATATATATATATATATATATATATATATATATATATATATATATATATATGTATGTATGTGTATGTGTGTCTGTGTGTCTGTGTGTGACATTTTGCATAATATATTTTTCTTCTACGTTTTAAAAAGCTAAACAAGGGTAGAAACAAAACATTTCTTTCATTTTGCTTAGCCCTGCACATTTGGAAGGAAAGTGGAGGGTAGGAAGTTGCATGTGTAGGAAAATACGTGGAAAGTTGCACTTTCCTTTATTCATTAGCAAAGAAAGTAGCAAGAAAAGTGTAGTTAATTTTGTAGATCTCACATGTCTAACTTTTCAGTCAAAACAAACAAGTAAATGAAGGAAGGTGCAAAAAAATTACTCTTCCAAAACTATTCTTTTTTATATAAAAGAAAAGTAATAAATATATTATATAAGTAATTTTGTAATTTTAACAACTTTAATTTATAGTTTTTCACTCTTTTTACCTCGCTTTTCACTCAAGCAAACAATTTCAATTATCACTCTTTCATCTCGCTTGATTTCTCTTTCTTTTCTTTTCTCAAACTATCAAATAACCTAAAAATTCACGACACTAATCGAGAAATTAAATTATAAAAGTTCGCCAACAATACCGGTCCACAATTCACCGGATACAAAATTACATTGTATATGATTTCAGCCAAGGATCGAAGCACAGTAAGAATTCCCATGCCAATGATGGACGTCGTGAAAACCTTGAGAATTACCAATGCACCATATCTCATATGCAACCAAGTAACTAAAAGAATTACATTAATAACCTAGTGAGAAGTTTCACCGCTTAATTAAAAACTTGTATTTGACCTAAGGAAAAGTTTCATCACTTCATAGTTAAATAATAATATTTTTATTAAAATCAATCAATTAATTTCTAATTCATGTAATAATAACTTGTTGGGTTTTGCTCCAAGAGAACTCAAAAAGGTTAAGAAATGTACACCGTAAAAATGAAAGAGAAATATTGAAAATGAGAAAGCAAAGATCATATTAATTACTCAAGAAAAATATGCAAACACATCATTATAGTTACAACTGTTTTACATATGTATATATATACATGCTACAAACAACCGATGCGATGGTGTAACTAAGAATATGTGGCCTATACAAAGAGACACACAGTATCTCTAAACGCAATTAGATATGGGCGCTTCAGTTTGATCTAAGTAGACGCAAACGCAAAACTTCAACAAACGAAAATGTAGCACTCTACACTGATGCATCAACTAGATGCGATCATGAAAGCAACACTCCCATTAGACATTTTTTTCTCCATCCTCAGCACGTAACAAGTTCCTCTCGTTGACACTCGTACAGGGATCAAGCTCTATGCAGCACAAAATCAAAATATAAGTATAGAAATTATATAAATCAACATTAAAATTGGATTAGGAAAAAAATTCGTTAGTTTTAGAGGCATTATATTGTTTTTTACCTTGAGTGATTCAGCAACGTTGATGTTGGAGGATTCTGGTGAGGTCAGTGACGGTTTCAAGGTGAGCGTTTCGAGGTGACGGCCAGTGGTTAAATGGAAAGACGACTTGAGAAAAGTTTCAGTGTGAGAGAATCATATAAATTTATTTAATTAATAACTCAATCCAAATCATTTATTGAATCCTACAGTTATTGTTATATTTTCTTTTTTTCATTGTAACCTTTTACTTCAAGAGTGAGTACAAAAGACTTACTCTATATTTTCAACATTTATTTTCTTAAAATTTAATGGTTGTAATAAGTTTGTTATACTTACTCAACTTACATAAGGTTTTCGTCCTTAACATTTCCCCAAAAATCACCTTAGTCTTTTAAATTCAAAAAAATATTTAAGTCTGCTTACTCTATATGTGTGTGTGTATTGCTCTTACCAGAACAATGTGTCTTAAACAACATACTCTCCAAGGGGAAGTAAGAGTAAGTGGGCACCTATAGAGACTCTGACATCCAAGTTATTATGTATGTGAGGAGAGGGTGTAGAGTAAGATGAACCTAAGTCTTGTTGCATGTTGTGTATATATATGAGTTCTTAGAGATAGATGCTATGAATTCAGGGAGTTGGTTATATCTTTTGAGTGGTAGTTAGCCAAATGAAATATGTGGGATGTGTATATTGGAAAATCTTGAATATATTTGGTATTTTGGGTGTAACATCCAAAATTTCTAATACTTTTGATAATATTACTCGACAAATTGAATTCATTTCACATATAGTTAAAACTCAAATTATTGAAACAGAACTATCAATCATCATAATACCATTTCCATACAATATAAATCTAAGTATATTAAAATTTTCAATAAAACTCATAACATGCACTACACAAGCTCACCAAACAAAACAAGTTACTTAGCGACGAACAGAGTAGCTCACCCAACGACCACCATCGCTTCGCAAAGGCCCTGAGAAGAATTGTTCCAGTAAAGGAACTTCACTCAAAAAGCTATGTCATTGGGCGAAAACCTAATTTAATTTCTAATGGAGAAGAATTTGCGCTTGAGGCCCTCTCGTTGGGCACAAATCTACACAATTCCACAACAAAGAAAAATTTGTGCTAGGGGAGACATCTCATTGGACACAAAGCCTATAATCTCTCTAACATAGACAAATCCTCATTGGGCGAGACTCGTCACTTAGCGAGACCATGCAAACTACAAAACCTCCGTTGCATATATCTCTACAAAATCCTTACATTTAAACTAATTCTACACCATCTAAACTTCATATAAGTGTATACAACATGCCAAATTCATCTCAATACAACATAGTTCAGTTAAAATCTATTACAAACCATAGCTAACTTATCCATATTGTTCCACACCCTACTAATTATATAATATCCAAAAGACTATATAGAATTTAGTTCAAAACATAATATACTTTTAGTTTCAAAACATACTTTCCTATAACAATCACAATCAAACAATAACCATTTCTAACAACCATTTTCATATTCATATGGATTATAGTTCTACCATATACATACATGTGCATGTCTTCAAAATACTAGATGTTACAAGTTATTTTATATATAATTACACACTGACTATTTACATTCTTTCTTCAAGACGCTTTTTAGAAAGTCTAACTACATTGAATTTGGACACCAAGGTAGCTCATCTGACTTCCTCCACATGTTATTTAGTGTCTAACTGACCCATCTGATAACCATTTGAAGTCTAGGCATACCTATCTGATACCAAACTGATGTCTAATCTACTTGACTCAATTTGACATTCAATTGTTATCTGAGTATATCTTGTGGTGTATCATTGCCCTCACAAAAGGCCCAAACACCAGTACATTGTCATTCACCAAATTCTTAGCACTATGATCGCTTCGATTGAGTCATTCGTATCCTTAATTCAGTGTACTACAATCATGGCTCTGTTACCTCCGTGTAACAGCCCACATCACAATCCATCAATAATTCATCCCAATCATCCATTAATTTCCAAAACAAACATAATTTCAACTCATAATTCTTTATTCAACCATTATTAAACCAATACTTCATAGATTTCAATTCATTGATAAAGAAAAAACCTCACCAATTATCAAATTCTACAAAACACCCAATTTCATATGTCTCTTAAATCAAGATCAAAAGCTCATCAATTCAATAGAATTTATATCATAACTATCAAATAAATTTTGCCTAAATTAAAAACAAGGATCGAGCTCCCCTTACCCATTTCTCCTTTTAAAGTTGGCTTCAAAAAAGGGATAGAACTCCAACCGAAGGAATTATCCAAAACCTAACAAAATCCCAAAACCAAACAAAAGTCTAAGAAATTGGGATTTTAAGAGAAATTCCCTGCCTAAAAAGGGTAATCAGACTAAAACAAATGGAAAAAGGTATGAAGAATTTAGATAAAAAATACCTATGATGACAAACACTTAGAGTTAGAAGAAATGAAAGAGATTTCATCCGATTCCATCGATGTTTAGTTAACCATGCAAGCATACCAAGCTTGACGGAGAAATAGTGAAACAGTTAAAAGAGAAGGAAGAAAAGGTTTAAGGAGAAAAGAATAAGGAAAAGAGAAAACAGAGAAAGAAGAAAAAAATGAAGGTCTGCTTAGTAACATCAATTTACTATTTTCACCCTCTTCCCTTCCTGGATTCTAAAAACTTCTCAAAAATAAGCCTAAACCTTCTAGATCAAAGATTAACGATTAAGCTCACCCTCTCACCTTATAACATAATATAATAAAATCCCTAACATTTTTACCATCAATACAACCATTTATTCTTTAATTAATTTATTAATCACAATAAAACTTAAATTTAACTTCTCTTACTATTTATTTTCACACAATTATAACCTATTAATAAAATAGATCCTTACATTGGGGGTGGTTTAGGATGTGTTATCTTCTAGGGTTTGGTTGGTTTGACTAGAAGATGGGGGTTGAGGTGTTTAGGCTTGAGTTTCTGGTTGTTAGGCCTATTGGGCCAAGGTGCTAAGGGGTTCAGGTAGGTAAATAAGTCCCCTAAGCTCTTAACTCATATCAAGTAAGGAGCTTAGGTGAGTTGAGGAACTAATGAGGTATGTGGAGGTAAATAGCTAGAGGAATAGAAGTGAGAATGGGTATTCATAGGGTTAGCATGTGATGTGATCGAAATTAATGAGAAGGTGACTTAGAGGATCATGATTAATGGGAAGGGCTTTTAGAGGAGTGATTTTTTAGGGAGTGTGTGAGAGAAGTTTTGGGTGTTGTCTTTTGATTTCTCCATTTCCCACTTTTGCTTGCTTCTCATTTCCTCTTCTTTCTTTGGTTACTATGTCATTGCTCTTTTTGTTTAAGCATTTGTGTTTGAGGTTCGGTGGTTGCTTTATCAGTGTTCGTTTCTTGCTTTCTGGTATCGATTCCCTTTCTCTAATCATGTATTCTTCTAAGGGTTCTGGTCATAGTGGTAGGGTGGGTTTGTTGACGGATATGGAGGTTAGACTGATAGGTTAATTGAAAGGGGGTCAACCCCTTCAATTTCTCATTCTAGGGGGTCCGAGGGTAAGAGGGAGCACTAGGTTGTCCCAAGGGCGAGAAGGTAGTGGGGAGAAAAAGAATAATAAAGGTGTGTCTCTATAAGTGGTTAGGAAGAATAAAAAGGTTGGGGTGGGCATGTTAAAGGTGGTTCTTCATCTTCTGGTGGAAAGAAGAAGTATGAGAAGAAAAAGTTTTTGTTGGTAACCTCGGACTATTATTCTTGGGTGACTAGGGAAGTGAACTCGTTCATGAGTTTGTATACAATTAAGGAGCCTATGGCTGGATTGAGGAGAGGTACATAATTTTTTAGGACTTAAAGAGATTGGATTGGTTGTGGTCAAGCCTTGCTTGAGGGAGGAAAAGGTTTTCATGGAGCTCGGGAGTATAAGGAACCTTTCACCTATCTTTGTAAGGAGATGTTAACGGAGCTTTACATGTCACTGTCATTGATTGACTTCCAGTGTGAAGTCTTGAAAAGGTGAATGCGGCATCGACCTAACTGTATCTTAACAGTTGGAGTTTCATACAAGCCTTTGAGATTCTCTATGTTGAGTTTTGGATTTGTCTTACAGTGACCAAGTTTATGTACTTATATTGGATTAAAGCAAGCGAGGATAACAAAGTGAGATAGGTCAATGATTGGGGGGCCAATCTGGTACCCTTTTTCTATTTTTGAATACTTCTTGGAAGAGCTTCAAAAATGATTTCTTCAAGCTTCGTATGAATCTGATCTATGCCGACCATAATAAGCTCTTCTTCAAAGGAGATGGTATGCCAAGGTTTTCTCTTTATTAGACGTCAAGTCCAGAGAGGTTCAACTCTCATGCCAAGCACCTACTTTCGGTTGAGGATAAAAGGGATATCGTGATGATAGAGGTTTTACAAAGAAGCTGGGTGTGGTGGATTTGTTGATGTTGCCCTTTCTCGGGGATGTAGATGAAGCCCTTAGTTGTGAGTTGCTAACTATGGAGTTTTGTGTTTTGTATTTTTGTTTTTATGTTTGGTGTTTTATTTTTGTAACTATCATGGATGGCTTTGATTTCAAGAAGGTAAGGAGGGATGCTGTGATGCTACTAGGGAAAAGTGTGTCAGACTTTATGTTGAGCTTTTCAGCAAGAAAAGGAAGAGTGGCGAAGTGGTGAAGTGAAAGGAGAAGAAGAGGATAGAAAGCCTGACTAGGGGTGTTGAAGTGGCCGAGGTGGGTGCAATCACCTCGGTTAGGGAAGAGGTGACTTTGGCAAGACATGCTCAGACCATGGAAGAGATACCTTCTTCTATGAATGTCCCAACTTTCAAGGGTTCCTCATGTTGATAAAACGATGGCTCCGATTGCTATAAGGGGGTTTCTAGTTAGTCTTTAGGCATAAAAGGTATGTTATATTGTGTATTTTAAGTTTGTTTTCCTCTTTTGGGTTTTGATGCTTTGTTAGGTATAGATATTCATGTAGGTTGGAAGGGGAAGATGGTGTTTGACTATCATAAAGAGATTATGAAGCATCTGGATCACTACACTATGACTTCTAAACCTCACTCTCTTTGGAATTTTGAGCTTAAAAGTGTGGATTTCATGACCTCTAACAAGATACTATCGAAGCAAGATTAGGGGATGATGGAGGTTGTTGGCATAGAGGGGAGTTTTGACTCGATGGAGATCTTCTCTCTTTGGATTCTTGCTACTCTTAGGCATTATAAGGAAAAGGTAGCAGTCTTGGAGTTGAAGGCAAAAGCTACTCCTGCTGAGGTGAAAAATAAGGAGTTGGCCCTTACTAAGAAGAAGCAAGCTACTAAGTGTTGTGAATGAGAAGGTGGGCAATCTAGAGCGCCTATTTGTGTTGCAGGTGAAGGAGAATGAACTTGTTTGGAAGAGTCTCGATTCCTTGAAGAAGGACTTCAAGATGACTTCAGCTTGGTGCAACAAAGCTGAGAGGAGGGAGACATGACACGGTTGATGAAGAAGTCTTCGGAGGATGAGATGGTGTACCTAGAGACTAAAATTGTCAATTTTTTAATCTTCTACTTTAAAATTTACAATTTTGGTCTTCAATTTTTTAAGTTACACACTCTTGTGTTCACTATTAATCATAAGTATTAGTTAAGCAAACTGATACAAGTTTCACAAAATAAAATATTAAATAATCTTAATTTGTATTTTTTTATGGTTACAGGTTGATTCGTTAAAATAAAGTATTTAATATTAGAGCAGATTATAACATCTTTAAAGTTTAAGAATTATATATGCACTCTTATCTTTTAAACATGAAGGTTTCAAAATCAACCCGCTCAAGTAGGTCAGCCTAACCCTCCACGGGTTCATGTCGGGTTGGTTCAGAAAATTAACAAAATAGCCAAACAGAAGTAGTTAGTAATCCAATCCATTTAACCCACAAGTTCGATGTAGGTCGGCCAACCTGACCCACTTAACAAAGAAAATAAAAAAAAATGCACATTTTTAATGGAAAATTTCACTTAAATAAATAAAAAATCTATTGCTTAATTACAATGTATGTTCCCCAATTTTATTAATTGTTGACATTTTGATCCTAATTTTTTAGGAAAAAAAAATCATTTTTTGTTTAATTATTACTTATTAAGTGTTGATCATTTATTTCGATATTATGACTATCAACATGGAAAGCTATTAATGATGTGGTAGTGACACTAAATATTGTATTTTAGCTAAGCTACAGTTTATACACCCAATCTCACCCATTGTTGACATTCTGTCCCCAAATTTTTAATTGTTGACATGTTTATTTTCCCATTTTTAAGAAATTTCATTTTTTTCCAACAGTTACTTATTAACTATTGACTATTTATTTACATACATTGACTAACCACGTGAAAAGTCATTAATGACGTGAGGAAGGGTTTGAGAGAAAGGGAGAGACATAGGTGGCAAACATGGAGGGAAGACAACAGGTATGAAGGAAGATGCGAGATCCAAAATTCTAAATGAGATCTTAGTAATAAAGATGCTCTTACATTCAACCAACTAAAAATTAATTAATTGTGATTATGAAAAATTAACATTCACATTAGAGATTCTAGCCCACACATACACATGATGTGACACATAAGAGGTTAAGATTCAGAACTATTGGAGACAGTATTTGCTTTCATCAAAGTGTGATTTTGTTATAGTATTCTATATATCCCTATTTTATGATAAATTTTTTTCTTCCTTCATTCAAACCTATTATTAATTACAATCAAATAATTTATTTTCTTAATTTTTTTAACATATAATTTCTTTTCTTTGTTTATTTATTTAACAAAAAAAATCATAAACAAAACCATTTACATATATTCACAAGTCATATTTATAACATTACATATTTCTACTATATACACTCATATATAGGTATTTATGTGTATATCTCCTTTTTACTTTTTTTTTTCTACTACAATATTTACATGCCAATGGAAATATTTTCAATAGCGTATTTGTATACTTAGTAGGCAGAAGATAAAAAGTGACAATCATTGGTCCCTCAATTACTATTGTCCTTGTTCATTATAAAACATCAAAGTAGACACGTCAGTCCCTCTAAACGTAATGGAATTCTCAATTACATTTGTGATCTAATTGGTGCATGGGAAGGTGGCCGAAATACCTATTGTGAATAGGTTTGGGATGTTTGGCACGTTCATCTTTTTTAAATTTACATTTCCATTTTTTTTTATAAGAGACAAGAAAACAAATGAGTGAGAACAAATATCATGGAAATAATTTAAATGATAACAATTTAAATAAGAATATATATATAGATAGATATACAATTATTTATATAAAATTGGTAATCTATATATATATATATATATATATATATATATATATCATATTTATTTATAATAATTTATTCATATATTTTTTATAGAGAAATTTGAATTATTCTTGTAGTGACTTATAAGGATAAATGAGTTTCTTTACCATGGTTTTTTAAAGAATACAATGATATTTCACCTTAAATATTTACTCATTTAAACCTGCAAGGTGAAACCTCCAACTACATCTTAATTCAGATCTTTATTTAAGTTTTAAAAACTTTTATCATACTTTTAATTATATTTTTTATATATTTATGTACAAGAAAAAAAATAAGCATTACATTTAAGATAAAATGGTTAATTAATAGTTTAAAAATAACTAATTTAATAAACCAAATAAGATTACGAACATCAAATCAAATAATTATAATTAAAAGTAACAAAAAATAATATTAAACAAGTCAAAGTTAAAGACACCTTATTAAATAAATATTATTAAAAGTAACATAGAATAATAAATAAAGCGAGGTTAGGAACACTTCACTAAATAATTATAACCATAAAATAAACAAGTAAGTAAAATATTAAAAGTGGTAATGTCTCTTCCCTCTTATCTTTATAATCGGAATAATACAAGAGTTAAAATTTTTCCTCTAAATACGCTCTCACTATCACTATTAACTTCATATTACTCACATGCTCTTCCTCTTCTTCTCTTTTTTTTTTTCCTTCTCTCTCGCGTTTAGCACTCACCTATTTATAGGTAAAGTGGAATGATATCTTATATTTTTTTTTATTCTAACTATTAGTCTGACCTATTTATAGGTAAAGTGGAATGATACCTTTTTTTTTTTTATTCTAACTATTAGTTACTGCATTTTGATTAGTTATGATAATTTTGGTTAGTTATTGATAAGGTTGAACCTTGTAGTGACTTTACATCATTAGCTTTTCTTTCCTTTTTTTTTTTTGTTTTCCTTATCCACAGAAACAAATATTTGAAAAACATCTATTTACGTTTACATAATAATGTTCACACACATATATATAAATAAAAGTTATTTACATTTTGATTTACGTATTACGTTCATCATTAATTTTTTTTTTCCTTATATTTACATATGTAATTTAAAATTTCAAAATCTTATAAATTTATTTCTATTATTTTACTTATACCCTATATTCTAAAAATATTAAATATTTACATTTAATAATAATATAATATTGTATTTAAAATTTTTTTTAAAAAAAAAGATATTTGTTTATTGTAAAATATTGTAGCTAAATATTTAAAATAACATAATTATTTTATAATTAAATATTTATTTATATTTTTTATTTAAAAATATAATTAAATATTTTTTTAAAAATTTGGAATATTACAATTATCCCCTACTAAAAGAAATTTCGTCCTCAAAATTTTTATTGACTAAGTAAATAAGGAAATTTTTCTCTAATCTTCTCTTCAATTCTCACATATTATCTTCAGTAACATCATCCCAGAAGACTTTTACTTGTGGAATTTGTCGGTCTCTCAAATGTTTGATCCTCTTGTTTGTGATCTGTACAAGCATTGTTTCAAATGTAAGGTTATCCTTTAATTGTATTGTATCCGGCGTTATTATATGAGAAATGTCATATATATATTTTCTTAATTGAGACACATGAAATACATTGTGAAGATTAGAAAGAAAAGGAGGTAAAGAAATTTGGTAAGCAACAGGACCTATCTTTCTGAGAATTTGATAAGGACCTATAAATCGAGGAGTGAGTTTCTTTAATTTCATTACCCTACCAATTCCAGTTTTTGGAGTAACTTTCAAGAATACATGATCACCTTCTTGGAACTCAAATGGTCTTCTTTTCTTATCAGCTACTACATTTGCTTTTCCTGGATGATAATGTAATTCAAAATCATAGTCTTTCAAGAATTTCATCCACCTTCTTTGTCTCATATTTAATTCCTTCTTATCAAACAAGTATTTTAAACTTTTATGATCACTAAAAACCTCAAATCTACTACCATACACATAATGTCTCTATATTTTAAGTGCAAATACAATAGCAGCTAATTCTAAATCATGGGTTGGATAATTTTTCTCGTGTGCTCTTAGTTGTCTAGAAGCATCTGCCACTACCCTCCTTTCTTGCACAAAAACACACTTTAATCCCATTTTAAAGACATCACAAAATATTACAAATTGTTCATTGGGATTGGGTAAAGCTAAAACAGATGATATAGTTAGCCTATTCTTGAGTTCTTGAAAATTATTTTCACATTTTTTTTGTCCACTCAAAAGTTTGTCCTTTCTTGGTGAGTTGGGTCAAAGGCATGGCTATTTTAGAAAATCCTTCAATGAATCGTCTATAATATTCAGCCAAACCTAGAAAACTATAAATTTTTATCACTGTTTTTTGTGTATCAACTTTAAAACTACTTCCACCTTGGTTAGGTCCACAAATATTCCATCTTTGGAAATCACGTGTCCCAAGAACTTAACTTCATTTAACCAAAATTCACATTTAGAAAGTTTGGCATACAATGGTTGGTCTTTCAAAATCTGAAGAATAATCTGAAGATGTTCTTCTTGTTCTTCATAAGTTTTAGAATAAATAACAATATCATCTATAAACACCGCGACAAAATGATCCAAAAATAGACAAAAAATCCTATTCATATAATCCATGAACACTGCAGGAGCATTAGTTACACCAAAAGGCATTACTTGATATTTATAATGACTATACCTTGTCCTAAAAGCTATTTTCTAAATTTCTTCTGCTTTCACTTTAATTTTATGATATCCTGATCTTAAATCTATCATAGAAAACACAACTACTACTATCGATTGATCCATAAAATCATCTATCCTAGGAAAAGGATATTTATTTTTTATAGTGAATTTATTCACTCATGATAATCTATGCACAACCTAAAACTTCCATCTTTCTTTTTAACTAAAAAAGCAGGAGCCCCCCAAGGTGATACACTGGGGCGAATGAATTGTTTTTCAAGCAAATCTTCTAGTTGTTTCTTTAGTTCAGCAAGTTCAGAAGGTGACATCCTATAAGGTGCCATTAAAATTGGTCCTGTTCCCGGCAGTAAATCAATTGAAAATTCAATTTCTCTGTCAGGTGGCAAACTAGGAATATCATTGGGAAAAACTTCCGAAAAATTTTGCACAACTGCTATGTTTTCCAAATTTACTTGTTCTTTTTCTTTTTCTTCTTTGGAAGGTAATAGCAAATATCTTTCAACTTCATTCCCTAAATACTTATTTATTGGTTTGATCCTAAATACTTATTTATTGGTTTAATAGATGAAATCAACAGATTCTCAGAGTTAGAAAATATTACAGACTTTTGTGCACAATTAAGGAGGACATGATTGGAAGATAACCAGTTCATCCCTAAAATCACATCTAATTGTGATAAAGGTAAACAGATCAAATTTACAAAAAAACAATATTTTTAATAAAAATAGGACAATCTAGACAAACTTTATTGGTAATCACATATTTATTTGTAGGTGTAGAAACAATTAGACAGGTCTCTAAAGAAGAAACTGACAATTGAAGATTTTGAACACAATCATTAGAGATAAAAGAATGAGTTGTGCCTGAATCGTACAATACATTTAAAGTTTACCTTTAATGGAACATGTACCTTGAATTAGATCATTATTTTGAGCGGCTTCGACTTTAATCATGTCCATACTTAAGACACCTAACCTGATTAGTCATAGGTCTACTAAAATTTCCTGAGAAAAATTGGGAAGTTTGAGATTTCCCTGGAGAACAGTTATATGGTTTGCCTTCATGGTTTCTCTTTTTCTTTAGCTGAGACCCAAAATACTTTGGTCTATTATTTTGATTATTTTATAAATCTTCTAGAAAACGACACTTGTGATAAGTGCAGGAAAATCAGAAATTTCTAGTATCCTTATTATCTTCCTTAGTTCAGGCCTAAGTCCATCTTCAAACTTAATACACTTCATTATCTCATCTGGGTGATAGAAAAAAAGTAGAATATTTACCTAATTCTTCAAATTTAGAAGCATATTTTTCTATTGTCATGTTTCCTTGTTTTAATTGCATAAATTCTATTTCTTTTGCTCTTTTCACATCATTAGGAAAATACTTTTCTAAAGTTTTAGCAGTAAATACTTCCCATGTAATATCTACTCCTCCTCCTAGTACTATCCCACTAATATTCAGCCTCTCCTACTAGCATAAACACAGGATAATTTACTTTTTTATTATTAGGACAATTCATTGCTCAAAATATTTTTTCTATTTCCTTAATCCATATTTTAACTTTTTCCGGATTATAACCTCCATGAAATTGTGAAAGTTTGTTCTTTCTAAATTCAATTAATCCTTGTGATTCAACAGTTACTTCTGGCCTTTGGTTTCTTATTAAAGTTGTAGTCATATATCTAATAACTTGTACTGCCTCTGTTAATTCATTATCTCTTCTTCTTCCTGCCATATGAAATTATTCAAGTTAAAACTTAGTGACATGGTTAGCTCATTTCTCAAGTCTCACATGGAACGTTGTTCTGATACCATCAAAATGTTACAGTATATTATATATCCCTATTTTATGATAAATTTTTTTCTTCCTTCATTTAAACCTATTATTAATTACAATAAAATAATTTATTTTTTAATTTTTTTAACATATAATTTTTTTTCTTCATTTGTTTATTTAACAAAACAAACATAAACAAAACCATATTTATATACATTCACAAATCATACTTACAACATTACATATTTCTACTATATACACTCATATATAGGGAAAATTTTATTTATGTGTAGATCTCCGCTTTTACTCTTTTTTTCTACTACAATATTTACATGGTCAATGGAAATATGTTCAATAGCAGATTTGTATAGTTAGTAGACCGAAGATAAAAAGTAACAATCATTGACCCCTTAATTACTATTGGTCCTTCTTATTCATTATAAAACATCAAAGTAGAGACATAAGTCCCTCTAAACGTAACTGATTCTCAATTATGTTTGTGATCCAATTGGTGCCTGAAAAGGTGATGGCCGAAATAACTGTTGTGAACGGTTTGGGATGTTGGGCGCATTCAGCTTTTTTAAATTTTCATTTCCATTTTTTTATAAGAGACAAGAAAACAAAAAAGTGAGAACAAATATCATGGAAATAATTTAAATGATAAAAATTTAAATAAGAAAAAAATCCATATATATATATATATATATATATATATATTTAGATATACAATTATTTATATAAAATCGATAATCTATATATATATCATATTTGTTTATAATAATTTATTAATATATTTTTTATAGAGAAGTTTTAATTATTCTTGTAGTGACTACTCAAGATAAATGAGTTTCTTTATCATGGCTTTTAAATAATACAAAGATATTTCACTTTAAATATTTACTCATTTAAATCTCTAAGGTCGAACATCTAACTACAAATTAATTCAAATCTTTATTTAAGTTTTGAAAACTTTTATTATACTTTTAATTATATTTTTTTATATATTTATGTACAAGAAAAAAAATAACCATTACATTTAAGATAAATGTTTAATTAATAGTTTAAAAATAACTAATTTAATAAACCAAATAAGATTACAAACATCAAATCAAATAATTATAATTATAAGTAACACAAAATAATACTAAATAAGTCCAAGTTAAATAAATATTATTAAAAGTAAAATAGAATAATAAATAAAGCGAGGTTAGGGACACCTCACTAAATAATTATAACTATAAAATAAACAAGTAAGTATAATATTTAAAAGTAGTAAATGTTTCTTCCCTCTTACCTTAATAATCGAAATAATACAAGAGTTAAAATTTTTTTCTCCAAATATGCACTCACTATCCCTATCAACTTCTTATTACTCGCAAACTCTTCCTTTTCTTCTTTTTTTTTTTTTTCTCATCTCTCGCCTTCAGCACTCACCTGTTTATAGGTAAAGTGTAATGATATTTTATATTTTTTTTTTAATTCTAACTATTAATTACTTCATTTCTATTAGTTATAGATAATTTTGATTAGTTATTGATAATGTTGAATCTTGTACTGACTTTACATCATTAGCTTTTCTTTTTCTTTTTTTTTTTCTTTATCCACCGAAACAAATATTTAAAAAGCATTTATTTACGTTTACGTAATAACGTTGATACACATATATATCAGTTATTTACATTTTGAGTTATGTATTACGTTCCTCATTATTCTTTTTTCTTTCCTTAATATTTACGTATATAAGTTAAAATTTCAAAATGTTATAAATTTATTTCTATTATTTTACTTATATCCTATTTCTAAAAATATTAAAATATTTACATTTAATAATAATATAATATTGTATTAAAAAAATTAGAAAAAATAAGATATTTTTTTATTTTAAAATATTGTATCTGAATATTTAAAATAACATAATTATTTCATAATTAAATATTATTTAGATTTTTTATTTAAAAATATAATTAAATATTTTTTAAGAATTTGGAATCTTACAGATTTTGTTATTGTTGTCAAGTTCATGATTATGCATTTTTTTCTCTCAAACTAATTGTAGGCTAAAATAAATCATTTCTAATACAATCATCTAGTGTCACTGTCGCTTCTTTAGTTAACATTTTTTTCACGTGGCCCGTGTCAACATTCTCAAATAAATTGTCAATGATTAATAAGTAACAGTTGGATAAAAATTGAAGTTATAAAAAAATGGGATCTATAATTAAATAGAAATACAATTATTTAGTGTCACTATCATGTATTAACAGCTTTACAAGTAAGCAATCAATGTCTCCAAATAAACACTGATAGTTAATCACTAACGATTGGACATAATCAAACTTTTTTTAAAAATTAAGGATCAAAATGTCAGCAATTAAAATTATGGGACAAAATGTCAGCAATTGGTGAAATTAGAGGTCACGAACTGTACTTAAGCCAAATTTATTTTGTTATAAATCTTTAGATGATTTTAATATTATTATTTCTTTCATTTGCACTTTTTTATGAAAAAAAATCCACTTAAAAAATAATAAAATAAGTATTTTTTATTTTTTTAAATTAGGTTAACTAACCAAATAGTCCATGGTGGATCAGATTAGGTTATTTTTAGATCATATTTAAGGTGTTTTGGGTTGGCCCAACCCACTTAAGTATAAAGGTAACTCATGAAATATAGGATAAACCGACTCGTTTTGACACAAGTCACTAAACATTACTTTTGCATCTCTTCAATGAGTGTTATTGTAACTTGTAAGGTTTTAGAGTTGTACTAGTACAATATTTTCAAATATATAAGGATGTTTGTATAATATTTTTAAACTTTAAAATGTTAGAGTAAGAAAATAAAAAAGAATGAATTGTAAATTTTGCAATAGATTTTCGAGGGTTTCAATTTATCTCAAATTTGTGTCTGAATTGCAAGAAAGAGTTCCTTCACTAAGACACACTTAATTTGGTAACCAAATCATAAGGGAATTCTCACCGTTGTTTCCTTTGTAAATGAGCGAATAAATAGCAAACATAAAATCTCGTGACAGTCTTGACTTTTTTCTTTATCTTAATTATTTTTCTATGTAGTGAAGGATTAGTTAGAAAAGAATTCATTGCTAAATTATTTCGTAAAAATATGCATTAGGGTCACCGAAAGAATTAGCTATGGATTTGTTTTTGTGACTGCTTAGCTAGGGATTTTTGTGTCCTACCTAATCCTTGGCTAATTAGTGAGGGAATAGCGAGTCTATTAAACCTTGGCTAGTTTTCAAAAAATTTGTGGAAGCATGGACTATTTCTCATCTCCTTAGTATATTGGTAGTTTTGATTTTGATATTATGCAAATCAAACACTTTTTGAAGGTGTGGCTTTGTATTCTTTGTTTCGAATAGGTATGCATGAATGAGTTATGTTTAAATCAAGATTTTAGAATGATTGTTGATCTTGTTTAAAGTTATTTTTATAGTTAAGAGCAATTTCTGTATCAAAATAATCAATTACCAAGTTTAGTAATCTGTTATTTTATCAAGAACCTTAACTGAGATTGAATAAAATGCTAGTTTTTGAAAATTTGATCATGATAATTGATTACAAATTCATTTTTTGCATTTTGCTCAAAATCAAGCTCTTCTAGTTTGAAACATTATGAATTTTGGTAACAGATTACAACAATTATAAAATTGAACAAGAACTGGAGAAAGGAATGAAATAATCGATTACACCTTTCTGTAATCGATTATATAGTTCTCATTTTTTTTATTCCAATAGCTATTACCTTGTTTTTTAATCAATTAAACTAATTAAAAATTCATTTTGGTTAGATAGCTAACTGCTCATTCTTGTTAGAGAATGCTTGAAAAACTCTTAGAAAATTCTTAAAAACATTTATACATTCTTTGAATAAATCAGGTGTATTCTAATACAATCTTTAATTTCGTTCCCATATAGAATATGCATGGAGTTTGCATTTAGGCTTTTGATCATAGGGTTTGATCGAACTTTAGCCTTTCTTTTCTTGTGGGGTTCAAGGATAGAGTGAACATAGAATTTAATTTTTGTGAGTTTGCATAGTGTTTGTAATACACAAAGATTAATAGAAGATTTATGTGGTGTGGATAAATCAAATTGGATGTAGGTCTTTTTATGCTGAACCAGTATAAACTCTGTGGCATTGTCTCTCTTCTTGACAAATTTTATTAATTGTTTGATTTCAAAGTTTGATTAATCTATGGTCTGAATGGAAAAACGTTTTTGGTGATCAAAGGAAATAACTTTTTAGAAATCCATTCAGCCTCCTGCTGTATTTCTATCTTGTTACACTTGGATTCAACAAAATTAAGCATGGAGGGGCACAAAATATTTTCTTCTCAACGCGTAATAACACTTATATCTTTTGTGTGGTGAATAACCCAAAAAATGAACTTTTTTTTTCCTTTTGGATCAAATTTCCCTTTGTTTAAATGCTTGTTATAAATAAAAATAGTGCAGAAAAAATTTTGAATGGAACTAAGGACTGCAATATGGACCATGGGAAATTTTTTAAAAACATAGTCACTAAGCTTTCAAAATTTAAAGTTTTGGAAGACATCTATTAATTAAATAGGTTGTTGTAACATTTAGTCTATAAAAAAATTAAATAGGTTGTTGTTAAAATTGCATCACCCCAAAAAACTTGTGGCACCTTATCTGTGAACATCAACATTCTTGTCACCTCCAAAAGTTTAGGAGCCAAGCGGTGATTAGGGAGTTTTCTAATCTCCATTTTTTCAATCAAGATTTATTCCTTCGGTTTAGACCCTCTCCTGTCAAAACTCCAAGCTTTCCTCTACCATCAATGGCTAATCTTATGGATTAGACTCATTCCAAGAAATTACTACTGATTAGTCTTACGAGATTAACTTGAATGGATGCATTATTATTGGAATCAACACTTTGGCCAGTAGAGAATGTGGCCATTTTGTGTAGGATTCCAAAACCTAAACCTAGGTTCTTGATACCATATCATATAAAAGAAAAAGGGTATTTCCTTTAATATTTTTTATCAATTTAGGTATTATTGTAGAATACAAGGTAATTAACATAAAATCTAAGTAAATCTGAACTAAATAAGGAAAAAATAACCGCATAATCTATTCCTTATATGTTTCCTATAAATAAGAGAGAAACCTAGAAATAATAAAAAAGATATCATTCTAATTTATACATATCTCAAAAGATCTTTTTCTAAAAGATATTCTCCTAATTTATACATATCAACATCTTCTAGTCTTAAAAGGAGCTACATTTGTTCCGTCCTTAAATATCACATATCCTAAAAAAAAATATTTCTTCCAACCAAAATCATCCAAACTTAGTATATTTTGAATATAATTGTTTATCTTTTATTATTTGTAAAATTTCCTTGAGATAAATTTCATGTCCTTCTCTACTTTTAGAGTATATTTAATAGAGTTTAATTAATATGCACTGAGTAAAAGAGTTTTACACTGACATTAAATCACATCTCTTCAATTATATAACTTTTAACTTACCATAAATGAATTACATTCACAATATAAATTTTTTTACACTAACAGTGGATAATCCTTTTTCTCGTATTAATATTATAATATAATTTTATCTAAGTAAAGTTTATACAGTTTATTTATACAATTCATAAAGTTTTTTTTTTTTGTAAAAGGCAAATTTATTCAACAATATCATGATTCCCACATGTCACAAGATGTGACTGTGAAGAATTTCAGAACATACAAACAGAATGGCATAATTAAAAAGTATCTTTCAGACAACCCCCGCAAATAGAACTTACAGATAACCCCCTCAAATAAAACTTACAGAAGACCCCCCCCTCCCCCCCCCCCCCCCCCCCCACTAAATAACATACATTAGTAAAGGGAACTCCCTCATAGAATCAAGTAAAAGCAGAAGTAAGAAAACTAAACATATCTAAGCCTTATCCTCTTCATACATAAAGTCGGTTGGGTAAACCATTCACAATAAGATACATGCGAGACTTTAAATAGCCCTTCATCCAAAGTCGAGACCTATGCAAAGCCATTTTCCAAACTTCTTCTGCTATGAAGTTCTCACCTTTAAAGATTGAAGGTGCATTAGTTAATCCAAAAGGCGCCACTTAACATTCATAATGGGGAGATGCGATGGATGTCTTAAGTATAGTAAAGGCATCTTCACATTCTTTTGTCCATGTGAAGCTTTTGTTTTTCTTGAGAATTGCAACTATTGGTCTCGCTTTTTCAGCTGTGCATGGGAGGAAGCGAGCTAAAGAAGCTAATCTACCCATTAGCCTTTGCACTTCCTTGAGGGTATTTGGGCTTCGCATATTGAGAATAGTCTGACATTTATCTGGATTGGCTTCTATGCCTCTGTTGGTTAACATGAAACCCAGAAACTTGCCACCCTTTACGCTAAAGACACACTTTTCTGGATTGAGCCTCATTGAATGTCGGCGAATAGTGGAGAATGCAGGTTATGAGTGTGCTGATTTGGTTTTTCAGACTTGACAACCATATCATCGACGTAGACTTCAAATTTTTTTCCTATCTGTTGATGGAAGACTTGATCCATTAGTCGCTAGTAGGTGGCGCCTGCATTCTTAAGGCCAAAAGGCATCACCTTGTAACAGTAGTTGGCTGACTTTGTGATGAATGCAGTTTTAGCTTCGTCATCGGGATGCATGCGAATCTGGTTGTAGTCGGAATATGCATATGCATCCAAAAAGTTTAATAAACGGTGTCCTACTGCACCGTCTACCAATTTATCGATGTTGGGTAAGGGATAAGCATCCTTGGGGCAGGCCTTATTTAAATATGTGTAGTCGGTGCACATTCGCCATTTTTCGTTTTGTTTGCATACCATGACCACGTTTGCTAACCACGTGGTATATCGGATTTCTCAAATAAAGTTGGCTGAAAGGAGTTTTATGACTTCCTCCTTAGCTTCCTTGGCTCGCTCTTCTCCCATTTTTCGTCTTTTTTGAGCTACAGGACGAGCTCCATTACACATGCTAAGGCGATGGCAAAGGAACTCAGGATCAATGTCAGGCATATCTGAGGCTGACCATGCAAACAAATCGGCATTTTCTCTGACAACTCAGATGATTTGATTTCTTTCTTCTTTAGAGGTCAAAGAGCCTATGTATGTCACTTGTTCTGGCTTTGGACCTAACTGAAAAGGTTCTACTTGCCCAGTTGGTTCGGCCTTTGCGGTATCTTCTCCCCGAGGATCCAAATCCAGTTGAGAATCTGCTGGAGATTTTGGGTTTTTGTTGACATTGTGGAAGGTAAGTGGCTTCTAATATGTTTGAGACCGTTGACTAGCCAGGTAACATTCTCTGGCTGTGTGCTGATCCGTATGGATAGTAACAATATCGTCTTTCTCATACGGGAATTTCATGGCCAAGTGAGGAATGGAGACGATGGCCCCTAATTTGTTAAGGGAAGGTCTACCCAATAGAATGTTATATGAAGTGGTGGCATGAATGACTATGTACCTAATTCGGATGCTACAAGATTTTCGATCATTGCTGAATTTGGTTTATAGCTCAATGCATCCTCTGGTAGTACGTGTTCTCCCGAGAATCCTATGAGGGGTTCGTTGTGTGGGAGTAGTTGGTCTTTGGATAAACCCAATTCTTTAAAAGTTCGCCAATATAACACGTCTGTTAAGCTCCTCTGATCTACCAGCGTCTTGCGTACAATGCAGTTAGCAATTTCTACGCTGATGACCATAGGGTCATCCTGTTCGAGATCAACAGCCTCAAAATTCGCATCGGTGAAGGTGATGCTCGGCATTCGATGTCGTGCGTACTGGGCGACCGAATTGATGGATCTGGTAATTCGGGCATGCTGCTTTCTAGCCGAAGAGGTATGTCCTCCTCCTGCGAATCCACCAGCAATTGTGTTGATGATCTTTTTATCTTTAATGTGACTATTCTCTTGGCGGTCCAGTGACCAACTTCACTCCTACTTCGGCATCTATTAGAGTGAGGTCGATAATTATTGCGGGCATCGTGCTGAGAATAGTTTCTTTGGATACGTCCTAGCTGAATTTGTGGTGGTTGACTATGGGTCTTGTGGACGAATGTTTTCAAGTGTCCTTGCTTGATTAAGTCTTCTATCTTATCTCGGAGGCTCGTGCACTCTTCGGTAAAATGTTCTTTGTTCCTGTGGTATCTGCAATGTTTAGTAGGTCAGCTCCTCTAGGCGTATGTGTTTTCTTCGGCATGGTTAATAACTCAATAGTTAAGGCTTGTTCGAGGATTCGAGTTCTGCTAGTGTTAAGTGAAGTGTACTGGATTTATCGTGGTCCTTTGGGTTATCTATCCGAATACTGATCTTTTTGGAGGATAGGGTCACTTCTTGCTTTGTCTTTTAGAGAGCCGAGAGGTGTCTCTGCCTGAGTTTTCTGTTGGAAAGTTGTGAGTTATGCTACTTCAATAAAGGGAGTAGCTCTTTGTCAGAGCTCGTACATGTCCATGGGAGGAAAATGGATCAGGCTAGTGGCAAACTCTCCTGGCTGTAAATTAACCAAGAACGTGTGGAGGGCCACATCTGGGAGTAGGGCTTTTATAGTCAAGGAGGCTTGGCCAAACCGATCTATGAAGTCTCGGAGGGGCTCATTCTTCTCCTGCCGAACTGTGGCCAAGGCGGCAGATGTGAACCAATGTGGCCGAGATGTAGCAAATTGGGTACCAAATCTCATAGACAGGGTCTGAAAGTTGTTGATAGAGTGTGGGGGGAGCTGGATAAACCAATTTAGGGCCTGGCCTTTAAGTGACATGAGGAAGATCTTACATAAGGTTGCTTGATCTTTTGTATACATGCCTACTTGTGTCATGAATGCGGCTAGATGGGCATCGGGGTCCGAAGTATCATCATATTTTTCGAAGGCGACGTGTTTCCAGCTCTCTGGCAGAGGAACTTCCATAATTTCTACGTAAAGGGATTATGTGGCCGAATTTCAGAGGTCTCACTCATGCCCGGCTTATACGAGGGCATAGCTTGAACGGGAGTAGGAAAGGGGTGCGTTGAAGGAAGTGTGAAAGTTGGGATTGTTTGAAAAGGAGCAGGAACTTCTTTTGGGATTGATGGGGGATTTGGTTGAGGAAGTTGGCTGGAAGAGTGTTCTGGAGAATGTTCCATAGGTGGGTCACTGCAGGACGGGGCAACAGACTCTCCCTTTCGAGACTCTCCTTGTTTTTTCTTCTTGTTGACTTCATCTTCCTGAAAGCTCCAATTTCGGAATTCAGTGTTTTCCTGCCGAAGTTTTCTGATTTCCTCTCTGAGTAATCTAAAAATTTTGGTTAGGCTGTTTGAATCCATGACGTCAGTTGCCGAGATGTGTCTTCATCATTGTGGGGTTGATTGTGAGGTGTCGCTCCGTGACTTCTGGTGATGGTCATATCTTTGTTAGTCGTGGTTGTGGGGTCTAGTTTTACTTCAAACACTATGGTGGGCGCCAAAATGTTTTTTCTGAAAAGTACCTGAGTATAAATCGCTTCAAACTCTACGAGATGCACTGCACTGGCGGAAGACGTATCCGAATATCTTCCGGGACACACCACAAAGGGGGAGAGCCTGCAAAAGAGGACTCTGACACTCAAGTTAATAGATGAGCAAAAAAGGGAAAAGAGGGGAAGAGATAGAGAGAAGCTAAAGTTAGATATGTTTTTTCCTGAATGAGTAGTGGACACGTACCTCTTGTGTTGTATTTATAGTAAAAAATGTGGTTATTATATGGCGGTTAATACTTTTTACCATGGTTATACTTCTTTTACCTGATGGGTCTTGCTTTTATCCAGTAGGTATTTGGCAGGTCCATCTCTGCTTTATGGGGAGTAGTGCTAATTAGTGATTAAACTGATCTTATCTTCCGACCTTAACTTAATTAAATTTATTTATTTTGAAGGAATTCGGATTTCGGCTTGGCCGAAATCCCTTGGATTCCATTTCTGTTTATGCTTATATTACATTTCAGATTTCGGCCGAAATCTGAAGTCTATATTTTAAAGTCTATCTAACCTTATCATTCTTTTTGTTGAGTCATGTGCTTCGGTTTTCGGTTATGGCAAGATCCGAAGTCTATCAAGAGAATTTAAGTTGGCAATATGGTGTTTTATATATTTCAAATTTCGGTTATGCCGAAATCCGAAATAATAATCGTTGAAATTAAATATTTTTATATTCAAATTCAAATTTTATATAATCATCACATCTTTAAAAGACTTGTTGTTTCAATTATCATCACCTGTAATCGACTTTGATTTAATCAAAAACCACACAATAACGCACTTTCTATGCATTTTCTAAATTTGTTATTGCAAAACTTCATCCCTAGCTTTCCCCGACTTTTGAAAAGGGATATACTTTCTTCACGTGTCACTTTGCGTCTTACCCCATCTTTATAAGTATAATATATATATATATATATATATATATATATATATAAAAGAGTTTAATTAATATCTCCTTACGGTGTAAAGAAGTTTTATGTTAATGGTTATTCATAATTTTTTATTTATAATTTTTTAAGTATTAATTATTAAAGTTAACAAATTTAATATAAACAAAAGATTGTTACTAAATGATAACGTAAAAAGTATTACAATAACTGTGACTGTGGATATTAATTAAACTTCATATCATCGTTAATGTATTTTTTTACTTTCTACTTGAGTATTCTGAAATATATGTTTTATATTTTAAATGATTGTTGAGAAAGGTAATTAAGTTGAAATGTATTTTTAAGTAAGCATTAAAGTTCTCTTATGTAATAGACTAATATGTGGGTTGGGTTCTCCTCTTAATATATTTAAGTCATAACAATTTTTCACATTTCAAAATGTAATTTGAAATATTTTTTTATATTCTAAAATGATTATTATATAATATATTTTTTATATTAAAGATTAGGTGTTTCATAATGTAATCAAAATATATAAATTCTCATAAAAAGTAAGATAATTTAGACATTAAAAAAAAAACACGTACAAAGAGTAAGCAAATCTCCTTTTAAAAAACTTTCAGCACAGAACATATATGACATAAGGTCGCATTTTCTTTTAACACCCTTACAATTGCTATTCATATTTCTAGGGGCTAATATAACTTTAATTTTTAAAACACTCATGTTATTTTTTAACTTAAGATTCTAAACCTTTTACTTGTGCCTTAGCTTCATCTTCTTTCATTTTTTCATATTCCCTCTCCTCTCTCAACGTACTCACTCTTTTCAACAACTTCCACAAAACCTCCCTTTATAGTAGCACAATCTCTTGATAATATTTCAATCACCATTTTATAACCTCCCTTTTGCAACACACATAGATATGCCTCAATTTTTTTTTTCACTTTGTTTCTTATTCCAAGTCTGATGATCTTATTTTTATTCCTGTGTGACTTCTAATTCAATTGATCTAAAATTAAATTTCAAATTTATGTTATACAAATTAGTTAATCTAGAATTTCTTTTAATATATGTTTTGAATTTGATTAATCCAAAATTGAAATTGATTCTTTTTTGGATCTTGTGATAAAAAATACATAAAAACATAAATTTCGAATCAATTAATCTGGAAAATATAACAAATACTCAATTCCGAATAAATTTATCGAATTTATGTTTCTATGTGTTATGGGTTAATTGATCCATAACATAAGGGTATTTTAGGTGCTTTTTTTCTTTTTGGTGAGAATAGCAATTGTGATGTTATTAAAAGAAATTGCCTATAAGGTGTTACTTCTTATATCCATTTTTTTGCTCATAAATTTATTATAATTTTCAAAATATTCTACTATCCTTGTTGATTTATTACACCATGCACCCTTCCTAATGAAACTTCAGATTAGGTAATTTGGAAAACGGTCACTCGAAATAGGTAATCCGAAAAGCATTTGTGATCATTTGGATTACATAATTTAAATGGCATGCATTCTTTCTGAATGAATTTCCGAATTAAGTAATCTCAAAAACATATATAACTAATTAGATAATCTCAAAAGCATGTATGTTGATTTGGATTACATAATCTGAATAATATACCCTCATCTTAGATAAACATTTGAATTAAGTAATATAAAAAACATATATTAATCATCTATATTAAGTAATTCAAAAAACATGTGTATTGATTCTAATTATATAATCCAGATAATATACACCATTCCGACATGAACCTAAAGTAATCCATAATACATATCCTTCCTAAATGAACCTTAAATAATCCATAAAACATATATTGATCATCGGAATGAGGAATCGAAAACCATGCGTACTAGAAAATGGATACAAAGGGCAACACGTACACCTTTTACGATATATCTACCTAACTATTTAAGCATGCAATTTCATACTTTATACTATATAGTATATACATTCAATATTCAGACACAACTTCATATTATTCTAAATAACTATACAAAAGAAATATACAATCTTTATTTTATCTTTTGTTATGAATCATTCTTAATTTTATGAGAAAAAAATTTATTAAATAACATAATAAAAGTTTTATATTAAATTATAATTTATTCTTTTATATAACTTTTAAAATATTAATTAACAAAATTCCAATAACTAAAAAATTGTAATTAAACATCAATATTAAACTATTTTACATTATCCCTGTATAGATATTAATCTCTAATTTTGTTACATAACCAAGAATAATCTTTCTATATATCGATAATAGCAGATTGTGTTGATAAAAAGTAACTACCCCAAATTTATCATATTATATATATCATATCATATATGTAAAATACATATATAATATTATTATATTTATTATAACACCCCAAGTTAAAAAAGAAAACGGCAGCTCAAAAATGTGAACAGGAGGGAAATGGAACACTGGCCCAAGATTAAAGAGTTGATACAAAGAGCATTTAAAAAAATTAAATAACAAAAGGTGTCTAAAAACAGGTCAACTTTGCAATTTTAACATAGCTAGAGACGTTGTCAGAGTCTAAAAACCAGATTATATCCTACAAATTCATAGGTACAGACACATTAATTAATACCACTAGCATGACTAGCTATCCAAACTGTTATTATGAAAATGAAAACCACTAGAAAAGTCTGATTAAAATGTAATCCCTCTTAAAGTGATGAACTTTTCTTGTATCTCAGCTGCACGCCGGATAGCAGTGGCTTTCTTCAGCTCAAGTTTTGATTTTTGGGATAATCCATCCTGAATATCATGAACAAGGACTGAAATTGAGTTGGCAACATTGGTTAGCTCAGAAGTCAGTTCAGCTTTCCTCTTCTGAATGGTTTCAAGGGCACCAGTTAACCGGTTCCGTTTTGACTGAAGTTGTTGAATTTGATCATCAATTTCTTTAATGCTGAGAGCACTTATGTCTATTTCAGCCTCTCTCTGGGATATTTTGTCCTTCAGATCAGTGTACTGTTTTTTGAGAGCAGGAACTTTAAGTTTCTTTTCCTCTATCTCAGCTAAGAATTTGTCTACCTCTTCAATGTTCTCCTTAGCCTCCAGGAAAGCCTCACCTGCTAATGGAACTTGTTCCACCAACTTCAACTTAAAGAGTTGATCAACATTGAGACTAGGATCTTCGCGAATTTGCGATGCAAGTGTTGCAACTTCTGCAACATCTTTACCAGACACCAAAGAAGGGAAATCTACAGCAAGAAGGGAAGAAAGCTTCTTCTTGCAGCTGTCCATCATCTCATCATCCAAAGTGGTAGCAGGAGTCGGATGATCTGATGGTGTATTCTCAATTTGAGGCACAACAAGCATGTTGTCCAAGTTTTCAAGATATGCATCAAAATTTGCAACTTGATCAGGTGTTAAATGGGAACGAACCTTAGCTTTTCTGGGACTGGGCGTTTTCCAAGTTTGGTTACTGACACTGTAGCTTTGTGTTTTCTGTACAACAGCTCTCTTAGGTGGGCGACCGACGCTGTTGCTTTGAGCTTTCAGTGCAACAGATTTCTTTGGTGGGCGACCGACGCTTCGTGTTTTTCGTTTTAATGTTTTCTCGGTGTCAATCTCATCTGTGGCATCTTCTCCTGCCTCCAGTAATTTTATACCTAGAAAAACCATATACATCAAACAATAAGACAAATACAAAATGAGGAGACAACAAAAGTTGCAAGGATAAGAGTTAGAAGTCAAGTTACTCTGTATCAGATAAGAAGATCCCAACTTATTTCCCAAATTTCAGACAAAACATATTATTGATTTGCTTCTTTATAGGACTAAGATATTCATTTCATCACCATCATTTTCCAGAGTATTCAGAAAGACAACTTACCAATCACATATTAAAAAAGAAAAGGAGGAAATATACAATATATATAGCATCCTATTACTTGCCCTCATACAAGGAGAAGTATGAAGTTAGAAAGCCCATCAACAAATAATAAAATTCAAGAACCATCACAATCAATGTTGAACAATGGGCGGGCTTATGACAGTCAAGGAGGAAAAGCATCAACCATGACTAAGTAAACTAAGGGCCTGTTTGGGTGAACTTCTCTAGAAGCACTTTTAGGAGAATTAAAATACAAAAAAAAGGTAAAAATAGTTTCTCCATAAGCTAAAGTTAGTTTATCATAAGCTCGGAGTTTTTCTAAAAGATATGGAACCTTTTACAAATCAATCTATGGAGAAGCTCCACATATTTTAGAAAAACGTGTGGAAAAGCTTTCTTCATTTTTGCTTTGTATTTTCTTCTGCTAGAAGTCTTTCTAGAGAAATTCATCCAAACAAACCCTAAGACAAATAGAAGGACTTTTATGCAGTAAAAGAAATTGAAAGACTTAACAGCAAATCAAGACAATACCAAAATGCAAACAATTAATAAAAATCTAGGCAAATATGAATGAGAAAATAGCAACACTGGGTTGAAAAGAAAACTGTAAACTGCTTTGAGCAAACCTTTTGTCGGGCTTTGCAAATTTGCAGGAACCTGCCAGCTAAATAAAGCTAAGAATGTTTCAATTTTCATGTCAGGGAAATTTGATTGAAGATATCTCCTAATTTCAGCCTTGCTTCGAAGGGTCAGTGTCCTGCGAGGATTATTCTGAAGAGATTTTGGAAGAATAATTTCTCTATCGGTAAAATATCCAGCATTGTTCATCCTTACTGACACTCTCCAGGCCCATACATCACCAGGATTAGGCCACCCTTCAGGTGCATATGGTAAACCTTCACCATAAGAATTAGGTGACACTGGTTTAAGATCAAAGGTCTTCTCCTTTGTCACATCTTGACAAGCATTGCTGTCAACTGGAGCCTCATCCTGACAAGCATTGCCGTCAACTGGAGCCTCATCCTGACAAGCATTGCTGTCAATTGGAGTGTCAATCTCCCAAGATTCCTTTTCATCTTCTTGACAACTGCAATAACAGAAGACAATGTCAACTGCTGAAGAGTCCATACAAGCACAAAACTGCTTACATTTTCTTAAATATATTAGCATATAATAAAATCTACATGTATTGATGTGCTTGTAGAACAAATTTGATTATATAAATGGAGTTCCCTAAAACTTAACCCTTATTAGAGAAGTCACTGCCATTGTACAAATATGTGAGCCAACTAATGTGAATATAATCACAAAACACCGCCTACACAGGTAAAACCATTGCTGACTTCTCTAGAAGTATTGATTGGAGAGAAAAATACGAAAGAAAATAAGAAAAACGTTTAAGTTAAGAATAACTTATGCATAAGCTAAAAATTAACTATTTTGGAGAAGTCCATTAGTGTAAAGTTAAAAAAAAAATGTAATAAGGTTCTTCGTTTTAGAGAAAAACACTTATGCACTGTCAAAGTGTCTGTGTAAAAAGTTTTACACTAGCCGTCAATCAATCACAATCCTTTATATATGACAAGTTTGTTGATTTTACCAATTAATACTTTAAAAATATAAATTATGATTAAACGTTAGTCTAAAACTCTTTTACACTATCAATACATAGGTGTTAAACTCTTCTTTTTTTTTAATAAGCAGACAGGGGGTGAGTTTGTTTAAACATTTTTTTAAGAACAAAAAAACACTTATTGAAACATAATAAGCACTTATTTTAATTTTTTAAATGTTTGGATAAACATTTTAGAAAAAGAAGCTAAAAACAAGATTCTCAAAATAAGCCCATGCAAAAGATGAAATTTAGAAAATATGAATGTCTCTTCAATCAGAAAACACTTTTTATAATTGTACACAAACATAAAAAAATCTATAATTTTATTAAAATCACTTATTTTTCAGCTTAAACAAAAACTTCCTTCTTAAAATAAGAAAAAAAAAACTGCTTATTTTAAGTATATGCACTTTAACCAAACACACTAAGAAAACCAGAAAGCTGCTTATTTTATTAATAAGCGTTTTCTTTTTTAAATAAGCTCACCCAAATGCACCCTAAGAGAACTTCTACAAATTGATTTATGCATAAGCTAATTTTAACACAGTGAGAGAATTCCTTAACTTACAAACTTCTTCCCATTTTTTCTTTTCTATTTTATTTTCCTATAGTTGTTTCTGAAAAAACTGAGACCTGCATTGCCTGCAGTTGAAAAGCAACTGCCAGATCCAACAGTTAAAATCCAAAGTCTAATTTTTTTTTCAACAGAGAGGATTTCATGCAGGCACTACTGTCTCTACACAGAGTCCTTTTCCAAAAAACATACCCACAAAGAACCTAAGCTCGCATATAACATCTTCAAACTCTAATTCAACCGATTCATGGAAAAAAATGGAATGCAACCCCCCACCCGAAAAAAAAGGGTTTTTTTTATAACAAAAATTACAAAAAAGGGTAAAAACAAAACGCGAAAAACAGTGAAAAAGGAGAAAACTTGACCTGGTGGGTACGGTAACGAGGGCGTCAGGGAGAGCCACGGATAGAGGAGTGAGAGAATCGTCCATGAATTGAGAAAAACTGTGGGGAAATTCGAAACGCGAAAATTAGGGTAACGAGAAAATGCAAAAATGGAACCCCAAAAAGTGAAATTCCGGCAAGTTTCAGCCGGAACTATGCTGCCGGAAGAGAAATCGGAGATGGGGTTGCAGAGTTTTCGAGTGGAGAAGCGATTTGGGAGAGTGCTGTGTCTGAGAGAGAGAAAAATGGGGCTAAAGTTTTAGACTTTAATCAGATTTATTTTTCTTTTGCTTCTTCAAAATATTGTGATCCGTTGGATCTGTCTAGATTAACAGACGAGATTCGTTTTACTCCAAGTCATTAGATCTTAGAGTGATTGATCTTGTATGTATATTTAGGTCATGGAACGATGTATTTATGAATAAATTATAATTGAAAAATTATTTAAAAGTTGAAAAGTGGAAAACTAGTTGTAATTAATTAATCAGCTAGTTGAAAATTCTAAAATAATAAATAACAATATCATTAATCATAAGATCAATAATAAAGTATTTAAAATAATTATAATATATTTTAATAACATAAATTAATTACATATAATTATATATTTCAATTATAAACTTATATAATTATATATTTAAATTATAAACTTATATAATTATATATTTAAATTATAAATTATTATAATTATATATTTAAATTATAATTTTCTATAATTAAATTGTATTTTTAAATTATATACTTAAATTCTAAATTACTATGATTACATTATTTAAATTATAAATTACTATAATTATATATTTAAATTATAATATTCTATAATTAAATATATAAAAGTTGAAATTACATATTTAAATTAGAATTTTTATATAATTATATATTTAAATTATAAATTACTATAATTACATCAATAAATGAAGGAGAAATAAAGAAGAAAAGGTTGTGTCATGTAAAGAGAGAAAATTAGTGGAGATAATTCATTGATTAATGAATGGTAAAATTATAAAAGAAAAATAATCAACTGATAGCTGAAAATAAAAAAAAATGAAAAAGCTAATATGAGTAGCTTCTTATAAAAAGTTAGTAGCTATCTAAAAAGAGTTTAACTAGTATACACTGTCAGTGTAAAAGATTTTTACATTGACATTCAATCATGATTTTTCACTTATGTGACTTTTAAAGTAGTAATGAGTAAAGTCAACAAATTTATTATGAATGAAGGATTGTGATTAAATGTTAGTGTAAAATCTATACCAATTAAACTCATATAAAAAAGGTCCTACCTTTATTTTATCAAATGAACTAAAACTATTTTAGTTAGCTTTTCAAATTTTAGCTGAAATGACACACCAAATATATATATATATATATATATATATATATATATATAAAGGAGTTTAATTGGTATACATTGTCAGCGTAAAGATTTTTACACTAACATTTAATTATAACTCTTCATTCATGGTAAATTTGTTTACTTTAGTCATTAGTACTTTATTTTTTTTACACTAATTAAACTCATATATAGAGAATATATCTTATGATGTTTTGAGAATAAAATTTCTAAAAGATTTTAACTATCATTTAATTTTTCTTTTATATTATCATTAATGTCTCAAACTATAGTCGTTGTCATAACTATTACCATTGTCATGATTATCATTGTTACCATCATTATCAATAATCACCATGCTTATTATTACCATTATCTTAACTACTGTCAATGCTAAATCAATTTGGTTCAAATTGGTTTTTTTGTCTACCTATATTGGAGGTGAAGGATGAGGTCCACCCATCAACCAATTATAGAAACCAAGAGGAGATGGATCATATACCACTAGATCTTTGCATAGAATCATCTTATTGGTGATCTCTTGAGGCATTTATGTACCCATATCAATGTATAAGGTTTGTAGATGTGACTTATATCCACACAAGGTTGGGACCAAACCATGTTGCATTTTATAGAAGATGCATCTTGCCTAATTTGTTAAGGATCTTTCATACTAGATTCAAACATGAGAGGCAATTCTTCCAAGGCAACTAATTCATTTACCTCAATATGATCCCTGCTTCTAGTATCTTTAAGCATTGGACCTTCATAGATATACACTCTTTTTATTTTTAGCTTCTTGAAAATATTGTTCTTGAATAAAGCAAATTATGACTTCCTTAAGTTCTTTAGCTTCTTAAGGGTTAGGGGGTCTAAGACTTCATTAATCTTCGTGTTTTGTATATCGTTCAATCGATTTTCTTCCTCTTCAAATAGAATCTAAGTAATGCAAAGTCATTACAAACTCCATTCTCTTTATGATTCAATCCCAATTGCTCCTTTGATCGTCTCATCCATGAAGAGGCTTGAAAAGGTGAAATGGAGGATGGAAAGGAAAGCAATGGATTATGGTGTGTCACTCTAAGGGTAAAGATAAGCATAAAAATGTTTGTCACAAGGAAGGATCCTTGATGAAAGTTAAAAGGAGCACTTTATCAAAGAAACACTCACGACCAAGGAAAGACTCACTCTCACACCAAGAGCTAAAAACTAATTCAATTTATCCAAAGATGTGTACATGTAGGTGAAAGGTCCTATAAATAAGCTAGTGGAGTGAGTTAAGCTAACTAGACTATGGGTTAATCTAACCAAAATTGGGTTAACTCTAGTTGAGTCAACATTAATCATGATAAACTAACTATGCTCATGTATAACCAATCAAGAACATGCCCCTAGTCTAGTCTAGATACATTCACTGTGATATAGTAAAAAGGTGACAAAAAGTAGTCATGTTTTGTGCATGAATAGGAGGGTGATTCCAAAAAAGGGAGTGAGTTTATCATACACACTCATTTTCTCTAAGAATCTAGCCCAACCTAACATATCTTAGCGTGATTACTATAATACCTTATAAAAGAAGGGATGACCTAAATACAATGGTCAAAGAGAGAAGATAAACTTTAGGAGTCAACCTACTAAAAAGTCAAAGTAAAAAAATATAAAGAAAATCCTAAACTTATTTTATACAATGGAAGAAAGGAAAATCTTCATGTATCCTTCAAAATAGTCCTTGGGCCAAATTGCATCAAGTCATATGTTCAAAAGAGACTTAACAAATTCAATAATACTAGCATCTAATATTTTTTCATCCTTAGCCTCAAGTTTTTTTAATTTTCATTTTTCAGCCTCAATAATTGCTTTGGATAAGGCTCATGCCTTTCTTAATTATTGTTGTAATTTCTTGAAATTGTTAAGGACATGAGAAGTTTTAACACTAAAGGATTTGGTCCTTTTTTTCTTCATTAGAAACACATATGGTAGGAGGATTTTAAATATGTAATTATAAATATAATTTAAATATATAATTGTAATAATTTATAATTTAAATATGTACTTATTTATATTATTAAAATATATTATAATTAATTTAAATACCTAGTTGTTATAATGCCCTTATTTCTCATTTTACAACTTTCACTTACTTGATAAGTTAATTTTACCGAATACTTATAACTAGTTTTTCAGTTTTTAGTTAGTTTTTTGGTTAGTTTTAGCAAACACATCTTTGAAAAACTTATTTGGAGTAGTTTTTTTGAAAAAAAAAAATTCTATAAAAGCCCATAACTTTTATTCTCTCTTAATAATTGAATTAAGATATGCAAATTTTAAAAAATTTAACAAAAAAACATTATGAGCTGAGTAAAAAGACAACACACTAGTTTACCTTTACTATAATAAATATTACATGAGAGAGTACAATTTAGTGTTTGTTTGAAAATAATTTTATAACACTATTTCTAATATTTTAGTATTTAAAAATTAAAAAACTTATTTGAGTAATGTTTTCTAAAATAAGTTCTGTTTTGTATTAGAACAACTTAAAATAGTTTTGTTTTTCTGTTTTCTATTTTTATTTTGAAAATTTAAAATTTTTTATTTTTCATTAGTAAAATCTTAATAAATATAAACAAAATTTTCTAAACAATTTTAAATAATATTTTATTTTTTTAAAATAATTTTTTAAAACTATTCTTAAAAACATTTTTCAAAAACTTAAAAACAAAACAAAACCATTTACTCCCTTAATCTTAAAAACAATATTTAAGAACTTAGATGGAGAAGTCCATTATAGAATCTCTAACTAGTTTTTGAATCAAAAACATTAAATAGAGTTCTCAACTAAGAGTTGGAAGAAAGAAAAGAACCTGCAAAGAACCACATCTGAAGCAATGATAGCAATGAGATTGAGATCTCACTAGAAACCATAAACCATTTCAATTCTGAGCACATCACTCACACCCTTTGAAACACAGAAATGATGAGATCTCACTAAAAAGTAGAAACAGAACCAGAAAGAAAGAAACTAACATGAGTTGAACCCACAATCTGAAATCTGAATTTCTGAAATCTGAATTTCTCATCACACCATTCATCACTCATATCATTCTCCATTCACATTCTCTCAACAAAAATGCAAAACAATCCCACTCCACCACCCCCACCACCACTAAACAGTGGGTGGGTTTTTTCTTCACTTGCATCATTATTTTCATCTTCCACCACCACCATCCTTAATGTAAGAGATCCAAAGCCCAAACCCACTCTTCTTCTTTATACTTTCCTCTTCATCTCCCTCCTCTCTTTAACCCTTATCTTGTCCCTTTCTCTCTCTCCCTCTCCGGCCCAGAACGGGCCCGACCCTTTCCTCCATCCGGCCCACACCCACCGCCTGGTCTTCGACCCCCACAAGACTCCTTCCCCCACCCCTCCCGCCCTCGCCTACCTCATCTCCGGCTCACGCGGCGATCTCCACCGCCTGCTCCGCCTCCTCCACGCCGCCTACCACCCTCTCAACCTCTACCTCCTCCACCTCGACCCCTCCGCCGCGAGCTCCGACCGCCACCGTCTGGCCCTCGCCGTCCAGGCCCACCCCGTCTTCAAGGCGGCCCAGAATGTCCATGTGGTCGGCAAGCCCGACTTCGCCTACGAGAAAGGCTCCTCCCCCGTCGCGCTGCGCCTCCACGCCGCCTCCATTCTGCTCCGCCTGTCGCCCCACTGGGACTGGTTTCTCACCCTCACTGCCGATGCTTACCCTCTTGTTACTCAAGATGGTATGCTTCTTTCTTCCACACTTGCACATTATATATATATATATATATATATATATATTTAATGTATATGGTTTCTCAATCAATTCAATTCAACTTTTGGTTTGACGAGTTAAATGCTTGCCTTTTCTATCATTGAAAGATTTGAAGTTGTTGTCTTTGAAATATTAAAGTGTGAATGTGAATGATTTAGTTTTTTTTTTTAATAAGCAAATGTTAGTTGTTAGTGTATAAGTTCTGAAACTATTACCTGGACTTGAGCAGGTTTGGATGGGCGTTGACAAAATTGATTTTAAATGGAATTTATTGATTATGGTTAAAATTGGTTTTGAAATTATGTAGTTGATGTTTGGATGCTTTTATTATAAAAGCAAGTTCTGCGCAAAGTGTGGTGTAAATTTTTTTATCCAAGGCAAAAGTTACTCTAATTTGCTTCAATCCAGAATCAATTCTGAATCCTTCTCCAACAAACTAAACATGCTAAGATGTGTGTGAAATTAATTTTGAGTCTAGAATTAATTTCAATCGCGAAACCAAACATGCATGTAGTAGTAAGCTTGTTTGTTATTGCTGGCGTGGTAGAGGGACTGATTTTGTTAGCCTCACTGCCGTTGATGCGGGTGTATCCTCTTGTTACTCAAGATGGTATGCTTGCACATTGTTGTTTTCAATGAATTGAACTTTTGGTTTGAGGAGTGAAATACTTGACATTTTGATCCCTGAAGGTTTGAAGTTGGTAGTGGTTTTGAAAGATGAAAATGTGGATCTGTTTTTTTGTTTTGTTAAGGCTGTCACGACAGAGGGACTGGTTTGTTTGCCTCACTGCTGCCAATGTGTACCCTGTTGTTAATGAAGATGGTGTGCTTGTGGTTCTCAATGAATTGAATTAAACTTATGGTTTGAGGAGTGAAATTCTTGCCATTTTTATCATGAAAGATGAAAATGTGGATCCATTTAGTTATGTTGTTAAGACTGTCATGGCAGTTGGGCTGGTTGTTATGCCTGATTGCACTTGATATATATGGTTCTTAATGAATTGAATTGAGCTTTTGGTTTGAGGAGATGCTCTCCATTTGATCCCTGAAAGATGAAAACATGGATCCATTTAGTTATTTTTTTAAGGCTGTCGTGGCAGTGGGACTGGTTTGTTAGCCTCACTGCTGCTGATGCTTACCCTTTTGTTACTCAAGATGGTATGCTTGTGCATGCTATATATGGTTCTCTATGAATTTAATTGAACTTTTGGTTTGAGGAGTGAGGAGTGAAATAGATGTTGTTTTGATCCCTGAAAGATTTAAGTTGGTATTGGTTTTTAAAGATGAAAATGTGGATTCATTTAGCTACTTTGTTAAGGCTTTCACTGCAGTGAGAAGGGTTTGTCAACTTTACTGCTGATGCCAACCCTCTTGTTACTCAAGATGGTATGCTTGCTTGCACATGATATGGTTCTCAACGAATTGAATTTTTGGTTTGACGAATGAGGAGTGAAATACTTGCCGTTTTGATGCTTGAAAGATTTGAAGTTGGGTTGTCTTTGAAATATGAAAATGTGGATCCAATTAGTTAGTTAGTTTGTTATGGTTGTCGTGGCAGAGGAACTGGTTTGTTAGCCTCACTGCTGATGCTTACCCTCTTGTTACACAAGATGGTATGCTTGCATATTGTATGGTTTTCAATGAATTGAATATATTGAACTTTTGGTTTGAGGAGTGAAATACTTGACATGTTGATCCCTAAAAGATTTGAAGTTGGTAGTGGATTTGAAAGATGATAATGTGCATCCATTTATTTGGGACTAAAATTGGTGTTATGTGTGCACATTCTATGGTTCCCTATGGATTCAATTTTGGTTTGAGGGGGGAATGCATGCCATTTTGATCCACGAAAGATTTGAAGTTTGTAGTGGTTTTGAAAGATATAAATATAGATCCATTTAGGTATTTTGTTAAGGCTATCATGAAGTGGACTGGTTTGTCAGCCTCACAGCTGATGCATACCCTCTTGTTACACAAGATGGTATGCTTGCTTGCACATGCTGTGGTTCTCAATGAATTGAATTGAATTTTTGGTTTGAGGAGGGAAATACATGCCATTTTGATCCTAGAAAGATTTGAAGTTGCTAGTGGTTTTAATGTTAAAAGATGAAAATGTGGATCCATTTAGTTATTTTTGGGAACTAAATTGATGTTATGCGGGCACATGCTAATTAATGCTATTTATGGTTCAGAATGAATTCAGTTTTTGGTTTGACGAGTAAAATACTTGCCATTATGATCCCTGAAAGATTTGAAGTTGGGTTGTCTTTGAAATATGAATTTGGATTGATTTAATTATTTTTAGGGACTAAATTGATGTGATGCTTACCCTCTTGTTATACAGGATGGTATGCTTGCACATGCTATATATGGTTCTCAATGAATTCAATTTTCGGTATGAGGGGTGGAATATGTGCCATTTTGATCCTGAAATATTTGAAGTTGGCATTGGTTTGAAAGATGAAATTGTGGATCCATTTAATTATTTTTGGGAACTAAATTGATGTTACGTGTGCACATGCTATGGTTCTCAATTAACTCATTTTTTGGTTTGAGGAGTGGATTACTGTTTTGGTTCCAGATAAAATTGAAGTTGTGTTGTCTTTGAAAGGTAAAAGTGTGCATTAATTTAGTTATTTTTAGGGACTAAATTGATGTTGAAACAAAGGATTGGTAGTAGTTTTGAGAATTGAGAGATGAAAATGTGGATCGATTTAGTTATTTTTAGTTATGAATAAAGTACTTTGTTGATGGAATTTTTATGTTTTTAGCTATGAAAATGTATGGACTCACGTGACTGACATTAAATTTTGAGTAAATATATATGCTACTTATAATCACATGTTGATGTACTCATAGTGTAATTCAATCATAAACAACCATTAACAATAAATTTGCTGAGTTTTATAATACTTGTCTTAAAAGTCATGTTAACAATGGTTTCTGGTTGGTTGAAAGCATAACGACATAGAAATTAAACTCTAAATCATTTTAGGTAATAAAATGATGTTTTTCTCTCTGAGTGATATGCCTATGTTACTTTTAGAAATTGAAAGATTGAAGTCAAAATCCCAGTTTTAATGATTTAATTTACAAAAGATGAAAATGTGGTTCAATTTAGTCATTTTTAGGGTCTAAGTTGATAATGAAATAAAGGACTATGATGATCTAAATCTTCATTTTCATGAACGAAAATGGTCATTTTTGTCTTTCAGTTGCTGAAATAAAGTTTTGCATTCTTTATATGATATGAATATGCTACTTATAATCACATGTTTTGGTGTTTTGATGATGATTTTTTTGTGGGTGTATCAGATCTTCTCCACATATTATCGTTCCTGCCAAAGGATATGAACTTTGTGAATCATTCAAGTTATATTGGATGGAAAGAGTAAGTTGGTGTTTTGTGTTTGTGTGTGTATTTCTTTTCTTGTTGCTATTGTCTGTTTTGCATAGGGGATTATAATGATTGAGTGGTTGGTGTTATATGAACAGTTAGGATGATACTTGTTTTCTATGTGTTTTGATGCTGTAGAGCAAGGAAGTTGAAACCTATTATTGTTGATCCTGGTCTCTATCTCGCGGAAGGGACTGAAATGTTTTATGCTACCCAGAAGAGAGAACTCCCTAGTGCTTACCGTGTATTTACAGGTTTGCGTGACTTTTCGTGCTATGTATCTGAGTCTCTGCATATTTGTGAATTTTTATTTTGTTTACTCATTAGTTTTGGGTTGGGCCTGTGAGTAAAAGACCAGCAAAGGCTCTAGTTAGTAAATAGATCTAATGGAAGATAATTTAATTAAATTAAGAAGAGGAAGATTGAAGAATACTCTAGGAGAAAACAATTTAAATAATGACCTTGCTCTAAATGGATTTATTAAAAAAATTTGCACTCTCGGAAAACAAGATAGTATCAAATTGTAATAACTAATGGTCTTCCATTGCAACACAATAGCCTTTTTGGTTCTTAAACACGTCTATAGTGTCTTAAAGTCTATACTATTAATGGATTAACATTGAATCCAAATGTGGTGTTGCACTGTTTGAAATCCAACCAAATGGAATAGAACTACAAAAGAAAAGCCTTATTCCATTCCAACCTAGTGGAGTTTTCTATCTGGATTCTAGCTTGCAGTTGTATTTGTTACCATAGGTTCATGTAGCAAATTGTGCCCAGATCCTTCTGAGTAGTCTGCACTCTCCAGTATGTTGTTTTAATGCGAACTCTACATCTTTGAAAGGGTTTTGCTTGTATTATATCATCTCCATGTATAGGAAGTTTATTTGGACAGACCATGTTAGGCAGAAGTTGGTGATTCCGCTGAATCAACTGTAAAATCCCAAAACTTGACTTGGTCTTGCAAACTGACTAGGAGCCACTGCTTCCTGAGGATCTCATTCCTAATCTTATCCATGCCATTATACATACTGATATATTGCAACATCCTCATGTATGTGTTCATCTCTTTGATTTCCATCTCTTTATTTTTAACATATTCAGACTTTGGCCACTTTGTTGGATTCGTGAGCATTTCTACATATTACTTCCTGTATGTGTGCATGCGCGCACGTGTATTTTGGAGGATATTTTCTCGTGCTCTAATTTTACTTGCCTCTATTCTCAGTTCTCACCTATGATATTTCTTTTTCTATCAATAGAAAGAATAGGGTGATTAGTATTTTATTGTGCAGGTTCATCCTTTTCTATCTTAAGTCGCAGTTTCATGGAGTACTGCATCTTGGGAGAGGACAACCTCCCAAGGATTCTGCTTATGTATTTTGCAAACACACCTTCATCCTTGTCCAACTATTTCCCTACAGTTGTCTGCAATTCACAGCAGTTTAACAGGACAGTCATAAATCAAAACTTATTATATGCTATCAATGACAACCATAGAAATAATCTTCGACCACTCAATTCCACTGATTTTGATGACATGATTCATAGCGGAGCTATCTTTGCTCAAAATTTCCAGAAAGATGATCCTATCCTTGATCTCATTGATCTAAGACTTTTAGATCGAAGTGCTGGATCAGTTGTTCCCGGTGGATGGTGCTTAGGTGAGCCTGGGAACAACACGTGTTTAACTTGGGGTGATGCTAAGATCTTGAGACCCGGTACAGGTTCTCAACGGCTTGAGAAGGCAATTGTTGAATTGCTGGCAAATGGCACTTTCCGATCACGCCAGTGTATATATGAATGAACTGACCCTAGCCTGAGGCTTGCACGTAACAGAATAGAAATCCTCCTTGAAAGAAACTCAAGCATTGGTAAGAGCTATAAGAATGGTTTTGGTAGCATAGTCAAGGTATGAGGTTTTTGCCTTTTTGGTGGTGCTTTATACAAGATAGGTATCTATTGTATGAATATTCTGTTAGCATCATTAAATTTTTGCCACTTATGATTGGCATTTTTATAATTTAATATGGATATCAATGTAGCTGTATGTTCAGAGTTTGGTTGCTGGATGTTGGCATAGAGATGTTTGCTTCGTTCTTGAATGCTAAAAAGTGGACAAAATGCCCTCTAGGTGGTGGGGATTCTTTCTAAGCCAGTGTTACAATTATGAGTAAAGGTGCTAACTTCTTAAATATCAATTTGGAACCTAATTATTTAAAACAGTTCGATTTGATATATAAATTTTTAATTGATTCAATTTGATACCTAATTATTTACAATGTCTTAATTTGATACCCCTTTATTTAAAATACCAACCAACAGCAGATCTAGTAAGGAAAAAATGAAGGCTAGAAAAGTATCACGGACTCCACAAAAGACAACATACATCACTCTAGATTGATGATGTTTAACAGAAAAAGTATGAGGTGTTTTAAATAATTAGGTACCAAATTGAATTAATTAAAGATTTGGGTATCAAATTGAATTATTTTACATAAGGTAATTTCTCTCTTCACTTTCATAATTTCACTTTTCAAATTCATATAACACTTGTGGAAATCCGGTCCAGATTAAAAAATACATCTCCAGAAGAGAAATTTTGGAGATACAGATAGAAATTGCCTTTACATAATTAGAATACCAAATTGATACTTAAGTCATAATATTAGGGTTTTTGAATTAACAACTACTAAAATTTTATTTAACACCTACTAGATTTAATTTTTTTTTTAAATAGCAACTTTACCCATTCTAATCCTATTTTAGACACTCTCTTTCTAGAGACTATTCTCTCTTCTCCTTTCTTTCTTTTTTTTTTCTCTTTTTTCTTCTATCATTATTATTATTATTATTATTATTATTATTATTATTATTATTATTATACATTTTATTGTTATTACTATTATACAATTTTATTATTATCATCATTATTATTATGCAGCTTTATTATTATACATTTTTACTTCTTCTTCTCCAACATATTGTTATTATACAGTTTGACTTTTGCGGCAGTGCGTTGTTGGAAAAGTAAAAAAAAAAATAAATTATTTCTCCAATGATGCACTGTCTAAGAGTAAAAAATAGGAGGTATACTAGTATTTTTTCTATCAATAGATGGGAAATAAAAAACTAGTAAGTAAGAAATCAAATTCCCTAATATTATGAGATGTTTTGGCTTGTTTGGTTTGCCAAGTAGAAACATTTTGTGTCACTTTACTCATTTCGACTCATCTTAAGAGAGCACTCAAACTAGAAAAAAAATACACATAAGTTAGGGATAGATGAGTTTGAATAAAATCGAGAGACACCAGAGGAGTAAAAGATAGTAACATGGGATGTAAAATTGTAAATAACACACAATGCAAGCCATTATGACTATGGCCATGGTTCCAAGTTACATACAACCAAGTATTGGATAAATTATTTACAACTTCAGAACATGCATCACTGAGTTTCCACACCTTACATTATTAGAAGATACTATATGCATGTGAAGAGGATATTGGAATCTTGGGCTTCAGCTTTAATTATTATTCTGTAGAACATAACAGATAATGGAGATGTTGGCCAACAAAGAATAATACATATGCCTTTTTTTTTTTTCTATTTGTAGGAATTAAACATATATATGTCTGAGTATTTATAATAATTTACGCAAACCGAGATTGAAATACTCAAAATACATCCTTTGTTGCACTTGCAATTTCTTGATGTTGGACAAACACTTTATTTTACCATTTTATGGTATTGCAATGGTGAAAGCAATATTTTTCAGAATTTGAATTAGTATAAGATTGATAATTTAGCATTGAATTGAACAAAAAATTGAGATTGAATTGGTTTGGATCCGAAAACAAATAAAAAGAAAATTTTGGAAATTTGAACACATGTTAATAAAAAAAAATTGGATGAGAGAATTATTTAGGGAAAAATTAGAAAGAGATATGTAAGAAGATTGGCTGTGTAAAGGTTTTTATGACAAATGAAAAAATATTTCAATATTAATAGTATAATGAAAAATTAGTATACACAGATTAAATTTTACATTTACGTTCAATCATAATTCTTTATTTTTTTTATATAATTTTTAAAGTATTAATTGTTAAAATTAACAATTTTACCATAAATAAATTATTATGATTAAATGTCATGGTACACACTTTTTTTTCTCTCAATTTTTAATTACTCTTAACATTAGTATTCATATGATTAATTATTAAAAACAATTAGACGGAGCCAGCTTTTGAAGGTTGGTACTCATGTCTTATTTTTATCATTTTTGTCAAAAGTAATAAAATAATTTTTTTTATTATTCACATGTTTTAATATTAAAAACAATTAGACAGAGCCAGTTTTGAAGGTTGGTACTCACATGTCTTATTTTTTATTATTTTTTCAAAAGTAAAAAATAAAATAAAAAACACCTTGCAAACCATATATGTGGGACCCACTTTAGAAGCAACACATCTATAATTTTAAGGACCTTCCTCCAAGGAAGCTTGTTTCTTGAGTGTTGCTCTCATGCATAATTTGTAATTTATAAAATAGTTAAACTATTATTATTGATTGATTACATATGCATCTTTTCTAAATGATTATTCGGTTTAAGTAATTTGAAAAACATATATTGATAAGTAATCTAAATATTATATGTTTTTACAGATTACGTAATTCAAATGAAATGTATCATTCTTAAAGCTTCAGATTAAGTAATCTAAAAAGATATATTAGTTATTTGCATTAAGCAAACTAAAAAACATGTGATAGTCCACATAAGGTAACCACAAAATTTCAATCACATTCTATAGTTGTGTGAAACCTATTATTGACAACTAGCAATCGTCAAAATCTTTTAATGCAACTAATCACGAAACACTACTATTGAAATAAACCAACATCCTTGATATCCTAAGAAGTGACAACTCATAAATAAATTCACTAAACAAGCTTACATTTCTAACACCGGCAGAACATTTTTATAGAGAAACTTCTTTGAATCTTTATTGTAGTTTTATTAATACAACAAATAAGCACACCCTACAAAAGTTAGTCTCAGAAAGAATTACACAAGTTTCTCTTCATACCTCACTCTAATGGCAAATTTCAGGCTTCTTATTCTCTAACACGTGAGCAATTTTCTCCTTATATGTCTACTCAAGAAATATTTAAGTTAAAATATGACCTTTTCTCTGTTCTCTGCGCAAGCTTTCTGTCTTTGAGCATACATTAATTCCTTATAGCTCCATCAGTTTAGGTTGCACACAAAACAAGAGTAAGGATATACAACAATGAATCAGAAAACCCCAAAAAAGGTGGCCACAGCAAAAACTAAAAACAACCCTCCACCCAAGTAGCCAACCTGATGAAAGATAAACCAACTTATATTAGATATAAAATTAAAAATCCAAGCATTCAATGTCCAACAGGTTATGAATTATACCAGTTTTTCAGAAATGTAGTTAGCAAGGAACGCTCCTCCAAGAACAGCAATAGATGTTGCGAGTAAATGTCCCGCAATGGCTCCACTTGCCACACCCCATGGAGACTGAAAAGAATAAGATATTATCGAGGTTAATATATGAAGCAAGCAAACGGAAGTTATAAGATTGATTTATTTGCAAAATCCACATGTGAAAAGAGAAAAAAAAAAAAGATCATAAGCTTAAATTCCTCCACTAACAAATATTAATGCATTAATAATTAACATCCGTCTACCGATATATATGAAGCAAACGATGTTATCAGTTATTACAGCATTTAAAAGTGCACCTGAGCTGCTGCGAGTGCAATTGTCGCAAGCATAGAGCGATCTCCCCATTCCTACATAATTCCAGTCACTAAATTAATAAAATCCATGCTGGATAACATAACACAAAGCAAACCAATATAATTGCCTTGTTCTATAGATGAAGTGTTGATTAATCACTACCAACAACTTGAAATTTAAAGTTTAACTGGGAGATAACTATTTAGACTTGGCATTCTGACATAAAAGTGTCAACAGTAATAAGTATTAATTTCAAGTAACTATATTCACGGAGATCGGTGGGAATATTTTGAGCAAATGCAACATACTGTAAGATTTTCACAATGCATCAATACAATTGTATTATTATAATGATGGTTTTACAATAAAAAATATATGGTAAGTTGTTCCTCAGTATATAGGATATGAGAAGAAGAGCCTTACAGCAAAAAATACTAGGCTGAATGATTTCCAAACAATCTCAAGCGGATTTGATAGTGGTTTCGACACCTGAAGATATTTTGGAAAGACATGGTTAAAGGGTATAAATGACAGTTGAATTGCTAATATCAAGGTAGAATAATATAACCACATATGCCTCTAGCCATGGATATATTGCTGAGTGTTGTGCATCATAAACTTAATAAAAAAATTTACATCTGCGCAAATGTCCAGGACTTATGGCCATGCATAGGGTTCAAACCTTTTCTTTTACGAGCTCCTCTGCTTCAGCAAGTTCATCAAGTTCAGGACTACTGTTATCACCCTTCTTAACCTCGTCTGATGGAAGATCCCATGCATCTTTTATTGATTTTAGGCCAAAAAATAAAAGAAGAGTTACTGCTGCATATTCTCCAATCGGCAGAGCTGTAGGTAGACCACACAAAGAAGAAACATCAGTTGTTACCATAACCAATGATCTGGATCAAAACTCTGCCATAGTGAAACGAGAATTCAATACTACAGATTACCTGAAACAAAATTATTGAATGAAAGTTGAACAAACAAGAATGAAAATTATGGCAGACAGACATCAGATATGGCTGTCTAATGTGAAAAGTACGGAGTGCAATGAACACAGATTGACACTGGAAACCAAAATCTACGTATTGCAAATGAATAAAATTTAAACTCTTGCAGTGAACCCTCAGAAGGGACAAAAATAGCACGTCAATTTATATCAATATTGAAAAAGGTAACTGTAACACTGGCATGCATTCCCCTGTAGGATACTTAGAGTAATTTCCAACAACTTCCATCTTATATTTAGAAGAATAAAAAGAATTGGACTATTTTCTAATGTTCTAATTTCCCAATTTTATGTATAATCCTAATGTATCTATTAGAAAACTCAATTCCAAAAGCTAGCTCAAGAAGAAAGGATTACCCAAGTCTTACAAGGAATACTTTGGCCATGTTCCAAGCTTATGTGGGACATCTTAACAGCTTTTCAAAGCTATAATTACTAACATTACCTTTCCAAAAACATGTCTCATCTAACTTGAACTGTGAAGGGAGTGGGAGACAGATGAGAGGGATGCATGTGTATTTTGTTAAATTATGCTTCCAAGGGAATTGATATCAAAGACAGACAGGATAACACTCATCCAACACATTGTTTCCAAATTAAAAATTGCCTTTCAAGGGGGTTCCTATTTTCCCAAGCAGATGCAAATGGAAAACACTTCAGGTTTTTGTTGGATGTGGGAAAAAGGTTATTTTTGTACAGTATCAGCAGCAATTATTTTTCTTTAAAATATATCAAAATGTCAGTTTGAACAGTGCTGCCAATGCCTTAGACAATGTGTAGTGTGTACAACCAGTTGGAGGTCGTTCTATTAAATGCCCAAATTTAGTAAATCAGTTAACAGTAAGTGCTGACAGCTTCACATTAAACAGATTTGAAACAAGAGACAAATATGTGGAGATAATTAGAGAAGAAATACCAAGCCATACTGTGAAAAAAGGACCTAATGACAAGCCACTTCCTAATTCTCATTAAACAGTAAAAGTTGCAAAACAATTTAGAAAAAAATCTAATATAATAATTTTCCAACTCCTACTCATTCACAAAATACTAATCCATTAACAACAATTATTTGTGTTCATAAAATATATTACACTAAATTAGTACTTCAGAGTTCACAATCATGCATCACAAAAAATGCTGACTTGAATTCCTTCACTACAGAGACATGCTGAATATGTTACAACTTACTTGTCTGAAACTGAGCAGGCACTGATTGAAAAATTCGGCCAATTACAACAGAGAGGATTGACATCAGTGCAAGAGCACCCATTGATCCCAACAGGACCTGGTCAATATGTAAATCTGTTAAAATATATAAAATTATGTTCCAAAGTATAACTTACACAGCTATGGGTAATTATAAGTTAGACTTAAAAAGTTGATTGGTACAAATCCAAAATGATTATAACACTAAATTTCCAATTACTCAGATGTTATTTCAATAATAAAACTATCAAATTGACAAACAACTGAAACAAGTAAAATGACACAGGAAGGAAAGGTGATGAATGCTACACATGTTACATAAACGGAATGTTTGAGAGTAAAATTGTTTTTCTAGGTTAGCACAGGATCTCTTATTAGTACAATCAACGAAAGTAATCAAAAGTTTACAGCAAGCTCACATATGCAGTTGACTATCCACTTATATGTGTTAAACATTCTAAAATTCTAGTAGCATAAGAGTGTGTTAAACATTCTTGTCATTTATTGCACATCCATCAAGTCTTTTACTACAAAGTAGAGACTTGCGTATATTGTACAGGAAATAGATGAATTTGCTGGTCCATAATGTACAATAGAGAGCAAATAAATCATAAAGAAGAATGATTTCAACCCCAAAATCAATAAGTATATATGCCAACAAAATTAAAACAATAAGAAAACTAGATATTATTACATCAATAATAGGATTTTCTCACGGCAATAGCTGGAAAGGGGGAGAAGGGAGAAAATTGTTGAGAAAAGAAGATAGAAGACTCACCAATCCTTTCTTATATTGCATTGCCAAGAGTGCAGCAATAAAGAATGTCTGGTCAAAAGATAAAAAGCTGACTTTAGGTTCACCAATACATACAAGTGTAAAGAATGTCTAATGAAAAACTAGAATATTGAATCCTAAAACAATACAACAATTTCAATGCAAATAATAAAAATTAAAATTATGCAAAAGGCAGATGTAAGAGGCGGGAAAATATTTCCCTGGTGATTGACAGATATCTAACCATTTGGACAGACTAAAAAATCTATTGATTAAGCATTACCAATTCTACCTAATTTTCCTTTTTTTGGTATAAGTTTGTAGCATTACAAAAGTCAAAACATGTAAAACACATTCCAAGCAAGATTAAAAAGAAAACAAAACAACGTTCTAAAGTTTTTATCACTGTAGGATTTTCATGACTTAGTTGATTTTCTTGCAGCATTAAGACTCAAGAGTCCTGCAGTTTCAAATAACCGAAAATATGTGAACTATTTTCATAGTTGCTTACTAAATTTTAATTTGTTAGCCACAGAACCAGCGATCCCCTTTCTTGGATTATAAGATGCCTAACCCACGAAGAATATTTGGGTACAACACATTAAGCAGCATGGGCTGAGAGCCAAGTGCACTTGCTAGGAAGCTGTGATTAGTGGAGGCTTGAAGGAAGTAATGCCATGGTTTTGAAGTTGATGATGATTGATTAAGTAAGCAGTTCAAGCCCAAAATATTTTTGCATGGTATTGGAAATAGAAAAACCATTATTTGACCTCCACATAACATCTTAATTCTTAAGTTTTTGGGTGAGAAATACTTGACAAACTCAATGAAGATTATCTACCATCCGGATAGCTTAATTATGCCTAAATAAGCATGTTGAGCCTAAGAAAGAATAATATGTTACAAGCAAAAATCAAATATGTAAACAAAATGGACCCCACAGAAAATAGTAATTACCTTGTCACCAATCTCAGAAACAAATATTAATGTAAATGCAGCAGTGAATCCTGATTTTGCTATTGCTGCTAGGACCGATGAAGGCCCCCCTTTCACAAAGGCTATTAGTGAAAACACAAGTGCACATCCCAACAGCACAAAAGCTATAGAGAGAGGATAAGGGATCTGGTCAGGAGGTTTAACACTGTCAAACCATAAAATATATTTACATTAGAATCGTAAAAGAACCAGGAATTATCATGGTAGACCAAAAAAGATCGAAAAGAATTGAATGATGTGTTAAATTACTCAACAAAACTAAACAATAGACATAATCTCTAACGTCAATCTGCTGCATAAATTGAATTTGAAGAGGTTTTCTCCTTGAAATTTGAATGCATTCCACATGCGTGACCTAAATAACTAATATTTATTATTTCCAATGGTGATATGAATAATGTTAAAATAAGAGAGAAATAGAGGAATAATGCACTGAAATTGTGTGTTTAAATACACAATGGAAACATGTTTATACAGGTTAATAACATTGATCATAAATAAACAGAGAATATTTTGTTTCCTATGAATAAAAGATAATGTGCCTATAAACCAGATTATTACTAAATTAGAATATTATATTCTGATTTTCAACAAATACTTTCAATTTTTCTTCAGATTATTACCTAATATAGTATACATCTTTTATATCCCAGCTGCTAGAGGAATATATTTTTCCCTTGAATAAATTCATCAGGCTAAGCCAGTATAAGGCATATGATAAGTGCATTATATTGCAAAAGGGAAAGCAATTTCGTTATGGAAACATAGTAGCACAAACTCAAGCTTTCATTAGAACAAACATCAAGAAGAGGATCATCTGAGATTGTTTGAACAAAAACAACATAAAATTCCCCTGCTCAAGAAGGGTAAGAATGATTGGGGAGGAGAAAGAGCATGGTGCAGAGGAACCAGATTTATTGAAATAACTCATACGACCAACTTCAGATTTTAATGTTAGGAATTAGAATTATGGCTGGTTGCCTTGTGTATCAACAGCCTCAACTCTATGTCTCTAATACCGACATTAATAATATAAGAGTATAAATAAGAAGAACTGACCAATGTAATCCACCCACTCAATCATAAATAACATGTGTGATAAGCAAGTTTACAACATAATTTCACATATAAAAGCTGGGATTTCAAGGGAGAACACAATCATAAAAGCAAACAAACATTATGCTACTGAAAGTGTCGAGACTAAAAGTATATGGTGATAAGTTCCTAGAGCCACCTTTCATCTAATAGTGTGAAGGTCTAAATTGCCATCAATTACATAGAAAATGAAATCCATCAAGGGGAACTCACACTTTAGAAGAACTGTCATCAATAGCCTTTCTTTCAAAGACATTATGGCTATCTTCCTCATTATTGCTTCCATAATCTCCAGGTTCGACACCACTAATATTGGAAGCATGAACTTGAATTGTGCCACTGGCCAAGCTCAACCTTGATTTCTGTCTGCGTCTTACTATATATAATTCAAGCATAATTTCACTCACAATGCCGACAATAAGTACCAACAATATAATCCAAATAAAAAGCTAAGTAGCTAACCATTGCCTAATAAATGTGAAGAGCATACTCCATCCATACACAAGATTTGATTCAGGCATCAAAGATCAGAATCAGTGGTAAACATATGAAAAGTAAAACTACAACTACTTTGACTAAGCACGTATCACACCATTTCACTACCAAAAACAAATAACATTGAACTCCAGAAGACAAAAAGCTTTCAAAGTTCAAACTACAACAGAAAAAGTAACAACCACTGCATAATACCTTAAATTTGTTATCAAAATTACTTGGAACAAGATAATTTTCTTATCAAGCACCCAAAGGGTGAAACTTTTGGACTTCACCCACCTAAATTGGATACCCATAACCCATCTAAGAAAAATCTTACCTTAGTCAACAAAAAATAATACCAACCAAAAATCCAATTGAATTTTCAACTAAAGGATAAGACTTAAGAGCAAAATTCAAAACCTTGAAGCCAAAATGAAAACTTTTCAAATGGGGTGCAAGAAAACAAGACAAACATTGGTTAAAACTTACATGGATATAAGATGATGTTGGTTCTAGTGAAATCAGAAGAGCATGGCAACGCATCCACCACTGCCAACGAAGGAGGAGGCTTTCCCCTTGAAACCAAAGGGGAATGAGGACCTAACCCTTTCATGTTTTCTGTGAAAGTGCTTCTACACTTTCATTTTTGGCTTTGTTGGTTCTGCAAAACTCAGAAACTATGAACTTGTGAAGGAACAAAACAAGTGTTACCCAATTGGGCTAAGGTTGATGCTTGAAGGAGATGGTTCTTGAAGGTTGCCACGTATGCAAATGGGAGAGCCAAATCATGGATGAAATAGTGAAATTCCAACGAATTGATTCTTATTTCTTAGCATTTTTCTTTACCATGTTCGGATATTCTGAGTAGGAAAATATTTTCCTTAATTATATTTTGAGTCTGTTAAATATAGAGTTTATTTCTCCACGAAAAAAAATAAGTTTAGTTTTTAGTTTTTCTGATAAAAATTTATAATTTTTAGTCTTTGAAATTTGTAAAAGGTTTTTTAGTTTTCTTATTGAGTTTTTATGATGATTTGAATATATATTTTGAGACAGTTTTTTTTTTTTAACGAAGGGAGAGACTAAACAAAGATTTTTTAAATTAAAAAGATTATATATAATATGTTAATTTTGTTAGTAAAGGGATTTGAGTCCATAACATCTTTCTTTTTTTTTTTATGACAATTTTATTATTAGACTAATTTTATAACTAAAAAAAATTAAATTTAGAAAACCAAAAACAATATCAACCTAAACTTGAAAGATAAAAATATATTTAAGTAAAAAATCTTTTCATAGATCACATATTACCCATATTTTAAAATAATAAGTTTAATTAGTATACAATACTAACATTCCATCACAATCCTTAATTTATAATAAGTTTGTTGATTTTTTTAATTAATATTTTAAAAGTTATACAATTAAAAATATGTGATTAAAAGTCATATAATAAATTTGTTGATTTTAAAAGTCATACAATTAAAAATATTACACGTTAAGTGCATACTAATTAAACTCTAATATAAAAATAATAAGTTGATATATGCTAAATTCTTCCATATGTTACACATTCATAAACTGTTATGTATAAACTTTTAATTTAAATATTAGTAACTTCTAATGTTTTTGTATTTATCAAAAATTATGTTTTAGAAGAAATTCTTATTTATTCTATAACTGGTAAATATTTTTAATTGTTTAATTATATAGTCAAATTTTCTTTTATAAAGATTTTAATTGTTACTATTTATTAATAAGTGATATTTGTTTAATTTAATTAATCATTCATTTTCAATGCACTATAAACTTTACCAATTGTACTTACAGGGAAGTATAATCTCCTGGTGAAATAAATGTTGAGTCATCAAACACATGACAGTTTGAAATATACTTTGGAACTTGATCTCTCTCAAACGAGGTATCATGCACTTCTCAAGTTAAAGATTAACTCATAATCGTCAACTAAAGAAGAATTAGAGAATAAGTAATTAACATTACACTTAACCAAAGATAAAAGGCTCATGGATCTAACATAAAGCTTATTAGTAGTAATATAGATAGGGTAAAATTATTGAGATAAACTCTTTATTAATGACTCACGCTCACTTGCGGATTGTAGTAGACTATGGCAAAGTACTACAAATCTCAAACAAGGATTTATCGGAAATAAAGAATGTTGCTAAAATTCTCTCATTGCACGTACATCAATTAAATTAAAGATATAAGTATAAATACTACCCACTAAAAAATAAATACAACTAATAATATATGAAAAAAATACAAGTAGTAATATAACATATATTTTTATCTTGAAAAAAAGATATATAACATATATTTCACTTGTTATCTTAAAAAAACTCAACAAATCCAAGACATCCCAAAAGCAATCATTCTAATTATTAATTATAATTTTTGGCAAAAAGATTATTTTAACATTTTCATTTAAAGTGTGTTTGGATGGAAAATTTTAAGAGGTAATTAATTTTATTTTGAAATTTAAAATGTTTTGTGATGAAATACCTTATTTGGATGGGGAATTTTAAAAGAATTTGAAATTCTAGGCATTTTAGAAAGCATTTTGATTTGTTAAAATGGTAGAATTTCAAATTCTTTAAAAAAAGTAAGAATTTAAAATTTTTCAAACCTAGTTTTCTTTTACTAAAATAAATTAAGTTTATTTTTTACTCAGTTAGGGACAACAAAACGGGATGGGCAAGCTGTCTGACCCACATTCTTACATTCTTACGGACAAAACTAGTATATTTAGCTGTTTGCCCGTTTTGGTATGTGTTGCCTAACTCGCCAATTTAACAGGCAAAGGCGAGATTGGCTGACCTGCCAACCCACCAATATTATATTTTATATTTTAAAAATTATAATATTTATATAAATTAATAAAATAATTAAAATATAAAATAAATTATTAATTAGAATTTATAAAATGAATTTGCTAAGAAAATAAAATAAATTTTGTCATAAATTTATTACGTAAAATCATAATATTGTCAAAAAAAATAAAACTAATTATGCAAGGTTTACTTTTGTGATTTTTCTATTTATTTATTGCAAAAGCATTACTTTTTTTAGAAACTAAAAATTTATTTTTAAATAAAATTTTATATTATTTTTTAAAAAGAACAACTTTTTTTTTGAAAATATTGTTTAGTAAAATAAATTTTTATTTTTAGTAGGAATTGAAATATTCTATCCAAACAAGAAAATTAAAATTCAATCATTTGAGTTACCTTATCCAAACAAAACATTTGAAAAATGAAGTCATTTGAATTGAAAGAATTTCAAATTTAATATATTTTAAATTCTTTGCATTTGTAAAATTATCTATCTAAATACAATGCTATTTGACATATGGCTCTTTACGGCTATTTCGGTCTCTTTTTTTTTCCTATTTTTTCTTTCTTTGCTTTAGTCTTTTTTTATTTTTACATTTTTTATACTTTATATATTTTCTTTTTTTATAAATGTTTTTATTTTATATTTTCATAGTATTAAAAATTATTATTTAGGCATATTTTTAATTCAATATTTTTATATCTTTTCTTTTCACATTCCTTCATTTTTAGTTTTATTTCTTTGGTTCTTTTTAATTTTAATTTTGTTTTATTTATTTATTTCTATGTTTTATTTTTAGAAAATTACAGCAACACCCATAAATTTTTATCAAATTACATATAATTTCACTCTTTTTATAACCTTTAACTTTAAAATATTACATAACATTTTTCTCAAACTGTTCCAACAATCTTTCAAAGATACAAAAGAAATAGTTAAAAAAGTAAGATGCATGTGCAATTACACCAAATTTTAAATATTTTATATAATTTACTTTTTTATTTTAAATTTTGATACTAAAACTATTATTTTACATAATCTTTATAAACAAATAGACATAATGTAATATAATATCTTTTTTTTTTGTGAAAGTACCATGTAATCTAATATCTACATAAAAAGTATAGCCTAGAGAAAATACTATTTTAACATTTGTATTTCTTTCACACTATCACATATATATTTTTTATGGGTATTTTGGGCTTTCTAGTTTTTTCTATTTTCTCGTTTTACTTTCTTTGATTTTTTTCTTTTTTATTTTTACATTATTTTATATTTTACGTATTTAAAATTTATATCATATATATTTTTATTTTATACTTTATAAAATAAAATTTAAGAATATTTTAAAATTAAATTATTATATCTTTTTCTACTTACATTCTTTTATTTTTAGATTTTCTCTTTCTTGTTTTTACATTTTATTTTTTCCTTTTAGTTTTTTATGTTTCTCTTTATTTTTTATTTTATCCTTACGTTTATGTTTTTATATTTTGTTTTTATTTACTTGACACACGTCTCATTTAAGGGTTATTTTGATCTTTTCCCCTTTTTTCTTTCTCTATTTTCTATTTTTCTTTCTTTGCTTTTATATACTTTTCTTTTTTCTTTTATAGTTTATGTTTTCTTGTTTTATTTTATATATTTTTAAATAATATTTATAATTTTGAAATTATTATTTAGGAATATTTTCGAAATTCATTTTTATATTTTTTTCTTTTTACATTCTTTTATTTCTATATTTACTTCTTTTCTATCTCTTTTAACAATTTATTTACTAATTTATTTTTATTTTTTCTTTATTGTTTTATGATATTATTATTTAAAAATATTATTTAAGATAATTTTAAAATTTAAATATATATAATTTTTAATAAGATAATTCATGAAAAATAATCATATACTACACTATTATAAACGACTATTTTTTCCGTAGTACTCAATAGAATTGCGGTATAAAAATCAATAATAGATGATACACATATTCAAATTATTTTAATAAAGTATTTTTATGTAAGAAATCACAAATATCTTTGATGAGAGAAAATCCTACTTATCACTACCATGAACAAGGTTTTTTTTAAAGTATTTAACGCATTTGTATTTTCAAGACTCAATAACATATGATATATATATATATATATATATATATATATATATTAATTTAACAAGAAATGATTGAAAAAATAATTTTAAATTAATTACTAAATAATATTATAAATAAATTAGTTTTAATTTTTTATGAAAAATTTTCTAAGTATAATTTATTATAATCTTATTACTTGACATCATTATAGGCAAAACCATTATAAAGATCAAAATTTTTTTGAGTATTTAACATGGTTGCATATTAAATATTTACCAATATTTATTTATATATTGTACCCTTAAAATACATTATTCAATTGATATTTATTGATTAATATTTGTCTAATATTGTTAGTGAGAAAAACTATATTTGATTCTCTTCGTGTGCAAATAAAATTTCTTAATTTTACAGTAGGTACATATCATGAGTGAAATTAGTCTCTAGTCTCTTATCCAAAACAAAATAAAATATAAATATAAATAATATATTAAATTTAATTTAAGAAAACATTCTTATGCCAAAATAATTTTAAATTAATTTTTAAATAGTATTAAAAATTAAATTATTTTAATTTCTTTTATTAAAAACATTGCAACTATTATGTATGAAAAACATTTTTTTTAAATATTATCGAAAATAATCTTATGTGGTATTATTATAGATGTTAAACATCTTATATATTTCATAGTACATCATATAAAATAATAAGACAAAATTACATATGATATGGAGTACTATTCTTTCTTTCAATCCAATGTTCCCTCACTATTTGTCACTTTCACTCATAAGTCAATTTCTTTATCAGAGCAAAACTTGAACCCCAAACTTTCTATTTTGTTTTATTTATAGTAAAGAGGTAAGTTCCTATTTAGCATAGGTGTGCCGAAGTCACCACGATCATGCTATTTTGGCACTTCTCGCAAAAGTTCAAACAACATGGTTATGTTGATGTATAACGCATCCATAAGGCAAAAATATGAAAAACTAAGCATGATCGTGCTCAACATGGAGTTAGAAATATGAAAAACTTTTTTAGCTTGTAGGCTCATTTTTTGACGTCCTAATGTATCCTAAATGGTCCATCCCAGTTACCAGCGAGTTTTCCTTTCGATTTTTCTCTACTAGCTTCACTTGTTACCCTCCATACTAAATCATTTTTCTACAATTTCCTGGGCCAAACATGAGAGTTAAACCACTGAGACATGCGTTATTTGCATGCTTTAGCGATAACCCATGCTCGATCTCAGGTTTCATCAACACAATCTAAATCTACCCTAAATGCTTTCAAGTTCTCTTTTTCCCAAAAGTGTTGTCTTCTAAATGATGGGTCACCCACTTTGACTGGTAGGATTGCATTTTCCCATATGTTAATTTGAACGGTGTTTCCTGGGTTGTTGATTGGAGGATGCACCAGTACGTCCATAGGATCTCAGTCAGTTGTTCTACCCACACCCTTTTGCACTCATCAATCTCCTCTTCAAATCTGTCAAGATAATCTTATTGGAGGCTTTGGCCTGTCCATTAGCTCTGGGGTGCTCCACAAACATTACCCTATGCTTGATGTTGAGGCCTTCAAGGAAAGCATTGCATTTTTTGTTTGTAACTTGTATATGACAATGGCATGTGGGATGTCGAATCGTGTCACCATATTTTCTGAACAAATTTCTGGACCTTTTGTGTTGAGATGGTTGCTAGGGGCTTTGCGTCAATCCATTTAGTGAAATAATCCACCGTCACCAACAAAAGGTTGCATTATCCTCTAACGATAGGAAATGGGTCAAGTATGTCTATTTCTCGGGTACAAAAGGGCTAGGGAAAGACTACCACATTTAGATCATCTACTTGCTGATGGATTAGATTATCATGGTTATAACATTGTGTGCATTTCCTAACAAACTTCGAACAGACCCCTCTAAAAGTAGGTCAATAATAACTTTCCCTTAGCACTTTTGTTGCCATGGATATATCTTTCTCCTTAATGCAGCCCATAAATACCATAGTGGATTTCTATCATCACATAAATCATCTCCTTATTACCTAAGCATTTTAAGAAGAGATTGAGAATCCTCTTTTGTACAATTCCCTAGCGATAACGGTATACTGTATTGCTTTGATCCTCAAGTTTTTAGCCACTGTAGGGTCTTCTAGGAGCTCATTCTTCTAGATGTAACTAAGGATCTCGGCTCGCCAATCTTAAGGACGAGGAAAAATGTGCAAACTACAACACTGGGCAACAAAAGTTCCAGCTGCAAGAGTGTTCAAAGTTGTCTCGGTTTTCGACTGCTTGCTAACTTGGCCAATTGATCTACTCTCTCATTTTGTTCCCTTGGTATGTGGATGACATCTACATTTTCAAATCTAGACTTGATGTTGTTGAATGATGGTAGTATTGCAGCAGCCTGGGATCATTGACCTGAAAGGACTCATTCACCTACCCCACCACTATTTTAGATTCTATGAAGCGTCTGACCTTCGACGCCTCCATGTCTTCAACCAATTTGAGATCTGCTAGTAAAGCCTCATACTTCATCTGATTATTGGATGCCTTGAAGTTGAAGCGTAATGATTCTTTACTCCTATGTTATTCGAGCCTTCCAAGATAATCCTTGCACCTCTCCCTCTTTTGTTAGACCAGCCATCCACATGCAAGGTCCACTAAGGCAAAACAATGTCTAAAGGTGGGTGAAACTTGTTTAGGAAGTCGACTAAACATTGTGCCTTGATTGGTCCTATGGTTCATATAAAATGTCAAACTCGAAAAGTTCAATGGTCTATGCTACCATCCTGCTTGCAATTCAAGTTTCTTGAGTAATTTTGAGACGGGACAATTTGTTCATACTACTACGTTGTGGCTCTAAAAATATGGTCGTAACCTCCATGTCGAGCTTACCAGAGCTAGTGCAACCTTCTCAACCTTTTGATATCTCATTTCTGTGTTATAGGGTATTCGACTAATGAAGTACACTGGTTGCTTCTCATTTAGAGTCTCTTGGTGATGCATTCCTCCCAAGCAATGGTTGAAGATTCTTGAACAAGGAGGAAACTTCCTAGGATCTATTCTTAGAGGTTCTTAAGGTTAAAGAAATGGAGGTGGAAGACTAGGAGATGGAGGTGAAGATTGGCGTCACTTCTTCAATGAAGGAGATAAGTCATGGTGAAACTAACCACAAAGGAAGGAACCATTGATAATAGCATGAAGGACTCTCACAAGAGTGGAGAGAACATGAACACTCTCTAAGAACAAAGAACTCTCAAATTTAGAGAAAGGTTATTTTCATTCAAATGAGTGTTAAAAACTACATCAAAGGAGGGGAGCTCCTTATATAGAGCTTAATATGGACCTATGGGCCTAGCACTAACATGAATTTCCAACTCCTCTAATCATAGAAGATTAGTTGGTTAATTTAGTGTTAATTGAGCACATGTCAATTTAACACTAAATTAATTCAACTAAGATCCAAACATGACCCTAAAAAAGAGGATCTATGTTCCCTCTTGTTTGAATTTGAATTCTGGAGGAAAATGACATGACACCTCCAAAATTCAAATTAAAATAAGAAAGAATAAGAATCAGCCATGTAGGAGTGAGAAAGCACATGTGGAGTGAAACAAGGGGACAAGGGGGGTCACATGTCTCTTACATGTTTCATGTGTTGGTTAGAAGGGTGTGAAGATGAATTAGGGGTGTAGAAACTAAATTTCACACATCCAAATCCTCATGGACCAAGCCCAACTAATTAACACACTCCACAAGGAGACTAATTACACCTCGTAAAGAAAAAAGAACATATAGGCTAACATACAAGGCCAAAAATCAAACTAGCTACACCCCTAAAATTCTAATGACTTAAAGGTGCTTATACAAGTATAAAAATGGTTAAATGAATACAATTAAATGGAACATGTCCTAAACTAAGCTCCTTGCAGTTTCATCGAAGTCATGCTCCTTTCTTATTGGTCCTAGCTCAAACCCATGCTAGGCGTGCATGCATTACTTGGACTACTACAGTACTTACAGCTTCAATAGAGACTGAAAGATATAAGATCAGGTCATTCTTTGAGTTTGGCTTGGTTAAAATAGAAGGAGTGACTATTAACTTCTTTAGGGAAGTAAAGGCTTCTTCACAGTCCATGGTCCATTTGAAACTTTGTGCTTTTCTAAGAAGGTTGATGATTGGCTTCGTGCATTCAACTATGCAGGGGAGGAACTATGCCAACAATGCTAGTCTTGCCATCAATCTCTGTGTCTCCTTTAAGTTGGTGGCATTCTTCATATCTAGAACTTCCTAACACTTGTTTGGGTTTGTCTCTATTCCTTAATGAGTCAGCATGAAACCGAGGAATTTCCCACCTTCGACTCTGAAAATGCACTTCTTTGGGTTTAGGTGCATTGAATACTTTCGGATGGTCGAGAAGACCTCCTAGAGGTCCTTCACATGATTGGTAACATTTATAGACTTGATGACCATTTCTTTGACGTATACCTCAAGGTTCCTCCTAATATGTTCTTGGAAGACTCGATCCATCAACCTTTGGTAGGTGGCTCTTGCGTTCTTCAAACCAAAGGCATGACCTGATAGTAAAAATTGGCGAACTCAGTGATAAAATTTGTCTTAGCCTCATCGTTTAGGTGCATCCAGATTTGATTTTATCCAGAGTATGCATCTAAGAAATTTAGCAGTTTGTGCCCTGTCGCGTCATCAACCACCCTATCAATACTTGGGAGCGGATATGCATCTTTAGGGCATGCCTTTATTAAGCCTTATGTAGTTTGTACGTACACATTCTCCACTTCCTATTTTGCTTTCAGACCATAACCATGTTGGCTAACTAAGTGGTGTACCATACTTCCCTGATGAAATTTTCCTTAACAATTTTCCCACTTCTTCTGGAATCGCCTTCAACCTTTCAACACCCATTTTTATTTTCCTCTGGGCCATTGAACTAGCATCCTTACATATAGTTTGTTTATGACATAAGAAATTTGGATCTATCCCTAACATCTTGGTTGCCATCCACGCGAATAGGTCTACATTATTAATGATGGTTTCTATGATCTCCTACTTCAATTTTCCTTAGACTGAAGACCCTATAAATGTTACCTAGCCAGGTTTATCTCCTAGTTTGAATGACTCGACCTTCTCGATTGGTTAAGCCTTCTATACCTCTTAAAATCTAGGGTCCAAGTTCAGGTCGACATTTACTACTAACGGGAGCATATTCACAGTGTTTAGCTTGACGTGTCTCTCGTATATTTTTGCTTTCAAGCTGGCCAGATAACACTCCCTAGCTACCCTTTGATTAGCATGAATGATTATAATCCTTCCCTTCAAGGAGGGGAAATTCATATTTAGGTACGGGTGGATGCAATGGCCCTGAGCTTATTCAATGATGGTTTGCCGAGAAGTATGTTTTAGGAGTGTTGGCTTGAGCCACGATATATCAGACCTCGATGCTATTACAAGCTTTGCTAGTGCCGAACTTGGTGTATAAATCAATACATCCTCTGGTGGCCAACTTCTCCCTTGAAAATCCAATTAAAGGTTTGTCATACAACATGAGTTGGTTTTCAGAGAGACATATCTCTTGGAAGGTTTTCTATTACAATACATCTACTGAACTCCCTTGATTTACCAGAGTCTTCCAAACAATGCAATTTCTATTTTGATGCTCATGACCATAGGGTCATCTTTCTCGGGTCTACAACTTGAAAATCATCGTTATTGAAGGTAGTAAGCCATCATCTTCAGCTTAGCATGCGATGCCACTAAGTTGATGGACTGAACTGTCTTCTAATGTCTCTTTCTGGAAGAAGATGTGACTCTTCCTCCCACAAAGCCTTCAACTATGGTATTAATAACCTTCTTAGGATTTTCTCGGTGTTAACTTTCTCTTTTATCTCGGGACCTGCTACTGCTTCTGCTTCTCTATATGTTACTCTTTAATCTTTCATAGTCTTGTTGATGAGAATGACCATCACGGTCGTAATCATCAGTCATTGGTGGTTGCTATTGATGGTTTCTAGACTTGTATACATAGTCTTTTAATTGTCCCTGCTTTATCAAATCATCAATTTTATCTTTGAAGATCATGCACTCCTCTATAGAATGCCCCTTGTTGCAGTAGTATCAATAATACTTGCTACTATTTGTGTCGGGTGGCATATTCGCTTTCTTGCACATGGCTAGGAGTTCAACTGCTAGTGCTTGTTCCATCACCCTAGTTCAGCTAACGTTGAGGGGTGTGTACTTGTTGTATCTTAGTGCACAAGATAGACAATCATGATATTGCCCTTTCTTCTTCCTCTAGGCTTCTTTATCTTTTTTGGGGAAGCTAGACTGTTCGGCTCATGTCTGCTTATGAAACGCAGCAAGTTCCTCGACTTCCATGAACAAAGATTCTCTGCACCTGAGGTTATCCATGTCCTTTAGGGGTTGATGGACCAGATTGTTGACAAATTTCCCTAGCTGCAATGATGTGAGCATGTGGTGTAGGGCCATAATGAAGTTTAGATTTTGGATACTCAGCGCATCCTTGCTGAATCGATCCATGAATGTCCTTAGAGGCTCTTCTTTCTCCTATTTTACACTCATCAACACCATCGAAGTAAGTTGATGAGGCATTGAAGTTGAAAACTGGTTTCCAAACTTAGCAACCAAAGTTTGGAAACTGTCAATGGAGTTAAGAAGCAATTGCATGAACCAATTTAGGGCTACCCCTTAAGAGATGTTGGGAAAATCTTACATTACGTTGTGTCTTTCGAAGTATACATCCCTACTTGAGTCATGAAAGCACCCAAGTGCTCGTTGGGGTTTGAGGACCCATAATACTTCTCAAGAGCCACATGTTTTCAACTTTCGGGAAGTGGTGTATCCATGATCTCAGTCACAAAAGGGTGATGTGATTTAAGCTGAAGAGCCCCTGCAGCAGCTGAAATCTTTCTATGGGAGCTGGTTGGTGGCTAACTGCAGGAAGGTGTAACAGACTCCTTGCTATATGAGTTTTCCTTGCCCCTATGGTGGCTGGGTTCCTCAACACACTAACTTTGATTTTGACTTATGAAGTTTATGTTCTCGTGTCATAGTTCCGAGATCTCCTCTCGCAAAAGCCTGGCAACCTGAATTAGGCTAGTCTTGTCTACGACCTCGAGATGTCCTGTAGTGGTCATGATCAAGATACACCTCCCTCTGCATTGCTCCTTGTAACTGCCATAATTGCTCAGCTTTCCAACTCCAAGTGTAGTAGGACCTAAGGTTTTACTTTAAGCCGCACTGTGGGTGCCAAAATGTACCTGCTAAGAGTAGTTAGGTACATCTTCTTGTAATGTCGTAGGTAGTTAACTCTTCGACTAGTCTCCGAAGGATAAGAGTACCTATAGAGACACTCTAACGTTCAAGTCAAATTAGAGTTTGATCGAGAATATATAGTAATAAATGTCAAATCAATGAACATTTACTTCGATACCTACAACCTATTTATAGTGATTTAATGGGTCTTTTACCTGTTGCCTTTGTTCACCTAATAAAGAATTAGGTAATATAGTTATAATCTTAGTTTTCCTTGGATAATTTGACTTAAACGTAATTAATCATTAACACCTTAATTCTTCCATTTGAAGTATGCTTTTAAGGTTTAGTCTCAAGGGTTAATTAACTCCTGCTTAGTCCTAGTCTTTTGTAATGGGATTTCGAATGAGTTGAAGGACGAAAGGGTTTTCCTCATGATTCCCCTCCAACAATCATGACGTTGCACCACCGTGACTTCAAAGCCTCACTATTATAGCATCATACCCTTTTTCTTTATTTCTTTTTTTTTAGGGTTAGGTCTTTTTAAAGGACAAGTCTTTTTAATCCTCTTTTAATAATTTTGTTTTATTAAATTTTAAAAACTAAAATTTAGTATTTTATATTTATATAATAATAATTTTAAATTTTCATTAAATGATTTTTAAATTTAATAAGGTAATAATTATAATTTAAAAATTATGAAATTATAATTTTAAAAATTGTAAACATAAAATAATAATAGTAACAATTTAAAATTACGCTTTAATACTACCATTCTGTTAACAATCTTTTCTTTTTGTTAAACTATAGTTTTTTACTATATTTTTTTGAAATTTAAAGAAAAATAATAGCAGTAAATATGTCTCTTTTTCTCTCTCTTTTATTTTTTTTCTTCCGTTATTGCATTGCTCCTAACATCATTTTCGTACCTCCATTAGGTCATTATAATTATAATAATTATTAATAAACTTAAAAATTTATATCTTCAACTGAAAAATTGAATTCTTAAACTTTATTTTTAATTCCTATTATTTATTATATTTTATACATTGCTTAAATTAAAATATAATTTATCAATTGATATATAATTTATTTAGTTATACATAAGTAAATTAAAATTGTAAAAAATAGTATAATGGGTTAGCCATGAGTATAATTGAATCTAAAAATACCCAATGAAAATGAAAATATTTATTAAAAATTCATACTCACTTTTTATACTCCTAGCCCAACATGCCCTTCATTTATAGGAATGTGGATAGGGAAGGTCAAACCTGTCTTTGACTTGCTTCGTTGTGATGCCTATTTAGACCTCATTCAATTTCAATCTTTTATCTTGTAGTTTATCAAACTATGACTTCACAAAACCAAACACTCATGCATGAACATGTTCGTAACTCTTCATAAAGAAACCCAAGACCTTTTTTAAGTTCATCTAACATCTTCTTAAATTCTCATTAGATTTTCAAATGTGAGTAAGCTTAATAATGACCACAAATATATCTTAATCATTATTCACATAATACATAATTTATCCCAAAATGAGTGCCCTCCTATATTAATTTACATAAATCAAGAAAAAGTTAAAAATATATAAAATAGAGTAGACTGTTACCATATAAGCTTTCATACTAATATTTCATTTTGAAACAAATGGAATATTTCATAAAATGCACAAATAATCCAAATGATTATTGAATAATTAAAAGATGACGTAATAATTAAAAATGCAGCAATAATAACATGCACACAAGTAATTTTTATGAACAAATCCTTAAAATAAATAGTTAGAAAGAAATGAATTTTCTAAAGTGCTATAATTAACATTAATTAATTTTTTACAAAGTAAATATATTTTTAATAGTTTTTTATGTGAAAAATTAGATTGAATTATAATCATATAGAGCATACTAACATTTTCATAAATTCGGTATAAAAATTAATAATAAAAAAATCATTTTTATGCAGAGGTTCAGAGACACAATACATATTATACTCAGAACTTTCTCTATTAAATTAAAAAAAATATTAAAAAAATACTATTTGTATGATAAGAACTACTTTTCCATGATGTATTTTCTTGATATCCAATTTTAAAGTATTTTACGTTATCTAATTTATTTAAATTGTCAATATTTTTATTACCGATTTAAATTGACAATATTAATAATAGATAAATAATATATATATTTTTTATAAAAAGTAGACACTATAAAATTATGCTTATTTTGTTCTTTTTGCCTCATTAATTAATTTTGCTTGAGATAAATCAATAATCATTAAATAAAGAAAATTATACATATACTAAAATAATATGTGTCTATTTATTTTATTTGTTTAGATTACCAATATCCTTCACTAAATAGAAGGATCACTATGGATGACAAAATTCTATCTTTAATTATTTAACATATATAGTTGTATATATAATATTCTAACTTAGACTCCTAGTTAAACTAAAATAACCTCACGTTAATTAATCTACATGCCTAATGTGTCTATTTATTTTATAAATTATAAAACATATATTTCTATTTTCAATTAATTAAATATCGGAGGACCCTATTTACAGTCTTGCCAAATACTTATTGCTTGTTATATTGGTTGTAATAATTTTCTTCTTGTTGAAAGAGCTTTTCAACCTTTATCATGATAACTTTTTTACCTACCATTCACGAGGTGTTGTTCAAGTTCAACAATTGATGGAAATATATAATGAAAAAAAGAAAAAATTAACTGTAGAGTAAAATCAAGCACGAAATCTTGTCTTCTATCTTTGAGCAAAAGATAAATTAGTTGCGAATGATTTTACACAGTCCAAGTTCATATTCACGACACTATTGCACACCTAAAAGTAGTTCCTATTAAACTTTTTAAAACCTAACACAATTCTTCTTCTTACATAATTTTTTACCAAAAAATAACCACAATTGATTAACTTGCTTTATATTTTTAAATTTTCTTTTTTACTGCATTTTAAAATTATTTTAATGAGACCCAATTGGAGATTATCATACCCATAAATAAACTCCTATTATAAACATGTTATTTTGAATGGAAGATACTCAAATCCCTTAAGTACGTAATCATGAATTTAATTCTAAATTTATATGTATTTATAAAATGGTCATGAAATATCTTTATTTTTAACACTTACTATATCATGAGATACGTTTCTCCCCTATTAAGAAAATGATAATATTTTGAGTAATTTTTAAAAGTAAAATAATTTGACAAATTTAGAAGAATTTTGAAAATCTTGAACTTGCATTTCAAATACTATTATTTAATTCTTTTAAAAATATTATCCTTTTCATAACTTTCTTTAATAAAGAAATAAAAAAAAACTATTAAAATATTTTTTTAATTAAAAATATTTTTAAATTTCTAATTATTTTCGAAGAGTTTTTATGAAATATTATCATAAAAGATTTTTTTCCTTTATGAAAAGCATTAATTATTTATTACAAAGAATAATTTATTTCTTACAAAAAAAAATAAATTTAGACAACAAAATAAAATAAAAAGACAAAAAAATGGTAAGAATAAAAATCTCACCTTGACCCTTCCCTAATCCCTACACGTGCCTCACATCTCTTGTTCTTGCACTCCCCTTCTCAACTCTCTTCTGGGGTTTCCTCTCTCTCATTGTTGCTGCTGCAAACTCAAGTACACAAAGCTTGAAAAGCTGGTTTGTCTGAGTCTTTTGTTGTTTTGGGTCTTACCCATGTTTTTGTTTCCTATAATATCTGTTCTCAACACTTGTTTCCCATGTTGCTTTTTCTTTTTTATTTTCCCTTGTTTTGCCACCATGCTTAATTTGTGGCTTTTTCCTGCATGAAATACTTGTGGGTTTGTCAAGAAGGTTGCACTTTGTATGACATAAAATTATAAGGTTTATTCTGTCATGGCTGTGTTTATTCTGAAGAAAGAGATATAAAAAATATGCATAATCTCCAGCATAATGAAGGTTAAAGAAGCACTCTTAAAAAAAGTTTGTGCTTTTTCACCAAATATAAGCCAAGAGAGTGTGTTCTTAATTCAAAGACCAATTGTGGAGATAGTGAATTGTCCTTCAAAATACAGATTTTGTTTTCCAGAAAATGCACCAATTAGTAGGATAGTTTGGAGATTGTCATAAAAATGTAGCCTCATTATTTGTATTAAAACCATTGAGTAAAGCTAGTTAGCAAAAATTGGTTCAGGGTACAACACCTAGCCTTGAGTAAAAATGTTCATAATCCATAAGGGGAAAGCAAAAGTAAAAAAATTGTAGAAAATATGTGGAATTGGTCATGAATTAGCACCTGACATAACATGTGTGAGATAAAGGAGCCTTATGTGACCTGCAATTCTACAAAGGATGACATGCAATGCAATTTTTACAAGTGCCGAGGTTAAAAATTGCAGTCATTGTTGCAATTGTTGCCTCATCATTTGATATTGTAGGAAATTGTGGATAAATACGGTTGATGTGGCTGCAATTGTGGTTATGGACTCTCTAAATACTAAATACCTCGAATGCTGTGGTTAAATCACAGTTATAGACCTTTATTAAAACCTTAAACCTTTTAAGCCTGCAAAAAATTGTCCAAGGCAGAGCAGCACACTCAATGCTCACCAAAAATTCTAGAAAGGAAGCTCCATGCTCCAATGTTTACCTACAATCACATCTTTTATTAGTGTCTCTTACTGGCTCATCTTTTACTTTGAACCATGCAATATGTGCAGAAATGGCATCTTAAAATGTTTTGTATAGTAAAGTATGACTTGATTTACTTTGTGGCTTTAATTTTGTCATTTAAACATTGAGAAATTAGTTCTTTCTTAGACCACATACTTGTATGACATTCTTTTCCCTTCACTATGTATTTTGTTTGCACATCCCTGCCCATTCTTTTATTTTATCTCTCTATAAATGCACTTTTATGCTTCAACTTGTCTTTCTTTCCAGGGATGGAGACTATTGGTTCTGTGGACGACCTCTTGGATTTTTCATCAGACATAGGTGAGGAAGATGATGATGACGACAAACCTAGGAAAGTCTGTCCTTCACTTAACTCAAAATGTGGCGATCCATCATTGTTTAACCCATTGGTCCCAGATGATCCAAACCATTCATTTTCTGTAAGTTTGATGTTCTCATTCTAACCCTTTTAGGAATGTTTATAGTCTAATGCAAAAATATACTGTATTGGTTTTTGAGTGAGTTATGACTTGTTAGTGCTTCTGTTATTGCAAACAGAGAAACAATAAGAAAAAAAATTTATGAACCAGTTTCTTATACCAACATGAATAAAAGGAGTTGTAAATATGCAACCTGCTCACATACGACTTATGAGGTTGCTTCATTATATATATATATATATATATATATATATATAAGAGAGAATACATGATATGAAAAACAGAAAAGAAGTGAGGAACTAGTAAAACAAGCAAAAACCAAAAGATAAATAGTTTATTTATCTAACAATTGGAATCAGCTGGAATTGGAATTTGAACTGGGCTGGCTTGGGTAAATGAATTGCAGAAGATATATGGGTATCTTTTAGTGAGCATAAAAGTTTTCTCATTGGCTTTCAACTTGTTTTTTAAGGGTGCAGCTTTTGTTGCAGGACAAGTTTGTCCTGGTGGACTCTTATTATGTGATCCTATACTAGTGCCATTTGTCTGAATAGCTCAGTGGTCTCTGAAATTTTAAAACAGCTAGTGAAACTTATGCTTTTGTTTGTGCTTGTTAACAAACATGGGGGTATTTGTCCTTTTACATTAAATGGTGCTGACAGATTTTTAAGACTTGATTTATTTTTATGTTGGCATCATGGTATGAGGAAATCCTAGATTGGTAAAGTAATATATTCTGTCTTTCATATACTTGTGATGAACTGATGATCACTATGTTTCCAAGGTTTCCATATTGTGGAATCACATGTTCGGATGTTCCTCAGTTCAGAAGTTCCTCAGTTCAGAAGAAAATAAATCTGTGTGGATATTATTTTTTTGGTCCTTAGGTTGTACGTCTATGACTAGTTGCACTGGTTTGATGTCTGTGTTGACTTGAAAATCCCATTTTTTTAGTATCCTTACAAAGCTTAACATGTTCCAGGAGTTTGCAGAAGAGGAGCTTGAATGGTTGTCCAACAAAGATGCATTTCCCTCTCTTGAAACGTTTGTTGGCATATCATGTATTCAACCTGACACAACCAAGAACAAAAAGACAGTGCCAGTACTTGAATACAGCACTGGCAGTAGCAACAGTAATAATAGCACTAACAGTATTTCTCTCCTAAACAGCTGTGATCACCTTAAGGTCCCAGTCCGTGCACGGAGCAAGAGTCGCAGTAGGCGTCGCCCTGGCATTGCTGACAACTCTAGTCAGCAAGTCTGGTGGAGACAACCAAGTAATGAAACTTTTAAAGCAGATGAAGGGATGAAAATCTCACCCATTGGGAGGAAATGTCAGCACTGTGGAGCTGAAAAAACTCCACAATGGCGGGCAGGTCCCCTTGGGCCGAAAACACTTTGTAATGCATGTGGGGTTAGGTTTAAGTCCGGGCGGCTTGTACCCGAATATCGTCCTGCAAGTAGCCCATCTTTTCGCAGTGATTTGCATTCTAATTCCCATAGGAAGATAATAGAGATGAGGAGGCAGAAGCAAATGGGAATGGGATAAAATGCAAATTGGTAGTGAGCAGTACTTTTTTCATTCAGCATTCTAGGACTTAGTGATTTGGTTTTCTTTTCGATTTTGATTTATTCTGATTTAATTTTTCGTCCATTTTTGCTATGGGATGATTTTAGACAGGGCAGTGAAATTCTTGATTGAAAATGAAGTTAGGGAGGTCTTAAATCATTTGTATCTTTGTTATGCTGAAAACAAAGAGCCTATTTAGGATCTTTTAATTTGGTTATTTTTTATGGTTGTAAACTTGTAGTGTGTTTAGAGAGAAGGGAAAAAGGTAAGTTGCTGGAATTATGATTGTTGTCCCTTTACCAGAGAGCAGCTCTCGTGCTTGTCTGAACTAATTCTAAATTGTTAAGACAGTAGCAGTGTAGTTGATTCTTGAGGAATTGGTGACACCATTTAAGGAGTGATGACATTATTCATGTATTTGATGGAAGCAAAGATAAAAAATGCTGTCTTATCTTAGATGTAAAGACAGGTAGTTCTTTATTGTTGGATCCTCCTTTTAAGGAGGCTAGATGTATGCAACAAAATTTGAATTAATCATGCCTTGACTAATTGGTGGCAACATGTAATCGTTGTGTTTCAATGTCTTGCTGACAATTACAAACATGAATACTGTTCCTCTTTGTTTATAACTTGCAAGGTGATCTATATGATTGATCCTTTATAGTATGGTTGAGAATGGATGTTACAATGCACATTTGTACATTGTCCTTTAGAGTACATTGAATTTACAGAATAGTAGATTTGTTTGTTTTATCATGTATGACAATTTGTGAAAAACTACCTCTACATGGGGATGGAGCCTTCATACTTCTGCAGTTCAACCTCTTTGCTAAATGGAAATTTTTGTTGGGCTTGGTAATTTTCACTGCACCATTTCTTGTGTGCAATAGGGTTTGTTTATGACCTTGGTGTTTGTTGAGGTATGTAACTGTCCCTCTGTCTAGTCAAATAAAAAGGTTTTATTGTTGTTGAATAAACTAGAATCTTATCTTGAACTTTTAGAATGTTAAAATGTTTATTACAGTGGCAGACAGGCACTTTGGTTCTTGTCTTCTGCATTTGTCTTTTGAGTAAGACATCAAATTTGTTTCCTTTTTAGTAGTTTTTGTTAGAAATGATGAATTGAGCCTAACTCAATCTCACAAAACCGCATGTAAGATGAGGTTTGCACCTTATTATATACTTTTGTTTAGCCATATCACTGGGCAATGTGAGATCTTTAACACACCCCCCTCACGCCGAGGACTGGACATCTCGAGCGTGAAGTTTAATATTTATAGGTAGTCCAATAGCGGCCTGATAAGTTCAACAACAACAACAAACCACTAGGATAGGTTATGATACCATGTTAGAAATGGTGAATTGGGTCTAACTTAACCTCACAAAACTGACTTGTAAGGTGAAGTTTGCACCTCATTATATATTTTTGTTTAGCCATATTACTAGGCAACGTGAGATCTTCAACAGTTTTGTTATCTTCAAAGAAAATATTCAATGTAATTCCATTTTTTAGGTGAGTTTAATATGTTTACGTGAGTGCTAGGAAAAAATAAGTAGTTTTGTTTTTTTTTTTACACAATTAGTGTATGGGTTGGTGAGTAGTTAAACAGTAAAATAGTTCTTTTTGCATGGCCATTTTTTTTTTAACATTTCAAATTTTTAAAAATCTAAAATTTCTCCCACCCATTTAGGCTCCCTGGTTTGCCTTGCAAACCTAATTTTTCTGCTGTCGGCTCCTTTGACCTCTCCCTTCTCTTTAATGTTGTGGATCAATAGATTTATAATAATATGAATATGATTTATTTATATTATGGATCTCATCATCTGTTATATACGTTGATCGACGATATGTTCATGTATGTTAGATCATGGGACCAACAATATGTTATGCTTAAGGAAATATATTATTAGTACTACACAATTGAAAATTATATGCTTAAGGAAATATATTAGTACTGCAAAATTGAAAATTATATGATTTGCAATAAGTTAGTTCTATCCTAAGCATGAATATATTATAGATTATAAAATATGTAACATGAATATGGTATTATTCCGGATCAACATATACTATATTCATATTATTGTGATTTGCAATATTTATGCATATTGCAGATCTCTTTTGCAATATACTATATTTATATTACATATTTCTTGATGTGCAATATGCATGATTACATACATATTGCAAAACTCTGGCTGGCTGGGTGTTGGGGAATTTGGATCACTAGAAATCAGATTGTTTTTTATAACGTATCGAAGGATTCTGTTGATATTTTGATGCTCATAAAGATACTCTTGTGGAGATGGTTTTCATATTCTATTGGTTTTAATAGGGGGTGTGTCTTTTCTGATTGGTATGCTAACCCTAGATTGTGTTTATTAAATATGAGATAGATGAATATGCCATGATATGTTCCATTAGCATACCGAGGACTTTGTAATCAGGATGTATTTTAAGAAACAATTTGTTTCCCCTAATGAATATATGCTTAGCTTTTAAAAAAAAAAAAAAATGAGCTTCATTGAGTAGAAAAGAGGGTAGCTGCAGGAAAATTAGGTTTACAAAACAAGCTAGCATGAATAAAAGGGTAAGGATAATTTTGGAATTTAAAATTTTAAAATTTGGGGATGAAAAAAACAATGGGGGTCCAAAAAGAAAAAGCCTTAGACAATTGGGGTATCTTTTGCCCAAGTTTTTTCTTCCTGTATCTCCGAAATTTCTTTCTGCATCGCATTCCAATGGTACATTTTCATTTTGGATTAGCTGTTTCAAAGGTTATAAAATGAGGTGCAGGATGAAGTTTGAGGTATTGGAAGAAAAATTCTTTATCCGCAGTTAATATATTTAGGCCTTTTTTATGTCCAGATTTGGTAATTAAATGTTTGACTTTTATTACTTACATTCATCAAATTGGTTGTTTCACCCTTCAAATACATTCTGGATAGGGCTTTTGGGAAGGTAAATGAGGGGTGCAAAAACCATTTTGTTTTGGTGCAGGAACTAAATCTTTAAATGTTTTTTGTCTCCACCTGATTTGGGCCAATCAGATAAGCTTGACCCAACTTTTTTATTTATTTTAGTTTTGATACTATGTATAACTTCATTTTCTGAAAAGAAAAGAATACAAAAAATCACCATGTTTAATAATAATATTTTCTCTTTTTTATCAACTCATATCTATCTTTATATCATAATTCTGATTTCTCATTTTTGAACTAAAGCAATTTTCAAATATTTTTTTATTTTCATTAAGACATGTAATTCTTTGTATAAAAAAGTTTAATTTTTATTCATATTTTTTTATATTATATGTTTTAAATTTTAAATCTTGATTTATTGTTTTAAATTGAATTTATCTTTCTTATTTAGATAAATTCAACTTCAAAATTATGCTAACATAAATAAATCTTAATTTCAATTTGTTTTAAAATTTTTATTTTTTTATACCATATCAATAAAGATGATATGCCATTTTTCAATAGTTCATTTTCATAAATTTTCATCCATTTTAAAGTTTTTATATATAAATTTGTTCATATGTAATATAATAACATAGTTAGGTTAAGATAAATTCAATTTCAAAATTATTGTAACATTAATAAATCTTTATTTGAATTAGTTTAAATTTTTTATTTTTTGCATACCATATCAATAAAGATAATATGCAATTTTTCAATAGTACGTTTTCATAATTTGTATCCATTTTAAAATTTTTATATCTTAAATTTATTCATACGTAATATAATAATATAGTTATTACTAATAAAATATTTATCAATAAAAATATATATTAATAAAATTAATGTATAATATATTTTTTTATTTATAGATTTTACTTGTGAAATGTATGGAATACTTGTTAGTTATGATTGTTGTTGGCAAACATAGTGAGTAATTTTTAAGTATAATTTTAATATAAATTTAAAAATATTTATTTTATAAGATGATATTATTCAAATATATATGTAGGAAAGTTAAGATTTAGAAGGAAAAAGAGCAGATTTTAAAAGGAAAATTGAATTTAATCAACTTAAAGTCTAATAAAAATATACAAAGGAATTTAAAGAGCAAAAAAAGTTGACACCATGAGGTTTTGATGAATAACAAAGTGTTAGAATTTAGATAAGTTTTTTTAAAAAACTGAATTTTCATGAATTATGATTTATCATTCGTTTTATCCAAGTTGAATGGTCTATTACCCCAAATGTCTAGTAGGCTCTAAAGATAATTCAAATATTTTAACAATACACTACAAGAGAAGTCAACTTATTAGAAATAATGAATTAGATATGACAAATTGGATGTTTAGAATAAGTGACCATATGACATGATTGTCAAACTCACATATCTCAAAAGGGGAAGGTTCAAATTTTATTATCAATGCGATGACTTTGTTGATGAAAGATCCATAAAACTATAAGTGTTCAATGAGTTTTGAGGCATATCCTAACGTGGTGAGTTTCTCTGATTACATTCACCTAAACTTTTAGTCACAATAAAGAAAATGTAATAGGATGTCAAACTTATAATTAAAATTTTCAATTAAAATGGTTAAAAAATAGAGAATATAATTATCATAATAGAATAAAAAAAATTACATTATATGCATGGTTCAATGATGTTAACCTAACTAATGTTTTGTTAAAATAACAAGTTATTTTCACTATGAGAATAATGTCTTAAGCTATTTTTTTTTAAAGAACAAGTTTCATCTCCAATGATAAGAATATTTTAATTTTATTTTTATAAACAAGTTTCAACAATAAGAAGAATGTCTTATGAATACAAGAATTTGAATAATTTAAACATGTGAATTACCTCAAACATTAAGGGCCTGATTAATTTAGTTTTTTTTTTAGTTTTTGAAAAGAGTTTTCAAGAATAGTTTTCAAAAATTGATTTCGAACATAAAAGAAAAAAAAACTTGTTTGGTAAGTATTATTTGAAAATTGATTTAAAGATGTAAAAATGGAACAAAATTATTCATATTTATTAAAATTTCATTAATGAAAAAAAAACAATATATTTTGATTGTATTTTGAGTTTTCAAAACAAAAATAAAAACCTGAAAAGAAAAATTACTTTCAGCTGTTCTGTTTTTAGTTTTTAAAAACTAAAAAATCAGAACTATTTTTTAAAACTGTTTTCAGAAAACACTACCCAAACAATTTTTTTAGTTTTTAAATACTAAAACAGGAGAAACAATTTTATAAATCTGATTTCAAGCTATAACACTCATTTTTATTTATCCTTAGAGCATGTTTCGTATTTCTTACTTTTTGTATGGATTCATATTCTCTACTTCGTAGGTATTGTTGAGCACTTATTTTTACCAAATGAGCACTTATGTGTATCTTGAGAGAGCATTAATTTGTGTCTATCTTTTCTAGTTTTTGGGTAGGAATAATTTTAGGTTGTGAGTTTGGAGTGACTTGTAGAAAAATAGTGGGGTAGTGATGAATTCATGCTTGTGTAAGGTTAGTCAAAGATTAGACATAGTCTTAGCTTCATAGGATAAAACCAGCATAAATTTCATAGTATTCTTTATTTAATTATCTCTTTTTTCTTCTTATTATTCTGACTAATATTACAGGTATCTTGAAATTTGTTACTTAAAAAAAAATCTTTCAACTTTTCAACAATTTTTTCAAAGTTCCCATTAAAACCTATATTCTGATTAAATACTTGACAATTGTTCAACACCGTTTGAAAGTATCTCTTAAAGTTTCCGCAAAACTTTTGAAAGTATTAAAAAAGAAACAAAAATTCAATCCAACCCTCTTTTATTTTTTTTCTTTTTTAAAAAAATATTAACATAAGAAATTGAAAAAATAAACAATTTAAGAGTTTTTAAAATATAACAACAACTGTTAAATAGTAATGATCGAAACTATTTGTTACAAGGAAAAAAGAGAATAATAGAAGTTTAATTGATATACACTGTCAGTATAGAAAATTTTTACACTGACATTTAATAATAATTTTTTATTTATATGACTTTTAAAGAATTAATAAGTAAAATTAATAAATTTACCATAAACGAACAGTTGTGATTAAACTCATATAATAAGATGTCTTGAGGTTTAAAAATATAATTTATATTATTTATGCGTGGTTAATAATGACCTAACTACATGAAAATGGAGAATTGGGGATTGTCTCATTCTTATTTGTATCCAATTCCATTGCCTCAAATCAGAAAGTAATATCTATGTGCTAGTCCCTTTTATTATGTCGTACTTTAACCAAATTGGTTATTTATTTTATTTAGGACCTAACTCTAGAGTTATTTTTAGTTTATGTTATGCATTACTAAGTGCATTATTTTTCTTATTTTATTTTATTTAGGACCTAACTAATTAGTTAGTTTGATTGTAGCATTTTTTAATTAAGTTCTTAAACTATTATTTTTGTCTGAACATTTGAAAGTTTACTATAGATTTGACTCTTGAGATATAAAATAATTCTAAACTTTGACTCTTGTAGCATTTAGAAGTAAAAAATATAGTAATTTTTTCTAACATTTGGAGTATTTTAGTTTATAGATGTGGGACTAAACATTTGATATAGTTTTTAATTTTAATTGAAGTTTGACGTTTTAATTGGTAAGTTTTAAATACTCATTAAAAATTGGTAAATTCTAAATAAAAAAAAATGAATGGTGATTTTAATTTGTGAAGATTTTGATTAGAGGAACAAACTGCATGTTTTAAGTATATACAAATTGATGATAGATGATAGGACTAAATTTTCCTATAACAAAAAATATAAAATAATTTAAGTATCTAAATATATCTAGAGACTAAATGATATTAATTTAAATTAAGAAATTAAAGTTCATGATATATAAAGCCTTTTACATTGTTGTATTATCATCCAATTATGAAGAATTATTTATATGATATTTAAAATATTTATTATTTATAAATAAAAAACTTTAAATAATGATTATTTAATTTTTATATACTATTTTCTTACATTGTAAGTAGAAATTGAAATCTTTCACATAAGATCCCGTAAAATTTATATGAACTACAAATATACATGTTCCTTTACCTTTTAAAATAAATTTAATATTTTTTTAAAAATGAATTGTAAATAAAATTTAAATAGTAAAGTCCATGAGATAAAAAATATCTTAAGATCCTAAATATGAGATTTTTCATTAAAAAAAAGAGTTTAGAACACATGTGATATTGTATAATTCACAAAAAAATATTCTAAGATCTTAAAGGAGATTTAGGGATAAAAATACCCTAAGTGCAAAATCCTATTTCTTAAAAAAGAAAAAACAATTTAACCTTTATTAATCATATCATTCGAGTAAACCATTGCTGAAATTAAAAAAGATAATTATGCTGTTAAACACAAGCTGTAATCTGTCTTTAGTGGTTGTTCTTGTTCATTTAGTTTTTTGGAGGCATATATAAAAACACTTATGCAAGACTATTTTCATGTGATATGGGATTTGGAATATATTCTATTTAGTGCGTGCATATATATATATATATATATATATATATATATATATATTTTATGACTTATGATAAAAAATTTTATATACTCTAATATTTTATTAGAGTAAATTTGTTGATTTTACTGATTAATACTTTAAAAATTGAATAGTTCTAATTGAATGTAAAAGAGAGAGTTTAATTAATATGTATCAAAAGTATAAAAAATTTTACACCAACGATACATATATAGACACACGTACATACACACTTTTATTTTAAGTTATTAAAGTATAATTTTTATCTAAACACTTAAAAGTATACTATAGATTTGAGTAGTTGACTCTTCAGATGTAAAAAAAATTCTACAAAATTATAAGTAAAAGATATGATTTTTTTTCTAACATTTTGGAGTATTTTATTGATTGGGCAAACATACCCTTTTATTTTAAAAAAACTTAAATATAATTTTTTTCTTTTTTTTTTAAAAATTCATAATTATTATCATTTTAAATTAAATTGAAAAATTCGCTTTTTTTATTTTTTTAAATTCGAAATTTTTGTCATCTAATTTTAAAAGAGAGATTATTCCATTAATTTTATATAGTTTATTGTAATTTTATTTTTTTCGTAAAATTTAAAGTAATACGACATTAATATGATGTGATCCAAATTTAGGAATATGAATAACATCATTTGTTTATTTCACGTGAAGAAAAGTAATAACTTTACAAAATTGGAATTAAATGTTTTTTATTTGAAAATTGAAAATTAAAATTTCGATTTTAAAATAGAGAATTAAATTACTTTAATTTTAATAGGAGATCAAAATTATAAATTTTTAAATTAAAAAGACAAAAATTGTATTTAAGAAATACAATTAAATAAATATAATTAAACCTTTATTTATAAAGTTTAATTAATTAATATGCACTAATCATATAGTTTTACAACATTATAACTCTTTATTTATATGATTTTTTAAATATTAATTAGTAAATTCAATAAAATTATTATTAAATAAAAAGTTTATATTAAAGGTTAGTATAAAACTTTTAATCTGATAATGCACAATCTTTTACTCCTTATTTATATAGTTTTTTAGTTCAAACTTTTTTGTAAGCTGTGATATTAATAAGGGCTGTGGGAATAGGGAACCATTTGAGTCCCCAAAATTTATAAGTTTGTTTAAATTAATGTGAAAAACTTTATGGTTCTCCCATAATTCAAAATAAATTATTAAAAATAATATATAAAAATTGACGTTGATTGACGTCTTAAAAAAAAGTAAAAAAAAAATGATAAGTAATATAATATGATAAAAAAAATTATAGGTGTTAAAAGCATATATATAATGTAATTATTTAAAATATTTTGTCATATAAATAATATTTATTATTAAGTTTTTTATCTTGGTCACTTTCAAATCAAATTTCTAGCCTTTGACTATCATAATTGTAAAAACTATTATTGCTGAAATTAAAAAGAATAATAATGCTTTTAACTTGTAGATGTACATATTTTTATCTATACACATGTAATTAAATAGCATAAGATTGTAGTATTGGTCAAAACTACAAGCTGTAGTGTGTCCTTAACGTTGTTCTTGTGCATTTAGTTTTTTTGGGGAGGCATTATAAAAACATTTATTTTCTACAATTTTCATCTAAGACGAGATCTGAAATATATTATTATATAATTTTATATAACAAATTGTTGACTGTAGCAAGTCAAACTTTGAACTATAGATTGTTCTTAACAGTTGCCTGTGTCAGATTTCATCTTTAAATTTCTAAAAGTTGAAGTTCAAAGATTCACGATTTACGTGGCAATTTGCTTCACTGAATTAAATATTCACCGACTTTTAATATTTTATTTTGTCCAAATAAATATTCCGTTAAAATAATTAAATGGAACAAAAAAAGTACAATATTAACAAATAAGTAAGGAGTAATCTTCGTTGGTTAAAATTTTGTAATGAGCTTGTTACGTTAATATTATTATACTTTATTTTAAAAGGGTTAATATATTATACTTATTTGACAGAAAAAAGTATTATACTTATGTGAAGAAATATTTCAACAATTATAAAAACATTACTATTAAAATAATTAATTTAAAATATGCTAACATTAAATTTGACTAAAAATTGAAACACCTTGAGATTATTTAAAATATGCTAAGATTATTTAAAATTTGACTAAAAATTGAAATATGCTAACATTATTTAAAATATTTTCTCATATAAACATTACGATTAATTAATTTAAAATAGTTTTCTCTTGGTTGAAAATTGGAAAGTAGATAATTCTCTTAGTTTCTTTTTTATTATTACGAAAGGTATGGATAATAGCTCTACTAGATTTATTTAATATATATTATGATCATACAATTTAAATTCAAATTTTGGAATCCATGCTCATAGGCTATTGTGAGATATGTATAGTATATATTATTATAATATTATAAATATTAAAACCAATGAAAAGTAAAATAAAATTTTATTAAAATTTACTTTTTTTGGTAAAATATTTTATTGTAATTTAATTATGAGAATCTAGAAATCACAAATAAATTTTTTTTTTGGAAATCTGTCAAATATCGGAGGAAACAGTTATATATGGAGCTATTATCTTCTTTCCTTTCTTAAAAAATATTTAAACAAAATGAGATAAAATTTTAGAAAATAAACCACCCAATGGGAGGAAGTATTAAACCTTGGCCTCCATATCCCTCTAACACACTTGAGAGACATTCTTAAAAATACTTACTCTTTGATATGATAACTCATTTTTATGAAATTTAATAAGTTAAAATTAGTTATTTATTATAATAATTATATTTTAAAAAATAAATTAATAATGAAAAATAAGTTTTTATATTTCCCGTTAAAGGGAAGGAATCTATTGTTTCTCTCTATATATCATATTCACTAATTATTAAAAAAGTAATTAATTTTAACCATTAAATTTAAAAAATAAATAGTTAAGATAAAGAGCGTGTGTGAAGGAAAATAAAATTTAAAATTAAATTTACATTTACTAATACATACTCTAACATTCTGTAAAAAAAAAGGATGATTTAACATTGACTCTCATGCAATGCATTCTTTTTAATTTTTAATTTTTTTATTTATTTTTAAAATAAATATATTGACTGTGAAAAAAAAGAATTATTTAACATTGACTCTCATACAAATACATTCTTTTTATAAACTTCTGTGATAGAAAACCAAATAAATGGTTAGAAAAAGCTGACAATGGTAAGAAAATGTAAGTTAGAGTGTATTATGTGTAAGTCGATATTAATATTTCGACAGTCAACATGTTTATTTTAAAATAAAAGAAACAAAATTAAAAAAAAAATAGAGAAACTGAAATTATATTTAAACCAAGAAAATTCATAAACAAAATAAAATATTGAGTTAATGTTTATTTAATTCTTTTCCATAATAGATTTTATCTCTAATTCTATATGTAAAATTATTAACAAATATTTTTTTGAAAATCATTTTTATAAATAATTGCTCATTAAAAAGTAAATTTTAAATAATTGTATGAAAAAATTAAACCTTTATCGTTAATAAATTTCTAAATCTTTCCGTTGCCGACTTTCTGGTCCAATCAAACCCAGTGGTCAGCAAATAGTTCAATTTTAAGTTAATTAGATTAGATTGGTGAAAATAAAACTAAGATTTTAATATTTGAAATCTCAAGTTGATTCATGTTTTAATGCTTGATTTTTGTCCCTTAATATATGCATTATTATGCCTGGAGAGTGATTTTTTGGCTTTGTATGGTTTTGTTTTGTTGACTTAAGAACAGTGCCATTTTTAATAAATTAGACACTTTTATTTCATTATTTGCGAGTTAACCTCTCTCCATTTTTTCTCTTTATTTCTTTTTATTATTAAGTTTTTGAAAATAAATATTACATTCTATAAAAGTTATATTACTTAATTTTTTCCTTTATTTGCACACTGAATTTGACTATTGCAACTTGTATAACGTATATATAGTATAAGTTTCACTGTTTAATTGTTGTCGTCATTAATTGTTCATAAATGATACTGATCACGTTCTTGCTCCTGTTTAGTATTGGAAATTTTGAATAAGATTTTTGGTTTGAAAAAACTTCTCCTTTCAATTGGTTTAAAAAATTCTCCATTAAATTATTTAATATATTGTTTTATATTTGACATTTGAATCCAATATCATTAGTTAAATAGAAATAATTCTATGATAGTGCATCCCGTCGATCCACGTATTTAATGATACTGAAAATAAATGCAAAATAACTACATAAGTAAAAATATGTAATACATTTTTATCTTATATATAAAAAATTAAAATTAAAATATAAAAATTATTCAATACCAAAGAATGAATAAATATAAAAAAGTAGAACTTAGTGTTTTAAAAAAGGTTAGTTGAAGTAACATTTCAAAAGATGCTAGAAGTTACTATAAAACCTTATTTATCAAATACTAAAAAAAGGGTAAAAATTATTTGAAATATCTTGCCAAATATATATACAAACAAATCGTTGTGAGATTTTGGATGAACTATCCCATTTTTTGTCCTATTTTCTACCAGTAAAAAAATGTTATTTTATTTAATTAGTTAAATAAAAGATAAAAAAAATTAGTGTGACTACAATTGCTATATATATATATATATTCATTTAAGTAATTATTCTTTTATAACAAATATTTTCCATATATAGAAATGGATTACGGATCAAATGTCCTGCTGAAATTTTTTCAATGAACTAAGAGGATATTTTTTCCAATTGTTCAAAAGGTGTCAATTATTCATACAATACAATCATAATTAAAACAAACAAAGTACAAAAAATTGATTAATTATATTTTAGTTCAAGTGAGACCAAGTCGACCCACAATTTGCTTGGTGCATTTAAGAGATAAAAGGTCTTGATAGTGTAATGTTATTGGAAAACAGGGTAAAAGAGGAGATAATTTAAGATAAGTGATGAGAGATATGTAAAAACAAAACAAAATGTATTTAATTACAAAGAGTTACGATTACACATTAATATATATAATTATATATCACGAGGGACAAAATAAATTGCTTATTCAACAAATTACTATAACTAATCTCCACTAATTAACATTTGGATAAATATGGTAATAATAAAGGCTAAACAACTACTCACACTGGCCTCCTTCGTCACTAACCCAACCCTTCTTAGGTTAATTATTCAAAAACGCCAACTTGAACTTTTCTTAATCATGAATCATTGCGCAGCATCAAAATAATGCACTTTTAGCATTATAAAATGAATTATATCTCCACTAGCTAAGAACATTTTTTAATGTGGCCATGATAATTCTTGCTTAAGAATTGTGCGGGGGTGGTCTTTTCTCAACATTCTAGTCATCGTAGAAAGAATCTCCAAATAATGAAATGGAATGGCTATTACCAAAAGACACATTTGATTAATGAAAATTGAGACATTGGTTAAGTTTTATGTAATCATTAGAGTAACTCAGAGAATAATGTGTAGAGAGATTAGGTTTGGCCCCACCCTAATTAACTCTATTGGAAAATGGAAAAAATTAATTGATTATTTATGTATTATAGGCATGATAATGGGTGGAGACTGATATTCTTATCTTATCCTCACTTTGGAAACTCATTCTCATCCCCATATTGACTGTGTATGAGATTTATGTCTTCATCCTTATCTCTATCCTCATCAATGTTTGGTATCGGGTATACCTATACCCGTCCCATACCTAAAAAAAAAATTTATAATAATATTTTAGTAAATGAATATTTTAAAAAGTTATCTAATAATCACAAAGTTTGTAATTTGTCAAACTTTTTTTTTACAAGATAAATGAATATTTTAATGATTAAAATAAGAGTTGCGTGAGGCGGGTACGAAAACAGGTATGGTACGAGGTGCATATGCATATCCCCATCTTCATTCCCGATTTAATAAATAGGGTATTTCTCATACTCATACCCATGTCTAATCAAATTGATAATTTTTCATCAACTTCGAACGGGTTGGGAGATTACTCATAAGTATGAGTTTATTTGTCATCCCTAATTTATTGTTTGTAGATGCAAAAATTTGAGTGTTGGAGTTTGCGTGTATTTGAAGTCATAAAAGATGGACCAAACAATATATAGGAGAGATTGGTAATGCATCGTGTACATGTTTAGATTCTATTATTTTGATAGTAGTAAAACAATGTACCCAAAAAATGTTTATAGGAGGAATTAAAGGTTAGAAGAAAAACTTTGACTATTATTATTTTGGTAGGATTAGAATTGAATCTAGATCTTTTACACAAGTTGGCCGGAGTAAGGTTATTTCTCCATATTAATTATTGATAAAATTGGTAAATATTTTGCACTTATAACATTATATGAGTGATGATAAAAAACAACAAATTATAGGTATATCTCTCAATTTTTATCAAATTATATATAATATATCTTATTTTTTATTTTATTTTCTTACATTAATCTCTCTCTTAAGTTTAAAAATAGTATACTAATATTCTTATATGTTTAAAAACATTATACTAACACCCTCTCAAACTTTATACTAACAATTTTTAAGGAGTGCAAAAAAAAAATATTAAAAAAACAAGAAGTGCATATGTAATTACATTAAATTTTAAAGAATGTTACAGTAATTTTTTCTAACAAAATTATCACATTAGAAATTATTGATTTATAATTTTTTTTCTGAACACAAGTCTAAATTAGAAACAATTTTTTTAAGATATTAAGATTCGTTTAAAAGATTGCTCTCTTTTATAAATTATATGTTATGTTATATACACAAACTTAGAGATAAAAGTCCTAATCACGTAAGTAAGGGACTCAATATTAATCAAACATACTATAGTATTTTGATAAAAATAAGTTACTTTTTTCTCTTGTGTGTGAGAAAATAGAAAAAAGAAGCAAAAAGAAACATAAACATATACTACTTTGCGTGTTAGAAATAATATGCATGCATGCGTTTTAATTATGTAGATCAAGAAGGCTTGGACCAGCAACATGTACAAATAAATATACTTTCTTTTTTATACAGACATGTACAATACTTTGAAGCTTCATCATGTAGCTTTTGCTTTATTTTCCACACTTGAGTTGAAATTGAGGATAGATATGGGTAGCGAAAGCAAAGCTAAACACAAACTACATTTCTTAATTTCTCTTCTTTTAAATTTTAAAATCTGTAGAACTATTTATTTATTACTTAATAAATCTATACTCTTTAATTTACATTTAAATTATAGACTTAATTAAATTTTTAGTCTTCAAATTTACTAAGTTGTGTTTTTGATCTCTGTAAATTGGAAATAAATTTTTCATTCTAAAATTTTAAGTTTATATTATTTTCAGGAACTAATTTTGATCAATTTTGACTAAATTCAAAAACAAAAGAAAAATTTCAATTTCAGATCAAAAGTGGAATTTAGCCAAAATTCAATAACTAAAATCTTAATTAAGCCTAAATTATATATATATATTTGAATTTATTTTTATATTTTACTAAAATTAAAGTTATAAGATTGATCTAGTGATAAAATGGAGAGATGGGGAAGAGAGAGATTGTGAGTTCGAATCCCCCTATTAACAAAAATAAATTAACACATTAACAACTAACATTTAGTTTATAAAAAAAATATTCTACTAAAATTTAAAAAAGTTTGTGCAAATCACATGATACTTATTATATGGTTTATTAAAGAAAATGTACCAAAAATAATTATTAAAAAAAATCGTTATCAAATTCCACCTAGCTAGAATCGTTATCTAAACCTTACTAAGATAAATAAAAGGAAAAGTAATAGGGAAAGTTAGATAGGAGATTTGGCAAATAGTGTTGAAAGTTTTGGCGTTTATACCCTAGAATTTTCAAAAGGACAAACACATTATGCAATAAAATCTACCCATTTAGGTACACAGTGGTATTCCATGTTGTGAAGGATTGTTGTGAGTGGAATCAAGCCTAACCCCAGAGAAGCATGCACAATATTGAAGTGCATATATTCATCCTACCAAGCACACAATAAGTTTGCCATAAAGTGAGTAGAAAGTGATGCCCTCACATGTGCTCCAATTGCTTGTGGACTAGCTCTTTGTGGGACCAAAGGGTCAACCTTTTCAAGATTGCATGATGGGAAGTGAGAAGGAAAAACCCACAATGTATTGGGGACATTATATATATGATAATAAAGAAATTGGATGGAAAGCTTAAGCAACTATCTAACCCTACCCCATAAGTCTATGTCCTTCAGATTAGTAGGGCCTCTTCTATAAGCCGGTTAGATATTTGGTAGGACCCCATTTTCTAGCCCCTATGTGTGTTTTGTGCTTTTTATTTTTCTCACCCTTGATAGAAAGGAGTAATAGTTATATTACTTATGTAATATAAAATATTAGTTTTACGGCTTCTACTAACTATTGTCTTAAAGGGAATGGATAGAGAAATAGAGGGCGGCACACTTATGGTTTCAACAAAATTAGATTGAATCCTTTAAATAATATTTTAAGTTTAAATTTTGTAGACAAGAAAAAATAAGTTAAAGAATGGATCCATATCTCAAAAGAATGTGAACTTGATTTGTGCAGTGGTGGAAGATAATGCATGATGGATGAGGAGTTAAGGATAGAGAAGACAATATTTGTTAAAAAGAAAAGAATTATGGAAGGAAGAAATTTATTGTAAGATTGTTGAAGGAGAGGTGATTAGTGAGGTTGTAGAGAAAGGAAACACATATTGTAGATAGGGGATGATGTGTATCTTCATAAATAAAAAAAATAATTATAAGGATATTTTAAAGAAGAGTTTAACTCTTATAAATTTTTGGTGTAAATTTACATTGTCATTGACACTTTATCATAATCCTTCATTTACATGATTTTTATAGTATTAAATGATAAAGTCAACAAATTCACTGCACTGATCGTGTATATGTGTTTTTCTTTTTAAAAAATATTTAGAATAAATATGAGAAAGGAGATAGGGGTACTAAAAATCGAAGCAATTCAGGATATTTTGGCAAAACTAGCTGAAAAGTTAGTTGAAAATTAAAAATCTAATTGTAAGTATTTGGTAAAACTAATTGATCAACTAGCTGAAAGTTGTAAAATAACAAATAAGGACATTATTGATAATTAGATCAACAATAAGGTATTTAAAATAATTAATTATGTATTTGAAAGTTGTAAAAATCTAATTGTAAGTATTTGGTAAAACTAATTGATCAACTAGCTGAAATTTATAAAATAACAAATAAGGACATTATTGATAATTAGATCAACAATAAGGTATTTAAAATAATTATAACATATTTTAATAATATAAATTAATTATGTATTTGAATTATAATTATATATTTAAATTATAAATTTTTAGAATTACATATTTAAATTATAATTATATTAATGAAGGAGAGAGAAATAAAGGAGAGAGAAGTTGTATCATGAGGGGAGAGAGAACTACTAAAGGACAATACATTCATTAATGAAAGGTAAAATTATAAAAAAAATAAAAATCAGGTAATAGTTAAAAACAAGATATCTTTTGGAAAAATCACTTAAAGTAGCTTTTTTTAAAAAGTTACTAGTTCCTAAAAATCAGGTAATAGTTAAAAACAAGATATCATTTCAATTAGTGTTTCAGCTGACTGAAATAGTAAATCAAACACACTTCTAAACTAAAAACCCAAAACACATCCCAAAAATTATAAATTGATAGAAAATTAAAATTGATAGTCTATTTTTTTTTATTAAATTCTTAAATCGCGCTCTTCAATTTGATTTGTAATTTAAGATTTCAAAACCAACTCAAACCGAACCAATTTGCAATAAATATAACTTCTATATTATTTCTCTCAAATAATGCCTATTGCCTAGTTCAAAAGATATGATATAACTAATATTATAAACATAGTCACATGAAAATAAATGTTTAAGTATTTCTAGAAATATTAAAAATTTTAATAAATAATATTTAATAACAAACTTTCAAAACCTCAAATATTTTTTATAGGTAAAAAATTATTTGTTAATGTGTTAGTTTTTGTTATTGGAAAGATTCAAATTCATGAACTTGCTCTAGCTTCCTCTTCTCCATATATGTAAACTTTATCATTAATTCAACCTTATAACTCTTTTCAAAATCTCAAATATTAAACCAAACAAAATTGTTAAAGATTGATTTTTGATTTATTTAATTCAAATTTTATAATATTTAAAAATCTAAACAAATCAAATCACACTTATTTTTTTATTTAATTCAATGATTTTGAAGGTCAAAATCTAAAAAACACCTAAAAATATGTATTATAAAAGGATATAAGCATCATAATTCCATTATTTTTAATTACTCAACTCGGCACAACCCAACTAAGATCAGGTTGAGTTGCTAAACAATTAAATAAATCCAACTTAACTCAATTAAGTCTGCTTTGAGTTAAAAATTGGTTAAGTTCTAATCCGAACTAATTGCACCCTTGTATGCTCCGAATTTTTTTTAATTTTAATTTAATAATTATAATTTTAGCTATTACTTTTAAAAAGTGTTTACAACAGCACCTTTTTAAATTCGTGCAGAATGACTAATATTTGAATGTTTTTGTCTATAAGGACAAAAAAGACACAGAGTTCATATGTAGATTCACAGTTTAAGAATCGAAACTTCGAAAAAAGTTACAACGTTAAAAAATGTTATTATTTATTTGATGAAGTAGATTCTAATAAAGGGAGATCTGAATAGTTTCTTCACAATTCGTTATATACATAAATTTCATTATTACTGTATATTATAAAGGGAGTGTGGGTACATAGAATTCTTTCATCTTTTATTATTATATATTTATATCTATAGTGATGATGAGGTAGCTACGATTTGGAAGAAGTTTTGAATCTTTGTTAAATATAAATAATTCCTTTACACAGTGTCTAACTATATATAAGATATGGTGCAGATGATTATATCATATACACGTAAGTTAATTCTAATAAGTTATATATTATTTACTCACTTTGTACTCGTATATAACCAAAAATATAAACAAAATTTTTTAACTTAAATATAAACAAATTCTAACTGATTAACCGAATTTAAGTTTAACTTTCCAAAAATACTCTTAATTAAATTTTCAAAAATACTTCTAAGTTCTTAAAAAACAAGTTATAAAGAAAAATTAACTCTTAAATAAATAATAGTAAAAAAATTATTTTATTTTTTTACCTTTTATTTTATATAACATACAAAGAATTTATTTTGTACTCTCAGTTACTTTCTTTTCTTCAATTCCAAAAAATACATTAACATCTATTATAAAGATTTATTGAGTAAGTAAATACTTCGCACATGTGAAGTGTAGTAAAAAAATATATATTTAAGTTTTTTATTAAATTAATAAAATTAAATAAAGTTAATTAACTTTCTTAATATATGTAAAATTAAGTATTTTTAATTATATATGAACGAAAATAAAGTCTTTAAGATAAGTATATCCACTAAAACCATCTTAATTAATGTATGTTCTAATGAGATGTTTAACACCATTTTAATTAATTTTGAGAACAGAGAATAGACAAAATAGTTGCAAAAGTTATATATAACAAATGCATTATTGGTTTACTTCTTTTTACCAATTTATACAGAATATATCGAAAAAAATAGTTTCAAAGATATTATTTATTTGTAGATAAATATTATTAGCCTTTTATATATATATATATATATATATATATATTTAGGTTATGTTGGTAAAATTAGGTGAAAAGTTAGTTTTTTTTTTTTATAAAATTAAAAAGTTAGTTGGTAGTTTAAAATTGAAGAACTAGTTTATTTAATTATAAATATATTAAGTAGTTGGAAATAGACATAAATAAAAATATAATAAGTTCTTATGTTATATAGAAAGTATTAAAAAAATCTAATAAATATTAAAGTACAAAGAAATAAACATAAGTTATAAAAATGCATCTTTAAGTAACATTTTAAAAAACGTTAGAAACAATTAAAAAGTTATTTATTAAATAGTCAAGTAATTTGATCAGCTAATAAAAAAAAGTTAAAAACTAACTGAAATACCTTATCAAACATATTCTATATCCATGAATGGTTTCTAAGTTGTAATCCTTAGTTAATCTTTTGTTGCATACATTAATTATATTTGAAAAAATTAATTGAAAAACTAACTAAAAATTGAAAAATTAGCTAGTTATTAATAATTGAAAGTTGTTAAACTAATTTATTAAGCCATAAGTATTTGATAAAATTATCTATTGAAGTATATGAAAATATACAATGACATAAATAGAAAAAATATAATATAATAAATTCTTATCTCATATAGAAAAAATAAAAATAATCTAATAAATATTTGAGGATAAAAATTAAAAGGGAAAAATAGATTATATATGTTTGACAACCCTAATTGAAAGGTTAAAAATTAGTTGATAGTTAGAAAATAGTAGAAAGTTATTAAACTAACTTATTTAATAATAAGTGTTTTGTATAATTATTTGTTGAAGTAGCTTAATATAAAATGACATAAATAGAAAAATATAATAATTCTTCTCTTATATAAAAAGATTAAAAAAGAAACTTAATAAATATTTAAGGACAGAAGAAGAAAAAACATAAAAATCTATAAGTTAGATGCTAATGTCTTTTTTTTTAAAAAAAAAAATACTATTTGAAGTAAGTAGCGTGTTACAAAAAGTTAGAAGCTAAAAAAATACATTTGTCTAACAATCAAACTAACTTTTTAATTAGTAAAAAAACTTAAAACTAGTTGAAATGTACTATTGACCTTACTAGTTTGATACATATGAAAATATTATTCTTAGTATATTAGTTTTATTATTAAAGAAAAATCTTTTGTGTTAGCCAACCATTCATTGAGAGAGAAAGTAAAATCTTTATGGTAGCTATCTAGCCATTTCCAAACAAGGAGGTAAGATTCAGATTCCATAGTCCCAATGTCAATGTCAATGTTCTTGAAGATGAAGTCATTTCCAACCTTTCACATAGTCCATACAATAGTAACCCAAACAAACAACCACCAAGTTCTTGTGCCAACTTTTCCAGCCTACATGTAATGTTGAAGAAAATGTTGCTCAGCAGTAGGGGAAAACTGTCAACATACCAATCCTCCTAAACCAAGCAATCCATAAACCATGTGTGCTATGACATTGGAAGAAAACATGATAAGTTGACTCCGGACAAACATGATAAAAATACACACATTATATCTTGTTGATGATTTGGAGCTCCTCTTCTCACGAAGTTAAGTTTTGTTGGAATTATGTCCTTAAAAAGTCTCCAGCAGAAAAAGAGGAACCTTGGTGGTGCATGAATGGCCCACAATTTCTTAAAAGCTTCTTGGGGATGCATCGAGGAGTTCCAAAGTTGCATAAGAAGAAGAAACTGAGTAAGTGCCTTCAAGGTTTAGAGTCCAGACCTAGGTATCTTCACAACTCTTAGTGTTTGGAATGTATTAAACAATGTTTCCTTCCAACTAAACCAATCTCTCCTTCAGTGAAAATTCCACAACCATATACACTCTACCCAATGTCCAAAAGCGTTTATTTCCTCTTCCTTATTGACTGAGTTAAGGAACAATCGATTATATTTAGACTTGAGAGTTTCATTTCCAAGCCAATCATCAAACCAGAATTTGAATTTGAGCCAATTCCCCATCTTCCATTTCAACAATTGGCAAACCATTCTGGTCATTTTTCACCCTACAGGTTCTCCTCAAGTCTCTCCACCATATTGACATGAACTTTTTGTCTTCTCCTTGAGTTCGGTTTCTCCACCCATTATACTTAGAGTCAATAATTTGCTCCACAATTAGCCCTTCTGAGATAACATTGATCATCTCCATTTACCCAATTGTACCTCGTTGAAAGAGGTGATATCTTCGAGTCCCAAACCTCTATTTTCTTTTGGTTGATACATAGATTTTACCAAAGCAATTTTATTTCTGTCACCGACTTGGCCCCAAAGAAACTTCATCTAGATGCTAGTGATCTTCTTGCCCACTTCCATATGCATTTTTGAAAAAAGTCCTCTCTCACACTTTTTCACTCTTGCTCTCATGCTCTCCTTGAACTCATTAGGATAAAATGTGAATATTTAAATGACTCAATTTTTTATAAGGATATACATCATGCTATTTTCAATTATAGTTTTACATTTGTTCTCCGATGTGGATCATGTTCAATCATACTTTAAATTCCAATCAGGTATCTTAACATGATTGTTTGTCTTGAAGTGATATTTTATCTTGAATTTAACACTTATACACTATTAGTATAAAAGAGTAGTTTTACACTGACGAGTGATTATAACTCTTTGTTTACATGATTTTTAAAGTATTAATCGGTAAAATCAACAAACTTAACACATATAAAGGGTTATGATTAAATGTGAGTTTAAAACTTTTTATACTAACAATAATATAAATGTTTTTCTCTTTTATCTTTCCATCGCAAATGGGGAAAAAATGTCCGTTTTCGTCTTTTTTTTTTCTTTTTTTTTATATTTTCCTTTTTATAATTTTCTAATATGTTTATTAGCATAATTTAAACTTGTCATCATGGGTCCACATATATAGTGTCTATCCATATCGTGTCATTTATTTCTCTCGACAAAATTCCTGTCAATCCTATCAGCAATCATATCTATGCCCTTCCATTTAATTCTGATGCAAGAGCAAGAAGACAGGAATTAACTACAAAATCCATCCAATAGCACCAACCATGCCCAGTTACTGTGAGATTTTATATAATAATTAGTAAATAATTCATATGTTACATTGATATTTGATTACTTATAAGAGCTTAACATTTAAACTTAAAGTCTTATATTCGCAATTAATCACAATTTTTTTATTTACGTATTTTTAAAATATTAATTAAAATATTAATAAATTAATTATATATAAAATATTGTGATTAACTGTCAATATAAAACTTTTTATACCGATAGTGTAGAAGTATTTTTCTCTACTTATAATATGAATAAGATGTAAAAGTATCTCTTAAAATATTGTTTTATTAATAATAAAAATATAAATTAAAAGATTGAAATTTTAAGTTTTAATTTTTAAAACATCATATTATTAAAATACTATTTTTAATAGTAATTTATAATTTTTTTATTATGTTTCTTATTTATAGAAGATAATTAGTAATAGTTAAAATAAGTAAAAAATTGTTTTTAATTAAGTTAATATACAAGCATTGTTTAATTTTATATCAAAGGCCAAATTATACTTAATTTTTATCCTTTTTTATATTCAATTTCGTCTTTTACTTTTTAAGAGAGATTCAATTTAGCCCTAACTTTTAAATTTGAGTCATTTTAATCTTTTCATTGGCCTGAAAATAATTCGTAATGATTCCAGAGGCCACTACAACTGCACTCTATAATACTTTACTCAACTTTCTCATTCGTCAAAACTCTCACTACAGACAAGTAAATCACAACATTTTTAATTATAAATAATTATATTTACCACTGTTGTTATTTAGATATGAAAGATAATTGTCAGTGACATCGTAATTCTTTCATCACATATTATAAAACTATTCGAATAAAAACAAACGTCACAACAACCATCATTTTATACATGTTATAAAATGATAATTTACACTTATAAATAATGAAAACTAAAAATATCATAATTTTCATAATAAAAGCAACTATTTAAATAATAGTAGTGTTAAAACGGATCTGATCCGGTGAGCCAGCTCGGCACACCATGGGTTTGGGCTAGGCTGGGTTAAAAAAATTATGATTTTACGAAATGTGTTATCTTCTATGGTCTAGCCCATCCAACTCGCAAGTTTGGTGGGTTCGTGCTGGTCCACAACTCAGCATGTTTATTTAAAATTTTTAATTTTAGTAACACACCCTTTTTATACTTTTATTTTTGTATGTTGAAGTTGAATTGTTGATGAATGATGACATTGATCCATTTAGTCTATGTTTGGAATGAATCTTTTAATTAGATTATATGCAAAAATAATTTGAATGTTGTTGATTTATATTATTTATAATTTGTATGTTGTTTAATATTATGTATATGTTAGGTATTATTTTTAAATTTTAAACTTATTTATGTGTTTATAATTTGCATATTTGCATTTAATTGCATATTTATAATTTACATCTTTTTATAAAAAAGTTTCACTTAAAAAAATTAGAAACTATTTTTTAAAATCTGGTGGGCCAGCTCACCTAACCTACCAGCCCGTGGTAGGCTGGGCCGGGTTGTATAACCAGTTATCTTTAGGCTTGGTGGACTGGAGCAGCCCACCTCATCTAACCCACAACCCATGGTAAGCCAGCCCGTGTGGGCCAGACTGACCCATTTTGACACCTCTAGTAAATAATGACAATGAAAAATGATGATTCCGAGAGAAAAATTACTTTATTTGGAAATTCTGAAGCGATCAAATAGGTGTTTTTGCTTGAAGATTTCTCGAAGCTAAAAGGAACAAAGATATAATTATTTATGTAGAAGTCACAACTGAAATGGGCAAAGAAGATGATACTTATTATAAATTTTTTCATGCTTATCTAGCATAGAAGTAGGAGTAATCAAATTTTGAGATCAAAGAGTTAATAAGGTCATAGTCAAAGTGGTTGAATATTTTTTTGCCTATTTTTCAGGAGTTATGTTTGGTTAGGTTGAAACTTGATGGAGTTCAATATAAACAAGGGATGGCAAAAATATCCATACCTGTGGGTACCCGTTTGAACCCGCTCCGATTTTGACGGGTATTACCCAGTTTGACCGGGTATGGGTATGTGACTATCCGCTCCGTACCCAAATCCGTACCCGCCGTGTTATAATTTTAATGATTATATAATACGTTTAAATTTATATATTTAATTAAAAATTTTAATTCTTAAACTTTAATTTATAATTTTTTGTTATTAATTATTCTTTACACACTTTTTAAATTAAAATATAATTAATAACTTAATAATATAATTTATTTAATAATAAATAAATAAATTTAAATTGCAAAAAATAATATGACAGGTACCCGCGGGTATACCCAAACCCAAAAATACCCGATGGGGACAGGAACGGGGATTAAAATTTCATACCCGCTTTTTTTATACCCGAACCTGCCCCGCACTTTGTGGGGACGAGGACGGGGATGGTCAAACCCGCACCCACCCCGCCTCGTTGCCATCCCTATAAACAAATTTATCTTCATCAATATTATTGCCTGAGAACACCTTTTTTTTTATGATGCAATCGAGGAAGCAAGTTGCACTTGTGTGATGTGGAGAAATCGTAAGTGTATGGTGTGATTTAGTAATAATATTTATTATTCTTCCACAAGAACACTGCATTTGCCAAAAAAATAATTACTTATAATTGTAATTAATTTTGGAAGTAATTCAAATTAATTTAAATTAAATGCAAACCTTAAAATTTAATTCAGGAGTAAAATGAAATCTTAATTAAAATAAAATATTTTTTGTTGTTTTTTGAATGAATTTAATTAGTATGTAGTGTAAAAAGTCTTATATTGATATTTAATCGCAATCCTTAATTTATGGTAACAATTTTATTGACTTGACTAATTACTACTTTAAAAGTTATATAAATGAAAAAATGTGATTTAGTGTTACTATAATATTCTTTTATATTGTCAATGCGTACTAATTAAACTATTTTTTAATTAAAAAATATAAGAAAGGTAAAATCAAATGAGAAAAGATGTCTCAAAACATTGGTAATTCAAAATTTAAAAAACTTTCAGGATTGGAGTATTACAGCATGACTAATTCAATCTTAACTATCTTTATGCTCTTATTAGTTCTCTATGAAGGTAAATACCTATGGTAACCTTCGCTTTCTTTCATCGTACCAAGATGTATCTAATTGAATTAACATTGTTGCTTTCGTAGTAGCTATGTTCAATTAAATTCGTTAAGTTCTTTGCTAATTCATTGGGTCATTGAAGGGTTAAACCTACTTTTGTGTTTTAATTCCTAAGTTCCTCCCTTATGATTCCAATAATTAAGTTCACCTTTCGGTTCTTCCCTAATTATCTATGAAAAAAAAATGATGATCAAGCGTATTGCATCGGTAAAAGCAATAGAGAAGAAATCATGAGAAACCCAATAAGAAAATATAAAAATAATTAATTAATCATCAATAGAGTTAAGAGTTAAACCTCAATCCTAGAATGAAAAAGTCTACTCACAAATATCCATGAGAATAAAAAACAAGAAAATAAAGAACATCAAACCTGGAAATAAAGAGTGGAAAAAGAAAGGAGGAGCTTCAAGCTTAGCTCTCTATGCCATCTTGATCAAAAGCTTTAGAACCCTAGTTTAGAATAGAATATTTCTATTTAACCTAATGAGCTTCCTCATGTCTCAGTAAAAAAAAATAATAATAAAACACTTAAACTCATTATACAAAGGAGTGCATATTTTGTAGAGTGCAATCTTTTAAATTTCATTAATTAACTCTTTTTTTTTCTTCCGAATTGCCTCTAAAGTTCCAAGTTTCACTCTAATGCTCCAAATCAGTGCAAGAACACTTCAAATTCTAGTAAATCATGTCCTAAAACACTAAAAGTGTAACAAATTTCAAAATATAATTAGAAGACACCTAAAATGAAAATATTAAAATGATTGAAATAAAAATACAATGCATAATTGTGTTGGGAAAGAGTTTGGGTCTTAACGACTTTAGCTTCAATTTCTTTTAGTTGTGTTGGGACATAATATATTTAGATGTTTTTGTACTTGTATATGAATTTCATGTGAATGATGTTATTTCGAAGGCATTAATTGCTTCTTTTCTAGCACTTATTGCTAAAAATTTACATCTTCATGAGATGATGTATTTCTTCTTAGCATAGATTTGAGTTAGAACCAATAAAGGAGGAGCATGACTTGGATGGAGCTTCAAGGAGCTTACTTTAGAACATTTTCCCTTATTTTGTATTGATTTGACTTATTTTAGGCTTGTATGAATACCCTTGTGTCGTTAGGATTCTATGGGTATAATTAGTTTTATTTCTGGCCTTGTATTTTGGCCTATAGGTTCTTTTTTCCTTTAGGAGGCGTAGTTAGTTTCTTTGTGGAGTGTGCTAGTTAATGGGCTTGTGTGGGTTGGTTTTGGACGTGTGGATCTAGTGTCTACACCACTATTTCCTATTCATACCCTTATAACCAACATATGAAACAAGTAGGAGACATGTAGGCCCATTTGTCCCCTATAGTTGGACACCACATAACTTTCTCTCTCCTACATGCCATTGTTTGTTGCTTTTTATTTAAATTTGAATTTTGAAGATGCCATGTTATTTCCATCCAAAATTCAAATTCAAATTAAGAGAGAACATATATCCTTAAATCTAGGGCCATGTTTGAATTTTTAGTTGGATTAACTTAGTGTTAATTGAGCACATGCTAAATTAACACTAAACTAAGCCAACTAACCCCTTGATTAAGGTATTGGATGTCCATCATTAGTTTTTAGGCCCATGATCCCTTTTAAGCTCTATATATTGAGCATCCCTCTTTCATGTAGATTTTAACACTAATTTTATGAATGAAAATTATCTTTTCTACATTTGAGAGTCCTTTCTTCTTAGAGAGAGTGTTCATGTTCTCTCCTTGAGTGAGAGTCCTTCATGCTATTATCAAAAGTTCCTTCCCTTGTGGCTAGCTTCACCATGACTTATCTCCTTCATTGAAGAAGTGACGCCCACCTCACTTCCATATCCTAGTCTTCCACCCCCATTTCTTCAACCTCAAGGACCTCAAAGAGATGATCCTGGGCAGCAACCTCTTCATCAAGGATTCTTCAACCTTGGCTTGGGAAGGTATGCATCATATCTCAATGTTGATCTATCTCTCATCAATAGTGTTCATAAAATTATTTTCAAATTGTTAGCAACTAGATTGAAGGTCTATCTTAGCTTGGTTATTTTAGACTTTTAGACTACATTTTTTCCTGATAAATGTATGTTTTTATGGTGTTGTGATTAAAAATGAATTACTTAATTGGACATATAGGCTTTATCAAAGATGTTTTATTTTTAAAACTAAATTTGAAAAAGCCTAGAATTCTATGCTTTAGGGATTTCCCAATTACATGTTGTTCATGATGGGTTTTGGTGAAGTTTGGAGAAATTGGATGAGGGCTCCAACATGTTCTAGCTACACCTTGCTTTTAATCAATGGGAGACCTTTTTCCAAGTGCAAGGCTTAGAGGGGGTTGAACTAGAGAAACCATTTGGCTCTTTTTGTTTTCTTAGTCATTACAAAAGGTTTAACTGGAATCTTTAGGAATACTGTTCAAGCAGGTTATTTCAAAGGGGTATCAGTCGGTGCAAAAGCTAATTATTTTTTGTGATGTCTCTTTTCATAATCTATGTACCATGAAAACTATTTTGCATTCCTTTCAATTGATGGCGGAGTCTAAAGTGAGTTTCCATAAAAGTTATAATATTTATAGTTTTAATTGTAAATCTAATTTTGTGGAAGCAGAAGAGTAATGGTTATGTTGTAAAATGGACATAGTTCCCTTAAATTTTTGGGGATTTATATGGTGTCAACCTAGGAAACACTTCTTTTGGACTCTTTTTTTTCCAAAGATTTGTAAAAGATCTTGTTTCTTAGAAATGGAAGATGCTTTGTTATGGAGGCAAATTGATTTTGATTATGTAGTACTGACCAACACACCCCTTTTCTTATAAGGCACTTATATATGTTATTAATAAGTTGGAGAAGATTCAACATCATTTTTAGTGGGTTGGTGAACATGAAGCTAGGAATATTTGTTAGGTGAGACGAATATTTATATGTACACCTAAAAGAAAGGAGGTTTAAGTGTGAAAATTTTGACATGATTTAGTGCTAGCCTTTTGGCGAAATGGAGGTGACATTTTTGACAAAAAATAATGTTATTTGGAGAGGATTTTAATTGCAAGGTATGACATTGGTTTTCCTTGTGGTGGTAACTTCATTCAACAGAATCATGTCTTTCTATGGATGAGAGACTTGTTCAAATTTAAAAGATGTGGTAATTTTCATGATGGTTGGCTTATTGATAGTGCCAAAAGAAGTCTATGCAATGGACTGAAAGATGGTGTGGTGAGCAATTGTTGAAAGGCTTATTCCCAAGGCTTTTTTAGATAGCTCATAAAAAAAAGTGCTTATCTTTAAGTACTTTTATGTGAATGATTGGTCATGAAATTTTAATTGGAATTGGACAAGGTCTTTGTTTCTATGGAAGGAAGAGATTCTAGCACAACTACATAATTTGCTTCTTGGGATACAACTTAATGTTGACCAATTGAATAGGTAGGTGTTCTCTTTAATTTAATAGTTCTTTCTCCGTCTCATCCTGTTATCATTTGATTTATTTTCCAAGCATGTAGTAACTCCCTTCAAAATCTCATCTTATATTTAGGAATTTGTGGTCATCTCTTGTTTCATCCAAGGTAATTTTATTTTTATGTAGATTATTATTGGTTAGATTACCTACTTGTATTTAGCTTAGGAGTGGGTAGTTGCTATTGTTAATTCATTTTCTTTACTTTGTGTAGGGGACATGATGTTGGTCCCAGAGGGGAATTTAGAAGGGGGGGTTTAGATTATAAAATATTTTCACAAACTTTTGTATTCAAAAAGTAATATCAGAGTTGTCAAAAATCTCCCCTTTTAAGAAATTTCCAAAATCTACCTTTAGTGTTTTGAAAATGAGTTTTCAAATAAAGTTTGAAACAATATGTGAGATTCAACTCTTTCTAAGCTTTGAACACCAAGTTTGACCAAAACAATTTCTTCAATAACGATTTTCAAATAACAATTAGTCAAACCACAATATGAATTCCAAACCCAATCTTTTACAACCTAAAATAATGGGTAATGAAAATACAATATCAAGATTCAATGATTCAATTAAAGATTCAATCACCCAATTACGATCTCAATTATACAATACCAAAAAATCAATTTTGCTGCATAAAATATTCAAATAAAGTTGTAGCTGTAAAAACCCACTTGCAAAACAATCAAGAAACAAATTCAATCAATTATAGAGAGTTTGGGAAAAAAGAGAATTTGCACATTTGTTTATACTGATTTAGTCAACCTAACCTACATCTAGTTTCCAGACCTAACCTTCCGCTAATATGCTTTTCACTAAAAATATAATACATACACACCACACATACAAATTTTTACCCAGAAAGATTCAAAACAACACAACAAAAGAAGTTTCCCCTTGTACGCCACAAGAGTTTGCTAAATTGTGACACCCCACCACTCACAACACTCATTTGCAAGATTTCATAATAACCTCAAGAACACCTCAAGAGATGATCAAGACTTATGCAAAAACATAAAGAAAATGGTTTAGAATAATATCACCTGATTTATGATGAATACCCAGAATTCAAGATCACTATTCTTTTTCCCTTTGATCAATCAATTCTTGATTCTTTAAGTCATCAAATTCTAGGTTTTCCTCTTGTATAAAATGGGTTTTTCAATTAGGAGTTCACAAGATTTTTTTTGGACCTTCTTCAAACTTATGAAAAACTGTTTTAAAATTGCTTTTGTAAGAGTTGACAAATAGGGTAATTAATTAACTAGTCAATGCTTCAAAACAGGCCCAGAAAGCTTGGTCTCGGGTTTAATCGATTAACTTTTTGAGGTAATCAATTATTCCTTAGAGCATAAAACTTGGAACCCAAATTTTAAGTAGTATAATTGATTAACCTTTTATTTTAATTGATTACCTCTTGAGAAAAATAAGTTTTGGTGACTTTTCAGCACTTCCAACTTAGGTAATCTATTCACAACTTAAGTAATCGATTACCTATGAGGTAAATCAATACTTAACTTAGTAAATTTGATCCCTTTGCTATGCAAAAATATTCTCATGCCTCTCCAAACAATCAATACAAGTACTACACCTATTAAACTTGTTTGATACCATAAAATGAATTAAGCTAACTCTACAAAACCAAAACTTCAATGACTTGAGATGCTTCATCATTGCCTTCCAATCCTTCAATCTCAACAATGAAAACATATATCACTTATATTTTTTCTATCCAATTACTTTCTATCTATAGATAATGTTTTCTTATAATTAAATATTGTTTTTGTTAGGTCACAAAATTTGGCACATTTCTTCGTTCAATTTGGGAAAGTTTTTGTTGGCTTCAAATTCAAGATAGCTGAGCACATTTTTTGGCATGCAGTCAATTGGATCAAGGAATGACATAGTTTCTAAGAACAAATTGTTGGTCGTAGGAGGGCTTTTGGATAAGGTGAAATTTATGTCTTGATAGATGGCTATGTTGACATGAGGTCTTAGACAATATGTTTTTTATTCAACTTAGTGTTATGCTCTTTAGCTTTTTTTATGTTATTTGTATATGTTTTGAACATTTTTTTTTGTTGACTTTGTACCAGTTGTACATAGTCTTTTATGTTATTTATATATAATTTTTAGTATAAAAAATAATGATATTTCTAACCACCATTATATGCATAAATATATGACATCATTGACACTATTAAATAGAAATTGTTCTTCGAATAATAGTCATAATAAAAAACAAAAGGAGTTTATCTGGAAAATGGTTATAATAGTCCTATGTTTTAATATTATGGGAATACAACTATTTATCTTGAAACAAATATTTGTGAACCCACTTTTCTTTTTTAATTGATACATAAGAAAGGAAAAGAAGAAAACACTACATACGAATAAAGCTAATACTTTGAGGATCAATAGTAAAAATAGAAATAAAAACCAGAAAGTGGACTATCATAGAGCATAAGAGGATGCACTTCACTATCTCCTTTCTTGGACAACCAATCTGCCACTAAATTTTCTTCTCATAAAGTATCACTCAAGGTGAGATTCCATTGATGATACTTGAAGCATTGAATCTTCTTAACAATGGAGGAATAAGGATGGTGTTTGCTAACACCTTGCTTGATGAAGTGAAGAGCACGTAGAATCAAACTCACAAATAACGTTTTGTGAAGCCTTTACTCAAAGCCTATTAAAGATCATGAAGGATAGTGTAGAGAGACCATATACATTAAAGAACTCGACAACCTAATTAGAGTTTGTATCTTGAATGACTTTTCCAAAACCGTTTCTACTAGAATTACCTTAACAATTGCCATCAGTGTTGATTTGGAAATACTAGCTGGGGTGGAGTCCATCTAACATGACGAGCCATGAGGGCACTAATAGGGGCAAGAAAAGGTAAATTTAGGAGATGGAGGAGACTTGAACTTGCAATACCATGCTCTTAAGATCAGTTGACACATATTTAAACACTTCTAGATTCCTAGTCTTCCAAATATACCTAGTCTTTTAAAGAAGAAAACACTACATACAAATGAAGCTAATACTTTGAGGATCAATAGTAAAAATAGAAATAAAAACCAGAAGGTGGACTATCATAGAGCATAAGAGGATGCACTTCACTATCTCCTTTCTTGGACAACCAATCTGCCACTAAATTTTCTTCTCATAAAGTATCACTCAAGGTGAGATTCCATTGATGATACTTGAAGCGTTGAATCTGCTTAACAATGGAGGAATAAGGATGATGTTTGCTGACACCTTGCTTGATGAAGTGAAGAGTAAGCGTAGAATCAAACTCACAAATAACATTTTTGTGAAGCCTTTACTCAAAGCCTATTAAAGATCATGAAGGATAGTGTAGAGAAACCATATACATTAAAGAACTCGACAACCTAATTAGAGTTTGTATCTTGAATGACTTTGCCAAAACCGCTTCTACCAGAATTACCTTAACAATTGCCATCAGTGGTGATTTGGAAATACCACCTTGGGTGGAGTCCATCTAACATGACAAGCCATGAGGGCACTAGTAGGGGCAAGAAAGGGTAAATTTAGGAGATGGAGGAAACTTGAACTTGCAATACCATGCTCTTAAGATCAATTGACACATATTTAAACACTTTTAGATTCCTAGTCTTCCAAATATACCAATAAGTAATAACAAAGAGCAACCCACTATATCCTAATGCGTAATGCTGAAACATTAAAGTGCAAAAGTCCCAAATCAATTTAGCATTGGGATCGTCCTTAAAAAGGTGGAGAATACTCTCCTCCCCAGCACCACGCCTGCAACAAAAGCAAATAAGTAGAAATGTGTCTTTTGACATTAAAGAAGTTAGTGAGAAGAATGTTATGGTGAAGGAGTCAAAAGAATCTTTTGATAAAGATGATAGAAAATGAGGGAATATGTAAGAAGAGAAAAGAAGATAAATAAGAGAAAATTAAAGCTATTTAATGAAAGTGAAATAAAGTGAAAAAGAGATGAATGTTTTGAATTAAAGTTAGTAGGTAGATAAAAAAGAATGAAAAATATCAATTTGTATCTTTTTATTTCATATAATAATAATAATAATAATAATAATAATAATAATAATAATTTTATATAATATTATTATCAATTATTATTTTATAATTATTAGTACCTAAAAAATAACATGTAATTGAATATTAAAATAAAATATTCAACTATCTACAATTTTCCACACAAACCCTCTTACTTGAGAAGTGATTTTTTTTATTACGAGGAGACTCACCCAATTTTCTCTTGAATCACCTCTTTCAAACAACTAAAAATATCTTGAAATGTGATTGTTCTCAAATCATTGAACTCATATTATCCTTTCAAACAAGATATAAAGATGAGAATCTTACATTTTTCACAAGAATTATAAAGGTTGCCTCTCACTTTCACTTTATTCTATCTAACTTTTCACTTTGCAATATTTTATTTAAATTAAAATAAATTTAGAAAATAGTCTAAAAATAATAAATATGTACTAAACATCATTCATGAATACTTTTAAGAATACCATAACATAATTCAAAAGAGTGCTAGTCACACTCCATCGAATACTCTATTTTTCTACCATTTACTTATTAATTTGTTTAAGTTTTAGTTATTTCCAATAAATTTCAGTTCAACAAAGTATAAAATAGAATATCACCAACATTTTTCTTTGTGATTCAATCCGGGGAGAAAATTTTATCTTATAAGTATTCAAACAACAAAATGAGAATCATATTTTTGTTTCACTTACCTTTAGAACTAAGTATGTTTGAATAATAGTTAGAAGTTAAATTGGGTTGTCAAACAAAACTTATTAAAACTTTTAATTAAATTGAAGTTTTTAATGAATTTTACTTCAAACTAAATGTAAAAAAAATGCTAAATATGTTAACACAAAATTCAAGAAAAAATTAAGTGAAGCTAAAGAATTGCTAACTATAAACCCAACATCCTCCAACTCTTTAAAAAAACAAAAACTTCTTTTTTGTATAACATAATCTGTACGTGGTATCAGTAGATGATAACTCTTGGAACAACCTTAAATAGATATGGGGAGTCAGAAGATTTATTGAGTGTCCACGTGGCAGAAGCAGATTGGCTGAAACAGTGACGCGTAGAAAAGCACGAGAGTATTTTGAGTACAACTACAACTACAAGGATTTCAGCGCCTACCTACTAAACCATGAAAGCAACTTCAACTTCCCAACATCACAATCACAATCAGAAGCAAACAAAAAAAAAACAAAACTACCAAAACTTTCCAAAGAAAAATTCCACAAAACTCTTTCTTTCTTCTCTCTTCCCTCTCTTTCTGTATCACACTACAAAAGGGTGTCATCAAACATTAACAATATCAACAACAAACAAACAACAAGAAGATGAAAGAAAGAAAGACCCTTTTGGTGTTAGAGAGAGACAATGAAAATGATCCTATAAGTGAAAGGTGAAAGCATGCTTTGTCGGCCATTAAAACTTCACCCCCAAAAAAGGTTGATCTTTAACACTCATTCCTTCATTCCCTTATGCCAAACCCCACAAACAGAGAAAAGCCACAAACAGTGCCACACCACACAGGACCATGTCGATTCATTTTTGATTCATTGAATCACTCACCTTCAGTTTTGCTTCTTTCTCATCTCAGCCCTTGCACAAAAGGGGGTTTGGATTTTTCTCCTCAAAATCTTGGCTTTTTCTCTTTCAGATCGAAGATCCCCCCCTACTTTTCATGCCAAAAAGCGACTTGGTTGTATTCTATTTTTGGCTAAAGTTTCTTTAACTTCTTCATGGTTCTTCTCAATTTTCCCTCACAAGGAGTTACTGATCCCAAGTGGTGGTCTGCTGTTTTTGTTATTATCTCCTTTTTTATGAGTCATGGTTGTCTTTGATTGAAAGGTGTGTTTTTTTCTTCATGGGTTGTTGTTTTCATGAGTGCCTTTGTTTTTGGCTTGAACTGATTCATTAAGATTCCGGGAATGCTGTTTAGAATTGTGGAATATGACTTTCAGTTCATTGGGCCAACTCCAAGTTTGAATTTTGAGGTTTTGTTGAATATAAAGGTTATTAATTTTTTTTTTCTGGTTCATACAAATAATTCCGCTGGAAGAAAGAATTTCTAGGAACATTTGGATATTTATTTCTTAGCAGAATTGTCCTTTTCGTGTAATGTTCCATTGATTTTATACCAATCAATACAATATTGATTGGTATGAAAAAAAGATTTGTCTGAGTTGTGAAAGTGATTGATTGCTGATTGATGGTTTGCTTGTGCAGGTGTTGAATATTGAGATGGCTGGGGATATCAAGGAGGGGAGAGCTTTGGCAAAAGGGTATTCTGTTATTTTACTGCTATTGACTTTACTTCTTTGTAGCACTGAGGGGTTAAACTCTGAGGGGCAAATCCTACTAGACCTCAAGAATGGGCTTCTTGATGAATCTAATGTTCTGGGAAATTGGAGTGCTACTGATGAAACCCCATGTGGATGGATAGGTGTAAATTGCACTCATGATAATGTGGTTATGTCTCTTAATCTGAGTTCAATGCATCTTTCTGGAACTCTAAATGTTGCTCGCATTTGGGGTCTGACCCATCTAACATATCTCAACCTTTCTTTCAATAAGCTGACTGGAAATATCTCCAAGGAGATTGGCAAGTGCTTGAATTTGGAATATCTTTATTTAAACAATAATCAGTTTGAGGGGACAATTCCTGCTGAATTGGGCAAGTTGTCCTTCTTGAGAAAGTTGAATATTTGCAACAACAAACTCTCTGGTGTGCTTCCAGATGAGTTTGGGAACTTGTCTTCATTGGATGAGTTAGTGGCCTATAGCAACTTTCTTGTTGGACCCCTGCCTAATTCCATTGGTAATCTCAAGAATCTTTCAATTTTCAGAGCTGGGGCTAATAACATTACTGGTAACTTGCCAAAGGAAATTGGTGGATGTAGGAGCTTATTGCGTCTTGGTCTTGCTCAAAATCAGATAGCAGGAGAGATACCAAGGGAGATAGGGATGCTTTCCAGGTTGAAAGAACTGGTTTTATGGGGAAACCAGTTGTCAGGAGCTATTCCTAAAGAGATTGGGAATTGTACTAGGCTTGAGAACATTGCTTTATATGGGAATAATCTTGTTGGACCAATACCTAAGGAAATGGGGAACCTCAAATCATTGAGATGGTTGTATCTTTACAGAAACAAGTTGAATGGAACCATTCCAAGGGAGGTTGGAAATCTTTCTTCATGTTTAGACATTGATTTCTCAGAGAATTCTTTAGTAGGTGATATCCCTTCAGAGTTTGGCAAAATAAGTGGTCTAAGTTTGCTTTTTCTCTTTGAGAATAAGCTAACTGGTGTTATACCAAATGAGTTTAGTAGCTTGAAGAACCTGACAAAGCTGGATCTTTCAATAAATTATCTCACAGGTCCAATTCCGTTTGGTTTTCAATATTTGCCTAAAATGTCTCAGTTGCAACTTTTTGACAACAACTTAACTGGTATTATTCCTCAGGGACTTGGACTTCGTAGTCATCTTTGGGTGGTTGATTTTTCTGACAACAAGTTGACAGGAAGAATACCACCTCATCTATGCAGAAATTCTCACTTGATGTTGTTGAATTTAGCATCTAATAAGCTTTATGGAAATATACCAACAGGGATATTAAACTGTGGATCATTGGCACAGTTGTTGTTAGTTGGAAACAGTCTTACTGGCAGCTTCCCTTCAGAATTGTGTAAGCTGCAGAACTTGACTGCCATTGATTTGAATGAGAACAAATTCAGTGGTCCACTTCCTGCTGACATTGGAAACTGCCACAAATTGCAAAGGTTTCACATTGCAAACAATTACTTCACATCGGAGTTGCCTAAGGAAATAGGAAATCTGTTCCAATTGGTGACCTTTAATGTTTCTTCAAATCTTTTCACTGGAAAAATCCCACCTCAAATTTTTTCATGTCAAAAGCTACAACGGCTTGATCTCAGTCAGAATAACTTTTCTGGTTCTTTGCCAGATGAGCTTGGAACACTTCAGCACTTGGAGATTCTCAAGCTCTCAGACAATATGCTGTCTGGACATATTCCTGCAGCAGTAGGCAATCTGTCTCATTTGAATTGGTTGTTGATGGATGGCAATTATTTCTTTGGTGAAATACCTTCCCAGTTGGGTTCTCTCAGAAGCTTGCAAATTGCAATGGATGTAAGTCACAATAACCTTTCTGGAAGAATACCAGTTCAGCTTGGCAATCTCAACATGCTTGAATATCTCTATCTCAACAACAACCATTTGGATGGAGAAATTCCTGGATCATTTGAGGAGCTTTCAAGCTTGTTGGGGTGCAATTTCTCATTCAACAACCTTTCTGGACCTATTCCTTCCACTAAAATTTTTCAAAGTATGGATGTAAGTAGCTATATTGGTGGTAACGAAGGCCTCTGTGGTGCACCTCTCGGTGACTGCAGTACCAATCCAGCTTCCAGATCTGATACTAAAGGGAAAGGTTTTGATTCTTCTCGTGCTGAAATAATCATGATCATTGCAGCTTCTGTTGGAGGTGTTTCCCTCATTTTCATTTTAGTTATTTTATATTTTATGAGACGTCCTCAGGAGTCAATTGATTCCTTTGAAGGCACTGAGCCTCCCTCCCCAGATTCAGATATCTATTTCCCTCCAAAGGAAGGCTTCACTTTCCATGATCTAGTTGAAGCAACAAAAAGATTTCATGAAAGCTATGTTATTGGAAAGGGGGCATGTGGAACTGTTTATAAGGCAGTGATGAAATCAGGCCAAACCATTGCAGTTAAGAAGCTAGCATCCAACAGAGAAGGGAACAACATTGAGAACAGTTTCAGGGCTGAAATATCAACTTTGGGAAGGATAAGGCATCGAAATATTGTGAAATTGTTTGGCTATTGCTATCACCAGGGTTCCAACCTCCTGCTTTATGAGTACATGGAAAGAGGTAGCTTAGGTGAACAATTGCATGGTTCTGCATGTAATTTGGAGTGGCCAACTCGGTTCATGATTGCTCTTGGAGCTGCTGAGGGCCTTGCCTACTTGCATCATGACTGCAAACCAAAGATTATTCACCGCGACATAAAATCTAACAACATTCTGCTGGATGAAAATTTTGAGGCCCATGTTGGTGATTTTGGTTTGGCAAAAGTGATTGACATGCCTCAGTCAAAATCAATGTCTGCTGTTGCTGGATCTTATGGCTATATTGCTCCTGGTAAGCTCCTATTCTGTTCTAGTAATGTGCCATAAACTTGTTTTGACTAGATAACATAATCTATCATATCAAGGTAGATCATATTATTGTTTGTGAGTAGTGTCTTGTAGCCTATTATAGTTTGTGTTTCTCTCCATGCTCATAAACAATGTTTACTTTTTTCTCCTTATTGAAGAAAGTGAGTTTTGCACATTAAGCAGTTTTGAAATTGCCTTTTCTGTCTATAGATTTTGATGATTTTAACAAACTATCTGATATTGACCCTATCAGCATCCTAAATTAGTCTCATCAATGAATTTTTTCATCCTTATTTCTAAGATGACACCATATTAATACTCATGGTTAAATGTTATTCAAAAAAGATGGAAATCTTCTGTTCTCAATTCGTGTGTCATTTCCTGTCCCATTAATTAAAAAATGTCTGTCATTTAATTAATTTTTTTTATCTTTTATGTGGCACTCATTACATGACATAACATTTTTTAGTTCGTAGGGACAAAAAATAAGACATGAATTGGGAACTTAAGATTTCCATCCATTAAAAAGAATCTTATATCATATAAATTCTATTAATCTCATTTGGCATATTACACTTGTGCTTCTTATTGTCTCCCTTTGTGTTTTTGTTTGTTGATTTACTCACCACATTGGACTAAATTTGATTAGTTTCCAATTCAGTTTTATGAATAATTTTATCCTGTATGACAGAATATGCATATACCATGAAGGTCACAGAGAAGTGTGACATTTATAGCTATGGTGTTGTGCTCTTGGAACTGCTAACTGGAAGAACACCAGTTCAGCCTCTAGAGCAAGGAGGTGATCTTGTCTCATGGGTGAGAAACCATATCCGGGACCACAACAATGCATTGACACCAGAGATACTCGACAGTCGTGTAGATCTGGAAGACCACACCACTGTGAACCACATGCTCACTGTTATGAAGCTTGCTTTAGTGTGCACAAGTGTGTCTCCTACTAAGAGGCCATCAATGAGAGAAGTTGTGTCCATGCTTATTGAGTCCAATGAGAAAGAAGGGAACTTAACACTCACTCAAACATACCATGATCTTCCTTCCAAAGATGGCATGTGAAGAAAGTATGCAACATCTCTTGACATTTTGTTAACAAATATGAATTTTTTTCTGTTCATTTTTCCTTCCCACAAGGGAAAATAGTAGATGATTCTTGTACATTCTTTCACTCCATTATGTCAGTAGACTCAACTGTTTTTCCTTATAGCATTCTTTATTATTAATTTCTTGTCTCTGTATTTTCTTTTGGAATTCAGTATATATATAAATAGTAACTTATTGTACAGTTGGGAATTACAATTGAATGTGTATCGTGCAGTTTATATGGTATATATAGGGAAGGATAATAAATATTTGAGTTATTCAATATAATATGTTACAGGTTTCCTGGAACTGATTGGTGAACAATTTAATGAATTTGCATTGAATTATATTTTAATTTATTTTCTATGGTTGAATTGGGACCACTTAAAAAATTTTAAGATATTTCGTTGAAAGCTACATTTTTTATACTAGTTATACTGATGGGTTCTTTTTGCATTTGAATTTGAAGACTGTTTGCAGTCATCAAATTGCTATAATTTTATCATGCTATACATTTCATGAACACAAGCTGTTATCTACTAGGACACAAACTCAATTCCTCAAAATTCATTTATTTTAATGTAGTAAGTGATTTTCACCCTCATAAATTATTCACACTTATTTGTCTCAATTACTACTGTGTTGCATATAAGAGTTTAGATTGAAACTATATAATAATATCAGGTCATAAATATAACCATAAAGAATTTTTCATCTATGTACCAAAACATTATATATCTGAACGAAATTGATTTTTTAAGTTAAAATATTAGTTTATCTATAACTTAATATATGAAGTTGTTCATCTATCTTTTCTAAAAGATGAAAGAATTTTACAAATTCATTTTAACTCTTTTAAGAAAAAAGTTAAATTGAACTTATGAAAATTTTAATTTTTTTATAAACTTATGTTTAATTGAAATTTGTTAAATTAGCTTATTAAATCATCCAAGTTTGGTAAAATAACCAGATAAAGCAGATAAAATACTCACTAAAACATAAAAAAATAATAATAAATTCTTACAATATATAAAAAAGATAAAAAGTGAATTTAATAAATATTGAAGGAAAAAGAAATAAATATAAAAATTAAAAACTAGCGGTAGCATTATTTTCAACTATCAAACAAGTTTTTCAAGTTTTCAACTAATAAAAAAAAATGTTTTTCAACTGGTACAAACTATCAAACAAGTTTTTCAACTAATAAAAAAAAGGTAAAAATATCCAACTTTTCCTACTTAAAAAAACTTATCAAAACATATTTTATTTTAGAGCTAATTACAAATATAACCATTAAGATTTAATGTAAGTACATATGCACTCCATACTTTTTTAAACATTATTTTTACAACTTTTGAGAAGGTGTTAGTGTAAGGTTTGAAAAAAGTACTAGGGTAAGGTTTTCAAATATAAAGAGATATAATTTTAATCTATAAAAATAAGAGAGATATGTGAATATATAAAAATAAGAAATATGTGTAATGAAAAAAAAAAAAAAAAAAACAAGGAGATGTATCTGGGGATGCATCACTAATTAACCCTTTATTTTTAAATACACTATCCTTTTACTACTCCTTACCAAATAAATATCCAACTTTTGATTTACTTTAAGATTGATTATAATTTTAAGTGTAAATTAACGTTTACGTAATTTCTTACCTTTTTCAAAAAGCATCTTTTGTACCTTTTTTTTTTGTCACTTAAACTCTTTATACTTTTAAGTTTGTTGAATTGAACATCTTTAAAGGTTATATAATCATGGTTAAAACTTTTGCTAATAAGTCAAAAACTGTCGCTAAAATTAAAGTGAAACCACTGCTATAGCATGTAAAATAAAATACTTCTACATGCATGAAAGTATAAAGGGTAAAAGGAATAAAGTATAATATATTTATCTTATGTTTTATATTTAATCTTTCTTTAATTAGAAGTTAACTGAATAAACCACTGAACAATATAATCATTTATTTGTTTGAATAAATTTTTTAAGTAAATTAATTCTCTAATTACTATATTATTGTATAAGTTGAACTTTAAAACACTTTTGATAGTGTTTTTAAATTTTTTAAAATTATTATCTAAAATGCTTGACAATTCACCTAATTTAATAAAAAATTAGGAACTAAAATGCTAAACAATATTCTTCCAGACCTATTAGACACTTATAGAACTGTGGTTTCATACTTTTTCAAAGTGCTCCTGGTAATTTTTGAATGTTAAAAAGTTTACAATAATTTACTCATTTAACACTATTTGTAAATATCACAAAAAAGAAAAACAACTTAAAACTGTTATAATAGTATCACTAAAGATTCTTAGGGACTAAAACAAAGGCAAAAGTTTAGCTAAAAAGTCTAAACCTGATGCTATAATTAAGGGAAATCTCCGCTATATAAGGGGTTAAGTAACACAAATTACAATGAGATATTTTTTAAAAGACTGACATTATAGAGATAAATTAAGTGTAAATATCTTAAATTTTACATCTAACCTTTATTTAGAAGCTTATTCTATTGAGATAATGTTGCAATAAAAAAAGGGTTTTAACAAAATTATGTTGGAATATGTAAAGATTTAGAGTGATTATAATTATTAGATAAAAGAGTCACAAACAACATTTGTTTATCCAATAATTAATAACTATTATTTTGGAGTTATAAGATTCTTCAAGTGGTAGATCAAGAGATGAGAATGGAGAAATTGTGAGTTCGAATTCTTCCTATAACTAATAACTAATATTTAATTTATAAAAAATAATATTATTTTAAATTAACTTGGCAAAAATTCAAAAAAGACTATCTAAAATATTTCACTATTTTATAACTAAAGGCAATGTTTAGTGATACAATGCTTTAATGGTCAAAATATCACTGATTGAACCATTTCATATTAAAAAATAATTTATTTAAAATATATTTAGTCTTATAAATTTAAAATAATTGTCATAATAAATAATAAAGTATATTACATATTTTAATTTTAAATTTAAAATCATATTCAAGTATAAAATAACACAATTTCACATTTTATGTGATGATAATTTACATAAATAGCGTATTAATTTTTATATGTTACATATACACAGTATGGATAGCTTTTTTATCATGTTTTAGTTTCAATGTTTATGACTTAAAAAAACAACTCAAGTTTACAAATTGGTTTGGTGGGATGATTTTTGTTTTGTTAGCAAAATCGACTTGTTCATTCTAGTTTGATCCGGCTCCTTTACATTTTCAATCCAACAAGTTGACCTAATCGTTATAGGGATCAATTTTCGGTGGCCCAACAGGTGATTCAATCTGGTTATAATAACATGGACTAAAATATTTGTTTTCATCGAGTCACTTTATTAGGATAAAGTGATACTTTTAGTTGCGACTTTATGTCCAAGTTAGGAATCGAATGTCAAACCTTTAATTAAGGGGTTAAAATGTAGAATTACTTGTACCAAATAACTTTTAATTGTAGTGTCAAAGGAGATTTAGTTTAATTGGTTGAAAGAATACGTAAGTTGTTGTAAACATTCTGATACTATGTTCAACTCTTGTAATATAAGGAGGATACAAAAAAAAAAAACTTTTAATTGTAGTATATTTTGTTTTATTCTATAATTACTAACCAAATTTAAAGTTTTAAAGAATGATGGATTGAGTGTAGGATTAACATAAATGGAAGCATTTTGCAAGGCATTGTTTATTGATTTTCAAAAAATCTTTTAATGTAAGAAAGTGTAATATCCATCCCTTTCAAAAAATTATATATCCATTACTTGAAAATAACAATTTTTTTAAGGTAAATACACTATAACTAATATTAAGGTAGCTTCAAACATTAAAAAAGACAATTAAGGTAGCTTATGAATAAAGGGAACAAAAGAGAGAAAAGAAAAAGAAAAACTAGTGAATTCTTCATTTGCATTGATATGTATGCATTATTTGGGTTGGCATATTATAGAATTCCATGCATCTATCACTGAAAGTTCTAAGTTTTCTGCATGTGGATGTCCTTTATTCTATACTACTTAATTTTCGGTGGGTTTGCAATTTTTTAAACACTTTGTTTTATGTGCTTTAGTCAATAAACTATCGATTCAAGCAAAAGCAACTAATCTTAAAACGAAAACTTCGTGGACCACTTTCATTAGAATAGTTCAAACACAAATTTCATATATTAATATTTTAAAGCGTAATTATGTTAAACTCTTAACGAAATAATCGTAATTATGTTCAAACAAAATTTTGTTGGTATCTAGATCTCTTCCTTTCTTTGCTTTCTGGACTGAATAATAAAAATAGTTTCTTGCTTTGACGCAAAATTTAAGGTGGTCGCTTATTTGGATTAAAAAATTAAGAAAAAAGAAAAACAAGAACTTATTCTTATGGACTATACAGATTCTAATAATGAAGTATAAAATATGTTATTCTTTCTGTATTATTAAAATCAATAATCAATAATCATTTCTGTATCATCACTTAGATCAAATTAATTAATTAATTAATATAAAAAAATTAATTAATTTGTGACACAACTTCATCACGTCTATACGTTTGGGGAAAAAAATTGTATGACTGACGGGTGACACTAACTTTGTCTTAATATAATGTGTTTTATATTAGAGTTCTCTTTATTACACTTAATACTAATTTTTAAACTTTACATTCTTTTTATTATACTAATTAACTTCCCTCTTAAGAATTCAACAAAAATAAAAAAAAAACTTCCCCTTAAGATAAAGAAAAAATGCCACACTAATTAACTTCTTTGAGATGCTAAAAATAATTTTTAATAAAAATGATTTTTAAAAAAATGAAATTATAGACTGAGTAATAAGGTAAAAAATCATAAGAGTATGTGCAATTTACTTAATTTGTATTGAAAATGTACAAGGTTGGAGTTAACTTATTTAGAATTGAGTATGACTTATTCTTTTTCTGATGTAAAGAACAAATGAAACTGTTTATTTCATCTTCTTATATGATATGCATATTATATTTTGACTTTAAAAAAAATATATTATGATGGATTTACCATAATACTAACTTGTTTTGATTTAAACAGTAATAATTTGTATCCTCAACTAAGTTATTTAGAATTTGAATTCTAGCAACGCCAAATTGAAAGAAAATACTTATGTATGTTTATAGTCTACAATGGAGTTTGATAATTATTTTTTATAATGACTAATTTGTAACGATATGTTGATTAAAACTATTATAATATAAATAATTTAAATGGAATAAATTAATTAATTGAACGTAGAATAAAAAATTAGAAATGGGCGGATTTAGGAATAACATATTCCCGACATGGGCCAAATACATAGAATATATATATATATATACTGTTTGATGAATGTACATAGAAGATATATATCATCATGTGTTGGAGGCTAACAAGGAAAAAAATTCTTATTTGAAATTTAAGCAATAATACAGGCAAAACTTAAAATAAAAAAATTTAAAAAATGTGGTTGCTGCCACGCATCCATGTAAGGAGAATAATGCTCAAATCATAGTATCAAATTTGTATGATATCATTATTGGGTCAAGAAAAAGATAAAACTAATTGGAGTATAAACATTAATCAGAAAACAAGATTTAATTAAGTTTTTGTCCTTCAAATTTAAATTTTACGTTTTCAATATCTGAATTTTTCAAAAATTGATTTTAGTTCTTTTCATTAGTAAATAGTAGAGTTATAAAAATGAGTTTTCTAGACCCAGTTTAAAACATAGATTGGACTGTGTCCACTTTTATTTAAAATGAGTTGAGTTTTTTTAGTCCAAACAAGCCTGTTGACTTATTTGGTCAGCCAAAATATGTCGATTTTTGTTTTTTTGTATAAATTTATATAATTTCTAAAGAAAAAATAATAATGTCTTGTTCAAATAGACTCAATTTTATATGTCTAGGTTTTTTAAATACAACTTAACTTTATAGACCTATCAGACTGATCCATTTGGATTCAAATTCTACATGAAGTTTAATTTCTTAAGCCCAATTGTCTATTCCATTATGCCAACAAATTCTGATAGCTACAAAGAAGACCAAACAAGGTATAAAAAATACACAGTTTGTGGCAATTTTGAAATGCTAGAATATTTTTTTTTCTTTTTTGAAAAGCAAAGACTTTATTGAAGAAGTAAAGAAATAAAGTGTTTCTGCATGATACAAGCTGGTTCTAATTTAAATTTTGAAATACCAATTTTGATAAACTACCAAAATTTAATTAAGAAAAAACATAAAAATATAATCATAGACAACAACAAACCCCATTAGCATCAGCAGTAATCACAAGTTGGTTTTTGAACACATACTCTCATTTGATCTAAACGCCATGATTCACATGCAAACACCTAAGACAATTGCAACAGAACAAACACGACAAACATTTTTGTAAGAAAATATTGATGAGAACAGTGTGTGAAAACAAAAACAATTGAGAAAAATTGAGGTTGGGTTGCGCGTGTGTCAATGACATTGTTTTCTTTTTTTTTTATTATTGAAAAATCAATTCGTTGTTGTAGAAATAGTTTTATGAATCCAAGTTGGTATATAATAAAAATTTTCGGAACAAATATGAATCCATTAGTTATAATTTATTAAAAACAAAAAAATTGACAGAAACATTAATAAATCAAAAGCCTTATTAGAACAGGTGAAACATATTTTAAAACAATTTTAAAACATATTTAGAACAGGATTGTTTATTGACAAATAGTAATTTTGTAATTGACTCTAAGTGAAGAGTGCGAAAACGGGCATAAATGATACAAGAATAGGCATTTTCTTTTTTCAACTTCCACTTATAAAATTAAATTTCTAAGCTTTGATTTTTGAATTTTTTAGACTGCTGCAGACTAAGAGTCCAAGAATATTTGTAACATAAGCATTTTCTTCGTACACCTCTATAAACTTCTCTCAGCAATATATTAAAGATCAAAATATCCTCAAGTGATTCCTATGATTTTTGTTAAATCTAGATTATCTAATCCGAATTTATTAAAATTTATTTTTTTTAAGTCTCCATTAGGTAATTTGAAAGTTTTTTTTTCTTTCACAAATCCAGATTCATAAAAATTTATTTTTTTACAAGTTTGGATTAGATATTCTGAACTTATAAACAAAACTTTAGTTCCGATAATGCAAAGTTTATTTTAAAAGTTTGTATCATCTAATCTAAAGTGTTTTTTACATGTTCGGATTAGGTAATGTGAACTTATCAAAAATAGATTTTGATGAATTCAAATTGTGAGAAAAACCTCCTAATTACGAACTTGAAAAAAGAATTTAGATTAAATGATCCGGATTTTAGAAAAACCAAATACACATTACCTATTAAGGAGAGTCACACGAAGATATTTTGATTTTCAATATATTATGGAGTCTAAGCAAAAAATTTATAGAGATGTAAGCTGCAATATCCGAAATGTCATACTATAGGCCCCAAAATGCAAATTAAGGACCTGGAACAGAACTATGATATTTTCTTTTAGCACCCCATTTAGCACCCCTAGTACCATCTCAAAACCCTCAAAATCCAATGTTCTTGCTGCAACTATGCAATCTTCGTATAAATGCTTTATTTTTTGGTGAATGAATTAAATGCTTGAAAATCCCTCCATTTACAAGTTGAGAGAAAATTGTGCAGAGTGTCATTAATGATTGATATTAAGGAATGGATCAGTTTGGTTTTATTTTTTAATGTTTAAAAAGGGTTTTCAAGAATAGTTTTTAAAAAATGTTTTTGAAAAAAAGAAAAAAAATTTATTTGGTAAGTATGATTTGAAAACTGTTTTGAAGATATAAAAATAGAAAAATTTGTTTATATTTATTAAAATTTCATTAATAAAAAATAAAAGATAATATATTATGATTGTATTTTAAGTTTTTAAAATAAAATTAAAACATTGAAAAACAAAACTACTTTTAATTATTCTTATTTTTTAGTTTTTAAAAACTAAAAAATTAGAACTGTTTTTAAAAACTGTTTTAAAAAAATACTATACAAACTAGTTTTTTAATTTTTAAATACTACTTAAAACAGTTTTAAAACTGTTATTAAACAAATACTAAACTTCTCAAAGCATCAGAGGAAAGGAATCATTTTTAGAATGCTAACGTGATACCACGCAACTTGTTAAAATGCTATAAAAAATATTGTATTAAAACGTGTAAAATTATATTAATTTGAGTTATGTTTATGTATAGTTTTTATTTATTTATTTATAATTTTTTAGTACGTAAAAGAATTTCTTTTCATCAAATTTATATATTTTTTGTTTGAAAGGCAATGGACCATCATGTGTCATAACTCATAAGTAGATAGTAAATAGGAATTTTTTTATAAACTAAAAATTTTATTAAAATATTATAATAAAAAATAAAATATATATCTTTCTAATTTACATTAGACATCAGAAACCATCGTAACATGATGTATAAGGGTAAAGAACATAAAAAGTTGAAAATTATATGTGTATAGGTAGCGCTAATCACGCTCTGAAATACACTTTTATTTATTGACGAAACTTAGAAGTAGTTCCTGAAATATGATAAAACTTACTGATAGGTTCTGAAAAACATTTTTTAGCATGTTAATTTTTGAATATTTTATTGTTATGCACATTGGTTTCTATGAAGCTTTAAATAATTTTTTTAACAACAGGGTTTATCGTTATGCACAATTTTTTAACGTTAAGCAACCGTGAAACATGTGACTTTCTTTATTTGGGTTAAATATTTTTTTAAGATTAATTGATATACAATTTTAGTTTAAAGATTTTTACAGAAACATTTAATTATAATTGTAAATTTGTTATTTTATTTATCATTATTTTAAAAAATTATATAAATTAAAAGTTATTATTAAATGTCAGTGTAAAAGTCTCTCACCCTAACCGTATATGCTAATTAAACTCTATTTTTTTAATTATTAAATACATTTTTAAATGTTATTCATATTTTTTTTAAATAAAGTTGTTAAGAGTTAAAATATCATTTATGTTATTAAGTATTTAATTAATAAATGAATTCGGGGTGAGGGTGTCACAAAATATCCATCCCCACCAACCACTTCTTCGACATGCACTTGATAAATATTATTTCAACTAGTTTTATTTAGACTTGTGTTTTGGAGTTAAATATTATTTGAATAGAGAATAATTTTATTTGCAGTTAATTATGTTTGAAGTATGATTTATTTAGAGTTTTAAATCTATTTTTATTTATATTAAAATTTATGCATAAAAAAAGTAGTTATTAGATAATTTCAACGAGTTTATTTTTTTCCAAAAATATGTCATCTTATACTTGGACACTATTTTTTAAACATAAAACTTAGAAAACAAAAAACCTTAATTAAACCTATAATTAAAGTAGATATGAAAAATATAATCAATATTGTGTGGCATTAGTGGCTCAAGCCTTGTCAAGGGATTTCGAAAAGGAGTTCAGGGTTCTCAAACTTAATCTCCAATATTGGCATTTGGTTTTCATTTTCAAAGAGGAGGAACCATTGTTTCTCATGTGAGAAACACTGACCAATTTGAAAAAGTCATTCCCATTTCTAAGCATGACATTTCCTCCGGAATAGTATTTTTGGACTAATAAATGGGATGCAGGAGTCCAAGAGGTAAGGGATGGATAAATGGATTCGGATAAAATGGATTCGGATATGACCTAGCTTGTGCGGATTTTGAATTTTTTTTTTTTTTTGAAGAATTAGAGTTGTAAGAAAATTTTTATTCTAATCTATGAAATTCATGGACTTTGCGAATCAAGTCCGTAGTCTTACAAACTTGGTATGTAATCTGTTTAAAGGGACAAATATATCATTTTGACTATTAATTTATGTTAATATTATGATTTTTTGTTGTAAATTTTGATATTTTGACTTTTAATATTGAAAATACTTAGTATTTTAGATTATTATAAATAATAATATAGTTTTTAGTATGATATATTATAGTTTAGTTAATTTAAAATATTATAGTTTTAAAATTATTTTTAAAAACTATATATGTGTGAGCCACAAATTGATTCGTTAAGTCCATAAGCTTTATGGGCTAGATACAAACTCTTTAAAAAAGGAGTTTGTCTAGTCTATTTAAAAGACAGGTTCACAAGCCGAACGTAAATGGGTCAGACTGGTTCGATTACCCATCCCTACCAATCTAGATTATGTACTATGAAGTATATGTTCTAGTTTTAAACTTGTAATTTTAACAATATTTAGATCATCAATTTTGGAAAATCCACACCTTCCATTTCAACTTTCTTCAACCTCAATTGCATTAAATTGATGTACAACCTTTTTATGCCACAACAATGGTGGTTTTTGACTCCAAAAACACCACTCAAGCTGTGTGGCCGGCATGAACAATAGAGGAAGAGTGATGGAGACATAAATGGCAGCCAACAAAATCTTGAGATAAAGGGTAATCTTGTAATTTTAAAAGATATAGAGGTGTAGGAAGAAATTATTGGGATGTCAAAAAAAATTCCCAATAGTCAAAATCTAGGTTTACCTACCCAATGATTAGGAAAAATTTGCACCCATTCTAGAAACAAAAATAGTATATATAAAATTGAAAATTTCTTTATGCACCATTGTTTTTCTTCTTGCACCCTTCAATTCCCAAAATACCCCACACACCAACCTAAGTCCACAACACCATCGCTCTCCACACCTCAGCCATATGCAACATTGGTGTCAATCTACAACATTATTGCTCCTTGCACCTTTTTGTTGATTACCAAGTTGAGAACTCTGCAAGCCACAAAGTTCATTGCTATTGACATGCATAAGAGAGTGTGTGGATGAGGGATAGGGCATACGAGCGAAGGGAGATACTTGAGAAGGATATTATGAATTGGGAATAATTAGGTGATAGTAATTAGTTATATCAATTACAAATATTACTTATAACGAAATTCATAATTGTTCTCAAATCCAACTACACCTTAGCGAGAGTATATCCATACTAAGAGCAGTAAGTTTAGGGAGTAAGTATTTTTTTGTCCTTTGAGGGCGTAAGGTGGTGTATTTACAGGTATTGTGGGGAGCAGGTATCCCAAGGGATCCAAGATACATTTCATCTTAATGTGATTAGGTAGTTAGGATTCTGGGTATATCGTTGGTATAGATAAAGAACGAGAGATAACGAGGAGTGATGGTTATAGAAGGATAACTCTTAAAATGGGGTAGTTATGAGATAAAGTGTGGACACAATGATCGCGAGGTGAACATTGTCTTATGCAGGGCAGTCAACTCAAGGGAAAAGTGGATGGCATAGAGGTCAGTTGTGAGAAAGCAATTAGGGGTACATAGCCCCTAGTCACGGGTATTGGCAAGACACGAAATGGCTAAGGGCTAACAAGGTCAATCGACAAGAAGGTCACCAGGGGTACATAGCCCACAGTCATAAGTGTTGGCAAGGCACATAGTGGCTAAGGGCTGACAAGGTTGATAGACGAGAAGGTAGTCAAGGGTACAATAATATAAGTAAAAAAATATATTATGGATTGATTTTAATGAATATGTACTGACACTGTAAAAGAGTTTTACACTGTCGTCCAATCACAACTCTTTATTTATATGACTTTTAAAGTATTAATGAATAACGTCAATAAACTTACCATAAATTGAGTGTAAATATGCACCATCATTTTTCTCTTATGGATTATGAAATCTATAATATAGGTAAATAACAAATATGAATTATATAATTCATAACTATAAAATGATATGTGACGGATTACAAAATCCATAATATGATAAAAAAAGTATATTTATAGATTAAAAAATCTACTATCTTTTATTTAAAATACATATACAAAATTCATAATAAAAGTGCATTACAAATTATGAAATCTATAAGATAAGAAATTTTTAGAATTTTAAAATTAGGGGTGCAAAAAGAAAAATAGAAGAGCATAAAAAAATATTATACAATCCATGAAGGGACCAAAACTTCCAAGTTTCTTAACACTTCAACCATGAGCAAGGTTATTAAACTCGAGAGTCTACGTAGATTCGTGAGAGTTCGGTAGACTCGACTCAGACTCAAATCGTAAGAGTCTATTTTCTTAAAAAAATTAATAAATACCTATAAAATCCAATCATTTAACTAAGTAACTAATACTATTAATCTATTACTATATGTCTATACCTACATAATTTTAGAACAGTTTTAGTCCAGCCAAAATCATTCAAACAACTGAATAATCAGAACTCAAAATCATTTCCAAACAATCATAATTCAACCATTTCCAGAGTTCTAAACCATTTTCAACTACTATTACATATGACATACAATATATTTCAACTGCTATTAATTCCTAACTTTTGAGAAGACTAGATTGCATGGGTGTTGACATTGTGAGACACCTCACACCTAAGGAACCAAAAAGGGAACTTAAAAGAGATGACAAGATAATACAAGATCACTAACAAAGATAGATACAAAAGGGTGGTGGATGGATTGAATATTGTTTTACCAGTTAGTATTGTCATTGTATGTATTCACTAATTAACACTCACTAGAAAGCTCTAACTTGCATAATTAGGAACATAGGTTCCAGTCTTCCAAAGAAAGGTTTGGAAACAATCAAGCATACCACATATGAGACTCAATGCTTATCCTTAGGTTTATTGGTGAGTCTAGCTCCTATAAATTGCAACTTGAAGGGTCCAAAGATGAATTCAACTATTGTACTATGACATTTACTACTTGTAAGATTATGCGCATTAGACATTTGTTATGGTCTTTTCCTAAACTTATAACTTAATATTAAGAACAATGAAATAAAAATTTTAGTGCATATTAAATATTCAATAGCTTTGACCTCTTACAAATAGCGTAACTTTCAATAAGTAACGTTGATTTTCTAATTACCTGTATCACGAAATTTAGCTTCTTCAACAATCAATTTAGATGCTATTTTTGCTATTTTTTTATATTTCTCTTCATATTTTTCCCCCAATGATTCTACCTATAACATACCACCAAATGATAGTAATTATTTTCATATCTTAAACTATCATGTTTTCATTTAAAGAAAAAATACCTCACGTTTATCCGCAGAAGCCCTTTTTGCAATCTCATTTAGTCAATTATCACATCTGGTTTTATATAGAACTTGAAATAGAAGTAAGCAATGGGGGTGCAGAGGCGTGATAGAGTAGTTGCAAATCTGTGCTTCGTGTGGCGATATGACTCATAACTTTGTGCTTTGTGACCTGAGCAGTGTTGGCGCCACGACTTGCGACTTAGTGCTTCACGCGACAGTGTGAATGAGGGAGGTGGAGGCATCATCAAACTCTGCGTGAGTGTGGTTGTAGTCTTGTGGAGAAAACCTAAGTAGAGGAAATGAATGGAGAAAGAAAGAAAGGGGTTTTGTTGAAACTAGAAAAATTGGATTCGTGGACTCGTGATTTTGGACTGAGTCTACATGAGTTTGGTGCGAGTTTGGTCACTACTCAATTTTGCATCCAAGTTAACTAGTTGAGAGGAAGTGAACTTGTAGAAGCAGACAATTCTATGAGTCAAAATGTGAGTTTGATATCACTGACCGTGGGTATAATATATAACAAGGCTCGTGTTAATTACACTTTCATACAATAATTAATATACTTCCTCATTTTTAATTTAAATATTTGCCAAAAATACCTAAAAATATACCTTTCATTTGATATACCATTTACTACAATGATTAATATACCTCCTTTATCATTTTCTCCACACCTTACCAAACTCCACAACTTACCTTCTTCCAAAATCTTACAATACATCTCCCCATTATGGGTGTTCATTAGTTCAGGGTCAATCCGACGAACCTGGTAAACTAAACCAAACCAATTAGTTTGGTTCGATTTTTCACTTGATCTGGTCTGGACCCGACCAAACCGACCAGAATTGACCATTCTTGTTTGGTTTTTATTTTCACATTTCAAAACTCTTGCTCAACTCAAACCAACCAAAAAGTGTGTGTATATATATATATACTATATTATTATATATTTATTTTATATTTTTATTTGTTGTTTGTATCGTATTGTGTTTTTTTAATAGTTTAATTTGGCAAATTTAGCATATATGAAACACTTGATATTTTATTATAAATTTTATGAATTTAGTAAGGATTTGGCTAGTTTCAGGTATAAATTACGCTTTAATGAAAAAAATTGAATTTTTAATTTTTTGATCGGTTTTTCCTAAAACTAAACCAAACCAATCCGATTGTCATTGGTTCTGGTCAGGGAAAAAAATTTCAAAAAACCAACCCAACCCAATTAGAATTAATTGGTTCGGTTTTCATTTTCCCCCAAAACTGAACCAACCCGAATCGTGAAAACTCTGCTCCCTATAACTATGTTAGAAAATACAAGGTTTCAGAAAGTACTTTTTAGAATGTGTATTTATAACATTTAAACTCTTTTCTAATGTACTTTCTAGAATGTGCATTTATACTTTTGGAAAGTATTTTCTGGAAAAATACCTTATTAGTGACGCTGATATCTCTCATTCTTAACTAAAAAAAAATACTAAATAAGATTAAAATGCACCATGTTGTCATTGGAAAGAATAAAATATAGGCTAAATTATAATTTGTATCCCTCAATTTATTCAATTACCAACATTTTTTCCTTTTACTTTTAATTTCTCACATTGTGTCCCTCTATTTTATAATTTGATAACTTTTAAACCATATGTTATATGATAACCCTTTAGGCAACATCGTGTCGTTAACTCCGTCGTCGTCAATCGCGTTCAGTTACAACACTGTGCCGTCAATTGCCTCCCATTACAACAATTGTGTCTCTCCCCAACAGTATTTGTGCAGGTTTTTTTTTTTTTTCAAAAGCAACGCCCCATTTCCTATATTTGAAACTATTTGAGTGTGTCTAACCTTTCTAAACCCCGTTTAATGTATGCCACATCATCTAATTAAGCTATATAAAAAGTTAACGTTAATAGTTTAACAGTCAACAACTATTATATAACATATGGTTAAAATGTCATTAAATTATAAAGTGGAGGGACAAAATGTCAGCAATTGAATAAATTAAAGGACACAAATTATAATTTAACATAAAACATACCACAATTTCTCTTTTCCATTATGAATGAAATTGTTTGAAAGATAATCCAAAGATAATCACTAAAGTTATCAAAGTAAAAGTTAATAATTGATAAATAAGGGTTAAAGAATAAGAGAGAAAAATAACAAAAATATATCTTAAAAACAATCAATTGAAAATAAAATATTAGGTTTTAAAGAATAAAAAATAAAATAGAATTAGGGTTTAGACTAATTTTATAAAAAATAGTATTTTATTGACAAATGATATATATATAAAAAGATAAATAAAGATTGATTATGAAAAAATTATATTAAAAAATATAATTATAAATATATTTATTAAAAATATCTTAAATAAATATAAAAGAAATATTAATGACAATAAAAGTGAAAACAATATAAGCGTACATGAAGAGATGCAAATTACAATTAATTAATGAAACCCAATGTCAAAGAGTTTAAACAATAGGAGAGGAATTTCATGAAAATAAATCCATAAATTTATTGAAATTGATAAAAGTCAAATATACACTTTACTCTAGGGAAGGAAATCTTTTATCCTAAATTGGCAACTTGTTTTTTGTCTCTTTCAATCAACAAATATATATTATTTAATAATTTTTTAAAAAATTGTATATTTATTAAATAACATGATATTTATTATTAATTAAGATAGAAATTGAGACAGCAAGAGAATTTCCATCCTTGATTGAATCTATAGTTGAATCCGTGGATAAATTTGTCATAGTGGACGCAGCCACAACTCAGCAAAAGTAATTGGATGTAGCACGAATGTTGATAAGCACGGGTGATTGGAATACAATTAATATTGCTGAAAAAGTGTGTATCAATAATTTGACCTTTGATATTGGTATTGTGGAGGAGTTTTTTTCACTGCTAGGATTTGTTAATAATTATGTAAAGCATTTGGACGTGACGAATGAGTCATTTTTTCTTTTTTTTTCTGAGCAAGACTGAGTGGTGGTTACATGGATGGGCTGAACAAAAAGCGTTGTTGTCTGATTCGAATTTTGAATCGTGTGGGTTGGAATCAGCTAATTCAAATTTTGATTTTGGTGGAGACACTAAAATCACAATTAATTCCAACTATCACACAACGGATTTGCCTCTGAGATCGATGATCAATGCCCCAACAAACCAATATTTGAATTTGTATAATGACATAATACCAGAATTAAATCTTCGATAGGTCCATTGATTAAGGGTTTGATTAAGGATGCGTGCATGTCTGAATGAGTTAAACGAGATTAAGGGTTTGATCCTTTTAAGTTTGTTTTTTAGTTTTTAAAAAAAAGTTTTTATGTCTTTGAAAAAAAAAATTTATTTAATAAATATTATTTAAAAACTGTTTTTAAAAATATAAGAAGAAAAAAACTTGTTTATATTTATTAAAATTTTATTAATAAAAAGCGACCGACATCGTTATATTTTGAGTTTTAAAAAAAAAAAATAGAAAACTCAAAAAGAATACTATTTTTAGTTATTCTTTTTTTTAACTTTTAAAAATTATTAAAAAATTAGAATTAATTTTGAAAATTATTTTTAAAAAATATTATCTAAACGAATTTTTAATCTTTAAATATTAAAATATTAAAAATAGTTTTAAACTAGTACTTAGTTTCTTAAAAAGCCCGTGGACGAGGGTTTAGATGAGTTGCAATTAGTTGGTAGGGAAGTCAACATTGAATCAAATTTATATTGGAGTGAGACACTTTCGGTAACAAAACTAGTGGGACCTTGTATGGGCTAAGGTTTTGAGTCATACTACTTTGTAAGAATTTGGTTAGTGTGGAACCCACTGAATTGGGCTTTTTGGACGGTAACAAAGTGTATGGCCATAATTCGATTTTTTTTTTTAGTAATTGTGATTGTGGGCACGTGAGGCAGGTGGCTAATTATTTCAATGTTTTGGGTTGTGACATGTGGACCAATATTTGGGACGATTTGTGGAGAAGTCCTCAACGTGAAATTGGCAGGGATTTAGGCTGCACTACGTTGAACTCCAGTTTTCAAGCAATTCATATGGCTATGATGATGTTGAATTATTATGATTCCACAAGGCAAGGCAATTTAAAATTGGCCACGTTAAGGTGGGCTTTGGCAAATGGGTAGTTGATTTGTACAAGGTTGGGTGTGGGATTATTAGCCACGAGGGCCATGCAGATGAACACGGTGGGCTTGGAATTAGAGCTGGTGTATGAGTCAGATATGGGAAATTTAGAGGGTGATATGGTGTTGGGCAGCTTGGGCATAAGTGGTCAAGAGATGGTTCTGAATTCCCTTCTCTCTGGCCACGAATGTGCAGTAGAAATTTGTTGAACAAGCTATGACAGGTCATGATCTTGATGGTAGTTTGGAGGGGAGTACGAGGTTAAGGAGTGTCAACAGGAAAGACATGCTAATTGAGATTGTCGAGTTGGATTGTGTGAATCAAGGAACAGATGTTGATGTGTGTCATTTGGGTGATCAATTCATGTCCTTTGATATGCGAGATAAGTGACAACTCATTTAATTTGTGATAGGTGAAAACGACCAGGAATCATTATCTAGAGAGGATGCCTTAATTGTGGGGGTTGGTGAAAATCAAGGGGTTTTGGATGAGGCAGGGCTTGTTGAAATTAATGTGGAGATTGTGAAAGACTTGGCTGATGTTAGGGAAGGTCTGAGAAAACCAACACGGGGAAGAGGGAGAGAGAGGGTTAAGGGGGGAGGGAGAAGAAAGGTAGGAGCGATGGCGAAAGATCATTTGCTGTAAGGATAGGGTGTTAGTTGCAAGTGAAGGGGGTACAAATTTTTTGGGTGAGTCCAAGCAATCATTTGGTGTAGTGGGAAAGAATGTGTGGAATATGGGGAAGAAGTCAGGGGTATCTAGTGAAAATATAGTAATGGTAGTAGAGGGGTTGACCCATATAGAAGCAAGAGACAATGACCATAGGGAAAAAGGATGAAGTTGGGTATTTATGAAAGTTATAACTCTGAACATTAGGAGGTTGAGAGTGAGGATGAAGAAGTGGAAGGTCAAAAGGTTGATAAGACAACAAACATCGAGGATGATATGTGTTCAGGAGATCAAATTGGAACAGGTTGATGCAGCTCTTTGTGAACTCCTATGGGATAACTCTGATGTAGGATGGTTGTTAAACCTTCCAATGGAAGTTCAGGAGGTTTGTTGGTTATGTGGGATATGTTAAAATTACTCAGGAGGGGAGGTTTGAAGAAGATTCATTTATTAGGGAGGTTGGGAGGTGGCAAGGTAAGGATGCAGCTATGGTGATGGTAAATGTGTATACCCCATGCGATATTTTGGGAAAGCGATCTTGTTGGGAGCAATTATTATCGAGTAAGGAAGCAAGACAAGAGGAGTGTTGGTTCATAGCTGGGGATTTCAATTTAGTCACATGTATGGAGGAACAAAATGATGTTGGGACTACGTAGAGGGTGGATGATGTGACTCTTTTTTAACAAGTTTATAGAAGAAGGAGAATTGTTGGACATGCCTATAGAGGGTCAAAAATGCACTTGGTATCAGAATGATGGGAAAACAATGAGTCGGTTGGATCAATTTTTGTTATCTGATGCTTTTTTACAGACTTGGGGAAAGGTTGTGCAATGGGATCTTTCTAGACGTCTGATCATTGTCCGGTCATGCTACAAGAAGGTGAGATGAATTAGGGTCCAAAGCCTTTTAGGGTCTTGAGTTGGTGGTTTGAAGATAAAAGATTTAGGTCATTTGTGAAGGAGGAATAGAAAAAAAACTACTTGTGAAGGGGAAGAAGGAATTTGTGATAAAAGAAAAATTGGAATTATTAAAGGTAAGTTGAAGGGGTGGAATAAGGAAGTGTTTGACAACATTGACAAGTAACTTACTAAAGGCAATACAAGGCTTAAAGAGCTTGACTTGAAAGGGGAAGACAAGGGTTTGGATGAGGTGGGGCTCCGAATAGAGTCGGGTGCATGGAAAATGTAAGGAAGTGGGTAGAGAGGAAGTGGTCTTTGCTACGCCAAAAGTTGAGGGTTCAGTGGTTGAAGGAAGGTGATGCCAATTCAAAATTCTTTCATAGAGCAATGTTGAAGAGAAGAAAATCAAATAAAATTGAGTCTGAGCTTTGGAGGGAAGAAAGTGGATAGGCTAAAAGATAAGGTTTAGGAACATTTTCATCATCATTTTAGTAATTAGGATTGGAGTAGACCTCAGCTTGACGATTTCCCTTTCCAGAGGATGTCGAAAGAGGCTCGAATGGAGTTAGAAAAACCATTCTCTAAGGAAGAAGTGAAAGAGGCTATTTGGAATTGTGATAGTAATAAGAGTCTATGATCTGATAGATTGAATTTTCGGTTTCTTAAGGAGTTTTGGTATTTGATAAAGGCAGATTTCATGAGTTTTTTTTTATTGAGTTTCACGCTAACAGTAAGCTAATTAAGGGTCTAATAGGTCCTTTATTGCTCTAATTCCAAAAATCCCATCTCCCTGTGTGATTAATTACTATCTACCTATTTCACTAATTGATTGCATTTGTAAGGTCCTAGCTAAAGTATTAGCAATGCGACTGTGACGTGTAATCCAGATCATCAATTCCAAGAATCAATCTCCATTTATACATGGACGGCAGATTTTGGATGGAATCCTAATAGTCAATGAGGTGGTCGACAACGTGCAAAAATCAAAAAAGGATTTGATTTGTTTGAAGGCAGATTTTGAAAAGGCATACAACTCAGTTAGCTGAAAGTACTTATGACATGTTATGGATTTGATGGGGTTTGGGAAGAAATGGATTCGGTGGATATAGGAATGTGTGGGCATGAAAAGAATTTCTATTTTACTGAATGGAAGACCCACAGAAGAATTTGGGGTTGATATCCCTTTTTTTGTTCCTCATTGCAGTCGAGGGTCTAAGTCAATTAGTAAAATCAGCATTAGACCGAGGCCTTTAGAAGGGGTATTCCCTTGGGAGGGAAGGGACCTGTGTCTCCTATTTATAATTTGCAAATCACACTCTATTGTTAGCACAGATGGACAAGACATCTATTGTTGCAATGAAGGCGGTGTTGCTTAATTTTGAGTTAGTCTTGGGGCTCAAGGTTAATTTTCATAAAACCCAGGTTATTAGGATGAATGTTCATGAGTCATGCCTAGCTCAAACATCAACAATACTAAACTACAAAGTGGGCAACATGCTGTTTAAGTACTTGGGACTGCCAATTGGGGCTAATCATAGAAAAATGAAGATGTGGAAGCCGGTAATGGATGTAGTCAAGAGGCGTCTGGTGGGATGGGAGAATAAGTACGTGCCCATGGCAGGGAGAGTGATGCTTCTCAAAGTTGTATTGTTTGCACTACCAATTTAGTTCTTTTTATTCTTCAAACTCCTAAAGGTATCATTTCTCAACTTCAATCTTTGTTTTATAACTTTTTTATGGTCAAGATTTGAAGTTGGTGGAAAGGTTAGGTGGGTATGTTGGGAGAGAATATGTTGGTCAAAGGAGGAAGAAGGTTTGGGGTTGAGAGATGTGAAAAAGTTTAACTTAGCTCTGCTGGGAAAATGAAATTAGAGATTGAAGGAGGAGCCAAATAATCTATTATGGGTAAATGTATTAAAGTCAAAATATGAGGTTGAAAGCAAGGTTTGGGAAAGGAAGGGTAGGCACAGTTCTAAATGGTAGAGTGACTTGAGATCCATTGAAGTGAAGGGAATGGAGCTTTTAGGTTGGTGGGTAAGAATTGTTCATCGCTGACTTGGGGATGGAGGTGGCACTAGTTTCTGGAAAGATAGATAAACAAGGGATAATACTCTAAAACAAGACTATAACAGTCTTTTTAGGTTAGCATTGGACAAAAATGTGTCAGTGAAGGACATGTGAGATGGAGGGATAAGTAGGTGGAAGTGGGCCTAGCAAAGAGGATTATTTGCTTGGGAAGCATAATTGTTAGATGAGCTAAAGAATAGAGTGAGAACCATTGTCGTACAAGATGGGCATAGGGATCAGTAGGAAAGGAGCATACATGATTCTAACAGTAGACTCATAACATTAGAAGGACAACTTCTTTAACCTAATTTTGGATAAAAGGTGTTCCTCATAAGATCCAATTCAAAGTGAAGCAAACATGTGTGGGATGTGTGATGGAGTGAAAAAAACAGGATCTCATATTTTTTTCTCTTGTAAAGTGGAAGCTAGAATTTGGGTGGAGTTATGTGCATGGTGGGAACTTTCTACGATACTTCAAGATGGGCTTCGTTGCCATGGAATACAATTCATGGGACTGGTTAGTGGTAACAATGTAATACGAACAACTTGGTTGTATGTGTGGTTTGCGAGTCTTTGGCACCGTTGGAAGGCACACAATGATGCAGTTTTTCAGTGCAAGACTCCTAATATTTGTGCTATCGTACTAGCCTCACAATTGAGTTCATGGGAATGAATAGTTTTGTATAATGGATGATGAACCTGTCTCTTTGTGTATATTGATAAGAAGTGTGTTTTCTTTGGGTTTAATTGATTTCATTTATTTTTTACTCTTAATATAGTTTTTAAACTTTGTATCATAAACTGGTAGGCATATTTTATGCTTTCCGTTATGTGTTTTTTTATAATATATTGCTTGACTTATAAAAAAAATGAAAACAAATAACAAATTACTAGCATACAACTCTGTTATAAATTCTTTATCTTGTGCTTATCGGAAATAGATAAAAAAGCTACAGTTGAAAGATAATTGTTGCGGGTAAATAACAACAAACTTGCACATGTTTTGTACAATAAAAAATGGTGCTAAAGGATAAAATTAAGATGAGAGGTAAATAAAAAATATACAATTACTTTCAAAGTGAAATGTTGAATGAAAATGTGGTGAATTCTTACCTTAATTAAGAATAGATTAGTTAAGTATTATATAAGTGAAAAAACCCTTATTTATTTCTATAAAGCTTTGAGTTGAATGTGATGTTGAGTTTTCATTTATAGTGACTGCTCGAGTCTATTTGTCTCAATATTAATTTCTCCATCTATTAAACCCTTGGATTCTGAATGTAACATACGGTGATGAATCATGTTGTCTCTATTATATGTGACAACCGATAAACAAATTTTATATTATTTTTTATTGATTTTATATTATTATTGATCGATTATAACTTAATATATTCTCAATTTTCCGTATATAGTTTTATTTCAAGCTTGTACCATCGAACATCAATTTAATTGTATCAACAGATCTGATTCCTTTGGTCTAATTATGTGGTTACATGCAGTTAACTATATAATTTACAAACCCGTTTTATTTTATGTTATTAATTTGTCAGTTAATTACGGATTCAAGTTTAGTGAATTATATATATATATCCATTTTTTTTACATTACTCGTAACTCTTTATTTTTATATATTCATTATACATGTATCTCCTGTACATATGAAACCTTACACTAACACCCCTCAGAAGGTGCAAAAGTAATGTTTAAAAAAATAAAGGTACATATGTAATTAAATTAAACCTCAAGGGTACATTTGTAATTAACTCTTAATTTTTTAAATAATTATTTTTTTGCATTTTTATTACATTTATTTGTTTGTATGTATATAAAATTGGTACACTAAATTTTGCAATGTGTAATTAAATTCTAGATATGGTTAGGATAAAATGGTTTAGAGGTGGCCATCGCCAAGCCTCGTAGGATGAAGCATAACACAAAGAATGTCAAGTTTGTCTAACCTCGTGCTTTCTCAAGAACCCATACAAAATTGGTCTAATATTCGACTTCTAGATACGCAAAAGCTATAGAAAATGTCAAGTTTGTAGATGTGTCACCAACAATTTCAAGTAACAATATCCTATACTTTTTGGTTTTATATGTGTTGTCCATTAGAAGAACAATCTGAAAGCTTTCAGCAACTTAATTGCATAAGGGTGAGTTAAAAAAATCTCATGAACAACTTCTAATTCTTCATTTAACTATGCCAATGAATGTATATGTCACATTTAAGTAACTTTATAAATTGTTGCATTTTTATTATAAGCCCTCTTTTATATCTCTTTAATGCATATCTTGTATTGTATATTTGTTTAATAGTTGTATATAACATTCTTTTCATCGTGCTATTTCAAAGTGAGTAATATGTTTTTAGTATTAACCATGCTCTTTGTTGTATCTACTAAGAGCATTTGCTCCTCATTAACTAAACGACCAATATATCATATGGATGCCCAACTAGGGTGTTTGCTGCATCATAATTGTCAAAGTAACAAATTTTCAATGTTCACCTTTCATTGTTCTTTAATGGTCACTCTCTTAGTCTAAATGGATAACTACACTTTCTACTTTCAATTGTATTTTGTACCAAGTCATTCTTATATCATCTGTACTTAACACATCTTTCACATCCCAAAATAATGCCTATAACCTCATTATCATAACCACAAAACCATGTAGGAAGGTAATATCAAGATCCCATTTAATTATATCATCTCTGCTAGTAAACACTTGCACAAATAAAAATACGTCTCTAACTTTATTGCATTCATATTTGTTCGGGACAACACATAAATGTTGTGTTAATTTTTCTATTCAAGAGATTGAATAGAAAAATTAGAAAAATTGGAAAAAAGGGGGAGAAGCAAAAATATGTATCTATTTTTCATGATATTATGCATAGGTCAGATATATTATGGCGAATTCGTCAGATTCCATTTTGTCTTCCACAATAGAATTTGATAAGTGAGATATGGAATTTAATAATTGAGATTCTGAGCCCTAAACCCTAAACCTTAAACCCACATGAACAACGACAAATACTAAGCTTTAAATAATAATTTTTTAAGCGTAAACAATTTAGTTACATTGTTTATTGCAAATGCTTCACTACAATCAAGGTTGTTATTGCTAATTCCATAATTGTTGAGGTTATTTTCATGTGTTTACATGTCCATATCAAGCTCATCCATGTTTAAAATTGTGATGAAAAGCCAATAAAGGTAAAAAAATAGAAACATTATTGTGGAATATTGATTTGCAATTGAGTTTTGTAACATTGCATATCAACTTATCAACACTGATGTTGAAAAATAATTTTTACCATTGCGGATGAATTAATCTACAATGTACATACACAAATTCAATTGGAGATTGCTAGATTGACCAAAACAAAAAAGGGTAAATAACTCACTTTTTGTTGATTCTATTGCAACCGAGATGCTACTCACACGATTTGCTTCCTACTTTGAGACCAATAACACCATGGACATAGTGTATTGCAGAAGAAGTTTTGTAACTCTAAAGCTTCTCGGAGAAATATAAGTGAAAATAGAGGAAGAATTAAAGTATCAAATAGTTTATAAATTGAAAAAGGGAAATTTAAGTATTTTTTAAAATTAGAAGTTCAAATATAAAAAAGGGTGCAAAAAGAAATTTCCAATTTATGAGAGAAAAAAGTGATTCATGACTCTTGATGGCAAAGAAAAGTTTCTTTTAACACCCTTACAATTTCTTTTTGCACCCACTAGGGTTAATATATTTTTAAAAATTTCAAAACACTCTATTATCTTTTAACCTAAGATTTGAAAACGTTTACCCATACTTTAGTTGTACCTCTTTTCCTTCTTCCTCTTCTCTCCTCAACATGCTTACTCCCTTCGTACAACCTCCTTAAAACTTCCCTTGACTGTGCTTCAGCCTCTCAACAACTTTTCTACTACTATTTATAATCACCTTTCCTGCCACACAATTGATATCTCATGAACCATATGTTTTCTCTCTTATTTTGTTTTTTCAGATCACAACAGGTATGCCTCTTAATAAGATATTTTGATTTTTTTTTATTTTAGGGGGTTCAAATAGTGATTATAGGGGTGCTAAAATAAATTTTCAAAAGAAAACAATATCTTAAAAGAACTGGCCTATGGTTTGGGCTTCAATTGTTGGCATAGCAGAGCACATAATTGTGTTTTCCTCTCTAAATTGCAAACCAATCCTAATCAATAGGAAATGATAAGAAGGTCATACCTGAACAAAATTGTGTTTTTCCTTTCTAAATAATGCATGAATAAACTAATAATACCATAAAGATTTGCAGGAAGACACAATGATTAAAGATATATAATAGAGCACAATGTCGCAGTTGATGTTTGACATACAAGAGAAGCAACTGAGCAAAATCATACACAGACATAGCAAAACAGTAAAAAAAGAGAAATAAATTCCAGGATTTAAAAGTTAAATAAGGGTGAGGGTATGTTGGGTTTTTTTAAAATATTGTAAACATGAGCGGGTGTGAATAATAAATAAGAGGGTATGAAAAGAAACTATCTTCCATTAATATATTAGTCTAATACTAAGCACATTTTTAATGTATGTTTTTTTGACATTTCTTAGGACCAAGAATAATTTCTTTTAAAGAAATTAAGTTGGAGATAATTTATATGGATGAGCTTAAAATATATATTTTTTTTCATTAATCACAATCAAATATAATAATATAAAAGTTTGAGTTTTTTTAAGTTTCTTGCATATTTTTACTATTAGATTAAATTTGTAGATGAATTGTTTAAGAGTGATACTGTATAGACTATAAAAAGTACTATGAGACTATAAAAATAATTTAAAAACCCACTTAAAAATTTCCCTAAAAAATGTCTTAAATAAATTACTTAAAAAGTATATTATAAATACTTCTAAGTTTGTCCTTATTACTTTTAGTACTCTTTTGCTTTTTAATCCAACAGAAAGTTTTCTATTTTTTTATAATTTTATTAGATCAACTCTTCAAATTTTTTTATTTTCATTGCACTGGCATTCCTAAAGATCAAAGTAATGTAAAAAAAAATGATAGATAGTATAAATGTAATAAAAACAAAATATTTAAAGAGTTTGTATAATTTATTTTTACTTAAATAATTAAGAAAATATATTTTCCTAGTTAAAAGAAAACATGTAAATTTAAACCTTTGTATCTAAGAATTCATTATATATTTTTTTTTTCTAAAATTAGGAGGGGATATATAAAAGATTAAATAAAATTAAGTGACTTTTTTAGGGTGGAAAAAGTATCAAATATATTTTTTAATCATGGCCATATTAAAATTTGACTATTAATATATAGTTAATCTTAAAAAATTAATATATTTCCTTAAAATATTATTTTCAACGAAAAAAATTAAACTAATGAAAATTTCAATTCCTTTCTTAATATTAATCTTACACATTAAATATCACATTAAATTATAGTTTTATATTTAAATATATTAAATTATATTTAAATATATTCATGAAACACATGTATGTCATACCTAGTAAAAAGTAAACTATTAATTTTTTCTTATAAAATAATACTGTGCTTAAAAGGAAAAAAATTTGATGGTTTATATTTTAATTTTAATAGTTACTTCTTTTATATAATTTTATTTGAAAGTGGATAAATGTTTATACAATTTTAATTATAAAATTTTTTGATGTATTTTTTATGCTTAATAATAAAAAATTTAAACATCAAAACAAAAAAAATTAAACCAAACTAGAAAAGATTAGTTTTAATTTGGTTCAAATTATATAATTAATCTTAACTGAATCAAACCACATTACACTTATTTTTTTTACTTTGATTTAGAATCAAAATTGCATAGTAAAAACTTTTTCAAGATACCATAACTTCTATAAATTAGTTTATTAAGAAGTTAATTTTAACACATAAAAAACTCATTTCATATTTTCTTTTTATTTTGTTTTTCTATAAGAAGTGTTACAGAAACTAATTAGTTAAAAATCTTCCAATATAAATGTTTATTTATTTTTTTTCAAAAAGGTTGTCATATTAGGTAAATATGTAATTCATCAGAAAAAATAATACTGAATTTCAAGACTTAAATAAAGTAAAATGTTTTAAATTAATATTTAATTATCATGATCAGTTATAAAATGTTCTTCTTTAAGTTTATATCCTTAAAAACATTTCTTATTAATTCTTAGATTTTTTAAATGTTTGACAAAGTATTTAATTAGCTTTAAGCAAGTTTAACTCAATTAGTTGAGCATATTATATAAATAATTATTATAAACCTCTTGATACTGTTTTTAACTTCTATAAAAAAATGAAAAAAAAAATCAGGTTTCAACTTTTTTATTAGCGGAAAAACTTGTTTAACATACTATTTACTTTGTAAGTAGTTTCTATTGAAAGCTACTTCAAATACGTTTCTAAAATGTTACTTTCTAACTTCTACCTTTCTTTTTGTTTGTCCGTCAATGTATATTAATATTTTTTTTATAAGATAAGAATTTATTTTCTTTTGTTTTTGTCTTTTCTTTTTTTTTTTTATATTTTCTATTAGATAATTTTACTAAACAATTATGATTTAACAGCTAGGTTAACAAATTTTAATTATCAACTATCAACTTTTAACTATTAATTAGTTTTCCAGCTTCCGAATGAAATGTTTAAACAAATTAATCCTCTAATAATTATGTTTTTATGAAAATTAATTCATAATGCACTAACTAAAGTACTTTTAAAATATTCCACGGACTAATATGTAGAACATAAAAAAAAATAAAATTAACATGGTGAAAAATATTTTTCAAAGACGTCTACCTTTTTTACGACTTTGGAGGCTTAGTCATTAACTAAAAGAGAATGTTTTTAAGTATAACAGCTTTTATAAATAACCAAATGAAAAGGAAAATAATCTGGGAATTTTATTGAATGCTTTTTTTCTTTACCTGGCTTTCATTAATTTCTCTCGATTTCTTCTGTGTAAGAATTCATCAACACATGAGTTAATTTTTAATTTACACTCTTTACTTTTTTTGAGGTAAATTTTACACCACTTATTTTATTTGTTACGTGTCATGGTTAGCATTATAGAATTAACATTTTCTTTTATATGTTACTTTGTTTTTCACTATCAATACTCATTCATCCTTGTACAAGCCAAAATTTTCGGTCCTGGTTAAGGATACCTTGAGGTAAGGTTGTTCTATGATCATATAGAAATATAGATATTTAAATTGTTAATTGAAGGGATTAACACACAAATTGATAAATTGTAAGAAAATTCTAATATAGATTAGAAATTTAATCATTCTTCATGGTTTTTCTGATTGATTCTTCTTTTTTTTTTTTTTTTTCCACAGGAACTCAACAATTCTCTGATCTCAAGAATTCTGGAAAATTTGTTAAATGGACACATGAGAGAAAATGTCTGTCTATTGTGGATAAGGTTTGTTCTTCCATCTCATTTTTTCTTCAAACATACATTGAATTCTAAAATCATTCACTAGTATTTCAAATTTATTATGTTATACATAATAACACAATCGAAATCAATTTTAGGAATTTTTTGTTGTTACACCTGAAACTAAATTTTATCTACACAGGTGATACAAAATTCTTCAATGCCATCAGTATGAATTGATTGTAATAAACCCTTATAACTACTTTTTTTTTTTATCTGGTTCTTCATATTATACACAATCCAAATCAATTTTATGGATTTGTTGTTACTCTTGAAACTAATTTTTATCTAAACTGGTGATACAAAATTCTTCAATGCAATCTGTATTTGATTAATGGTACTAAACCCCTAGAACTACTTTGTTAATGTGGTTCTTGATATTTGTTTTATGACATGGATCAGGTTTCTCATTAAGCTTGAATGATGTTCATAAACTGGTGTAACCTAATAACCTAAACCAATCATCAAATTGAATCTGGGTAGCTATGAGGAGGCGATTTCAGGATAAAGAATGTGCATTAGCTAAGGGGAATAGTAATAGTAGTCATCCTACTCATCCAGGAAGAGTGTGGGGAATTCTTCATATTATAAAGTACCATCATTGGCGTCAGGTTAAGAGAAGGCTTACACATAGGAGGCATGGTGGTGGAAGAACTGATGCAAGTAAGTGAACCCTTTGTTCTATAATTCCATTCACATTAATACTGCAACATGTCTGATTAATTCAAACAACTATTTGGGAAAGGAATGTGGTTCAGTTGGTTAAGGAGGGATGCAGGGAAAAGTGGTAGTTTTGATCCTTACTACTTACAAAAACTACATTACTAACAACATTAACTTTTGATCGATAAAAGAAAAAAAGGAAAACCAACTATTATGACATTACAACAACCACAAAAGTCTTTTCTCACTATGTGAGGCTGGTTATATATATTGCACAATGTCATTTGATTTTGTTAAAGACCCTATATAGAGAGATCTTATTTACTATGAGATTCCCCTTAACTTCTTTCTATATTCTTGGTATCCTCTTTTCATGATACTAAAAATCATACAATTTAATCTTGGCACTGGTGCTTCTAGTTATTTTCTTTATGGGGTCCAAAACCCTTTATAACCAACCAATCTTTTGATATATTCTCCTTGGTTGGTGTTACACCAATAACTTTTTACATACAACCATTTCACATCCTGTACTTTTTTTTTTTTGAAGAGAGTAATAAAATAGGAATGAACCTCTTTTTTTTGTTCCTGAAAAGTTATGAATGATTCCTGCAGAAATTTTCACGCAAATTATGGACCAACTTGCACAATGTATTAGGGGTTAATTTATCTGGAAATTTCTTTTAGGATCTAAGTGCTAACTTCAAAAACTTTCAAAAACTTTCAAAGACCAAAATGGATATTTACTCAAGAACATAGGGAGATATCAGATAACCCCAATACTACGGATCAATAACACACTGGGTTGCCAGTTGATATTCTGTCCTTTTGAGTAACACTCATTTTTGACATTTTCATTTGTTCTAGTCCCACCTTTTTCTTGTGTTGTTCCTTTACACCAAATATTTACTACCATAGAGTATAACCAGACATATATTTGTACGTTGAATTTTATCAGATATTATAGCCACGACACTGCAAATAAATAAATGGAACCATTGGTTTATTCTCCCACTTTTTGTTGATATGGCAGAGTTTCTGTTTTCATTTCATAATGCCACATTTTTTTTCACTTTACAGTAGCCGAAATTCCAGGAACTTCTGATGTTTCTGGGGTTCAATCTATGCCAGAACATGATAAGCCACCTACAGAATTATCTAATGTAAGTAAACAAGAATATTTCGGTTACTTTCAATGACTTTTGGTGATTTTGTTGTTGTTTTGGTTTGTCTTTTGGGTGCTAGTGACTTTTGTATCAAGTTATAGATTGTTAGAGTTCATGTCCCTATCTAGATTGTTTATTTTGTTACTATGTTGATCTTACTACTTTTTGAAGTGTTAGTTATTCTGATTTTGACCATGTCATCTGGCATTTACAAACCATTACAGCCTTATAACTTATTTATGTTAACAATGTGTTGATAAAAGGAACATAATGAAAGTAGCATCAAATTTAATGTTTTCCAGGTTGAAGAAAAGATAGAACAATCCTCTCTACCTTGCAAAAGTACTATTAAATCCCGATTGAAGTCACTTATTAATGAAGATAAGTACAAAAGGAAGGGTGGACACAAGAGAAGCTCAACCTGCCCTGCAAAGTCACATATACAACTAACTCATATTGATTCTGTTCACAACTTGGACTTTGATCCACTTAGTGAATTGTTACTAACTGTTCAGAGCCCCGAACCGGTGCTAGAGACCTTCCAAAACCATCTTGCTGCTGGCACATTGGATATGTTGTCTCCAGTTTTCTCTGAGAAACCAAACGCCAACAATGACAAATGTGTAGATTGTGGCACAATGTTTTGTAGTGACATTTTGGAACATAGCAAGACTCATAAGCACTTGAGCCCTCCTAGTCAAGGTGGTCCTGTAGAGAAACTGATGAATGCAAGGATACTTACAACTGATGCTTCACCCCATCTTTTCAAGGACTTTCTTGATGCATTGGATGTGATCAACACAAACAAGGACTTTCTGTTAGAATATATACAAGATCCAGCCTCTCCTTTTCCTTTCCACACTCATAATCAAGAATCTTTCGATGGTAAACTGAGAAGAGCAAAATCTCTTTCATTTCCTGTATCTGCCTCATCATCAGGAAGCCAAGAAGAAGATTCTGATAAAAGTCAACTCATAAACCAAATGGTAGATGACTGGGTAAGTGCAGAAGAAGAGAAGTTACAAAACCAAACAAAGATGAAAAGTGCATCCATGCATGAGTCTTCAGAAGACTCTCACCGACAGTTCATACCATCAGGTTCTTCAAAAAATTTTGATCAACAGGGTGGAGATTCAAATTCTTCATCAGTTTTATCTCATACATCCAGCATTGGGAAAAATAGGCATTTCAGGGATCTAAAAAAGAAGATGAAGCTCATAATTGAAGATGGAAGAAATGAAAAGTATCGCATTACCATGGATGCTATACTTGACAAAATTCCTCGTGGAAAGAGGCTTACCAAAAATGTAAAAAAGTTTATTCATGACAAATCTAAAGACCCCTCAATTAATGGAGAAGGTGAAGACAATGCAGCAAGCGGTTCTGGTAGCCGTTTCTCTTTGATGCCCTTCAACAAGAGCCAACCATCGCCAATTAGGACTTCATCTCTAAAAGATTCAGTTGGTAGATATTCTCAGTTGTATACTACTTGTTTTAACAGTGAAGCCAAGTATCCTAAGGCTGAGAACTTAAGATTGAGAACAGAAGAGAGAAATTCTATATTGAACACCCAAAAATCCTTTAAAAGGTTTCTTTCAATGCCTAATTTGAAAGCTTACTGTCAGCAGAATGAGGATCCATATTTTCTTTTATCCCCCCAAAATTCAATCAAGAAATATGGAGATAGAATCACTAGCCCAAATGTCACTGATCATGCTTCTTTTCTTTTATCCCCCCAGAATTCAATCAAGAAACATGGAGATAGAACAACTACCACAAATATCGTTAACCATCCTTCTTTTGTTTTGTCCCCCCAGAATTCAATCAAGAAATATGGAGATAGAACCACTACCACAAATGTCATTGATCAGCAGCAAAGGGATTTAGACCATCATGATGACTCAAAAAGTCAAATTCTTCCACCTACACTAGCTGCTGATAACACAAATCAAGAAAACAGCTTGAATGCTGACCAAAAGCAACTTCTTGTCAGGAGTGCTTCAAAATCAGGATTAGATTTTAATTCTGAGGCAAAGGAATATAGGGGCATGGAAATTGAATGTTTAGGTAACTTGAGAGACAGTGAACAGGACATTGGAGCTGAAACAGAATCTAATAATATGCCAGCAGAAGCAAGTTCGGTATTCTCTTCTGATACCAGCTTTCTAGATGTTACATTTGATCTTGAGACCGAACTAATGGAAGGTATATTTGGTCCTTCTATAGTTGAACCTTTCATTTTATCATACCTAAGTTCTAACATGTCATGTTTATGTCTACATGCGTGCATGTTTTTGAGGACAAAACTTAGATGCAGTTCCTTATGTACTTTTTTACATTTAAAGCTCTAATTGAAATTAGAGTTTTACCATTGATAATACACATAATGAAGGTTTGCATTGAAGATTAATATAAATTACTAAGCTAACATTCCAATTCTGATTGGAGAATAACACTAAAAGCATCTATGAAAATTGTATCTAAGTTTTATCCTAATTTTAATTGCATCAATGAGATGGATTGAAGTATATAAAGGATGGTGTAGTTGTTAAATTCTAAGTGGTAATTTTTTAGGCTTTTAGCATAAAATGGCTGTATAAGTCATACACTGCGATCTTGGATGGAATTTTATTTTTTAAGTGTTGGATTTTTTCACTATGACTGCGAAGGAAATCATTTACTTCAGTCTATTTACATTAGATACTGGAAATTCTTAAAGTCTGTAACAAGAAATATAGATTTAACTCAAAGTTTCTGCGAAAGATCAGCTTATGTAGCTATCTTGGGATTGTTCATTCCTTTTTTTTTTTTCAAAAAGTCAATCTAAAAATTTCCTCTATAAACTTACACAACCTGAACGTAGTTAGATGACTAGAGAATTGCTGATTACACCTATAATAATGATTCTGAAAACATGTTATTCTAACCCTGGTTCTTCTAGTCTAAATTGATCTTCTAATGATGATGTTATACAGAAGAATCAGACTCAGAATTGAAGTCAGTGCAAGATGATGGATTGGATGATGTGGCTGAGCAACAAGAGGATAAAGAGGATCACCCTGAAGAGGTTGAGAATTTTGAAGAACTTGGAAATCTAAGCCAGAACTATAAATATGAAATTCCATGTATTGAAGTGGATGAAAGCAATGAAGCTGCATTTAATTATGTGAGGAAGGTTTTAGAGGTCTCTGGCTTCACTGGCCATGATTTTCTTGGAATATGGTATTCTGATAATCAACCAGTTGATCCTTCAGTGTATGAGGAATTGGAGGGGTGCTTGCTTCTTGACCCTGATTGTTCGGGCAATAGTGGTGAAGGTGGAGAATGTAATCATCTGCTTCTGTTTGATATAATCAATGAAGGGTTGATGGAGATTTTTGGGAGATCATACAACTATTATCCAAGACCCTTGTCTTATCTCTCCCATGTTCATCCATTGCCAGCAGGAGAAAATGTTCTCTATAAAGTGTGGACACTTATTAGCTGGTATCTGAACACAGCAACAACAACAACAACTGAGCTTTATCCACCATTAGATTCTTATGTGAGCAAAGATCTTGCAAAATATGATGGGTGGATGAATCTCCAATTTGACTCTGAATGTGTTGGACTTGAGCTAGATGACTTGATTTTTGATGATCTATTGGAAGAAATAATCTCTACCGAAACTAAGTTTTCAAGCATGGTATTTTCTCCGTACTATGATTAAATTTTCATGTAAGAGTTAATGTAGCTTCTAGAGTTATTGTTCCTCATGCAATTCCTTTTTTGAGTGAATACTTCAAGACAAAACATCTGTACATTAATTTATGGTTTAAGTATATTTTTAGTTTCTGTAATATATTCATTTTATAGTTTTAGTTCTTATAATTTTTTTTTATGATTTTGTTCATTATAAAATTTTATATTACGATTTAGTCTTTGTTACTGTTCATTAATGGTGTGTCAAAACCATTAGAAAAGAAACTTGATGTTTGTTAAATAATAATGTGTAAAATAAATATTTTACAATATTTTTAAAATTGGGACCATCATTAAACCTTTTAAGGCACTAGTTTTAGTATTTTAATGTTGATTATTTAATTGTGATTGAACTAATGAACCGTTGGCAATAGTAATAACAATCTATAATTTATTAATAAAAGTAACTATTTCTTTTAGTACACATATTTTCTATTTTTAAATTATCCTTATATATAATGGTTGTTATGTCTCTAATAAAACTTTCAATATGAAACTATTGGTAATATTTTTGTAACTACTTTTTTTATTTGTTTTAAAAACAGTTGGGAGGCACAAAGTGCCTTTCTTTCTACTACCACTACTAACTAATTAAGCTGATTGTTATTTAATTCAAGTTGTAAATGCATCATGGGCATGAAGAATTAATCTGTCACACTGGAAATAACCATATCCTAATGTCCATGCATGCTCTAACACTTACATATGGGCTCATGTATAGCATCAATGACATCCAAGGAACGCAATTGATGGATATATCATGAGAAAATAAGTGATGGAAAACATTTTTATGTTTTATATTTCCCGTAATAATTTGTTAACTTTTAGGATGAATATCTTAAATTAAAAGTTATATAAATTATCTGTTGTAATTAAATATAAAAAAATTATTTTACATAATGCATGACACATTTAATTTGAGTAAACACTTAATTTCATTCATTAAAGATATAAGCCTAGATAATTATAATGTTATACAAGGTTCTTAATTAAAAGCGCTTTAGATAATGTTTTAAAACACTTAAAAAATGTTACCTAAATCGTTTTTAAAAACCACTTACGCACGAGGATGATTATTAGGAGATTAATTTATTTAAAAATAAAATTTAAGTGCTAAGTTTATAACTTAATTTAGATATCAAAATGGTTATTTCCTGTATTTCATTTGGAGAATGTTTTTACTAAAGGAGCCAAAAACCGAAGGAAGTATCAACGGATTCGTATGTTACCGATGAAATGTTATTTTACCTGGATAATCATGCAGTAACATTTTTGACACGGTTTGTGAAAAAAAGGGTCAGCAGTTTAACATTTTCCTATGAATTAGATTTAGTAATTAGAATTAAAAGGCACACGTTTTAAAGTATATTTAAATCTTAATTAATTATGCATATATTTTGCCGCTGGATTGTTGATTAAATCTTGTAATGTGTTGCATTTCTCACCTCTGTGCATTAGAATGGAATTTTAAAATGATGACTGGTTAACATTGAGTTCTTGTCACCCATTATGTGTCAAAGGACTTGTTAATAACTGCAGGATCATTAAAATTATGTTTTACAAAACTAACTCAAAATTTATAAAATGTTGGATGAAAATTTAAAATTAGCCGTAATTGATAGCTGGAAATTATTAAAATAACTTATTGAATTAAATGTTTGGTAAATTTCTTTTAATGTAGCTAAAATGTAAAATGATTAAAATAGAAAAAAAAATAAAGCCTTAACTTATATAGAGAATATAAATGAAATCTTATAAATATTCAAAGACAAAAAAGAATAAGCATAAAAATAAAACCTAAAAGCTAGTGTTTTAAAAAAATAGTGATAAACAAATTTTTCAGGCGGTAATAAATAATGAAATAATCTGGCTCCTTAAACATGTGATCAAAGTTTTATTCTTAATCTATGTTATAAAGAAACATGTGTTGAAAGATGTTAACTTGATAAATGAATCTACATTTCTTAAGGAAATAGTCTTGAACTTTCGACCAAATGATATCTTTAGAAAAAAATGCTACTTGAATAGCGTTTCAAAATATTAAAAACTACTGAAAAAAATTGTTAATCAAATAGTTAAACAAACTTTTCAACTAAAATGTCTTACAAAAGATAACCTAACTGTACTTAATCTTATGTATAATTAGCTAGGATAGTGAGACATGTACAACTTTATTACATAATCTAACTCCATATTCATATATAAAGTATGTTTATCAGGTCCAATCATTCATAACTTAACACATCAAGTTCAAAAACAATAACATCCATAAAAATTGAACTACAAGTAATATAATAATTTCAATGCAATATAATTATTAGAATAGTCTCAAGAGTGTTGTTTGTGGTGGTCTTCCTGTTGCTTTTGTTGGTCATCATCCCCATGCTTCTCTTGATGGTTTTTGAAATATGTTTTATGCATTATATATGAATTGAAAAGTAGCTTCAATAAATGACTTAAATTGATGACGCATAAGCTCATTGTCCTCCCTAATTCGACAAATCTCCTCCTCATTTTATGAGATTTGTTGTTTCAACTTGTTAATCTCTTCTGAATAATGTGAGTTACTACTAGATGTCTTTTTCTTTTATGCATGAGATTTTCGTCCCCACCTTAACAACCATGAGTGGGCTCTCCAACATTATAGAGTAGTGCTTTCTGCTTGCTAGCATCTTGTACCAAACATTGAGTTCTAATACTTTCCTTCAAAGTAGGGTCTAGAGGATTGGTCTCTGATTCACCAACAACATATGATGCCACCTCAGACCTAGCCTGAGGAAATGTAGAGGATTGGTCTCTGATTCACCAACAACATATGATGCCACCTCTGACCTAGCCTGAGGAAATGTAGAAGATTGGTCTCTGATTCACCAACAACATATGATGCCACCTCAGGCCTAGCCTAGGGAAATATAGTTTGAAAATTTTCCTGTTATTCAGTTAAAGACATTACATCATTAATGTAGTATGGATGCATTAATAGAATAGAAAAGATCATTCAATGGACTTACATTTGTAGTCTTAGATCTTTTATCAAAAAATTGACCAATATTGTCCTTTTGAATATGAGTTGGTTGAAATGTCTTATCTTTAACATGCAAATCAACATGTGGTATCTCTTCACCGTAAAAAGTCCAAATCTTATAGTTAGGTATGAATCCATTTTTGTGAAGATGAACCTTCACAACTTCATCCTTCAAAATGTTTCTATTTTCGCATTTAAGGCATGGACATCTCATCCCACCATCTAGTATATAATATTGGTATTGCCGAGCTTTGTTTATAAATTCATCAACTCCCTTTACAAAAGATTCTTTCAAATCACTTCTACCACTATTTGACAAAAAAGCGTCCATATTCTGTATTTTGAAAACATTTTTGTATATTAAAACATGTTAAAAAAATGCAGGTTAAATATGGGTACTTCCTTATAATTAAATTAGTCATACTTAGATATATCAAACACACATAATATTTGCAAACAACTAATGGACTTACATGTATTGTCTTAGATCTTTCATTGACAAATTGACCAATGACGTCCTCTTAAATGTGGGTCGGTTGACATGCCTTATCTTTAACATGTAAACTAATATGTGATTTCTCTTCACCATGATAAATCCAAATCTTATAGTTAGGTATTAATCCATTTTTATAAAGATGAACTTTCACAAATTCATCCTTCAAAATCTTTGTATGATCGCATTTAAGGCATGAACATCTAATCCCACCATCAGGTATATAATATTTGTGTTGTCGAGCATTGTTTACAAATTCATCAACTCCCTTGACAAAAAACTCTTTCAAACCTTTTCTACCACCATAAGACCTATCATACATCCAATCACAACTCGACAAAAAAGCATCATGTTTTGTATTTGAAAAGATTTTTGTATGTTAAAACATGTTTTTTTTTTTAAAAAATTAAACCCAGCTAAAATATGGTTACTTCCTTATAATTAGATTAGACATACTTAAATATATCAAACACATAATATTTGCAAACAGCTTTATACTTTAATCATAGGAGATAACATGCAGATTGAAGAAATAAAACAATAAAAGCGAAATAACATACATATTAGAAGTGAAAGAAGCGAATCGCTAAATGGTATTAATCTATAAGCAAATCTTTAAAAAATTATTGGAAGTATAAGATGAGATTTCGAATAAAAAAATAATATAAATTAAAGATAAAAATAATTGTAAGTAAATATGAGATAACCATTAACAGTATAAGTAAATATTGGAGAACTTACCTTGCAAAGCAATCAAATGTGAAACCTCAAACTGCCAAAAAGCAAAAAGAGACAAATACTATATTAATTAATATAAATATTATTTCAAGATAAATAAATTAAAAAGAAAAAAAAATCAAGTTATATGCAAACTAAACTAGTCAAACCTAAATCATACATTGCTTTATTTAAATAAATAATTTGGAGTAGAAGAACAAATACTTGTAGATCCAACTTAAACTTCTGATGAAGAAAAGCTTTTGCCCAATGATTTCAGTTCATGTTATATGACAATGAAGTCACAAATTTTAATTATGGCATCAACCTCACCTGATAGGAATTTTATGACACCAAATTATCCCTTCTCTTCAATTGAAACTTCAAATTCTGATTTTTACACTCCTTTCCTTCTTTTGGGTAGAATCAGTTTGGTATGTTTGGAAAGAAAAATAATATTAAAATTTAAATTGATAAAAAGTTTAATGCAATTATTATTTTGAAAGTAAACTCTTCTCTCTGTTTAAACAAAGGAAATACATGATTATCCACAGTTCCACACCATGATGATGCTAAAAGCAGGAAAATCTTTGAAGCACTCATAACGGGAGAAAGGTCAGATATATGATATCTTTACATGTATAAAAAGATTAGATAATAATTTGGATTTGATTATATATAGATATTGATCAGTATCTAGGAGTTTATTCAGTCATTTAATTACTTTGGAGCTCACACTAGCTATTTCTTAGCATAATATTGTAACATCTATTTCTTAGGACACAAGAAAAAGTTAAAAAGACAAAAACCTGGTCCTTTAGTACCAGGCCTTACTAATACTACACAAGGTCTTTTAACTAGATCAAAGTGCCTGGATCATAAAAATGAAGTAGCATTTCAAATAAGTACCTTTTATAGTTGTATTCAAAAGTAAAATGCTTTCTCTATATAGGGGTAGATGTATACATTGGAAGAAAAACTAGAGAAACATGAAAAAAGGAAGACCACCAAATCATTTTGGGGAAAGGAAGAAGATTGATCAAAAGAGTATAAAATTTTTCAACTCGAGTCATTGAACAACCCACAGCAACATTGATTTCAACAAAATATATACCCACACGTATACTACCTTTACTTCACAGCATCATATGTCCCTCTACATTTGTTATGAAAATTACAGAGCAAGCAAAATTCATCAAAACAGAGGCACAAAAATGATAGAAAAGAAAAAACAAAGTCATAAATCAATAGTCCATATAGTATGTCCCTCCACATTTGTCATGAAAAACACCAAAGAAAGGCCTAAAAAAATATCCTGTCCCATCCCATGCCAGATCTAAGTTCTTGAAAGAAATTTACTCAAGCCACATACACCAAGGTGTAGCATAGATGAAACAAGTCTTATATTTTATGGCTATAACAAATAAAGTCCTCTAATATTCACTAAAAATTTTCCTTTTGCATCTTTGAAAATATTTTTCTTTATTAACTCATCCTATGGTGTTCCTAACTGGTGAGTAAACCAGGTAAGTATTCGAGATTGTTAAGTAGACCCAAATTAGAAGATTAAAATAAAGAGTTCCAACCTCAACCACAGACAGAATTTCTGACAAGCCATTAAGTAACATAAAAATTCTACCCTTTTTATATTACAATGTTCATGTTTTTTAATTTGATTTCAGAGATCAAGGCTCAGCTGCATATGAAGAGCTACTGCAGGCCAGACAGTGTTATGATATCAATGGCTGACGCAACATAGTGAAAGGCCAAAATTCTGCCATAAAAACAAGTCATTAAGCCTTATGACACTGTCATAGTGGATATTCCTTCAAAAATCGTGTATAGAAGTTGGCAAAAAATCCTCAACGCCATGGCGATATTGTGCCACCATGACAGTTATTTAACAACACTGAGGCTAAATTAAAAGATTGAAAATGCACCACTTGTATAAAAGGATAAAAACAATCAAATTGACCACTTGTTTAAAAACAAGTATTCTAGACAAAACATGGCTGCTAATAATAGTCGTTATTTATGATTTGAGAACAATACTTGGATGTTGCAGGGCATGTCAATACAGATGGGATGTAAAGGACTAAGGTGGGACATCAAAGACACTTATTATCAGTGTTTTAATATGATGGTTTAGTTTTTATAGTTATGAGGAAATCCTCAGTAACATAGTGAAAACATTTGTCATTAGCATTTGGACAAAGGACATCATTGGGATACAATTATTGACATGTGGTATTAATTGGCAAGAACAATTCTTCTTGATTGATTTCGAAATTCCAATTCATCAATTAAAAACTAATAAAAGGATAAGAAAAAGGAATAAGGAATAAGTGTTGAGTTAATGTGATGTAAGAAAAATACTTAATAATACCAATAGTAGGAAAAGGTTATCAAACCAGTGGTAAGAAACAGAAAACAAAGCCAACAGCAATAAAATAAAAAGAACCAACAAAAAGGATATAGGTATGTGCACTTCAAAATTGTTATTATATTATTGTGTGCTTGTAAAATGGAAGAGTGCCAAATTGCAGAGTACTTTCCAAGTTATCATTCATGTAACACACTAACATCAAATGGCAAAGAAATACACAATCCAAATGATTTTAAGAAGTAAAAGCAAGTTAAGGAGGGTGATTTCTCTAACATCAAATACATATTTGGTATTTCCAATTTGAAAGCACTGTTTATTTATATATCTTTGTTTATAAAGATCTTATTTCCTCCATATCAAAATCTCAATAACTTTCAATTGAAATATACTCCAAAAAATTTTCACGTTAGTGGGAGAAGTATCAGTACTCTGTACATCACAATGGAACCACAAAGCATAACAGATTAGATTTTTTAATCTCAGTGACATTAAACAGGAAAAACTATAGGAAATTGTTCAAGTAAATTATCAGTATAAAAGACAAAGAAACTAGATGATTTTTTAATAACAGATTAGATTTTTTTTATCAGTATTAAAGATAAAGAAACTAGGATCTAACAAAAATCCTTTTTATAATTCACAAAATTTTACTGTCAAGGATGAAATATTCTTTCAAATGAGTGTAAAATTACACTAATTAAGCAATGTTTCCAGCATCTACGATAAACTTGTAAAGAGACTAAAGGTATACAGAAGCAAGCAACATAAGTTGGTCTTGGTTACCGGATTCATAGAGGCATAACTGATCATATGCATTCACAATCTTATGATCATTCATGTAAAACCACGGGAGAAAAATATCTATAAACATAGCAATGTATATTCTGACAAATCAGGCAAACAAACACAGCAAATTAATGCAAAATCAAACAAATCTGGTCATAGTACAAAACAATTCTTGCTGAATAAAACATAGCAGCTAAACATCTAACCATAAACCAGAGGTTCTTTTCCTAATTTTTCATCTAAAATCAAATATTAACCTGACATGGAATTCATAACCATTTACCATCTAAAAGCAAAATTGATATGGGTTTGTGCCAAGCATCAAAAGCCAAGATTAAATTTCATTCCAGAAGCAATGTTCATTTTGAAAACGTCAATTTACCTTGGTAATGTATTCGGAAAACAAAAAGTGTACTGTAGCTTTAACTCACAAGTGAGTTGTGTGAAATTAACACATGCCTTTAAAAACACGAGTTGTAAGGGGTTAGGAAAAAAGGAAAATGATAAAAGGGTTGCCGATTTTATATCAATTTCTAATAAAACAACACTAATTAACATTCTATCGTTACTAATAGTTGTGGATAAAACAAAAAATGCGTTTAACCAAAGATGATGCATTGTGCATTTGAATGTACAATTGGGTAGACAAAATATTGTCATGGCTATGCTATCACAGTTGACAATTTGTACATTGAGAAAAGATATAGTTACCCAAAATAGTGAATTGAATAGGAATAAGGAAAAAGGGAGTGTCAGTAACATTTTTTTTTGTGAAATTTCAACAGATAAAAGAAAAAGTGTTAAAAAAAATGTGTTCATAGCATTTATCGGAAGGGAAAACCATAAGATGAGAGTATCGAGTGACTTACTGCGAACAGGTTTCGTAGGGTTTGTAGTGAAGAATGGAGAGGTCTCACAATTATTTGAGGGAATTAAAGAGTGTGAGTGAAACCTTATTTCACTTGTTTTCACTCTTTTATAATTACCTGCGGATCATATTACCGACGGAAAATTTTAACTATCCACACGGATTCATTACCGACCGATAAAGTGATTGTTTTTTTTCCAACTTGGAATGAAAAACAGCAAGAAAGCATCCCAAGGGTCAAGTGATGGCATCTTTATATTGATGCATGTCAAGCTGTTGTTATTCAACATCATGGATCTGAAGAGATTTTTATACGATTATAGGACAACTTTTTTTTTTTTAATTAAGTAGGTGTACGTGTTTGGAATAAAACTTTTGAAGTCATGTTTCAAAATATAAATTATTGATTTATATGATTTTTTAAATTAAACTGAAGTTTTACCTCGTAAGTCATACCACGACCTATATCTACTTTTTTCACAATAAGTTTTAACATGGCTCTTATGAAAATAGGGTCTTATATGAAAACAACAATTAGCACATTATATTAAGATTGAAATATTTTTATATTTAAATTTTATCTAATCATCAGATTTTTTTAATTAAATAAAAATTAAAATTATATAATATCTTTATGAGCATTAATGCTATCACCATAATCGTAATCATAACGATAATGACACCATCATAACAGTGATGTGATGATGTCGATCATGATAAAAATGTCAAGGTTAATCATAATAATGATGATAATTAAGATATTTTAATGATATTATAATTCTTTATAAAATTTTAGGTATGATAATTGAGATATTCTTATCGATTTGATTTTGTCTGATGAATCTTTTAAAAATTTAAAATTTGAATTTGAAAGTATTTTAAACTTAATGATTTGTTAGTTTAATCTTAATCTAATATAATTGTTATTTCATGTTCTCATGTTTTTTATATAAATGGGAGTGAGATATGATAATGAGTCTACCTTTTTAAAAAAAAAAGAAAAAGTTAACGAGAGTCCTAAAGCTAAGCACATTTCTAGAATGTCGTTCTAAATTTAAAAAAAAAATAATATTATTTTAAAATGTAGATACAATGTTTAAATTTGGAAATAACAATGATGTTTTGAAATAAGATCTCGAGTTAAGATTTGAAAATAATGTTTTAAACTTGAAAAAGAAAAATAATGTTGTTTTTGAAATTTTAGACCTCGTTTGGGGTGATTCAGAGTTTCTAGTTTTTTGTTTTGAAATGTATTTCGAAAACACAAATGTGTTCGGAAAAAATGATTCTGTTTTGATTTTTTACTTATTCTTGAAACAGTTCTCACTTAATTTCAAAAATAATAAAATTTGGTTTTTAGATTTTTGTTTCTGTTTTTATTTAAGTTCATTACTTGACGTCAGTTGTCACCCTCGACCATCACCTCTAAAAGATGGTTTACCAACCGCCACTTCTAACCAGTAGTCACTGACCGCCAGTTCCATCCAACAATCACGACCGTCACTCTTGATTGGTAGTCACCAGCCCCCACTAGGAATGGCAACAGGTTGGGGCGGGGGCACGATAAGTAGTTACCTACCACTCGACCACCCATGAATATTTTTTAAAAAAAATTAAATTAAATATTTTTTTCAGAAGTTTTATCAAGTAAATTATTTAATTTTTGGAAAATCTAGAAATAAAATTATACTAGTTTTTACAAGATTAATTAAATCTATAAGTAGATTGATATAATATATTATAAGAAAATATTTAATACAAATAAAATCTTTATTTTATATTATCAACATTTTTATAATAAATAATTTTATAACTATAAAATTTTCATAAAAAAATAAGATTGATATTAATGAATTTTGATAATTAATATTTTAATTTGATTTATTTTCTAAAAATATTATATTTTTAACTTATATATATATATATATATATTATTTTAGTTTAGCGGGTACGAGTACTATGATATCCGTACCTGTGCCAATTAAGGAGCGGGTAGAAAAAAAACTCGTACCTGCAGATGGCGGGTACTCATTTATAGTAACGGTGCAGATATTTTTGCGAGTTTTATCCACGATGTTTGCGGACACGGATATTTTGCCATCCCTAGCCCCCACCTCCGACCAATAGTCACCGGTCGTCACCTCCGATCAACGGTCACCGGTGGTCGTCACCTTTGATCGGCGGTTATCGGCCTCCACCTCTGACTGGTAGTCACCAGCTACCACCTTCAACTAGCGGTCACCGGCCGTCACCTTCGACCAGCAGTCACCAACCACCACCTTTGACTGATGATCACCAGTTTCCACCAGCGACTGACGATCACTGGCTGCCACCTCCAACCAATGGTATCTGGTTGCCATCTTCGACCGTGATCACTAACTGTATCTCTGATCATCGATCACTGACCACTATCTCCGACTACCAGTCACCAATCAGCACCTCCGATTGTCAGTCACCGACAACCACCTCCTATCACCAGTCACCGACCACCACCTTCGATCGTTAGTCACCGACCGACACCTTTAATGACTATCTCGATAACTACCTTCAGCTAGTATTTTGATTAAGATTTGAAAACAATGTTGTTTTTAAAAACTTAAAACCAAATTTAATTTTTATAATATCTCCAAGTCTCAACCTCTTACAAGTTCCGTTTTTCAAAACTTTTATAATTTGGATGAAAAATTTATTACCGAGAATTATTTTGAAAGCGTTTTTTTCCCTTAAAATTGAGAATGTATCAAACAAGCCCTAACTGCATGTTCAGAATATTAATTGCACCTATCGATAAGAATAACTTGAGCATATATTTTGTTGGGTCATTGCCCATTATGTTTGGATTGATGTATAGTGAAATTGAGTGGGATAGAATATATAAAAAAATTTTCATTGTTTAGTTTGTTTATATAAAAATGAGAGAGGAACAGATAAAACTTTATTACATTCTATTCCATTCATTAATGAAATAAACTTTTACTAATTTTGAAATTACTATTCTAACCTTATTTTAAAATTTTATTAAAATTTATTTTTTGTGAATATTTGATTAAAAGTCATATTCTCTAATTGTAAAATTTATTTTCTTTCTCGTTTTTTTTTTTAAAAAAATAATTTCAAAGAGTGCTATTTTTTTTTCACGACTCAACTTTATCATTATTTTTATTTTTTCTATGTTTTTTTATCTGACTAAATCAAGAATGAGATCTTATTATATATCATTTTATGTTTTGATTCTATATATATAATTTTTTTTACTTAACTAAAAAAAATCTTATTCTATCTTATCTTATATCTCTATGTTTTTTTTACTAGTTGATAAATTAAGGTCATATTTTCTTGTTTATAAAAGTACATGTGTTTTGTTCCTATTTCTAGGATAATATAGAAAATGAAACGTTATCATCATATTTATGTCATTGTAAGGATGTCTGTGAAGTTTAGTGCAAACTTTAATGCAAAAAATAGGCAAACATAAAATGAAGATGTGGTTTAAATATAAGATTAAATCCGAACTAAATTAATCAAACTAATTTTTTGGATTCGATTTGATTAAGTTAGTGGTGTTATTTTTATTTTTTTAGTTTATTATCCTCATTTGAAATTTATAAAATAAACTTACGTAATTATTTTGCAATATTAATTTAATAATTAATTTTATTATATTAAATTTTATAAAATATAATTTTAATTGAATATTATTACTTTCTATTTTTATTTAACATTATTCTAAATTTATATTATGCTCTTTTCATAACATAATATAGTAAATTATGCATTACTCGATATTCAATGCTATTGTTAATTATATTAGTACATATTTTTCAACATTTGAAAGTAATATATGAATTTTTGTTACAAAATATAAAGAATATCATAAATATTTAATATTATTTACTACAATAAAATTATATATTATATAAAATAAAGTTAATGTAACTATAATATACAGTTAATACAACTATAAATCATATATATTCAATGTTTTATAACACTTTTATTTTGCAAAATGGATTTTCTTGGAAACATAAAAAGTTACAACTATCATATATACATTCACACAAGAAAACCATACAAATATAGTAGAGTATTCCCTTTCTCAATATTCAACACTAACAAAATTTCTATATTTTTTATTATTATTATTATTGTCATCACCATCAAATCTCCAACCACTATTATCAATATTGTTGTCAACACTACCTTCTTGTCCTCCACCACCTCCTTCAAAATGACCAAAACCAATAGGGGATCTTGGAATAGGAGGATTAAAGGGTAATGGTGATGTTGGAGTAGGAGGGATATAAGGCAATGGTGGAGCTGGATAGAGAGGTGCTAAAGGTGCTGGAGGAACAATAGGAATAGAACTTAATTGGGTCACTTGTGCCATGATGGTGGAGATTAGAAGGAAAAGAGAAAATGCTTGGAGGAACAATGCAATTCGAGCCATATATTAGAAAATAGGTCTTCAAGTGTGTTTTGGTTTTTTCTTTCTGTGGCAAAATGTGGTGGTTGCAACCTCATTATATATTGGTTTTGACTATAGTGTTGGTAGTTATGTACATTACTCTTTGGTGTGGTGTGAGAGCATAATTATTAACATGTTGAACATCTCTTGAGATACCTAAGAAGTTACAATTTCTAGAGGGGATCAATTGAACCGCTTGGTGACAAATGACAAACATGGACCTTTTTATTCCAAAGGACCAAAAATTAAATGGCTTTTACCAATTTCGAGTAGATTTGACATTATTTTATTTATATTTTTATAAGCTTGACATTATTTTATTTGTTTATGCTGCTATTTCAGTATTTCTCGTTACCATGCCTATTTTTTAACAAAGATATATTTAAAAATTGCCAAAAGCATATATAACAGGCATCCATTATAGTGACGTACTGCTACAACATTTACCTGATAAAAAATAGGGTAAAAAGAGGAACTATGTGTCTACATGGAATTAAAAATTAATCATATTTATTTTAAAAATTAAAAAAAATGAAGTTTATTTTAAAATATAAATAAAATTGCAAGTTATTATTAGAAGTGGTTAGAACTTGGAAGTTAAATAAATGGTATATTATTTAAATAATTTTAAAATTAAACGTGTCTAAGTAAAAATGACACTATGGAGTTATTCAAATTTATAATAGTTATAGATAATTAGAATTAAAAGTGTCTAAGTAAAAAATGACACCAACTTAGATTTTTTCCTTTAATAATTATAAATATTAATTATAGATTAGAGAATTAAACCGATACTTTATCAAATAATATGCTTTTAACGTTCTTGCTCTTTATAATTAATTAACTTTATTAAAAAAATATCAACTTTAATGGATTCTATTTGTAAAGTGTTAATATTAAAATTGTTCTTTTTTTAGTTGATAAGGTTGGTTAATTAAGAATTTATTAAAAAAAAATATACATGTTAAGAGTTTGCTTACCTTTAGTTATATTCCATATACAGTTTTTAACATTTATTGTAAAATTAATTAACATTGTTTGACATCTGAGAATATATTATGCCTATAAAGGTTTCATATATTGCCACGACCCCTCATAATTGAGAAAGACTAATATTATTTATAGACAATTTTTTTTTACAACAATTGATATCCCTCAATCACAAAACTTATTTTATTACACATTATTTTCCTTTCGTTCAACCATCTCTTCATTTTGGTATTAAAAATGAAGTTGAAGTAACATTTCTTTTTGGTTGAGAATACTTGATATGAGAGAAGTGGAAATGAAGCCAGAAATAGAACAACACATTATCGTGTTCAGTTCAATGAACCTTACCTGAAATGATGTGGCATAGAGGGTACCTACATTTTTATCTATTTAATATTATATAATTGTAAAAACATTTTCAATTAACAGAAATTTTATTTTCAATGAATTTATTTTAATCTTGATATTAAGTTATAATAAATGGTACTTTAAGAAAAATATTTATTTTTAAATGTGATTTGTCAATTTAATGATATAATTAACTTTTTAAAAGTTAATGGGTTCTAGCTTACTTGATTAAGCAAATGGTACATGAGTTGTTGTAAACCTTTTAATACTATCTTTAACTTCTATTAAGATATAAAAAAAATTAACTTTTTAAAGTAGTGTACAAATTAATTAATTTTATATATCTTTGATTTCTGAGAGATTATACATTTTCTTATTAAAAAATGTTGGCATTTAATAATTTAAATGATAATTTTGTGTATCTGTAAAGTATTTTCAAGCACGGTTAGGGTCATGCATTCCAATTTCATGGGTTGCTAAATAACAATTAACAAAATGAACATATGTAGACTTTTGTGTAAGTCGCAGTCTCTGACACACAAAATGATACAATATTTAATGATTTTAATGATGATGTTCATGAAATTGTTCAAACTGTGTAACTGAGTTTGTCGATATGGTGTTGAATAGCTAGGTTTTCAACACATTCATACATAGATTACTTTGAACCCGATTTTTTGAGGGGTGGCGTTTTCGAACCTAATTTGGTGTTAAGTTTCTGTTATTTTGTATTGCTGGAAAACATATCCGTGTTTTCTTTTTGGATTAATAATATAAACTTTTTGTCAATTAAAAAAAAAGAAGAAAAAACCAACCTGTTAAAAGTCATCCTCCACAATAATATTGATGCAAATGAGCCACCATTAGAAATAATGATTAACTGCAAGAACTTTATGTGCATATAATTTGGATATTTCTGTCGAAACATAGTTTGTTCTATATTTAAAGTGGGATGATAAGAACTTAAGCTCTAGATCACTTAGATATGAGACATAAGTTATTACTTGTAGGTTGTAGCAACCAATGTTAGTAAAATATAAAACTATTTAAACATATATTTGAAGGAAAGATATATTTTTCTTTCTTCCAAAATATGAAATGTTTAATGTTGTTCTTCCCTTAAGAATAAAGATTTCATATTTTAGAAGGAGATACTATTTGCATATTTTAATTATGTGTTACACTTTAAAATTAATTTAGCTTTAACAAATTTTAAAATAAACAAACCTTAAAAGAATGATGGATAAAAGGGTATTCGTGTGTAGATTTTTAAAAAATATATTTTACAATATAATTTTTTATTTCATATATATATTTTCATCAAACAATAAAAATAATAATTTATCTAATATATTTTAATTTAGAAGCTTTTAATTAAAACACATGAATTTTAACAAACAATATATCTATATTTAATTTTTAAGTTCTAATTTGTTTCTCTAACTTTTTTGCAACAACAAATTTTTATCAATTATTTTCTTTAACTTAAAAATAACATTTAACCTAAAAATAGATTGAAGCAAACGAAATCTAGATCTTTTTATTCTTTAAAGTTAAATACATATATCTTTTGGGTTTAATTGGTATATACTATCAGTGTAAAACACTCACATTTAATCACAACCTTTCATTCATGGTAGATTTATTGATTTTATTTATTACTACTTTAAAAGTCACATAAATGAAAAATCATGATTAAATATCAGTATAAAAATCTTTTACATTGACCATGTATACCAATTAAATTCATATATTTTTCAACAAAACTCATAAAGTATCGTTCTAAAAGAGTTAAACCTTTATTAATTTGTTAACGGATTTATTAATTTAGCAGCAACAAGGGTTATAACCATGACACCATATACTGCTCCATTATTAAATATTAAAAAAAAACCTAAATGAAGAAGTTTTTTTCTCAAGAGTAATGATATACATACATCTCTCTAATTTATATACCTTATCAACACTTTTTATTTCTTTCTATCTCTTTCATCCTATTATATCATAAATTTTATCATACTTATATATTTTTTTCTTTATTCTTCTTCTCACTAGGTGCGTAATAACACATAAGATATTTATGTATTATTTTTCTTTTCTCAATTTCCATAACCAATAAAGTGTCCACCATAAATGTCACCACCTCTTATACCACCACCACGAATGTATGAATTACTACCGCCTCTTATAAAAGGAAGTTGAGGAGGTGGTGGTAATGGTATCCGTAACCTAATTGGTGCCAGCGGCGCAGATGGCGGCAACAGTCCAAGCCAATCAAGTTTTCCACCTTGGAGATCTTGTGCCAAAATGTTGGAGCTTAGAAGGAAAAGAGAAAATAGTAAGAACAACCATGCAACTCTTGCCATAATTAATGTGTCTACGCACAAGAACGATCTTCAACCGATTTGTTTTTTTCTCCCTGGTAAAAATTTGGTAGTTGGATCCACATTATATATTGGTTAATTTTGACTAAAATGGGGCTATTGGGTGTGGCGTGAAGAGTATATATTGTATAATTAATATGTGAAACATCTCATGAGATACCTAAGAATTGCAAGTTAGACAAGCACAAACATGATTTTTTATTCCACGGGTGCAAAATCAAATGGCCTTTACCAATTTCATGTAGATATTTCAAAGTATTTTATTATTTTTTTATTATGGTATATATATTTAAGTGTGTATCGTCATCATGATGGCATTTTTAGCATATATAAATACCTTTTCGATACTGTTCGTTAAAAAATTTAACTAATTTACTAATATGATCTCCTTATTTTATTAATTAATTCAATTTGATATGCTAAATTAAAAGTCAATTTATAACATCGTTTCTTAAAGTTTTAAAAGTTACTGAACATTCTAATAGTACAATGTCCTAATGGCATATGTTTATTGAAATAACTCTATAACTCAAGTCTCTTCTTTAATATCAGCTCCTACAATTTTTATTGTTTCTTGATTATGAACATTCGGTCTCAAAAGAAAATAAACAACATAACAAGCAAAAATATGAGAACTTGACTCGCATATATTAAGACATGCAAGAAATAACACCATCTCTTATATACCATATATCATATAATTACATGTCACTTACAACTTCCCAATCACATACAAATATATAATATATAGCATATGGGAACATGTGAACATCACTTTCATAAGTTTAACATTAGCACATCAAACAAATACAATTCATCTCTATGCAAAATGTGTTACAATAATGCACATGCTGACTCATGCAAATTCATCTTAGGCATATATCTCTACTACGCCAACTATGTATAGGTTCCAATAGACAAAAGTCTTTTCTACGCTAGTCAGGCGTAGATTCCGATAGACATAAGCCTTTTCTACACTAGCCACATGTGTTCCAATAGGCATAAGTCACTTCTACACCTTCCACGTGTAGGTTCTACACAACTTAAGAATAATTGGTCCAAAATACTATACAATGGGTAGACATTACAAAACTCTCTGAGCTGCCATTATGCAATATGCTCATTCATGCTTATGTCACAATCATAACAACAATATCTAACAATGGTATTAAATTTCATTCCCAATCATAAGTAGAATGGCTCCCTATCAGGAATCCCTGATTCATACCATCGATCACATTATCTCAAATCATGCTTATGTTCATCAATATATTACACACATTTTATAAATCACAGACATAGTCTTAACATTATGTTCACATCCTTAACACATCACATCTATTTATAAATTAAATAAAACACTTCATCTTATACTCATTTGTGTAACATAAATTCACTACTCTATAAGACAATCTCAATACATCCATCCATAAAAGCATTTTTAACGTATATTATGGCTAATAATAGAATTCATCATTAATACTCACAACCTAAGTCACCATGGTACTATTCTAGATCAAGACAACCATCTATTTAAATCCACAAGTAGCATAAGATCCTAAAACATAGTTAATTACTCACATTTTATGATATCTCACTCTAATGTTATTTTGCTTATCCAATCATGGAAAATAAAGACTAATATCTTATGAACCTATTGTCTAAAAATAAACCAAATCCAATGGTGATAGACAAAGTTCATTAGATGAAGTCAGAAACAATATCATCTAGTTAGACAAAGTTCATTAGACGCAAGACATAAGACGCAATACATAAGACAAAGTAACATGCATCTATATTGCTTCATCTTATTTAATTATACCTTCCCTTTATACTCATACTACAAAATTGATTTCACAACCAAGGTTTAAGACATAGAATTCCAATAATCATCCAATATTTACATAATCATCTTACCACATCAAAACATCACTCAACCACCAAAACATAAGATTCACTAGATCATTTACTCATGTAATTTAACACGATTTACATACTAATTAGCAAGACCCAAGAACACTCAAAGAAACAAAAATACATACAAACAAACTCAAATTCAACCATTAAATAACTCAAGAATCATATGGAAGTGCATAGAAAATAATCAACAATATTATAATACAAAATCAAATGATTACGAAAATGGAACATCAACTACAATGGGACACAAAATTGGTGCCTCAATCAAGTGCACTACCTTATATTGCATGATAGTTCACTAGCAATCTGAAAAACATTATTGATATTGTGTTTGTTTCCCAAGAATCATCAAATCACACTCCTGCTGCTCAAAATCTTTCGTTGGTTGTCGTTCCCCTTACTTTAGATAAAGGGGAACATAAATCTATTGTGTTAAACTCCCAAAATTTGCAGGTTGGCATGGGATCAGCTCATGAACCAAGGGCATCAAGTACCCCTTGATCATAGAGTACATGGGGAGATGTTGAGCATCTTTTCTAAGGTTATGATGAACAAAAGAAAGCTACTATACAGAGACATAGAGAGCGAGGATCGAGGAACAAAATTAAATGTTTGTTGCGTGGAAATTGTGTCTTGCACTAGACCTTAATCAAACACTACTTAATTTCACTAAGGTAATTTGCTTGGAATGAGTTCTCCTTTGGATGAAAGTTTGTGTTATTGCATGTTAACATGTTCTGTTTTAGTTTGTGGAAGTTGATCTTTTAAAGAGATGGTTGACAAAGAGGAGGTTGCTTCTACAAGCTATGCTTTTGATGTTTTAATGAATTCATATAGCCAAATGAATAGGCAGTAGATGTAAGCAAGATTCTTTGTCGACTAGTGAACGAAAAATAGTTATAGCCTTGGCATTCAACTTATAAACTACTAGTAACTAAGTTATTGGTTCAGGGAGGATTTTCTGATGCTTTAAATGTATTCGGTTTAATGATAACAAATGGATTTCCACCTTTTAGTGATCCATTTATTGAAAATTTGTCAAAGAGTTGAAGTGGCAATAATGCTTTACTATTTCTTAGGGCAATGTCATCAAAGAGGTTTTCATCTACATTTGTCTTTCTATGTATGTTAGAAGTCTTTCTCAAGCACGGAAGGCATGAAGAAACACAATTTCTTTTCTAAATCTTAACTCTAAATCACAGTGTCACACATACAATAATGACATGTGCCAAGTCAATGTTCCATATTTAATAGTCAACGGTTTGAAGTTAACAGGTGGATAAAATGTAAGCAATTTATAAAAGGGTAGGGAGGACAAAATATGCGCAGTTAAAAATGGGAGAATACAATGTGTACTGCAAGTGCCAAAATATAGGGACATGAAATATAATTTAGCAATTGCACACATGCACCAAAATAGAATATCATGTCATACAATAATGACACTGAAAAGCCAATGTTCTAAATTTAAAAGTCAACGGTTTAAATTTAACAAACAGATAAAAGTACAAGTACCAAAATGTTTGCAATTAAAACTTAGAGGACACAATGTGCACAAGTACTAAAATAGAAGAGTACAAAGTATAATTTAGCCTAGCAGTAGCATAATAATAATAATAATAATAATAACAACAACAACAACAACAACAACAACAACAACAACAACAACAACAACAACAACAACAACAACAACAACAACAACAACAACAACAACAACAACAACAACAACAACAACAACAACAACAACAACAACAACAACAACAACAACAACAACAACAACAACAACAACAACAACAACAACAACAACAACAACAACAACAACAACAACAACAACAACAACAACAACAACAACAACAACAACAACAACAACAACAACAACAACAACAACAACAACAACAACAACAACAACAACAACAACAACAACAACAACGTTAATGTTATTCTAGCAATAGTATTTTTTTTGTTATAATTAATAGTAATTGTTATTATAGCTGTTGTTGAAATTATTATTTTCGATGATACCTACGTTACAACATATATGTTTTTAGTAATTTTTTTGTTTAATATTCAATAAAAAATTTGTTAAATTCTTTGACAACATTTGAAAAATGTCATTAAATTATAAATAAATTTAATTAATAGACTCTTACAAAAGAATTATAAGGTTGATTTGATGGTAACTTGGTGAGGAAAAAGAGATTATGAGTTTGAATTCATCCACTAAAATACTAACAATTAACATCTATCTATCCAAAATATTAATAGACTTTTACAACATTTGATCAAGTATTGTTTATAGTCCATGTCGCTAAAATAAATGTTACAAAAACACGTTTGTAACATTTTATTAATAATTTGATGAGATTTTTAAAAATGTTACCATTTTTATTAATAAAAACTTTAATAACATTTTTAATTATGAAATATTTAACAAAAAATGTTATTAAAAGTCGCATCTTCGATCATGCTAGTCCTAAAAGTTAATTAATAGGAATATTGGACTATTTGTACCAAGGGAACAAAGCTAGAGACTAAGATCGTCCACAAGTTATGAGAAGGAAATGGGAGTTTAAGAAAAAGATTATGATAGTGAAGTTGATTAGGTACGTATTTAAAAGTGCAATAGAACTGTTTTGGGAGTCATTGGTGTGCTTCGAATGTTTGGGGCCATGAATGGTCTTGGGATGTGTAGAATCACATTCCATGCTATTATTGATTTTTGTATTGACGCTAAGCTTCATGCTAAACATGCATGAGGGTAGGATATAAGTCCCTTATAAGTGATTATAATAGAGTTGGATTTTAAAATAATTAAATCTTCGAAACTTGCAATTTAAATGAAATCATTATATCTGAGTTTGTACTTATTCTAAGTTTGCGGAGATTTACATGTCAATTCAAATAAAAATATTAAAAATTTCTCTTTATAACAACTTTGCTTGAATTTAAATTATTAAAAATTTTAATATACATATATATATATATATATATAGTTTAATAGATATATACTGTTAGTGTAAAAATTTTTTACACTGACATTCAAATATAACCTTTCATAAATAAAATCATGATTAAATGTTAGGGTTAAAATCTTTTACACTGACAGCGTAAACCAATTAAACTCTCATATGACAACCTAGGTGACAAAAAGGATTACGGTGAGAAATGAGAAAATATAATAATAACTATAGGATTTTAATAAATAGTTCAGATTTACTGACAGCCTATACCAATTAAACTCTCATATGACAACCCAGGTGATAAAAAGGGTTACGGTGAGAAATGAGAAAATATAATAATAGCTATAGGATTTCAATAAATGGTTCAGATTTAATTGTTAATTAAACAAGCTCACGTGCTTCTCTCACACAAAAACTTCTCTCATAAACTAAATATTTGTTTGTTGCTCTTTATTTATTTTTTTTATCAATCATGTTACTTATCAAATCTTAATTTTACTATTTTTAAATAACAATTAACATCAATTTTTATATGTAATTTATTTTATTTTAAATTTGGGGGAGGGATCATGGCCCCTACCATTCCCTCATCCCTCCACTCGTGCGTGGTGACAGTATTGACAATGGTGGCGATAGTGTCGACGACGTATGGTGGTAGTGATGGTGGTGGCATGACCCCAAATTGTCACTACCACCGTCATCATCACCACCCCTATCGTTGTTGTCACCTGAGTCAATACTATCACTCTCATCATATGTCATTGACACTACTGTCATCATCATCAATGCTACCACCACCCATGGGCAAAGGGACAGGGGGACTGGCAGGAGTCATGGTCCCTCCCCCAAATTTAAAATAAAATGAATTATATATAAACATTAATGTTAATTATTATCTGAAAAGAGTAAAATAAAAATATGACAAATAAAGAGCTTGTTTAATTAATATGATTGATAAAAAAAAAGAGCAACAGACAAATATTTTAGTTTGTGAGAGAAGTTTATGTGTGAGAGAACTACGGAAACTTGTTTAATTAACAATTAAATTTGAACCATTTATCGAAATCTTATGATTATTATTATATTTTCTCATTTATCACTTTAACACTTTTTCTCACCTGAGTTGTCCTCTATATATATATATATATAAAATATGAGTTAAAGATAATATTTAAATAAAATAAAAATATTTATTACTTTAATAGTTAAATCTTAAATTTTAGTTTCCATATTTTTAAGGCACACAGATAACATAAAATTTTATTGGACCTCGTAAATGTGGTGCGTTTGAATCTTCTTCCAAGTGCATTGGTCTCTTTATGCTCCGCCACCTTTCTAACTATTTGGATAGAAAATAATAAAATATAATAATTAATATTGAAAGGGTCTTAGGTAGAAGTGTTAAGATGGATTCGGTCCGGTGGGTCAATCCGATTCACCACGGGTTTGGGCTGGGTCGGGCCAGAAAAGTTTATGTTTAATGAAACGGTCTGATTTATCTAACTCGACTCATCCAACCTGTGAGTTTTGTGGGTTGAGATCAGGCCGGGCCGGGCTGGCCCACTAGCCCACCAAAAAATTTTTCAACTGTTTTTTGTTTTTCTTGTATCATTGTTAGCATGTATTCTTTTTTATAATTTGGTTTTTCCTTTTTAGTTTTCCTTCCAAACGTTAAACCCTTAATACTACCAAAGTCAAAGTCAAAATTTTCATTCAAATTCTAATTAGTTTAATTAAATTATTAAAATTTAAAAGAGAGTTTAATAATAGTCACTTGAGATACATTTCTAATTTGACTATAAAAAAGAAATTAATTTATAGTAATAACTTTGAATGCACTTTTAATTTGATTATTATGAACTTTTTTCAAATTAAGACTTAATTTCAAAATAAAATAAAAATTCAAGGTTTAACCGTGATTACTTCAAATGTACTTTTGATTTAGTAACTATAAAATTGTTATAGTTTATTAATTGTCACCTTAGATGCTCTTCTGACTTGATAGTTATATTAAATCATATAAAGTTATTAGTAGTCACTTTGGAGGCATTTCTAATTTGGGCATTGTAAAAATATATTGTAAAATGAACAAACAATATTAAAAGAAAATTAATAAAAAATGTTTAATAATTAATCACTTAAAAAAACTCTAATACTCAAATCATACTAAAAAACTACATAAACTTTGATTCTCCATTGCAATTGAAGATACGTAGAAGTAGAAGTCCACTTCTGTTGAGCCTAAAAAGATAAAAAATAAATTAATTAAAAATGTAAAATATTAATGATTTTCTCAAAATAAATTTCTTCTTGTTAAAAGTTAAAATCAATTAATAAAATAAAAAATAGTTTTGTGTCTTAAGGGATGAATAAATATTTTTAAAATTATTTAATTTTATACAGTTAATTAGAGGCTAATACCTTCCCTATGATGGACGTTGTAGAGTGTTAATACCTTCCCTCCATGTAATTGACTTCCAAACTTAAAATCTGGTTTTGTAAACTATTTTTATTTTAAAGGTTTCCAAATATTTTCCATAATAAATATTCATGACGAATCATCTAATTTTCAAATAATTTTTTTTGTCATTCTATCGAGACCCACGTGTCAACAGAGGAAGAACTTAGAAATTCGTCCCCTTAGGAGATCTCTCCTAAATTACACTGTGGAAAATCTAGAAACACAATTTAGTCTTCTTCACACATGTTCTTTATAATGCCTACAAAACACTAAACACAAAAACATTAGAATCAACCAAGTTATACCACACAACAAATACGTCCCAGTAAAGCGTCGACAACCTTCTAGATCTCACACAAGCCAAGGCGACTTATGAAGCCGCATCAACTTAGACACTAGGATTGATATTGCACAATAGAGTGTCAAAGAAGGTCATATTCCTTTTGTTCATGCAAGGACAATATGTCCACCGATATCACAACCAAATGTCTTGAGTTTGACTACCAGTCAAAGGGAAACAAAGGTTTCCCCACCTTGTCGTAGAAAAAGTTCCTCCCCTTCCTCGACTTTACGACTATTTTAAATAGTTTAGCTTCAAATCCTTATAAAAAGTGTAGACTTGAAGTAGAGGATTCTCCAGGACATGACTAATGGAATTAAGACCATTGGACTAGGAACGTTGGGGAGGAATGAAAGTAGTGGAAGAAGAGGCATGGGATGGTAGTGGTGTAGGTGAACTGGCAGAGCACTCGGAATGCTTGGATAGGGTTGGCAAAATGGGTCGGTCTGCCTTGTTTTGGCCCGCCATAGTTAGGAAGGGTTATATTGCTTGGTTTGCCCCACCATAAGGTGGATTGGCAGGCCAACCTGCCAAAATTTTAAAAAATGATTTTTTTTGTTATTTTTTTAAAAAAATATATAAAATTTTATTTTAAAAATTAATTTTATTTTTTAGAAAAAGTTAGATTTTACAAAAATAAATAGAAAAATCACAAAAGATAAATTATGAATAATTGATTTATTTTTTTTACAATATTATGTTTTTACACAAATAAATGACAAATTCATAAAAAAGTTTATTTTATTTACTCAACAAAGTCATTTTTATAAATTCAAATTAATAATTTATTTTATATTTTAATTATTATAATTATTTTATTAATTTATATAAATATTATAATTTTTTAAAAACAGGTCGGCGGGCTAGCCTGTTTTGCCATTCCTATGCCTAGATAGTTGCCCAGACATTAGGGTGGATTTGACCCCTCTTCCAACTCGTTTCCCTCTGACTGAGGAACAATTATAACGTCAATGGAATTAGGCGAACCTACTCCTACCTCCACAAACGGCCCTAGCCCGAATTGCCCCATTAAACCGAAGCGGCTGTGGTGCCGCCACCTCTTAAACGTGTGAGCTAGGCGCTGTCTCTAGGTCTTTCTGATTCTTAGGCTCCTAGAAGGGGGGAACATCCTAAGAGCTATGAGAATCCATAATCTAAACAAAGGAAACCTAAGAGCTATGAGAATCCATAATCTAAACAAAGGAAAGAAGAGGTTTTAGGAGTATTGAGTATACTAGAAAAAAGGAGAGTAGAAATAGAAGTATCCACCACCCCTCACAATGTCTCCCCTTATATAGAGCCTCCCACGAAGGCCCAAAGCAGAAGATGCACCAACATCATTAGATCAATGACACCTACTTGCTGTCATTTCACATCCCACCAAATCCCTAACGAGTGCATTTGACAACATAGTAATTCTCAAAAGATGCAACAAAAGCAACCATAAAATACCAAGTGCGCCTGAGATACTAACCTCGAGATGTCACAAACCTAGGACAACACAAATAACTTGGCTGAGCATCTTCGTCACTAGACTATGCTTATGCTGACTTGACCATTGAACTATCATTATGCTAACTGAGACCACGTGATCAAACCTTTGAAAGACTTAAAGACCTCAACAAAAACTCTAGTACTTAGACTCATTTGTTTAGGTACAATATTAATATTAAAATTGTTCTTTTTTTAATTAGTTGATAAGGTAGGTTAGGAATTTATTCAAAAATAAGATATACATGTTAATAATTTGTTGACCTGTTAGTTATTTTCCATACACTTTTTAATATTTATTGTAAAAATTAACGCATTTGACAACGGAGAACATATTATGCTTATAAAGGTTAATTTCATATATGTGGCCAAGGCCCCTCATAATTACAGTTCAGCGATGGAAAAAGAGTAATATTATTTATAGACAATTTTTTTTACGATAATGGATATCCCTCAATCACAGAACTTATTTTATCGCACATTATTTTCTTTTCATTCAATCATCTCTTCCTTAATTTGGGTATTAAAAATGAAGTTGAAGTAACATTTCTGGTTTTGAAATACTTGATATAATGAGAAGTGGAAATGAAGCCAGAAATAGAAGCACACATTCTAGTGTGCAGTCCAATGACCTTACCTGAAATGATGTGGCATAGAAGGTAAGGTTGATCACAGTGCGGTTTGTTTTTGTTTTTACTGTAAAATCATTCGAGCTAAATAAAAAAATTAATTTTAGTTTATTAGTTTGGTTTAGTTTTAAAGTATTATAAATTTTCAACCAAATAAAATCAATTGTTAATGATTTGGTTTGATTCGATTTTAGTGGTTTTAAAAATATGTTATTAAGTATTATTTAGTATAATTTTTAATACTTCTAAAAATACTTGAATATTTTGTTTTAATTTGAGAATTATTTATTATTTATTGCTAATTTGATGAAAATGAACCTTACCTCAAAACTATCTAGAAATTATATTAATGTTTGTGATCATTATTTATTTCCCACATGACTATATTTATAACATAAATCATGTCATATATTCTAAATTAGGCATTACTTGGTAGAGAAAAATAATATAGGAGCATGTATGTTATAATTTGACTCTGTTTAGATTTGTTTTCAAATCTTAATCTTTGTTAACCGAATGGGGCAATTTAGAAATTTAATAAATCAAACAAACACAAAAAATTTCATTTTTTTAGATTTTGAATCTTTTGAGCCTATTTTTAGTTTTTAATTCGAGTTGATTCAGTTTTGAACATCTCTAATAAATGATACATTTTTATCTATTTAATTATATTATGTAAAAATATTTTCAATTAAGAGAAGTTTTATTTTCAATGACTTTATTTTACTCTTGATATTAAGTTATAATAAATGGTATTTAAGAAAAATATTTATTTTTAAATGTGATTTGTTGATTTAATGATATTAATTAATTAATTGTTTAGTATTTTACAAATTAATTAATTTTATATATATTTGAGTTCGGAGAGATGATATATTTTCCGATTAAAAAGTGTTAGAATTTAATAATTTTAATGATAATTTTGTGTTTAAATCGAAATTTAATTGCAAAATAAAGTTTAACCGACCTGTTAAAATATTTTTAACATAAACAAAATCATAAAAGATAAGTTGGATAAATGGGTATTTATATGTATATTTTTAACAAATTATTTTACAATACAAACTTTTATTTTATAAATATATTTCCATCAAACAATAATATATTAATTTATCTATATCTTTTAATTTAAGAGCTTTTAAGTTAAAAAAAAATGAATTTTAAGAAACAATTTATATTTATTTTTAAGTTTTAATTTGCCTCTCTAGCTCTTTTGACAAAATTTTTTTTTCTATAACTTAAAAATAACATTTAACCTAAAAATAAATTGAACCAAATGAAATATAAATCTTTGTATTCTTTAACGTGAAATACATATATCTTTTTATTCCATAAAAGAACTAAACATTTATTACATTACATTGCTTAATAAGATTATTAATTTAATATAGTGTGAAAAAGGGTTATAACTAAGATACATATGCTACTCCGTTATTAAAAATATCAAAACAAAAAAAACACTAAATAAAAAAAAGTTCTTCTCTTAATATTTATAACCAATAAAATAACGACCACTACCAATATCATCTTTATTACCACCATCACGACGGAAGTGAGGATTATCACCATCCCTTTTAAAAGGAAGTTGTCGAGGTGGTGGTAATGGTAACCGTGACCTAACTGGTGCCGGTGGCATGAATGTTTTCGGCCATGGAGGAGGATAAATTAGTTTTACACCTTCAAACTCTCGTGCCAAAATGTTAGAGCTGAAAATAGAAAATAGTAGGAACAACAATGCAAGTCTTGCCATAATATTCATTCTTCAACTGTTTTCTTTTTTTTCCCCTTCCGTTGTAAAAATTTGGTAGTTGGATCCACATTATATATTGGTTAATTTTGACTACAACGGTGGCTATTGGGTGTGGCGTGAATAGTATATATTGTATAATTAATATGTGAAACATCTCATGAGATACTTAAGAATTGCAAGTTCTAGAGACAAGCAACAAATATAGATTTTTTTATTCCACAGGTGCAAAATTAAATGGCCTTTACCAATTTCATGTAGATATTTCAAAGTATTTTATTATTTCTTGAGTATGACATTTAAGTGTTTATCGTCATCATGCTGGCATTTTTCAATATATATACCGTTTGGATACTACTCTTTGTTAAAAATTTAGCTAATTTACTAACATGATCTCTTTATTTAATTAATTAACTCAATTTGGTCTCAAATGCTGAATTAAAGTATAGTTCATTAATTTTTAAATAGCATCATTGCTTAAAATTAGATAAGAAGGACAACATTGCATCAAGTTTTAAAGATTAATAGACTAAATTAAACCTTGTAATAATAGAAGAACTAATTAATTGAAATACGTAAATAATAAAGGGACTAAGTTAGTAACACCTAAAAGTTTAGATGCAAGTTATAATATCAAGGTATGTTTGTTTACTAGGATACGAAAAATATGATAGATCGAATAATTATACTATTTTTATTGATCCTAATAATAATATTTATTCCATCTTGTTGTTAAGAGTATTTCTTATTCTAAGAAAAAAACTTGGTTAGAAACAAATATCAAAGGATAACAACTTTTTCTAACTCACTTGCTCCTTTTTCATCATTGTGCCACATTATCACTATCACAAACATTGTTGCTATAATCATTTTTACCACTTCAGCTAATATTGTCACTTGTCACCATTTTAAGGTGCACCCCAAATTTTGAGTACTATAAATAATTAAATCACAGGAGAACTCTTACTAAAGCCCTCCCAATATGTTATTGGATAAAATATGTTCTAATAATAATTATTATTATCTACTATATATTATGAATGTTGTTGTTCTAGCAATAGTATTTTTGTTTTTGTTGTTATAACAGTAGTTATTGTTGGAATTATTATTTTTAATGATACATCGTAGTTCTAGAAATTAATAGGAATATTAGGCTATTTGTACGCAAGGGAGGAACAAAGCTAGAGACTAATATCGTCCACATGTTAAAGAGAAGGAAATGAAAAATGAAAGTTTGAAAAAAAAATATTGTGATTGGGATGCAAACCAAGTTTGCACTTCCTTTATTTTTTTTTCTTTGAAGTTCCAAGCTTTCAAGAAATGGAGGATGGAAGAAAAAGAATATGGAGGTGGTGCGTCACTCTTGGGAAAGAAATAAGTAAAAATGTTTAGGTTTGCCACAAAAGAAGAAGCTCTAGATAAAAGTTAATTAAGAAAAGATTTTTTGAGAGAGAGGATCATCAAGACCTTTTACTAATGAATTTGCTCAAAAGAGACTATTTTCCATTCAATTCAAAGATGAGATTTACAATGAGTGAAAAGTCCAATTTATAGGGAGTGGGAGGTTAGGATTAAAAGCTTAATCATAGACCTCTCAACAAGGCTCATCCTCTAAGTAAAATTAACTAATCTAGGGTACAAGCCCCTAAACTAGTGCCTAAATCAAGGGAGAGGGAGATCATGTAGGCCCTTGTGTTTATCATGCTTTGTGTGTTAGAAAACGGGGTGCAAAAATGAGGTAGGAAGTGTGAAAATGATCCACACTCTCAAACATGGATTGCACCTCTTTCAACATACTCCACATAATTTACGTAAGGTACCACATGCTTTTACAAGAGAAAATGACCAAAATACAAGGTTTTATAACTAGGAAACCTCACGCCCCTAATTCTACACTTAATAGAAATTATTTACAAGGTAAAAACAATAAAGACAATGACTTCACATCTTCAATTAGCTCCTATCTATACCATGTCTTCCTTGAATCCTGCTAACCATGATGCATGCTAGGTGGGATTGCATCACAATGTGAAGTGGCTAGATTAGGTGTTTAATTAAAAGTGCAATAGAAGTTTTTGGAGATCATTGTCGTGCCTTGGAATGTTTGGTGCCATGAATAGCCCGGGGATATGCCATGTAATTTATTTATCATTTTATAAGCAAATGTTAGTTGTAGTATGTTAGTTTTGTTAGTGAAGAGGCAATTTCTCTTTCTCCCTCTCCACATGTAAACTTAATCACTAAAGCAACCTTATAATCTTCATTTATCAATTTATTGATATTTGTATTCCGGCTAAATAAGTTTCACCGTTCTATCTAGCGCTAAGCTAAACATGCATTAAGATATCATAAATATCCTTCCCATATATACAATTGATGCTAAGCATTGTCGATACATGAGTCTCAACGGGAAGAAAAAATTATTTAAAAATAGAGGACTCATTTACCAATGTTTATTAACAAAAATATAGGAAAAAACCTTTAAAAAAATTGTACGAAATCATATTTGAGTTTATTACACGTAAAGAAAGTGTTAGTACCTTATGTCATTCATCATAAATACAATTACCTCTAATTAATTAAAAAAATTATTTCTTTTAAAATGTTTATCTCATCCTAAAATAAATAAATTAAATAAAACACTAATATTAATATAAAACTTTATTATTATTATTATTATTATTATTATTATTATTATTATTATAATACACAACTAGATTTCATTATTAATATTCTTTTAGAAAAAAAAAGATTTATTATTATTTCTTTAGCTTCTTATGAGTGGTCCCTGTTACTACATATATTATATTATAGTGGAATGGAAAATTACAGGTTACATAGTTCTTTCTCAAATATGTACGTGTTTATATTTTTAATTTCTTATTTTTCTTTATTAAACTTAAGGTTTTTGACAACTCATATATCTTAAAATATAAAATTAACAGAGGTATATACCTAAGCTAATCTAATACATTTTTATCTGGCAAGTTATTTTTATTTTTATAAATATAATTTTGACTAATAATATATTTTTAGAGATAATATTTAAGATAAGAAATTATTATAGTTTATGTCTCAAAATCTTAGGATTAAAAAAATGTCGCTTTGATCTCTGTTAAAAAAACTTAAGATTTTATGTTTTTAGTATAAATTAATTTTAGAAAAAATATTCATGATTAATTATAATTAGAATTAATTAAAAGAGAAATTTGAAGACATCAAAAGTGTCACAAGTTGTACCTCAAAATTTTAGAAACTAAAAGGAATGTCACGTTTAATTAACTTTTTTTTTTCTCTTACCGTAAAAAAAACCCTTCTTTTCTCTTAACAAAAAATTATTCATACCCAAAAAATATCTTATTTTAATACGAAATTGTTGATAATTACTACCATTTTTATACATGTATATGCGATTTACCATACTAAATTTTATTAATTAAAAGAAGAAAATAAAAATTTTAACAGTTAATTTACGTTGCCAGATTTATGTTACCAAATTCAGTAAAAAGTTTAGCATGTAAATATTATCAAAACAACTTATTATTATGATAAAAATAAGAATTTAATTAGTATACATTATCAATATATCAGATTTTACATTTATTTTCAGTTATAATATTTTATTTATGGTAAATTTGTTAATTTTACCAATTAATATTTTAAGTCATATAAACGAAGAATTATTATTGGACATCATTGTAAAACTTTTTACACTATCAGTGCATACTAATTAAACTATAAAAATAATCTCTTCCAAAACATGGTAAAAATAAGAAAAATTGTTGTACACTATCAATATAAAAGTTTTATACTAGTATTCAATTACAACCATTTATTTATAGTAAATTTTTTTACTTTATCTCTTGATACTTTACAACTCATATAAATAAAAATTTAATTATGATTAAAATAATACATATTAATTAAACTCTACAAATAATAATGGGACAGGTTTAGACAACTAGAACTATGGCAAAAACCTCCAGGCCCATTCGATGTGTAGGTGATAATAAAAGCCCGTGCAGCCCAATAAACCCAAAAATGTTGAATAAGGGAGTAAAGATATACTTTGAACAAAAGTTAAGGCAACGAAATCCTTGAAATCATGGTAGAAGGAACGAGAGGGAGAATTGTTTTTTTTTTAAAAGCAAATGATAGTGGTTAATGTGTTAGTTTATATTAGTGAAATGATTTAAATCCATCACCCGTCCATCCTCCTTTTTCACCACATGTGGACATGCAAGTAAATTAACCTTATAACTTCAGAGGAAGAAATGATTTTCAATTGGAACTCCTGCTAGGTAGCAATAACGATAATACTACCAGTGGCTATGAGTTCTAGTTAGAGGTAAATGAGAGGGGAGAAGAAAAGAAAGAAGCAATTTTTGTTGGAAATTAAATAAAGAAAAATTAAATATTAATTGTCAAATATCATGTTTCAACAATAATACACAATAGATACTTAAATCAATTTAATCAATAATAATAATTAAACACAAATAATAAATATAAGTTTTAGAGTAGCCTGGGTCGAAGCACACAAAGCGTTGTCCTTAGAGAGTTAACACCTCCACTGCATTGGTATTCTTGAACTTTATAATGCGTTACTCTCCAAAGATACGTCAACTCGATAGACTTTTCAAGTGTAACAAAGGATCTCTGAACCTATGAACACCGCTCCAAAATTTAGAAGTGCAGACTCTTTTAAAGAAGAAAATAATATTTCCAATATTGTGTATCTTTTGCTTTTGCACTCATATATATATATATATATATATATATATATATATATATATATATATAATAAAGAGCCTAAAATTGAGCGTTACTTTTGTACCACAACCAAGGTTTTCAGAATCGGACCTGTCATTGAACCGGGTGAAGACATGTGTTCAGGGTTCAAAGGCTGAATTGAGGTTGAACTGGATTCAATAAAATATTGTTATTTTTATTTATTTTTACTAATAGAGTAATATATTAAGCAAAAAATAAGGTATATAGTATTTATAATACACAAATATGATATATCTTATTAAATTTAAGTATTATTGTCTTTATAATATTACAAAGAGGTAAAATTTTACGTTGCCTAAAATGAGTTTTTGAAAAATATTTATATTTTAAATTATAATCTAACATTTTGTAATTTTGCAAAATTTACTTTTAAATATTTTTTTATTTTGCAATATGTTACCAAAATATATCCCATTTGTATATCTAAATTTCAAAAACCACAAATGTTCAATTTTTATGGTTTTTTTTTTAAAAAAAATGGCTACCCTTAAACCATATGGTTTTGACTGGTTTACCCGATTTTTGACTAATTTGGCCGATTTCTAGTATATGCCTGACTTTTTGAAAATAATAGATCAAACACTAATCGGGTTTCCAAAACTATAGTTTCCAAATGCGGCATATGGTTAGGTTTAACAAAATGAACACTACTTTTTTTTTTAAAAAAAAAAAAATGAATGAAAAGATTATAATACTATATAAGTTAAAATTTTAAAATTAATCAATAATTTCTTGCGGTAGAATGGTTCTATTGTGACACTCAAAGGTGGAGGGAAGAAGGGAAAGAAAGAGAGGGGAAAAAGAGAAAGGGCCTATAAATTGTGTATTTGTTGTAGTTACCTTTATAACTCATTAAGGGTATCTTTAGCTTAAATGGGTGTTACCAGAAAAATACATTTCTTTTATATTTATAAATGAGCTCGATCATGAATTAATTCAAATTAAAGAATAAAGAGTTAAGAAAAACAACTGTGTTGGAAAAAATATTATAAAAAGAGGGACAAAATTGACTACTAACAAACACTAATATTCTAAAAGTAAAAGGATCTAGAAGCGACATTTACTAAACATCACCCTCTAGAACATCTAAATTGATGTCCTATAGTTAAAAATAAAGGTTGTAAGCTTTTATCATTGTCTTCAGTATACGCTTATTTTGCCTTTGCATGATTGTTATTACTTAGATAGTGTATGCTTGATTGGTTCTCTTTGCATCTGTAATATATGGTATTCATGTGATTGTTACGAGAAATGAGATACTCAATGAGATGTTGTGAGACATATATAATGATTGGATCATCGTTATGACAAGTGACCTAATTTGCGAGAAGTAACAATAGACTAAGTGATAGCCAAACTATATATGTTTGGTGACCATAAAGTAATTTTCGATAGATATATTTGTCGATAATTATGATGGGTTTATTATTTGTTGAAAATCTATATGCACTATGATAAATATATTTACAAAATATATGCATGGGTAATAGATATGGATTTATGGATTCTGACAAATAAATTTCTCACTAATTATTGGTAGATACAAAAATCTATTGGTACCTTACAAGAATTTTACCAACAAATTTTGAACCGTAAAAAATGTCGTGAGAAAGTTTCAAATACCCACGGATTTAAGCTATTACCAACGGATACTGATTGTCGGTAGTAGCGTTATTTCTTGTATAGCAACCCAATTTCTATTTGATAGTAATTTATATTTTTTATAGAATTTATATTATTTATGATGTGATATATTTTAGGAAAGTTAATTAATTGAATATGTTTCCTCTCTCTATAAGGTGAATATTATAGTTCTCCTATTACTTGTTGAAGTTTTAAACACGTGAAATATTTACTTATGTTTTTATGAAGAAATAAATTAAGAAATTTATAAAAAATAAATATTAAACCCTCCATATGTGTTACAGGTCAATGTAAGGATAAACCTTACAGAATGCAGTAAACCTTTGTATTTGAAAGCACAATATGTAAATTAGTTTGAAAACTCAAATAATAAAATAAGTTTAATATTTGAAATTTCGGCTATGAAATCCAGAAGAGGATGAAAAGCAGCAGTTACTTGTTATAAACACCTTATGTTGAAAAATAAAGTACCACTACATCTTTATTTATATTAATAAAAAAATATCATAAATACCTTAACTCGTAATGAAATATAACATTTATCAACTGTGTAATGTGATTTATATCTCATCTCTATTTCACAAGTTTTTATAAACTCTTACTCCACATAATGACACATTCTTTCATTTAGGATAGTGGTAACTCCTCTTAAAAAATCTTCTTACATCATAATCCTTGTTTATATATTTGATCTTAATTGAAACAAATATCAAATTTTAAATGTCTTTAAAATTTTAACAAATTTAAAGATAAAATAATATTTTTTAAAAAATATCATAAAATTTTGAATTTAAAATAATTCGAATTTTTCCCAACATCTTAGTTATATATGTTGATAAGGAATTATGATTTAAAAGATCCAAATCAAAATTAAAATGGAGGCATGAGAAGCAAAATTAGCCGGTGCTTGTTACAAAATCTCTACACTTCAATAAAAGCTTGATTTATCGGTAACATATTTTATAAGATGATTTCGTCATTTGATTTTGATTTATAAATAAATATGTAAATTTATAAAAATGAATTATTTATTAAAATAATGATAAATGTAATAACAAATAAGTATAAATTAATGTCTGAAATTTGTTACAAATAAATTAATTTTGATTTCTAAGATTTTAATGGAATCTATGAATTTTTAAAAGACATTCAAAATATTGGATTTAATAAAAAAGATAACAAGTGCAAATAAAAATATAAAATTTTGATAGAAAGAGTGTAACCAATATAATACTTTCAACCTTTTAATAGCTATTAATTCTATTCACAAAAAAAAAAAAAAAAGCTATTAATTACAGCTTCATCTAACCATCATGTCCTTTTTAAGTAAGGCTATCTCCGATGGTTGTTTATGTGTTTCATGTAAAACCATTTTTTAAACAGGATATATAGGTTAAATCTACCAAATATATCTAATCTATCTATGTCTTTTCATAACATATTATTTAATGTTTTATTTGAATTAAAAATACAAATACATTTTATAATTTATTAGAAAAATAAGAAATTTTAAAAATCTTAACTTTCAAAATAATTTTTATCAATTAGAACCTATTTTAAAATAAGGAAATATTAATTTTAAATACACAAAATACAATTACAAAATATTAATTTTAAAAATATTTTAGTAAGAAATGAAATAAATAAAATAAATACAAAAAGTAGTATATATGTTAAAAAATATATTATTATAAAACATGTCATGCATGTATGTATCATGTATGATGTGTTAATTTTAGAGATAAATAATATGATAGATATGTGTTAGTACAATAAATATGATATCAATTATATTAATGATATAATTAAAAATACACATGTATTTTAATTTTATTGGTAAATTAGGATGATATTATTTAACCCCATTTATTTACTTTGGGTTATTTAGTCAAATTCATATTTTAATTATATTCAATTAACAGTTAAATATCAATTATTTTTACCAATTTAAAACAATCAGAGCATAAATTTACTAAAGTTTTATTTATGAAAATGGAAACAACTACATATTAGTCTCCATGTATGGTGACAATTATTACAAACATCAACCTAAACAACAAATATAAGAGATTGTCCCAATATTAAAGACCAATAATGTGTTTACCACCTCTACTACCACGACTATCAACACCATTAGTTTCACGGTCATTTTCAGGACTACCACCACCATTTTTAGGTTTAGGATATGATGGTGGTATTTTAATAAGTCTTTAAGGAGGTGTTCCACAACTGTCACTACCACTATTTTTATGAAGATAAAATATCCAAGGTGGTAGTTGTGATCCGGGTGGAGCTGGAGGTAACCAGGGAATTTTTAAACCTTCAATCTCTTGTGCCATGATAATGGACCTTAGAAGTGAAAGAGAAAATAGAAGGAAGAACAATGCAAGTCTTGCCATAATATGTGTGCAAACACGTTCTTCAAGTGTTTCTGTTTTTTTTTCTTCTTTCTGTGGTAAAAATTTGATCCTTGTATCCACATTATATATTGGTTAATTTTGAGTATAATGGTGGGTATTGGGTGTGGTGTTTAACCTCCTCTGTTTACCAACAGTGTGGCGTGTAGAGTGTAATTAATATGTGAAACATCTCTTGAGATACCTAAGAAGCTAAGTTGTAGAGACTAGCAACAAACATGGATTTTTATTCCACACTTGGAAATTAGATGACTTTTCCAATTTCATGTAGATATTTCAAAGTATTTTATTTTTTCTTGATGCTGGTATTTCTGTATTTCTTAACGTAGATACCGTTTCAATATTTTTACGTACAGGGAAGATATTAAGATTCTACAACTAACATTTTATAACCTTTAATCTTTAATTAAATATAAAAAATTTGATAACTTTAAAATATTTTTTCCATCCCTTAAAATATATAAACTATTTTTATATTTTATTTATTGATTTTAAGATCTTTAACAAGAAAATTATTATAAGAAGTAATTATTGTTTTTAAAAACCATTATTATTATATTTTATCTTTTAATATTATTTTTTATCTTTTGGACACAACAGAGGTGGACTCCTACTTCTATATACCTCCAAATGTAATACACCATCAAAGTATACATAATTGTTTGCAAAATATTTGTGTGTTGAAGTTGTTAAATTTTAATAATATTTTTTTATTCTAATTTTAAAAGGTTTTCAAAAATGTATACCAGTTGTTAATTTATTAGTTTTATTAGCAGAGAGATTTAAACTCACAATTTCTCCCTTGTACCTTCTTTCCACATGTTAGTGGTTATATGTTAGTTTTGTTGAAGTGGTCATTACTACCCTTCTATAGATTTTGCAATAGTTATTATTAGTAGGCTTTAATAATTATTATTATTATTATTATAAATAATACTAATTTAATCTTACCTGATTTAGTTTCTTGATGGTATATTTCAATTTTTAGTATATTTATTTATTTATTGAAATCATATATAAAGTTGAACTTCCTTAAGATAAAAAAATGTTTCCTATTTTGATGACACATTTTTTACCAAACTTATCAAATATTAATAAGAAAAAATGACTTTAAGATAGCAACACATAACATTCGAACTTGGAACTGATTCATTGTTTATCTCAAGACAAGAGTAATTACTCTATAGCAACAAATATGTTATGTGTTGCTGTCTGAAAACAAAATAGCAACACATATGACATTCGAACTTGGCAAAAATAATTGATCCATGTTATCAAGCACAGTACACACAATAATATGATTAGTGTGAAATGAAATATACAAGAAAAATGCAAAATACATAAGATAAACACACATATATAATCGAAAAATATAAAAGAAATAAGTTGTACAGTTTAGACATATCAAAACATAATCAGGAAATCAAAGAATAAACAAAGATTTGTGATGTGTATTCATTTGGGTTCCTTAATTGTCAGATGAATGGAGGAGATATAAGGTTGATTTAGTAGTAATTTGGTAAGATGGAAAGAGAGATGGTGTTGTAAATTCAAATTTCTCCACTAACACATTAATATTTATCTATAAAAAAAAATTGTTACATGAAGTGTGCCATGCAGTGTGGTTTTTGCCATGAGTGCTTTCTCTCGTCTTTGGGTTGCTTAAAATAGCTAGTTCAAGAGTGATCTGGTTTGAACAAACTTTTATTGCTTTTTATTTTAGTTTTTGCTCATGATGGCTAAAAAATGGAGAAAGTGATAGTTTTGGGGTGGGCTTTGGATAAATCTACTCTTTCAATATTGTTAATTACTTGATTGACTGATTCAATGAATTTTCAGAAAGATAAAATCTATTATAAGATATCTTTTTCTATCTAGAACAATTTGATATTCTTTTTCACAAATTATACTAATGAAAAAAAAAATTAGTTTACACATTTTATCAAAATTCCCAATATTCATATATTTCATTCTACATTTAACATTTTAACATAATAATAAAAGAAAAAAACTCCAAACTTTAAGGGATATAACATATACCTGTAATGTAATATGTGTACACCTTGTGGAAATCTACTAAAATTGGTGCAATAAATAAGAGTTTTGTCAAGATACAACAAGAAACCAGATGAATAAAGAAGAGAGAAACATAACAAAGTAATGCTAATTTGTGACCTTATCAATACCTAGAATTGTAAATATATTCATATGATATTTTCAATCATTCCATTATATTTTCTATTATTCTCATATTTCTCTTTATTTTATTTTTTTCATGTCTCTTCCTAATCCAAATAAATATATATCCTAAAAAGTATAAAATTATAATTTCTAATAATTTTTAAGGTCTCTCTAATTTTAATAAATGGTTTTCAATTAAAATTAAAGAATATTATTTCATTATTCGAAGTAGAGAATATCTTTTTTTTATTATTATCAATTCAAATATTATTTTAACAAGTGGTCAAGTTTTTTTTTTTACAATTTCAAACATTATATATTATATATAAGTACATAAAAACTTATTATATTAGAATTGTTAATGAAATTTGAAAGTTAAATTCTTTTATGTTGTAATAACGCTATAATTTTGCATCTTTTATTTAATTTATATTATTTTTATTTTCATGATATAGATAATAATTTCCTTTTTAGTTCTTTGTTAAAGTTATTATATTAGTTAGAAATGTTTAAATTTTTATATATTGATACCTAAAAGAAAATATCATGCTTTTGAAAACCGGTCAGTTCTGAGAAATAGGCTCATGTCCGATCCAAAGTTTTCAAATAACTAGAGGAGGAATAAACCAGCCTAAAACCGGATGAATCGGCATGAAAGTGGGATAACGAGCCAGAACTGACCGGTTCAGGGGTTGGACATTTTCTTTAAAAGAAGCAGGAAAAAACACAAAAAAAAATGAAAAAAAGGGTTTTTTTAAATTTTAGGTGCACAAAGGAGAGATATTCATGAAGTCTAAGTTTATGTGCATGAAACTTTTCCCACCTACTAGCTCTTTACCAAGCCTCTTTACTTTACCTCTTTGTAATATTCTAAAGACAACAACATTTAAACTTGATAAGATGTATTATATTTGTGTACTATAAATTATATATAGCTTATTTTTTACTTAGTATATTATTATATTAATAAAAAATAATATTTTATTGAATCCGGTTCAACTTCGATTCAACCTCGGTTGAACCTTTGAACGCCCTTAAACTCATGCCTTCACCAGTTTAATGACTAGTCCAGTCTTCAAAACCTTGAAAAATACTATAATTCCAATACTATCTTTATCATAAAAAAGATATTATCATTTTATGTTAAAGTTTACAATTTTTTTATTTATATATTAACTTTTAGTTTTAAGTTCTCCATAATTTGAGTTTTATTTTTTTACTATAACTATGACATTGGTTCAAATTAATCATAACATGCATCAATGTTAACTAAACTTCAAAGGAAAATTTTAATACCCGAATATAAGATGAATATTTTTCTTCTCAACTTGTGATTTGTTTCATACCCAAAGTGGCATAATTAAGAAACATAAACTATTACCACTTGTATTAGTCAATGATAGTAATGTTATGTACTTTATCATGTTAAAATTCAAATATTTAAAAAATAATTTAATATAAAATTTTAAATATTGTAACACATTAGGATAAAAAAACTAACACCAATAACATTATATTTTATAATTATGTACACGTCATATTTGAATTTAGATAAAAAAAAGGGCTTCCATAAGTTTTTTACCCTAAAGTTTCACTAAAAATCACTTCTGATATTTGAAATTCAAAAATATTCTTTTAGTCTCTGAAATTAATTTGTTTTTTGTATTAACGTTGTGTATCTATAAGTTACAGTGCAGTTGGCTATGCTAGATGTGAAATTGAAGATTGAAGAGATTAGGACCGAAGAGGAGAGTGATTCACGAATACAAAAATGTTTTGTCTACAAATTTTTAATGACGTTAAATAATTTTAAATTTCAAGGACCAAAAGTGATTTTTGATTAAATTTTAAGGAAAAAAAACTTATTTAAGCTACAAATAAAATAATAATTTTAATGATTTATAAAAATAATATAAAATTTTATTTACACAAATAATATAAAAATTTAAAAGATTTTGAGTCGCTTTAGATCTGGACTCTCACACCCATTAATTAGGGTGCAAGACTAACTAATTGGATAAAACAAAAGAGGGGTTTTACTCACAGATTAATGGTGGAAGGGGAGAGGAGAAAAAAGAAAGCTTCTTCACCGATGTGAATGTGTGAAAGCTTTCAAAAGGGTTCACGATGGTTCTTTCTTTTGAGGTTTTTATTTTCTAATTATTCAAATAAATTATAATAAAACATATTAAAAAATATCATGTAGGCACGTGTATGGGAGGGGAACGTATAGCTCAGGTCTAAGTTTATTATTTTTGTACATTAATAACATAGTAATAATACTTTTGATAAAGACAAGCTTATCCATTGATTTTCAGAACTTAACATTTTTTTATGAGTCTTCTAGTAGCTCATAGAATTAAAGAATTCTTTATAAATTTTTATTTCAATAGTAAAATTTATCTCATTTAAATTCTAAGCTTATTTTAATCATCTTATAACAAAATTATATTTTAAAGGAAGGATGGATTTTATAGAAAAATATTTTTTTCACCATGAAAAACTAATGTTCTTCTCCAACGATATTTAATGTGAAAAATTATTCTTATAATTAAAAACCACCTTAAAAATTATCATTGAACATAAAAAAGGTTAGACATAACTGCGCCTATTATCCAAAAGAAGTAAACGGTCAGCATTTAACATAAAGTGAAATCAACCCACAAATTATCTTGAACAAAACTTTAAACCAAAAAGATAATTATTATATTTATTTATAATATTTAAAACTAATTAAGATACTCTCGCAATATTATGTATGTCCTAAAATAAAGATATATAATAATAGGAATGCATTAATTTTTGAGAAATGCTAGTTTCATGTTCTCAAATAGACTTTTTTATATCATTGAGTTATCAAACGATAGTGAGTATGTGAGTTCCACTTTTATCAATAAATTTTAATGAATGATGATGCATGGGTATGTTAAGAGAGGAGCTAGTTTGTCAAGTTTGTTGCTTCCACCTATTTTAATTCTTTTGTTTACTACTGAAACTATATAAATTACCTAATAATTATATGTTTATGTATTATTAACATTTTTCCCCTTTTAATCAAATAAATGTTAACTATATTTAGAACAAAATATGAATATATCTTTTAAAATTGTAATTATATATACATCCTTATTTTTTTCAGCTATTACTTTTGCATCTCTCAAGGGGTGTTAGTGTATGGTTCGAGATGCGTGTTAGTATAATATTTTTAAACATAGATGAGGTTAGGGATGGTAAAAGTATCCATACCCGTGGGTACCCGGTCGAACCAGTCTCGATTTTGACAAGTATTACCCAGTTTGATTGAGTATAGATACGGGTACGAGTATTACCCTATCTGTTAAACCGAGTATAGGTACTGGTATGAGTATGTGACTACACGTCTTGTACCTGAACCTATACCGCCCCTTATAATTTTAATGATTATATAATAAATTTAAATTTATATATTTAATTAAAAAGTTTAATTCTTAAACTTTAATTTATAATTTCTTAAAATTAAAATATAATTAATAACTTAATATATATAATTTATTTAATAATAAATAGTAAATTTAAATTGTAAAAAATGATATGACAGATACCGGCGGATATACCCAAACCCGAACATACCGGACGGGAACGGGGATGGAGATTAAAATTTCATATCCACTCTTTTTATACCTGAACCCGCCCTGCATTTTCGGGGACAGGGATGAGAAGGGTCAAATCCGTACCTGCTCCGCTACGTCGTCATCCCTACATGAGGTACAATTGTAATGAATAAAGGGATTCTGTGTAATTTAAAAAAAAAAGAAAAATATGTATTTATAATTTCACTAAACTTGAGGAATGTTATGTAATTAGTTCTTATAAATAATATATGCATAAATTCTGTTTTTTTTTCCTAAAAAATATACAGATTATGTATTTGATTTTTAATAAATTTTTTCTTAACTTTTAGTCCTTAAAAATTTAGAAAATTTTCATTTAATCCTTAAAAAATAAATTATCACAACACCAATATGTTTCCATCAAATATATGGTAATAGATGTAACGAGATGACCAAATATAATTTTTTTTCGAGGACCAACAGCCAAAAAGAATATTTGGGATACAAAATTTTTAAATGCTTAATATTTAAACCTTTTTTTTTATTTATTGTAAAATTAATTAACTATTAAAATGACACCATATTATGCCTATAAAGGTATCTTATATATGGCAGGGAACCTCATAAATTTCTGTTCTGCAACTAAGAATGAGTATTATTCTAATAAATTAAAAAGAGTAACACTATTCATATACAAAATTTTGAAAACAACTTAAAGAGAAAAATACTTATATATTGTCAGTGAGAACTCTTTTACACTGACAAAGTATATAGATGTTAAACTCTTATCTAAAATATATATTTATTTTTTTTTTGCTATCTCCTATTGCTTTATCACAAACTTTTGTTCGGTTGAGCTAAGTATAACTAAATTTGTTAGCTAATCCAAGTATATTTATTTTAGTTGGGTAGGATTGAGTTTGTATAACTTTTATTCAAAACCTAATTTAATTTAACCCACTTATAAATGAGTTTTGTCAATTGGATTCAATGATTTAATTTTTTAATTTAAAATTCTAAATATTTTTGTTAAATTTTTTAGAATTTCTTTTTAAAAATAGATAATATAATTTTTGAAAAGTAAAATGAATAGAAAATTATAATTAAGATATTAAACTAAAAAAAATCAACAAAATAGATAAAATGTTATAAAAATTCAAAGCATAAAACTCATTCAAACAAAAAATATATTAATATCAACACAAAAAACAATAGTAGTTAGAACTAAAACTAAAAATAAAAGTGTCATATGTTGAACAACTATAAAAATCTCATTCAATTATTTATTTTAATATTTTTGTATTTTTAATTTATTATTATTATCGATTGGGTTGAAATGGGTTGTATCTCTATTGAAAATTCAAAATTCATCATGGCTGAGTTTAATTCAATTATATTGGGTTTGATTCAATTGCTAAAAGAATTAAGTCAACCTATTTCGATTGGTTTGAGTAAAATTACGTTGTTGAATTATCAACCCGAACAGTATAATTTTGTGTAAATTGTGTATGTGTGGGCATGTTACGTAAGAGTCTGTCTTGATTGAAATATTAATATATTTAAATCAATATTATACTAGACACAAATTATAATATGTCAACAATCAATATTCTATTAATTAAAATGGGGATGCATACATACCTGAATTGACATTCATATCCATGAGTTCTATTGAAAAGATTTCTATGAGGTTCTTCTGGCCACCTTCTAAGGGGTTATTGTAGAGAATTAATGCTTGTATAAATTTTCTTATTGGGATGACAAATTTATAACCCACCAGAGTAGGCAGAGACCTCTCTTAATTGGGCCTTTTTTATCTGATTGACCTAATTCATCACATAGTCAATCTCACTGTAATCTCAATTCAAATAACCATATTGGTATGATAAAATACAATAATAATCATATTTTCAGTTAATGATAAATAATCATATTGATATGATAAGATACAATAATAATCATATCTTATATTGTCAGTTAATGATAAAAGATATTGAGTGGTACTAATCCTCAATTATTTTCAACATTCTCCCACTTGGATAGTGTCAATCAATAATTAAAATACAAATCATTAAGTTAAAATGACAATTACTGAATATCATATCATATATTAATTAACAATATGAAAAATCTGAGCAACAAAATAACATCCGATAGAGATATATATCATGTGCATTTAGCTAATATTTTTCATAAAATGTATGGCATAATGTAGTCCCATAAATGATACTACAATGGTCTAAACATAAATAAAATGCTAATAAGAAACATGAAAATAACGTCAACTAGAGCATGTCTCTAAAGAAAATAGAAAATCAGACTCACATTAACTTAATACATCAAAAGCCTTGACTAAACCCTTGTGAGTTACATGAATAAGAAAAACTCCAACAGTTAAGGTCTTAGTCAGTGGATCTGCTAACATCTCCTCAGAATCAATGTGTTCAATCCGAGTGTAAAAACTTTGAATTTTCTCTCTAACAAATTGATACTTAATATCAAAATGCTTTGAACGAGTAGAGCTTTTGTTGTTTCGAAAGAAACTCACAGTAGCAGTATTGTCGCAATAAATCACAAGTGGCCTGAAAATGCTTTCAACTATGTGAAAATCAAATATCAAATTTTTAAGCCACATTGCCTGGCAAGTGGCCTCAAAACAAACAACATACTCTGCTTCCATGGTAGAGGTAGCTATAAGAGACTGTTTAACACTCTTCCAAGAGATAGCTCCTCCTCTCATCATAAAAATAAAGCCGGAAGTAGACCTATGGTCATCAGGGCAACCTACAAAATCAAAATTAGAATATCCAGTGACTTGAAGTTGATCAGACTTCATAAAAGTCAACATATGATCCTTGGTTCCCTGTAAATATCGTATAACCTTTTTATCAGCTTTCCAATGACCTAAATCTAGGTTGCTCAAGTATCTTCCTAAAGCATTGACAATGAAAGCAATATTAGGATGAGTACAGACTTGAGCATACATCAAACTGCCAAAAGCGGAAGCCTATGGAGTTTTCTTCATATCATTCATTTCTTCATCATTATGAGGACATTGTTTGTTAGATAATTTGTCACCACGTTGCACAGGTGCAGCACATGGGGAGCAATAATTCATGTTGAACCTCTTAAGAATATTCTCAATATATCCTTTTTGAGACAATCCAATTATGCCACGTGACCTATCACGATGAATTTGGATGCCTAGAACAACAGAAGCATCACCAAGGTCTTTCATATCAAAATGGCTACTCAACGTTGATTTTGTCTCAACCAATAGGTTCATACAACTACTAGCAAGAAGAATGTCATCGACATATAATACGAGAATGATGAAATTACTCCCACTAGTCTTCAAGTAAATGCATTGGTCTGCAACATTTTCCTTGAAATTGTAAGCGGTGACAACCTGGTCAAATTTTAAATACCATTGCCTAGGTGCTTGTTTCATTCCATAGATTGACCTTTTAAGTTTACACACTAAATGCTCATTGCCTGCCTCAACAAAACCATCAGGCTGAACCATGTAGACATCTTCAGCAAGATCTCCATTCAGAAAAGCTGTCTTCACATCCGTTTGGTGTAGCTCTAGGTCAAAATGAGCAACTAAAGCCATAACAACTCGGAGTGCGTCCTTCGTTGAAACTGGTGAAAAAGTCTCTTTATAGTCAATGTCTTCCCGTTGACTATAACCTTTAGCCACTAATCTAGCCTTATACCTATCAACCTTGCCATCTGAAGTACACTTTGTCTTAAAAATCCATTTAGATCCAACAGGATTATAACCTGCTGGTAAGTCCACAAGATCCCAAACATTATTATGAGACATGGAAGATAATTCATCATGCATAGCTTTTAGCCAATTAGAAGCATGAGAACTAGAAAGTGCTTCCTGAAATGTGATAGGATCATTATCATCATGTGGATCATATTCGTACTCTTGAAGGTATACAACATTAGAAGACTGGCGTATTCTCTGGGATCGTCTTAATGGGAGCACATCAACGTTATCAAGTTGTTGTGGTTCATCAACTTGTGGCTCCGTCATTTTTTTGTCTTCTCTTTCAACAATTTGTTCATCTGTGTGAACCATTGGGATTGAGACGTCTGTAGGAAGAAAAGTGGATGGTAGTGGAAGCATCGTTCAATCTTCTCAAAGAGTCATCAATCGTGTAGTATAACTCCCACTATCCAAATCATCCTCAAAGAAAACTGCACGATCAAATTCAATAACTCCCGTAGAGTGAGAAAGACAATAAAATCTGCATCCTCTGGAACCGATGTAGTAGCCAATGAAATAACCGCTAATAGTTTTGAGATCGAGTTTCTTTTGTTGTGGATTATAAGGTCTTACTTCTGCCTTACAGCCCCATACATGGAAATGTCTCAAGCTCAATTTTCTTCCAGTCATATGCTCATATGGAGTTTTTGGCACAGATTTGGTAGGTACCTGATTAAGAATGTACATAGCAGTTCTCAAGGCATCTCCCCAAAGAAATTCCGGCAGGGACGAATGGGATAACATACATCTCACCATGTCCATGAGTGTTCGATTTCGTCTCTCAACAACACAATTTTTTTCAGGAGTTCTAGGCATGGTGTATTGAACTTCAATTCCATATTCATCAAGGAATTGAGCAAATGGTCCTGGATTTCTTCCTGTCTCATCTCGTCATAATGACCATAATATTCTCCTCCTCTATTAGACCTTACACACTTAATTTTATTCTTTGTTTTCAATTCAGCAAAGGTTTTAAAGGCTTCAAGAGAGCTTGCTTTATCCTGAAGAAGATATATCCATCCATGTCAGTGTGAATTAATTGTAGCACATTGTCACATCTATTTGAACTTTTATTCCTGGTTTTGGTAGTGAACTTTCCCTTGATGCAATCAACACAAGTGTCAAAATCTGAGAAGTCAAGGTCATGCAAAATATCTTCCTTTATGAGTCTTTCGATTCGAGGCCTAGAAATATGCCCCAAACGTCTATGCCATAGCATAAAGGAAGATTCATCAATCCTGTTACGTTTACTCCCGACAAAATTCCTGAACCTACAATAGTTGAATTATAATAAATCACCAATTTACCATCACCAAAATGAAAGTTGTATCCACATTTATCTAAAATAGAAATAGACATCAAATTCTTTTTCTTGGAAGGGACATAAACAACATCTTGCAATAATAAACTGTGTCCAAAAGATAAACATAAAGAAATGACTCCAATGTCAGCAACAGGTACTCCATCTCCCATAACAATCTTTGTCTCAACATCACTTGGTTTCCTCAGGCTTGTGAACCCCTGTAAAGAATTCACAACATGAATAGTAGCCCCTGAGTCTAACCACCAGGAATTTGGAGGAACATCAACCACATTAGATTCGAAGCAAGTTAGTGTTAATAAATTACCTCACCTCTCCTCTTTCTTTTTCAGAATATAGCAATCTTCCACCTTGTGGCCATGTTTCTTACAATACTTGCAAGAACCTTTATAGAATTTCTTCTTGGGTTCTAAATGTTGCTCTGTTTTCTCTGTACCCTTTTTCTTCTTTCCTTTATATTTCTTAGCACCTTTAGTACCTGAATTAGAACTAACAAACTGAATGCTATTAGTCTTATTCTTCTTCATTGACTCCTCCTCTTGGGTGATTATTGCAATCAATTCATCCACTCCATAATCATGCTTCTGAATGTTATATGAAGTCTTCATGATGTCAAACTAAGAAGGCAGAGATTCAAGGATGCGATAAATTAAGGTGTCTTCACCAACCTCAACCTTGAGAGACTTTAACTTATTATAGAAATGCACCAACTTCATAATGTATTCACGTACACCGCTGACACCATCATATTTGTTCTTTTCAAAAAGGGAAAGGTATTGACTTTTCTGTGCCCTTATCAAAAGTTGTAAATTTTTCACCAATTGCTTTCAGAAAATCATTGGCATCATCAAGATCTGGAATGCTCTATCTGATAGATTTCTGCATGCTGAATTTAATCACCTTCAAGCACACTTTATTAGAGTGTTCCCATTTCTCATGAGAAATTCGTTGAGCTTCAGAAGGCTCATCAGTAAGAGGTGCAGACTTTGTCATCCTCAATGCTAAGTCTAGATTGCCAATGGTCAAGTAGAGATCTAACGATTCTTTCTAGTCGCCATAGTTTGTTCTATTTAGAGTTTTGACAGAATTAGGGAAAAAAACTGAACATCACAATAAAGAAAAAAATGTGATTTAAAAGTCCAGTTTAAAGTAAACCCCTAAGCAAATTACAATACATTATAACTTAAATTAATAAATCCTAGCACCGATAGGGTACAAAAAAAAATTCATTAACATGAGTCAAGAGAAATGCATTGTACAATAACAAATTATACTAATAATAACACACTGATAGGGTATAATTATCACTAATATAATGAATTAATATTTATTTCATAAAATTTACACAAATGCATCCACGATAGGTGAAATTACAATTATGTAAATTAAAAGAATAAGTTATGCTTATTACCAAATGAATTACATAATTTTAATCATATTAAAATATGACAAACAAAATTCACATCATCATGTCCACAATAGGCGGGTCATCACAATGCAAATTAATAGAAAAATTATGTACCCAAAAGATATCAATTAAGATTATGCATAATTTAATAGTGACCTATAATTATGTTATAAGTGATAATTTAATATTGAGAGGGTATAGTATATAAATGAAACATGTTAATATTCAAGGTAATTATCACAACTAAATTAGGCCCAAAATTCGAGAGTATTATACCGAAAATTTGAAGTCACGTCTCAAATTAATTCTCATATTATAAAACTTCAGAAAAATTATTAATAATTTTAAAATATTAAATAATTAATATTTCACTAAAAACGCAAAAAAAAAAGGTACTAGAAGTGGGCCCACGCACTCACACATGCCCAAGCCTGCAAGTGGGCTTCGCGTGTACTGTTCATCTTCAACCTTTAGACCTTAAGCACTGTTCTGATGCAATTTTGAGTGTTTCCGGTGACCAAATCGAACAATCTTGGACTCGTTTTGATCGTCCAAGTGTAAGGAACAAAAGCCCTCAATCAATTTTGAGTTTCACTAGATTAAAACAAGGAAAATCAGAGAAAAACGAAGCAGCTTGTGTTGCAAAAAAAACGCTAAATAAATTCCGCGAGAGCTCCCTTTTCCGACGCAATTTTGAGCATTTCCGGTGACAAATGGAACAATCATGGGCTCTTTTTCGAAACGCAACACCAATAGTGCCATTTTGCATTAAGAAAAAAAATTGAATTTTTATGATTAAAAAATTTGAATTATGCAAACAGCATATAATTATTCCTAAATTGGCATAGAATATTGAATTTTTTTAAAAAAAGATAATAATAATAATAATAATAATAATAATAATAATAATAATAATTAACCCTCAAAATAATTTCATAAATTGAAGAAAAGAAATTAAAACCATAAGGATTTATTCAATTGACAATCATAAAATGTATCTAGATTGGCTCAGATACTAATTGATGGAAATATTAATATATTTAAATAAACACTATACTAGACACAAATTATAGCATGCCAACAATCAATATTCTATTAATTAAAATGAGGATGAATGCATACCTGAATTGACATCCATGTCGATGAGTCCTATTGAAAAGATCTATTTGAGGTTCTTCTGACCACCTTCTAAGGGGTTATTGTAGAGAATTAATGCTTGTGTAAATTTTCTTAATAGGATGACAAATTTATAATCCCCAGGATAGGCAGGGACCTCTCTTAATTGGACATTTTTTATCTAATTGACCTAACCCATCACAGAGTCAATCTCACTGTAATCTCAGTTTAAATAACCATATTGATATGATAAGATATAATAATAATAATCATATTTTCGGTTAATGATAAATAACCATATTTATATGATAAGATACAATAATAATCATATATTATATTATCGATTAATAATAAAAGATATTGAATGATACTAATCCACAATTATTTTCAACATGTCCATGTTAATTTCTTTCTCTCTATTTGTTTATTTTTTCTGTCTTTTTTTTGCTCTATGTGTCTCTATATTAGTCTCTGTGTATAGATATATGAGAGTGTGTCCACACATAATTTAATAACCTATATATTGAGAAAAAATTTTAATTCTCACATACATATATATATAAATTAAAGAAATTGTGTATTATGAATCAATAAAGAATCAAGGTAAACATAAATTTTAAATAATTTTTGTAAAAATATAATAAACTTATACACTATTTTTTCATAAAGAAATGTTGGGACGTTCGTGTTTGAATTGAAGACATAAGCATACTCTAAATATCAATTCTTCCGCCACGTTTTAATATAAAACCTGTAACTAAAATTAAGTTGAACATGGCAGTTTAAAATAATTGTAACGATTAATTAAAACATAGAAAAAAGGTCGTAAATGTACTAAAGAATTTATTTTGTAAAATGGAAAATTATTTTATTTAGTAACGTAAAAAGGTTAAAATCGCGACATACAATCAAATGGTGTCTATTGCTAACACCAATACAAGAAAAAAACCCATAAGAATCCCTATCTCAATATCCAACTCTTACAAATCGTTCACCCTTTTTACTATCATTATTACCACCATCATTCTTGACAACATTCTCACTTGTAATAACATGAAATGTTGGAGAAGTAAAAAGAGAACGTGATAGTGGTGGTGGTGGAGTAACAGGTGTTGAACGTCCTCTTCTTACTTCTCCAGCAGGAGGTCCAAAACGTGATGGTCGTGACGGTGGTAACGGTGGGGTAATTGGTGTTTCTTCAGTAAAAGGTGGAGGAGGAAAAGGAGGTGTTGGGAGAGGAGGAGGTGAATTTTGTGATGCTAGTGGTGGGGAGACCATAGGTGCCAAAGGTGATGTTGGGAGAGGAGAAGGGGAATTTTGTGATGGTAATGGTGGCAAGATCATGGGTGCCAAAAGAGATGTTGGGAGAGGAGAAGGAGAAGAAGAAGGAGAATTTTGTGATGGTAATGGTGGGATCATAGGTGCTAAAGGAGATGTTGGAAGAGGAGGAAGAGACGGTGGTGATGGTGGCAGTAATGGTGATGACGGCGGTAATGATGGTGGAATTATAGGTGTCAAAGATGGTGCAACTGTGACTTGTGCCATAATAGTTGAACTTAGAAGGAAAAGAGAAAATACTAGAAACAACAATAATGAAAGTGGAGCCATATGTGGCTAAAGACTCTAAACGTTCTTCAAGTGTGTTTTGTTTTTCTTTCCATGACCAAAATGTGGTGGTTCATGTCTCTTTATATATTGGTTTTGAGTAGAGTAGTGGCTATGCTCATTACTCTTTGGTGTTGCCTTAAGAGTAGAATTAATGTGTAACATCAACCGATAACCAGGAAACTGAAAGTTGTAGAGGATCATTCAGCCGCTTGGTGACAATGACAATATAGATTTATTTTTTTTATTCCATAGCAGAAAATTATATTAAATAAGTTTTATCAATTTTCTTTTTGGTACTAAGGTTTTATCAAACTGACACTATTATATTTCATCTATATTTTACTACTTGATCATGGTGGTATCTCTTGTCATGCCGGCATTTTAAGGAAGGAAAATCATGATTGGATACCCTATCATGTAATTAGCATACATGCAATATAAGAGAAAAAAAAATGTAAATTAATATAATAATAAGTAATATAATGTAACAAATAAAAACAGAAACTAAAATTAATAGATTTTTTTTAAAATATTAATAAAATATTTTTTATAGGTAAATGTTAATTATTAGTATGTTAGTTTTGTTAATGAAAAATTTGAAATCTATAATCTTTTTATCTTCTTACATATAGACTTTGTCAGCATACCAATCTTATAACTCCCATCTTCATAAAATGTTTACATTATATACAAAACATAGGTGAAAAAGAAATGCTAAATCATTATTTTAATACTCTCTTTATCACTTATTTTTATTTCTAAATAGAGTTTTGGTTAAATTATTATTCATCTCCTCTTTTTTCTCCTCAAGTCATTTACTTTTCCTCGTCTTATATGAATCAGTATCTTCTTGTGGTTAGTCATCATTTAATCATTCTTAAACTTTTCCTCTTCTTTCAAAATTTGATACATGTTTTAAAACTTTTACAATTAAGGTTTAAACAAAGACAAATAATTTTCTTTTAATTTAATCTTCTTCTTTTCAATACTTAAAATAATATCACTTTGAAAAGTATTAGAAACACTCTTTCATAAACTCTCCTAAAAACTCTATTTAGAATTCATTGAAAATAAATAATTTTAATAAATTTTACTTTTTATGAAATAATTCTTTTTCTGGAATGGATGATTTTCTATAAACTCTAACAATGATATAAAAATTTCAAAAAGAAAGTTTCCTAGCAATTATCTTATCGCTGATCGCTTTTAGGCTTTCCTCATTAATTTGATGCGTTGCTTATTAGAACTCTTTTTGTATAGAATTCTGTAAAATAGTTTTGTTTATCTCGTTTTTTTCAATTCTCCATCTATTATCAATAATTAAAATAATATACATTCTAGCTATAGAACTCTCCTCTTATCAACATTTATCAGTGTTACTCTATCATGTTTTTTAACAAGTTTACATGTGTAGAAAATGAGAGAGATATTATGGGTTTGAATCTCTCTACTAATAAAAACTAACACATTAAAAACTAGTATTTAACCTAAAACAAAAAACCATAACAAGAATTTCATTTCGTGTAAAAATATAAACCATTTTTTTCTTTTACTTTGCCCAACAATGTTATCCTATTAGATATCTTTACTTAATCAATGATATTTATAAAACTAAATAATTAATTTTGCATAATTTTTATTCTTCTCACATTTAAAAACTTTTACAATGTTATTTAATCAAAATTCATTATTTATTTGACTTTTAAGATTATGTAAAAAATTTTACATTGTCAATAAATATGCTATGCATAAAAGATTATTATTAAATGACTATGTAAGTTTATTTTTATATTATTAATGCATATTAGGAATAACAATGGATAATGTACTATAGTACTTGTTCCTATACCCACATTTACAAAATGTACATATGTTCTTGTATCCGGTCTCATACCCACATGGTAATAACTTTGATCACATTCTCATACCCATTGAGTACCTATATACTCATATCTGACGACTCACATTTTACTCTTATTTAGAGAAAGATAGATAAATAGATAAATAGATGGGTAATAAATTAATATCTTTAATACATAAGTAAATATAATATGAAAAATAGACTAACATAACATTAAACATAAAACAAATTATAAAAATACTCCCTAAAGTTTTATATAAACATAAATATTTAACATTAAATGATGTTGTAAATATTAAGAGTTACTATGAAAATAACTTATTTTTCTTGTAAATTGTATTTTATTTTATTAAATTTACATAAAATATATTATATATCATATCTTATCAATAATTATATTACTCATCATAGATTACAATGCAAATAATATTTTTAGTGATATTTTTTACATAAAATTATAATTATGTATTATTATATAAGGTGTAAAGCAGGGAAGGTTGGATACTATAGTACTCATATATACCCCCTTATATCCACATAATTTTTGTAGGTATAGACTTGTTCCATACCAATCTTGATTTGCAAGTAATTATGTGCTCTTCATGATGAGGATTATGTTTGCGGATAACCATAGAATTTTTTTGTTATAGGTTCGAGTTTCCTAGTCAATTGATTAATAGAGGTTGTGTTATTTTAAACTATGATGAGTAACTAGGTTTGTGCTCTTTCGTCTCCCTAAGAGGAGTTATTTTTTGAGTTGAGGTTAATGGGTTTTGTGAAAAACTACAAAAATATTTAATTTTAATAGGTGTGGAGGTTTAGTTAACTATCTTATATTGATGTCATCCTTATTGGAATAGAGGAATTCTAATAGGAGTTGATATTGATACTTCAAGTGTAGTTTGTATTTACAATAGGAATTGGAGAATACAATAAGGTTAAAACCTTGAAATAGAGTGTTTTATTGAAGTACTGCAAAATCCTGAGAAGACAATAGATGTCTTATGTTTGACTTCAAACACTTGTGATGCTTGATGTTGGTAGTTACTGTAAGGTATTGTTTTAAATAAAATGTTATAAGTACTTAAACTAAATAGAAAGAGAAACTAAATTTAAGTTTGTTTTAATTAATAAATTAATTAAGGAGTAATGATTGTATTAATTGTAGAAATATGTGTGATTGAATTTTAATAATGTTTAGTAATGTGAGGGAGTGAGCATAATTGTTATTTTGATCGAGGTGTTCGGATTTATTTTTGGGAAGTATTTGAGAATCCACTTAGGAGGGTGCAAATAGTAAACTAATAATACTAAACACACCCCCCTTTACTTTTTGTTTCCCTCCCTCTTCTTCATTGTTTTCTCCTTTAATTTCTCTTCATTCACATCACCATTTATTTTCTTTCACCACCCATTTTTGTTCCTTAGCATGGTCAATGAATCGACAAAATTTGGATTTAATAAAATAAAAATGTTTGTGTGTGATTGGATTTGAGTTTGAACTTATATTTGAATTTGAAATGTTTTGATGATTAATTACATATGTGATCAGTGAATTATGCTTATTTTGTGAATAAATTATTTTGAGATAAAAGAAAGATTTGATGAATGAATGCATGTTCTATAATTGGTGAATTATTAAGAATGATGATTATTTGGTTGTGATGTGCATTGTTACGGGGAGGTAACAGAGTCCTTCTTGTGATAGATTGAATTAGGATACAATGACTATGTCTTAGTGATCCTAGAGCTAAGGTACAATTATGGCGATGATACGGTGTTAAGGTCTCGTTAGGGCGATAATGCACATGGTATTAAGATTTGGTTAAGGAAATAGTACACCAACAAGATATACTTAGATAACAACTAGGTGTTAGTATTGGGTCAAGTAGACACCAGACACTAGTTAAGAGTTAGTTGAGGGTTAGTCTTGCATTCATTAGCACTAGACCTCAGTTGAAACTATCAGATAAGTATGCCTAGACTTTGGTTGATTGTTAGTTTTGGATTAGGTAGACACTAGACACCAATTGTGGGAAATTAGATATGTCACCTTGGTATCCAAATTCAATGTATGTCTTTTCCAGAAAACACCGTGTCATAAGATTATGTTGTAATGATTGCTTATGTTCAGAGGGGATATAAGCATGTTTGATGACTGATGTATGATTACTTGATGATTTTGGGGAAATATTATATCCTATGATTATAATATGCCTCTCATCATTCTAGTAAACTTACCCTTGCATTGTGTGTGTTTTATGTATGACTGTGGTTATCGTGCTTTGCACGAGAGCAGATGGTAGTGGTGATGCCTAGAGACAAGAGAGCCAGGATTAACGGTAAATGGAATATGACGTGGAAGATGAATGTGTTTTGTTTAGATCTTTTGTATAACTATGAGTTGTGTTATATGTATATAGGAAACCATATCATAGGATCTACTATTAGGTTATGTAAATACATAAGGGTTAATGACTAATATAGTTACTATTTAGAGTATGTATATGAATTAGTGTGATGACAAAACTAAACTATGGCTTAAGATATAGAGTTCTATTTGAACTATGTAGAATCATGTGATGAAAGAATTATTGTAAAGGTATTAACTATTAAGATTAGATCAAGTTTTATGTACATGAATGCTAGTATTAGTTGAGTTTGAAAGTATATAAGGATAATATGCTTGTAATGAGTATCCCTGGTTTAGTTTAGAAGGCTTTACTAGTTTTTGCATTTTGTAGAGTCTCACTCAACACAAAACACACTTTGCTAGGTTTTTTGCCTAACAACACCTCTCGCTAAGCGAGGTCCCTTCATAGGGAATTCATAACTTAAACCTCTTGCTAGGCCATATCTAACGCTTGACAAGGTGTTCTAATTCTTGGCTGAACGACATAACCTGCTAAACGATCTATGTAGTGTTTGAAATTAATATTACTTGAAATTTTAATATTCTGAGTTTTATTTTGTATTGTAAATGGTTTTGTTGATAAGTAGTAAAATAGATTATATCAGTAGGATGTTACAGTTACAAAATTTGTAGGATATTTTGTTAATTCTTATTTAAATGTCCATTATAGTTTGTTTTCTTACATAGTAAAGCATTCCAATAAATTGTATTTAAGTTCTTAAAGAACACTCATGAACACATTATGTGTTTGGTTGTAGAATATTTATTTTGATATTTGTTTATAAATTAATATTATATATATTAACTATGTAATAAATGTTTGTTTATTTTGGCATCAATATTGTTTTATGCAAGCAAAGGAGTTGGGCATATATTCATGAGGTTTTTTAACAAATCCATATACGAAAGGATACTGGCCAATTTTTTATGAAATATCTAGGAGAACACATTTATGTATTGAATAATTATTTATTTTTTATTTTATTTAACATATTAATGAAATAAAAAAATATTATTTAATTTGAATAATAGGAACAAATTCAAGCAAAACTTTTACAAAGTATATAAAAAATTACATCAGATGAATCATAGATCGATCGATCCTCCTGACCTGAAGGAGAGAGTTTTAGGACTTAATGTGGAGTTCAAGTTGTGGGTGGCAAGAAAAAAGGATGAATATATAATGCTTGAGAGTTTGCTTTGTGACTATCATGCTAGGATTACAACCTTATTCACAAAACATTGTTGAATAGGTACACCAACAAAGGATAACCAACAATATTATTCACAAGTTAACGTGCAACAAGATAATGATCAACATCAACATCAAGACTCTCCAAATTATGATGATTATTATATTGTATTAAAATGTTAATAATTCTCATTTAATCTAAGTTATCTTTATTTTTTTTCGGTGTGTTTTTCAGGATTTTAGTAAAGGTGTTGTTGGATATATTATTTTAGAAGTTTGAAACAATTTATAATATTGTTTTGATTCTCATAAAATATTTTAAATTATTATTTTGTAATTTATATATATTATATGTTGCACAAAATTTATTACTAGGCTAAAAAATATTTCTTTTTAATTTTAAAAATTACAACTTTACGACAGATAATATCCTTTGTTGAGTTATTGTTTTTGGAAATATTATCAATAGATATGTTGAGTTATTGTAGATAATTAACGAAGGATGCTTCTGCCTGTAATTACATACACTCTATTTACTCTTCCTATTCTTAATTATCTAATTATTGTGAAGTTCTTAAAGAAAATAAAATAGCTATCTATTTATTAATAAGATTTTACATATTCTCTTGAGTGCTTATTTGTGCAATTTTGTTCTCTTAAACTTGATTACTTTTTTATAAGAAATAGGGGAATTTTTGTTTTACTAATTTATTTTTATATTTATTTTATTTTCTTTATTAATTTTACATTTTAACTACTTATGAGCAAAATATGCTAGTTTAGCATTATTTTTATACACTCCAAATCTGTATATAATTTAAAATTAAATATCATTTTTATTATAATTATGTAGTATTTTTTAATATTGATAATTATTTTTTATAAATAACTAGTTTTAGTATTTTTAAACATGTCCAACGTTCTATTTGCATTAAGTAAAAATAAATATATGTTCAAACTTGAATCCATCCAAATTAGATTATAAATTTTAGAGAAAAACACGTATATATACGGTGTAAAAAGTTTTAAATTAACAATCGTTTTTTATTTATGATAAGTTTGTTGATTTTACAAATTAATATTTTAAAAATTATATAAATTATAGATTGTGACTAAATATTAGTATAAAACTCTATTACACAATCAGTGTATAGATGTTAAACTTTAATTTTTATTGGGATTGAATACTTCAAAAATAAATAATATATCATAATCAATTGTTTTGTAAGTGTATTAATTTGGAATGAAATAAGAAAAATAAAAAATATAAAACAAGTAGATAGACATGATATAAAAAGTGGTTTAAATCTACTTAGATTTGGAGAAAGAAATTAATTACTTAAAAATTAAAATATTAGGTAAATTTTAAGATTAACTTCTCCAAAGCAACTTTTGTATGAAAAATATTACTTTTGTTTAGTCGTGAATAATTTTCTATCTTAACTACTAAAAATGAAATATTTTAGCATATTTTAATTTTTTCTTCAATAATAAGGAAAATGGATCAAGATTAAACAACTCAAAATGAATGTTACTGAAGAACAATTTTAACATAATTTTAATTTTTTATTTAATATAAGAAAAAATGTTTCATAATATATGAAGTATAACAATATATAAAAAAACTACTCTGGCTTATATAATTTCTTTAGACAATTATACCCTTTTATTATAGAGTGATTCTTTATCCTGTTTTAGCTAAAACTGTGGTAGAATGAAATAGATGTATACATTATAAAATAGCAATTTAAAAGAAACTACATTATTAAATTAAAGAAGGTAATAATACACTGAAATAGATATATATATCGGTGAAAGGATAAAATAGCAATTTAAAAGAAACTGCATTATCAAATTAAAGAAGGTAATAGACTGAAATATATATATATATATATATATATATATATATATATATATATATATATATATATATATATATATATATATATCAATCAATGGAAGGAAAAAAATAGAAATTTAAAAGAAACTGAATTATCAAATTAAAGAAGGTAATAGACTGAAATAGATGTATATATCAATGGAAGGATAGAATAGCAATTTAAATAAAACTTCATTATTGAATTAAAGAAGGTACATAAAAGACTGAAATAGATGTAACAAACAAGACACTGTCACAATATATCATCGAAATAACTTTAGAATGTATAATAAATATTTGAATAGGCGCATAAAAAAGAAACTACATATGCTAAAGGTTGTAGACTGAAATAGATATGTAAATTTATATTCTTTAATTTTGTATTTTCATTTTATATTTTATTTATAGACACGTAAATTAAATTACAAGTTTCAATTTCCTATTTATAGGGATGTTCATGATTTAGGTTGGTTTGATTTTGAAAAAAAATATTAAACCGAACCAATTAACTTTAATTGGTTTGAGTTAGTTTGGATTCCTGAAATTTTTTTCCCTTGATACAAACCAAACCTTAAATATGTTTTTTTTTAAAAAAAAAAAGTATATTATTCTTGGTTGTCGATACATGGTCTCAATGGGATGACGAAAAAATAAATTTTTAAAAATTAGAGGAGTCGGTGCCAATATTTATTTACAAAAATATTGAAAAAATCTTTAAAAAAATGTCTACAAAACAAAATTTGAGTTCAAGAGTCTATTACACGTATGGAATGTATTAGCATCCTACACGTCAGTTTTAGGGACAGTTACCTCTAATTAAATGTGCAAAATTAGATAACTTTAAAGATATCTATTTCACCCTTAAAATATAAAGACTATTTTTATCTTATTTTTGTTTTAATATTTTAATGAGAAAAATATTATTGAAAAAATTATTTTTTCATATAAATATTATTAATATTTTATTTTTATTTTTCGGGGCTCAATAGGAGTGGACTCCAGTTCTCAAGATAATTTGTGTGCTAAATTTTTTACTTTTGGTAATTAATTTTTATTATTCTTGGGTTTATTTTGAAATATTATTACTGCGACCAGATTAGAAATGTATCCAAAGTAGTCACGATGATTATTTAAGGTAATTATTAAATCAGAAGTGTATCTGAAGTGATAATTTTTAAATCATGATAGTTTTTATAATGACTAAATCAAAAGTGCATTCGAAGTAGTCATAATTAAAATTTTACATTTTATGTTATATATTTTTTAAAATAATTTTAAAGGAATTCACGATAATCAAATCGAAAGTGAATCCAAAGTAATCGTCACGAATCTTTTTTATAATTTACAATAGTCAAATTGGAAGTGCATCAAAAGTGACTATTATTTAAACTTTTTAACTGTCAAGTCAGAAGTGTATCCGAAGTGATAATTACTAAACTATAGTAATTTTTATATTGACTAAATCAAAAATACATTCGAAGTAGTCACAATTAAAGCTTTATTATATTTTTATTTTTTATTTTATTTTATTTAAAAGAAACTCATAATAATCAAATTAGAAGTGCATCCAAAGTAACTATCATTTTACTTTTATAGTTTCTCTAATAGGCAAATTAGAAATGCATCTAAAGTGACTACTATCAAATTTTTAAAGTTACATGAATGTCTTATTTCTAGGAAATATAATTTGGTGACTTTGTAAAATCTAAGACTTAACTTTTCATAAAAAGAAGAATATAGAAGAAAATAAAAGTAAAAATAAAATAAAAACTAAATCATTCATCGTGAATTATTTGCAAATTAAAGCATGGGTTCATTTTAAACTAAATTTGAAAAAAATAAATGTTGATATCAATACTATTTACAATAAAATTTAACTAAAGTTTATAAAAGAATAGAAAGAAATCTACCGTTCCCGAAAAAGTAATTTAGATCACATGGTTTCACTTTTACTTTATTTTAAACATAAATAATGGTTTAATTGAAATAGGTGTTCCTGTAAGAAATATTTTATGCCATCCGTGGGCCCCACTTGCAAAAGTATCATGATTACATCAGATGAAATTAAAGAGGACACCATATAGGAAAGTTCTAGGTCTAAGAATAAAAGAGGGATTTGAGGTTTGGGATTGGTTCCATAGTAGGTCCGATTAAGTGAAAGGGTTGTCTTTGGTTGTAAGGCTATGGTTAAGGTTCAAATATGTTGGTAACTAAAGGTTTGTTACATTGTTCTTTTTCTCTCACTGGTTCTGGCTTTTCAGGTATTGGACTGATAACTTGTCAACATACAAAAGATTAAACTTTTTTCCATGTTCATTTTGGCTTCCCTTTTTTACTTAATTGCTCTGTTTTATTTATTTTACAAGGTAGCAAAGACTTACACTACAGTAACCATATCAAAGAGGAACTAAACATTACACTAAACAACACAAAGATATGAGTATATCACTTGAAAAATTTTGAATGTTGAGTTTGTCACGGTACCAAGTTTGTGGCTTCAAACTAGTAGTGTTTCTTTCTCCTAAAAATTTCTTCTCTCTTGTTTAATTCATTTGGTGTCTCCAATCCTTTTCTTCCTCTCTTCCAAGCCGCTTTTATTGTGTTGATTTGGTCCTCTTGTTCTGATTCTCAATTGAAATTATCTGATATTGTTTAATGGAAGTTTCACGCTTTTGGGGCAGCTTACTAAAGTAACAAAATTGGGTATGGTTTGGCGTTGCTTGTCCAAGACTAACAAAGGAGTTATGTATTATTGCAAATGGTGGAGATGCAGTAGAAGCTGGATGGAGCAAGATGAAGGTAGTCCGAAATAGCTTAAGGCACATATAGCAAGTCAACTTGCTTTGGAACAAGCATTGAGGAGTCATTATGTGAATTGCATAGCATGGAGGGTGGAGGATGGAAATGTAACTTTCGATTGCAGAATTGCTTTGACACTTCTTTTGTTTTCTTTTTTATTTTGTTCTTCTTTCCCTTGTGTTGATAATATGTTTTTCCTCGTTTTCCAAATTTGATTCAGATGTAATTCCAATTGTTATCTCGGTTTTATTCTTTCCCTTTGTTTGCAATCTGCTTTTTTTCTTTTCGGATTTGATTTAGATGTAAAGATTTATGCCAAAACTGATTGTCATTTTTTATTTCTTTTGTATTTTCTATTTACACTCCCAATATACTAAATAGACCCCATAATTTGGGTCGTGTATTGTTTTTGTTTGCTACTTCAAATCCACTAAATAAATCCCATTACTGATTCTGGCCCAGCAAGCTCCCTTATGGATTATTTTTTCTATTTACACCCTCAAAGTTGTTAAAAGTACCCATCTTCATGGGGTGTATTTAGAAGAGATAGTAGTTTCCACTCTTGGTTATTTCCTTTTTTTTTTTTAATTAGCTAGAAAGGAAAAGTTAAATAAAAGGTATAGAAAGCCAGACAAACTTGGATGTCTACATTGGTTCTTCAATTTGTAAAATATATCCTGTTTGATCTTTCAAATATTATTTAAATATTTTTTTATCTTCTTATAAAGAAATATGTAAAATACTTGGACAACTAAAAAAGATCTTTCAAATATTTGGAGAATGTATTTAATATTTGAAAAATATTTTAGAAACCTAAAATATATTTTACCTAGAGTTGTTAAAGTGGGATGATCCAGTCTACTTCAATCCACTAAACAGATCAGGTCAGCTTGACGTGCCTAGTTTTCTCCTAATATTTTGAACTTGGATGAGCCCATCATAAGTTAGTGAATTAGGTGGGTTGACCCAATAATCTACCTAACATTAAAAATATTTTTATAAAATTTAAAATTAATATAAAAAATTATTTATTTAGCAAACAAAAACACTAAAATAATCTAAAATATTATAATAATGTTTTAGGTTCATAAATATAAAGTTTTTTAACTATATTAACTTCAAATTTTCAATTAGGAAAAATTAAATATGTAGGCTATGTGAATGTGTTTCTGTGTACCAAGACCATTATTCATTAAATTGAAAAATGAAACGCATAAAATAACAAGTAATAGATCTGCTGAAAATAAAGTTTCCCTACATTATTACAAAATGATCTTAAGCCAATGAAAGTGTTTTTACCCTCAATTCTGAGACATCATTAGGGTCATCGCGTTTGAGATGTTGTTTGTTTTGGAGGTTATAGCTCTGTTATGGTTTTGAACTAAAAATATGCCTTGGGGGATTAAGGGAGGAAGGTGTTTATAAACAACCATTGACCTTGATTTCTAAGTAATGTGAGACTTTGGGGGTACCAGAACCCAATTGTGGCTAAGGGGCGTGAGAGTGTGGCATGCTCCCTACAGTTGATGCCAATGTTCCTACTGTCAGTCTCAGGACATCGTCAAAGTCATCGCGCCTAAGGTATTGTCCACTTTGGAGGTTGTGGTTCCGTCACAGTTTTTCCCTGAAAAGGCATGTCGGGGGTTTAAGATAGGAAGGTGTTGATAAACGACCTTTGGCCTCGATTCTTAAGCGATGCAAGACTTTGGGTGTACTAGAACAAGCCCCCTAGTTTTGGCTAAAGGGCATGAGAGTGTGACATGTTCCCCACAAACAACGCCAATGTTCCTACCATCAGTCCCGGGACATCGTTAGGATCATTGCGTCCGAGGTATTGTCCATTTTGAAGGTTGTGGCTCTGTCATGATTTAGTCCTGAAAAGTCATCTCAGGAGGTTAAGGGAGAAGGGTGTTTATAAACGAACCTTGGCCTCGATTCCTAAGTGATACGGGACTTTTGTTGTACCAGAGTCTTTGGGAAGCGTGCCATGTCTCATGCCCCTTAGCCACAACTAGGGAACTTGTTCTGGTACATCCAAAGTCCTGCATTGCTTAGGAATCGATGCCAAAGGTCGTTTATAAATACTCACCTCTCTTAAACCCCCGATGTGCCTTTTCAAAACAAAACTGTGACAAAGCTACAACTTCCAAAACAGACAATACCTCGAACGCAATGATCCTAACCATATCTCGGGACTCGTAGTAGGAATAAAAAGTGTACATAAAATTACGTATAGCACTATTTTAAAGATAAAATAGTTACCTCAATAATTTAATTTTTGTGTTAAATATTTTTTCATTTTATATTTTGGTACTTTAATTTTAGCTGTCTCTAATTGATTAAACTCTTTTTATATGAACACTTGCATTGACCGAAGACATAACTTATGCTTTCATCTTTTTAAAAGTAAATTTTGCTTTTACTTATATAAAGAAACGCCAAAGAAGTTTTTGAATCACAAAAAATAAATTTTTGAGAATAGTATGTTTAATTAACACAAGTATATAACTATTTTTATTTTTAATTAATTTATTTCCTGATCATAATAGTTTTTTTATTTGAGATTGACAATGAGAATAATATTTCCCTTTGACATTCCCTATTTTGTTAGCAAATCAACCTCTCTTTTGTTTTTTCTTTCTTCAAACAAATTGTAGATTTAATGCATAATTTTTGTTGTAAAATTACTTAGATATATTTTTTTATCTGAGATAATCATAATTAAACTACAACAATTCATGGGTGTTAATTTATATATCTTTGGTGGAAATCCAACATAAACTTGGTTGTATATAGGCTTCTTCTTCTTCTTTTAAAAAAGCATTGAAGTGTCTATATTTTGCCCATGTCTCTTGCTTAATGTGAAAAGGAGTTTTATTTTACTCACTTGCATCAGCAATATTGGCCATTGACCTCTTTTAGAGTACAAGTTACATAGCCCTTCCCCTCCTTCAGAGAATCTGAGGAAAAAAAAAAAAAGAAAAAAAAAATAGTGGTGTTAGGTTTCACTACAAATGCAACAAGGTCGGCAATATTTGTTGGCGCATTTAGGGTTTAAAGAATGTTGAAAAAATATAAGCAATAAGCTTCAAACACAATCTTTCAAATACAATACTTTGTATAATTATAATTAAAATTTGTTATAAATTATAATTTTTTGTGAATCTCATCTTTTATTTAAATAGTTTTTTTTTATTTTGTAGTCTCTAATATATGTTAACCAATAATATTATAGGTGGGTTTGTTCAAATTTTTTTATGAGAAAAGAATAAGTGTTTATGATTTAGTTTGTTTTCTTTTGACGCATTTTAGTAGAAAAAAATACAAAGAAAAAATTTAACACAATTTTTTAAAGTTTTTTTTTAAATGATGTTAGACTTTTTACAAGCTAAGTTTTTAAAAAGTTACATATTTAAAGAGATATATGGTATGCTTTTATATATTATCTAAAATTAACTTGAAAAAAATTTCATAGCTTATGGAGAAATTTTTTGGAATGTTTTTTGTATTTTTTCCCTTAAAGTGTTTAGAGAAATACTAACCTAAATAGACGCTAAGCACTTGTTGTAATTTTTATAATTTTCCTTTTTTTTAAAAAAAAAAAAGTAGAAGCTAAAAAAAGCTAAAAATGATTTATTTCCAGAAACTACTCAAGTAACTTATAAAAAAAGCTAATGCGAAAGCTAGTTTATAATAATCTAGAAGCTAATACATTAAAAAATACTTTTTATAATTATACCAAATCATAAAAAATTTCTGCTTTTATAAAAATTACTTATTTTAGACAAAAACGAAAAAGAATGTTGAAATCACTTATTCCTAAAATTCAACAATGACAAATATTATTCATATTATCGATCTCTATTTATGTCTTTTCCAATCACATTTTATTATGCCACTTCATTTAAAAAATACATCATCTGATGTGCTTTTAATTTTATTGATATCATATTTATTGCATTCGCACGTATTTTTCGTAACATCATACATGATACATACGATTTAAATTCTCCCCAATACATGATGTGCTTTTAGTCAATTATTAATATAAAAAATAAAAGAAAATTAAATAAAAAAAAATAAAAAAAGAAAAATGAAACAACAAAAACAATAAAAATTCATGAGAAATTTAATTGGCCGAAAAGAAGAATGAGGTGGTGTAGAAAAAATGTAGATTAAAGTTTGTTGGGCCAAAACTTATTATTTGGAGGTTATTTAAGCATAATTAGAGTGTAAATAGAATAGTTTACGAGTAATTCATTTCAATCAAATTCAAACTCAATTGAGTACCATACAACAACAAAAAATCAATATTGTAAAAGCCATTGGAAAATGAAATCAAAATAAAGAAAAAGAGTGCAAGTTGTAACTAAAAAAAAGATAAAACTTTGTTCTTGCACGCCACACCTTTGCTACCTCTGTTCTTGTCCTGCACATCACCTCTGCCACTCTTGTTCCAGGACACCACAACTCTTACACTTTTAATTCTCTCTTTTAATTTATGCCAAACAAAGGCACCAGAAAAAAAAAAAAAAATCACTGTCTTGTGACACAACCAACTTCCTTCAGCACAGAGGAAGGAGGGGCATATATAAAAAGAAATACATAATTAAAAAAAGGAGGAAAAAAGAATCAAGGAGACAACAAAGTAAAACCAGAAAAGATATCAATTAAAAAGAAACTTCTCACAACAAAACTTCAGTGAAAAGATCACAAGGACCATAGTGAAGAGAAAGAAGAATAAAAAACTCAAAGAGAAGTCACATACTAATCCAAAGAATGATTCAAAAATCAAAGGCTCATAAGAACTTGCAATCTGGTATGACTCTATGACTCTACTTGTTATTTATATAAACACGAGATGCATTTGTGCAAATTTGTGAATGAAATCATATCGATATCAGTGTAACATAACCATGAATTTGTATCAAAAGTTTTTAATAAGTGTCTCTTGTTAGCTTCATGGTTAATACATGTCTCATACATAGAATTCTACATTGCCCAGGATATTTCAACTATCCTCAAACCTTGGCAAATTCTCTATAATGTCTCAAACCATAACAAAATATTCTAATAAACAATAGAAGTTAGCTAAAGAAGAAAAACAGGAATCACAAAGTACAAAAATAACAAGAATTCATTGATTGCCCTTCCTATATATCTTCCCCGCCATAAACTCAAACAAAATCATAACCAAAAAAAGCAAAACGTCATCCATCCAGCCAAAGAAACATGTAAAATCAAAGAATTAAAGCCAATATTTTTCACCATCGAAACCCTTTTGAAACTGCCAAGCCCTACCTACCACCACTGCTTCTGCCACCATCTCTTCCTCTCTTTTTCCCTTTCCCTGAAACAGCCACCATGGGTGGAACCACCACCCAAAAACGCCTTCGTCGATTTGCAGCCACTAAGAAACAGGTAGCAACGTGGCTTATTCTCTTTTATTTCATTTCTTCTTTTCCTTTTTCTTTATCTCTCTTCTTCTTTCTTTTTCTTGTTTTTTTTTTTTCATTCCTCTTTTCTTTTCTTTTTTCATAATTTATGTCATTCATATATTTTATTTGTTTTATTTATTTATTAGATTTCATTCACCATTCATTTAAAGGTTTAACTACTAAGATTTTATTTTTTTTTACAAAAAAGAGTTAATTTCATGTTAGGTATAATATAAAAAGAAAATATAACATAAATTAGTAATAATTTTATATGATATTTAAAATCATATATTAAATTAAAAGTATTAGGATTTATTAAATGTGACATTTTTTTACCTTATAACATTTTAATGTAATCAAATTTATCTAATTCCCATCATAATTGATAATATTTTCTTCTTATAAATAATATATATATATATGACATCTAAACTTTCTTTTTTTATCAGTAATATTTTTAATAAAAATTAAATGGTCAATTAAAAATGTATTAGGATTATGATAATTTTATTGCTATATATTTCTTTTTATTTCAAGAGTTAAAATCATATATTAAATTTAGGATTTGAATAATTTTCTATTAAAAGAAAAAATAAGGTTTATTAAATGTGACTTTTTTAACCTTGTGAAATTTAAGGACATATAATGTGACAGTTTAGTATATTCAAATTTATCTAATTCCCATCATAATTGATAATATTTTCTTCCTATAAATAATTCGTAATAATTGATAATATTTTTTTTATAGAGATCAAAGGAATAATTGGATGTGACATCTTTTTCATTCACAAGATTTTGAGATATAAATTGTTACAACTTTTATTTAAAAATATCATCTCTAAAATATGTACGGTAAATAATAATAATAAAATATTTTATTTTTACTCCGAAAAGTTAAAATAATATAAAAATAAGAGTATTCTAATAAATTCATTCAGGTTTACACCCTTGTTAATTTTAATTTTTAGAACGTATAAGTTGTGACAGATCGGAAATCCTAGTCTTAATAAAACTAAAACTAAGAAAAACACGAATATAATAAAAAACTAAGTAAATTCTAATTCTCCAAAACACTTGGAGATACGTAAGAGCAGAAACACTCTTCTCTCGAGCCCAAAAATGTAAAAAAAAATAATTTAACAATAATAATTTCATAAAAAATAAAATTTCAATAATAAAAATCCTTATTAAAAATATTAAAATTAATAAAATAAAAATATTTTTGTAGTTATCTAATTTTTCACATTTAATTAGAGGTAATCGTCTTTATGACAAAGACAAACGTTGTATGGGTATCTCATACCTTTCCCACACATCATCGACTCTAGAACTTGAAATTTGATTTTGTAAGATAATTTTTTTTTGTTTTAAAAGTTTTTTTCGATATTCACCTTAATAAAATATTAGTAGTGACTCCTTCTAATTTTTAAATAATTTTGTTCGACGGCACATCAAGATATCATAAGTCGACAGATATTTAAAATAAAACATGATATATTAACATAAAATATTAAAAAATAATACCTTATAAAATTATTTATACGAATAGATTTAAAAATTTACTTTGCACAACATATTTGAAAATAATATAATTTAAATTTATATTAACATAATATATTGCTCTTACTTTATATTATCAATAATTATTTTAGATAAATTATTATAAAATAATTTAAATTTTTAACTACATAATATTAAAAAAAAATCTTGTTTTTATAGAATAAAAAATGTGAAAACAACATAAAGTAAAAATATTGTTAAAAGGTAATCAAAAGTTTCTTTTTCTGAATAGGTTATAATATAAAAATAAACTCGTTTTTGTTTAATTACACATCAACCGAAGACATTGCAGAGGACAACTGCCGCAGAGAATCTAAATCCGATATGTCTACACTTCATGTTTTGTTATAATATTCTTTTTACGTACCATGTTTTATTTATATAATATATTTATTTGCTTTTGTACCATACTTATAATTTTTATAATATTTTTTAATATTTATAAAACATAAATAAGAAATAGATATATTTATTATTTTAAGTATAAAAAATATTTTTAAACCTAACATGCTCGGACATATAAAATAAATGGCAAAATGCGACATTCTTAATATATTATTATTTAATTAATTTTATTTGCATTAAAATACATTATTTGTCAATTAATAGTATAATTTCAATTTTATTAGAAAATTTAATTTATTTGTAAAATATTAATTACAAATATATTTTTACATTAATTATAACCTATGTATTTTAAAAAATTATAACCTAATTTCAATTATTTTGAAAATCACAAAAATCCAATTACAAAATATGTAGTGCAGGTTAGGTTTAAAAAATGTGTATATGTTGTTTTTAAAAGGTAAAATGTTATTCTTATAATCTTATAGAATGTTACGTAATTATTTTTTATTTCTATTAAAAATATATTATACAAAATTTATTTGTATAATTTTTAGTATTAAGCATCGACTAACTCTGGGTCAGCAGTCGAGGTAAGACAGAGGATACAAACATTATCCGAAATGATTGGGCGTAAAGCGTCTTGTAGATAGCTTTTTAAGTTTGCTATCAAATCCCAGGACTCAACCCTGGACAAATGGTGAAAACTACCAAACTCTAGCTACAGGAGAACTGGAAACAGAGAACTTTCTTCCCCTTTTTTCCCCCGAGTCTTTGGTCTTAAAATTCAGGAACATATTGAACTGCTTAATGTTATCATTCTTTTAATTTAATTTTTTATTAATTATAACCTATTTTAAATTTTTTAAAAAATAACAAAACATAACCTATTTCATCACCGTGCTATCATATTCATAAGGTTTGTATTTGATGATATGGAAATCTTACTTTCTTTTTCAATCATGCTTACGACTTTGATTTAGAGGTGTTTATGGATCTGGATCAATAAGTGAATCTAAACTGACCAAATTATATCTGTTAACCAATCCAGGTGTATCAGATCAAATCCGATCTAATCCGACCATAGACAAATTAGATCACAGATTTGAACTTTGAAAATCCATAGATCCATGGACTAATTTGATCAATTTGTAGTTTTATTATATATATATATATATATATATATATATATATTTAAAAGGATATAAATAGAAAATTGATAATACAATTTAAACCATAAATATTATTTACAAATTGAAGATAAGTTGGAAAAGTAATGCATTAATTAAGTATTATAATGATGAAAATTATGAGTTATTAAATTTTATTATTTTTAATATTTTAGGATTTATATATTTATTATTTATAAACTACTTTTATATATAATTTTACTTTTATGTTATTTTGAAAAAACAATGCATACTTTAATAATTTGTTTACTATTTTATTTGCTACGCTTGTAGAAAATAAAATAGATCTAAATTTTTTTTTGAAATTTGTGGATCCAATCTTATCTAATTCATTTTTAATCAAATTGGATTAGATCGCTAATCTTTTCTTTTTTTACAAATTTTATCGATTCAATCTGATTAAATTTAATTTGATCAAATTTCATTTTACCCACAAATCTGATCCAATCAAATCCCTGAACACCCTGGCTACAAGTTGGATTTGTTCGACAAGTCTATAGGAATGAGTTTTTTTTTTATTCCTCTTACTTTATTCTTCAACAAATGTAAAGACAATATATGTTTGTTATATCTTTCATGATTTGTCTACAGGGTTGACAAAAGTACTTGTGAGTACCACTCGAACTAACCTCGGTTTTGACCAAGTATGAGTATTACTTGATATAGCAAACTAAGTACAGGTATGAGTATGATTATCTCACTACTCGCCCCATACCTGAACCAGTACCTGCCCAATTATAATTTTAATAATTATATTTTATTAAAAAATTTAATTCTTAAACTTTAATTTTATAGTTTTTTATTATTTATTATTCTTTATATACTTTTAAATTAAAATATAATTAATAGCTTAATATATAATTTATTTAACAATAAATAAGTAAATTTAAATTATAAAAAAAAAATATCATGAATTAGCACAGATATATCCAAATCCGAAAATACCCGATGAAGATAGAACTTGGAATAAAATTTTCATCTACTCCTTTTATACCCGAACATAAATTCGTCCACACTTTGAAGGGACGGGGATAGAGAGGGAGAAATCTGCATCTCTACATGTTTAGGAATAATCAATTTGGGTGCAGATGAAATATTAAAGGAACGAATCCAACAATATGAAGAAGTTATGAAGGTGTGACCAAAGCACATATTGTGTTTTTAGACTTCTTATTTTCAATAACTATTTGGAATTGGATTTATTAGAATCTTATTCTTTCATGGTTAACCTAGGAGAAAAGCTTTTGATTTTCAAAAACGCATTAGAATCCATTTATTTCTTGGAGTATAGCTTGCTTTAATTTTCGCACATTTCATGTAACTTGGATTTATAATATTGGAATATGAGTCTTTTATTTATGAACCTTATGGACTAACTGAAAGGATGCGATCCTTATTTTGTAATTGAATTATGTTTTTTTTTTTAAAGTGTAATTTTGCAATTGAATTTTTTAAAATTCTTATTTTTAAATAGTTTATAATTAATGAAAAACTCGTTGAGGTCAACCTTTCAATAATCATAATTCTTTAATAAATTCACACAACTAAAATTACACGAATTAATTTTATATAATGTATTTTAATAAAAATAAAAATTAGTTAAATAGCATTCCATAAGAATATATCATATACTAATTTTTTTTAAAAACAAAAGACACACATTGTTTTCTTAGATATTAATTAAATTTTCTATTAAACTCACCATTTAAACAATTTAAGTTATGTGAATAATTGACATATAATATTTGTTAATGAATTAAATGTGAACAAAATAAATTAAGAATGTGTCATTCGGTTATTTTTTAAAACAAGAAAACATTTTTATTCATAAAAGAAAACGTTTTTATTTCATCTAAAATTAACTATGATTTGTTTTATATGTTTAAGTGTGTGTTTATCTAATAGGCTATAAATTCATACTAAAGTGAATTAAATTTAAGTTTTTACTTAAATTACTAATTGATTTGAGATGTGGTGAATTTATTAGTTGTGTTGATAGTAATGTCTCGGTCCCAAAAGGAATCTAGAAATGGGTTGAATAAATTTTCAAAAGTAATATCAATTTTATAAAATTAGAGTTTTCTAAAATAACCCCTTTGAGATGTCTTCAGAATATTTTCAAAGAGTTTTTCAAAAGAATTCAATTAAATTGAATAACTCAGCAAATCAACACTCTTTTAAATATTAATGCAATGTCAAGACTAATTTCAAGATTAATTCCACAACATATAGCAAATTCAATATTTGACAAACAACCCAATTATATGATGTCGAGACTTTAATTTTTAGTTGAGAATGATTCAAATGTAGTAAATTCAACTAAAAAATGACCAAAACAAAGTGTAGGGATAAATAGATTAACATGTTTATATTAATTCAACCCTCAATGGCCTACATCTAGTCTCAGATTTAACCTTCTGCCAAACTTGCTTTCCACTAGAATTGTATACAATTACACAACAAATACACAATTCATGAAAGACAAAACAAAAGAAAAGAGAGACAATAACCTTTGCACCCTACAAGAGTTTGTTATACAGTGACAACTCGCTACTCAACATACGCCTCACTCATGTTACCCTGTTGTTACATTCAACAATAATCTCAATGAACACCTATCAAAAGATCATCCCTTCAAAAACAAAACAAAGATTGGGTTCAAGAAAGAAATCAGCTTAGGTGAATATTACTCAAAAAAGATAGCAATGTTCTTGAATTCCTATACCTTCAATCCATGAATCTTGATTTACATTCAATTCACAAATATGGGTTTTCTTGACTTCTTAGAGGTTTTCTCTCATATATTAATAATTTTCTCTCATGAAAGCCTTTTTTTTAAATTTTATTGAAAACTAACTGGACGTGGTTAAAAAGTTTGTTAAAAAAATTGGGTAATTGATTACTATTCGCAGGCATTTAATTACCTAATAGTTCAATGAAAATAACCCAAAATGACACTTCTCTATGATAATTAATTAATAGAATCAGGTAATTGATTATTGCAGAGAGTTGCAATTCAATGTTTTAAGTTTTTCGCAAGGTAATCGATTACGTAAAGAGGGTAATGAATTACCATTCAACAGAACTTAAAATTATGAGTTTTTTTCTTGAGTCAACTTAGATAATCTATTACCAACTTACGTAATTGATTACCCTTAAGGTAAATCATTACTGAACTCAATAATTTTGACACCTTTACTTTTCAAACAAGAAAACACCATAATGAACTCAATTCGATTATGAAAATGATAACAATCAAGAACTCAAAACACTCAAACACATATTCAGGCCTAACTAAAACACTCAATACAAGTACCAGACCTTTTGAAACATGTTTGATACTATAAAATGAATTGAATGAAATAAAACCAAAACCTATTAAAAGAATGTGAGACTTGAGATAGAACTCCATCAAAGTTCTATCCAATCTTCTTCAACAATCTCCTTCTTTTTAGTTTTGATGTTGCTAAACACTTTCAATCTTACTTATCCTGTAATATGATAGAAAAAAATATGGCACTAACAGGATAAATTAGAGCAAATGACCAAGTAAACATAATATTCCTTCCCCTTTGCTCTTCAAATAAAAAAGATAAGAGAAAAAAGAATAGTCTCATGATCTTACTGTACCAGAGCAAGTAAAAACCAGGAAAATTTAGCATATAAACTAGGCACTATATCAGCAAAAATTCCACATAAGAAAGGTCAGAAATAGCTGCCTAAACTTTGTTAAAATATCTGCAGAACAGCTCCCGAAAAGGCACATATATAACACCAGAGTTTGAGGTTGCAAAATGCTGTACAAGTCTGTTGCAAAAATTCTACATAAAAATCTATACTTTAGCCAACTTTTTCTGCATAGTCCTAGCTTAAAATTCAACATAATCTGTTGCATAAAACTGCATCAGAACCAGTACAAATTCTGCACTGAAACATATTCAAAAACTGCACGAAATCGGTGGTATTTGGCTCCAAAATTTTGCAAAATGCAACTAAACTACATGCTAATCCTCTGCTACTTAAAACAGGGAAGAGTTAGCTCAAAGTAAAGAAAATAAAGTTGCAAAAACCAAAAGAATTCACACCAAATCTGATTTCGTTAAACAAACATGAACTGGAATTACAGCAATCAACACAACAATGAAAATAACATGATCATAGTAAACTAAGATTTCACACACACAATTTGATAGCGGGTCCAACAAACCCAAGAGAACCTATAAACCATCTTATTGGGCTAAAGATTATTACTAAGTATATCCCCCTTTATATTTCTTTATATCTCCTGCTTCTATTTCAATTCCCTAAATTGGGCCTTTGTCTGCAGCTTTGTTTTATTTTAGATCAAAGAATTGCTTGTATTTAAGGGGTCTCTTGTTGGTTAGTGGTATGAAAAAGACAGTATTCACTTTTATCTTTCTTTCAGCAATTTCTTATTCAGCTCTCTAACAATTTGGTGCTTTCATTTCCTCACCATGCCTCCCAAAAATACCTCCAAAGAATCTAAAGATGTCCTCCAACTTATCACAGAAAAGTTAGTAGCTCTTAAAAATCAATTGGAAAACCAACAAAATCAACAAGACAGCCGCCAAGATGCTCTACAGTCTTCTTTAGAGGTTCTTCAAGACAAGATAGCTACCATCCCTACTACCCCTGCCTCACCAACCGCGGGTATGAATCTCCCATTCACTCTTATGACATCTTACCCTTATCGAATGCCGATTCTTTCCACGACCTTACCAGCTACATCCCTTTCGTCCTCACTTTGTCCATCAACCCCCCACCCCCATTTTCTACCGCCTGGACATCTTATTTGACCCAACTCACCCATCGTTCCAACCCCACAACCTTTACCATTGTTCCCCTGCCCCAACCTAGTCAGCTAACCTCACACACGCTTCACTTAGCCCCACTGTTCATCACCATCCCTTCTTCCCCAGCTACGTCCCATATCCTATCTACCTTTACCCCAACCAAACCCTTTTCTTTTAGCCTTTTTCCCCATCCCAATCAACCCTACCATTCTCCACCCTTTCATCACCCTAAAATCACCCTCCCATCTTTTGATGGCTCAGATCCATTGGACTGGTTATTCCCGACAGACTATTTTTTTGAATATTACCATATCCCTCCTGATGAGTGAATACCCTTTTTAAATTGCTATATGCAAGGAGAGGCACTTAGTTGGTATAAATGGATGTTTAAGACTCATTAGTTACATGATGATGGCGGTCATTTACTAAGGCTCTTGAACTTCGTTTTGGCCCATTTACCTTTGTTAACCATGAAGAAAAATTGTTCAAACTTAGACAAACTGGATCGGTGGTGGAATATCAGGCTGCGTTTGAACGTTTATGAAATCGGGTTACCGGTCTCTCCGATGAGTCCATTTTGAATTGTTTTATTTCTAGCTTAACCCCTGACATCAAACATGAACTAGCCCTTCATAAACCGTATACAGTTTCACAAGTTATTGGACTTGCTAAATTGGTTGAGGATAAACTTCGGGATAGTCATTTTCACAGCCCCCGAGTCTCAAACACCTGGCCTAATGTCGGGAACAGGCCTGCCCAAGTTATAACCTCGCCTACATCCTCAGCTCTCCCAATTAAACGAATGTCCACTGCACAAATGCAAGAGCGACATGCTAAAGAGTTATGCTACTACTGTGATGAGAAAATTGTGGCTGGTCACAAGTGCACTAATAATAAACTACTTCTACTTTTAATTGATGATGAAGAAGAAAATCCCACTTACCTTAGTGAAGTCGCGCACACTCCGGAGCCTGATATGGAGGACATCATCCATTTCCAACTATCTTCCCAGGCTACATTTGGGTTGACCTCCCCTAAGGCTTTCAAATTCCAGGGCTTTATTCAAGGCCTAATGATTACTGCTCTCATTGACACAGGAAGCTCTCACAACATCCTTTAACCCCGTATTGCTTCACATCTCGGCATCTTTACATGCCCCACCCCCAAATTTGGTGTAATGGTTGGAAATGGTGCTCACATTCATTTGTGAAGGTTTATGCCCTACTGTCCCATTGAAATTACAGGGACATTCTATCATAGTTCTTTGCTATTTGTTCTCTATCGAGGGAGCTGATTTGGTCTTAGGCTTAGAGTGGTTTTCTTCATTGGGGCCTGTATTAGCTAACTTTGCAACCCCTTCACTCTCTTTTTCCCACAACGAAACACTTGTTACTTTGTCTCAAACTCACACCGATATTCCTACCCAGTCCTCTTTTCACTAATTCTGTCAATTCCTCCACACTAACTCTATTTCCTCAACCCACCTTCTTACTTTCCTTTACTTGGAACACCAGGACCCTCTCAACCTTAATCATTTCACTACAGAACCTGCCTTTACGACTTCCCTTCATCCCTTACAAGACCTCCTCCATATGTACCCAACCTTGTTTCAACAACACAAAGGCCTACCAAATTACACTTTTACCCAATTCCCCTCTAGTGAATGTCAAACCTTACAGATACTCCTATTTTCAGAAAGAGGCTATGGGGCTCATTATTCAAGACATGCTTCAGCAAGGAATTATAATTCCAAGTCACAACCCATTTTCATCCCCGGTTCTTCTAGTCAAGAAGAAGGATGGCACATGGCATTTTTGTGTTGACTACAGGGCTTTAAATGTTGTTATAGTTAAGGATCGCTTCCCTATACCTACTATGGATGAACTTCACTTAGCTTCAATTTTTACAAAGATAGACTTGCATTCCGAATACCATCAAATTAGGGTAATCCCAGAAGATACCCATTTGACAGCTTTTAGGACATGTGACGGACACTATGAATTTCTAGTAATCCCTTTTGGTTTAACCAATGTCCCATCTATATTTCAATCAACAATGAATGATCTTCTAAGGCCCTATTTGAGAAAATTCGTTTTGGTATTTTTTGACGATATATTGGTCTATAGAAAATCTTTAGAAAATCATTTACAACATTTGAAAGTGATTTTAGACCTATTGGTTTCTAACTAATTTTATGCCAAAATATCAAATGTGTATTTGGAGTTAAGGAAGTTCAATATTTGGGTCATGTTATCAATGAAAACGGTGTTGCCCCTTATCCAAAAAAGTGAACGTTATTCTAAAATGGTCAGAGCCACTATCACTCACGTCACTTAGGGGCTTCCTCGGCTTCACCAGATTCTACAGAAAATTCATCAAAGGCTATGTGTCTCTCGCCGCTCCATTCACCGGATTGTTATGCACTAATAATCAATTACAATGGTCCATGACAGTGAATACAACAGTTACAGAACTCAAACAAAAAATAACTAATGCCCCAGTACTTGCTTTGTCGGACTTCTAGCAACTTTGTCATTCAAACAGATGCTGCCTAGATTGCTATTAGCACTGTCCTTAGCCGAGCTTCTCACTCGATTGTGTTTTTTAGTAAGAAATTGTCTCCAGAGATGTAGTTAGCCTCTGCCTATGTCTGCGAGTTGTTTGCTAACACAGAAGCCATAAAAAAATGGTGTTAGTATTTGATAGGGAAGAAATTTCACATTTTCACAGATAAAAAAAGCCTTAAAGATTTAATGACCCAAACCATTCAAACACCAAAACAGCAATAGTGGGCATGCAAACTGCAATGATACAATTTTGAAATATTCTACAAACCTAGTAAGACGAACGTGGTTACAGATGCCTTGTCTCGCCGTGATACTGACACCTTTCTACTATTCACCATTACTTCTTCATCCATTCCCCAACTGTTAGACTCTCTTTGCAAGTATTATGCCATTGACCCCGTCGACCCTACTATGTTGGCCTAACATTCAGATGAATTTGCCGCCCCACATGAGTTTCGTTTACAGGATAGCCTCTTATGGTCCAAAGATCGCATTTTTGTTCCTCTTTGGGAAGATTTGCACCAACTACTCCTTGAGGAATATCATTCCACACCGAGTTCCGGACACTCGAGCCTCAAGCCCACTTTAGCTCGCTTAGCTGCTTCATTCACCTGGAAAGGCATGTACAAGAATACAAAAAAATTTATCAACCATTGTCTTGTGTGCCAACAGACAAAATATGTGCCCAAAAGAAAACAAGGGTTACTATAACCTTACCTATTCCTCGGTGCATCTAGGAGGATCCGACCATGGACTTCATCACCCATTTACCAACCTCGTTTGGCTACACCGTGATTTAGGTCATCTGCTACAGATTCACCAAAGCCGCTCATTTCGTTGCCTTGCCAACCAACTTCACCACCAAGGATTTGGCATCCTGATTTGCAGTTAAAGTCTTTCGTCTCCATGGTTTACCCAAGAACATCACATCAGACCGCGAATCGTTATTCTTGAGCACATTCTGGTGTGAGCTGTTCAAAATACAGGGAACCAAGCTTCAGTACAGCACAACATACCATCCCAAAATAGATGGCCAAATCGAGGTAGTCAATCGTTGTCTAGAAACGTACCTTAGATGGTTAGTGAGTGACCAACCCCGCTTGTGGTTCAACTACTTGCATTTGGCTGAGTTTTGGTTTAACACCAGCTTCCATTCTGTCATTAGGATGTCTCCTTTCAAGGGCATGTTTGGACGTCCTCCCCTCACAGTTCGTGACTTCATCCTAGATTCCTCTTTTACACCAGCTCTTCAGATCCCCCTCGCATAGCGTTAAGAAATTTTGCATCAGTTAAAACAAAATTTGAAACAAACCAGGCAAAGCATGAAGGACCAGGTGAATAAGAAGAGACGTGACGAGAAGTTCTTACTCGGCGAATTTGTGTGGTTACGTTTAAGGTTGTATCGTCAACAAACAGTGTCACGACGCTCTTCCCAAAAACTCGCCAAACGTTTCTTTGGGCCCTTTGAGGTTTTACGAGATATTAGAGCTATTGCATTGAAGCTTCGTCTTTCACCGGACATGAAGGTGCACCCTGTAGTTCATGTTTCCTTGCTTCGCCACTATCGTGGCCCCTCACCGCCATCAGGAACTCGGCCCTTGCTAGCCACCGCCCTTGTTGACAAAGACAAATTTTCTCTCTCTCGCACCCAACCCAACGACCAAATATCCTTCGAGCATACCTCAAACTCTTCTAATTGCACTTTCAATCTGCCTCTTTCCTCAAACCCGTTAACCCCATCTCAGCCACCCAAAAACGTTAACCAAAAAGCAACCCCCTATCCAACATCCATGTGTCCTACTCCCTCCCCAAAATGCAACATATTTCGCCCACCTTTCCCCCACATGGCCCATGCGGTTCCCCATTTTCTCCATATTAATCACACTCCACCCGCCCTAACGGCTATTTCCCTATTTCCCAACCCCAAAATATCTCTTCTCCACGTCCCTTCAGCTTTTCCCAAACCCGAGAAACCTCTTCCCCACGCCCCTTCAGCTTTTCCCACACCTGAAATTCCTCTTTCCCATACCACACTAGCTTTTCCCAACCCCAACTTCCCTTCCCAACCATCGAATGTTGCTTCCCCTACCCACACCGAATCCCAGCCGTCACATACTAGCACAATCCGTACCTTACACTCCCACCCAACCCCGTCATGCCACGTTAGCAATAACCTTAAAGACAAGGTTTGTTTTCTTGAGGGGAGCCATGATAGCGGGCCTAGCAGACCCAAGAGAACCTATAAACCACCTTATTGGGCTAAAGATTATTACTAAGTGTACCCCCTTCATGTTTTTTTATATGTCTTGCTTCTATTTCAATTCCCTAAATTAGGCCTTTGTCTGCAGCCCTTTTTTATTTTAGGTTAAAGAATTGCTTTTATTTAAGGGGTTTTTTGCTGGTTCAGCAGTATGAAAAATACAGTATTCACTTTTATCTTTCTTTTTGCAACTTCCTATTCAACTCTCTAACACAATCTGAAATTCAAACAAATAGTATATTATGCAAAATGAGAAATCCTAAATGACAATATGCAAATGATGCATTGAGAGGTTATTCTAATCCTCTAAGAAGGGAATGTTCAATTGGTCCAATATTTTTTATATGGTCTTAAAACAGTCTTTTAATCCATGAACTCCTTATTGTACACCTCTGACATATCGTTAAGTTTCTTCATGATCATCTTTTCAAAAGGAGAGAGAGCTTTAGGCTCAAATTCTTCAGAATTTCCTTGAGCTAGGATTTCTTCTTTGTCCAATCATCCTTCATCTATTTGAACTAACTTCATCACTTTTAGAGCTTTATCTTTGACAAAATGTACATCCCGAGTTATTTCCCTTGCTTCATTGGATGTGTCTACTCCATAATGGTCCAAAAGCTTGGAGATAAAAAATCCATATGGGCACTTATAATCAGTGGGCCTCCTTTTCTTAAGCATGTTGTCAATGATGACCTTCATCCAATTCACCTTAACACAATGCTTGATTGCACGAATGATCAACATGTCTTCTTCATTTATCCGAGCATGATTGCTCCATCTGGCAGTAACAATCCATGTTAGAGAGTAGTGAAGCAACTTATCATCAATTTTCATGTCATCTGTGTTTTAAACAACCTTCTTCTTTTCATTTTTCTTTGTAGCCTTTCCTTCTTCTTCAAAGAGTTGGATTAATCAACATTAATAGCCAACTGAATGGGTAGCATTAATGCTCATCAATGATGTTTTCCATTTTCCAAGTAAACTCTTCAAACTCTTAGGTCATTGAATATTAGATGACGATAGTCAATTACAATTCCTTTCCCTTTAAACTAGAGTCCTTTCCTAGCATAGGTTAATCAATTAACTCCCACAATAATTGATTATCCTAGAGAGCCAAATCCAGTTATGAAAAATACAAACTCTAGTTTAATAAATTAACTCTTGTAGGTAATTGATTACCTTACTACAACATGCTTGAAAAATTGAATTTTAATGCACTTTGATTGAAGATTTTCACGATGTTATGTTTCTAATGTATGAAACACATGAAAATCCATACAATTTCAACAAAATTCAAGGATTATTATAGCTCATACCTACTTACTAACCAAGTTCTCTTCTAAACTTGTAGAACCTTTCTCTTGGTAATGATTTGGTGAATATATATGCTAATTGAGACTTCATGTCCACAAATTAAACATCACAATCACCATTGTCAACATGATCTCTTAGAAAGTGATGATGAATCTTAATGTGCTTTGTCCTTGAGTGAAGAATTAGATTCTTTGTCAAGTTGATAGCACTTGTGTTGTCACACTTCAATGGAATTTTGTCTACTTTGATTCCAAAGTCTTCAAATTGTTGTTTCAACCACAAAGATTGTGCACAATAGCTTCTTACTACAATCTATTCTACTTCTGCTATAGAGAGAGTCATACAGGCTTGCTTTTTACTATTCCAAGACACAAGGTTGTTTCCAAATAAATGACATGTCCCACTAGTGCTTTTTCTATCCAACTTGCATTCTACAAAGTCAGAGTAATAAAAAACTACAAGTGAAGGATTAGTACCTTTAGGATACCAAAGACCAACATCTAAAGTCCCTTTTAAGTACATCAAAATCGTTTTGACTGTATTCATGTATGATTCTTTGGGTGCAACTTGATACTTGACACACAAACAAACACTAAACATGATATTAGGTCTACTTGCGATCAAGTACAATAATGAACCTATCATTCTTCTATACTTAGAAACATCAACAAAATTTCTATGTAAATCAGCATCAAGATAAAATTGGTTCCATTGGTATGTTGGACATTTTGCACTCTTCCATTCCAAATTTATTCAAAAGATCTTTGGTGTACTTTGATTGATGCAAGAATATTGCTCTCTCTATCTCCTTAACTTGCAAACCTAAGAAGAAATTCAATTCTCCCATCATCAACATGTCAAACAGAGAGGTGTTAGTAGACCCAAAGATTATATGATCAACATATATTTAAAAAAAAAAAGTATATCATTAGAAGATTTCATAAAGAATATGTTTTGTCTACCTTTCCTCTTTGAAAGTTTTGAGATAAGAGAAACTTACTCAACCTTTCATATCATTGTTTAGGAGGTTGCTTAAGTCAATAGAGAGCTTTCTTCAGCTTGTAGACATGATGAGGAAACATGTGGTCTACAAAACTAGGATGTTGTGAAACAAATACTTCTTCATCAATGAAACCATTTAGAAAGGCACTCTTAACATCCATTTGGTACATTTTAAAGTCAAAGACACATGCAAATGCAAGAATGAGCCTAAAAACTTTTAATCTAACAATTAAGGCATATGTTTCACCAAAATTTATACCTTTCTATTGATTATAGCCTTTAGCTACTAATCTAGCCTTATTTATAGATATGGTTCCAATTTCATGTAATTTGTTCTAAATACCCATTTTGTTCCTATGATATTCAAATTAGACTTATGAGACACTAGTTCCTAAACATTGTTTCTCCTAAATTGATTTAGCTCATCATGCATGGCTAATAACCATAATTCATCATTTAATGCATCATCCACACAAAATGGTTCAATTTAAGATACAAATGTCATATGCTCATAAAATAGATTTAATGAAGTCTAGTAGTTACTCCCTTTTCACTGTCATCAAGAATTTTGTCTAAGGAGAGACTCCTAGGTGTTCCCCATTCTTTAGGTAGGGGTAGTACTTCTTTTTGAACTTTAGTTTGCTTTATGTTGGTGTTATTCTCAATACTTTCTAAGGGAATACACTTGTATCATCATCACCATAAAGAGAAACTCCCTTTTTATGGGGGTTAGTCTTATAAAAAACAACATGAATAAACTCCTCAATAGATATTAAACACCCATATACTTTGCTACATGCAGAATACCCAAAAACACAACTTCATCTACTTTTGGGTCAAACTTGACAAGATTATCTTTATTATTGTTTAAAACAAAACATTTGCATCCAAATATCGTTAGGTGAGAAACATTTGGCTTTTTACCTTTCAATAGCTCATATAGGGTTAATTTTAGAACTGGTCAAATCAAAATTCTACTTAGAACATAGCATGCACTGCTCACGACGTCAGCACAAAAATACTTAGGTAGAGAATTTTCATTGAGCATAGTTCTTGCTAACTTAATAAGAGACCTATTTTTCCTTTCTACAACACCATTTTGTTGTGGTGTTCTAGAAGTGGAATATTATGATCTATAATATGTTCTTCACAAAAAATTTCTATTTCATCTTTTTTTAATTCTCTTCCATTATCACTTCTGAAAGATTTTATTTTCAAATATTTCTTATTTTTTATTCTTTTCGCAATTTTGAGAAAAGCATGGAATGCAATGTTTTTAACGGGTAAAAATGAGACTCGTGTAAAGTAAGGATAATAATCTATGATTACTAAAGCATATACGTTATTGCCTAGACTTACAGTTCTAGAAGGACAAAACTGATCCATATGCAAAGGCTTAAGTGGTCTAGAAGTAAAAACATAGTTAATTCTAGACTGTTTTCCCTTTTTTACATGCACCAAAAATTTCATCCTTAGAGAACTTAAGGTTAGGTAGACCATTAGCAAGATTCTTAGATGATAGCCTATTTAACTGCTCTAGATTGATGTGTGCAATGCGTCTATGCCAAAGCTAAGATAGATCATCTCTAGATGACAAACATGCAATGTTTGATGCAGAATGGTCAATGTCAAGCACATAGATATTTTTCATTCTTTTGCCAACAAACATAACATTTTTAGATGCATCACATATGGTACAACACTCATTATCAAATGCAATTTTATAATGCTTATCACACAACTGGCTTATGCTTAACAAATTAAACTTCAAATAATCTACATGAAGTACATCATCATTTAAAATATAGGATTTGTTATCAATACTCCCATACCAAGTATACGTCCTTTATTATTGTATCCATATGTCACATATCCACCTTCTTTTGATTGTAGAGAGACAAGCTTAGTTTTGTCCCTCGTCATGTGCCTAGAGCATCCATCATCCAAGTACCACAAGGGCCTCTTTGCGTTAAGACACACCTATAAAAAAAATATTGCTTATTTTAGTACCAAAATGGAGTTGGGTCTATTTGGATTAGAAACAATCTTTGATCCTTTGGGAATCCTATATATTTTCGTCTAGGAACTCCAACTCCAATTTTCTTTATTAAGCAATTATAAGATGTATGTCATGTATGAAAATAGTAATTACATGTGATATATGGTGTACTAGATGCTTTACTAAAATTGAAAGAATTTTTTTGAACATTTTGTTTCATTGAGTAACTATAGCCAATTCTAGCTTTATTTGACATGCTTTGTTGTTTACCCAAAAGAGCATCAAGGTTTGCTCTTCCCATTGTGAACCTAGACAAATCCCTTGTAAGATATGTAATTTTAGACTCAAGTACTTTGCATGTTTCACAACTAAAAGATGAAACTTGATTGCATTTGGAAATGTTTTCAGTTTTCATTTTCATCTTTCAAAATTTTCATTTCTTTTTGCAATTCATTAACTTTAGCTTCAAACACTTTGATTTTCCTTTTATAAACACTATTGAAGAGGCTTAATTTCTTAGCCTCTTCATGCAGTTCAATAAAGGCATCTTGTAATTGGTCATAGCTAAGATCACTAGAAGTGTGAGAGTCACTTACCTTAGATTCTGATTCATTCTTTTGTCATGAGGCAAAGATTTGCTTCTTGGTCATTGTCACTTTTTATTGAAGTTGTGGAGGCATTGTATTCTATGCAATGTAGGCCTTTTTCTTCTTATTCTTCTTGAAATTAGACTTAGACTCTTCATTGCTTTGCTTTCAGGCTAAGGTAGCACAATCCTTTTTTCATGTGACAAGTTTTGCCACATTCAAAACAAGTGAATTTAGGTGAAGAGTTTCCACTTTCTTTGGTTTCTTCTTACCATGAAATTGCTTTCCTTTTCCATTTTTCCTTTTCATGAATCTTAATTTTTTTTACCATTAAGTTGATTTTTTTGAATTTCGATGATTCATTTTCTTGCTTTCTTCATTAGTAGACTGTTGATCGGTCTTCAACTCCAATCTTTTGACTTTTTTTTCTTTTTGTTCTTCCTCAGCTATTCTTTCCATGTCTATTTCATATTCTCTTAGCTTTTTCAAGAATTCAGGACTTGTCATGGCTGCAAGGTTCTTTGATTCAGTTATAGTTATCACGGTTGGTTGCCACTTGTGATTAAGAGACTAGAGGATCTTCAAATTCAACTCCTCTTTATCAAATTTCTTTCCAAGTCCTTTCAAGTGATTGACTATATGGGTGACTTTTTCTAAACATCCATGATAGTTTCGCCTTGGTTCATGCAAAACATTTCATACTATTGTATCAAGATATTCTTTCTAACTCGGCTGCTTTCAAGTGTTCCTTCATTAATCACTTGGATCAATTCCCACGCTTATTTAGTTGTAGCACATGCTGAGACCCTGAAAAACTCATCACTATTTAAAGCAAAATGTATAATATTCAAGGCTTTAGAGTCATTTCAGCATGTCTAATATCATCTTGATTCCATAGATCTTAAGGTTTTTCAACTATTGAATCATTAACTTCATGAGTTAGGATTTTGTAATCAGTCACAACAGCTTGCCATATGCCACAACTTACAAACTCCATAAAGATTTTCATTCTTACTTTCCAAAAAGGATAATTTTCTCCACAAAATAACGGTGATATGTTAATCGAAGCACCTTCACTAAAAGATAATTGATTCCCCAACATTTTCAGAAATCAATTTGAAAAAATGTTGAATACCTATCAAGATTCTTGCTCTTGATACCAATTGTTGGTCCTAGAGGGAATTTAGAAGGGGGGAAGTTGAATAGATTTCCAAAAATAATGTCACTTTTATAAAATCAGAGTTTTCTAAAATAGCCCCTCCGAGATGCCTTCAAAATCTTTTGAGAAAGTTTTTCAAAAGAATTAAATTACATTGAATAACTGAACGAATTAACATACTTTTAAAGATTAACACAAGGCTAAGACTAATTTCAAGATTAATTCCACAACATATAGCTAATTCAATATTTGACAAACAACCCAATTGTATGATATTGAGACTCTAATTTTTAGTTGATAATGATTCAATAATGCAGTAAATTCAGCTAAAAAATAACCAAAACAAAGTGTAGGGATAGAGAGATTAAGACGTTCTTTATACTGATTTAGCTCTTAATAGCATACATTCAGTCTCAGATTTAGCTTTCTGCCAAACCTGCTTTCCACTAGAATTGTATACAATAACACAACACATACACAATTCAAGAAAGAGAAAACAACATAAAAGAGAGCCAATAACCCTTGCACCCCACAAGAGCCGGTTACATAGTGACACCCCACCACACAATATACGCCTCACTCATAACACCCCATCATGACATTCAACAATAATCTCAATAAACACCTATCAAAAGATTATCCCTTAAAAAAAACAAAGATTTGGTTCAAGAATGATATCACTTTAGGTGAAGATGACCAAAAAAAAGATAACAATGTTCTTGAATTCCTACACCTTCAATTCATGAATCTTGATTCACATTCAATTCACAAATCTAGGTTTTCTTGATTTCTTAGAGGTTTTCTCTCACACATTGCAAATTTTCTCTCATGAAAACCTAAACAACTATGTTTTTATTCTCTGTGAGAATCAGATAATCGATTATTGCAGAGAGTTGCAATTGAATGTTTGAAGTTCTCTCCCAGGGTAATCGATTACTTAAAAAGGGTAATCGATTACTATTCGACAGAACTTACAGTTATGAGTTTTCCACTTGAGTCATCTTACGTAATCTATTACCAACTTATGTAATTGATTACCCTTGAGTTAAATCATTACTTAACTTAGTAATTTTGACACCTTTGCGTTCCAAACAAGAAAACAACATAATGAACTCAATAACAATCAAGAACTCAAAACACTCAAACACATGTTCATGCCTAACTAAAACACTGAATACAAGTGCCACACCTTTTTAAACATGTTTGGTACTGTAAAATGAATTGAAAGAAATAAAAACAAAACCTATTAAAAGAATGTGAGACTTGAGAGAGAGCTTCATCAAAGATTGCATCCAATCTTCTTCAACAATCTCAACAAGGTTGTTGTATTCGATTAGTTGTAGAAGGGTAGAAAGGTGGGAAAATTATTAGGGCTTGATTGGTTAGGTTTTGGTTTTAACTTTTTGAAAAGAGTTTTCAAGAATAGTTTTCAAAAACTGTTTTCGGGAAGAAAAGAAAAAAAAACTTGTTTGGCAAGTTTTATTTGAAAACTATTTTGAAGATGTAAAAATGGAAAAACTTGTTCATATTTATTAGAATTTCATTAATGAAAAGCAAAAAGCAACATATTTTGATTGTATCTTGAGTTTTCAAAACAAAAATAGAAAACTGAAAAGCAAAACTACTTTCAGCTGTTCCTGTTTTTTAGTTTTTAAAAATTAAAAACCCAGAACTATTTTCAAAAATTGTTTTTAGAAAACACTATCCAAACAAGTTTTTTAGTTTTTAAAAACTAAAATACTGAAAATAGTTTTATAAAACTGTTGCCAAACAAACACTTATTCTTTTGATTCAGAAGGTTTTAGTGAGTTTTAGAAAGTTTTTGAAAAACCCATTATTGAAAGATGGGTTCATTTACAAAACTAATTTACTAAATACACGTTGGTGTTATCTAAATTCATTCTTCCTCTCTCTTTCTTTAATTCTTAATTCTTCTCAGAACTTGATATTTCTCTGTATGCATCTACATCATTCTCCTTCTTGCATGGTGCCCATTTTATTAGCGGAATTTGACGAAATTTCTTTCATTGCTCCTAATTCTAAGAGGTGATCAATATAGGTAAGTCTGATTATAATTTCTCGAATATTTTTCTATTCGTTTATGTTCTTATCCTTCCAGTTGAAAAAGGATTTTCTTTGAAAATTCTAATTTCTTATGTTCTTGTTGAATTTGGATTTTCCTGTCAAGTTTCTGGGAATTTCTTCAGGTCGATCCTTCCTTTTTTTGTTAAGTAGGCTTTTGAATGGAGAAATAGGTAAAGAAAGCTAAATTTGTGCTTTTAAGTTGAAGAATTATGGTTTTGAAGTTATGAGGTTGATAAAAAGTAATTGATTGAGTTTTTTAATCGAATACTATGATTTGGTGAAATTGGTTGTGTTGGAAATGTCATATTTAAAATGTTGTTCTTTTTAATTGTTGAGTGATTGATATGTTGATATTGATTTTGATGATATAGATGAATTGATATGTTGTTGTGTATTAAGAGAAACAGTTGTTGGTTGTTGAATTTGATGATGATTATAACTATGTTGCAATGCTTATTGTCGAAATGTATATTGATGAGGTGATGTTGAATCTGTGAATGTGGGTGGTTATAGGTGATAACATAGCCTTATTTGTGGCCCATAAGTTGATAATATGGGTATTGTCCATTGAGTTAGTGACACCGATAAGGTCAATGTAATATTAGTACTCCACCATTGGGGGTATGCAATTGTTTTACATTGTGGTTCCAATACTCCATAGTTGGGGGTACCTAAGGAATATACTTAGCCAATAGTTGTGTGTCATAAGGGTCAAGTAGACTTTAAGAAATAGTGTTGGATGAGTATGTTAAGACTTCGGTTGGTTGTTAGATAAGTCAAGTAGACTTTAGACACCAATTGTGAGAGGTCTTTAGTCACCTTGTTGTCCTACTCAATAAAGTCTTTTTGAAAATCATCAGTTGTGTGTTGTGCTTGCTTATGTTTGGGAGAACATGAGTATTGTTGTTTATATCCATGAATGTGTGTTGATTTGATTGAATGATGAAATTATGTAACTTTCATGTTTTATGCTTATTTTGATATGATATGCTTACCCTTGCATTGTCTATGTATTATGTATTATTGTGATCATTGTGCTATGCACAGGAGTAGATGGTAGTAGTTGGGAACTTCTTTTTGTGCTTGTATATGTACTTATAGAGTTATGTTATGTTTTAGATTTTACAGGACCATGTAAAATACTAGTATTATAGGATGTTTAAAGACACTGTAATATGAAAATGTGCATGTAGACTATGAATTACTTGAGTAGGTTATGTATGTGAAACTATTCAAGCTTGGTAATTGATGAGTTGATAGTTGTACTTGATACATAGGGTAGTATACTAGTGTTGCATGAAGGTAATCACAAGGGAATGAATGAAGGGCTATATGTTGAATATGATCAGGTTTAGTTGATCTTGACAGTAGAGGTTCTGCAATCTGTAGAGTCTCATTAGGCGACGGGTGTTGCCCAACAAACTTGAACCTTTATTAGACCTGTTTTTCGGGTTTACGCCCAACAAGAGGTCTCGCCCAATGCAAAGTTGTCTTGGGCTAGAATTAAATGGGATTTGCGCCCAACAAGAGGTATCGCTTAGCGTAAATTACTCATTGTTTTGAATTTAGCAGGGTTGGTGTTTCACTAAGTGAGGTCCCTCTAGTAGGACAATCTAATACAAGGTTTTTACTGGGTGGCAGCTATTGTTAGGTGAACTACCTTGGGTCTCACTAGACAACAAGTTGATGTTGTATATTGTATGTTATTTCCTTGCTTCAAATTTTGACTACACTAAGATGTCCATGATGCTAAATTGTTAGTGTTGTGGTAAAAATTTTATATGTTGAAATTGGTTTGTGAATTACACAAGAAGTGATTATATTATATGAATAAATAATATAAATAGTTATAGATATTTGGGATGTTACAATATGTGTATCTTGTCAGATTTTAAATATTTTCTAAATTTAAGATAAAAAATATATATTTCTAATTTATTTTATAAAATATTAAAAAATTTTAAAACATTTAAAAGTATATTGAGAAATAAAATAAAGCCATAAAATAGTATGTGAAAAGATATTATAAAATGTGGTTTATGTATGATGAATGATGTTTTAAGTTTAGATATAATAATATGATAAAGATATGTGTGAATGTATTATATATGACATCAACTATATTAATAAGGGTTTTTGTAACTCGTACAATATCTAATTTATCGCTTAACTCAAAGAATAACCAATTTGTTTAGTTAAACACACGCCTATTATTTATTAACTCTTTCTACTATCATTTATTGCTCCCAACCACTACTATAAACATAGTCAAAGCACTTTAGCTGTATGTAATGTGGGTGTGTTCATGGAGCAATAAATGAGGGAGAGAAATGAGAAAGTTGAAAGATTCAATAAATAATAAGTGTGATTTTAATGAAATAAATTTCTTATTAATTTAGTTAAGCAATAAACAAAACTATTAGCATGTGCAATATGTATTGAATAGGTTAGAAAAATATTATTAATAATAGAATTAATTAAAACAGGACATTTGTCTTAATTTTATTGCTGAATTAAGATGAAGTTCTTTGACCCTATTTTTTACTTAGTGGTCATTTAATTCTATATGTTAAATAATTTTACATTGATTATAATTATATTTAAACAAATTTTTAAATTATTAAAATTTTCTTTTTCGTTTTTTATGTCATAATGTACGTATTTCTTGATCAATTACAATTTTTATACCATAAAATATCTAAACAAAATTACATAAAACTAATACACTAGGTCATAATATTATCATAATAAAAAAGGGTTTGAATTGTTTATATGAATTCATTAATTTAAATTTCATTGTTCTTATTGTATAAATTATTTTCTTAATAAAACTAATTATTTACATGTAATAGCATCCATATGGACAAACTCACCTACATTTTTATAGAGTATTTTTTGTGAGTCTTCTTATGCCACTAGGCTAAAAGAATTCCTAGTAATGGTAGAACTCATTTGAATTCTTAACTTATTTTACTTAACTCATAATAAATTCACATTTTAAATGAAAAATCAATTCTTTAGAAAGAACTACTTTTCCACCATAAAAACCAATGTTTTCTTCAATGGTGGTTCTTGTGAATAACAATTTTTATGGTTAAGAACCACTTTAAATTACTCACTAAATTTTATTTCACGCACCAAAACACCTTTATTTATTACAAAAACACCATAGAATTTACAAAAAAAAAAAAAATAAATTCATAGATTTTTGTAGCAAAATTTTTTGTAATATTAAACAACACTCTTCTTTTATTACTTAAATGGTTAAAACCATGACATGCATATAGTTAGTTATCACAACTATCGGTGTTAAAACTAACAAAAACATACATAGAAGAGTCCCTCTCAATATCTAACACTAATGAAGTGTCCTCCACTTCTTCTACCGACATTAATGCTACCGCCATAACTAGTAGTTCCATCACTACCAAAGCCAACATGGCTTCCTTGGCCACCACCACCCTGAGTACCACCACTCTTACTTTCTAATCCTATCCCACTGTCGAAGTCACCACCAATTTTGTTAGTTGCACTTTCACCACCTCCTCCATAACCATTAGGTGGTGTTGGAGGAAGTGGAGAGGAACTTGATGGAGATGGTTGTGTAAAAGACTTTGGATGAATAGAGGAAGAATGTGGCAGGACCGGTAGTGGTGGTAGTGGTGGCAATGGTGGTAGTGGCAATGGTGGAAGTGGTGGTAGTGGCAATGGTGGAAGTGGTGGTAGTGGCAATGGTGGTAGTGGTGGTAATGGCAATGGTGGCAATGGTGGTAGTGGCATTGGTGGTAATGGTGGCAGTGGTGGTAGTGGTAGTGGTGGTAGTGGCAGTGGTGGTAGTTGTGCCATGATAATCATGGAACTTTGAAGGAAAAGAGGAAATGCAAATAAGAACATTAATACAAATGGAGCCATGTGTGTTTTAAAACTCACTTCAACTGTTGTGCTAAATGGTTAGTATATGTATATATAGGAGAAGTATCAAGTGAGAACACTTTGTTATAATGAGAAATGAGAACAAATCGTAATAACTATTTAATTAAAAATAACAATTCAGATTAAAATAACTCAATTAAAGATATTATGTGTCTTATTTACTGTCACTTACCCACACTCGCACCTGTACCCCACCCCTTACCACCACTATTGGTGTTACTGCCACCACCATTGTATCGCCTCTACCAACACCATCATTGCCACCACTGTGTCACCATCGTTGGTGCCACCACCGCTACCAATGTCACTACCCTTGTCACTAATGTGTTCCCGTCAACACACCTATGTTGCCACCCTTACCCCCATCGCTAGTGTCACCGATGGTGGGGAGGGTAGGGATAAGTTACGGTGAAGGATACACATGATATCTTTAAGTGAGTTATTTTAATCCTAGACATTATTTTTAATTAAATGATTATTATTTTATTCTCACTTCTCATATTATAACGAATGTTTTGAGTTGATACATCATCCAATATATATATATATATATATATATATATATTTATAGGGAATGCTAATATACTTCCACCTATTTTTTAGTTGAAATATGTTATCACTGTACACCAAGAATCATTGAATAAAATAGCCAATCATCTCATTTGTTGAAATAAACTAATATAGGATATTATGATAAACAGTTATTTCTCTTATACATTCACTTATTATCTATCTTCTAATATTTATTATATATCACTCTTTTTCTCTTTTCTCTCTTACTAGGATTAATTTTTCAGATAGTATTTTCTTCCCTCTCATCAATGTATAATATTAATATATTATAAATAATAATTATGTATAATAGTAATACTTTATAAATTATAATTTATTTTCATATAATTTATATATTGATGTAATTTAGGGTTTATAAAAAATCAACATAAATGTATATTTGTAATTAAAAATAAAATTATAATTTTAATTTGACATAAATTTATTTTATGAATTTTGTGTTTGAATTTATTATTATAAATAATTAATATTTATAATTATATTAATATTCCACATTTATGAAAGATTAGATAGAAGAGGTTTAAAAATGAGAAAAAAATTTATACATTATCAGTATAAAAAGTTTTATCCTTATATTCAATCATATTCTTTTTGTTGACTATACCAATTAATATTTTAAAAGTTATATAAATAAAAAAACAGCAGTTTGAAACCTTTTCACACCGTAAATGTGTATAAATTAAACTCTTAAAAAGTTAATACTAGAGAGAGAAAAATTTAATGATAATAAATGATTGAAGAATGAAAATAAGTGGATATATAAGAATTTGATTGAAGCGGTGGTTATGCCCATTCTTTTGGTGTGGCACAAAAAGCAGAATATATGTGGAACGTCACGTTTTCCATCGAATATTAATTAACATGTGTTCCACTACCAGCCATTTTTTAGTGTCTTTGGACCTGAATTCTATGCATATATATTGCATAAAATCAGACTTTGCACTTGCACATAAATGTAGTTACCAACTTACCCTTGGTTTTTAAATTTTGTTAGTGAAAGGGATTTAGCTGCGAAAAGGATAAAGTGTTATTATTATGTTCAGGGTTTAACATAGATTATCCAACTCTCATTTCACTTATATTTTAATGCTAACTAGCTAATTACAAGACAATGCATCTAATAAGAATCCAACATCCATTTGTCTTGTAAAAGCACATATCAACAAATCAATCAACAGTTAACTATTCAATTGTTAATCACTCCATAAATTGTTTTCCACCTTCCACTTCCATCTCAATGAACCAACAATCCAAGTTAAAAGCTGTAACGTAACGTTTTAAAAATACTAGTTAAAATATGAATATTAGAAAATGTTTCAAACTGCTCAAATATTTCTTTCAAACTTTTTAAACTATTTACATTTACATTGTAACGATATTTTATATATCTTGATGATAATTTTTTTTTCCATTTAAACATGTTATTAATTACAAGAAAATAATTTATTTTCTTAATTTTTTAATATATAATTTCTTTTCTTCAATTATTTATTTAACACAAAAAAAAATCATAAACAAAACCATATTTATATATTCACAAGTCATATTTACAACATTATACATTTCTACTATATACATTCATATATAGGGAAGATTTTATTTATGTGTAGATCTCCCCTTACTTTTTTCTTTTCTACTACAATATTTACATGACTAATGGAAATATCTTCAATAGCGAATTTGTATAGTTAGTAGGCGGAAGATAAAATGTGATAACTACTGGTCCTTCAATTATTATTATCCTTCTTGTTCATTATAAAACATCAAAATAAAGACACCAGTCCCTCTAAATGAAACTGAATTTTCAATTACGTTTGTGATCCAATTGGTGCTTTGAAAAGTAATTGAAATGATTGTTGTGAAAGGGTTTGGGATGTTAAGCGCATTCATCTTTTAAAAATTTGCATTTCCATTTTTTTATAAGACACAAGAAATAAAAGAGTGAAAACAAATATCATGGAAATAATTTAAATGATAACAATTTAAATAATAAAAGAAAAAAAATCTCTATATATATATATATTTATATATACAATTATTTATATAAAAATGGTAAGCTATATATATGTATCCTATTTGTTTATAATAATTTATTCATTTTTTTATTATTTAGAGAATTTTGAATTATTTTTGTAGTCACTAGTGAGGATAAATGAGTTTCTAAAGAATACAAAGATATTTCACCTTAAATATTTACTCATTTAAATCCTCAAGGTTAAACCTCCAAATACAAATTAATTTAAATCTTTATTTAAGGATTAAAAATTTTATTATAATTTTAATTATATTTTTTTATAAGAAAAAAAACCATTATATTTAAAATAAAATGGTTAATTAATAATTTAAAAATAGCTAATTTAAAAAGCAAATAAGATTGCTTACATCAAATCAAATAATTATAATTAAAGGTAACACAAAATAATAAACAAGACAAAGTTAAAGATACCTTACTAAATAAATATTACTAAAAGTAACATAGGATGATAAATAAAGCGAGGTTAGTGACGCCTCACTAAACAATTATAGTTAAAAGTAACATAAGATAATAAATAAATTGAGGTTAGAGACATCTCACTAAATAATTATAACTAAAAGTAATATAAATAAACAAGTAAGTAAGTAGAATATTTAAAAGTGATAAATATCTCCTCCCCTTACCTTAATAATTGAAATAATACAAGAGTCTTGAGATTTTCTTTGAATAAACTTTTACTACCAGCTTCACTGACTGTTAAACCAAATTGATGTTTCTCCTTTTTTCTTTTTCTCTTCTTCCCTTACAGCATTCACAAGCCCTATTTATAAGATTTTTTGCAATGATTACAACCCTTTCTATTTTAATTTCTCGTTACCTAGTTACATTTGTTGTAGATAACGGTAATTGGAATTTGGTTTAGAGCTAGTACTATACGTACAATGTCTATGGTCTTATCCTTTTTTTTTTCTTCGTTTATGCTCATGTTACAGTTTTTATTATATATACTAGCGAAAACACATGCGCTATTCTCATATTTCTATTTTAATATGTAATAACAATTTTAGGATTTTAATTTAATATTTTTTTAAAATTTTTATATTTTGATATATAAATTGTTATCTGACATGTTTTGAATTATATTTTTTTAATTTATATTTTTTGTTTATGATAACATAATAAAAACATGTCATATAATCAATAGATATCACGAATATGCAATGAATATGAAAAAATGGAAAGAGAAGAACTTGAATAGAACTCAAAACATTGTCGCACCTGTATATTTACATGTTTATTAAAAATATTTATCATGAAATGCACACATATATTAATAGGGAGAAGTTACAATTACGTATGTTTGATATTAATATTTTTCTTAAAGTTATAAGTTGGTCTAGTGGTAAAGTATATGTTTGGGAAATAATAGGTTATGCGTTCAAGTCCCTCTTATGACAAATTAATTTTTTTTTATTTTAAAATAGCTGTAAGGGTAGAATAGATATTTTTAAAAGTGGACATCAAAAGGGAGTATTGTCTTTATTAATAGTATAGATATAGTATATAATATAATATCATATATTATACATTATAGATATAATTGGACAATTATGTATATTCGATATCAATATTGTAAAGTAATTTTTTTCTTAAAGTTATAAGGTTGGTCTAATGGTAAAGTATATGTTTGAAAAATAACAAGTTATGGATTCAACTCCCTCTTATACCAAATTAATTTATTTTTTTAATTTTAAAATAAGTCTAAGGGTAGAATAGATATTTTGAAAAGTGGACATCAAAAGGGGGTATTGTCTTTATTAATAGTATAAATATAGTATATAATATAATATCATATAGTATACATTATAGATATAATTAGACAATTGTATATGTTGGATATAAATATTTTAAAGTAATCTTTTGCTTAAATTTATAAGGTTGGTGTAGTGGTAAAGTATATGTTTAGGAGATAAGAGGTTATGGATTCAAGTCCCTCTTATGCCAAATTAATTTATTAATTTATTTTTTTAATTTTAAAATAAGTATAAGAGTAGAATAGATATTTTAAAAAGTTGACATCAAAGAGATATTACCTTTCTTAATAGTATATATATATATATATATATATATATATATATATATTTCTACTATATTTTATTAGCTTCTTTATGTAACATTTTTTTTGTTAAGATTACTCTTTTTTTTTCTTCTAACGTAATTCATTTTACAATAAATTTATTGATTTATTTATTTATTATTTTTAGCATATCATAAAAACTAAATCTAATTAAAATTGGAATTTTGCAAAGTTATCATCCTATAATTTTATAATAACTTAAAAATTATTCATGAAAATTTTCAACTTAAGTATATGTAACTAAAAATTAATTAAAAACATTATATCATATACTATATATTTAATAGGTAGTTTTAAAGTATTTACTTATGTAATTTTAAAGTTTATAAATGTATTTATATTATTTTAGTTATATAATATATTCTCAAAATTCAAATTAAATATTTTTTTGCATTTAATAATAATATAATATTGTGCTAAAAATTTAAAATATGATATACTGTAACTGAAGAATTTAAGATATCATAATAAATAAATATTATTTAGATTTATTTAATTTACTAAATATATAAAATTTAAAAATTATATATTATTGAAAATTTGGGAATATTAAAATTTTCCCCTACTACAGAAATTTCGCCCTTAAATTTTTTATTAATTAAACAAATAAGGATATTTTTCTCCAATTTTTTCCTCCAATTCCAACGTAGCATCTCCTATGACATCATTCCAAATGATTTTTACCAGCATAATTTGCCTGTCTCTCAAATGCTTGATCTTGTTTTCTATGATCTGTACAGACATTGTTTCAAATGTAAGATTATTCTTTAATTGTACTGTATTAGACGTTATTATATGGGAAGAGTTATATATATATATATATATATATATATATATATTTAATTGAGACACATGAAAGACACTGTGAAGATAAAAAAGAAAAAGATGTAAAGAAATCTAGTAAGTAACAAACCTATTTTTATGAGAATTTGATAAGACCTATGAATCGAGGAGTGAGTTTCTTTGATTTCATTACCCTACTAATTCTAGTTTTTGGTGTAACTTTCAAGAATACATTATCACCTTCTTGAAACTCAAGCCGTCTTCTTTTCTTATTAGTATAACTTTTTTGTCTGCTTTGAGTCATTCTCAATTTTTCCTAAATCCTTTTTATTTTCATAGAGGTTTGTTGCACCATTTTAGGACCTAAGATAAAATTTTCCCGAGTCTCAAACCAACATAGAAGTATTTTACATTTTCTTCCATTTAGAACCTTATAGGGTGTCATACGTATGCTAGAATGGAAACTGTTGTTGTAAGTGAATTCAATCAAAGGTAAGTATCGATCCCAACTACCTAAATCTTCTAACACACATGCTTTTAACAAATCCTCTCATGATTGTATGGTTTTTTCTGACTGTCCATCTATTTGAGGATGATAGGCTGAGCTAAGCCGAAGCTTGGTTTCTAAGGCTTGATGTAAACTTCCCCAAAATCTAGAAGTAAATCTAAGATTTCTGTCCAATATCATGCTAGATGAAACACCATGTAATCTTACAATTTCTTTTATGTACAAGTCCGTCAGCTTTTCTAATGAATACCTAATGTTAATGGGTAAGAAGTGAGTAGATTTTGTTAGTCTATCCACGATAATCCATATGGAATCAAATTTGTGCATTGTTCGTGGTAATCTAACTATAAAATCCATTTTTATACTATCCTATTTCCATTTAGGTATGTCTAAAGATTATAACATTTCGAATGGTTTTTGATGTTCTATCTTAGCCTTTTGACAAGTCAAACACATGGCCACATATTGAGCTAATTCTTTCTTCATCTTAGGCCACCAAAACATTTTCTTAAGATCTTGATACATTTTTTTTTGTACTTGGATGTATGCTTAACTTGCTCTTATGTGCCTCTTCTAAGATCATTTTCTTAATTTCTATATCATTAGACACATATACTTTATTGTTGAATCTCAAGACTCCCTTTTTATCTATACCAAACTTTTCACCATTCTTTTCTCCCAACAATTTCTTTTTCTTTTTGGATAAATTCATCAATCCTTTGAGTCTCATAAATTTGCCTTTGTAAGTCACTAGTAATTTGAATGGAATTCAATTGTATTCTATCATGACTTACTTCAATTGATAAAGTTATGTCTTTAAACTCCTAAATCAAATTCATCTCATGCACCATTAATGAAAAAACATGTAATGATTTTCTACTTAATGTATCAACCACTACATTTGCTTTTCCCAGATGATAATGTAATTCAAAATCACACTCTTTCAAGAATTTTGTCCACCTTCTTTGTCTCATATTTAATTCCTTTTGATCAAACAAGTATTTTAAAATTTTATGATCACTAAAAACCTCAAATCTACTACCATACACATAATGTCTCCATATTTTAAGTGCAAAAATAATAGCAACTAATTTTAAATCATGAGTTTGATAACTTTTCTCATGTGCTTTTAGTTGCCTAGAAGCATATGTCACTACTCTCCCTTCTTACATAGCCTTTGTATAACACTATCTATTTGTGTGTTATCTATATAAAGATAGCGCTTCTAAAAATCACTATGATAAATCGATTATAAATAGTGTTTTTTTTCCAAAAAATGCTATCTATTTTCTAAACAACACTAGAATTTTATTTCTGCTTATAGATGACATTTGTTTAAAAAAACACTATCTAAATAGGTTTTTTTCAAAGCCTATGCATATAAATATCTACCCACTCTTCATAAACATAAACTAAAATCAAATATAGCTCAAATTTTAATATGTATCCATAATAAAATCTTGTACTTAAACACATAAAAAACTAATATATAAACATAACTAATAAATAAACATGAGTATGAATACTCATGTCAATCCACATCTTCTTCTTTCAATGCTAATATTACTAGAATTTGTTGTACCACAATATATCAAATTGTTAGATCACAATGTAAAAATCTAAAATTAAATTATAATAAAAAATACACGTTTCAACTTAATATTTACCAAATTTTTTATCCTCTCTATTACTTTGGAGTTCTAACAAAATCATGAAGTTTTCAAAAAAATAATGCACTCTAAAAATTGAAAATAAATAATCATATATTAGCATGAAATTGATTATTAGATTTACACAACTTTAATCAATCAATGATTAACACCAAAATCCAATATGAAGAAACTATGGCAACCAACAACACTTTTTTATGGTATTTATAAGTTAATTTTTCTAATTACTATAGATATAGTCAAAAAAAGAAAAAAACATAATGAAATTTTCAAGATATCCACAATATTCAGAGATTAGATATAGAAATCACTGTGTAAGAGATATATAGACATAAAGACTAACTTATAATAAACACTTATGAATCACACATTGAGTCCATACTTACTGAACTTCAATGATTTGATCATTTGAATATTGTTGGTAAGAGCAACTTGTGAATTACTATCAAAATTTAATAAATATGAAATTAAAAACAATTCAAATTTTAGTTTTGTTTTATAGACTAAATTATTGTAGTTAAATGTAATAATATGGTATCAAGATCACATTCACCTTCAGAAATAGCAATTGATTATGTCCTTCACATATCAACATATATAATACCCACAATCATTTAAGTTGGGTTATTTGGGACACTACAAAAATTATAAATTACCTTGATTCCTATCTACATGAACAGTAGTACTAACATGCTAGGCCCATAAAAAAACATACCTTTGAGCTCTACATTTGAACGCATGCGCAACTCAAGCTTTCAATGCGGCTTCTTCTTCGGTAGTCCATTTCTGCTTAGGAGCACCCATTTTTATAACAGTATAAGTTTTGCTCTTGTTCTAGTGGAAAATATGGCTTTACTTACCTACAAACACGAGAATTAAAAGGAAAAAGATTATAAAATAACAAGGAATACATTTGAATTTGATTCTTCAATTATTTTAAAAGATAATCTCAACTGAAAGTCTTGATCATCAAACATTAAACTCAATTCCCAATTAGCTTCAATCTCATCTATTTAGTGTTACCAGACATACCAACTATTTAGTTACATCTAATTCTACTTGTAAATTGAGATATAGAATCAACTATAACTCATAACATTAACAACTGTACGGAATTATCATTTCTCACTAAGGGTTTTGGCATCGCGTCAAATAAAAACCCAGTGCTTCTATGGTTTCCGTTTCAAATTCGTTAAGCACACATAGATGTTGCATTAATTAAACAAACACAATGACAACGAAAAAGTAATTGCTCTTAAACTCATACAGGGCACACGATTAACAAAATCTGAGTTAATAAAGTACAAGGAAAATAATTGTTGATGCATAAACTAGATTCGTGTACACTAACCTAGGAATATAGATAGCACAAAATTTAGTTAAATTGGGGGAAAAGGGAAGAAAAATTAAAAAAAAATAGGTGGACAAAGGTGTAACGCATTGAGAAAAAAATATGTACACGCTGATATATGGGATTGGTACTTTCGATTAACCATAGAATTACGAGGAAAAAAATTATTTCTGGTTTTTTTGTGTTAAGGATGTCTTTTCTGAGAAAAACTTGCAATTAAATATTTTTTTGAATTGCAGATATATTCCTGCATGTTCAGTCCTGCTCATGTTAAAATATTATTCAAGTATTTCAATTATTTTAAAAAAAATTTAATTTAAATTGAATAATATAAGTTGTTTTTAAAGAAATATAAATAAAATTTTTCTTTCCAAAATTTTAGAATTACTAATTAATCCTCTTTTATATTATTTGAACATGAAAATAGTTTAAATAATAAATATAAGGATAAATTTTTAAATTTAAATCTCATGATAGTCAAATTTAAAATACTATTAAATTATTTTAATGATGTAAAACATGTAATTTAAATTTAAAATATTGTTGAAGTATTTCAATGATTTTAACAAAAAAACTATATAATTCAAAGTTTATATGATACCTTTAAAAACATATGAACATAAATTTTTCTCCCAAAATTTTATGGATACTAATTAATATTATTTTTTATTATTTTAACATGAAAATAATTTAAATAATAAATATAATGATAAATTTTTAAATTTAAATTTTTCGATAGTAAAATTTAAAATATTGTTAAATAATTTCAAGATTTAAAAATATGATGTAATTTAATATATTATTGAAGTATTTGAATAATTTTAACATAAAAATATGTAATTTAATTTTAAATAACATGTTTAAAGAGATATAAACAAAAATTTTTCTTACAAAATTTTACGGATGATAATCTTATTTCATATTATCTTATTAAGACAATAAAATAATAAATATAACAATAAATTTTTAAATTTAAATCCTATGATAGTAAGATTTTTGTCATTACTTCTGACCTTGAAGTTTTGTTCCTCAAGTTTAAAAAAATTATAATCTAAATAGTGTTTAAGATATAAACGTTATCAATAGAAAAAGGTGAAGTATATAGATATTGCTTTTTTAGACAAGATAAATAGTGCTTATGTCAATAAGTATTATCTCAAGTTAAAAAAAATTATAATTTAGATAGTGTTTAAGATATAAATGTTATCTATAGAAAATGTGGAGTATATAGATATTGCTTTTGTAGACAAGCGGTATCTATGTAGAAAGAAGGAACACATAGATAACGCTTATCTCAATAAACACTATCTATGTAAAAAGCAAGAGCACATAGTTAGTGCTTATCTCAATAAACGTTATTTATATGTTCCAGTATTCACTATAGATAGTAGTTATATGTTAAGCATTATCTAACTCGTGCTATCTATGACTCTTTTTGGCATAGTGATATCTCTAAACTCCTAAACCAAATTCATCTCATGCACCATTAATGACAAAATATGTAATAATTTTCTACTTAATACATCAGCCACTATATTTGCTTTTCCCAGAAAAATATGAATTTTTGTCACTATTTTTTGTGTATTCCACTTTAAAACTGCTTCCACCTTATTTTAGTCCACATATATTTCATCTTTGAAAATCACGTGTCCCAAAAACTTAACTTCATTTAACCAAAATTCACACTTAGAAATTTTAGCATATAGTTGTTTGTCTTTCAAAATCTGAAGAGCAATCTGAATATGTTCTTCATGAGTCCTAGAATAAATAAGAACATCATCTATAAATACCACTACAAAATTATCTAAAAATGGACGAAAAATCCTACTCATATGAACACTGCAGGAGCATTAATCATTCCAAAAGACATTACTTAATATTCATAACGACCATACCTTGTCCTAAAAGCAGTTTTCTGAATGTCTTCTAATTCACTTTAATTTGATGATATCTTGATCTTAAATCTATCTTTGAAAATACAGCTACTCCTCTCCATTATCAATCAAATCATCTATCATAAGAAGGGGATATTTATTTTTTATAGTGAATTTATTTAACTGACAATAATCTATACACAACCTAAAACTTCCATCCTTCTTTTTAACTAACAAAACAGGAGCTCCCTAAGGTGATACGCTAGGACGAACGAATTGTTTTTCAAGCAAATCTTTCAGTTGTTTCTTTAGTTTGGCAAGTTCAGGAGGTGACATCGCATAATGTTCCATTGAAATTGGCCTTGTTCCCGACAGCAAATCAATTGAAAATTCAATTTCTCTATCAGGTGGCAAACCAGGAATATCATTGGGAAAAACTTCAGGAAAGTTTTCAAAAACTGCTATGTTTTCCAAGTGTACTTGTTCTTTTTCTTTTTTTTTTCTTCTTTGGAAGGTAATAGAAAATATCCCTGAACTTCATTCCCTAAATACTTATTTATTGGTTTGGTAGATCAAATCCACAGATCCTTAGAGTTAGAAAATATTACAGACTTTTGTGCATAATTAATGAGGACCTGATTGGAAGATAACTAGTCCATCCCTAAAATCCCATCTAATTGTAATAAGGGTAAACATATCAAATTTAAAAGAAATTTTCTATTTTTAAGGAGAATAGGACAATCTAACAAACTTTATTGGTAATTACAGATTTATTTGTAGGTGTTGAAACAATTAGACTGGTATCTAAAGAAGAAAATGACAGTTCAAGATTTTGAACACAATCATTAGAGATAAAATAATGAGTGACGCCTGAATTATATAGTACATTTAAAATTTTACCTTTAATAGAACATATACCTTGAATTAGATAATTGTCTTGGGCAGCTTTAGTTCGAATCATGGTATAAACTCCTCCAATTGTAGTAGACTTCAACTTGGGTGCATAGGAGTTGAAATGTATTTTTGATTGTCCACACTCAGAAAACACATGACCAGGTTTTCCACATTTGAAACAAATTTATGTTTCTCCTTTTTTTTTTTTTCCCTTAGAGCATTCACAAGCTTTATTTATAAGCATTTTTTTGCAATGATTACAACCTTTCTATTTGAATTTCTCGTTACCTAGTTACATTTCTTGTAGATAAGGGTAATTAGAATTTGATTCAGAATTGATACTATACGTGTAATCCATATGATCTTATCCTATATTTTTTTCCCCCTCGTTTATGCTGATGTTGTAGTTGTTGTTGTATATTTGATTTGATTAGCTTCTTTACGTAGCATTTTTTTTATTAACGTTACTCTTTTTTTTTTTCTTCTAACGTAATTCATTTTATAATAAAATTATTTATTTATTATTTTTTTTAGCATATCATAAAAACTAAATTTAATTAAAATTTGAATTCTCAAATTTATCATCCTATAATTTTATAATAACTTAAAAATTATTCATCAAAATTTTTAACTTAAGTATATGTAACTAAAAATTAATTAAAAAAATTATATCATATGCTATATATTTAATAGGTAGTTTTAAAGTATTTACTTATATAATTTTAAAGTTTGTAAATGTATTTCTATTATTTTAGTTATACAATATATTCTAAAAATTCAAATTAATATTTTTTTTGCATTTAATAATAATGTAATATTGTACTAAAAATTTAAAATATGATATATTGTAATTGAAAAGTTTAAGATATGATAATAATTAAATATATTTAGATTTTTTCAATTTACTAAATATATAATTTAAGAATTATATATATATATATATATATATATATATATATATATATATATATATATATATATATATATATATATATATATATATGTTATTGAGAATTTGGGAATAATACACACATGTATTCCTAGATATGAGAGAATGTTAATATACAGAATTTTCATGTGTTCAAGTTATTGCTCACAGTTTATCCTGTATAAGCTTCTTACCTAATCCAATTTCTTTACCATGTTATCTTAATTTTGTATCTCAAAAACAAGTGTATTCTATTTATCAACCTTTTCATAGTATACATGATATAAACCATGGAACATTCCTAGAATTTATATTTACTAGCTTCGTGGCCATGATAATGCTTGTTGATTTTCTTCCTCTGACGGGTAAAGGCTCTGGACGTGCAGAATATGAAACATATGGATCCAGAGAGAAAATTATGAAGTAAGTTCATTAAATTATCTAAACAATATTGGCTAGCTAAAGATAATTTTGGTGGGAGTTTGCAAACATGACTATTCATGCTTAAATACATGGTTTTTCTTACTTAACTCTTTGTACTGTTTCATTCATGCATTAATATTTAGAGCAGCCAATACAACTACAACCTTGAAAGAAAAAATATATTAATAAAAACTAATTGCTTTTGAGTAATTAATTATGTTGGGACTACTTACCCTTCTAGTGTTTTTGCCTTTATGGCTATTATGAAGTTATATGTTGTATAAATTGTGGTGAGGTGAAATTGGAGTTTTAGCTCTGTAGATAAGGGCCAACATAAGTTGCTGAGGTGGAATTCCATTTCATGTTTAAAAATAATACCAAAAGCACCTAAACAATTGGATCCAAGTTTTGCCATAACTTAGACCACTTTGCCTAGTACAAAGTTAACATTGAGTGACTTGCAAGTTAAGGTAGCTTCTAGCAACTTAAATGGTGAATTATCTATACAATTATACGTTCTCATCACTATTATATCATTAACACACTTTGTATGAGAGGAAAAAGAGGGTACTTTCACGCACAACGTGAGAGAGAAAGGAAAATCAATTGAATAAACCTTGAGATAAGTGAGTCATGTGAAGATTGAAAAGGAAATAAAAACTAGCATGTAAACTAAGAGGATAAATTTTAGTATATCATTTCAAAACATAGACAAATTTCAAATATTGAGAACAATATACAACTAAATTAACAAAGTCAACAATTATTTGTCATAATATGAATGCAAACTCTATTCCTCCTACCTTATTTTTCATCTCTATGTTATGTTTACAAAGGCAAAACTCATATTCATAAATAACTCTTTTCAATTTCTAATTTCCAATAATGTATTTCAACCAATAAGAGCTATTACGATCAATAAATCTAATCCCAAATTCACAATGATAACAAAAATTAGGAATGAAAGAAATACTTGTACAACTTGATTTATGCTTCACAAAAGAGAATATAAACTTTTGTTCTTCAATGCTACAATATAACAAAACCTAATAAAAAACAGAATGGATAAAATCATACCCTAAACACAAATTAATGGAATACGAACTTAAATTTAGATCACGAAGATGAACGATGAATTCATACTAACAAAAAGGGATCATAATCTAAATAGAAATGGTAAGTGAACGTAGTGCAAGAGAGAACACACATTGTAAAAGAGAGAATGCATATAGTGTGAGAGAGAACGAGAGAGAGCATTTATAAGTGTGAGATCTTGAATGAGAGTTCTACAATAGTGAAGCTTGAGTCATGAGCGTGTGGAGAGGACTAGTTTTTGAGTATGTGTGACGATTGAGCACGAGAAAGATTATTCGTCTTTCGAGCATGATGAGCGAGAGAATTTCAAATTCTCTTGTGTTGAGTGGAGTTTTAAATTCCACTTATCATGTTAATTAAAATACCCTCTTCAAGTGATATCATTTTAAAATATCTTTAAACTCAGTATCTAAACAACTAATTTCGTTATAAGACTTAGAATTCTTTAAAAAAATGATTTACTGTGGTAGATTACCCCATCCAAATGCACTGTTAGTTCTTATGGATAGCTTCCATGATATGCAAATAATCCCTTGGTGAGCGCCCTTTCTGGTTCCTAGTGGCCTGGACCATGCACCTAATATTTGTTGAGGTTGTGGACCAGGCTTGCCACAAGGGTGCTCCACTAGTCTTAGTGAGCCCTCATAAGGGTCAGAAGAGTGCACTAGAGTTCAATAAGAAAGTATTTGGCCACATTTTGAGGAGGAAGAGATAGACCAAGTCTCGACTGTAGGGGTATAGAAGAAGCTTCAAACCTCCACCTTTAAATCAATGATTCATCTTGACCAACATCTTCATTATGAGCTTGATGTTATTGACGGGGGCAATAAGATAAGTTTGTAACAAATATAAACAAAGCAGTGGAAATAAATCCCCCTATCTCATAAGAATCTATGAGGAGTAATAACAAAATATAAAACTAACTAATCATCGATCTTTTTGGAATAAGACACCAAAATTTTAACCTGGAAAACCCCTCGAAGCAAGGGTAAAAACCATGGGTCGTCCAGACCAAAGAAATAGCCCTATTATTATCAATAAAGAGTACAAAAAGAGTCTCAATCAAGTATCAACAACAATATCAATCTCAACACCAATAAAGCAATAAGCTTACAAACAGAGAACAGGGAAGATAAAGATCCCCAAACACATTGCTGCCATACGAACTGAATATCTCCCAACACAGAAGTCTTTCAATGATCCGAACGGTCAGAATTATGAAACATACATTCTAAGTGTCCTGTCCAAAAATCACCCCGATCCAACAGTGAATGAATTTGCAGTGGAGAATTCACAATTGCAAAGTGTCATGTCTTTTTTTCTCTTCTCAACTCTCTTGTTTCAAAGCAGTTTCTCCACTTAACTTAAATAAGATATCAAGTGGGCTTTTTGATTTGAGCCTTTTCTACACATAGGAAGAGAGTCCAATACCTAACACTTATATCCTTCCAAGAAGAGCTTCTCTAGTTCAAAAGTCGAGAGAAAATGGGTCAAAGAAGGAGATTGAAACACTAAGTCCTTCCGCACCCAGACTTTAATTCATAAGAAATTAATAAGATTCATGGCCTCTTCTTGGATGATGGCAGTTGGAGCTCGAACCCACATTGCTTGAACCAAGAGGCCAGTCCTATTTTCAAAGCCTTTTCTCTGGAGTCACTTCTACCAGTTGTTGTCCAACCTCATTGGACCTTCACCAATTACCTCCGAAGGTTACAACCACCCTGTGTGCCCATGTATCCAAAGAGGAAGTTAGACGTAGATTCATCAGCATGGGATCCTTCAAAGCCCCAGGACCCGATGGATTTTGACCATTTTTCTTCAAAATATATTTGTCTATTATTGGTGATGACATTTGGCATATGGTTCGTGAAGCCTTTCAGCAGGGACTGTTGGAAATAATAGTGGATTGGTATTAATTAATTATATTTTATCATTATCTGGAAATTTAAGATATGATGATAATCATATCTTATAATATCTTTATGATTATTTGAATGGGATTATAGTAAGATTGACTCTGTGATGGGTTGAGTCAATCATAAAAAACCCATTTGAGGGGTGTCTACCTACCCTGGGGGATTATAAATTTGCCATCCCATTAAGCAAATTGCAACAACAACAATCCACATTCTCTAAAATAATCCCCTAGAAAGTAGGTAGTAAAATCCTCAAGAGTTCTTATTAAACTCATATATCTACAATAATCATTCCTAGGGTTTTTGTTCTTGAAGATAAAGAACTTCAATTCAATATATTTGAGGTACACAAATTCTCTTTCCTCTATCTTTTTATATTTAATTCTCTATACATACTATAATCTTGTATCTATTGATTTAAGGTTTCCTTTTATTTCCATCAATTGGTATCAGAGCCAAATTAGATACATATTATGGTTGTTTTCTATTAGAGAATTATGATTGTTTTCTATTAGAAAATTAAATTTGAATTGAAGATTTTTTTGTGTTATTAGTGAAATTTTATAATATAGTTCACTATTATCTTTTTCACAAAAAAAAAATTGAGGGTTTATGCTACTTGTTATTTTTAAAATAACATGTTAAAGTTTCATTCCCTTACCCTTACGTGGGTAACTTATATATTGAAACTTCTTTTTAAGTACTACCCCTTTAAAACCTAGTTTTCTTTTAAATAATTTTGGGGTAAATTGATTTCAAAATTACTTAATGGTTTTCCTTGTTTTATGTTTGACCAATATGAGTCATTTGTGTGGGCAACATAATATATTTATATTAACTTTACTTTGGAAAGTGTTAATGGGGTTGCATGGACTCATTTTTATACCCATATTTTTGTGATTTGGTCAAGGGAGAACTTTTTCGTTTTGATACGATCATATATGATGATTCGTGTGTTAAATTCATTCTTAGAAGCATTGAATGTGGTTGCTAATTTTTTATATTCTTATTTTTTCAAAAATACCATATTTATTTAATATTTTTATATTATTGGTATTTTTTAGTATAAAAAAAATTTGATTAATTCAAGATTAAATTAAATTTTTTTTATAATCTTGAATTTTTGACCTATTTTCATTGTGATAATTATTTACCGTATTTGTATTCTTCAATTATACTGTACTCTCTTTAATATTGAATTATCATTTATAAATTGATGTTAGGTTATTTTATTAATTACGCACAATCTTAATTGTCCTTCTATTATGAGCATAATTTTCTTTATTAATTTGCATTATTATTACTTGTCTATCATGAGTATAATAATGTGAATTTTGTATGTTGGTCATATAATATATATCATTAAAATTATGAAAATTTATTGGACAATATGCATAATTTCTTTTTTTCATTTACATAATTATAATTTCACTATTTTGGATGCATTTATGTGAATTTTGTCATATAATTATTTTTTATTGCATTGATGATAACTATACTCTATCGGTGTATTGTTATTAATGTAATTTGGTGTTATACAATGTATTTTTCTTGGCTTATGTTAATGATTTTTTAATACCCTATCGGTATTAGGATTTTATTGATATAAGTTATAGTACATTGTAATTTTCTTAGGGATTCTCTTTTAACTGAACTTTTAGAATTACATAATGTTTCCCTATTTTTGTAATGTTTAGTTTATTTCCCTCATTTGATCATGTTTAGTTATATCTATATAGAACCAAAATTTACACTCTCATTTTCTTTTTGTTCTATAATGACTTATAACCTTTAATTGGACATTTTTCCTTCAAAACAAAAAAAAATATTTCATTTTTTGTGGTGCAAATTTTCTATATATATATATATATATTGATAAAGAAATAGTTGAATTTTATTTAGCCCTCTGGGTATTTTTTTGTTATGTCAACTTATTTTTTCTTTATCAAGTGGAAGGATTTTGTATATTAGAATTTTAATTAATATCTTATAAAATAAATTGTTGTGATATAAGATTTTTACCTTAAATGTCCAATTAATCATACATGTGTAAAAATAAATGTTCTTGATAAAATTATTTTTTCTTATCACATTATTTGTGATCACATTGTTGGGATCTATATTAAGGATTTTATATTGGTCTCTTGTAAAATATTTTCTTGTATAACAAACTCTCTATTGATTTGCAATATTAGTATGCAATTCTTGTAAGGACAATATAAGAATCCCAAATTTTAAGAGATTAATTTCTCCATACCATATTTTATAATATTGTTAATGGTATTCTTGTAAAAGCTAGATGCTTTATTTTGGGATATATAAATAAACCTATGTCCATTATAAATTGTGATGAGAGTTAGAGACTATTTATTATTATATCCTTAATATTTGTAAGAATAGGTCTCATTCTTCCGCTGCATGTAATCATGTTGTATTCTCAAGTGTGTGTAAATATTATTTATTGTAGCACTTGATTTTTGTTTATGATTACTTGAGAACTTGATTATGATTTCATATTCTACATAAAATTATCAAGTGATCCATTTTCTCACTCATGTAATTATTTTTTCAAGATCCTCATAGGGGTCAATATTTTTGTAAAGATTGATTAACATGTGATTAATTATGAAACCATTTGTGAGAATTATTTATTCTTATGGATAAATTTGTAGGTTTCATATTCTTGTTATTTTAACCACTTCTCTGATTAATCATTTTTTATTCTACTACTTTCTAATTCCTTAAGTAGAATAATAGTGAATTTTAATTCACTTTTATTATTATCTTATAAAGTCATCATCCCACTATCACTAGAACTTTTAATACTAGTGTACCCTAATGATAATCCTAATATTTTTTTTTGGTATATTAAGGATTAGGGGGAGTATATATAATCTTGTATTATCTCTCGAAACTTATATATTTTTTATTGTCATATAATCGTGTGCACATTTAATTATGATATGACATATTCTATAGGGCTTCTCTATTTATTTTTGTCCTATTTTTATTGAGATACATAAAATCCATTGCATCTTTGTAGACATCTTTAACTGATGTTAAGGTCATTTTGTTGGGTATTGCACATTAATCCTTTTGGCATACAATTATGCATTGTGCATCTCTTTTACCCAAATTTCATATTTTAATTGATCAAAATTTTAGAAGTATATAATTTTGTATCATGTCTCGAGACTTGTCTATCTGTATTGTCATATATTCTTATGCACATTTAATTATGATATGACATACTTTATAGGACTTGACTATTTATTTTTGTCCTATTTTAATTGAGACATATATAATTCATTGTATCTTAATAGACATCTTTAATGGATGTTAAGAGCATTTTGTTGGGCATTGCACATTAATTCTTTTGGTATGCAATTAAGTATTGTGCATTTCTTTACCCAAAATTTCACATTTTGTTTGGTCAAAATTCTATAAGTATATTATAGATGCAATACTCCTATCGAGTATGATTTTCTACTTTGTAAAAAAGTGCTTATTATGATAGTACTCCTATTGAGTACAATTTTGCACTATTGAAGTACTTATGAATTTTTTTTTGTTTGGACCAATTATCTAAGTGTTTGCTCAATTGACATTTGTGGCCACAATAATCTGAGTATCATTTTATATAAACTAGGTGTCTATGTGGTTTTAGTAGGGAATTTATGGATTTCCTACTTATCTTTATATTCTTACATAGTCACTCATTTTTGAAACTCGGATTAGTTAAATGTCAAATATTATAGAGCATTTATGTAGCCTATATGTAATTACATGTGTTATTGGGCTATGATGAATAATTAGATGCATGTAAATTATGCTTTCCCACCTATATAATTTTTCGGACTCAAGTAAAAAAAAAATTATATTAATTAAATACTTTTTTATATACTGATCAAATACTTAACTTTGGAGTTTTATAACTCATATGGTTTGGTTAAGTTTTGATGTCTTAGATCAGTGGGAGTCTGAAAACTTTCTTATGAGATATGTGTGAAGTAATATCATTTTAGTAACATATCTCTTAGTATTTTTGGATGCTTGAGACCATGTAGTATCATTTTATTGAACTACATTATTCTATATACTTTATGAGAAATATTTATGATATATATCCCTATCGGATATTATTTTGTAGCTCAAATTTCTCATTGCCTAATATAAGATTTGTCTATAATTGTCATTCTAGCTTAATGATTTATCTTTGTATTATTGATTAATACCATCCAAGTGGGAGAATGTTGGAAATAATAGTGGATTGGTATTAATCAATTATATTTTATCATTATTTGGCAATTTAAGATATGATGATAATCATATCTTATAATATCTTTATGATTATTTGAATGGGATTATAGTAAGATTGACTCTGTGATGGGTTGAGTCAATCATAAAAAACCCATTTGAGGGGTCTCTACCTACCCTGGGGGATTATAAATTTGCCATCTCATTAAGCAAATTACAACAACAACAATCCACATTCTCTAAAATAATCCCCTAGAAAGTAGGTAGTAAAATCCTCAAGAGTTCTTATTGAACTCATATATCTACAATAATCATTCCTAGGGTTTTTGTTCTTGAAGATAAAGAACTTCAATTCAATATATTTGAGGTACACAAATTCTCTTTTCTCTATCTTTTTATATTTAATTCTCTATACATACTATAATCTTGTATCTATTGATTTAAGGTTTCCTTTTATTTCCATCAGGGACGTGTTGACCCAAGCCTTATCCATAACCTCAATGAATTCTGCCCATATGCTTATGTAATGTGGCTTATAAGATCATCATTAAGGTTTTTGTAGTTAGACTCAGGCCCTTCCTTGATGTGTTTGTGTATCCCATGCAAGGTAGCTTCATTCTGGGACGATGATCTTTCGAAAATGCTATCTTCGCACATGAGGCCTTTAGCACGATCCAAAAATCCATTGGGACTTCTTGTGTACCACTCTCCGAGCTTTTTGGCTTCCCAGAGGTGATCATAAGCCTTATCATGTAGGCTGTCCAGGGCTCCAAGCTTTCTGTTTTATGGAATGGAGCCACTCTTGATGCATTCTCGCTAGAGAAAGGCTTACGCTGGGAGACCCTCTCTCCTCTTACCTCTTCGTGCTCTGCATGGAGCGCTTAGCCAAACTAATCTCGCAACAGGTGGATTCGAATGCTTGGGAGCCTATGTTGTTTACTCATGAAGGGTTAGCCATCACACACCTTTTTTTCATTAATGGCGTGTTCCTATTTTTCAAGGCCTCACCTTCCCAAGCTCATCTTCTGGCTCAGGTGCTAGGTGAATTCTATGGCCAATCTAGTCTCAATATAAACCAGCAAAAATCCAACTTCTCTTGCTCACTTGGAGTACCCCGTGAGGTTCGTGACGGGCTATCCAAATCCTGGAAATCTATCATTAACCGACATGGGAAATATTTGGGGTTTAATGTTTTAAAGCATCGCATGAAGAAGGATTACCCTTGCTTAGGATGTGCAAAAATTTATCTCAATTTAGGTGCCCATGGGTCGCAGCAACCCTAAATTCATCACTTGGCAACACGACCCATTCGACCTCTACTCTTTGCGCTCTACCTATAGGTGGCTCTGTCACCCAGATAATGACAATGATAAGTTAGTTTGGCATACAAATTGGCGTGCCCAAGCCCCTGAAAAAGTTCGCTTCTTTCCCTGGCAAATGCTCCACAATGCCCTTCCTACCAATGAGAAGAGAACATATTCCCACCTAGCGGATTCTACAGCTTGCTCCTGTTGAAACCACTTTCCACGCCCTCCGTGATTGCCCCCACTCGAAGGAGCTTTGTCTCTGCATGAGAGTGAGGGAGCCCAAGATTCTTAGGCACCAAAATATACCCGAGTGGATTGAGGTGATACTGGTGAAAGTATAAAGTAGGTTTTGAATTATACTGTACTAGATACAAATTATAGTATGTCAATTAATGATATTGAATTGATAGAATGAGAATGAATGTGTACCTGAATTGGCATGCATATCCATGAGCACTATTGAACAGAACTCTAGAGGTTCTTCTGGCTACCTTCTGAGGGGTTATTGTAGAGAACAATTCTGATGTGTGTAAATTTGCTTAATGGGATGGCAAATTTATAACCCCCCAGGGTAGTCAGGGACCTCTCTTAATTGGGCTTTTTAATCTGATTGACCTAACCCATCACAGAGTCAATCTCACTGTAATCTCAGTTCAATTAACCATATTGTTAAAGATAAGATAGTATCGGTTAAAGATAAGATATTATCGGTTAGAGATAAGATATTGTCGGTTAATGATAATAGATATTGAGTGATACTAATCCACAATTAATTTCAACATTCTCCCACTTGGATAGTGTCAATCAATAATCAACATACAAATCATTAAGCTAAAACGACAATTGCCGATATATCATATATTAATTAACAATATGAAAAAATATGAGCAACAAAATAAATATCCGATAGGGATATTAATCAATTGCATGTAACTAATATTTTTCATAGATATATGGCATAATGCAGTCCCATAAATGACACTACAATGGTCCAAGCATAAATAAAATGCTAATAAGAAACATGAACAAAATGACGTCAACTAGAGCATGTCTCTTAAAGAAAATAGAGAATCAGACTCCCATTAACTTAATACATCAAAAGCCTTGACTAAACCCATGTGAGTTACATGAATAAGAAAAATTCCAACAGTTAAGGCCTTACTTAGTCAGTGGATCTGCTAACATCTCCTCAGAATCAATGTTTTCAATCCGAGTGTGAAAACTTTGAATTTTCTCTCTAACAAATTGATACTTGATATCAAAATGCTTTGAACGAGTAGAGCTTTTGTTGTTTCGAGAGAAACTCACAGCAGCAGTATTGTCACAGTAAATCACAAGTGGCCTGGAAATGCTTTCAACTATGTGAAAGTTAGATATCAATTTCTTAAGCCACATGGCCTGGCGAGTGGCCTCAAAACAAGCAACATACTCTGCTTCCATGGTAGAGGTAGCTGTAAGAGACTGTTTAACGCTCTTCCAAGAGATAGCTCCTCCTGCCATCATAAAAATAAAGCCATAAGTAGATCTACGATCATCAGGGCAACCTGCAAAATCAGAATCAGAATAGCCAGTGGCTTGAAGTTGATCAGACTTCATAAAAGTCAACATATGATCGTTGGTTCCCTGTAAATATCGCATGACCCTTTTAACGGCTTTCCAATGACCCAAACCTGGGTCGCTCAAGTATCTGCCTAAGGCATTGACGATGAAAGCAATGTCAGGACGAGTACAGACTTGAGCGTACATCAAACTGCCAACAGCGGAAGCGTATGGAATTTTCTTCATAGCATCCACTTCTTCATCATTATAAGGACATTGTTTGTTAGATAATTTGTCACCACGTTGCACAGGTGCAGCACAGGGGGAACAAGCATTCATGTTGAACTTCTTGAGAATCTTCTCGATATATCCCTTTTGAGACAATCCAACTATGCCACGTGACCTATCACGAAGAATTTGGATGCCTAGAACAACAGAAGCTTCACCAAGGTCTTTCATATCAAAATGTCTGCACAACATTGATTTTGTCTCAACCAATAGGTTCATACAACTACTAGCAAGGAGAATGTCATCGACATATAATACGAGAATGATGAAATTACTCCCACTAGTCTTCAAGTAAATGCACTGGTCTGCAACATTTTCCTTGAAATTGTAAGTAGTGACAACCTGGTCAAATTTTAAATACCATTGCCTAGATGCTTGTTTCAGTCCATAAATGGACCTTTTAAGTTTACACACCAAATGCTCATTGCCTGCTTCAACAAAACCATCAGGTTGAACCATGTAGACATCTTCAGCAAGATCTCCATTCAGAAAAGCTGTCTTTACATCCATCTGGTGTAGCTCTAGGTCAAAATGAGCAACTAAAGCCATGACAACTCGGAGTGCGTCCTTCGTTGAAACTGGTGAAAAGGTTTCTTTGTAGTCAACGCCTTCCCGTTGACTATAACCTTTAGCCACCAATCGAGCCTTATACCTATCAACCTTTCCATCTGGAGTACGTTTTGTCTTAAAGACCCATTTAGATCCAACAGGCTTACAACCTGCTGGCAAGTCTACAAGATCCCAAACATTATTATTAGACATGGAAGACAATTCATCATGCATAGCTTTTAGCCAATCAGAAGCATGAGAACTAGAAAGTGCTTCCTGAAATGTGATGGGATCGTCATCATCATGTGGATCATATTCGTGCTCCTGAAGTTATACAACATAGTCATTTGGTATAGAAGGTCGGCGTATTCTTTGAGATCGTCTTAATGGGGCCACATCAACATCATCAAGTTGTTGATCATTGAGTTGTGGTTCATCAACTTGTGGCTCTGTCATTTGTTCATCTTGCCTTTCAACAATTTGTTCATCTGTGTGAACCATTGGGATTGAGATGTCTGTAGGAAGAGAATAAGATGGTAATGGAAGCATGGTTCGATCTTCTCTGAAGGTCATCATTCGAGGTGTGTAACTCCCACTGTCCAAATCATCCTCAAAGAAAACTGCTCGGTCAAATTCAATAACTCGTGTAGAGTGAGAAGGACAATAAAATCTACATCCTTTAGAACCGATACAGTAGCCAATGAAATAACCGCTAATAGTTTTGAGATCAAGTTTCTTTTGTTTAGGATTATAAGGTCTTACTTCTGCCTTACAACCCCATACATGGAAATGTCTCAAACTCGGCTTTCTACCAGTCATTAGCTCAAAAGGAGTTTTGGGCACAGATTTGCTAGGTACCTGATTAAGAATGTACATAGCAGTTCGCAAGACATCTCCCCAAAGAAATTCTGGCAGAGATGAATGTGATAACACACACCTCACCATGTCCATGAGTGTTCGATTTCGTCTCTCAGCGACGCCATTTTGTTCAGGAGTTCCAGGCATGGTGTATTGAGCTTCAATTCCGTATTCATCAAGGAATCGAGCAAATGGACCTAGATTTCTTCCTGTCTCGTCATAACGACCATAATATTCTCCTCCTCTATCAGACCTTACACACTTAATTTTCTTTTCTGTTTTCAGCTCAACAAAAGCTTTAAAGGTTTTGAAGGCTTCAAGAGAGCTTGCTTTATCCTGAAAAAGATATACCCATCCATGTCTGGAGAAGTCATCTATGAAGGTAATAAAATACCTATATCCACCCATAGCAGTAGGTGTAATAGGTCCACATATGTCTGTGTGAATTAATTGTAGCACATCGTCACATTTGTTTGAACTTTTATTCCTGGTTTTGGCAGTGAACTTCCCCTTGATGCAATCGACACAAGTGTCATAATCTGAGAAGTCAAGATCATGCAGAATCCCTTCTTTTATGAGTCTTTCAATTCGAGGCCTAGAAATATGCCCCAAACGTCTATGCCATAGCATAGAGGAAGATTCATCAATCCTGTTACATTTACTCCCGCTAATGGAGTTAACTGACATATCAGTTACGTTTAACATGTAAAGTCTGTCATGCAAAACTCCTGAACCAACGACAGTTGAATTATAATAAATCACCAATTTTCCATCACCAAAATGAAAGTTGTATCCACATTTGTCTAAAACAGAAATTGATATCAAATTCCTTCTCATGGAAGGGACATAAACAGCATCATGTAATAATAAAGTATGTCCAGAGGATAAACATAAAGAGACGACTCCAATGTCAGCAACGGGTACTCCAGCTCCATCTCCCATAACAATCTTCGTCTCAACATCACTTGGTTTCCTCAGGCTTGTGAACCCCTGTTAAGAATTCACAACATGAATAGTAGCCCCTGAGTCTAACCACCAAGAATTTGGAGAAACATCAACCATATTAGATTCAAAGCAAGTTAGTGCTAGCAGATTACCTCGCTTCTCCTCTTTCTTTTTCAGGATAAAGCAATCTTCCACCTTGTGACCACGTTTCTTACAATACTTGCAAGAACCTTTAAAGAATTTCTCCTTGGGTTCTAAATGTTGTTCTGCTTTCTCTGTACCCTTATTCTTCTTTCCTTTATACCTGTTAACACCTTTAGCACCTGAACTAGAAGCAACGAACTGAATGCTATTAGGCTTATTTTTCTTCATTGACTCCTCCTCTTGGGTGATTATTGCAATCAATTCATCCACTCCATAGTCATGCTTTTGAATGTTATATGAAGTCTTCATGATGTCAAACTGAGAAGGCAGAGATTCCAAGATGCGATAAATTAAAGTGTCTTCGCCAACCTCAACCTTGAGAGACTTCAGCTTATTATAGAAATGTACTAACTTCATAATGTGTTCACGTACGCCGCTGACACCATCATATTTGGTCTTCTCAAATAAGGAAAGATATTGGCTTTTCTGTGCCTTATCAAAAGTTGTGAATTTTTCACCGACTGCTTTCAGAAAAGCACTGGCATCATCAAGATCTGGAATGCTCTGTCTAATAGATTTCTCCATGGTGAATTTAATCACCTTCAGGCACACTCTGTTAGAGTGTTCCCATTTCTCATGAGAAATTCGCTGAGCTTCAGAAGACTCATCTGTAAGAGGCGCAGGCCTCGTTGTCCTCAATGCTAAATCCAGATTGCCAATGGTCAGGTAGAGATCTAATGATTCTTTCCAGTCCTCATAATTTGTTCCGTTTAGAGTTTTGACGGAATTACGGAAGAAAACTGAACATCACAATAAAGGAAAAAAAAAGTGATTTAAAAGTTCAGTTTAAAATAAATCCCTAAGCAAATTACAATACATTATAACTTAAATTAATAAATTCTAGCACCGATAGGGTACAAAAAAAAAACATTAATATAAGTCAAGAGAAATGTATTGTACAACAACAAATTATACTAATAACAATACACCGATAGGATATAATTATCACTAATATAATGAATTAATATTTATTCATAAATTTACACAGATGCATCCACGATAGGTGAAATTACAATTATGTAAATGAATAGCATAAATTATGCTTATTTAATCATCTTAAAATATGACAAATAAAATTCACATCATCATGCCCACGATAGGCAGGTCATCACAATGCAATTTAATAGAAAAATCATATTGTAAGTGATAATTCAATATTCAAAATTTGAGAGTAATATGCTAAAAAATAATTCAAAATTACATCTCAAAAATTAAATAAATTTCAAAATTATAAAATTTCAAAAAAAAATTATTTATTTAATAATTTGGCATATTTTTTTTTTATTATTACGAGAGAGAGAGAGAGAGAGAGAGGCGGAAACGGTTTTGCCAAGAAAATCGGAAACGGTTCCTGCGCAGAACCAGCGCCGGCGGTGTTTCCGCCTTCTCTTCTGGAGCGCCGGCGAACCAGCGCCGACGGGATCTTGGCGAGGGGAAGCGCGCGCGGGACGGCGATGGAGCAGGCGGCCCTGGAGGCGCCGAAACGCCAAGATCCGACGGGATCTGGGACGAAAACACGGTGGAGAACCGCTGGAACGGGCGACGGAACCGCGACGAAGAGCCGCTGGAGCGGGCGGCCCCGGTTGATCAGCGCTGAAGCCCCAAGATCCGACGGGATCTGGGCGGTCGAAACGCAGGGAATAGCCGCTGGAGCGGGCGGCCGAAACGCGATCTCCGCCGCGACGCTATCTGGGCCGATCTCCGATCTCCGCCCCTCTCTGCTTCAGATCGGAAAGCGGCTGTCGAAACGATCTCCGCCGCGACGCGATCTGGGCGGTCGGTGCATGGCGAAGAGCCGCTGGAGCGGGTGGAACGCGGCGAAGAGGGCGAGGTTCGAAGCGCGGCGGTGGAGCGCCGAAACGCGATCTCCGCCTCTCTTTCCGATCTCCGCTCTTCATCCCGGTGGAATAGTGCCAAAGGCGGCGGCACGGCAGGGCCGGGACCAGCGGCAAACCACCGGCAGAGCCACTGGCCCCGGCTGGCGACTCGGCTGCGCGGTTGGTGCATATGCTCAGGTCTCTCATTCGGTCTCTTTCCCTCTTAAAAACGCATGTATGTTAATGTTGAAATATAGGGTTTGTTCAATTGAGAACCATAAAATGTATCTAGTATGCTCTGATACCAATTGATGAAAGTATAAAGTAGGTTTTGAATTATACTGTACTAGATACAAATTATAGTATGCCAATTAATGATATTGAATTGATAGAATGAGAATGAATGTGTACCTGAATTGACATTCATATCCATGAGCACTATTGAACAGAACTCTAGAGGTTCTTCTGGCTACCTTCTGAGGGGTTATTGTAGAGAACAATTCTGATGTGTGTAAATTTGCTTAATGGGATGACAAATTTATAACCCCCCAGGGTAGTCAGGGACCTCTCTTAATTGGGCTTTTTAATCTGATTGACCTAACCCATCACAGAGTCAATCTCACTGTAATCCCAGTTCAATTAACCATATTGTTAAAGATAAGATAGTATCGGTTAAAGATAAGATATTATCGGTTAGAGATAAGATATTGTAGGTTAATGATAATAGATATTGAGTGATACTAATCCACAATTAATTTCAACAGATACTGCAGCACAAAGCTGTTACACTCCTCTTAGCAACGTGTTGTGGTGCATGGGAATGGAGATGCAACACCATTTTCCAGCCTCCTGGATGGACCATCTCTCAAGCTCGTCTCTTGTCTCATAACATGCATAAAGAGTTCAAACGTTTCTGCCTAAACATTCTTCTTGACTATCAGTCTGCATGGAAACCTCCTACTCACCCTTACCTTAAGCTGAACACCGATGATAGCTTTCAGGGTAGCACTATGGGCTTAGGAGGGGCAATTCATGATCACAATGGTCACTGGGTGATTGGCTTCACTGACTTTGAACTGGGAAAGCACTCGTTTATGGCCGGGTTTCATGTGTCAGAAATTTCCCTCCCCAACAAGCTGGATCATAGATATGCTCACTCGGATCTCTTTTAGGAGATCTTCTCTCTTCTCTCCCGTTTGTGTACTGCAGTTGTTAGACTCATTCCTAGGAAAACTAACCAAGTGGTTCATTTCTTGGGTAATAGAGGCTCCTCTTCATCTATTTAGCTTTTTTAGCTTTGTTCTTTTCTTTCCCTTGTTACAAAAAAAATTATAATGCTTAATGGATAAATTATTTTTTTAAATTTTAATAATTTATTTCTTTCAACTTCTATGCGTCATATTTATTTCAAAACTGAGTTTTGTATTTAAAAAATCGATAATTAAAACCCCTTTGGCTCGCTTTTCAACTTCCTCTATTTCAAAGTCTCGATTCCTTCTCTTATCATCTCGTCAAATGGCGCCGACTCTAGGCATTGCATAATCTAGAAGCGGTGGGGCCTCGCCCTCCACCCACCCTCCTCTGTCGAAGGGGAAAAGTAGCGGAGCTTGATCTAAAATCCAAAAATAATTATATAAAATATAAATTTACAATTTCAACCTAATTAAAAGAATTCATCATTTTTATTAATGAAATAAATCTAGCAATTTCAACCTAATATAATAGTTTCATATTACCTCAACAATCAACATTTTACGATCACGAAAGTTAAGGCTAACAAAAACAATAAATGTTGAATGAGTTAAATATGAACTGACCCAACTTAAATGAATTGAATTAGGTTTTTACTATCAAAACTTATTTTTCTTTTGTCTGGTCTTACTTGTATTTATAATGGATCAAGTTAAACTAATTTTAACTATTTTGACAACTCTAGGCAAAAGTGAATGACTTGAGGGAAACTGTGACAATCTTAACTCAAGAATTGTTGGCTTTTGCAGACCAATTCCAGTGGAAGTGAATGAAACTGTACATTATTGCCCGTGGATATGCGTAGGGCGAATACATTCTTAGAACGTGCATCTTCAATCTGTTAAATATTAGGCTAGTTTCAATGTAAAAAATTTTTATTTATATTCAATTACAACCTTTTATATATAATAAATTTGTTAAAATTAATACTTTAAAAATGATGTAAATAGAAAAGTTGTGATTAATCAGTATGTAAGTATCAAACTTATAATTTTATTATACTCTAAGGTTGTCCTGCTCCTTCCTGGGGGGGAAATTTCTTTTTATTCAATTATATTATTATTTTCTTCTTTCCATCACTTAATACTTTCTAAATGGATCTTACTTTGTTCAATCGTGAGTTTAATTCAAGATTCAATAGGTTGTTCCGTCCTAGAATTGCTACGTGACTCTCTACAAACTGCAGAGGGAATACATGATCATATAATTTTGGAGTCACTTTTTTTAGCATGCTAAAAAAAATTATTTCTCAAAAAAAAATAAATAAATTTACTCTTGACGTTTTAGATATATAAAGTTTCATTGTAATATTTTTTTTTTATGTATAAGCATCGTTGTAATATTTTAAAAATTTAAAAAGACTTTGTGAAAGAAAATAAATAAAGATAAAATTATAAATAATTTGATAAAAGTTAAGAGATGTTATTATTATTAAAATTTGACAATAATTTGAACTTAATGATTAGATGTTGGTTTATTAAATGGTTTTATTATAAATAATTGTTTTATTAAATTGGCATGGAGAAGGAGATTATTTGCATGGGAGGAGGATATTGATGCAAATAAAGTTTGCACTCTCTTAATCTTTCTACTTGAAGTTCCAAGCATCTAAGGAATGGAGGATGTAGGAGAAAGAAAATGGAGGCGGGTTGCCACTCTTGGGAAAGAGATAAGCAAAAAATGTTTAGGTTTGACACAAAGGAAGGAACCCTTGATAAAAACCAACTAGGAAGAGATTTCTCAAGATATGAGATCTTTAAGACCTTTTACTAGAGAATGTGCCCACAAAGAAACAATTTTCATTCAAATTCAAAGGTGAGTTATAATGAGGCATGAAGGGGCTATTTATAGGGAGTGGGAGGTTAGGATTAAGAACATAATCATGGACCTCCCAACAAAGCTCAACCCCTAAGCAAAATTAAGCCAACTAACTAGGAGATAAACACCTAAATTCACGCCTAGAATCAAGGGAAGAGAGATCATGTGCACCCTTGTATTTGCCATGTTTATGTGTTAGAAAATGGGGTGCAAAAATGAGCTAGGAGGTACGAAAATGACCCACAATCCCAAATATGGATTGCACGTCTTTCTACACACACTTTACATAATTTACTAAATAGCTAAGACTATTTCTTCAAGTCTTCAATGAGCTTCCATCCATGTCATGTCTTCCTTTAATCCTCCTAGTCATGATGCATGCTAGGTGGGATTGCATCATCTTATCCCCCTTGGAAAGGATTTGACCTCAAATCTTGAGGCCTTTCTTCCTCTTTTTCAAGGTCTGCAAAAAAATAAGCAAAACAGTAAGTATGTGCAAACAAATGATTTTGAGGAAAGTAAGAGGTCTACAAGAAAATCTTTTAGAATCGGGGTAGTGAAGGCTGACACTAAAGTTTGAAAAAGTTTGGTTCTACCTCCACACAGCAGTTCCTCATCCTACTCCTAATGCACTAAGTACTAGTCTCAAAGGGTTTGAAATTGTTGGTGAGACTATCCTTAGTCCATTGGAGTACTCATCCAAGAAGGCTAAATAAGCATTATCTTGCTGTTCACCCCAAGAAAGAGTGATGGGCCTAGGGGTGAACCATTCTTTCATTGTCTCTTGTATTTGAACTTGAGTTTGGCTATGGTTTGGCAAAAGGTGTTGCTCAATCTCATGCTCAATTGTGGCATCATCATCAAGTAGAACTTGAGGTTGTGGTGCATTGTGAGCACATTCTCTAGTAAAAGGTCTTGAGGATTCTCTCTCTTGAGAAAGTTTTTCTTAGTTGGTTTTTATCAAAAGTTTATTCCCTTGTGGCAAACCTAAACATTTTTTGCTTATCTTTTTCCTAAGAGTGGCACCCGACCTCCATTTTCTTCACCCTCCATCCTTCATTTCTTGGATGCTTGGAACCTCAAGGAGAAAGATCAAAGAACTGCAAACTTGGTTTGCATAAGATATTCTAGGCTAAGAAATAGGTTGCAGATGATAATTTTAATTGGAGGAACATGGTTGTACTTTATCTCCTTAGCTTAGAAGATCTTGACAATGGATACACAACATCATAAGGATTATTTTTTCTAGCCAATATGGGTAAAAGGAGTACCATTTAATGTCTAACTTTTAGATTGGCAATTAAATGCATATAGGTTAACAGTCAAGGAAAATTTGGTGAAGCAAGAGAACTACATGAAGCTAGGGAACTACGTGGGTTATGCAGAGAGGTTGTGAAGATAGGGTAACATTTTTTTTATAAATTGTACCATGTCTGCCTGGGTATGAGGAGAACTTTGCTCATGTGGGGATATATACGACATTACAAAACAAGGTAAAAAATCATGGATATCAATTCCAAGGATTGATCAATAAAACCAAGAAATAAGGATTGCATCATATTTCATATAATTTGCGAGTCTTTGAGACATTTAAAAAGCAAAAATGCATCAGCCTTCAACAAACATGCACCTAATATCTAGGAAATTGATGAAGCTATTCAACCCAGCATATAGAAATAATGTTTAATAGCTAAATTAACAAGTCATTCTCACCTTAATTAAAATCATTCTCTTTGTACTTGAGAGATTGTGAGCTTTTTTTCAAATGAACGCTTTATGGTTCTTTAATTAATTGATTGTTTATCTATAGTTTTAATAATATGTAATGTATACTTTTCGAAGGTATATATTATGTGTTTTCTATTTCTTTCTTTTAATAATATTTTTTTTTATTTATAAAAATATAATTATTAAAAAATTAATTTATCTAAAACTTTATTTTAAAATTCTAGCTAAGTGTTAATATGATAGGAACCAAAATATGATATTTTACTCTAAAAGATTCTTACATCCCTGACATGGGATGATCTGGAATTTGCATGTCATGCAATTAATTACTCGCGGACACACATAACTAATGTGTTTTCATGGCTGAACCTTACGTTATACTGATACAAATGTTAGCCATGCAAAGGGTACGTAAGAACTCATTAATTAAGTCAACCCATTATTCCAATCTTTCCCGCGTTTTTTTCCTGATTTTAGCAGATATCATAACGAAAATTGCAGTGTCGCAGTTCACAGCTCACCAGTATATATAGCCGGTAAACATTCAATTTCCACCCTAAACATTTAAATGCTGACTGATAGATTTTTTAAAGGATTTTTCAAACAAATTTATGTTTACAATGTTATCTAAAACATTTTTTATAGACGAAATTAAACATTTTTGTCATTTTATTTTAAAATCCAAACATTTAATTTCTAATTTTATAAAATCTAGAATTTTATTTTCCTAGTATAAAATAGAAAGATTTATAATTTTTTAATTTTGTAGAATCTGCAATTTTAATTATTTTATCAAACTAAAGCGGTTGATTGTAGTAATTAATATTGGTGTGACTTGAATTAGTGTTACATCACTAAATTTAAACCATATAAAATTATTTTTCTTACTGTTAAATACTTTTAATTTTAGAAAAATAACCAAAATAATTAATTTTTTAAAATAGAAAGATTAAATGTCTATATTTTAAAATAAAGAGACTAACATTATAGAATTAATTTAAAATATAAAGAGATTATATATCTCTATTTTAAAATAAAAAACTAAAATTACAGATTTATAAAAATAAAGAGACTAAAACTGTACTTAAGCGTAACATTTTATAAAATATTTCTTATTTTAATTCTTAACCAGTTTAGGTTTGTTATTACAGCGATAGATATATGTTAAATATTCAGAAGAGAGACGGGAAATAGAGAGAAACGAAATAAAAATATATTTTTTAATAAATCAAGATATTATTAATATAACTTACGTAAGCTTAAGGAGTACCTTCTGCACGACAAAAATACATCAATAAAAGTTAAAAACGAAAAGTCCACTCAGTCAATATAATAGGTAAAGTTTATAACCATTTGACAAAAAAAAAAAAAAACAATGTGATTTGAATTAAACAAATATGGTTATTATGTTATATTACTAAATTTTAATTATATCAAGTTAATTAAATCATCGTGCAGAAACATTATTCAAAAATAAAAATATATTAACAAAACTTTACAATTTTTTTTTAGTGATAATGAATTTTCCTCTTCTCTATATTTTAATATCTCAGTATTTTATTTTTTGATGATTTAAAACTTTCAGGTTTAATTACTGTGTTTTTTAACAAATGTATGGTTATTAATTAATACCTACTAGTAATGGTTTAAGTATCAAATATCAATACATTAAACAAGGATATAGTCTAAATAAAATATTATTTTTCTATTGAATATTTCTTAATCTATGTATAATAATTTTAAATATAAAAATTATTAAATAAGGGAACACTATATGTAAATTGTGATTTAAAAGACATGGAATTTCATTCTGAAAAATTTTAATTGTACAAATACAAATAAATAGATAATAATCAAGCTTTATACTTTAAATATATAAGTTTATTTGGATTATATTACTTGAAAAAGATAATATATATTACTATAAAAGTTATAAAAAGAAAGAGAAATATCATGAGTTTGAATCTTTTTATTAAAAAAATTAATATATTAGCTATTAACATGTAGTTTAGATAATATTTTTCACGTAACTTTATACTACCAAACCATTTTATTTTACTTTAAATATGATATAACTTTTCAAAAGTATTGAAAATTTATTTATATACTCTTAATTATTATATATTTTGACAATATTACTAAATATTATATATTAAATATAATATATTTATTTTAATTAATTAACAATAATATATGCATATCAATTATAAATTTTAAAATAAAATTTTATATATTAAAAATTTCTTACGAAGAAAACCCTAGACACACATGAGAAGAGGGTGGTATAATACTTCTATATTTTAAGGATAGAATATATAATTTACTCTAATGGTGATAAGTCCTATGGAATAAATTGCATGTCTAATATACAGGATAGCTAAAAAATTTACGTTTCTGGATAAAATCTATTAAAATACTCATGTTAATAACTTAGATCGGTATTTGTTATCTGCGGTTACGAGTATTTTTTCCATCCACTCCATAACAGGGCACGTGTATAGGTATTATAATACTTCTGAGTACCCACTATCTGCTAAGTAAAAATACTACACATATTTAATTTGAAAAAAATATAATATTTTTGTGAAATAAATAAACTTAAAATATTAATAGTCAAATTTTATTGTTATCAATGTTATTTTTTGTTAAAGTACATAATTCATAGAATTATTTTTTATAAATTGTTGCTAATGTAAAACAAAGATTCTATTTAAATTAAATATTTTGTATATATATTATATTAATATATTTTTAGATTCAATTAATCTTGTAAAAATTAGTATAGTTTTATTTCTAGATTTTTCAACAAACAAATTATTTGCCTATAAAACTTCACATAAAAAGTTAATCTATTCTTAAAAAAATTTAAAAATATTAATGGGTAGTCGTGAATATCCATGGATATTAAAAAACTTACAAATATTTTTATAACAAGTATTTGATGAATCTTAAGCAAGTGGCAAATATGTGTATTTTGTGGTAAGATGGGTAGCAAGTAAACTCTACCCATACCCGTTCCATTGTCACTCCTTATAATATCAAGAGAATGAAAGTATTATACCACACCCTCTTCTATATATTTTTATATATAATGTCTAATAATTTACTCTCAGAAAAGAAAAGGAGAATGTAATTTATTTTTATAAATTACGTTTGCTGTTGTTATATTCACAACTAAATATCTTTTAAAAATGTAAGAAAATAATTTTGAAAAAAGTATCAAACTTATTTATATTAAATAAATAAGTACGTTCTCTTTCAACTTTGATGTGAATTAGGCGATAAAATTTTTTAGTTTTTTTGTTTTCATAACTTATAACATGTTTAAAAAGATGATTATCAACATACTATGTTACACTACATTTATCATAAAATTTATTTTAATGATTGGTTTAACCTATTTCACTCCTATTTTTCATGCATTAATTGTTCATTTAAATTATAATTGACCGAACTAAGTTCAAGGAGTAGTTTTAACTTCATAATGATAAAAAGTATCGAAGGAAGCAGTCACATGTTAGTTAAAAAGTGTTTTATATTTGTAGCTGACAAATCTCTTTTATTTATTGTTTTATTTTTAAATTAAATTTAAATTATAATGATTATATGAATAAGTTAAATATTTATATTTAAATTTTAAAATTATAAAAATAATTATTTTAATTATTATTTTTAATATTTTATCAGTTAACTTTAAATAAAAATTAAAAAATTAAAAACCGTAGAACACATGCCATTTTTCTAGTTTGATATTAAAAGCATTTAGCAAGTAGGGTAAATTTTTAATTCAGTTAAGGGAAAGATTTCAATTCGGATGTATATTGGTTTTTGGAGGAGGAAACTTATCACTTTTTCCCCTAAATTGAAAAAAACATTATTTAAATAATATTGTTTCATTGATAACTAATATAATTTATCTTTATCTAAAGAAAGAATAAAACATTATTTATTTTTAAAGATCTATTAAACAATATGTTCTCTTAAATATATATATATATATATATATATATATATATATATATATATATATATATATATATATATATATATATATATATATATATATATATATATATATAAAACCAATCTGAAATGTGTACACTGACAATTCAAAGGAATGTACTAAATACTATAGGCCTGCCGAAATTTACGACTTTTATAGAATGACACATAAGAAAAAGAAAGAAAAAAACTCAATTACAAATGACATTGACAAAAAGAGGAGTACAAAACTAATAACAAAGATAACTTGGTTGATAGTCAATGAACCCTAAATTAACCTCATCAAACAGAATATTAAGCTGAAAATAAGATAACATAATCAAATGCAATTAAGCAGAAGAAAACATGCAAAATCAAAAGCTGAGACTATTTAATTTAGAACAATATCGGCAGCCCTAGATTAACAAGAACATTATCCATGCAAAGACCTAGAATGACATCAAGGATCATTACAAGGGCGAAAGATACCAGCACCAATACCACAACCTAAACCACCCACTCCACCTAATCCACCACCTCCACCACCCAATCCACCACCACCACCACCTACTCCTCCCACACCACCTCCTGCTCCTCCCAAACCAGCTACACCTCCTACACCACCAACACCACCTAATCCTCCACCTCCACCACCTAACCCTCCAACACCACCACCAGCACCACCCAAGCCCCCACCACCACCTAAACCACCACCACCACCAGCAGCTCCACCTCCAACTCCACCACCAATGCCATGGAAGCCACCAACTCCAGCACCACCACCAGCCCCACCAACACCGCCTAAACCTCCAACCCCACCACCAAGGCCATGGAAGCCACCAATTCCAGCACCACCACCAATGCCATGAAAACCACCAATCCCTGCCCCCCCACCAATACCACCAAACTTCCCAATCCCTCCACCAACCCCACCACCAATTCCACCAACCTTCCCAATCCCTCCTCCAATCCCTCCAAACTTCCCTATCCCCCCCACCCCAGCAAAACCCCCAGCAAATCCACCAACCCCACCAACCAAAAAGTTCTTCTTATCACCCACACTCACACCATTCCCTCTTGGTGACACTACTTGTGGTACACTTTCATGCACATTCAAACCTTGTTCTTCAATACCACCACCCCCTGCAGGCACATTACGTGCACTTGCATGCACTGTGACCATCACCAAAAACACCACAATTAGGGCACCCCATTTCCCCATCTCTCTCTCTCTCACTCACTCACACGCTCAATCACTCAGTGAACTTTTCTCTCCCTTTTCAGGTTGCTGATATGCATGCAAAAAGAGTGGTATCTTATACTACAAAAAGGTAGAGGACAGTTGAGAGCAATAAAGGATTGAAAGTGAAAATAGTTATGACTTGTAAGGTCTCGAGAATGGAGAATCTTTAATGTTTTGCGCATCAGAAGGTTAGGTAGAATCAAAAGAAGAGAAAATTTAAGAAAGTCATGTGCTATGTCCATCGCAGTAATTGCTAAAATGACAACATAAAACAGAAGTCAACCATATTTTTTCACTCACATTTTCGAAATTAGATAGGAGTACAATATGTTTTTTCGTTTAGGGTATCATCCTTGACTCAGAAAGCTGAAAACTACATTTTTAAGTTGAAAATTAGGGTACTAAGATATCCGTTTAAGAAGCTAATTTCTCTCCCTACATAGAGATTAGACTTTGAAACAAGAATATTTACCAACTATATGATACTTTAACATCATAGATTTAAATTATCTCTAGTATGATTAATATTAATCTATTGTGATTTTGGCTTGTCCTTTCTAAAAAAGTTGCATATTAATTACTTATAAAATTATTTAATTTGATAGATATTATTTTGTACAGTATGTGTTAGAGATATAAGTATTAATTTATTATTTTTTCTTTTACATAGTAGCTTACACAACTAGCTTTCAACCAAAATGATATTATATAATTAATAGATAATTTTGTCTCCCATATATAATCAAATATTTGGTATAAGGAATATGTTGTGAACAATTATTTATTGACAAAGGTCTTAATAATATATATTTCCTTACAATAATCCTTGTCGTCCCAGGTCATTTTTTTAGCTGATTAGTGTGCATTAGCAGAATCCAGCAAAAATATTGAACAAAATAATCGCCAATTTATTTTTTAAAGTGATTTGTTTAGAGGTTATAATTGTATTTAAATATTTAATGTATAATTAACAAATTATATTCTCCCTCGATCTTCGCTCCTTTCATTCATGTGCACATAACAATTCACGATGTTTAGTCGTCACTGGCGGTGTTTCTTCCTCTATGCACTGTAGCAGTTTGAGACATCACAAGCTTGTTGACATGTGTTTCAACTACGTTAAGAAGCTTTTTATGTTGCATTGAATTATTATTTTTTAAGATTATATATATTGTCAATATCGGCTTATAAATTACTGATAAACACATAATCTACCATAATATTATTGCTCGGTGGGAGAAAATTTCACTGTTTTTTCTTCTTTGTGTGTCTGTACAACAAAAGAGATACCTTACCACACCAAGACAATTCCCACCACACATATGCGGTGAGCAGAATAGATCTCAGACTCAACACATTGTCAAACCCGAACATTGTATTTGGCCAGGACACTCGGTCTACAGTTAATTAGGTTTAATCAACACAAATTTTAATTACTAGTCACTGACCCAATTAAGGGTCATATTACCTAAGTTAAGATTGCTTAAGCAATACCAATAGATATAAACTCAGTTCATCTCTATAAATAGGTAACAGTACCCAAAGTAAAGGGGGATTGAAAAATATCCATTATCTATCCCTCGAAATCGGATATCACTCTAACTTGAGCGTCAGAGTGTCTTTTGCAGGTACCACCCCTATTCGGCCAGCCACACGCGAGTATCCGAGATCAAGAGGTGACATCAAGCTCAAGAGATAGCAAAGGAGGCACCCATAGACCATCTTCCAGGAACGTTCTTGGGGAAGGTCAATTGTGTTTGACATTATGACTTTAGTTAGTTAAAAGGTAAAAAATTAATTAAAATAACAGTCTAAATAGTTTTAACGTAGTTTGATAAATAAAAATTAGTAATTTTTTTTTGTATTCATTAGTTAGTTTTTTTAAAAAATAATTATTAGTTTCAATTAATTACTTGTTGATTTTTTTTACAATTTCATCCTCCATATTAATTAATGAATTGTTCCTCACTTATTTTCTTTATGTTGCAACTTCTACTTCATTTTTCTCTTGTTTATTATAAACTAAATATGTAATTATGATAATTTATAATTTAAATGTATAATTATAAAAAATTATAATTAAATATGTAATTTAAAATATAAATATTTAATTATAGAAAATTATAATTTAAATTTATAATCACATTGATTTTTTATTTAAATGTGTAATGATATAAATTTATCATTTAAATATGTAATTATAAATATTTATAATTTAAATATATAGTAATTTATAATTTAAATATGTAATAAATTTATATGAAGAAATTTTATATTATTAAAATATGTTATAATTATTTTAAATATATTATTATTGATCTAATAAGTAATAGTATACTCTTCTTAGTTAATAAACTAGTTTTACCAAACACTTATAAGTATTTTTTAAGTTTTTAGTTGACTTTCAACTTTCAGTTAGCTTTTTATTTTTCACCTAGTTTTTTAGCTAATTTTTTTAAATACACACTAAATAACATATTATTACTAATTAGTTGATTCCCTTGATACGGTGAGTTGAGAAATGAATTGTGGAATATGAAAGAAGCACCTATCTCATTGTATAATAGGGTTTGCAAGCTTTTACTTGATTATGGTTTTAATAGAGAAAATGAAGAAAATAGCTTTTTTTTTTATCGAATGTGTTTGTTAAAATATATGTTGATGGCATAGTTTTGGTGATACTATTAATACAATTTGCAAAGAGTTTATTAAGGTGAGGTTCCGAGTGATTATTAGTAGGTGACAAATAATCTAGGAATCATGTTAATACATTAATTTGTGGAAACCATATTTATATTGAATTTTAAACTAGTGGATGAAGCATGAACATCTAAAAAGGAGTAAGTGTATTTAAAGATAAATTTTGATAAAGTTTATGACTCGATGAGCTGGTCTTATATTTGAAATGTTATGCAAGATATGGGTTTTGGAAAAAAGTGGGTCAAATGGATGTGGGAATGTGTGACCATAGTTAGAATATCAGTACTACTGAATGACAGTTGTACAGAGGAGTTTAATGTATCAAGGGGTCTCAAGTAGGGTAATCCCTTGTCCCCTTTCTTGTTTTTCATTGCATCTGATGGGTTGAGTCAAATGATTGGAAAAGTGGTGTCACTAGGTATTTGTAAGGGGTTTGAGGTTCAACGTTTGAGGTTCAACGTTTGAGGTTCAACGAAGCAGTGGGCTTAATATCTGTCATTTACAATTTGTTGATGATACTATACTGTTAGCCCAAAAGGATTGGAGGACAATGCTGGAAGTTAAAGTGATGTTTCAAAATTTTGAGTTGGTATCTGGCTTGAAAGTTAATTTTTACAAAAGTCAATTGATACAAGTGAATTTTCATGGTATTGGGATGAAGAGAGCTACTGTATTGCTGAACTATAAGGCTGGGTCTGTGCCATTTAAGTTTTTAGGCTTACCAGTCGGAATTGACCCTTCCAAGTTGGTTACTTGGTCTCCAGTAATCAATCTTATAAAAAGAGAGTAGTATTCTGGGAAAGCACTCACATCTATTCGACTAGTAGGGTGATCCTGCTTAAATCTATTCTAACTGCTTACCAATTTACTTTCTTTCCTTCTTCGAGACTCCCAAAGGTATTGTTTCTCTTGTGCACTCTATCTTTTCAAATTTTCTATGGGCGAGTGTGAAGGGGAGTAAAAAGGTGTACTAAGTGTCTTGGGAGATTGTATGTAGAAGTAATGACGAGGGAGGGTTGGGTCTAGGCTTTGTTGGAAAAATGGAAGCGGAGGCTGAAAACTAAAATAGATAGCTTATGGGTTAGAATATTGAAAGCGAAAGGTGGTTGGGCAGATAGAGGTAGATACTATTCTAGATGGTGGCAGGACCTCAACTCCATTTATAAAGGGGAGCATCAAGGATGGTGGGTAAGAAAAGTTAGACATGGATTAGGAGATGTACAGTAAAATTTTGGGAAGATAGGTGGTTGGGTGCTCAGTCCTTATATGAAGCTTATCTGCGATTGTATAGTGTAGCAAGGAATCATAATGTGTTAGTGTCTCAAATGAAAGAAATAGAAGAGGATTAGAAGTGGGATTAAAGGTCACGCTTATTTTCTTGGGACGAAGAGTTGGTGGCATGGTTGGAGAGGAGTTTGAAAGGAATTATATTCGACAATGTATTTGATCTTTTGTGTGGTTTGTAGGAATCTAACAACTCTGAAAAGCAAGGAGTGTTGTGATCTTCAAATTATACCCAATAGACAAACAAGAAATCATACATGCTATTCAACTACATTCATTGGAATGGGGTTGTGCTCGAAATTAAATCTCTTATGCTTATGTTGAATGAATTATGAATCCTCTGTATTGTATTGAGGTTGTAATTCTTTGTTTAGAGGCTATTACTGTATGGCGTGATTGACATAACCATTCCTTGTGTTTTCCTTAATTTTTTAATAAAAGATTTTGCCTATACAAAAATATTGTATTTTAAACTATTTGGACAATTTCTCATCATACATATACATTTTTGTAAGGAATAACATTTTAGAACGGAATAGCATTTAGAATTTTCGAAAAGTACTATAACCAATTTCAAAAACGTACTATAACCAATTTCAGAAGTTTTAATTTATTTTTTATAATTTTGATTTCAAAATTAATTTATGGTCGTAACGGTTGCAGTTTGACGGTGATATACAGGCTGATTGACCCAAGTGGGTTTGTTTTTTAAAAAAATTACCGGTATGGGTCTCTTTTGAAACATATTACCAGCGTGGGTCTGTTTTGGTGGTTGACTCGGTCAAACCGCAACTACGAATTGCGGTTTCATTGCCCCGTCAGCAACGTCATTACGTGGAAGCCAGCGTGGAAAAACGCCCCAGTAAAACTGCAAGTCGGAATTGCAGTTTGACTGGTCTTTGACCAGTACCGTCTTGTTATCCAATGGGTAAAAAGCAACAGAAAACGATGCACGTAAAACCGCAAGTCAGACTTGCGGTTTGACTGGGGTTTAACCGGCCCCCCCTTTACCCAGCGGTTGCAACGAACGGGTGCGGATATTGAGGAACAGGCGCGGTTTTTTACGCACATAAAACCGTAGATGCGATTTGCGGTTTGAATTAAATAATATTTTTCGTCGTAAAACTGCAAGTCAGACTTGCGGTTTTGCGGGGGTTTAACCGGCCCCCCTTTATCCAACGGTTGCAGACGAACGGGCGCGATTTTTGACGCACACAAACCGCAAGTGCGAACTACGGTTTTAGTAAAAAAATCATAAACCGCAGATGCGAGTTGCGGTTTATGTGGAGTTCGCCTCCTATAAATCTCCCCCCCCCCCAACCCCACAAAACCGCACACCTTTCCGCCGCATATAATCGCAGACGTAGTTGGAAACTACATAGAGATAATCGAAGAAAGCTTTTGTTTTGTGAAAATTATTTAGAAATATTGAGGTTAGTTTTCGTATATAATATTTGTTTGTTATTTATTAATTTTGTATTTTAATATATATTATTTTCGGTATTATATTAACATAATGTTTTGTATTAAATTGTAGCAATTGTCATGGCGTCATCTTCTTCTCGCCCTTCTGTTGATTGTGTTCATTCTGGACGTGTGGAGAATGACGTGTTGTACATGCAAAATCAACACGTTTCTCAACATATATGGAATGGAGAGGACGATAGAAAACTCTTAGTCAGACGTGCAGTTCCCATGTATAATGGAGAAGAGTCAATTCCTCCTCAAATTGTACGATATTTGCGACAAACGGGATTTTACACGGTCGCACAGATGAGTTTTCTTCGTATTAATGCAGGTTTAATTAATGCATTTGTTGAGCGGTGGAGGCCGGAAACTCATACTTTCCACATGAGATGTGGAGAATGCACTATCACCCTTCAAGATGTTGCAATTTTGTTGGGTTTACGAGTAACTGGCATTCCTGTCATAGTTTCAACCAATGTTAATTGGGTTGAACTATGTCAAGAACTGCTTGGCGTTTCACCAAATAACGATGAAATTGATGGTAGCTCTATTCGAGTTAGTTGGCTAACTCATCATTTTGGTGATATTGCAAATTTTGAAAATAATGAAGAAAATTTACAGAGGTTTACTAGGGCATATATTTTACGCCTCATTGGTGGTGCCCTGTTTGTAAATAAATCTAGTAGTAAAGTATCTTTAAGGTATTTGTTATTGTTGCGAGATTTTGCTGAGTGCAGTGCATATGCATGGGGTGCTGCTGTACTTGGTTTTTTGTATAGAGAACTATGTGTCGCAACAAACTACAAAATAAAATCCATGGGTGGTTTATGCCTATTGATACAGATATGGGCATGGGAAAGATTCCCAAAAGTTGCACCCACTGTATTACCCCCATACAAACCAAACAAACCCGTTGGATCAAGGTAATTTTTTTATTGAGTATAATGTTAGTTAGATTTGAAAATATTATTTGGCAGTTAGTTATATAATATTTAATATTATTTCATATAATTTTTGTAGGTGGCTACGACGGGGAAACCGACACATTGGAGCCACCGATGATTTAAAACATCATCGTCGTTTGCTGGATACAATGAAGCAAAATGATGTAAGAAAATGTATGTTATGGTTTGTTAATTTTGTGTATGTACTAACTAGTTGTTATTTTATATAGGTCATCTGGATGCCATATCCAAACGAAGTTGTGGCACAGTTACCCCCGATATGCTTAGAAGGGGTTAATGCGTGGAAATCTGTTGTGCCATTGCTTTGTTTTAATATTTGTGAATGGCATCAACCAGATAGAGTAATGCGGCAGTTTGGCATGCGCCAACCCATACCCCGTCCTCTTTTGCAGCCAAAAAAATTACATGGGTTGACTATGCGAGGAAAAGGTTCTGAAAATTGGCTTATGTTGTTGCAACCAGCCATTGCAATATGGAACAACATAGACCAATTTAGGGTCGAAGAAACTGGAAGTCAGGTTGGAGAACTGACATTCAACTCTGAGTACATGGTTTGGTATCGTGCCAAAACGAAAATGTTTATCGACCCAAGAAATGCAAGAGCATCGTTGTTGGTAAAATTTGTCATAGTTATCCAATTTGTTTTTTATTTTTTTCAATAAAATTTTTATGGTTTTAATGTTTTCCATTCTGTTTTTATTGTAGGGTGAAGTTGGAGAGACATTATCGTATATGGTGTCGCCAGAGGGAAGAAACAAGTGGTCAGTGGACGATTTAGTCCCATATGTTGATAAAATAATGGTCTTGTTGGAAGATGAAGATCGAATCACACGAGCGGCAGTGCCAGCACCCGAAAGTATGCCTGAGGTGGATGTTCCAGATTTTCACGTTAAAGAGTCATATCGTGAAAGTCGTGGTCTAACTAGATGGAGGGATGTCATTCAGGCAGAAGTTTATCCTGTTCCTAATTTGCCTGAACGTCAAGAAGGCATATATTATACACCGACACAACTAATTGGAAATATGCCTTCTACTTCTGTTTCTTTTTACCCATTGGATAACAAGACGGTGCTGGTCAAAGACCAGCAAACCGCAATTCAGACTTGCGGTTTTACTGGGGCGTTTTTCCACGCTGGCTTCCACGTAATGACGTTGCTGACGGGGCAATGAAACCGCAATTCGTAGTTGCGGTTTGACCGAGTCAACCACCAAAACAGACCCACGCTGGTAATATGTTTCAAAAGAGACCCATACCGATAATTTTTTTAAAAAACAAACCCACTTGGGTCAATCAGCCTTAACATTAGAGCAAGTTACGAAATTATATCATCAACTTTTATCAAATTACAAATAGTTTTACTATTTTCTTACTGTAACTTCCCTTTAAGTTTAAAAATGTTACAATAACACCTTTATATATTTAAAAGTATTACACTACCACTCTCTCAAACTTTACACTAACAAACACTAACCGTCCAATCGGTGTAACTCGGTTGGTAACATATATTGAGTTTGCGTAACCGTCCAATCGGTGTAACTCGGTTGGTAACATATATTGAGTTTGCGTTGGAGAACCTGAGTTTAATCGCCACATAATACACTCTTGGAAAATGAGTGAGAAATCTTAAGTTGACTAAATTTCAAGTTGAATTATTACAATATTATTAATAAAAAATCTTACACTAACAACTCTTTAGAATGTGCGAAAGTAATGCTTAAAAAAGTAGGAGATCCTTTTTTGTTAATGTGTTATGTTTTGTTAGTGGAAAAATTCGAACTCATGATCTCTTCCTTCTCTTTATATTCATTTTATCACTAGACCAAAATTATAACTCCGGAAAGTGGATGATTCACATGTGATTATGCTAATATGTTGAAATTTACTCATAATATTAAAATAAAAGTTTTTATTAAAAATAAAATTATTATTATTAAAAATATATTATTATATTATTTTTTATATTTTCAACATTTTTTGGGGTGCAATCGAGGCGATTCCCTGCTCTTATATATATCTCCATATGCGATGCAAAATAAATTTTCACATTGTTCTTTGAGTATAGAAGATTATGCATAATTTGTCGTAAGTATTTTTTGTTTTTATTTTTGCAGAAAATAGTATGAAAAATATGTTTTGTTAAAATTTAGAGAACAACTTCTCTGGAATCATTTTCAAAAATCAACTGAAAAACAATAAAAAAATCATTTTTAGAGTTTTCAAAACTATGTATGAACTAAATAATAATATTATAATAAGTATAAAAAACATTTTATATGTTTTTATTAAAATTGTTTAAATTTATCATTTTATTTTTAAAAATATAAAATATTAAGTGAAAACAAACATATTTTGTAAATGTTAAAAACTTAAAAATAAAAATTATTTTTAAAAAATAGAAATAAAATAAAAATAGAAAACATTTTCTTAAATCAAATATTCATTTAGTGTGTTTGAGGCTTTTAATATATTTTGAATATTCTAATATATATGTTGGAAAAATTTAACATCATCAAATTAGAAGTGTATATGAAATAGTAACTTATAAACTTTTATAATTTAATGTAATTGATTATTAAACTTTGTAATCAATTAAAACAAGAAAAACCACTAACCAGTCCTAAAAACGCATTGAAATTTATCACAAAGTCTTGTAATTGATTAAATCATTCCAGGCTTAAAAAATCTTGAAGTGTACATCTTGCTTCTGTTTTTAACAAAAACCACTCATGCAATTCAAATAAAAATCTTGAACAACCAACAAAATTTTTATACAGTAAATCTTTTTACAATCTCATTTCTAAACACTTACCAACACAACCCCAGTTTTAGATTAGTACCAAAACCCGAGCTACCCCACTACGCATGGCATGTTGGGTATCAAGGGAAAGAGATGAATTGTTACTTAGATAAAAGAACTTAACTAATATTTTCTTTTACAGGTAAAAAGTTAGTTGTTTTTTGTTAATAAGGAAAAATTTTATTAATATTTCCCTGTCAAAAAAGGTGACAATGAAATACAACAAATTACAGAAAAAAATGAATAATTTATAAAAAGCAATTTCCACAACACAAACAATCCCCACTTCCCCTATCATGTATAGTTATCAGATTACATTTTTTATCCACTATGTCCCCCACAGTGTTAATGTGTTAGTTTTTATTAGTAGGGGATTTGAATTCATGATCTCTCGATCTCCCTTTTCTATTTTTTCAATTTATCACCAGATCAATCTTACAACTCCTGCTTAACTAATATGTTGACCAAAGAAAGAAGCATGACAGAAAGAAATTCAATGCTCAATCACTTACATGACTTGCATGGAGAGAAGGGATTTTAGGGGAAACGATAGAAGAATGCTTGCTGGAAATGAAAAGAAATTGAAGATGAATAGAGAGGGAAGGGCTCCTAGATAAAGGATGATTCAATCACATGCTAGAAGCACCCATGTTTTTCTAACCATACTCACATTTTTAGTACAACCAAGTTCAAACTCATAAGCCCATGTACAACAAGTAGTCGTAACCCTTGAAATACTATACTCAACTCCACAACATCAAGTCCACACTTCCAAAACATGCACATATAATTAAATGACTTAATGCTCAAATTAATTTAATTTTCATTTTAATTAAATACAAAGAATTTAATTAGTATCAGAATTTTACAACGGTTCATATATATAATTTTTAAAATATAAAGTGATAAAATCAACGAACTTACTTACCATAAATAAAAGATTATAATTAAATGTCATTGTAAATGTTTTTATATGAAAGTGTATACTAATTAAAATTAAACACATATACTTTACCAAAAATATATAAATAAAAACAGTACCTTACACGATTAGAATTTTTGAAAATTAAAATTAAAAAAAAATAATGATAAGCGAGACTATAAGTTTGCGATCTTTATGAAATTTCAACCTTATGGAATTTCAACCTATATGTGTATGTGTTAAAAACTTTTATGATAATTTTGACATCTTTTTATAGTTTATTTGGAAAAACTGAAAAATTAGATTATTTTAATAATAAATTATATGGATAATCGATCATAATTATAATTAATTTTTATTTTCATAAACTTCTTGAAATTTAAAAGTATAATTTATATTTTGTAGATAAAATAAAAGTCAACTTTCGTAAATTATTTTTTAATAGATAAATGTTAATTATTAATGTGTTAATTTTGTTGATGGAAGATTCAAATCTCACACATTTCTTTAATCTCTTCTCATCATGTGTATTTTGTTATTATACTAACCTTATAATTTTAGTTTTTATAAAAGAAAAGAGTGTAATAGCATTTGAAAGAAGAAGAAAATAAGCTGACAGAAAAATAATAAATTATAAATTTAATTTCAACTCTTTAATGAAAAGCTTTCTTTAAAATAAGTTAAATTCTCATATACTTAACTTATTTTTTTTAAAAAAAAACTTATAATATAAAAACCATGTAATTAATAATCTTTAGTATAATTTTTCAAATAGTGGTTTTGGGACAAGTTAGGGACTATTTCAAGCAATTCATGGAGATGGTAACATACGTAAGCACTTAAGGAAAGTTTAGTCTTTTGTGTAATTTGTTGAGGTATGACAGATGTGGAAGGATATGAATAATTTGATTTTCAAAGATTCAACAATGACCATTCAAGACATTCTGCAAACATCTCAACTCAGCACATGGGAATGGAGTTGCTATTACATTCTACTCATATACAAAATGATTTTTTTTTTGGAAGGCAAAATATATATTTCTAAAAACTGGCAAAACAAAAAGTTTCTAATACCCTACTCATCCAACAAAAGGAAAGAGCGTAGAGGCACCTCCAGAAAACAAGACCTCCAAGGGGGCCAATCAAACCTCTTAAACTATCTATAGAGACAACAGATATAAACAAGGGTTACTATACCAATAAGAGAAAAACACGTCCCCTTATCGAAGCAAACGTATAAAACAGCCATTTGTAGGAGATGAGTTGAATAAAGCCAAAGATATCCAAAGATTCCACTGTCCTGCTGTTAAAGACAATGGAATTCCTAGAAATTCAGATACCCCAACAGACTGCCCACTCAAATAAAAATCTACATTTTCTTTTACAAATATTAATCACCCAAGAACTCGCAACTTATTGTGTGGAGGAAACCTGAATAGGTTCATTTATAACTGAATTTCTTCTATAAGTAACTTTTGCTTTTATATTATGTAAACTATTTAGAAGACATTTATTGTGTTTTCTATGTTTTAATATACTGGCTTATAAAACAAATCTTTATTATAATCTTTTGTAAAAATAACCTTAAATCAATCTAGTTAAATATTCCCCACAACGCCTGAATTGATTCTGACGGGACGAAAGACTCTTCTGGTTATAATGATGAAATTGTACTGATTTTGCTATGGACATATTACGTCCATTTGTAGTTCATGACTATTTTGCCACTAAACTAAAACATTGTTTACTTTTCCAAGCATGCTGTTTAAAATTATTATAATTTGTTTTTTACATTATAAGATGCTTTGTAAAACAGGTTTGATATTTGAAAAATTAGTAATTCTTTTTAAAATAAACTATTTTTAAAAGCTTTAAACTTAAAATTTATAATTATTTTTAACAGTTTATTTTTTTTTCAATTGTGTTCATATTATTTTATAAATTTAATTAATATGTACTGATAGTATAAAAATTTTTATATTATCTTTAAATCACAATCCTTTATTTCTAGGAAGTTTGTTGATTTTATCAATTAATATTTTAAAAGTATGTCATATGAATGAAGAATTATGATGGAATGTTATTATAAAACTTTTATAAAACTTTTTTACAATATCAATGCATACTAATTGAATTTTTTATTTTATTTTACAAAAATATATTTTTATATTGAAATAAGATTAATTATTTTCAAATCACTTCTCAGCAGACGTATTTAAAAAAATTGATCATGATTATAATCAATTATACATATAATTTATTATTGAAATGTTTTAATTTTTCAATTTTTTCAAACAGATTCTTAATATACATTCTCTATAGTCTATATATATATGGAGAGAGAAGTGATTATTCACTTACTTTTGATCCTCACCATACAATTTTTTTTTATAAAAACTAATAGTTGTGATGAATAATGAATATTAATCATTAAAATTCAAGAAAATTAATAATTAGTATTTGATTTGTTTGATTTTGTTTTTAAGTTTTTCAAAAGAGTTTTGAAATAATTTTTAATAACTTTCACTAGAAGATAAAAAATAGTAAGTATTGTTTGAAAATTATTTTCAAAATTTGAAAATAAAAAAACTTATCTATATTTACGAAAAAAAAGTGTCATTAATAAAAAGCGAAAGACAACGTATTCTCTGTTGTGTGTTTTGAGTTTACAAAACAAAAATATAAATCTCAAAAGTAAAACTACTTATAGATATTTCTTTTTTTAGTTTTTTTTTAAAAAAAGGAGTTGATTGATTTTGTTTTTTAGTTTTTGAAAAAAGTTTTTGAAACAGTTCCTTATTTTCTAAAAGAAGAAAAAAAAACTTTATTTGGTAAGTGTTGTTTTGATGACACAAAAATGAAAATCATTTATTTATATTTATGGAAATGCTATTATTGAAAAATAAAAAACAACCTATATTTTTTTAATTTTCACAATAAAAATGTAAAACTGAAAAATATAACTAATGTCAGCTACTCCCTTTTTATTGGTTTTTAAAAAATAAAAATAAAACTGTTTCTAAAAACTATTTTAAAAAACATTAAGCAAACAAGTTTTTTAATTTTTAAATACTAAAATAGTAAAAATAATTTTATAAAACGATTACTAAACACACACTATATCTATATTTAAATATCATTTAAAAACACTAACTTATTTTTAATTTTTAAATATTAAAATATTTAAAACAGTTTAAAAAACCGTTCTCATCAAATTAATTATTGGAGAGAGTGTATGTTTTCTCATATATATTATAGAAAAAAAGAATTCAATCTGATCTACAATAGGAAAATACTCGTACTTTTCTTTTATAATTTTAATGAAACTGAAAATCATATGAATAAAAATTATTCATAAATACTTTTAAAAAGCCGTTCCTCAGTACTTTTCTTTTCTTTTTTTTTAACACCAAAACGTTACTCAATACTTAAAAAATATTATATATCTATTCACACATTAATTATTAGACTTCATTTTATTAAAATAAGGTCAATATTGAGTGATAATAATTGAAGGCATACTTTACAGAAATTCCGATAGCGGTAGATAAAGTTGTTCAATGAAACGCATATAAATATGAACACATCAACTTTAACTGGTATAAATATTTTAAAATATTATACTTAAAAACCTTTTGAATTCAATGGTTAAATTGATAAAATTCATTTAATGCAAAACGAAGTACCGCAACTTTTGATATAAGAAATTTTTTATTTCGAGTTAATTAAATAAACTATTCCCTTAAATTGAGTTGGCACAAAGGATTGAATGTCAAAAAAACCACACAAAAATGACTCTTACCCCGAAGCAGATGCTGGCAGCCATGGTTTTAGTTCTTCTACTCTCAGAAGGTATATAGATCAAATTTGAAATCTTCCATCATGTATTTTTATTTGTATTAATTTGAACTAATATTAATAATTAATTTTATTTAAGCAATTTTATTTTTACAAAATAGGATAAAGAAAACATGATTCTAAAATAGCTAAGATAAGAGTAAGTTTGATGACTAAAATGAGATATGTTTAAGTGTAAGTGTGAGTTGAAGTCTTACCTTTGTTAAAAATTGGGAAGTTGAATAATATATATGTGTTTGTGATCCATTGATTATTTACATCTCTCCAATGTTTAACTCCCTTGGTTTGACCCAACAATTAGTATTGAAGCCAATGGTTTTGACCGGCTAAGGTTGATGAAGAAACCCCTTCATCAAAAGTCTTCTTAACAAGAGTTTACATTCATAACCTACCCCTCAAAAGTCTCGTAAAGGATTCTAAAATAAATTATTTATTTATTCATAAGTAATTTTCATAAAAAATAAAAATTTATGTTTGAATATAGTTATAAGAAGTGTTGTTTAAACATATTAACTTAAGCTTTTACATAAATCAGTTCTCGCATCAACTAACTTAGTTTTCTAACTCCTCCAAGTACCTTATTAAAATAACTTATTTTTAAGTTTTTTTTTTCATTTTGTTGTTTTTGTATAATTTTAATAAAATATTTTAAAAATTTACAATAATTGTTTATTCAGTTTAAATGCGTGATTTTTTTCTCATAAAATAATTTAAAATAACTCACCAAAATAAAAGACGTGATTGAAAAGGAAAAATAGAAAATGCCATTTTATAATTTTTTGTCTAAACCACAATGAATTATCTTATAAATGATGTTATGTCTTGTGCAAATTTCATTCGTAAGAATTAATTATAAACACTAACACTTTAATGTTTGGAAGAAAATTTCAATAATTAAACTTGTTTCTAATGATTCTATTGTTATATTTCATGTTATTTGATTCAAACCAGGTATGAGCATATCACATTGTCTGGGAGAATGTCAAACTTATCCAGTTTGCAACGATTCTTGCACTCATCGTGGGTTTAAGATAGGACGATGCGTTTTCACTCCACCAGACAAATATTTCTGCTGTTGTGCTAAGTGATAAACATGGATAATTTATTTTTGAGCATTTCTTCTAATTAATTGAATAAAAGAATTATGATTAATAATAAATAATGAGCTTTATTATTGCTGGCAATTAAAACGTTATGTTATAAAGAAGCAGAGCTGTTATCTATCATATTTTTTTTCTTTTCTGATAAGTTTATTTTCTTTAGTTTTTGCTTTCTTTCCATCAAATTATGTTGATAATAATAAGAGAAAAAAGATTGTGCAATGTATAAAAAGTTTTACTTAGTCATTCAATTATAATATTTTATAGTAAGTTTGTTAATTTTTTCAATTAATATTTTAAAATTAGTTATATAAGTAAAGAATTGTGACTAAGTGTTAGTTTAAAAGTTTTTTATACTATCAGTACATACTTGTTACACTTTAATAATAATATATATAATGTCATACCTTTAATAAATATATATTTTTCTTATAAAATTTAATAAGGAAAGCAATTCACTCCCTCAAAGAAAAAGTTAAAGAAACTTATTCTTATCTTTTACAATTAATTTTCTTGAAATGTAATGATTGAAATTAGTTACTGATATATTTAAAAAAGAATGAATGGTGAAGATAATCTGTAATAACCGTTGGACTTTAGGAAAATGTGTGAGTTGAAATTACATATTGGTTAGAAATTGAAAAGTTAAGTAAGATATAAGTGAGAAAGATTCATAAATCTACTGTCTTAAGATTTTGGGTTCAAAGTTGTGTTATATTTCCTTTTTTATATATATATAGGCTTGTAATCTATTGTTATATATCTCGTGTGTTTACCCCTTCTGTTTTATCCAACAATAATAAGTTACAAATAACATGTTAAATTGTTGATAAAATAAGGGCACATAGTGTTATTATATATATTAATTTTACCTTTCTATTTTTTTATAAATGAACATAAAATATTAAAATAAATTACTCAAATAATAGTTTAAAATTAAGGAATCATGATTCCTTAAATCATATGTGATTAATTACAAAAGCAAAACTGAAAAATGAATATGTTTTAAAAATCGTACTTGTAATAATTTTTATTCTAAAATAAAATAGATCATCAAAGTTTTCTAAATTTATCATATATAGTTAAGAGTTAACAATTAAGAAAAAATGAAATGCAACAATACTTAACCAATTATGATACTTAACATTGAAAAGTATTAGGGAGAAGTAACAATTATGATAATGCAACATTAAGCATATAGCAGGTCTGGAGAGTATTAGGGAGAAGTAACAATTAACTACTAAAATAAAAGAGAAAAAGTAAAGCCTAACTACAAAAGGCATGAAAATAAACCCCAACTAAAGAAAAAGGCTAGAAAATGAGTTTTCTATGACATTATAAATTATTGAGGGATTTTCTGTCTTTCATAAATATAGAAGATAACTCTATTATTCCTGGGAACAATCTAACACTTGATCCATAAATAGATAAATCAACCACCTTTGATTATGATGTAATCATAAAGACAAGAGAGTACTCTTCTTACACACTCCACATTTCAAAATTTAAATTTTTTTTCTTTACTAAGCCTCCATATTGCTGAAAATGTGCTTTTGAGCTATGTTGTAACATCCCTTCACCCCAACCAACTATATATTTTCTACAAAAAAATAGGTAGTGGATTGATTCCAGTAGTTGGACACAAAATGGACATGGAAGATTATTAGACTCATCTAGGATTACTTTAGTTAACAAGTTGGTAATCTTTCCAAAATGATCCAACCAACCACTTTTCAGTAGTTTGAATTCCTTAATTAATAAAAATTTCTCAATTAACATTGGATAAGATATTTTAAGATTTTAACGAATTTAAACTGTTATTCATTTGAATTTCTTCCATTTTTCAAATATTTTATTTATATAAATCAATTAATATTTCTTAAATTTCAAATTTGTTTGGATAAGTAATTTAATTTCCATATAACAAAAAATCAATTCAATTCCTTCAATTTTAATTTTTTAGTTTTGATAAGAGAAAAATCAGTTCTTAAATTCTTAAATTTTATTTTCAAATAATATATTTAAAAATGAAAATTTAATATTAAATTAACTTTATAAAAAATAGATATTATATTATCTAATTTATAATTGTTTAACTAAAAATATTTTTAAATATTTAATATTTAGACATCATAAATATTGATATGTTTACAAAAAAACTTAATATCATTTCAAATTAAAATCATACATAAAAAAAAATCACTTTAGTGAAGAATATATTTCTTATCATTCGGAAAATTCAAATAACAAGTTTTTAAACATTCTACTTCATAAATTTCAATCAAAACTAACTTTAGTTCAAATATCAAATTAAATTATATTCTCCGATTAAATTCAAATTCAAATCAAAATTCTATACAAAAATTCAGAATACATTTTTCCTCTAGTTACTTCAAAGTAAAATCTATTTATCCTGAAAAAACACAAAAAACAAATAATCAAATATTAAATTATTAATCAATAAAAAAATTATTCTCCAACTTCAATTTAAGAAATATGTGTTATCATCCCTTTCTTCTCAATCACCAACACAAATATCTAAGTAGGGTATCTTATTTATTCATTATAATGACTCTCAAAGGTAAATGTTACATAAGGATCTTCCTTTTGACTTTTTACTGTCCATGAACTTTATGAAACCACCTAATATTTCATGGTTACAAAATGTTCACTTGTAATTAATTTCATCAATAATGTAATAAGAAAAATTAAATTATGCATAATTTTCTTATCAAATAAAGAAAGTATGCATAATTTTTGTTTTGCGGACAAACAGGGACAACCACTATTTAAAACTAAATAAAATCAAATAAAGAATGTAATGAGAAAAATTATATTATGCATAATTTAGATGGTTAATCTATAAGCTATTGTGTTGTGTTTGTTACACATAATTATTATGATGATCCAATAATTACATATTTAAAAAATATTTTATTGAATATTTAGAATTATAAAAATAAATAGTGTTTGTATATTGTATAATTAATTGATAAATAAATAAATAAAAATATGCTATATAGTAATTAGCTAAACATTAGTAATTTATTTTTTAAAGATAATTATTTGATTAAAATTATAAAAAATATTTAAATAATAATTTTATATTATTTAATTCATTTATAATTAAATAAACATTAATTTAAGTAACCATTTACTGTCTTTTGAAACAACTAAATTGTAGTAATTAAATTTTTAAACTACTTAATTATGTGATGACTAATGCAGCTTATATGCTCTAATATTATTATCATGAATAGTGATAGCTACTACTATCTTGTCTAATGTTGTCTGTATGTCCTAAAATTACTATGATGGCTACTACAATTGTTAAAATGGTCAAGACTCGTGAGCCAGTCTGTCCTATCATGGCTTTAAGTTGAGTCGAGCTGAATAATTTGGAAAATGAGCCGACGCTACAGAAAAAATTGGTTGACCTACTTATGCATAATGTCGACTGTATGCCCTAACACTATAATCATAGCTAGTGTTGACGCTATACCTTAACATTATTGTGATGTCTAGTGTCAAATATATGCTCTAACACTATTAGCATGACTAATGACGACTATATACCCTACAACTACTATCATGCCTAATGTTGTCTATGTCATCTAAAATTATTGTGAAAGCTACTACAACTGTTAAATGGGTAACGACTCATGGGCTAATCTATCCCATCATGGGTCTGGGCTGAGTCGATTGAATAATTTGAAAAATGAGTCAACCATATAGAAAAAATGAGTTGACTCACTTATGCGCAATGTCATCTATATATCCTAATAGTATAATAATAAGTAGAGTTGATGTTATACCCTAACATGATTGCGATGCCCAGTTTAGCCTATATTCTCTAATACTATTATCATGACTAATGACAATTGTATACCCTACAAATACTATCATTCCTAATTTTGTTTATATGTCCTAAAATTATTGTGATAGCTACTACAATTGTTAAAATGGGTAGAATTTATGACTCAGCCTATCATGGGCTCGGGCTAGGTCAGATTGAATAATCTAAAAAATGAGCTGACAATGGGCTGACTCACTTATGCATAATGTTGATTATATGCCCTAACACTATAATCATAGCTAGTGTCAATGCTATACCTTAAAATTATTGTGATGTCTACTATCACATATATGCTCTAACATTATTATCATGCCTAATGTTGACTGTATTCCCTAAAACTATTATCAAGCCTAATGTCGTTTGTATCTTCTAAAATTACTATGATAGCTACTACACTTGCTATAATTGGTGTATCCTATCATGGGTTTAGGCCTGGTCAGGTTAAACAATTTAGAATATGAGCCGATCATATACAAAAAATGGTTGACCCACTTATGCCTAATGTCGATTGTATGTCCTAAAACTATAGTATTAACTAGTGTTGATATTATACCTTAGCATTATTGTGATGCCCAATATCGCCTATATGCTTTAATTCTATTATCATGACTAATGACAATTGTATACCTTACAACTACTATCATGCCTAATCTTGTCATTATGCCCTAAAATTATTGTGATAGCTACTACAATTGTTAAAATCGGTAGAAATCGTGGGTCGACCTATCATAGATCCGAGCTAGGTCGGATCGAATAATTTGAAAAATTGAGTTGATAATGGTTTGACACACTTATGCATAATGTTGACTATATATGCCCTAACACAATAATCATAGCTAGTATCGATGCTATACTCTAACATTATTATGATGTCTAGTGTCACATATATGCTCTAACACTGTTATCATGACTAATGATGATTGTATACCCTACAACTACTGTCAAGCCTAATGTCCTTTCTATCCTCTAAATTTACTGTGATAGCTACTACACCTGGTATAATGGGTCAAGACCTGTTGCCTATCCTATCATGGGTATAGGCCAGGTCGGGTTGAATAATTTAGAAAATGAGCCGATCATATAGAAAAAATGGGTTGACCCACTTATGCCAAATGTTGATTGTATGTCCTAACACTGATAATAGCTAGTGTTGATGTTATACCGTAACATTATTGTGATGTCCAGTGTCGCCTATATGCTATAATACTATTATCATGACTACTGATAATTGTATACCCTACAACTACTATCATGCCTAATATTGTCTGTATGCCCTAAAATTACTATGATAGCTACTAAAGTTGCTAAAATGGATAGGACTCATAGGTCAACCTATGATGGGTCCAGGCTAGGTCAGATTGAATAATCTGAAAAAATAAGCTGGTATTGGGTTGACCCACTTATGCCTAATGTCGATCGTATATCCTAACACTATCATGGGGTAAGTGTGTGTACAATTATAGTATATTTCTTGTTTAATAGCAAATTAGTTAATATTATAATTAAGGGACATGATTTTTTAGGAAAATGTGGACACCAAAAGGGGTAGTTCTCTTTATTAATAGATGATAGATTTTTTCTTTGTGAATAATATAGATAATAGAATAATTATATTTGTTGGATATAAATGGTTTAAATTAGTTATTTGGTTTGAAGGTTATAAAATTGGTTTACTAGTAAAGTCCACATTTGGAGATATGAGGACAGACAGGTCATGGGTTCAAATCCACCTACTAACAAATTAACATTCTTTTATAAAAAGTAATTTTTTTTTTAATTTGCAAATCCCTTTATATAGACATAAAATAAATAACCTTTTTCAAAATAATGTATTACTTATGGTAAAATATATCTGAACTTCAAGGATCATGCTAAAAAATTATAAAACAATTATTAATCTAATTACTATGTTTAGTTAAGAGTTAATTATGGATGCACCCTCTCAGGTTTAGTGAAATTACAAATGCACTCCCTCCTTTTTCTTACAATACACATAACCCCCTTATTTTTATAGTTGTACCCTTGTATATTTGAAAACATTACATTAGCACATCTTTTAAACCTTACACTAACACATAATATTTAAAAAGAAGGGAGTACATGTGTAATTACACTAAAACCTTAGGAGGTGCATCCGTAATTAACTCTTTAGTTAAAATAAAATATTAGTTCTTAAGTTTAGTTACTATATTTTTTAGTTTAATTATTGTGTTTATAATTAAATTAAATAAAGATAAAGTATATAATAATTAACTAGCATTAATATCTCTTACAAAAACTAAATATTAATAATCAAAATTTTTAAATTACTTAATTAATTAAAATTATAAAAAAATTTAAAATAAGTATTGTAGATTATTTAATTAATTCATACTTAAATAAACATGTGGTGTGTAATAGTTATCTAGACATTTGGAATAATTAAAAAACTAAATATTATTAATTAATTTTTTAAATTGCTTAAGTTACTTGTTAATCTATATTGATTGAAAATTTGTGACAAGATAAATCAATGAAAATAATTAAGTAATTGCCATTTATGCTCTAATCAACTATAACAAGATAAATCAATAAATATAAATAAACTATAATTGATTACCTTGTGGCATATTTTCAATAAATATAATTAATTGGTAATTTTTAAGTACTTTAAAAAATTTAAGGACCAATATTTATTTTTTTAATGTATGTAGCAAGCACAACACAACCAGCAAATTAACCATTCAATGCTTTATAATTGATTTATCTTGTCCCGTATTTTAAATAAATGTAGATTAACAGATAATTTTTAATTAGATAACTAATAATATGAAAGTTTAAATAATGGTTAAACTAACTAATTGAGTAATTTAAAACACAATTTTCTTAATCTTGCATGGTTAAATTTTATTATTAACATATTTTCAATCAATTTTAAAAAGTAATTAAGATTGTACAAGGATAACTTTCAAGGAGAGCATATTCATGTTTTGCTCCTGTTAAAAAATTCACTAAGTGAAAAATAAATACAATTTGGCTCACTAAAATATTGGTTAAGAGAGGCTTCTTATAACTCAGTGTGAGTATATCTAATAGAGCTACGAGCAGGAGTGAATTAAACAAAACTCCATACTGAGGTGTCTAAAGTTGTGGTTGCTACAAGTAATCAATTACCTTACAAGTAATCAATTATAAAGCATTGAATGGTTAGTTTATTGGTTGTGTTGTGTTTGCTACATACATTAAAAAAATATTGATCCTTAAATTTTTTAAATTACTTAAAATTATCTATTAATTTACATTTATTGAAAATATGTAACAAGGTAAATCAATTATAGTTGATTTATATTTATGGATTTATCTTGTTATAGTTGATTAGAGCATTAATGACAATTACTTATTTATTTTCATTGATTTATTTTTTTATAAGACAAACAATATTATTAAAAGAATCAATGCATATGTCATGCCTTGATTATAAGTACATGGAAATCGTAATAAAAAATAGGAAAATAATACAAATCACCTCCTATCAAACACAGACTAAGGTTCATAATTTATTTCGCAAAAGAGTGAAAGGTTAATTTTGTTGCATTAGACTATGTCCATGAACTTAATTGAATCACTCTCACCAACATTTTGGCTCTGATTCCTGAAGATTACTGTATTGTGCGCCTTTCAAATGTGTCACAACTCAGAAAAGCACACAAAAGACCATGCTCGATACACATGCTTCGCTCCATAAACTAATCCATGAAATTGCTGACAATGTTCGCGAAACCCATTGTGGAATCCAGTCTAAATTCTCCACCAAGCACATAATGTCTCCTCATACCTAAGTAATCATCGGACAAGTGAAAAATAAGTGGTGTGAAATTTCACTACCTGAATTGCGAAACACATAATTGTCGCCTTCACCAGTAATTATTCTTCTCTTCTATACATTAAATCTTGTGCCCTTAATTGATTTATCTTATCACATAGTTTCAATCAATATAGATTAACAATTAACTTAAGAAATTTAAAAAAATTAATTAATAATATTTAGCTTTCTTTATTATTCCAAATGTCCAGTTAATTACTATAAACCATATGTTTATTTAATTATGAATTATTAAATAATCCACAATACTTATTTTAAAAATTTTATAATTTCAATTAATTAAGTAATTTTAAAGTTTTGATTACTAATATTTAGTTTTTGTAAGAGATACTAATGCTAGTAAATTATTATATACTTTATCTTTATTTAATTGGATGATAAACACAATAATTAAACTAAAAAGATATAGTAACTAAACTTAAGAACTAATATTTATTTTAACTAAAGAGTTAATTACGAATGCACCTCCTAAAGTTTTAGTGTAATTATACATGTAACTCTTTTTTTTTTAAACATTACTTTTGCACCACCTGAGGGGTGTTAGTGTGAGATTTGAAAGATGTACTAATGTAAGATTTTTAAATATACAGGAGTCTTCTAAAAAGAATATAAAGAGATACAATTGTAATGAATATAGAAAAATAAGGGCTTATGTTGTAATGTAAAAAAAAAAGGAGGGGTGCATTTGTAATTTTACTAAACCTAAGCGGTTGCATCAATAATTAATTCTTAACTAAACATAGTAATTAGATTAATAATTATCATATATTTTTTTAGGTTGTGTTCTAACTTTATCCAAACTACTACTTTGTAAGTGGTCGTAGACCAAGACTACTTCTAACATTTCACAACACTATCCTTAAAGCTAAACAAAATTCTTACGCCTTATTAAGCCTTGCAAATTTAGTGTTTTATTATTGTTAACAGTAGTTAGATAAAGAATGTCTATTGTTAGAACACTTACAAAAGGTTAAACATAATTGTTCTATTCTATTATCTCATATAATTAGTCATGATAATAGTGTTAAAGCATATATGTGACATTAGACATCACAATAATATTAGGATACAGTATGGACACTTTGAGTGTCATTGTTTCATCTTTTTGGTCTTATTTTCTAAGGTGGAACATCTTCTTCATCTTAAACAATATGGGGCCTATTTCTTCGTTTAACAGTATCTATAAGATCATACCCAAGTTTATTGCTTTGAGGTTGTTAAGAACATTGCGCTCGGAGATGTCAAAGTTTCTGAACACTTTTGTTCCTGGCCAACAAATATTAGATTGGTTAATAATTTCTAATTAGATCGTTGATTGGGTTCTTAGTCTTAGTTTTGGTGTAAAATGGCGCAATTGGACTAGAATTTGGTTTGTGGTGGGTCTTTTCCAATTTTGGTCAACAAGAATGCTACAACTTATTCAAATGGATGGATTTGAAACTGGGTGACTCAATAGCCCTTTTCTTCTCAGGGATTCATGTGGATGAGACGTATATTTCTCTCTTTAATAAGTGAGTTCAACAAATGTTAGCTTTTAACTATAATTAACTTTTCAATTTCCAATTGGTTATGAGATTAGTCAATGGTTTGAGACGTATACGGTCTTTTAATTAGCACGTGACATTCTAGTACATATGGAAAATTAGAAATGCAAATATTTTTTATGAGCATGCGACAGAAGTAGATATCATCATTTAGGAAGTGTAACAAACAACATGGAAATGATTACATGTAACAAACTTGACAACTCATTCGTCTGCAGAATGTATTGTGAATCCATTGTTATTTGTTTCATAATAAGTATTAGGGTTTTTTTTTTCTGCTTTTGACTTTTTTGTAAATCTCTATGTATACTATTAAGCAGAAATTTCATGTACTTTAGCTTAACTTTTTGTCTTGAATAAATTTCTTTAGCTTATGAACACATCTCCTCCGAAGACCAAACCTGCCTTCGACCGTCTGATCCACTTGCTTTCTCCCGTTGTGATCTTACAAGAGTCTAACCCAATCCTCATCCTCCCCGTGTTTTTCTCTCTTCCTCTCTCTCATTTTTTCATGATCATATTGTACTGTAAGTACACCTTTATAAAATCTAACTGAGAGTGTCGGCAACAACTGTGATAAATCGTGCAAAGATATTTCCACCTGTGATGCCTATTACAAGAGTCTCAACTTTCAGAAAGATACATATGTTTCACCTTTAATAGAGTACTTGTGATGTTGTTCTTAAATTTTGATCAACAATTTTCAATAAAACTTTCCTTCATATGATCATAATAATCTAATTTATATTTTATCCATTTCGTTATTGTATTTCAGCTAACATATGTTTACGAAATTATGGTATTTCTTCAATCACCAAATGTCTTTATTTTAGTTCTTATGTTTATAATTTTAAATTGTCCTTTAATGATTTGCAGAATTGAAATAGCAACTTGTGTAACTTTGAAGATTATAATTATATGTAATTGGAAATTGAAAACTAAGATTTGTTGCACTCACTTATTAAAAATTATCTATTGAAGTAGCTAAAAAGGTAAAATATGTTTGAAATTAGTGTTTTAAAAAATGTTATCTGAATCCTTACTGCTAACAAAGCTAACATTACTAATATTTAACTTATAAAATATAAAAAAAAGTTATTTATAAAATATTAAAAAAAAAGTTATGTGCAAGAGTATATCAAAAACTCTAAAAGTTATTAAAAGATTATTTTTCTTGGCTTTAGTCAATCACAATTTCTAATTATAAGAAGTAATTTAGCTTATTCCTTTTTATTTCCCATTCGTTTACTCTCCAAATTGTAGAAAATAAGAGCACCTTGCTTCTTTATTTTTTTATAAGCCCCTTTAATCTTAATCTTAAAGATAATTTGTCTACAATAAAAATAATATTAATCCATGTCTAACAATTTGACAGTAACACTCTCTCTTTCCCATATGTTTTAATTGTTTAGTTTTCTATTATTTTAAATTATAAGAAACATTAATACCATAGAAAGAATTCTACTGAAATTTTTGTTTCCACCCCACAACCAGAGTTGCTCAAAGCTTCTTCTAATAGTCTTCATAGTCCACAAATTTTGAAAATTGACCTAACTGAAAATAACAGTCATCTGTATACTATAAAAGAGAGAAATATGCATCTCATCCACATGAATCCCTGAGAAGAAAAGGGCTATTGAGTCACCCAATTTCAAACCCATCCTTCTTGAATTAAGTTGTAGTATTTCAGTTGACCAAAATTGAAAAAGACCAACCACAAACCAAATTCTAATCCAATTGCGCCATTTTGCACCAAAACTAAGACTACAACCCAATCAACGGTCTAATTAGAAATGATAAACCCATCTAATATTTGTTGGCCAGGAACAAAAGTGTTCAGAAACTTTGACATAACCGAGCACAATATTGTTAACAACCTCAAAGCAATCAACTTGCGTATGATCTTATGGGTACTGTTAAACAAAGAAATAGGGCCATGGTGTTTAAGATGAAGAGATGGTCAATCTTAGAAAATAAGGTGAAAAGGATAAAACCAAGGTTATCAAACTCGAAAATGTATGTAGTTTCATGTGAATTTGATGAACTCAACTTATGAATTTTATTCGTAAGAGTTTACTTTATATACAAATAATAATAAAAAAATGAATGAATAACATATAATTAAATATTTTTAATAATATAATAAATCAAAATAGTAAACCATATAGTACAATACTTCAATAGCAAGTCTAATAATTGGTAGGTTTTTTTTTCACTGAAAATTCTTAATCAATAGTATGTTGTTTTTCAATTAATACTATGCTAAGAATATTTCACTGTTTTAACATGAAGTTGGGTAATGGGAGAGGATGCTAACAAAGAGATGTTGCAGTTTACTCATGATAGTTAGAAGAATCCACAATTGAAGCAAGGGAAAAACATGATACGTACACCCGTTGCAACCCACATTAGATTTGTGATGGATTGAATAAATGAAACTGAATCCACCCATAATCGTCAGATGATCGAACCTAGATAAAAGAATTAATTAAGTGTGATATTTTTTAATCTTGATATTTTGAAATATAAATTATGATAACTTGTTGTTTTAAACTTTATCTTTAAAATAAAAATGTGATAAGTCAAAATTGTACTATTGTAAGATAATAATGATGAATAAAAAGATAAAAATATTTTAGTAAATTCACTGGAGCGTAGATTCCTACTAATATTATATTTTAGGACATAGGAATTTTAACAATTAAAAATATTTAACAAAAATAAATATAAAAATTAAAAATATCAATACACAAATATAATAGAAAAGAACTACGGAAACATCAATACACATCTATTTAAAAAAAAGAAAAATATATGTTAATACCGTTTTAATACAAGTTTAAATTAAAAATTACATGGTTGACATTTATTTAAAGTTATAACAAACAAAATTAATAATCTAATTAATCTATGAATATTGATTAATTTTTTTTTGTTAGATAATTAAAGCTGAAATTGTTGAAAGTATTTCTTGATGTTATAAAATAATTGTGATATAGTAATTAAGTGTGAATAATTATTCATATTGCTCATCTATTAAAAAGATACAAAAAACCATGTATTGGAATATTGGATAGTCCGTGACAAATGGTATTAGATATAATATATTTTTTTGGTGAAATGTCTGTTTGATCGGGAAAAGGTTATTGTTAAATTATTGTTAAGCCATATGCTACATTGGTGTAGATAATTAGTTTTTGGGTTTAAATATAATTTTAGTCTTTAAATATTTTTTACTTTCTATTCTTGTAAAAAATATTTACTCCATGAAAATTATGCTTTTTTTTACCATCTAGGTGTACTATTTTTTTACATCTAAGAGTTTTAGACAGTATTCTATTTTCCACTTCTTTTTAAGAAATATCTAAAGCATCTCCATAAGGATGAAAAAAAGTCTGCAAAGACTAAAATGAAAAAAAAAAAAATAAATTACAAGTATTAAAAATATAATTAATTCTTTTTTTTATTTTGTGATATTGATCTGCTACAAAGGCCAAAGAATTAACTTTTATCTTAATATATAGTAGTTTCTCCGAGCATAGTAGACAAATCTAAATTTATTTATCTTTTATTTTTTAACAAAGAAAGGAAGTCTTCTATGAAAACATACACTACAAAAACTATGTATATTACTAAAATTAAAAATCTCATTTACGTTGTTATAATCGACTCAAAATTAACATGGCGACAATTACTCATCCGTCGCAATATTATGATGGTTAAAATAACTGTCATAAAAATCATTAATAAATTATACATTTTCGATAATTTCTTTTAGTTGTATCAATATTGTCTTTCTGTTTTGTGTACCATTTTTCGAGTTGCATAACCATCATGATTTTTTTCTATTTTTGAATTATTTAATTTGGGGCGGTATTGAAACCGTCACAATATCTTTTGGATTTTTTTTTATTAAAACTATGATTGCAACGTTACATACCATTATAACTTTTTTATAATTTTTAAGATTATTTGGGATGGTTACCTAACCGTCACAATACTTTCTTTTTTTTAAATCATGATTGCGACAGTTTTGTACCTGTCACAAATTTTTTTGTATTTATTTTAATTATTTTGTGACTGTTTCGTAACCATCATAGTATTTTTCAGATGATTTTTTTTTATAATTTTTTCTTTTAAAAATATATTAGGACATTTTTTAAAATTATAATAACTACCTTCAATCTTCGCAATGCTTTCAAAATTTAACATTTTTAATTATCATAAATTACAACTTATGATGAATTAAAATGATTTTTCTTATTACTTTTTTTTATAATTTTATACTTAATCTTAAATAAAATAAAACAACATTAAATAAGAAAAGAAAAAAATGGATTAGTATACTATATACTGCAAGAATAAATATCATCTAATATTGGAATAATTTTAAACTAATTCCTTGTCTCATAAATTCAAAAAAAAAAAAAATAATCCTAGAGTTAATACAATGAAAATAGTAACAATTTAAATAGTTGTAGGTGATTCTGGCAAGAGGATCTACCAAATATGGATAAAGTAAAATCAAACATCCTGTAGAAGATTACTGTATTCTCTTTCAATCAAATGTTCTCTCACTATTTCTCACATTTAGTCATAGGTTTGTTGTTGCTTTGTCAAAGGAAAAATTGAAACCCCAAAATTTCTATTTTCATTGTATTTATAGTAGAGAAGTTAAGTTTATATTCAGAATGAGTGTGCTAAACCATGTCGTTTTAGGACTTCTCACAAAATTCAAATAGTATGGTTGTGCTTATGTATAACATGGCCGTGCTTTCAATCTCCTTTACCGAATGATTTTCCTAACTTATTTCTCTCAATTAGCTCTTGGGTGGTGGGTAAAAGGAGACATCAATGTAGATTCTTATTTGACTATGCTGTTTGCTGGGATATTTGATTAGTTAGGAATTCTGTTATTTTTAATAGTTTTTCAATGGAGTCGATCGATATCTTTATCTTCATTCAAATCACCTCATGAAAATGGCTGACGTATAGGTTGGAGTTTAACAAGGGGTGTTGTTTCTCTAATTAGTGTAGCAATCCCCGTTTATGTTTATTGAATATGTAGTAGTTTCTCATAGGTTGGAGTCGGGGTGCCATAGTCCTTAGGTACTCCTGCAATTTTTGTTCAATTTTGTTCTTTTTTTATTTCGTTGTATAAGGATATTAGAAACTTTTGGTTTTGCCCATCCTTATCGTATCTATAAATTCTCTTTGCCTTTCCAAAAAAAAAAAAACATGGTCGTGCTCGACAACATAGTGAAAACATGAAAAACTAATCACGATCATGATTCTGCTTTCTTGTGTGTGTTTTTTTTTTTAATTTTCAAATCCATTTATATAGTGAAAACATGAAAAATAAAATTTACAAAATATTGTATTAATTATGGTAAAACAAATCTAAACTTTTCTTAAAAACATTTGAATAATATTTAAATTACACTAAAACCTTACATTTTATTTTTTATTCTTATTATTTATATTATTTATATATAGAATCTATATTTAATTATTTAAATTAGTATATAGATTAATGCGTAGATAACATATAAAAATATATAGTTGATTCAATTATTCTAATTATATATATATAATAATAATGATAATAATGTATTAATTATGGTAAGACATATCTTAAACATTCTTACAAAAATTTAAAAATATTTAAACTAAAATAACATTTACATTTTTATTTTTATTCTAATTATTTATATATAAAATATACATTGAATTATTTAAATTAGGGTATAAATTAAGATGCAAACACTATATAAAATATTTAGTTGACCCCATTATCTTAATGAAATAAGTAAAAAACAATATATATGTATCATTTAAAAATAATGGTTACCAGCCAATATATTAATTATGGGAAAGTGCATATGAACTTTCCTTGAAACATTTAAAGAATATTTAAATTACAGTAAAATTTATGTTTATCTTTTAATTCTTATTATCTATATATTTATATACAAAAATAAGAAGAATAATTTAGTTTCTTATAATTAATTATACTTTTTAAATTTGGTTTTAATACTTTTGTTTAGTGGTTGTTTTATTTTGACAATCAAATTAGAAAATTTATGTAGCTAGGAAAAAATGCCATTTTAATTACATTGTTATTTTGATATTGAAATTAGAAAATTTATAAGATCATTGAACATTATTTAATTATAGTTATTTTGACAATGAAATAAGATTATATTCAATTTTAAAATCTACAGTCATATTTTAAATATGATGGAAATAAAAGGGAACCTTAAATCAGTAGATACAAGATTATAGTATGTATAGAGAATTAAATATAAAAAGATAGAGGAAAGAGAATTTGTGTACCTCAAATATATTGAATTGAAATTCTTGATTTTCAAGAACAAAAAACCCTAGGAATGATTATGGTAGAGATATGAGTTCAATAAGAACTCTTGAGGGTTTTACTACCTACTTTCTAGGGGATTATTCTAGAGAATGTGTATTGTTGCTGTTGTAATTTGCTTAATGAGATGGCAAATTTATAATCCCCCAGGGTAGGCAGAGACCCCTCAAATGGGCTTTTTTTTTATGATTGACTCAACCCATCATAGAGTCAATCTTACTATAATCCCATTCAAATAATCATAAAGATATTATAAGATATGATTATCACCAAATCTTAAATTGCCAGATAATGATAAAATATAATTGATTAATACCAATCCACTATTATTTCCAACATTCTCCCACTTGGATGGTATTAATCAATAATACAAAGATAAATCATTAAGCTAGAATGACAATTATAGACAAATCTTATATTAGACAATGAGAAATTTGAGCTACAAAATAATATCCGATAGGGATATATATCATAAATATTTCTCATAAAGTATATAGAATAATGTAGTTCAATAAAATAATACTACATGGTCTCAAGCATCCAGAAATACTAAGAGATATGTTACTAAAATGATATTACTTCACACATATCTCATAAGAAAGTTTTCAGACTCCCACTGATCTAAGACATCAAAACTTAACCAAACCATATGAGTTATAAAACTCCAAAGTTAAGTATTTGATCAGTGAATAAAAAAATATTTAATTAATATAATTTTTTTTTTTTTTTTACTTGAGTCCGAAAAATTATATAGGTGAGAAAGCATAATTTACATGCATCTAATTATTCATCATAGCCCAATAACATATGTAATTACATATAGGCTACATAAATGCTCTATAATATTTGACATTTAACTAATCCGAGTTTCAAAAATGAGTGACTATGTAAGATTATAAAGATAAGTAGGAAATCCATAAATTCCCTACTAAAACCACATAGACACCTAGTTTATATAAAATGATACTCAGATTATTGTGGCTACAAAATGTCAATTGAGCAAACACTTAGATAATTGGTCAAAAAAAAATAATTCATAAGTACTTCAATAGTGCAAAATTGTACTCAATAGGAGTACTATCATAATAAGCACTTTTTTTACAAAGTAGAAAATCATACTCGATAAGAGTATTGCATCTACAATATACTTATAGAATTTTGACCAAACAAAATGTGAAATTTTGGGTAAGGAAATGCACAATACTTAGTTGCATACCAAAAGAATTAATGTGCAATACCCAACAAAATGCTCTTAACATCCATTAAAGATGTCTATTAAGATACAATGAATTATGTATCTCAATTAAAATAGGACAAAAATAAATAGTCAAGTCCTATAAAGTATGTCATATCACAATTAAATGTGCACAAGAATATATGACAATACAAATAGATAAGTCTCGAGACATGATACAAAATTATATACTTCTAAAATTTTGATCAATATTAAATTTGGATAAAAGAGATGCACAATGCATAATTTTATGCCAAAAGGATTAATGTGCAGTACCCAACAGAATGACCTTAACATCAGTTAAAGATGTCTACAAAGATACAATGGATTTTATGTATCTCAATAAAAATAGGACAAAAATAAATAGAGAAGCCCTATAGAATATGTCATATCATAATTAAATTGCACAAGATTATATGACAATAAAAAATATATAAGTTTCGAGAGATAATACAAGATTATATATACTCCCACTAATCCTTAATATACCAAAAAAATATTAGGATTATCATTAGGGTACACTAGTATTAAAAGTTCTAGTGATAGTGGGATGATGACTTTATAAGATAAAAGTGAATTAAAATTCACTATTATTCTACTTAAGGAATTAGAAAGTAGTAGAATAAGGAATGATTAATGAGAGAAGTGGTTAAAATAACAAGAATATGAAACCTACAAATTCATCCATAAGAATAAATAATTCTCACAAATGGTTTCATAATTAACCACATATTAATCAATCTTTACAAAAATATTGACCCCTATGAGGATCTTGAAAAAATAATTACATGAGTGAGAAAATAGATCACTTGATAATTTTACGTAGAATATGAGATCATAAGCAAGTTCTCAAGTAATCATAAACAAAAATCAAGTGCTACAATAAACAATATTTACACACACTTGAGAATAAAACATGATTACATGCAGCGGAAGAATGAGACATATTCTTGCATATATTAAGGATATAATAATAAATAGTCTCTAACTCTCATCACAATTTATAATGGACATAGGTTTATTTCTATATCCCAAAATAAAGCCTCTAGCTTTTACAAGAATACCATTAACAATATTATAAAATATGGTATGGAGAAATTAATCTCTTAAAATTTGGGATTCATATATTGTCCTTACAAGAATTGCATACTAATATTGCAAATCAATAGAGAGTTTGTTATACAAGAAAATATTTTACAAGAGACCAATATAAAATCCTTAATATAGATCCCAACAATGTGATCACAAATAATGTGATAAGAAAAAAAATAATTTTATCAAGAACATTTGTTTTTGCACATGTATGATTAATTGGACATTTAAAGTAAAAATCTTATATCACAACAATTTATTTTATAAGATATTAATTAAAATTCTAATATACAAAATCCTTCCACTTGATAAAGAAAAAATAAGTTGACATAACAAAAAAATACCCATAGGGCTAAATAAAATTCAACTATTTCTTTATCAATATATATATATATATAGAAAATTTGCACCACAAAAAATGCAATATTTTTTTTTTATTTTGAAGGAAAAAATGTCCAATTAAAGGTTATAAGTCCATATGGAACAAAAGGAAATGAGAGTGTAAATTTTGGTTCCATATAAATATAACTAAACATGATCAAATGAGGGAAATAAACTGAACATTACAAAAATAGGGAAACATTATGTAATTCTAAAAGTTCAGTTAAAAGAGAATCCCTAAAGAAATTACAATGTACTATAACTTATATCAATAAAATCCTAATACCGATAGGATATAAGAAAATCATTAACATAAGCCAAGAAAAATACATTGTATAACACCAAATTACATTAATAACAATACACCGATAGAGTATAGTTATCATCAATGCAATAAAAAAAATAATTATATCACAAAAGTCACTTAAATGCATATAAAATAGTGAAATTATAATTATGTAAATAAAAAAAGAAATTATGCATGTTGTCCAATAAATTTGCATAATTTTAATCATATATATTATATGACCAACATACAAAATTCACATTATTATACCCATGATAGACAAGTAATAATAATGCAAATTAATAAAGAAAATTATGCTCATAAGAGAAGGACAATTAAGATTGTGCATAATTAATAAAATAACCTAAAATCAATTTATAAATGATAATTCAATATTAAAGAGAGTACAGTATAATTGGAGAATACAAATACTGTAAAGAATTATCACAACGAAAATAGGTCCAAAATTCAAGATTATAATAGTAAAAAAATTTGAATTTAATCTTGAATTAATCAAATTTTTTTTTTATACTCAAAAATACCAATAATATAAAAATATTAAATAAATATGGTATTTTTGAAAAAATAAGAATATAAAAAATTAGCAACAACATTCAATGCTTTTGAGAATGAATTTAACACACGAATCATCATACATGACCGTATCAAAACCACAAAGTTCTCCCTTGACCAAATCACAAAAATATGGGTATAAAAATGAGTCCATGCAACCTCATTAATACTTTCCAAAGTAAAAGTTAACACAAATATATTATGTTGCCCACACAAATGACTCATATTGGTCAAACATAACAAAAGGAAAACCATTAAGTAATTTTGAAAACAATTTACCCCATAATTATTTAAAAAAAGAAAACTAGGTTTTAAAAGGGGTAGCACTTAAAAAAAAGTTTCAATATTAATTTACCCATGTAAGAGTAAGGGAATGAAACTTTAACATGTTATTTTAACAATAACAAGTAGCGTCAACCCTCATTTTTTTTTTTTTTGTGAAAAAACTAATAGTGAACTATATTATAAAATTTCACTAATAACACAAAAAATCTTCAATTCAAATTTAATTTTCTAATAGAAAACAACCATAATTCTCTAATAGAAAACAACCATAATATGTATCCAATTTGGCTCTGATACCAATTGATGGAAATAAAAGGGAACCTTAAATCAGTAGATACAAGATTATAGTATGTATAGAGAATTAAATATAAAAGGATAGAGGAAAGAGAATTTGTGTACCTCAAATATATTGAATTGAAATTCTTGATTTTCAAGAACAAAAAACCCTAGGAATGATTATTGTAGAGATATGAGTTCAATAAGAACTCTTGAGGGTTTTACTACCTACTTTCTAGGGGATTATTCTAGAGAATGTGTATTGTTGCTGTTGTAATTTGCTTAATGGGATGGCAAATTTATAATCCCCCAGGGTAGGCAGAGACCCCTCAAATGGGCTTTTCTTTTTATGATTGACTCAACCCATCACAGAGTCAATCTTACTATAATCCCATGCAAATAATCATAAAGATATTATAAGATATGATTATCACCAAATCTTAAATTGCCAGATAATGATAAAATATAATTGATTAATACCAATCCACTATTATTTCCAACAAAATATACTTTCAAGAATTAAAAATTAAATATGCCCAAATTTTTAATTGAAATTCTTTTAAGGCTAAATTTGCATGGCTGAATAAGGTGTAAGAATTTTGTTCAGCTTCAAGGATCATGCTGTGAAATAGAAGTAGTCCTGATCTATAACCACTTACAAAGTAGCAGGTTGGATAAAGTCAGATCATAATCTAAATAATACATAACAATTATTAATCTAATTACTATGTTTAGTTAACAATTAATTACGGATGTACACCCTTAAATTTAGTAAAATTATAAATGTATCCCTTCTTTTTTTTTTTAAATTACACATAATCTCTTTTTTATGCATTCATTACAGTCGTACCACATGTATATTTGAAAACCATATATTAGCACATCTTCCAAATCTTACAATAACACTAACGTTTAAAAAAAGAAGGTGTGCATGTGTAATTCCACTAAATCTTAGGAGGTGTATCCGTAATTAACTCTTTAGTTAAAATAAAATATTAGTTCTTAAGTTTAGGTACTATATTTTTTACTATAATTATTGTGTTTATGTAATCCAATTAACGAAAGATAAAGTATATAATAATTAACTAGCATTAGTATATCTTATACATGGTTATTAAAAACACGAGTTAACTCGTAAAATCGTACGAGTTTATATGTCTCGGACGAGTTAAAGCACAGTAAAATCGGAAAAGTAGTAAACTCAGAGTAAACTTGGTAAAATCGGAGTAAACTCGTAAAATCGGAGTAAATTCGTGAAAAACTTCTTAGGTAATATTTTTCTATATTGACTCTAATTTTAAGTGTTTTAAATATAATTTGTTCTTATGTCTAAAAAAGTTTTGAAATTTTAAGTGTTTCTACTTTAATTTCTACTTATTTAGAGTAATTTGAATTTATTATGTGGATTTGAACTTATTATGTATTAAAAACTTTCAATTATTATGTGATTTATAGTCATATTTTTAATGAAGTAAACTCTCGATTTTGATAACCTTACTCTTAAAAAAACTAAATATTAGTAATAAAAATTTTAAAATTATTAATTAATTAAAATTATAAAAATTTTTAAAATAAGTATTGTAGATTATTTAATTAATTCATAATTAAAAAACATATGGTGTATAATTAACTAGACATTTGGAATAATTAAAAAATATATTATTTAATATGTTCATAATTAAATAAACATATGGTGTATATTAATTAACTAGACATTTGAAATAATTAAATAAACTAAATATTATTAATTAATTTTTTTAAATTGGTTCAGCTACTTGTTAATCTATATTGATTGAAAATATGTGATAAAGTAAATCAATGAAAATAAATTAGTAATTTTTATTTATGCTCAAATAAACTATAACAAGATAAATCAGTAAATATAAGTCAACTATAATTGATTTATGTTGTCACATAGTTTCAATACATGTAAATTAAATTAATAATGTAATTTTTAAGTAATTTAAAAAATTTAAGGATCAATATTTATTTTTTTAATGTATCAAGCATAACACAACTGACAAATTAACCATTCAATTCTTGATAATTAATTACTCATAAGGTAGATTAATAATTTATTATAATTTATTTATCTTGTCCCATATTTTAAATAAATATAGATTAATAGATAACTTTTTTAATTAGGTAAATAATTATATGAAAGTTTAAATAATAATGTAAAACTAATTAATTGTGTAATTTTAATAAAAAAACTAATTGGGTAATTTAAGACACGATCTACTTAAACTTGCACGGTTAAATTTTACTATTAACTTATTTTCGATCAATTTTAATAAAGTAATTAAGTATGTAATTTTATTTTAAAATTGATAATATATATTTTATTTATTACTGAGACATTACTTCTTCCCTTTCTATTATAAAAAAAATTAACAAATTTTAAGTAAAAGGGTTAATGAAATTACTATATTCCATATGTTTATTTTATTATGAATTAATTAAATAATTTAAATTATTATTGTAAATATTTTTTATAATTTAATTAAGCGGTTAATTAATTTAAATAATTTATTGCTCATATTTAGTTTTTAAACAACTACTAATAATTAGTTAATTATTATATACTATATACTTATGAGTTTAATTGGCGTACATTGTCAATGTAAAAAACTTTTACACTGACACTCAATCATAACTTTTCATTTATGTGACTTTTACAATATCAATTAGTAAAGTCAACAAATTTTTCATGAATGAATGATTGTGATTGAATGTCAGTGTAAAAATCTTTACATTGACTGTATATTCCAATTAAACTCTGTTTAGTTATTTACCATATAGTACCATATATTAATGACTAAAACTTTAAGTAATTTATGGTCACATAATTATAATAAGCAAAAATCATTCAATTTAAGATTTTCATAACTTTATCACTTGGAGGATTAGTTCATTATTCTTGGAAGTGCCACTATTTACTCTAGATCTTTTTATAATATGGTGTTCGTATAAGTATATTGATAGAAAAGTGTTGGTGTAATTTATTTGATAATCTTCAAAAAAGGTTCATGATTTTTTTTGCACTTGAATGATTTAAAATATATTTTTCCAAGGGGTATTTATTCAATACTTACTACACAAATAAGTCAATCACATAGCAATAGAAAGTTGTAAACTCATATTTAACAATCGACACTCATTAGAACATTTAAGAATCAATCACGTACTTTTTAAAAGTGTTATCAATTTAAATAAAGATTAACATATGTTGGAAATTGACTAAGGAAAAACAAACTAAAGGAATTCATTTATTTTATTTGATGATTAATTAATTTATTTTATGACTATTATCAACTTAGCATCTAATTGATTTTTCAAAATGACATTTTCCATTTTTTGATAGATCTCTTGTCATCATAGCATATAGTTCTCTCTTGTTATTGAAATTAAAAAGCACATTCACTTTCACTAATGGATATTACACATTCTTCTAAAACCTAGTTAAACCTCCATAATCACTATTTTTTATTTGCGGAACCTTTATGGCATGGATGGGAACACACCATGATTCTGTGTCATCACTACTGTCAACTGTCTAGTTGTAACCCACTTTTGAACTGCCTCCGAAGATATGACTTTCCTTCATCATGTTCTCATTTTCTAGTTTTGATGAAAAGCAGCAAATGTCTTGCCTATTTTTATTTATTTTATTTTTGCAAATTAATTTAGTTTAAAGTTTTCACCTCATTAAGTCTTTGATTTGGGATACTTTTATGAAAATAAATATTATATGTTTTTTATGGCCAAATGTTAGTGGTAAATTTTTTAGTTTTTGTTAGTGGAAGAATTCGAACCCACAACGTCTCCCTCTCCCATTAATATTATATGTTTTTTTTAAGAAATAAAGAAAAAAAAACATAGATTAAAGTGATTTGCATTTCATTGCCTTGCCTAAAAGAGTATAAAACGTATTTTTTTGTGCCTTTCATTTCACTTGATATGAAGGGACCAAATTCTAAGATGATCATGAAGTGATTTCTGTGTATAACACTAGCTGTTTTTTTATCAAGAGTTATTGTTAGTCACATTTAAATTCCTATACCTTTATTTAAACTAATATATCACTTTTAAAAATTGCGTTGATTGATTTTTAAAAGTTATAATAAGGTATTTGTTAAATATGGGTTTACCACTCTTTGTTGCTATGTGATTGACCTATTTGTGTAGACTAAGTATCGAATAAATATCCCTTGGAAAAATGTATTTTAAATCATTCAAGTCTGCAACAAAATCAGGATGACCTGTTTTTTTTTTAAGATTATTGAATAAATTACACTAACACTTTTCTATCAATATACTTATACGACAATCATCATATAGAGAGATAACAAGATAGAGTAAAGTGACTCTTCCAAGAATAATGAACTACTATTCCAAGTAATAAAGCTATTAAAATCTTAAATTGAATGATTTTTTCTCATTATAATTCTACGATAAAAAATTACTTAAAGTTTGTTACATACATTTATGATGATTCGATCATCACAAATTACTATGGTACTATGTTATATGCGCTATCCAATAAAAGAGAGGCGTGCCTTTCTGAGGTTGGGGGGTGGATTAATAATAGCTGGGAATGGAGGCTTAGTTGGAGAAGAAAGTTATTTAGCTGGGAGCGTGGGAGGGTGAGGGAGTTGGAAGGGGTTCATTTGAGGAGTGACGTGAAGGATGGTTGGGTGTGGGGAGATAGCTCAGGAAATTTAGGGCAGTATTCGATGAAGGAAGCCTATCGATTAGCTTGTGGAGTCATTCAAGAGCGATATTCTCCAATCTTCAAATGGCTATGGAAGTCAAAGGCACCCTCTAAGGTGGTTGTGTTTTCTTGGAAGGTATCACCGAATAGAATTCCTACAAATGTTGAATTGACAAAGAGAAACATCATTCTCTATGGCTGTGTTTGACAAAATTAGCTGAAATGATAGCTGAAAGCTGAAAAGCTAGTTGTAAGTGTTTGATAAAACTAGTTGATCAACTACCTGAAAGTTGTAAAATGACAAATAAAGTCATTATTAATCATTAGATCAACAATGAGGTATTTAAAATAATTATAACATGTTTTAATAATATAAATTAATTACATATTTAAATTATAAATTTTTATAGTAACATATTTAAATTATAATTACATATTTAAATTATAAATTTATATAATTACATATTTAAATAATAAATTACTATAATTGATATTTAAATTATATTGTATAATTAAATATATATATATATATATTTTAAATTTCATATTTAAATTATAATTTTCTATAATTATACATTTATGTTATAAATTATTATAATTATATTAATAAAGGGGAGAGAAATGAAGGAGAGAGAGGATGTATAATGTGATAAGAGAGAATTAGTGGAGGACAATGCATTAATTACTAGAGGGTAAACATATAAAAATAAAATTAGCTAGTAGCTGAAAATAGGTTATCTTTTGGAAAAGTTACTTGGAGTATCTCTTTTAAAAAAAACTAGTAACTCCTAACCAAACTCCTAGATTTTTACTATCTAAACGGAGTTGAAAGCATTTCAACTACCATTTCAACTAATTTTCAACTTTTAACTAGCTGAAATGACAGACAAACCAAACGCACTCTATATATGCTAACGAAACATGTCTTGTGTGTTGCTTGGAACCAGAATTTGTAAATCACTTGATATTCACTTGTAAGTCAAGTTGTCTCGCCTAGATGAAATATTATAGGTGAATAGGATATATGTCCATGTTGCATGCTAATTGTGAATCTAGTTCTTGGTAATTCTAATTTAGTAGTAAAGTCAAACATAGGGATCCTGAGTTTAATTTGACTGGCTACTCTGTGGGAAATTTGCCTTGTAAGAAATGAAGTAGTATTTAAGGGTATGACCTTTAATGCAAAAGAAGTATGACAATTGTCTTTACAAAGGTCTTGGATGTGGATCAAAGGGCTTTCTAAAGTCTCATTTGTTTCTTTCTCTAAATGGTCCTCCCTGGAGTTTTATTTATGGCTAGGATAGGGATCCAAATGCTTAAGCTTAACTCCTTTTACTGTTCACGTTAGATGCTACTTGTGACTTGTGGGAGTCAATAAATTTTGCTTTTTATTAAAAAAAAACAAAATATGGTACTGGTAAATAAATAAACATATAGTATCTAATAGGTTTTTTTGTTGGTCTCCTGATAGGAGTTGAAGACAGTGTCAGAATTTACAGCAACTCACGCACCCTACTCAACCAAGTAACTTATACCCTCTCGACATATAGTATGTAATAATTAACTAGATATTGGTAGCTCTTAAAAAACTAAATATGATCAATTAATTTATTTAAATTACTTAACCACGTAATTAAATTATAAAAAATATATGCAATAATATTTTTAATTGTTTAATTAATTCATAACAAAAGAAACATATGGTATATAATAATTTAATTAACCTTTTTACTTAAAATATGTTAATTTTTTTTCTATAATAGAAAGGTAAGAAGTAATGTTTCAATAATAAATAAAATATATTATCAAAATTTTAAAATTTTATATACTTGATTACTTTATTGAAATTGATTGAAAATAAGTTAATTATAAAATTTAACAGTGCAAGATTAACAAAATTGTGTTTTAAATTAGCCAATTAGTTAGTTTAACCTTTATTATTTAAACTTTCATATAGTTTGTTACCTAATTAGAAGTTATCTGTTAATCTACATTTATTTAAAATATGAGACATGATAAATCAATTATAATAAATTATTAATCTATCTTACGAGAAATCAATTATAAAGCATTGAATGGTTAATTTGCTGGCTGTGTTGTACTTACTACATACATTAAAAAAATAAATATTGATCTTAAACTTTTTAAATTACTTAAAAATTATCTATTAATTTACATTTGTTGAAAAAGTGTAGCAGGTTTAATTAATTGTAGTTGATTAGAGCATAGATGACACTTCTGATTTATTTTCGTTGATTTATCTTGTTACATATTTTCAATCAATATAGATTAACATGTAAATTAAGCAATTTAAAAAAATTAATTAATAAGATTTAGTTTTATCAATTATTTAAAATGTCTAGTTAATTATTATACATCATATGTCTATTTAATTATGAAATAATTAAATAATCTATTTTTTTAATTATTCCAAATGTCCATTTAATTACTATACACCATATGTTTATTTAATTATGAATTGATTAATAATCTACAATAATTATTTTTAAAAAATTAATTTTAATTAATTAAGTAATTTTAAAATTTAGATTACTAATATTTAGTTTTTGTAAGAGATACTAATGCTTATTATATACTTCATCTTTTTTTAATTGGATTATAAACACAATAATTAAACTAAAACATATAGTAACTACTTATAAGGGGGTTATGTGTAATGTAAAAAAGAGGAGGGGTATATTTGTAATTTTACTAAAACTGAAAGGGGTGCATCCATAATATCTCTTAATTAAACATTGTAATAAGATTTATAATTATTATATATTGTTTTAGGTTTTGTTTTGACTTTATCCAAACTACTACTTTGTAAGTGGTTATAGACCAGTACTACTTCTAATATTTCACACCACCATCCTTGAAACTGAACAAAATTCTTATGCCTTATTTAGCCTTGCAAATTTGGATTCGGATTCTCTTTTGCTCATTTATGTTTTGCGTACCTTCCTTTTCATTCAACGATGTCATTTGAATTTTTTTAAAATGAATCTTAATTATATCTTAATTATTATAAACCGAAGGAGTGCATCCATAATTATCTCTTAATTAAACATAGCAATAAGATTTATAATTATTATATATTGTTTTAGGTTGTGTTCTAACTTTATCTAAATTACTACTTTGTAAGTGGTTATAGACCAGTACTACTTCTAATATTTCACACCACCATCTTTGAAGTTGAACAAAATTCTTATGCCTTATTCAGCCTTGCAAATTTGGATTCCTGTTCATCCAACGACGTCGTTTTAATTATTTTAAAATGAATCTTAGCCATTCTTTTTCTATTTCATCTCTCCCATTGGTATCTTACTTCAGCTTAAGGCGGAAGAGGATATATATGCTTACTTCCAAAGGCACTGGAAATGAAAGCTTCCATCCATCATGGACAACACCAATATCAATATGTCCTCTTCGTGGCTTTGCTCCAGAGACTGCGAGTCATCTAATTTTCTCTTGTAATTGTTCCTACTCGATTTGGAATTGTTGTTATAGGTGGTTGGGGCATATGGCAATGTTGCCTGAGGATTGTGAGCTGAGTTTTTGAATCTTATTAGAGTTGTGTAGGAATGATGTAATTTTTAATCATCAGGAAAGGTAATTAATCACATGTTAAGTATCATTTGGTTGTTAGTGTTGTTCGACATTTGGTTGACTAGGAATGATGTAATTTTTAAGGGCGAACCTTTTCTTATAGATGAAGTATGGTAGATGGCAATGCAAAGATCTTGGCTATTGATCATGAGTTATTTTAAGGGCTCAACATTTTCATTTGTAGAATGGTCCTTACAATCATTTTTGTGCATGAAGCAGGTCAAAGTTAAGGGGAGTTGAAAATTGTTGTCTGTAATAGTAACAGATAAATGGAATCAGATGACAATATGGGGATCACAGGCTTAGCAGAGGAATATGTTTACTATGGATTTTTTTGGGGGTTTAACTTTTGGCTTTGAGTTGGGGGAGCTAGAGCGGACTACAAGAGCTAAGACTTATGTATATGTTGTACTATTGCTGAAAACCTTTCATGTGTACTATCATATCTTATGAATAGTGACACAAGAGTGATTAATAAATTTTGCTTTACAAAGAAAATTGCAGAGTCGTTTCCAGCCTCACTACCATCGTCAACCTCATCTCTCTTGTCGTTTCATATTTATCTCACTATCCACTACTACATTTTATACATTTAGTGACATTTGTTAAAAGTGTTATTATAGATAAACTTTATATACTATAGTCAAATTTTTTAAAATAAATGTTACTATAGATAATATTACTATAATATTGTGACATGTTTTAAATAAATGTCACTATAGAAAAAGTTAATTCATTTTATAGTATCATTTTTTAAAAATGTTACTAAAGATTACTATTTTTTAAAAAATACATTCTTATTAAATTTTTCATTAATCATATTATTTTTTTCTTAAAAAGCACTTTTTGTTATTATTTGTTTTATATAAATTTAATTTTAAATTTTTTATTTTATAATTTTAACTTATTTACACTTTAATAAATAATTAATTTTTTATTATATTTAAAACCATAAATTTACTAGTTAAATACTTAAATTAAAACTTGTTGAATAGAAACTAGTGGAAAAATAACTTTATTAAATTTATTTTTTTATTTTTTTATTCACCGTAAAAAAGTTGTGATGTCTCCAAGTTTTGCTTTTTTTCTCTAAATTTCATTCTGTGTAATTTTTCTCTCTAAGGTTCGTTCTCTATGATTTCTCTCTCTAAAGTTTTTTCTTTGCGTTTCGTCTTCTAAGTTTCGTTCTCTAAGTTTTGCTTTATTATCTCTAAGTTTTCCTTCTCTCGTTTCTCTAAATTTCATTCTCTGCAATTTCGCTCTCTAAGGTTCGTTCTCTGCGATTTCGTTCTCTACGATGCGTTCTCTGTGGTTTCCCTCTCTAAGGTTCATTCTCTATGTTTCATCCTCTAAGTTTTGCTTTATTATCTCTAAGTTTTCCTTCTCTTGTTTCTTATCTGCCTCTCTTTTGGTTTTGTATTTTTATTGTCTCTGATTTTGTCTTTAATTTCTCTCAGTATCTTTGTTTTGTACGTTTTGCTCTCTCTTGGTTTGGGTCTCTCTAATTCAAGTCTCCAACGGTTTCCAATTCTATTTCCTCAACCTTTTAGGGTTAGTTGCATATTTAACTTCATATCAATTCTTTCTTCAATCTCATAACACTGTCGTTATTAGATTTGTTATTTTTCGTTTCCGCACTTCTTTTTCTTCCACTGATTGCTAGATACTTGATTTTCGTTTCCATTATTGTGATGATGCAATTGAATTTTTGAAGTGCAGAGTTTAAGTAGAGGAGGAGATGGCGAGTTGGATGAAGGAGATGAGAAGAAGGAGCATATGATTCAAGGTTTTCTCAAGCTTCAACATAATCGTAGATGCATTGGTTTCAATGGTTTGGTAAGATGTTCATCATAGGCATGATTTTGAATTGCAGTTGTAGTTTTGTCTCATTTTTTTATATTACGATAAATTGTGGACAAATGTGGCATCAATTGTGGTCATGTTATTGTCACAGAGGCTAAACAACTCTTCAAGGAGCCAAAAGTACAGAACTAGACTTATTTTTAAAAACTTGATGATTAAAATTGTTGAAAAATTAAGTTTGAGTTAGATGTGCAGTATTCTTTTAAGTGAGACTTTACTTCATTAAAAATCTAAGCTTTGTGCATAGGCTTTTCAAATCATATTTTGTATATGCATTCTTCTATTTTATGAATCTAGTGAGTTTCTAGCATCACACTAACTATTATTTAGCAAAGGAACATACTACATTAGGACATGCATGAACTTCATTTAAACATGTGAAAAATGAAAATTAAAAAAAAATGTTTAAAATGAGTTTTGAACTCGTTACTGTATATTCTAAACATGCATAAATTAATTAGAAACCATATATACCCGTTCCACCACTCTCCCCATTTCTGCTATTTTTTCTTTCCGATTGGACAAAGAAAATAATCTGGAAAAAGTTATGCTTAATTAGCGTACTTTGTGATACCAATATGATCCTCCAAGAATATTGCACTTGGTTACCTTCCCCTATTCTCTGTGTATGTTCCTTTCAAACCAACTATTTTGTTTTCCTGCATCCGTAACACCTTTCCACTATGCTAAATCTTTTGTGAAGTTTGGTGTTGACATGTTCTTCCTTTTGGCTCTAATAACCTTGACCCACTTTGCATCCTTCTCAATCATTTCTCTCCACTTCCATTTTGCAATAAGTTCTTTGTAAAATGTCCTCATATCCATTACTTTCAATCTATTAATTATTTTATTTGTGTAACACCAAGCTGTTTTTTGTCTCCACTCCTTCCACCCTTCAGAAGCTCTTCAACTTAATATCTTGATAACCACACACTTGGAACTTTGTAGAAGGACAAGAAAAATAGAATTGGAATGTTGAAAGAGTTCAGTTTATGATACATAATATGTCCCCAATGGATAATTGTCTCTTATTCAATAAGCTTAACTTATTTTTTATGTTGTTCACCACACAAGAGCATGAAGCTTCTCTAGACATGTTGATAGCTATATGTATGCCAAGGTATACGTATTTAAAGGGAATATATGTGCAGAATGGAGCAATTTAATAATCCTGCAAACCTTGCCACGTCTTCCAGTTGGACTGCCCCCAAATGCTACTTTTAAAGAAATTTACTAAGTAACTAGTTAGCCTAACTTATAAACAGTTTAGTTCAGTTTGATGGTAAATATGAATAGTTTAGTTTAGGTTTTTTTAGCTCAGTTTAGTATCGTTCAATTTTGTCAACAAACTAGATTATGAACACCCCTTGGCCTACCTGCTAATAGGAAGTTGTTAGGGTTAATAGTTCAAAATTGGTGATTTGGGAGCAGTTGAGTTTTTTTTTTTTTATCAGAGGAATAATTATACTAGCTATAATAATGAACAGAATATATGTTCCATTTGGCACATATACGTCTATTCTGATCTTTAAAAGTGATGAGTATCCCATCACCCTAACAATATATATATGTTTACACCCTTACATTCTACCATCATATTGTACTACATAATTAGTTATGATTAATTTCACCTTTCTCTTATGTGCAATCCCTTTACGTCCACATGTGCTTTCCCCAAGCATCCCATGTCCTTCAATTCTGCATAAGTTTTCCCTTTGTGTTATAAACACATCTCGGGCTACATGGACCACTCAGCAAATGATTGTGTGAAATTTTTGCATCTAACCTTTAACCGCTTCCAAGACCTTATTTTGATAACTTTCACAACCAAGTCTTTTGTTTGAATGTTCCTACTTGAAAACACAACTATTTCTCTGCAACCAAAAAGAACAAACAGTGGAAATCCACACAACAATTCACCTTGTCTCCATTCTCTTTCCCCTCACGTACACATCCCTTATGCTTCCAAAAATGTGAAATCACTAATGTAGGAAGATGTTAGAAATCATGGTTCAAATAAAAAAGAAGATAAAAAAAAGATAAAACCGAAAATGAATATTACTCTATTGAACATATCAATTTTACAGCTAATTATATAAAAAATTCTAATTGTCTTAATACTCTATATCTCTAGTACAAACTACATAGATAGGCCAACCCATGCATAAATATCACACCACACCTGGTATGCCAAATTGCATCAGAAAAGCAGATGTATTGTGTGTTCACTTTGTACATTGCCAAGCAGGCACAATAAGTCTTGAAAATGGATTCTTCTTTATATATACTCTTTGGTCTATATTCTATACATGCATGCTTCCAAACAAATGCAACACACTTTGAAGGTGCCAGAGTTGTCTATAATCTCTTGAAGAAGTTCTCCTCCTCATTTGTTAGTACATACGTTGTATACTATATACATTTCTAACAAAATACCCATGTTGTGTGTCCTGAGCAGAGAGCCCATATTCATTTATGATAAATGTTGTAATTTAAAGGAACAAGAGAAAAAAGCAGAGTACCAAAAACAATATGAAATAATTGTATACAATGAAATATTGATGTGAAACCAATCAAGGAAAATAAATGGCAAAAGAATACTTTATGCTATCATTATTATTGGTTCTTTTTATTACTATAAAAGAATACTCTGTCTACATGAATGTAATAAATTAATAAACAAATAGTGTAGTGCAGCATGTACTCTTCTTTACTAAACAAACATAATTCATAACCATAGGGATTCATATTTTGTATTGTAATATTTAATTTATAATCTATCTTTATGAATCAAGGAAAGAAATGTAATTTATAGTTAGTTGGAATTGTGGTACTTTTGTTGTCTTCTGTACTCATACTTGTCTTCTCTTTGTTAATGCAGGGTTACTAAACTTGTCCGCAATTGTGTTTACGGGATTGTTAATTTATAATGTAATGAATTTTGATGTATTGGACATATTGGTTATGATGTAATGAATTTTGGACATATTGATTATGATATAATGAATTTTGATGTGTCCTATAATATTTCAATTACAAGCCTATGCTTTAATTTTCTTGAATGTTTTTTCATTCTCCATGAATTTTTATTACTAAATCATTTCTTTCAATATTAATTTATGTTATAGTGTAAAAATTTATTTAATATTAATTATAAATTATATTATTTTTTATTTTATTTTAAAATAAAAAATTTAATAACATCTGTTAAATGTTAAAAAACATTTGCAATAGTAACATTTTTGTAACATTGCTTTTCTATTTAAAAAATGTTACTAATTATTTTTAGTGACATTTTTACAATGTTGTCTATATTAAAAAATATATTACTACAAACTTTTAGTGACATTTTAATAATGTTACTTTTTATGAAAAAAAAATATTATTAAAAGCTTTTAGTAACATCTTTATAAATGTTGCCTTTTTATTAAAAAAAGTTACTAAAAGTTTTTAGTAATATTTTTGTAATGTTACTTTTCTATTTAAAAAATGTTACTAAAAAGTTTTAGTAACATATATAAAATGTTGCATTTTTTTTTAAAAAGTGTTACTAAAAATTTTTAGTAACATTGTTTGTAAATATTATCTTTAATATGCAAAAATGTTACTAAATGTCATTAATGACATAGAGTATATGCAATATTTGATAAAATGTTACTAAATCATATTAGTAACATTTTCTTGTGATTTAGCCATATCTTTTTAATATTACTAAATCTCATATATCTAATATTCATCATTAACAGCTTTCTGACGTGAAAGAACCTTAAACTCCATGAGAACAGCCACATCCCTTGCCCAATTCCACATATTTTTGCTTCACCTTTTCATGTAGCAGAAATAGCAGAACGAGTATCGTTATAGGTCCAACACCTATGAGTGGCATGTCACCAATTCGACCTATCATTTTGTTCACTAATCCACCAGTGGATGTAACAGAAGCCAAATTCAGAAGCCCATTAACTGCCATGCACCCAACAGTCCCAATTTCACTATCACCATTAGCAAATGGATTCTCTTTCTTAGTATCAATTTGGATAGGCTGGGTATGATCAATCTACACATTTGTGAATTAAGGATAAAAGTTACTAACTAGGAAGAATAAAAAAAAAGAAGGAAAGTCATGTGATTAATGTAAGAAAAAAATCTATAAGCAGATTCTTATGAGAAAAACACTTATATATTAATGGTATAAAAAGTTTTACACTAACAGATAATTATAATGCTTTTTATATGATAAGTTTGTTAACATTAATAATTAATACTTTAAAAATTATATAAATGAAAGACTGTGATTAATTGTTAGTGTAAAACTTTTTTAAACTTACAATATATAGCTGTTAAACTCTTATTATATACTTGTATAATTAGAATTACGGTTACTTTCCCCTTAGCTATGTATATGAGAGATTTAATGCAAGGTTTTATTAGACAAATGGTTAAGTTGACAGGAGTAGAAAATAGAAAAGGAATTGCTTATAAGTGAAACTGTAAAGAAATACGGTTAGATGTAAGTATGCAATTATTTTGGTGTTATTGTGTACACAATGCGTATAATAAAGGTGTGCCAAGATAGATTCCAATATGATTGGAAAATAGTATGATGATGAAATATAGATAAGTAAGCGCTACTATGTGTATGGAAATCCTTAGCCCTTAGTTCTAAGAGACAGGGAAAATAAAATGATGATGATACTCGTTCTGCTGTTTCTGCTACAGTCAAAGGTGAAGCAATAATATGTGGAACAATGGTAAGGGATGTGGTTGCTCTCATGGAGTTTAAGGATTTTTCGCTTCAAGAAGCTGCTAATGAAAGGAGGTGCGTACAACCTGGATGAGCAGGAAAGAAGCCGGATCCTTTTTATATCCCTAGACGTGAACTTTACCAATAAATCAATTTTATAATCTTAGAACCAAATAACTAGTTTAAACCATTTATATCTAAAAAACATAATTATTCTATTATTTATTATCTATATTATTCACACAAAAAAAAATCTATTATCTACTAATAAAGGAAACTATCTATTTTGGTGTTCACATTTTCGTAAACAATTATATCGCTTAATTATAGCAGTAACTAACATGCTAACAAACAAGAAATATATTGTCATTGTACACACACTTACGTACACACTAGATATCACTATAGTGTTAGGACATACAACCGACATTAGGCATAAGTGGGTCTGCCTGTTGTCAACTTATTTTTCAGATTATTCAATCCAACCCTGTCTGGACCCATGATAGGCTGACCTACGAGTGGTACCCATTTTAACAACATTAGTCATCATAGTATTTGTAGGGTATACAATTGTCATTAGTCATGATAATATGTTAGAGTATATAGGCGACACTAGGTATCACAATAATGTTACGGTATAGCATCGACACTAGTTATGATTATAGAGTTAAGGTATACTGTCGACATTATTCATAAGTGGGTCAGCATATTTTTTCTATATAGTTAAGTCATTTTCCAAATTATTCAACCCGACTTGAGCTAAAGCCATGATGGGATGGACTGGCCATGAATCGTGACCCATTTTGACAACTCTAATAGCCATCAAAATAATTTTAGGACGTACAAATGACATTAGGCAAGATGGTAGTTGTAGGGTATACATGCATCATTAGTCATGATAATACTATTAAAAACCATATAGGTTGCATTAGGCATCACAATAATTAAATAGTTTAAAAATTTAATTACTATAGTTTATTTTTTTTAAAAGACAGTAAAATGGTTAGTTAAATTAATGTTTATTTAATTATGAATGAATTAAATAATATAAAAATATTATTTTAAATATTTTTAATAATTTTAATAAAATAATTAACTTAAAAATTAAATTACTAATGTTTAGTTAATTACTATATACCATATTTTATTTAATTATGAATTAATTATATAAAATAAAAATAATATTATAAATTATTTTTATAATTCTAAATATTGAATAAAATCTTTTTTAAATATGTAATTATCAAATCATAATAATAATTATTTGTAACAAGTACAACATAATAGTTGGCCCAACATGGAGCAAAATACTCTTTGGCAACTTGGAAATGGGAGGGAGATAGGTTTCTGGATTGATAATTGGGTTCCACGATGGGGGCTTCTAAAAAACTGGTGTATTGAAAATGTTACATTGTTTTCTGTTAATAAAGTGTGCTTCTCTGTTGCTTTAGATGGTTCATGGGAGACCAATAGGTTTGATAGTATACTGCCACCTCAAGTGATTAATAATATTTGTTCTATTGAGAGGGAGGATGATGTTCCCTATAGGAAAAGGGAAACATGTGGAGAATTTTTCACAAAATGAGCATATGAAAGTTTGTTGAACCCATTTAATTTTTAGAGGAGGCCCATTTTTTAAGCAGTGTGGAAGTGGAAAGGCCCAGAATGTATTTGTATTATGTTGTTGAAGGCAACTTGCGCAATCTGGCCCACAAATGAATTGAGATTCACTAGGCACATGACAGATAATCTTCTCTACACCCTCTGTAACCATCAGAGGGAAACCTTAATGCATGTTCTTTGAGACATTGACCATACTATCAAAATATGGAGAAATATTATGCTTACAGATGTGACAAATTTCTTCAGGCAACTAGACTTTGGTTCCTAGCTATGTTCAAACCTACATGCGGATCATGGATGGTACCAAAAAGTTGCAATTGTCCTTGATAGAGTGTGGTAGAGAAGGAACGAGTTGGTGTTTAGAGATACAAGTAAAATGAAGGAACATGTGATGTACTTTATTAATGTGCACTACTTAAAGAGATGCACAATATTCACAGGTGCGTGCAATAGGTTAAAAAATTTGTTAATTACTATGTGTTAATTTTATATTAAAGAAAACTACTTATTTTCTTTTGGATAAATTTCAATTGACACTTTAAGAAAATGTTAAACACTAGAAAATTCTCAATTGATTTAGTTCAATCATCACATGAATATGTGTATCATCTATATATATAGTTTAATAAATTGGATCTATTAATGCTCATTCAATAAATATTACACATATATTAATCTATCTGGATTATCAATATCCTATATTATAATACGCTATGATAGAGAATAATTTAGGTTAAATTATAAGAGATGTGTTTCTTACTTATTAAAATATCTATGTGATACCAAATTATTAATTTAAATTTAGGATCTTTATCAAATAAACTATTTAATTAAAACAATATAAAGAAAATAAAATAATACTTTTTTATTAAAACTAGAATTGGTTACATAATAATTTGGATCATGGGCATACGAACCTATTTCCAACATTTCTTGGTTCTTACTTAGAATAACAAGCCAAATAAAATTTCTTATTGCAACTACATGGCCAAAAATCTTGCATGAACTTATGAAGTTAAAATCATAGTTTGATACATGGTCAAACAGACCCAATTAAGTAAATATATATTTTAAAAAAAATCATTTAGATAAATATTTTATAAAAGAGACTCATTTAGGTCAATCACTTTTTTATTTGATTTATTAATATAAAATACTATAATACAATTTACATAATGTAATATATATGAAATGTAAAATAAAGATAATATATATATAATATTGATGACTAATTATATAGTTTTAATGTTTATCTGAATTAATAAATTACCAAATATGGAAATAATTAATACTGTATCTATTGAAATATATATTTGAAAGTAAAATCACGCATTTAAATGATATTCATGCATAATTAACATATACTTATTCAAACTATTACGGAAAGTTTCCATAAACAAGTGATTCTATTACGATTCTAATATATGACACTCAATGGAGTAACTTTAAATTCACCATACTAAAAACATATTATATAAACCTTAAAATATACTGTTTGACAATGTCACAAGCAAGCTACTTACAATGGCTCGCACACCGGTCTCTCTCTCAATGACTTTTGAAATTCATTCTCATTCAGTCATGATTATTGCTCTATTCTCATCACTTGGTATGTAACCAAATTAATCATCATAGCTATTATTTATTCATGCAATTCTGTCTTTTTTATTAATTAAGTAACAACAATACCTTTTACTTTGTTTTTAATCATTACTTTTGTTTTTGTTAAAGACGTCAATCTATGATTTGTAAGAGATATAAGGGTAATATTTTAAAAATGTAAAAAATGTTGGTTTAATATTTTTAAATTTAAAGACGTTAGTATAATTTGATAGAAGGTCAAAGCTTTTACTTTAATTTATCTTTTTGTCTTAATTCGTAGTTTGAGTAAATAATGTTTTTCCTTCATTACACCTTATTTCGCATTTTGCTACATTATTCTTAGCCCTCTAAGAGAGATTGAATTGAATTACTTTTGTATAAGCGGATTAGCATAATAAAAGTAAAACCTAAACGGATCAATGTAATGAAAGTATAAAAATCAAGAGGAATTTGTGTAGGATATAATAAAAGTAAATGTATGATAGATGTAATAAGAGCAAATTGCAGAAAGATATTTATCCTTTTAATTTTATTGGTGTTGTTCTAAAGTACACCTTTATAAAATGTAGGTGAGAGCGTCAACAAGAACTGTGATAAATCGAGCAAAGATATTCTCAACTGTGATGCCTACTGCAAGAGTCTCAACTTTTAGAAAGGAACATGTGTTCCACCTTTAATAAAGTACTTGTGTTGTTGTTCTTAAATTGTTGGTCAACAATTTTCAATAAAACTTTCCTTCATATGGTAGCAATCATCTAATTTATTTTATCCATTTCATCATTGTATTTCAGCTAACATATGTTTATGAAATTATAATATTTCTTCAATCACCACATGTCTTTATTTTAGTTCTTATGTTTATAATTTTAAATGATTGTCATTTAATGGTTTGCAGAATTGAAATAGTGACCTGTGTAACTTTGAAAATTATGGCTATATTTAGTAAAACTAACTAACAAGCTAACCGGAAATTGAAAAAGTTAATAATAATTGAAAACTAAGATTTATTGAACTCACTTTTTAAAAATTATCAAAATATAAAATAACTTAAATAAAAATATAATTAAATTCTTATCTTATAGACAAATGTTTAAATTAAAAATCTAATTAATATTCTAGGAACCAAAAGAATAAAAAGAAAAATCATGAAGTTAGACATTAGTATTTTAAAAATGTTACTTAAATCTTCACTACTAATAAAAAGTTAACATCAGTAACATTTTTATCTATAAAGTAAAAAAGAATGTTACTTGAAATAGTATATTATATTGAAAACTCTAGGAGTTATTAAAAAATTATTTACCATAGCTTTAGTGAACCACAAATATTTCTAATTTAAGAAGTAATTTAGTTTATTCCTTTTTATTTCACATTTTTTTACTCCAGATTGTTGAAAAATATGAGCATCTTTCTTCTTTATTTTTTGGGAAACCCCATTAATTTTAATCTTAAAGATAATTTGTCAACAATAAAAGTAATCCATGTCCAACAATTTGACAATAACACCCTCTCTTTCCCTTGCATTTTGATTGTTTAGTTATTTTATTAATAAATTAAAAGAAACATTAATACCATACAAAGAATTGTAGTGAAAATTCTGTTTCCATCCCCCAACCACCAGCTGCTCAAAGCTACTTCTTAAAGTCTTCATAGTTCACAAATTTTGAAAATTTACCCCACTAAAAATGTCACCTGAAAAGAGAGAAGTATGCATATCACCCACATGAATTACTGAAAAGAAACCTTTGTCGAGTCAACCTTTGATAGAGAGTTTTTATTGTACCCAAAAGTAGCTTCTTAATTATGATTTGTTAATATGTTATTATATATGACACTTGAGTTAGTTATGTCAAGGAGCATGTGTTATCCTGTACCTATATAGGTCATTGTAAACAGTTTTGTAAGTGAGTCTATTTTATAAATTAAATGTGTCGTTTTAAAAATATTTATTTAAGTGGATCTGATTCTAACATTGATTGAGTCAAACTATAGTTTTAAACTGGGGTTTTACGTCATATAAGATTTTTGGGTCACATAATTTGCCAAATAGACAGCATCTATGGACATAAAATTGTAGGAGGCATATAATTTTTTATGATTTTTTTTCCCTTACAATGCCATTGGGACTGCACCATTTTATAACTGCACCAAATCTGCATCCTACTTATTGTCTTTTCCAAAAAATAGATTTCTATTTTTCAAATAATTTATTATTATATATTTATACACCAAATATAAGTATTATATACTGGATGTGTTTACAAGATTTTAATTTTTTCAGTAAAGTATTTAGTTTTCAAAGATTTCTTAAATAATAACTAAAGAATAAATAGTATATAAATTCCAATAGGAAGAATTTGACATTTTAATTAAATAATAAATTATATAAGATGTGGCAAAATATCATACACCATCTGAAAAAAAAAAATTCTCTATAATTTTTTTTGCTTGTTACTATTTTCTTTACCTTTGTTACCTCTAACCACGCTTAAAGGGTGGGGCCAATTCAGATCCATTCACATAAATTCTCCATTGAGGCACGCACAAGCTCGTATACCTTATGTCGTGTAATCCATATTCTAATTGATTTTGTTTGGCTCGTAGATGATAACCACAATATACATAGTATTGATGTCACTTTATCACCTAACAAGCCACCTCTTAGTGTATATATGCTCTTAATATCCTCTTCTAGAGATACGTTCTATTCTCACATACTAGTTGTTACTACTTTGTTAGCTTTACTGATTTAGGCATCAAAGTTTCTGCAAATATATAACCCCATTGGATGACCACAATCAAACAATTCAACCCCTTCTTATTTTTAGCCTCCTACCTTAATCAGTGCCACAGAAGAACATGACTACGAAATTTAGTTCATAATTAATAAAATATGTCTTTTAAAATAAAGTAAAAAAAATTATATGTTTTTAATGGTGCCGTAACTCAGCAAGTTAAGTAAGTATGTGGAGCCACAAACCTATCCTCAATAGAAAACAAATTTAGTTTGGTGTAGACTTCAACACTTCATGAAAAGTTTAATTTATTTTTTACAATGACTAATCTTATCATGAGATGTGACTGTTTAACCTTTATCCACTTGGAATCTTCCTCTCCATCTTCAAGGATCCGACTACAATATGACTTGTTAGTTTATATAATTTTATCTAACAATTTAGTAGATAACTAGTATTTGTCTCATGCTAAATAAAGATTAATTTTTTTAAACATCTAAAATTTATAATTAATAATTAAATAATTTATTATGGAACAAATTAATAATTTTACACTACAAGAAAATAACAAAATCGTGTTTCTACATGGCTAGTTTTTCATCTCTATCTCTGCCTTCTATCATAGGTTGCTACTCAATAGGCATTGCTGGTTCCTGTTTTTGTCTAATAGGCCACGGGAGATTTTCTCGACTATCCTAAGTTAGCATGAATTGCTGGTTATATTTTTGCTCATGTTGGTGTGAAAACTTAATTAGGAATTTGGTCTCTCTGGGTCTCTCTATATATTTAAGGTCTCTCTATATATTTAAGGATAGACATATTCAAACCATCTAAGAAAACTTGAGTAAAATACATTTTTAATATCTCAAAATTCAATTTTAATCTCTATAAGTTTAATATATTTTTAGTGGTTATACCTTCTATCTACTATTGCTATAGTATTTTGGAGGTAGCCACTACACTTATCTGCTATTGACTAAAACACAGCTATTCAAGTACATACCGCATAGAACTAGCTCATTTTTCTCTTTTTCTGCATTGTATATAAATAAATGTTTAGCTACCATATTGCATTTTATTTTATCCCATTATAGTATAATCCATATATAAAATATAATATTATGTGTTGATCTCAAACCGATAAAGGTGGAATGGAAGACTTAGTTCCAAGTTAAAGTTAGTGGAATTAGAGGACAAAGTTGCAGATATTAAAGGTGAGTTAAGTACTTTTACTAGTAAATTGAACTGATGTCAAATGTTATAGCTCTAGCTTTTGTGTGTAAATTTTCAGTTTATGTGTAATTTAACACATATTTATCCAACTATGAAGTGATATGTTATTATCAATTAATGAATCAAGATTTCATATTTAAAGCAATGAATAAATCATGGATTATGAAGGCATAAAAATCTATTGAATATGATCAAGGTGTCACGGGTTTTATTGATTTTGCATTTAAACATAGTTCATTTGTGAAAAAATAATATGCCCTTATAAGCGGTGTGGTTTCAAAAAATGGCAATGTAGAGAAATTGTATATGATCTCTTGCTCTGTACACCATATCCAAAATGGTACACTTTTTGGTTCATCATGGGGAGTCAAATATAGGAAATACTAGTAATAATTCACATAGTAGAATGCCAAATGTAGTTGAAGACAATGTTGTCAAAGATCCTATTCAAAACATGATTAATGATGCTTTTGCAGTTGATAGGCACCAAGAAAATGAAGTACCTATCACATCAAATATAGATGTTAACTTTGAAGATGTGATTCCAAATGCAAGTCAAGAAGGCCATGAAGCTAGAGAGTACTACAAATTAACTTGGGATGGAGAACAACCTTTGTATGAAGATTGTACAAAATATTCAAGATTGTCATTTTCGATGAAGTTGTATCACATCAAATACTTGTGTGAGATTAGTGATAAGACCATGACTATGCTTTTAGAACTATTGAATGATTCATTTGAAAAAGTGAAGATACCAAGTTCAATTCATGAAGCCAAGAAAACAATCACCGAACTTGACTTTAATTATGAAAAGATACATGGATGTCCAAATAATTGTATGCTCTATTGGGTAGTAGGGAAGATGAATAAATGGAGAGGTGCAAAACTTGTCCCATTTCTAAATGAAAATCAAGGGAAAAGACAGGTCGACTAAGGTGACTAATAAAGACACCAATATGAAGAAAATACTTGCAAAAATTTTCAATATATTTCATTAAAACCTCAGTTGTAGAGGCTATTTTTATCTTAGGAAATGGTAGACGATATGAGATGGCATGTTGTTGGAGTGTTGGTACTAATAATGATGGGATGCTGAGGCATCCTAGAGATTCTAAAGTTTGGAAGTAATGTAATTTGACACACACAATTTGCATTGGATCTAAGAAATCTGCATCATGAACTAGTTATTGATAGTTTTAATCCTTTTGGTATTGAGTCCAAATTATAGTATATTGTCAGTTATTTTCATTACATATAACATGCCATCATGGTTGTGCATGTTAGTTTTGTAGTTTGATTAAGTTTTGTAGTTTGATTTTTAGTCCCACATTGCTTAGTATTGTGAGATGGTGTTCTTTACCTTGCTATATAAGCAAGCTTATGTAAGGTTTACAAATGCACCAAAACAAATACTTCTTAGTATTGTTTATTTCTCTCTTCTCGCCTTTAGTGCCTTGTTCCCAACAAGTGGTATCAGAGCCATTATCTTAGTATGCTCTGCGGTTGCAGCAGTGTCTGATCTTCCGCATCAGAAAAGATTTGGTTAGAGTAAATTTTCTTAGTATGCCCTGTGGCTGCAGCTGTGTCTAATTTTCCACATCAGAAAAGATTTTTTCTCTTGTTCTTGGGGATCTCAGTCTAGAGAACCAGTGGGGGCTTTTCTTCAAAAAGCAGTAGAAGCGATGGCAATAAACGAAGGCAAGATGAAGATTGAAAAGTTCGATGGTGCGGACTTTAGCTTTTGGAAGATGCAAATAGAGGACTATCTGTATCAGAAAGGCTTGCAAGAACCTCTCACAGGCCTGAAACCAGAAGCTATGAAGGAGGATGAGTGGAGCTTTCTAGACAGAAAAGCTCTTGGAGCCATCCGATTGACGTTATCTCGTAATGTTACTTTCAACATTGCAAAAGAAAGGACGACAGCAGGTCTCATGAAGGCTCTTTCCAACATGTACGAGAAACCATCAGCCTCAAACAAAGTTCACTTGATGAGGCGATTGTTCAATCTGCGGATGTTTGAAGGTGCTTCGATGGCACATCATCTCAATGAACTAAACACTGTTACAACCCAGTTGAGTTCAGTTGAGATTGAGTTCGATGAGGAAGTACGGGCTTTAATACTTTTGTCTTCCCTGCCAGAAAGTTGGAATGCTACGGTCACGGCTGTGAGTAGCTCATCGGAAGCAATAAGTTAAGATTTGATGATGTTCAAAATTTGGTTCTCAGTGAAGAGATCCGGCGGAGAGAGTCGGGTGAACCATCAACCTCTTCAGTATTGCATACAGAGTCAAGAGGAATAAGTTCAACCAAAGAAAGCGGACGCGACAAATCAAAGGAGAGACGATCCAAGTCCAGAAATCATCGTAGTTCCCAAAACTCGAAGACGATCGAGTGTTGGAATTGTGGGAAAACCGGGCACTACAAAAACCAGTGTAGGAGTGTACGAAAGAGTCAAGAAGCAAAGGGCAATAAAGATTGTAGGTAAAGGTGCAATAAAGATTAAGTTAAATGGGTCTGTATGGGAATTGAAAAATATCAGACATATTCCCGACCTGACTAAGAACTTAATCTCAGTGGGCCAATTAGCCAGTGAAGGCTACACGACAATCTTCCACGGTGATGATTGGAAGATTTCAAAAAAAGGTGCGATGACAATTGCTCGAGGCAAAAAGAGTGGTACTCTTTACAAGACAGCAAGAACATGTTATTTGATTGCAGTTGCAACAAATGAAAGTCCCAATCTATGGCACCAAAGACTTAGGCATATGAGTAAGAAAGGGATGAAGGTCATGCACTCAAAAGGAAAATTACCAGGTCTTCAGTCAGTAGAAATTGACATGTGTGAAGACTGTATACTTGGAAAGCAGAAGAGAGTCAGCTTTCAGACAAGTAGAAAAACCCCAAAGAAAGAGAGGCTTGAGCTCATCCACTCTAATGTTTGGGGACCAACGATTGTCCCTTCCATTGGTGGGAAGCAATACTTTGTAACTTTTATTGATGATCACTCCAGAAAGGTATGAGTTTACTTTCTGAAACACAAGTCTGAAGTATTTAAAGATTTCAAGATTTGGAAAGCTATGGTAGAAAATGAGATAGGATTGAAGATTAAAAAGCTCAGATCTGACAATGGTGGTGAATATGTAGACACCAGATTCAAGATGTTTTACTATGAGCACGAAATAAAAATGGAGAGAACCGTGTCAGGTACGCCTCAACACAATGATGTAGCAGAGCGTATGAATCGAACGTTGACTGAAAGAGCCAGAAGCATGCGTGTGCAGTCAGGCTTACCAAAACAGTTTTGGGCAGAAGCAGTCAACACAACAGCTTACTTGATCAACTGAAGTCCATCGGTACCATTAGAGCACAAGATACCAGAAGAGGTATGAGCGGAAAAGAGGTAAAACTATCACATCTTAGAGTTTTCGGCTGTGTAGCATATGTGCACATCAGTGATCAAGGCAGAAACAAACTTGACCCAAAATCAAAGAAGTGTACTTTCTTTGGTTATGGTGAAGATGAGTTTGGCTACCGCATATGGGATGATGAAAACAAAAAGATGATCCGCAGTAGAGATGTAATCTTCAATGAAAAAGTGATGTACAAGGACATGCATAATACTGGCACCAGCAACCCAGAAATAAGTGGACCAGTTTATGTAGAGGTGGAAGATATCCCAGAAAGTCCTAAATTGAGGAGTCCTCAGCCAGAGGAATCAAATAAAGAGAACAATGAGCAATCAGAACCTCCTACTCCAACTCCTGTATTGAGAAGATCCTCTCGGCCCTATGTGCCTAACAGGATATATATAGACTACATGTTGCTGACTGATGGAGGGGAACCTAAAGATTATATGGAAGCTTGTCAAACCATGGACGCCGACAAGTGGGAGCTTGCTATGAAAGACGAGATGAAGTCTTTGATCTCCAATTAGACATGGGAACTAGTTGAGTTACCTATGGGAAAGAAAGCACTTCGCAATAAATGGGTGTATCGGGCGAAGGAAGACCATGATGGTTCCAAGCGATACAAGGCCCGACTAGTTGTCAAAGGATTTCAGCAGAAAGAAGGAGTTGACTACACTGAAATCTTTGCTCTAGTTGTCAAGCTCAATACTATCAGGACTGTGTTAAGTATTGTGGCTAGTGAGAACTTCTACCTAGAGCAATTAGATGTGAAGACTCCATTTTTTCATGGAGATCTAGATGAGGCGATCTACATGCACCACAGCCTGAAGACTATTCAGAAGCATGTCAAACCACATATGTGAGCAAGTGGGAGCTTGTTGACAAAGGTTGTCACAACAGAGAAGTTGAGGCTTTGCAGTGTCTCAACTGGCCTTCAAGAATGATTGATGATGAAGGCAACTACAATAAGTGATAATCAAACTCCAAGTGGGAGAATTGTTAGTTTTGTAGTTTGATTAAGTTTTGTAGTTTGATTTTTAGTCCCACATTGCTTAGTATTGTGAGATGGTGTTCTTTACTTTGCTATATAAGCAAGCTTATGTAAGGTTTACAAATGTACCAAAACAAATACTTCTTAGTGTTGTTTATTTCTTTCTTCTCGCCTTTAGTGACTTGTTCCCAATAGTGCATGAAACAAAATTCTTTTACAGTGTCAATGATAATACCTAGTAAAAAAATGATAGGAAGTGATATATGTTTACTTACAACTGTTAATCAAGGAGTTGAATAAGTTGTGGACAACAGGTGTGGATGCATATGATTCTTTCAAGAAAGAGATGTTAAAATTGCATGTAGGTTTGATGTGAACAATTAGTGATTTTTCTAGGTTAGGAACACTTTCTGAATGGAACACTTGCATTGGACTTGCTTGCCCATCTTGTAACTTTGACTTTTCTATGCTTCATCTCAAAGGTAGTAGAAATTTTTTCTTTTGGGATTTCATCATTATCTTGGGTGAAGACATAGATTTCAATTATGTAGGATCACTTTAATGGTGAACAAGATATGTGTAATCCACCAAAAGGATTAACTGGTAATAAAATTCTTCAACAAGTTCGAAATATTAAAGTAGTGGCATAAAAAGAGTCAAGAGAAAGAAGATGTGGTGTACGACTTGTTAAAAGAGCCACTGAACAATGGCATAAGAAGAGCATATTTTTTAATCTCATTTAGTGGAAAGATCTTTGTTTGTACCATTATCTTGATGCAATTAACATTGACAAAAATATATGTGATAATGTTTTAAATACTTGCTAAATGTTCCAAAAAGAGTAAAGATCATGTTGATACTCGAAAAGACCTTCAAGTTTTAGGAATAAGACCAGACCTCTAACCTAATGAAATTGAAAGATACACTCAAGCTATCTTTAATTTGTCTTAAAAAGAAAAAATGCATTTTTAACAACTTTAAACAATATTAGTGTACCAAATGGTTATTCAAGCAACATTTCAGTGTATTAGCTTAGAAACCCTAAATTTCACTATAATGCTGAAGAGCCATGATGGTCGTATACTGACGGAACAATTGCTACCGTTAGCCGTGCAATTATCATTGCTAGAAAAACAAATTCTAGAAAAAAATTTCGCAAAAAAATTGTTGTGATTATAAATTTTGTTAACAAAAAAGTATCTACGAAGGTTTTAACTAATGATTTTTTTTCACAGTAGTTTTTTTGTCATTTTTTGAACAAAATATGCAGAAAATTTCACAGCTAAGGGGGAAAATTCTAATAGTGTCTCACTCGATTTTAAGCATACTTCTTATTTTATTTTCCATATTCTATAGATCTATTCAATTTTAATTAGAAAAGCAGCAATCACAAATTAAATACTTTGGTACTCGAAGAAGCAATTAAAATCTATAACATCTTTAAATTAAAGAATCTAAAAAGTTGATAAAGTTGTTTCAGGACAAACATGTTGTGAGTTCCATGTTAAACTAAAGAACTATACAAGAGGGAAGTAGTCAATAAAAACAATTAATGGCAAGTTTCATCAATATCTTCACAAAAGAGTTACTACACCTATTTGTTTGATATTTCAACTCAACTTTGACAAAAGCTAAAAGTGTTTTAAGGATGGCTTCTCATAACTTTGACATCCATATAATTTCTCTCTGTTTTTTTTTTTTTTCTGAAAGAAAAGATATAAGGAATATATAAACTAAAATAAAAAATACAAATTAATGAACTCCTGTATAATTGTAAAAGGTACTTAATAATTATATTTGTTGTAGTGAATAATTAAAATCGTAAAAATTAACTAAAAATTAAGTATAAAAATTATGAAATATAAACTAAATTTTAAGATTAAAATTGTTCCTCCTACTAATTTATTTAAAAGTTACTATTTTGAAATTTTATTCTATAAAACTAAGTTAATTTCATACTTTGGAATTTCTTCATTATTTCATCTAATTTCTCCTTTTAAGTACAAAATAATGGCAAAAAGAGTTAAATTCAAACAAAATCTTAATTAATTCTAAAACTATAAACACCATGGCTGATTAACTAACCTCTACGCTAAACAATTTAAGAATTCAATTTAATTTAACATATTTAACAATGTATGAGATGTTAAGTTTGAACTTTGGTATTTGGTATTGAGAATGAACAGAAATATGATGTAAAAAGTATATTTAAAATTTAATAAATTAATTTATTATATTTCTTGAGATACAAGACAAAATGGAAGCAACATAATGCTTTTTATTTTTAGCTATTATGATAGTAATCATTAAAGAATTCATTTGACACAACAACAATCGACACTTTCAGGTAGGACACATAAACCTATCGCAAAGCCTAAGATTCTGCAAATGACGTTACAGTCAGGATTGTCATGGCATGTTCCTATACAGAATTGTTCACCGACCTTGCCATTAACACCTGCAATTTATAGGTACTTAATTATAAATAACAGTAACAAAATGTATAAATTTTAAAATTTTGCATAAAATCTCTATTTTTTTATGGTTATTTTGCTATGCACCAAGTGAGAATAGAATAATAACTATGGTTGCGATGGTAATAAATTTGAACAGATAGTTCAGAAGGCTGGGTTAGATTGTAATTCCATTCTAATTCTTCTATTCCAAGTGTTATTGTTTCATCTTTTCCGCCTTATTTTCCAAGGAAAATAAGGGCCTATTTCTTTGTTTAACATGTCCATAAGATCATATTTAAGTTTATTGTTTTGAGGTTAGAAACAATGTTGGGCTCAATAGTTTCATAGTTTTTTATCTCTTTTCTTCCTCACCGAAAAATGTTAAATGGAGCTCTCATTTCTAATGAGATTGTTGATTGGGTTGGTAGGCTTAGTTAAAGTTTCTTTATAGTCAAATATGACCTTCAAAAAACCAATGATTTTGTGAATTGTTATTTTTGGAATATAGCAAATCAAATTCAATTTTGGGGTAAAATGCCTTAATTGGATTAGAAATTTGGTTTGTGTTAGGTCTTTTCCAAATTTGGTTTGTGAATTGTTATTTTTGGTACATAGCAAATCAAATTCAATTTTGGGGTAAAATGCCTTAATTGGATTAGAAATTTGGTTTGTGTTAGGTCTTTTCCAAATTTGGTTTGTGAATTGTTATTTTTGGTATATAACAAATCAAATTCAATTTTGGGGTGAAATGCCTCAAATGGATTAGAAATTTGGTTTGTGTCAGGTCTTTTCCAATTTTGGTGAACAGGATGTGTACAACTTAATTCCAAACGAAGGGTTTGAAAACAAGGTGATCCATTAACCTTTTTTTTCTTATGAAAATTATTTTTAATACCCCCTATCTTCTATTCGCACTCCCTGAGGCTTCATAATTTTTTTCAAAACTCAAAAATACCCTCCCCTTTTTGTACCCTACTTGACTGATGAATCACACCACAGTAGTTGCATGCGCCACCACCGCACCTCTCCAATCGCCGCTTCGACCACCTTTTTGGTCACGGCTTCGAGCATCTCTCCGGTTACCGCTTCGAGCACCTTTCCGGTCACCTCTTCGAGCACCTTTCAGCAAGTATGTTCCGGACAACATGATTCAGAAGGCAAATGGGATCCAGCAAGTATGTTCCAGACAGCAGGATCTAAAAGGCAAATGAGATTCAACAAGTATGTTTCGGACTACATGATTTGGAAGGCAAATGGGAATCAACTAGTATGTTCCGAACCACATGAACCGGAAGGCAAATGAGACCCAACAAGTATGTTCCGGACAACATGATCTGGAATGTACATAATGCATTCCTGATCAGTTTGATCTGGAATGCATTATGTACATTCCAAATCAACTAATTCGAAAGTGGATCAAATGTGTATTATTATTGTGTTTTGGATCAACTGACCCGAAACACTATAACACTTGTGAATCGATGTTAGTATGAATAAAAAACACAAACAAACCTTAAATCATAAATCCTAAAGCCTAAACTTTAAATCAAGAAAATCAAACATGAATAAAATTGTGTTTTCCTTTTCAAATAGCGCTTAAATCAACGAATAATACTTTAAAAACTTATAAGAATGATTTAAAATTTACAATAAGGCAAAATGTGAAAATTGGTGTTTGACACGCATGAGTAGCAAGATAAAGTACAACAAGACAAGACAATAGAAAAATAAATTCAAAAATTTAAAATCAAATAAGGATAAGGGTATATTTAGAATTTGAAAAAAAAAATATAAATTTTGGGGAGTGAAAATAATAAATTAGAGTGTTAAAAGAAAATGCCTTTCCTTGTGGTAAAGGAATGCCTTGCACGTTATTCAAATGTACTATCAACAAAAGGTTTCTTATTGATTTTTAAACTTTCAGTACACTAATTCGGTGATTCCTCTTGAATCCTACACTAATTCTCCTTGATTTTTGCACTTTCTAATCCGTTTAAGTTTTACTTTCATTATACTAATCTCATTATACTAATCTACTTATACAAAAGTAACAATTCTACTTCAGCCCCTCTTAGAGGAATAAAAATAATGTGTAAGAAACCAAAAACAAATTTAGCCAAACTACAAATAAAGAATGAAAAACAGAATAAAGTAAAAGGTTTGAGCTTCTATCAAATTACACTAATATTTTTATGATTAAAAAAATTAAATTAACATTTTTTATATGTTTAAAATATACTACATTTATATCCCTAAAAATGTTACATGGACACATCTTAACAAAAACATAAGTAATGATTAAAAAAAAAAAGTAAACGACAAAACTTTATTAGTATTGTTATTATTTACTCAATTAAAAAACAGAAATACACAAATAAATAATTGCTGTCATGATAAATTTTGTTACATACCAAGTGATGAGAATAGAGCAATAACCATGACCGTAATGAGAATGAATTTCATCAAAGTCATTGAGAGAGAGATTGGTGTGCAACCTATATTGTACGTACCTTGCTTGTGACACTTTGGAACAGCGTATTGTTAGGTTTTTATAATGTGTTTTTATTATGGTGCATTTAAAGTCTCCCATTGAATGTCATATGTTATAATCACTACAAGAAAATATGTTATTACAGTGGGTCAAATGCCCACTGAAATAGTCAAAAATCCATTGTAATATGTATTTATAGTGGGCTTACAGTGAGCCAAATATTTCACTCTAATTCTTCAATCAGTATACATGGGCTATCGAGATTCATTGTAGTGCCTACTATAAAACTCATAATATACAATGGGTTAAACCCACTATAATATAGTGGACATTTAGCTCACTATAATTCAGTGGGCTAAGCTCATTGTAATAAGTTCACTATATTACTGTGGATCAAACCCACTTTAACAAGCTCACAATATTATAGTGGGTTAAACCACTGTAACAAGCACATTGTATTATAATGGACTGAACCACTATAACAAGTCACCATAATACAGTGGGCATAATCCACTGTAATAAACCCACTATATTATAGCAGGCATAACCCACTGTAATAAATTCACTGTATTACAGTGGTTAAACTCATTATAACAAATCCACTATATTACAATAAGCTAAGTCCACTATAACATAACACCCTTTTTTATATTATTATTTTTAATTTCTAATTTATAAATATTAAACAAAATCTGGATATAATACTCAATTCTGAATAAAACAATAAAATGAAAACAAACATCAATTTCACATTTCATAAATGGTTTTAACAAAATATCATATGACCCTTATGTGTATTGATCATCATTAAGAGAGAAATCATCATCACCATAGTCTAGATGACGACTATTAGATCCATGATACTGTTTGGTTTGCACAGTTGATGTAAGCTATTTCATGGAATTACTTATTTCTTCTAGTTTCTTCTGATCTTTTTGACGTTATTCCTTCAAAACGTTTGTTGAATCAAATTCAAAGTATTTGCAACTTCAAATTATGTAGTTTGATGCAATGCACACTCTTTAGTTAGCAATTTCATATCGTGCCTATAACAGGAGGACATATCTCCAAACCCATAAAGGCATCCCCGAGATTTGCCATGAACTGTATCACTCCATCATTTCAACTTTGAGGCAAAGTCCATGTCTTGGATTCCACTACGAAAGGCTTCATGTTTAGCTTTTCCATAAAGCTTCCCTAGTTACATAAAAGAAATTAAAATGAGACAATCAATGTAAGGGACAATTACTTATTCAAACATTTGACAAAATTATATACTATCTTAATTTATATAAGTTTTCTAATGATCTTTTGTCGATCCAAGAGCTATCCTTGTATGCATTTTTTTAAACACCTCCTTCAAGTCAGGAGCTCAACAATCTCGCTACTCATCTTAATTAGCTTTATCTAGTTATGTTGATAAAAATTGCTACTTTTTCCCTAAGAATGTTGACCATAAAGAGAAGGTTGCATTTGTTTCACGTGATCTGCTTGGAATCATCATTGCCTCATCATAGAGATGACGAGGGATTGCACTTTAATATACGTTTTCATTATGGTGCGTTTAAAGTGCCACCATTGAATGTCATATATTATCATTGTGGATGCAGATTTGGTGTAATCACCAAAATTAACACCATTAAATAAATTTAATACAACTTATTTTTGCCATATTATATTATTCAATGCATTTGAATTATAATAAGGTTCTACCCTCTCTTTCCTTTCAATAATAAAATTATATGTCAATAAATTCATCACTACATTTTAGTATTTCTTCCTTTCAGTTTCATATTATAGTTAGTCAGGATTCCTGTATCAAGGACCATTTCTTTATATTTATTTATTTTATTTTTTATATAATTAAATTTATAATAATAAATTATAATAATTTAAAATTATTTTATACTAAATCATCATGTATAATAAATTGATCAATTTTTATAGCAAATATTTTCTAAATAATATCGATAAAATTCAATTATAATTTTTTCATTTCAAATTCAATTTATTATCACTTGTTTTTCAAATGCATGAATTCTAGACTAATAATTATTAAATATTAATATTTTTTTTACCAAAAATATAATAAATTTATTATATATTATAACTTATTATTTAATTAAAATCTAAAATTCTTTCTATCTAAATTTATATACTATTTATTCTTTAATTATTATTTAAAAAATCCTTGAAAACTAAATACCTTACAAAAAAATTAAAATGTTGTAAACACATCACGTGTATAATACTTTTATTTGGTGTATAAATATATCATCGATAGATTATTTGGAAAATAGAAATTTGTTTTACAGAGAAGATAGTAATTAGGATGGATGTAGATTTGGTGACTGCACCAAACTGCATCCGTACATAAGATATAAAAATTGTATAAAAAATTATTAAATGACGGATACAGATTTAGTGCAGTAACCAAAATTAACACTATTGGATGAACGTAATACATCTTATTTTTCCACCTCATATTGTCCAAATGCATTTGAATTATAATAAGACTCTACCCTCTCTTTCCTTTCATTAATAAATGTATATGTTTATAAATTTATCAGTACATTTCACTCTTTGTTTATTTCAGATTCTTTTTATAGTTAGTTAGGATTTCTCTATCAAGGATTTCTCTATCATGGATTAATTCTCGACTAATTATTATTAAATATTAATAATTTTTCTGACAAAAAATATTAATAAATTTATTATATTTATAATTCTTTCTATCGGAATTTATATAATATTTATTCTTTAATTATTATTTATCTTTGGAAACTAAATACTTTACGAAAAAAATTTAAATGTTGTAAACACATCAATTGTATAATACTTATATTTGGTATATAAATATATAATAAATAGATTATTTGAAAAATAGAAATTTGTTTTTTGGAGGAGATAGTAAGTAGAATGGGTACAGATTTGGTGACTGCAGATGACTGCACTAGGGTTGTTCATGTGTAGTCACTAAAATTAACATCATTGGATGAATCTAATACACTCTATTTTGTCACATCGTATCGTCCAAATACTTTTAAATTATAATAAGGCCCTATCCTCTCGTTCCTTTCATTGACAAATGTATATGTCTATAAATTCATCAATACATTTCATTTTTCAATTATAGTTAATTATGATTTCTATATCAAGGACTATTTCTTTATATTTAAAATTTATTTTTTATATAATTAAATTATAAATAATAAATTATAATAATATAAAATTATTTTATACTTAATAACCATGTTTAATGAAATTGTCAATTTTTATAGCAACTATATTAAAAAAATACCGATAAAAATTCATTTGTTGTCCATATAATAAACTTTACACTAGTAATATATCATATTCTTAAATTTATTTATATGTTATTTTAATTTCCATGCATTATTTATATTAAAAATTTATACTAGAAATTAATAAAAAATTATCTTTAAGTGTGGATTTCAATTATAATTTTTTCATTTCAAATTCAATTCCTTATCACATTGTTTTTCAAATACATGAATTCTAGACTAATTATTATTAAATATTAATATTTTTTCACCAAAAATATTAATAAATTTATTATATATTATAATTTATTATTTAATTAAAATAGAAAATTGTTTCTATCAGAATTATATATTATTTATTCTTTAATTATTATTTAAACTATCTTTAAAAACTAATAATTTAAGAAAAAAATTAAAATGTTGTAAACACATCACATGTATAATACTTATATTCGGTGTATAAATATATAATAGATAAATTATTTGGAAAATAGAAATCTTTTTCTTGGAGAAGAAAGTAAGTAGGATGGATGCAGATTTGTTGACTGCACCCAATATGCATCCAAACATGAGATATAAAATATTTATAAGAAAATCATTAAATGACAAATACAAATTTGGTGTAGTTACTTGTAGACACTCAATTTTGTCCCTATTTTGGCCTAATCCTTAATATATATGTATTTATACTATAGATAAAGGCAATACATCCTATTAATGTCCACTTTTTAAAATATTTATTCTACTTTTACACATATTTTAAAATTAAAAAAATAAATTAATTTGTCATGAAAGGGACTTGAACCCATAACCTCTTATTTTTTAAAAATATATTTTAGGACTAGACCAACCTTATAACTTTAAGCAAAATATTATTTTAAAATATTGATATCCAACATATATAATTGTCCAATTATATTTATAATGGATAATATATGATATTATATTATATACGACATATTATATAATGAGAATATGAGTTTTACCTTTTAAATATTTTATGATTGCTCCCACTTTCTCAAATATAACTTCTCCATGTTAATATATGTCTACATTTCATGAAAAATATTTTTAATAAACATGTAAATACCCAGATGTGACAATGTTTAAAATTCTATTCAAAGTCTCTTCTTTCCATTTTTTCATATTCATTACATATTTGTAATATCCATTGATTATCTAACATGTTTTTATCATATCATCGTAAACAAAAAATATAAATTAAAAAAATATATTAAAATGTAAATTCACATGCGTAACAGATTTTGCTAATATATATAAAGAGAATAAATACAAAAATTAATATAAAATGCAAATAAAAATACAAGTAAAATACAAGTTTAGAGTTGACAAAGGAGCATCACAGCAGAGAAGAGTAAAAACAGGTAATCATGCTTTACATTAACCATTAATTTCTTATTGTTACCTTCACGCTTTTCTTGTCTCCTTTCTTCGTGTCTGTCAAACCCAAATCGAAACCCTAAAAATCGGAACCCTTACTGGAAGCAATAAAAGCTCCAAGCTTTCTCCTTTGCTTGCACTATCGACACCGTCATCGACCATAATGGTCCCATTTGAAGACCGGTTTCAAGAGAAAATTCCCAATCTTCATCCTTCCACTAATTTGGTGTCTGGTGTCTGTTTTCTGCTATTTTAATTTATTTATACTCATTAACCCTAAAGCATGACCAAATGTTTGGGTTTGGCATTGTAGAGGGTGCACCTTTTCTTTTTCTTTTTTTTTCTTTTTCCTTACATTTCACGTTGGAGATTGGGCCTGGAAACAAACATTTGTGTCAATAATCATGTTGCCTTTTATTTCTTCATGCACCCTAACATCACAATAGATTAGGATTAGTAAAAGTGTAAAATATTAGACATTGGTTTAATTATTTGATTTTTTAATCATAGAATAGATCATGCATGTTACTAGATAAACAAATGACTAATCTGGAATAATATAGGTACGTCATGTTCAATAATAATAATAATAATAATAATAATAATAATAATAATAATAATAGTGGTGGTAGTGGTGGTAATAATGATAATAGTAGTAATGATAATAACTATAATGACAATAATAATAATGATAAATGATGTAAATTGAATTTACTAATAATCATTAAAAATATTTAAAATTGCAAAATTAATTTTAAGGAATTAGGATTTGAATAATTTTGTATAAAGGTTATTAACTGTGACATTTTTTTACCTTATGGAATTTGAGTACAAATACTGTGATAACTCAGTGGACTCAAATTTATTTAATCTACTCATAATTGTTAATATCTTCTTATAAATAATATATGATATATCATAACATCTAAACTTTCCCTTTTTCACCACTTTTATTTGTAATATTTTTAATAGAAATCAAAGGATCAACTAAACGTGATATCTTTTTATTTCCAAGATTTAAAATCATATATTACATTAAGAGTTGAATTTTAATAATTTCGTATTAAGAGAAAAAACAAGGTTTACTAAATGTGACATTTTTTGACTTTATGGAATTTTAGAACATACATTATGACAATTTAGTGTACTTAAATTTATTTAATTCTTATCATAATTGTTAATATCTTCTTATAAATAATACATAATATATACAATGACATCTAAACTTTATTTTTACCACTTTTATTTGTGATATTTTTATTTTTATGTAGAGATCAAAGGATTAATTAGATGTAACATCTTCTTATTCCTGAGATTTTGAGATATAAGTTGTGATGAATTTTATTTTAGGATCTCATCTCTAAAATATATAATAAATAATAATAAAAATAATTTCTTTTTACTTCAAAAAATAAAAATATAAAAATGATAATACTTTAATTTATTCTAGAGTACACCCTTGTCAAGTTTAATTTCAAGACATATAAACTGTGACCGTTGAGAAATCCTACATCTTTATAAAACTAAAAAATAAAAGATGTCAATGTACAAATTTATTAAAAAACTACGTAAAATTAGATTCTTCAAAACACTTGGAGATACATAAGAGCATGAGTTCTCTCCTGTTAAGTTAAAAAACGTACAAAAATAATTTATTAATAATATTTTCATAAAAATAAATATTTCAAATAATGAAAATCCTTGTTAAAAATATTAAAATTAATAAAATAAAAATAATTTCATGTCTTAAGGGATGAAATAAATATTTTCAAAGTTATATAAATTTGCAGATTTAATTAGAGGTAACCCGATGATGGACGTTGTGGATGTGTTAATACCTTCCCCATAAGTGATCAACTCTCAAACTCAAAATCGAGTTTCCAAACCATCTTTTTATTTTAAAAATTTTTTCGATATTTTCCTTAGTAAACATTAGTGACGACTCCTTTTATTTTTTTTAAATTATTTTTTCACCGTCCTGTCGAGACATCATATGTCGACATCATGTCATAATACACCTTTGGATGAATCTAATACACCTTATTTTGTGACGTTAGAATGTCGAAATGCATTTGAATTATAATAAGGCTCTCCCTTCTCTTTCTTTTCTTTAATAAATGTATATGTCAATAAATTTATCAATATATCTTCCTATTTCTTCCTTTCAATTTCATATTATAGTTAATTAAAGTTCTTGTATCAAGGAACATTTCATTATATTTATTATTTATTCTTTTATTTTTTATATAATTAAACTTATAAATAATAAATTATAATAATATAAAATTATTTTATTCTAAATCATCATGTACGATACATTTGTTAATTTTTATAGCAACTATTTTCAAAATAATACCGATAAAAATTTATTTTTTTTCCAATATAATAAAATTTACACTATTAATATATCATGTTTCTAAATTTATTTATTTGTTAGTTTAATTTCTATGCATTATTTATATTAAAAAGTTATACTAAAATTAATAAAAACTTATATTTAAGTGTGGATTTCAATAATAATTTTTCATTTCAAATTCAATTTATTATCACATTATTTTTCAAATGAATGAATTCTAGACTAGTTATTATCAAATATTAATATTTTTTTGACAACATATTAATAAATTTATTATATATTATCATTTTTATTTAATTAAAATATAAAATTCTTCTATTGGAATTTATATACAATTTATTCTTTAATTATTATTTAAAAAATCTTTGAAAACTAAAAATTTCAAGAAAAAAATTAAAATGTTGTAAACACATTACATATATAATACTTATATTTGGTGTATAAATATATAATAAATAGATTATTTAGAAAATAGAAATCTGCTTTTTGGAGAAGATAATAATTAAGTGGGATACAGATTTAGTGACGGCACCATTTAATAAATTTAGTTTAATTTAATTATATTTTTATATCAAAATGTAAATTAATTCCCCTCAATTGTTTTGTTTCAAATTACTAATCACCCACTTTTTCTTTATCCCATGTATAAAAATAATTTATTTCTTATTGAATTTTAGTTTGGTTAAATCAGGTTTTGCTTCATTGCACACATTATTTTTAGTCCTTTAATAAGGAAGGTAGTATAATTATTACTCTTGTATGAGATTAAAACTGAAGTTTAACTCATCAATAGTGAAAACAAATTAGGTAAATATTTCTAAAACAAACTTTTTAAGTAAATATTAAAAAGACTTACTTAATTCAACTGAACATAATATAATATGATATATATATATAATATGTAAAATAAATATAATATATATATATAGATAATATTGATAACTAATTATATAGTTTTAATTAAATGATAAATTATAATATATACTAAAATTTTTAATATTTTCTCTCAAAAAATTATTAATATTTAATAATAATTAGTCTAGAATTCATGCATTTGATAAACAATGTGATAATAAATTGAATTTGAAATGAAAAATTATAATTCAAATCCACACTTAAATATAAGTTTTTATTAATTTTAGTATAACTTTTTAATATAAATAATCCATAGAAATTAAACCAACAAATAAATAAATTTAGAAACATGATATATTAATAGTGTAAATTTTATTATATTGGAAACAAATAAATTTTTGTCCTTATTATTTTGAAAATGGTTGCTACTAAATTGACAAATTTATTATTATACATGATGATTTAGTATAAAATAATTTTATATTATTATAATTTATTTTTCATAAGTTAATTATATAAAAAATAAAAATAATAAATAAGAAATATAAAGAAATGGTCCTTGATATAGGAATCGTAACTAACTATAATTCGAAGCTAGAAGGAGGAAATAGTGACATGTATTAATTAATTTATTGACATATAGATTTATTAATGAAAGTAAAGAGAGGGTAAGCCAATTTATAATTCAAATGTATTTGGATAATATGATGTGGCACAATAAGGTGGATTAGATTCATCTAATGGTATTAATTTTTGGTGATTGCACTATTTAGTGATTACAGAAAATCTACATTCGTAATTTAATGATTTTTTTTTATAAATATATCTATATCTTATGTACAGACGTAGATTTGATGCAGTGATCAAATAGTACAGTCACCAAATCTACAGCCATCCTACTTATTGTCTTCTCCAAAAAAATAGATTTCTATTTTCTAAATAATCTATCTATTATATATTTATAGACCAAATATAAGTATTGCACACGTGATGTGTTTACAACATTTTAATTTTTTAGTAAAGTATTTAATTTTTAAATATTTTTTAAATAATAATCAAGGAATAAATATTATATAAATTCCAATAGAAAGAATTTTAGATTTTAATTAAACAATAAATTATAATATATAATAAATTTATTAATATTTTCGGTCAAAAAGTTTATTAATATTTGACAATAATTAGTCTATAATTCATGTATTTAAAAAACGATGTGATAATGAGTTGAATTTGAAATAAAAAATTATAATTCAAATTCACACTTAAATATAATTTTTTATTAATTTCTAGTATAAATTTTTAATATAAATAATCCATAAAAATTAAACTAACAAATAAATAAATTTAAGAATACGATATATTACTAGTGTAAAGTTTATTATACTGGCAACAAATGAATTTTATCCGTATTATTTTGAAACTAGTTATATAAAAATTGACAAATTTATTATACATAATGATTTAGTATAAAATAATTTTATATTATTATAATTTATCATTTATAAATTTAATTATATAAAAAACAAAAAAATAAATAATAAATATAAATATGTGTAATAAATGTATTACCATAGCAATTATTTCTTTATGCATTTATGTTTTTTAATTGAGTAAATAATAACAATATTAATAATTTTTTGTTGTTTACTTTACTTTTGCTTTTGTTAAGATGTGTCAATGTACACTACTAGAAATTGATGAATTTCATGTAAAAATTATTCCACATGAAATATCTACGAATTTTTATGGGAAAATATATCTATAGAATTTTCATGGGAAAAACTTTTCATAGGAAATACCTACGATTCTAGTTTCCAAAACATTTTCGCAGTGCTACAACTATACTTGCCACGACTTTACTGGCCACTTTTTTGCCTGTGATTTTTCATACTACTTTTTTTCGAAGGTAATATTAAAAAAATATAATATTAAAAATAATTAAAAAAAATATAAATTTAATTTATATATTAAAAATAATTTTAAATTTAATTTTTGATAAATTTCTAGGGATTATAAATTAAAAATATAACTTACAAATAAAAACTATAATTCAAAATAAAAAGAAAAAAGAAAACTAAAAAATAAAATTAAAAATATAAATTAAATAATAACTAAAATTTAAATAAAAATTAAAAAATTAAAAACTAAAATATAAAATAAAATTAAACATTAAATAAAAAATGAATGCTAAAATCTAAAAATTATTTTTAGTTTAAAAATATTAAAAATTAAAACTAAAATCTAAAAATTAAAAATATAAATTTTAAATATTATTTAAAATTAAAAAATAAAATTTAAAATAATAAATAATAGAATGTAAATGATAAATTTTAAATTATAATATAAAAATTTAATTTATATCTATTACTAATAATTTTAAATTTAATTTTTAATAAATTCCTATGGATTATAAATTATAAATAATTTTAAAAAAATTTGCAAATCTTTTACAAGACAGGATCATCTAGACTTTAAATATCCAAACTAAAATTTTAAAAGTATTACACTTGATATTAAGAATTGATTTTATTTTAAATCTAACAATTCTAATTGAATCTAAATAGATTCCATTATATTTTATTTTTTTAATATCCAAAATAATATTTTTATTTTATTTTAAATTCAAATGAATATTTAGTTTAATAGTTTTTTTATTTAAATCAGATAACAACGTATTTCTTATTTACTAAGTATAAATTATAGTTATTTACTATTCCTATATCAAGACCATTTCTTTATATTTATTATTTTTTTAATATAATTAAATTTATAAATAATAAATTATAATAATATAAAATTATTTATTACTAAATCATCATTGATAATAAATTTGTCAATTTTTATACCATGTATTTTCAAAATAATACCAATACAAATTTATTTGTCGCCAATATAATAAACTTTACACTAGTAATATATTATATTCTTAAATTTATTTATTTGTTATTTTAATTTCTAATCACTATTTATATTAAAAATTTATACAAGAAATTAATAAGTGTGGATTTGAATCATAATTTTTTCATTTCAAATTCAATTCATTATCACACTGTTTTTCAAATGCATGAATTCTAGATTACTTATTATTAAATATTAATATTTTTTTACTGAAAATATTAATAAATTTATTATATAATATAATTTTTTATTTAATTAAAATGTAAAATTCTTTCTATCGGTATTATATACCTGTAATACTATTAATGAAGGGAATACCCCTTTTTATATTCACTTTTCAAAATAGCTATTATACTCTTACACCTATTTTAAAATTAAAAGAAAATTACCTTATTATAGGAGAGACTCAAACTCATAACTTCTAACTCCCTGAATGTTAACTTTACCACAAGATCAAATTTATAATTTTAAGTAAAAAATTACTTTAAAATATTGATATTCAACGTACATAATCGTCCAACTATATATATATAATCTATAATATATAATATTATATACTATATATTTATACTATTAATAAAGGAAATGCCCTTTTTTATGTTCACTTTTCAAAATACTTATTCTACCCTTACAACTACTTTTAAATTGAAAAATAAATTACTTTGTCTTAAGAGGACTCAAACTCATAACCTCTCAGTCCCCAAACGTAAATTTTACCACTAGACCAATCTTATAATGTTAAGCAAACAATTACTTTAAAATATTAATATCCAATATATATAATTGTCCAACTATATCTATAATCTATAATATATGATATTATAGTATATACTATAATTATATAATGGGTATATGACCTTTTGATGTCCATATTTTATAATTGTTTTACCCTTCTAAACATCTCCCTACTAATATATGCCTATTTTCACAAGTTTTACCTTATCATAAATCAATTTTCCTTAAGCATGATTAATATATGTATACATTTCATGATAAATATTTTTAATAAACATGCAAATACACAGGTGTGAGAATATTACTATTTTGAGTTTATTCAAACTCTCTCCCGTTTCCATTTTTTCGTTTTCATTGCATATTTGATATATCCATTGATCTGACATATTTTTGTCATGTTATCATAAATAAAAATATAAAAATTAAAAAAATATATATCAAAACATATCACATAATAATTTATATTTCAAAATATAAAAATTTACATCAGATATAAATTAAAACCTTACAATTGTTATAATATACTAAAATAGAAATACGAATACATAAGCGCGACAACACCTGTTTTTTTGCTAGTATAAAATAATATGAAATACAATAATACAATTGTACATAATATAATATATATAAAATGTAAATTAAAGATAATATATATAGATAATATTGATAACTAATTATATAGTTTTAATGTTGATATGAATTAATAAATTAACAAATATTAAAATAATTAATGTTGTATCCGATGAAATATATTTGAAAGTAAAATCAGCATCCACTTACTATCTCCGAAAAAACATATTTTTATTTTCCAAATAATCTATCTATTATATATTTATATACCAAATATAAGTATTATATATATTATGTGTTTACAAAATTTTAATTTTTTTCTTAAAGTTTTTAGTTTCCAAAGATTTTTTAAATAATAATTAAAGAATAAATAGTATATAAATTCCTATAGAAAGAATTGTATATTTGAATTAAATAAAAAGTTGTAATATAATAAATATATTAATATTTTCAGTAAAAAAAATTATTAATATTTAATAATAATTAGTCTAGAATTCATGCATTTGAAAAATAATGTGATAATGAACTGAATTTGAAATGAAAAAACTAGAATTCAAATTCACATTTAAAGAGTACGGCGTATTGGCAACAAATAAATTTTTATTGGTATCATTTTGAAAATAGTTGCTACAAAATTGGCAAATTTATTATACATGATAATTTAGTATAACATAATTTTATATTATTATCATTTATTATTTATAAATTTAATTATATAAAAAATAAAAAAAAATAATAGATATAAAGAAATTATCCTTGATCCATGAATCCTAACTACTTATAATATGTAACTAAAAGGAGGAAATCGTGAAACGTATTAATGAATTTATTGCACTAACAAAAATATATGATCTGTCACTCTTCTGTATTCATATTTTTGTCAAATTGTTGGATATGGATTACTTTTATTGTCGACAAATTATCTTTAAGATTAAGATTAAAGAGGTCACCAAAAAAGAAAGTGTAACATTTTTTTTTTGAAAAATAATATATTAATAAAAAATGTAATTTATATTACTAAGCTTAAATTAAATTATTATTTTTGTTTACTAAAATAAATTGAGATTTTTTTATAAAATAAATATGAGTGTAAATAGTAAGAAAAGTTAATTTGTTACTGTTAGAAAGTCCAATCCAATGGTTAATCTAATAATTCATACAGGTTCGATTATTCTGCTTCAGTTTCAAGTTTTTGACTCCGAAGGCTTGAGAGCAAGTTGTAAAGAGAACCTTGTCAAGGGACCTAGAGGAGCAACATTTGGGGAGTTAAGGTCACATCTTTCATAATCAGGATCATCCTTTGAGGTAAATGAGTGGGAAATTATCTCTCATGTTATATATGTAGGGGAGATGGGGTAGTGAAGTGATCCCTAAGCTTCAATAGGTTTTATATAATGTCATTGAAGGGTTATGAACACCTGCAACGAGTGCTGATATATGTTTTTAAGTGTAATATGTGGATACATGTAATTCCTATATATTTGATGTACAAATGCATGTCTGTATCGATTTTGTTGATTTTTAGGGATCATCAAATATAAAATAATTTAAATATAATTATTATTTTGGTATTTATTTATTCATTTTTATATCCTAGAAATTAGTGTTCTTGAATTTGTATAAATGATAACAATTATGATACCTGTTTTTTAGTCCCTTCTGATTAGTTATAACAATTTGGTTAGTTAGAGAGCAAGTTATCATTAGTTTATTATTGTTTTATATTTGTTTTCTTTTAAAAATTTATTGAGAATGATTTAATTTCAAAATCATAATTTAGAGTGTACTTTAAAGGACTAATCAAACCTTAGGGAAGAGAAACAATAGAAAATCATAATACATATTTTACTATCAGCGTTCATGATCTTCGGATGAGAAAACCACTAGGAAAAAATATGATTTGAGAAAGTGATCTTCATAAAAGTTTTAGCACTAAATCTTATCTAACTAATATCTTTGGTTACACCCCAATAAAAGTACCTAGAACTCAAGTTATGATCATATTAGTGACTAAAGGTAGAACTGCCAAAAAGTTTTACAATCAGCGTTCATGATTTTTGAGTGACAAAAACGATAGGAAAACGATGTAATTTGAGAAAGGGTTCTTCATGAAAGTTTTATCCCTAGACGTTAGCTAACTAATATCATTGGTGTAATAAAAAAATGATACCTAAATCTCAAGTTATGATCAGATTAGTGATTGAAGGTTGAACTGCCAGAATTAAGCGATAGATTCATGTTTCCTCCTATTTTTAACATAGTAAACTTTTGTTTCATCTCTTGAGGTGAACATAAGAGTTGTAGATACATGTTCTATATTTTAAACTTAGATAAGAAATAATATCATACGATTAATAAATCTCTAGATACCGTGTTTATACTCTAGAAAGGTCATAGAGACTTATTAGAAAATGAGTGAGGAAATTTTCAAATATGGGAAAGTGAATATATTCAATATCATAAATTTTATTTTGTTCATGAGAATATGTGCTTTGGATAATTTGTGTTGAAGAACTTATGTGTGTAAGAGTTAAGTCTAAGTTGTTGCTTAGCAATGTGTGAACTCTGAATTGCTTGATCATTTGTGAAGTCTAGACTTTTTTTAGGAATGCTTAAGTCTTTTTCCTAGTCATATGTTTAGATGTGTGATGTATCTTATAATTATGAGTGTCGTGGATGATTGAATGTTTGAAAGTTATTTGAAATTTGTGAATTGAGGGTTTGTTTGAATGTGTGATGTTAATGTTGATTTCAATTGGATGCATAATGTGTTGATGACATTGGTTTGAGTGTGCTTGATTAGGTGTTATCTCAACTACGGTTGGGGATGGAGTGAGATTACATGATTAGATATTGATATTGATATTTATGTTGATGATGATGGTCAAGGTGTGCTTGATAAGATGTCATCCTAGTTGTGGTTGGGGGTGGAGTGTGATAAGATGATTAAATGGTTGCATTATGACTTTTGTTGTGGATGACATGACACATGAATTTGATCGTCGAAGAATTTTTTATAAGGATCACATATTGTGTGGTGCTCTAGATTAGATCTTCTTTGGTTGTCTTGCATTGCACTGTTGTACTTAAGTGTTAATGGTGTAGAAGAAAATTTACTTCAGGTGGACCTATGGTAAGATGGTTGTACTGCCAACCGACCTATTACAAAAACTCGTTACCCGCTAAAAACCCGGTGGATGACTATTTTTTAAAAAAGTAATTTTTTTAAAATTAAATATTTTTTATAAGAAGTTTTATCAAATAAATCATTTATTTTTTGGAAAATCTAGAAATAAAATTATACTAGTTTCTACAAGATTAATTAGATCTAAAAGTAGATTAATATAATATATTATAAGAAAATATTTAATACAAATAAAATCTTTATTTTATATTATCGGTATTTTTATAATAAATAATTTTATTAACTATAAAGTTTTCATAAAAAAATAAGATTGATATCAATGAATTTTAATAATTAATATTTTAAATTGATTTATTTTTCAAAAATATTATATTTTTTAACTTATATATATATATATATATTATTTTAGTTTAGCAGGTAGCAGGTTCCCGCTAAGGAGCGGGTAGAAAAAAACTTATACCTATAGGTGATGGGTACTCATTTATACTATCCGTGCGAATATTTTGTGGATTTTATCCACAGGTATCCGCAGCTACAAATTTTCTAGCCATCCCTATACTGATCTGCTTGTACAAAAGTAATTCTACTTCAATCCCTCTTAGAGGACTAAAAATAATGTTTGTAATGAAGAAAAACCTAAATTATATCAAATTACATTAACATCTTTATCATTAAAAACATTACATTAATATTCTTTATATTTCTAAAATATATCACACTTATATCTCCTAAATATCTACATTGCCACGTCTCAACAAAAGCAAAAATAGTGATTAAAAAAAATTAAACCACAAAACTTTATTAGTAATGTTATTATTTACTCAATTAAAAAACAGAATTACATAAATAAATAATTGCTTTGATGATTAATTTGACTACATACCAAGTGATGAGAATAGAGCAATAATCATAGCTGCAACAAGAATGAATGTCAAAGTCATGACCAGTGACACTCTCATGTGAGCCATCCTAGGAACTTGCTTGTGACATTTTGGAACAGTGTATTGTAAAGTTTATATAGTATGTTTTCAATATGGTGCATTTAAAGTGCCCCATTAAATGTCATATATAATACTATTTAATTATGTAGGAATACCATTTATATGGATGAAAATCGTCTATTGTTTCATTTTCTTGTCTTTACTAATTTATTTATTTTTCTTTTATGAATTATATATATATATATATATATATATAAATGACATGATATTTATGAATTTATTTAGATAGAAAACTTGACATGATTTTAAAATTAATTATTTCTAGAGTTTAATTGGTATACATTGTTAGTGTAAAGATTTTTACACTAACATTCAATCATGACTTTTTGTTTATGTGATTTTTAAAATACTAATAACTAAAGCAACAATATATAATATATATTATTCTTATTTCTATCTCATTTATGTGATAGCTAGTGAAAATATATAATATATATTATTCTTTGCTTGATTTTACTTTTGAATATATTTCAATAGATACTGCATGAATTATTTCCGTATTTGTTAATTTTTTAACTCATATCAACATTAAAACTATATAATTAGTTATCAATATTATTTATATATATTATCTTTATTTTACATTTTATGTATATTATATTATGTACAATTGTATTATAGTATTTTATATTAATAATATAATCAAATAAAATGGTAATTGACCTAAATAAGTTTATTTTATAAAATATTTATCTAAATAAGTCCGTTTTATAAATATTTATCTAAGCAAGTATGTTTTAATTTTTGATAATTAGTTAGATAAAAACAATTTTAAATTACAGTTTTACCTACAGGTAAGTTTTTTTACTATGTCATTGCAGAAAAAAGAGCGTTGAATGTTTTCAGCCCTGTCATAGTTTTTTGTTATGCGGAGTGTTGGAAATAACATCATATTAATCACTCAGGCGTCATTGACTTTAGGGAAAATCAATTCGAAAGAAGTATTGTATTAAACTATTAATTACTGTTATTAAATTAAAATTTCAAAAGCAATAAATTCATTACCAAGGGGAGAGAAAGAAAATATGGGTAATTGGTAATTTGAAAAAAGACGGTTGAGGTGAATTAATTTACGTTTTGATATATATATTATAATTAAATTAAAATAAATCTAATAAATGCAATTTTATTAATCTAATTTAACAAATTTATTTATTTTATAAAAATTATTTATATTTGTTTTAATATTTTAAATATACTAAGGACATTTATTTCCCTTTAACCATTGCGATTGAAATGGTGATAAAATTATATTTGATAATTTTATTTTAATTTAATTATAATTTGATATTAAAACATATAATGAAAAATACAAGATGTAAATGTAATTAGGAGTGGGATCAGTGAACCAAATCTATTTCAACATCTTTTTACATATTTTTTTTATCAAGATTTATTCACCTCAATTTTTTTATTCAAATTATCAATCACCCATTTTTTTTCTCTTTTTGATTAATTAATTTATTATTTTTAAATATTGATAGTAGTAATTAATATGATTTTTCTTTGGAATTGCGATTTGATTCTCCATCAATCTATGATGCTCTAGGTCGGCAGGTGCAATTTTCACTATGCTGCTTTGAAAATAACAATGAATTTGTTTCCAAGTCTGCCTATAAGATGTGACCAGGAATATAATAGATAATTAATTATATATATATATATATATATATCTTTAATTTATATATTTTATTAATATATTTTTTTATCTTTTATCCTATCATATTATAAATTCTGTATATTTATATATTTTTCTTTTTTTTTCTGTGTGTAATAACATATGAAGTATTTATAAAATATTTATGTATCATTTATAATATAATAGGGTTGGGAAAAAAATCATTCCAACAAAAACACAGGTACCAATTGCCGTTTAACGTAAAAAATTGAAAAAAAAAATCATAAAACCACATATTCCTATGCAGATTTATAATCATTAAACACTGCTTATTTAGAAGCCACGTGACAAAAATCATAGGTGTAATCATAAGTATGATACTCATATTGAGATGGAATTTTCTACTAATTTATAGCATCAGATGGAGTTGTGTACTAATTTATGTCATAATGTTGTTGAAGATAGGAATCATATGTTCCTAGGGTGTGTCAAGGCTCAATACATATGGAACAATGTTATCAGCTGACTGGGTATTCAAGGACCTCTTCCGGAGGATGTGTCGCATCTTTTTCTCTCATCGGCAGCTTGGGTGGTTGGCAAAAGGAAGAAGCAATGCAGGTATGTATTCTGGCTGGCTGGGGTTTGGAGTATCTGGATTACTAGGAACCAGATAATTTTTTATAAATTACCAGCGAACTCAGTTGATATAGTTATGTCCATAAAGGTAATATCGTGGCAGTGGCTATCATATTCCTTTGGTTTTAATAGGGGGTGCGGGTTTTCGGATTGGTATGTCAATCCCAGATTATGCTTGTTAAATATGAAATAGGTGAATAGTTTGTCATATGCTCCGACAAGATATGGGGGAGTAAACAATCTATTTTGTATCCTAAGAAACAATTTGTTTCTTCATTGAATACATGTTTAGCTTTAAAAAAAAAAAATCAAATAAAAGCATCTAGTGAAGGTAGACGACGAGGCATGAGATGATGACGTTGACTTCTAACATAAAATTAATCAATCAAATTATTTGGTAAATTATTTCAATCAAAATATATAATTGATTGAGATTATAAATAATATGGCAGTTTGTTACATCTAATTGATTGAGATTATAATTAATATGGTGATCCGAGACATGTAATAAATTTTTTAATGAGCGTCTCTTCCACGTTTTGAAGGCATATCTACTATGAACACAGTTTGTATAATTTAGACACAACCCACAATTTTAACACATCGACTCCAAGTTTAGACATCTACACTACAACTTATTTTAACCTGTCTATATTGTTGAACTTCATGTGATTCTTGAACTACCTTCTATTGTCCTTTTATGGTGTCAATAAACCACCATAACCACACTGTTTTTCATCATATATATATATATAGAAGACATTCACTTACTAAAATAATAAAATATAGAAGATTTATTTTTCATCTTTATAATTTATTTTTTAAAATTTAATAGTGGTAATGTAACTAATTTAAAAATTAAATTTTAAAAAAATAATGGAGATGATGAAGACTTGTACATGTTACAAAGCAGAAGTTTAAAACAACCTTGGTTTGTTTTGTTTCCCTTGAGAGAAAGAGTCACATAATTTGTACATCTGCAAGTAACTTCTTTATTATGTGATAGGATACGATCCTAAATTTTACTCAAAAGACAATATCTCAATAACTAATATTCACTCTGTTTCTAGTGTTGTTAAAACTTTCAGGGATCATCAAATTGTGGCTCAAGATTCCAGTGTTTCAACAACAGATGATAAAATAATTCATACATTCTCTGTAAGAACCGACGGAGGGGAGGCTGCTGCTATACAGTTGAAAGAAAAGCTTGAAGCATCCCTATCCAAGAGTTGATAGTCTGATTATATTTATGTGTAACATCATCTCAATGATATTGTAACCCATATTAGAAACACTCTGTTTGTCTTGTAGGCTGACATATAATTGTTCTTAAGTGTATTTTTGTTAGTGGTAATTTATGTTTTATGATATGTTCAGTCATAATCAATGACATTAATTATGTATTCAAGTGATTAATAATTGATGTTGATGGATAATATGAGTTGGGCTATATTTAATCTACCATAAATCTAAGAAAAATGTCATATGGGCATTTCCTTTTAATATTTTTTGGCATATGCACCTGGAAAACTTTGGAGTTGTGCACTTGATGTTTACATGCTTATTCCTGTTCATGGTTTATAATTAACACATCATCACAGGAACGTTTGGCGAAGCACGTTGTCGACACATCTGTTTGGCGGGACGGCAAAAAATGATTTAAAAAATTAGAGGGGTTATTATAAATATTTATTAAGAAAAACATCAAAAATTTCTTTAAAACAAAAGTAGTTAGTAAAACCAAATTTTAAATTTGAGATTTGGTTACATGTAGGAAAGATATTAACATCCTAAAAAATTCGTAGTAAAACAGTTACCTATAATTAATTAAGCAAATTATTTACCTTTTAAAATATTTATCTTATCCTAAGAAAAGATTTTATTATGATCATTATTACTATTATTAGAAACATATTTCTTATAAAATTCCTATTTCATTATTATTATTATTATTATTATTATTATTATTATTATTATTATTATTATTATTATACTTAATCGTATTTAATATTATATTTTAGAAAAAAAGGGTTATTACTATTATTTATTTAGGTCGATAGGAGCGGACCCTTACCCCTACGTATTTACAGGTGTAACGAAGAATCAAATTTTACATAATTCTTCTTAAATATGTGTGTGTTACCATGACTTAGAATGTTTGAACTATCACAACTCATACGTCCTTAAGATTTAAAATTGATAGGCGTGTACACCTAAGCCAATCTATTGGAACATTTTTTTAGAAATGAGATTTAAGATAAAAAATTGTCACAACTTCTGCCTTCAAATCTGAAGATTAAAAAAAATGTCACATCTAATCAATCATTTTATCTCTACTAATGACATATTACAAATAAAAATAGTAATAAGAAAGTTAATATTTTTATTATAAATTATACCTATAGAAAAATTTTATTATAACTAAAATAATTAATGAAGAATTTTAAGTACACAATTATCACAATATATACAAATTTATTTTTCTAGAGATTAGATTTAAGACAAAAAGTTATCACAGCCCTGTGCATTAAACTCACAAGATTAAAAAGATGTTATATTTAATTAATCTTTTTATCTCTATTAAAGAAATATTGCAAATAAAAATTGTAGTAAGAATGTCAAGATTTTTATTATATTATTTTATCATAACTAAAATTAGTTCAGAGATATAGTTTATATCTCATAATTTTAAGAGACAAAAAAATATTAGATTAAACTTTTAAGTAAATATATATAAATATTTTCATGAGACAAATTTTATAAATTTTTCTATTGTATGAAATAAACATATAAATTAAATATTATTATTATTGTTTTAGTAAGAACTAAATTTTATTTTATCTCTATATCTTAACTAGTAAAAGTAAACACGTTAAAAGAGGAAACAAACAAACTAAAATAGAGAAGAAAAAAAATAGCAATAAGAAAACAAATTGTTAAAGAAATAAAAGGAATAGATAAACATATGCTAATCCTGACCCAGGATTCACGGGACATTGTTGGTGGCTGTGGTGAAAAGGTTATTTGAAAAAGTTTTAACCCTCTCTGTTGCTTTCTTGCAAGTGGCTAAAGGTGTAGGAGAAAATGAATAACTTGCAAATGGCTCACGTAGCTAAGAGAAGGGGTAGCTAGTGACAGGTTCTTTCCCCTTTTTCCTTCTTCCTTTTCTTTGTTTTCTTTTTGCTTTTCTTTTCTGCTTTATTTATTTATTTATTTTTATTAATTTGTATTTGTTATGTTATTGGATTTTGTTGTTTATTATGTTAGTGGTTTTATTTGCAATGAGTTTGAATGTGAAAAAGAAGCACACATCTACAGAAAAGGAAGCACACATACTCTTTCCTAAATTTTTAGATTTACAAACGCTTTCATATTTGTAATGTGAAAGTGTTTGTAAATCTAAAAAATTAGAATTTGAATTAAAATAGGAAGAGTATATCTATATCAAAGAATAAAACTTAAAAAGAATTGTATTAGGAAAGGGATGATCGTAGATGATTGGGCAAAATTTTGTACTAACACATGTGAAGCACATTATATCTGGGATCTAGCAAAGAGTATGTGTGCTTCCTTTTCTGTAGATGAAGAAGGAATTGTTTAGAAGATTTCTGAAATGGAGGTTCGGGATAGGAATATGCTGCTCATAACAGGTTTGTTCCTTATTGTGGGGAAGTTAATAAATTATGTTGAATATTTTGTCATATAATATTCGAGGAATTAGGGGGAAAGCTAAATGGAGATTTGTTATAAAGAATGATATTAACTTTGTATACATCCAAGAGACAAAGATTCAACATGTAGATAGAAATATGTGTTGTGTGATTTGGAAGGGGACACTAATGTTGCCTGGAAGTTAGTGCTAGCAAATAATCTAGTAGGGGGGTCACGATGTGTTTGGAATGTTGAGAAATTCATTGTCTCTGAATCGTTTCAAGGTGTGAGGTTTCTTGGAGTTAAAGGAAAGTTCAATTCTAAGTCGTTTGACAAGATAATAGTGAATGTTTATGCCTCGTGCTCCATTGTCGAAAAACAGGAGTTTTGGACTTCTCTATTGGAATATAGATAGAGGTATCAAGATGGTAAGTGGTGTTTAGCTGGTGGTTTTAATGTTGTCCGAATGCCAGAGGAAGAAACAATGGTGTAAAACGGATATTGGTAAGGTGGAAGAAATGATTATTGAAGTAAAAAACACTATTGATGGTTTTGATAAGAAAGCTAAGGAGCAGGTTTTGAGTGAAGAGGAGGTCAAATTGTCATTAGAGACAACAAGTGAATTAAAAAAATGGAGTTGTTATCAAGAAACTTTGTTAGCCCAAAAAGCACAGATTAATTGGCTAAAAGAAGGGGATTCAAATATTTTTTTTCTTCCATGCGATAGTTAATTGGAAAAGGAGGTCTAATAGTTTGTTTGACTTATTGACCAATGGTGAATGGCTTAAAGAACTAACTCAAGTTAAACAGACAATCCAACAATACTCTCAAGCAAGATTTCAAATAATCCAACTCAACTTATGGATGCAAGGGTTAGATTGGACGATGTGAACTTCAAAAGCCTCTCTACTGACCAAAGAAATAACCTAGAGAGAGAGTTCTCTATGGAAGAGATCCATGCTGTTGTGTGGGACTGTGACAATACAAAATCCCAGGGCCCAGATGGATATAACAAGAAGTTTATTAAACAGTTCTAGAACATGCTAAAAAATTATATCAGGAAGATTTTGTTAGATTTCCATAAAAATGGGAAACTTCCTAGAGGTCCAAATGCTTCTTTTCTAACTCTTATTCCTAAGAAGGATCAACCTGATGGTTTTGAGGATTATAGGCCAATATCTTTGATAGGGGTAATATATAAAATTATTGCAAAGGTGCTGGCTCACAGGTTTCTTGGGGTAATACCCAGTATTATAGAAGAAACCATACCACTTTCATTAAAGGGAGACAACTATTGGATAGCGTGATAATAGTTAATGAACTCATCCATGAAGCAAAACAATCTCATAATCCATTGTTGTTGTTCAAAGTAGACTTTGAGAAGGTGTATAACACAATCAGTTGGTCATTTCTGTTCTATATGCTTAGGAGATTTTGTTTCGGAGAAGAATGGATTAGTTGTATTCAAGGATGTCTCCATTCGTCATCTGTTTGAGTCTGGGTAAATGGAAGTGTAACTTGGGAATTTCAAATGCAAAGAGGCCTAAGACAAGGGGATCCCATGACCCCATTCTTGTTTCTAATTGTAGCTGAAGGTTTGGGGTCTAATTAAGAGTGTAGTAAAAGCAAATCTCTTGTCAGGGGTCAAGATAGACAGATAGGACTTACAAATCGTCTCCCAACAATATGCTGATTATACTATTTTTATGGTGTTTTCTGAAGTACAAAATGTGTATACACTAAAGATGTTCTTATGTGTTATGAATTGGCATCAAGACTAAAAGTTAATTTTCATAAGAGTAACTTGGGGGGCTATAGGTGAATAAAAAGGCATTGCAATCCTTTGCAAGAATTCTAAACTACAGAGTAATGCAACTACCGCTTTCCTATTTGGGGTTACTAGTGGGGCTAAACATGAGGAGTGAGAGAGCTTGGAAAACAGTCATTGAAAAAATGGGAGCAAAGCTAACATCTTGGAAACAAAAAAACTTATCTCTGGGAGAGGGTAGATTTTCTTAACCAAATCTACCATCTCATCCATTCCTCTATTCTTTTTGTCTTTTTATAGGATCCCAAAGAAAGTGGCTTGGTCCATTCAGAGTCTACAAAGGCAATTCCCCTGGGGTGGTTTAGATGAATTCAATAAAATTTCTTGGATTAAGTGAGAGCTTGTGTGTAAAGAGAAAAAAAAGGTGGTATGGGGATTAAAGATGTGTTGAATTTTAACAAAGCACTACTAGTCAAGTGGAGATGAAGGATACTATAGCGAGAATATTGTCTCTGGACAAGCCAAGTATGGGGAAGACATGAGGAGCATGCTACTGAGGCAGCGAAATAGGGCATCTCAGTGGTGAAGGGATATATTGAAGATAACATATAATAAGGTTGTAGGTGTTGGTTTAAAGAAAATTTCAAACCTAGGGTAAGCGATGGGTCATTATTCAAATTTTGGGGGTGGGGGTGGGGGGTGGAAAAAATTACAAGATTTCAAATCCTTGTTTCCTAGATTATATGCATTATCCAATCAGAAAGAGGCTCTTCTGTGTGAGGTTGAGAGTTGGAATTGTGAGAGTTGGAAATGGAGGTTAAACTGAAGGAGAGTGTTGTTTAGCTAGGAATAAAAGTGGATTAGGGAGTTAGAAAGGGTCTTGGAGGGCTTCAATTGTGGAGGGATATTAAAGATGGTTGGAGTTGGGTAGGCAGTACAAGTCATAGTGTTGAATGCTCTATTAAATAAGCTTATTCCTTAATATGTGGGGTGTCACAGAGCCCCTATTCACATTTCTTTAACATTTTATGGAAGTCAAAGGTGTCTTCCAGGGTTATAGCATTTTCTTGGAAGGTTGATTATAATAAGATCCTGACTATGATTGAATTGGCAAAGCGAAGCATCCTCTTTCCTAATGATGCCTTGTGTTCAGTATGTTGCAATAATTTGGAATCTGTGTTACATCTACTTTTCACATGTGAGTCTAGTTATCATATCTGAATGAAATGTTATAGTTAGTAAGGTTATTTATGTGGCCTGTCTTCAGGTTGTCATTCTCAATTTTGGTATTATTTGGGGATTATGAATTGTAACAAGAAAGAATATGTGGATATCCTTTGCATTATTTTATTAGCCACTTTGTGGGAGATTTGACTACAAGAAATAATCTAGTATTTCAAGGATACCTTTCAATGTTAAATGAGTCTAGTAGGAGATTTTGCAAAGATCATGGTTGTGGGTTCATGTGATCTATAAAAAATCACCAATTTCTTTTACCAATGGTGTGTTCAGCTTGATTACTACTTTTTTTTATTTAGGTAGTGTAATTCTGGTTTTTATGGCATTAGTCTATGTCTTTGATACAGGGGATTTGTAATACTTAAAATTATTATTCTGTTGTTTTTGTACTTTGCAAATTCCCTGATATTATACCTTATGACTTAAGGGTGTATTTATTATTACTGAATAAATTTTGCCTTCTTCAATGAAAAAAAAAAAAAATATATATATATATATATATATATATATATATATATATATATATATATATATATATATATATATATATATATATATATCCCTATGTTGATGACTATGTAGGTATATTTCCATAAAAGGCACTTCCTTTCTTTGGAAAAAGGTAAAAAATAAATAAATTTAAACTTGTACACTTATGTGCTTGGAGAAACTACTACATTGAGATACAAGTTATTGCTTTGGCCTTTGTAGCATACCAATAACACAAAATAAAAAAAAAAACTTAATTACATTTTTACAACTCGTAATTTAGCTAATTTGGTTTTCATTTTAGTCTTTTTGCAGTCTTTTTTTCATCCTTATATATGTACATGATTTAATTATTGCTTAACAAAAGTGAAAAGAGAATATTGTCTAAAACACTTGAATGATAAAAAACAATACAAGCACAATTTTCATGGAGTAAATATTCTTTTTACAAGAATAGAAAGAAAAAAAACAAATTTTAAAGAATAAAAATATATTTAAACCTAAAATCTAATTAACTATTACGACACCAATGTGGAATTGGGGCTTAACAATCAATTTATGTTTAATGTAAAGTGAACAATAACCCTTTCTCAACCAAACTGAGCATCACCAAAAAAATAAATTATATGTAATACACTTGTCGGAGTATCCAATATTCCAATTAATGGTTTATATCTTTTTAATATATAAGTAATATGAATTATTATTCACACTGAATTACTATATCACAATTATTTTTATCGTGTCAAAGAATATTTTCAACAACTTAAACATTAATTATCTAATATAAAAGTTTTAGTCGATTATTATAGATTAATTAGATTATTAATTTAGTTAGTTCTAACTTTAAATATATATCCATGATGTAATCGATTATTTAAATGTTAATATAATGGTATTAAATTATATATTTTTCTTTTTTCTAAATAGATGTGTATTGATATTTTACTTTTATTATATCTTTCTGCAATTTTCTCTTATTACATCTATCATGCATTTACTTTTATTATATCTACGCAAATTCGTCTTATTTTTACACTTTCATTTAACTGATCCGTTTAGGTTTTATGTTTATTATGCGGATCCGCTTATACAAAAGTAATTCTATTCGTTGTCTCTTAGAAGACTAAAAATAATGTAACAAAATGCAAAAATAATATGTAATGAAAGAAAAAAATTATTTACTCAAACTAAAAATTAAGACAAAGAAATAAATTAAAGTAAAAGCTTTGACCTTCTATCAAATTATACTAACATCTTTAAATTTGAAAATATTTTTTACATTTTTAAAATATTACCCTTATATCTCTTAAAAATGATAGATTGACAACTTTAGGAAAAACAAAATAATGATTAAAAAAAAAACAAAACACAAAACTTTATGAGTTTAACTGGTAATATATTATCAGGATAAAAATTTTTTATACTGACATTTAATCACAACCCTTCATTCGTGGTCAATAAATTTATTATATACGATGATTTAGTATAAAATAATTTTATATTATGATAGTTTATTATTTATAAATTTAATTATATAAAAAATGAAAAATAAATAATAAATATAAAGAAATGTGAAATTCTATCTGTAGAGTTATTCCCATCGTGATCCTTTCTCATCTTCCCCTCTCCACTAATTTCCCTTACCACCTTTGATAACTCTATATCGTCCTTCATTTTTTTCTTCCTTTGTTCATGCTGAAATTTTATGGGTTCCATTCCCTTCTAATCGTTGCTCCAGGTAGAATATATCTTTTAGCATTTTTTTTTTCAAGCCGTGTACATCTTCGAAATTGGACTTTGACATGCACTGCTTAATGTTAAAAATTAAAACATGTTTTGATTTGGTAAATTTATATATATTAAAGATGTTATTTTCTTATTTTAAATTTGGTAACATAAATTCCTAAAATAATTAAGGAAATAATGCATTTGCATGTTCTATAAAAAGGATATTATTATTATTATAAATTATGTGTTTAAATAAGATATTTAAAAATTATGTAATTAAATTAAAAATATTAGGATTTGAATAATTCATTAAAAAAAATAAGATTAATTAAATACGATCTTGTTTGGCCTTATGAAATTTGAGGATATAAATTGTGACAGTTTAATGTACTCGAATTTTTTTCTATATTAATTTTATCATAGTTGATGATACTTTCTTTCATATAAATAATTTATAGTAAATACATAAAATATTAACTTTCTTTTTTACTACTTTTATTTGTAATATTTTAATATAGATTAAAGAATTAATTAGATATGACATATTTTTATTACCGGAATTTTAAGGCTCATGTTGTAACAACTTTTTATCTTAAATCTCATATCTAAAAAATAAAATTGTTAGTTCAAATTATACTTCTCAAAAATAAATATAAATTGCAAGATAAAAATATTCTAATAGATATATATATCTTTGTCAAATTGAAATTTTAGATGTATGAGTTATGACAATTAAAAAATATTAAATTAAATTAAGTTAAAGCATTTACATTAAAAAAATCAGTATACAAATATTTTTTACAAAAAACTACGTATACTTTAAATCTCCTTTGCATCTAGAGATATGAAGAAGTAGGAGCACACTCTTGTTAACATTAAAAAAATAAAAAAAAAGAGTTAATTAAAAATATAATAATAATAATAATAATAATAATAATAATATTGTTTTATAAATTTGACAAGATTCAACATAGATTGAGCAAGTGGAAGAGGGATACCTTATCTTTTGCCGGAAGACTCACTTTAGCAAATTCAGTAGTGCAAGCATTACCAAACTATGTTATGCAAACTAACTTACTACTTTTTTCTGTTTGTCATTTAATTGATAAGAAATTCAGGGATTTTATCTGGGCGACTCTAGCACTATGAAGAAAGTGCAATGGCTTGGACGGGATAATCTTTGTAAGCCCAAGATGGTAGGGGGTCTTGGGCTCAGGAAGACTAGGCAAGCCAACCTAGCCCTACTCTCAAAATCAGGGTGGAAGCTCCTCACTAGAAAGGGTGACTTGTGGGTACAACTTGTTCGTGCCCAGTATAAATGAGGTGGATCTACAAAGCCTCTCCTCCCTCCAGCTCCAACTTGCACAAATTTCTAGAGGGGCATAACTGAATCCTAGAGGATTGTAGATCAGAATATAACCTGGCAAGTGGGTAATGGACGGAGAATTGAGTTTTGGTTCGATAACTGAGTGCCTGGGCATGGCCCTTTGGTAGATTGATGTAATGATAATGCTCATATTCAAAATAATATTAAACCTTGCTTTTTTGTTGCGTTGGATAGGTCTTGGGATGTCCAAAAATTAGCAACAATCTTACCACTTGAAGTTGTTACGAGATTTGTGCGATTGAAGCCCTTAGAGGGGATCGAGATGCTACTGGCATGTTCTCTACCAAAATAATTTATGAAAGTCTTCTGAACCTGAATTCTACGCAGGGATGTCCTATATTTCGAGTATTATGGAAATAGGAAGGTCCGGAACACACATTCGAGTGTTTCTTTGAAAGTTAGCTTGTAGGGTGCTCCCTGCTAATTAGGTCCGGAACACGCATGACTGATAATCCAGATTGTTCGCTTTGTGATGATTAGAGGGAATCCATGATGCATGCTCTTACTATACCCATATTGTCCAAGTTTGGAGAAAACTTGGTATATCAAGTATCCTAAATTTCTTCGTGGAACAGAACTTTATTGACTGGTTGATGTCAAATTTAGCAAAGGCTCAGAACCAACGTAACCAGGGGTGGTGCCAGACATTTGGTGTTGCTCTAGATCATATCTAGTGGAAGCGGAATGATTATGTTTTCAAAGATCGATGTCAATCTGATAACCAAGTTATTCGCTCAGTCAAGTCTTTTATTAAGGAACTTAGTGGCATTCACCATATGAGATCAATTCTAAAGGAGCATGGCACACAGTATGGTGACAGTGGACATCAGCTTGCCTGGATGGATCCAAACACAAGCGTGTTGAAAATCAAGTTCGATGCGGTTGTTTTAAATACCCAGGGTCAGGCAGTGCGATGTAGTGCATGATCATAGAGATATCTTTATCCTTGGGTTCTCTAAGAAGATACCTTAATGCCACATAGATAAGGTTGAACTGTTGGCCATTAAAAGGTGTTTTGTGTACTTATCATTGAATCAGATTCTCTCCATAGTATTCAATTTTTGGATGAAGGGTATGCAATTGATAATGAGTATTTTGCTATTGTTGAGTCTATCTATAGGAGCAATGGCAAAATGGTTCATGCAATTTCAAGTTCGTTCCTCGAGAAGCGAACTTGTTGGCAGACGATGGATTTGCTAAGTTAAGACTGAATTCCAATTAGGATAACTTTATTTTTTACTTCTATCTCCACTCTCTAGTGTCTATAAAAATTATTTAAATTGTATGTTGGTGACTAATAAAATACATTAATTTCGTGTGGGCATTGCCCATACTTTTTAAAAAAAATATGTTAATAATACCTTCCATACATGTAATCGAATCTAAAGTCAACATATAATTTCAGACAACATTATTTTTTAAGAAAATCATTTTTAGATGTTATCTTAATATTTGTGGTGACTTCTCTTTATTTTTTAAATTATTTTTCACCTATACGTGAAAACCCTGCGTCGACAATATAATAAGGCATGTGCCAAATCATAAAACAAAATGCATGTTGTCGTGTACATTTTGTGAAATCATAAAAAGGATTCCTCTTTTTTTTTGGCACTTTCCTATTTATTGTATTTTATTATATTAAATATATAAATCTGAATCATTTCTTTATTGTGTTTTATACTTATAGGAGAACAGTTGTTAGAAAGAAAATAAATAAAATAAATAAACAAAACCAGTTTTGAGAAGTAATTTTATTTGAAGGTTTAGGTGTTTTTTTTCCATTTGCATCACTTTTATAATTAATAAAATAATAATAATAGTGATCAATTTTATAAATTATTTATAAATATTAAATTTAAGTCTATCAATTAAATTCAAATTTCTAACTATACAAAAATAGATAGTGAGCAAACCATTGGCAAAATTATCCAGATATGAGGAAAAAATCTTTGATGGATATTTAATGGGTATTGAAAATGGATTTATGGATATTTTAATATCTATATTCACACTATTAATAAAAGAGTATGGGTGCAGAAGGTACCTATCCTGATAATACCCGTTTAGCATCCATGAAGAATAAAATAGTAAAAATATAATACATGCCAACACTAATTATACAAGTGACAATATTGCATAATTTATGATTTATTTTGATGTTGATTTAGAATTATCAGAAGATTGAAGTTTCTTATAGTTTATAAGCGAGTTGGATAAAAACTTTAGTTTGGGGTGAGAGAATGCATCCGATGAAAGTGCCTCGTAATAGTGTCTAGTGAAGAACATTTAACAAGAGCATCTAGAGTGAATTATTTGTTGACCATCATTTGGTGTTTTCTTCCTTTTAGAACTTTTGTTGTACCCTTAAGTAACTTCTTATGGTTTGTCAATGTGTATCATTTGATATAGGGCATGTGGGTTATTGTGCCACATCACATGTGGAAAGTACAAATTATGTGATGCTTACTATTCGGGAAAACAAACTGTCGATATGTGGGTCTCGACGCGACAAAGACAAAATACATTTTTGAAAATTAGAGGATTCGTCACTAATATTTATTTAGGAAAACATTGAAAAAACCTTTAAAGATAAGTGGTCTACAAAACCAAATTTTGAGTTCAGGATTCTATTACGTATAGGGAAAGTATTAGTAACCTACACGTCCATGCGTATTTAGAACGGTTACCTCTAATTAAATGTGTAAAATTAGATAACTTTAAAAATATTTATTTCACCCTTAAAATATAAAGACTACTTTTATTTTACTTTTGGTTTTAACATTTTAATGAGAAAAATATTATTCGAAATTTTTTTCATAAAAATATTATTAATATTTTATTTTTTTAATTGATTTATTTTATTTTTATTTTTTAGGGCTCGACAAGAGTAGACTCTTGCTCCTACGTATCTCCATGTGTAATGGAGAATCAGAGTATACGTAGTTCTTGAAATGATTTATGTGTTGAGTTTTTAATTTTGATAATTAATTATTTTAATATTCTTGAATATATTTTGAAATATTATTACCACAACCAAATTAGAAATGCATCCAAAGTGGTCACGATGATTATTTAATGTAACCATCAAATCAGAAGTGCATTCAAAGTAAAAATTATTAAATTATGATAGCTTTTATAATGATTAAATCAAAAGTGCATTCAAAGTATTCATAATTAAAGTTTTACATTTTATGTTTTTATATTTAAAAAAATTTTCAAGGAGTTTACATAATCAAATCGGAAGTGCATCCGAAGTGACCTTCATGAATCTTTTTTATAATTTAGAATAGTCAAATTAGAAGTGAATTCAAAATAACCATTATTAAATTTTTATTTTAAACTAAACAATTTAAATGACATAATAATAATTATTACAACTAAAAATTTTATAAAAGAAATCAAATTAGAAGTGCTTCTAAAGTGGTTATTTTAGTTTTTATAATAGTTTAATTAGAAGAGCATAAAGTGATTATTATTAAATTTTTCTTTCGTAATAATAATTATAACAACTAAAAGATTTATGATATTTAAATTAGAAAACCATATAAAGTAGTTATTATTAAATTATCATTTTTTAACTTAATATTATCATTATCATTATTGTTGTTGTTAGATCTAATTGTAATTTTATTGTTAACTATTTCACGTATCCGTAACAATTTTTTAGCCACATAAAAAAAATAAAGTAAATAAAATAAAATGATAGAATGAATAAAAAAAAATTACTATTTACACTCACAAAAAGCTAAAAATAACACATTTTGAGCCTTAAAAGGAGAGAGGTGCGGTCAGTAGAAATCAGGGTGTGATTAGTAAATGGACAGCCCAAAATGCTTTGGGTCAAAGGGGTGTTCTTCGTAGGAAATGGAGGTGCAAATAGTAAAACTCTCTATTTAGGTCATTCGGGGCGCAAACAATGATTATAGGGGAGTAAACTTAGTAAAGTATATTTTTTTAAAAATATATATATATTTTTTTATTAAAAAATGGTGACGCGTGCAACATGTCCTTTACGCTAACTTCAATTTTCAAAACTTAAAATTTTAAAACCCTTAACGAAAGTGCTGAATGAGAACATGAACGAGAAAGACAAAAGGAGAGGGGCCTCCAGTGCAGAGCGACTCCATTGCCAATGGTCACCTCCAGTGACATCCAAACCATCAAAAATTGCTTCCACTGGTGGTGAACATTGTAAGTAATCTTTTTTATCCTATTCCTATTATTGTTTTTTCAATTTAAAAAAAAATAGTGTAAGTTAATATCTGTTATAGCCTTCAAGTTCATCTTTTTTGTTCTCTACCTTATCTCTTTGCAACCAACCTCTCTTTCTCTTCTTCTTCCAAATTTTTCTCCTCCAAAATTCTTTTCTAACCCCCTTTTTTCCTGATTCAAATGCCTCTTTTTATAGAGTCAACTTGTGATTTGTTTTACTCACAAAATTTTTAAAACTTCTATGTTCAGTGTTCAGATTTTATGAGATTGTGTTGGTATTGTAGCTGAGTGAAAGAGCATCCTCATTTATTCAAAGAGTACAGACATGGCACTGCTTCAGTGATTCAGAGGTGTTGACCTCTTTTACATTTTGGTTTTCCCTTTTGATGACCTATGTTATTTGCTGTTTTTATTATTTTTTTATTTCATTATTTTTCATTAATGTTCTATTTTGAGCTTGTCCTGATTGATGTATGTCAAATAACATTTTTTTTTTGCATTTATTTTTATTATTTTATTTTTTTAAGATGCAAAGTATGGTACAAAATTAAGTGTCTATACAAACTAAAGTTGTTTTAAAACTTTTAGTTTGTAACATGTATAACTTCTATATATATATATATATATATATATATATATATATATATATATATATATATATATATATATATATATATATATATATATATATGTATGTATGATGGAGAGTGGCGGGTTAATGACGCCATTGAAGGACAGTAGATGGCGGTACGACAACGACATAAAGTTCAAACAATACTGGTGATGGTTTCACAAAGTAGAAGGAAAAAATTAGTTGTTAAATAAAATTCCAAATTAAAATAAAATAAGCTACCAGTGGTAGAAGTCCAAAGTTGGAGTTGATGTGTCAAAATTATGGGTGTATCTAATTCAGGAGGTTGTATTAGAGACACTTCATGTCAGAAATGCCTCCAAAACATGGAACAAATCAACAGACACTCATTAGAAAAACTACTACATTGTCTTGAACCACATCATTTATTATTGTCTTAATCAATTACATGTAACACATATAGTTATTTGATTGAAACAATTTATAAAATAAATTAACTTTATGTCATAAGTCAATGTCATCATCTGATGTTTTGTCTTCTGTACCAGACACGTTTGTGTGATGCTATTACTAGATAATTCTATTTCAATATGAGTCTTCTACTTCTCTTCTTTACTATTTTCACTCATAGTACCTATCATAGTCTCATCAAATGTAACTATCTATGTGAATGATATAATTAGATGGTTTAAACATGACTTGGGTCAACTAGGGGCTGTTTTCCGTTAATAGGTTGACTTGATTGCTAATCACAATTATAAGATTCAAAGATTTAATATGATTAAATTTTTTTTTAATTTAATCAAATATATATTGTTATAATCACATAAATATATCTACTTTTCCTAGCATTTACATGTATGTTAAAATAGTTTTATTAACCAGGCATCTCTTGTACTACTTGTGTAATTCTTTTGTTTGATTTATAAAAAAAATATGCATGTAAAAATATTATTTTATTTGAGGTGATTGACCTAAGTGAGTCTCTCCACGTGACTCTCAAATAGGCAACATTTAATAAACATAAAGCTGTATAAGGAATTTGTGATTTTATGATTTTATTTTTACTTTTTGCCTTAAATAGTAAGTGGGACTTGTGTTTTTTGGAAATTTCTTTTAAGTAGTGTTTGGTTTCAGAAAATATTTTTTGTTTTTATTCTTTATTTTCATTTTTTGAAAACTGTTTTTATTTTTAAGTTTTCAATAATCAGAAAATATGTTTGTTTTCGTTTGTTATTTTCTATTTTCAAAAAATAATTGTTAAATTTAATCAATTTTAGCAAAAATATTATAAATTGTTTATACATATAATTTAAAATACATTTATATATTATTTTTATGTACTTACAATATTGTTGTTAAGTTTTCACAGTGTAAACTTTTGAAAATAATTTTTTTCTGTTTTCTGTTGTTTTTTGAAAATGTTTTCAACAAAAATGTTTTCTAAATTGTAACCAACATATTTTCACCACTGCTTTCTGTTTTCTCTGAAAATGAAAACAAAAAACACCTAAAACAAACACCACCTTAACTCTCTGTCATGTGTAGGCAACGTTGGGAACAAATTTCATTGTTATTTCTGGGGCAACATACTCAAAATTTGCACAATGCTGGAGAATAATAAATTCATAATTGGAAAGAAACATCATATTAATTACTACTATCAAAATCAAAATTTAAAAAATAATAAATTAATTATGCAAGGAGATAGAAACAAAAGGTGGTGATGGGTAATTTGAATAAAAAATTGGGGTGAATAAATCTTAAAAAAAATATAAAGTTGAAATTAATTTGGTTCACCTAATCCTTTTTAAACAAAAATAAAAATTTATTTAGTAATAGCAAGACTTACCCATGTTAAAAGGCTTAGGAGGGTCAAAAAGTTACAAATGCAATACATATAAGAATAGATAAACTGGTACTTAGATCTACCCATTGGTACCACCGTACATGAACCATTCTAAACAAAAAAAGTGACCCCTCAATCAAATACAAAGCTCCCCATTTATCGTTTAAGTAATCCTATTGTGAATCCTATCAAAGCATATTATCGGTTGAGAAGACCATTCAAAGAATGACACAAACGAAGCATTAAAGAACCTTTTAATCCACACCTAAGACCTTTGCAGCAATATTTGCCAAACTTCTTTTACATTAAATGACTCTCCCTTAAACACTACATCATTCTTATCAAGTTAAATTCCCCACAATGTTGCTAACCATATTACACTAAGTAAATCGGTAGATAATTTTCCTTTAGATGTAGACATGCCCAAATGTTTCTAAAAGCTAGATTCGCACTCTGAAGGCAAAACAGAAGTGTAACCTAACCATCTATAGCAATTCATCCAAACCTGATAACTAAACTTGTAGGTAAATAACTAGTAACTTACTGATTTCGGTTGTATACAGCAGACTGGACATACATCACAAGAGGACATATGAATATTCCTCTTTACCAATTCCACCTTGGATGGGATACTGTTGTGTGCTACATTCCATGAGAAAGCCACCACCTTAGACGGTACCTTAAATTTTCATAACCTTTTGAAGAATGGAGAATTACTATCCTGAGAGGCTTCAAAAGTTGAGATGTATGTTTCCTTCACCAAATACTGAATAACATTGCCCGTCTTACCACCCCACCCCATCCATCCTTTACCTCCCTCTTCACTTCAACCACAACCAAGACCCTCTCCAACTAAACCTCCATTCCCAACCTTGATCACCCCGGCCTCCAACATCATATATGAGAGTCTTTCTTTAATTGGACAGTTGAAATAATCTAGGAATAAAGATTTGAGTCCTCTAACACCCTTCACCCCCTTCCCAAAATTTGAACCATGACTTGTCCCCTACCAACTGCTTGACCATACCCAAGAACCACTTACCCACACTCTCATCAAAACTACCTTCAAAATATCATTTCACCGTTGTGACTCCCATTTCCTTTGCTTCACTACCATATCCCGTCTAATATTTCTTCTATATTTAGCCTCTAGAACTTTAATCCAAATGGATTTATGCCCTTAGAGAATCCTCCAATGCCATTTACCAAGAAGGATTTTGTTGAATGCCCCCACTTCCTTTATTCCAACACCCCCATGATTTTTGTCTTTGCACACCATCTCCCATTTGGCCCAAGCTATTTTGTTGCATTCTTCTTATCCACCCCACAAAAATTGCCTTGCAAAATCTGTATGGAATGACCCAGCTCCTTTGGAACCAAGTGGAATGCAAGAAAGGGTGAATTTGATTAGACAAATCTGCTCCCCACCCCCAAAGACAAATTTTTTCTTTTCCAGAATGTTAGTTTAACTCTCATTTTATCTAAAACTGGCTTCCAGAAATACTTATACCTCACATTAGTCCCCACAGTAATCCCTAGATAGGAAAATGACAACTGCAGTGCCCATAGTTTAGGGCTATCGCAAAGGACATCAACTCCGACAACTTCACCCCTATGCCCCGTAAGCTGCTCTGGTAGAAATTGATCTTTAGTCCAAAAGCTAATTCATAGCAGTAAGAGCACTTTAATTTTTATTATACGTTCTTATATCAATTACATTATACTTTGTAATTTTACACTTTGATCCCTCCATGGTTCACCTGATCCCTACCAATTACATTTACACTTTGTAATTTTTATTATATGTTTTTATATCAAAATTATAATTAAATTAAAATAAATTTGTTAAATATAATTTATCACCCATTTTAATCACCATTTTTAAGGGAAATAAATATAATTAATGTATTAAAAATATTAAAATAATTTTAATAAAATAAATAAGATAAAATTTATTAATTTTAATTTAATAAATTTATTAATTTTAATAAATTTATTAAATATATAAAATTATATTTAATAAATTTATTTAATAAATTTATTAAATTACATTTAATAAAATTATATTTAATAAATTTATTTTAATTTATTATAATTTTCATATCAACATGTAAATTAATTCACCTCAATCATATCGTTTTGATTCAAATTATCAATCACCTACCTTTTCTTTCTCTCCCCTTGCCTAATTAATTTATTGCTTTCGAATTTGAATTTTCATAATATTAATTAATACTATGTTTCTTTTAAATTTATTCTCCAGCAATCAATGACATTTTAGTGATTAAGTATTGATATTATTCCCAATTCTGCGTGTGACAAAAATATGATACGGTTGAAAAAACAATCATTCCCACAAAAATGTGCAAGTCCCCCTTATGGTTTATGGAGGGAAAAAAATCATAAAACCACGTATGCTTCCTGCAATTTTATTCCCATGTTACATGAACGTAAACCCACATTTAGAACTGTGGTATGACTGAGTTAATAGTAAAAAGATTTAATTAGGCAAATATTTTTAAAATAGACTCATTTAGATAAATATTTATAAAAAACTTATTTAGATCAATTATCTTTTTATTTGATTTATATTATTAATATAAAATACTATAATACAATTGTACATAATATAATATATAAAATGTAAAATAAAGATAATATATTAGATAAAATTGATAACTAAATTATATAGTTTTAATGTTGATATGAATTAATAAATTAACAAATATGGAAATAGTTAATGTTGTATCTACTGAAATATATATTTAAACTAAAATCACGCAAAGATTAATATATATTATATATTTTTACTAGCTATCATATAAATGTAATAAAAATCCCCTGTTTAAATTTCTGTCTCATTTCATATTCAATCAATAAAATGTCATTCTATCAAATGAGTTATATAATATATGATATAAAAAAAAACTCATTAAATACCGTAACATTTATTAAATGTTAAAGACACAAATGAGATATAAATTTGAAAGAGATCCTCTTCATCCCATATAAATGATATTCATGCATAATTCACAGATACGTATTTAAACTATTCCAGAAAGTTTCCATATAAATGATATTTGTGCATAAAATATGGCATTTAATGGGTGCACTTTAAATGCAACATACTGAAAACATATTATATAAACCTGACAATGCACCATACTAAAAACATATTATATAAACCAATACATCAGTCTCCTCACTCTATGACTTTGATGAAATTCATTTTCATCGCAGTCGTTGTTGTTGCTCTATTCTTATCACTTGGTACGTAGCCAAGTTAATCATCAAACCAATTATTTATATATGTAATTTTGTTTTTAATTGACTAAATAATAACATAACTAATAAAAGTTTTGTGGTTTACTTTTTCTTTAATTATTACTTTTTACTTTAAAGGGTGTCAAGATTTGTATGAGATGTAAGTATAATATTTTAAAAATATAAAACGATAAGTAATATTAGTATAATTTTATAGAAGTTGAAAGGTTGTACTTTAATTTGTTTTTCTATTTTAATTTGCAGTTTGAGTAAACAAGGTTTTTCTTTCATGACACATGATTTCTTCATTTTTCTACATTATTTTCAGTCCTCTAAGAGGGGCTGAAGTAGAATTATTACTTTTGTATAAGATTAGTTGATGAAAGTAAAACTTGGATCAGTGTAATGAAAGTGCAAAAATCGAGAAATTTTTGTAGGATTGAAAAATAAATGTGCGATAGATGTAATAAGGCATATCGTAGAAAGATATATAATTTATCCTTTTAATTATTTTTTTTATTGTTCTTTTAAAGGATCATTTATAAAAGAATTTAATTGATATACACTTTTAGTGTAAAAGACTGTACTGATATTTAATCATACTTTCCTTTTAAAATACTAATTAGTAAAATCAATAAATTTATCATAAATTAAAGATTGTGATAGAATGATGTGAAAGTATCAATTAAACTCTTTATAAACTAACAACATTATTTTTAGACTGTGAGAAAAGTAATAATTTTTTTTCACAAGTAATAACAACATTATTTTTAGACTATTAGAAAAGTAATAACAACATAATTTTTTTCCACAAGTAACCACAACATTCATAAAATAACAACACTATTTTCAGACTATTAGAAAAGTAATAACTACATAATGTTATTTTTTTTCCGGGTTCACGTTCTATGCTTATATTCATTAAATTTTTTCAACTATTAAAAAACTTGTAAACCCTTTTTGTCAACAAGTAATTAAAATTCAAAAACTTCTTAAAATTAGAAAACTTGTTGATGTGATTCACACCTTATATGGGACTATTAGAAATTTTGTAAATTCATCCTCCACACGATAATTCCTTTTCTCACTTAAGATTGTGATTCTCGTTTTAGGCTAAGTGGTATTTTATCTAAAAAATCTATATATATATTATATACTTAACGTCCTAATTTTAATTCAGAAAACAAATATCTAATTTACAGATAATATATTTAAAATTTAAATATATCATAATATACTGCATAAATCTAATAATTTAAAATTAAAATAATTTAAATTGTTGTGAGCTTCTCTTTGTAAAACTTATTATTAATCTTTTATATTAAGAATATGTTTGTATATTGTTTTAACTCAATATGAAAATATTCCGCTGTATATATATATTTTGATTCTGTAATATATTTAATTAATCTAACAATCTTAGAGAGAAAAATCAATCAAACAACGCACTTATTTCTTTCTATTAACACGTTTCTACCAATGACATGTGTGAATAAACTGATTTTGTCTAGTAAAAACATATTCGCAATTTTATTTAGTCACTAATGTCGTATGCGTATTCAATTTCTTTTACCTCTTTCGTTTCAAAATTATTTACTGTCATTACTCAATTTTACCTGGATAAACAAATAAATACATGAAAATAATGTTAAATGTTAAATTATAAAAAATGTGTTTATTGAACTACTGGAAATCAATTAATAAAATTTCAATCTAATGCAAAAGAACAAAAAAATTCAAAATAAAAATTACAAAATAGAAATCAAAGTCAAAATCACTGGCTTCTAGTACATTAGTGTCAACGAAACATCTTCCTTGAACAATCAAACTCAATTTCACAATTTGTTTTCTTTTATTTTAATAGTGATAAATTTAATAAATATTTATAAATATTAAAATTAAATTTGTTAAAAGATAAGCTATGCATACGTCTGAAGATAGGGTTGTGACAGTATTACATAATTTATGATTTGTTTTTTTGTTAAGTCGCTTCAAACCAAGTTTGCCTTTTTTAAATATTATGAATGTTGATGATGACTAAAAATGTTTTGAAAGGATGAAGCTTCTCATGGTTTGTAAAAGCATTTTTAGTAGGGGTTTCTTCAAGCGAAGTAACTGTTACTTATCAATTCCAATATATGATAGTCAATGGGGACACTTTAAATGCACTATACTCAAAACATATTATATAAACCTGAATTAAAGTACGAGAGAGAGTGAAAGTGGGTGAGAGGAGAGCCTAGCAGGGAGAGTGTTGGCAGGTTTGGGAATGGGAAAAGGTAACGAAAATACAGTTGGGAATAACAATTGAAGGGGAAAAGAGTTACCACATATTTCTTCACAAAGTTCCAAGCAGCTTCAGGTTGAGTTCCATTGAAAAATGGAATACTAAATGTGTAATGTGAAATAGACTATCATGAATTAGAATATATGGCTTGCCCCTACATGCTTGGGAAGAACAAACTTTTTATCAATTATTAACGAGGTTAGGGACCATGGTAAAGATGGACGTTTAAACAGCAAAAATGGAAACCCTTCAGTTCACCAAAGTCCTCATAAAGGTGTCTTCTTTTGAGCAAATTAACTTCTCTGAGTTCATTGGCATTAATGGTGATGACTTCAGAATACATGTTATAGAGGAAGTGTGTCAACTAAATGTTCCACGCAAGTGCAACCATTGGAAAATTGAAGATTACAAGGATGATAATTCTTCTTGGTTGAGTAATAGAAACGAAGATAAGGAAAAGTCAACCATGATGAGGATCCTTCTCTCTGTAGTGGGGATACAACAGTTGACTGGGAAGGCAAAAACAACAAACAACCCTGTCCTTTAGAGCCTAGTAAAAGTTCTAGTGTCAATTCAAATGGAGATGTACAAAGAGCAAGGCAAATCAGAAATATAGACTAGGCTTCAGTCAAGAGTAGGGTGGAGCTTCAAGTGTCAGCATAAAAAGAAACTTTTGAGAAAGCACTTTTACCCAATGGTCACGAGGATACAATTTGCATAAAAGAAGGCTCAAAACAAAGTCTGCAAAAAAGTGTAGAAGTTGGTCACTTTACAAAGGTCTCTGAGACTCAACAACTTATTTTTCCCGAGACTAAGGATAAAGCAACCTCAGCAAGTGAAAAACTAATAGATAGTTTGGAGCTTTTGGGTGTATCTCAGCGTAAATGACGATGACATCAGAAATCGAAATCGCCTCATCATCTTTGGTCATCAAGCTTCAGAGGCTCCGAAGATCTTAGACATCGGCAAACGGCTTGGCGTCTCTATCCGAGAACCTGAACCAACAACTCTTCTTAGATTCAACAACTTGAAGATAGAGATAGAAAAGAGATTGAAGAAGTAAGATTAAAGGGAAATGAAGATAGACCCAAATGAAGATCCTAACATACAACGTGATACGATTGTTAGGGGGACTAAAAGCCAGTTATATAAGAAAACTGGTACTAGCCAAACAAATTCAAATGGTGTGTTTAGAGGAAACCAAAAAGGAGCATGGGGTCAATCTATATGCCAAGCTCTATGAGGAGATTAGCAAGTGGAATGGAAAATGGCTCCACAACGAAATTTTGCAGGTGGATTGGTTTGCATTTGGTCACCTATCTCTTTTCAAGTTATAGAGTCTATTAGTAGAGTAGACTATATCCTGTAAGAAGGAGTTTGGTTAGAAAACAACACACAAGTAGTAATTGATAATGTTTGTCTACAATTTCAGATAAACAAAAAAAAGGGTTTGGTAGGAACTACAGACTTGGAAAAGGAATAGCAACACTAGTCTATGGAGCATAGTTGGGCATTTCAATTGTGAGGAATCTAGAAGAGAGGTAGGGTCTGTGTGGTGATTAGTACGGCATAAGAGAAACTATAGAGTTCAATGAATTCATTTCTAGGATGGGCATGATGGATGCTCCACTTATAGGCAAGAGATTTTTAATAAGGTGGTTTCAAATGCAGGGAGATTATTGTCTCTACAAGGGTCAAAATAATTTATATTGAAAGAAAAATTAAAAGGCCTTAAAGCAATTTTGAAGGAATGGAACAAAAACTAGTTTGGGAATATAACAATAGCTCTGAATTCAACACAAATTGAGTTAAATAAATTAGAGGAGAATAGTGAATCTTGCCAATTATCAGAGGCTAAAATGGAGAAACAAAACTTACTTCAACAGGAATTATGGGAGCTACCTAAGAGGAATGTGTCACTTATGAGGGAAAAAGCAAGAATTAAGTGGGTTACTAAAGGAGATTATAATTCAAAGTAGTTTCACATAGTGGTAAAACGGAATGAACTCTGAAACTCTATTAAGGGTGTCTACATAAGATGAGAGTGGAATGAAGACCCGATAAGGGTGAAGGAAGAGATAAAGAAGTTCTTTGAGGAAAGGTTTGTGGAAGAGTTTAGCTTGAGGCCTAGATTGGATGATGTCCAATTTAAATCAATCTCCGATCACGAAAATGATGAGTTGTGTTCCCCTTTTGAGGAGTCAGAAGTAAAAGAAGCCATTTGGAGTTACGGTAGTGATAAGAGCCCTGACCCGGATGGATATAACTTCAATTTTATTAAGAAGTTATGGGAACTATTGAAGGTTAAAATTATGCAATTTATGAATGACTTCCATGCAACAGGAAAATTGGTGGCAGGGTGTAATTCTTCATTCATAACTTTGGTACCAAAAATCCTCAACCCTCAAAACCTCAATGAGTACCAACCAATATCTTTAGTTGGAAGTATGTTCAAAATTGTCTAAAAAATTTTGGCGAAAAGATTGGGCAAAGTTTTGTAGAATATTATTGATCACTCCCAGAACACATTCATCGAAGGCAGACATCTTTTGCATCACACACTCATTCTCAATGAAGCTCTAGATGAGGCAAAGGGGAGAAAAAGAAGATGCTTTGTGTTTAAACTCGATTTTCAGAAGGCATATAACTCAGTGTCATGAGAGTTCCTTATATACATGATGGAAAGATTGGACTTCTACCAGAAGTGGATCTCTTAGGTATCAACAAGTTTATCATTTGCAAGAATTTCTATTCTAATCAATGGCTCACTAACTGACGAATTCTTACCTAAGAAAGGTCTTAAGCAGGGGGACTCTCTCGCCCCTTTTTCATTCACAATAGTGGGGGAAGGCCTAACAAGGTTGATGAGACAGGCTATTCAGTAAGAATTATTCTCTCCATTCATGGTTGGTAGTAATAAAATACCTGTATCAATCTTCTAATATGCAAATGATACAAATTTTCTTAGATATTTCTCAATAGCAATATCTTAGTCATCAAAACCATACTTCGTTGGTTTGAGCTAGCTTTGGGATTGAAGATAAACTATTACAAAATTAGCTTTAGAGGGGTTTGTTTGACAAATACGGAGATTTAGACATTTACATGCGTGATGAATTGTAGAATCCCCAAGTTCCTTTTTAATTATCTAGGTATTTTAATAGGAGCTAACCCTAGGAAGGTGGAGACTTGGGACCCCGTTATCATCAAGCTGGAGAAAGTTGGCAAGCTAAAAACATAGGCACTTATCTTATTCTAGTTGCATATTTCTGATCAAGTCTGTGCTATCCTTTGTACCTTTATTTTATTGGTCATTCTTTAAAATGCCAGTTGAAGTTGGAAAGGGAATTTTCAGTATTTAGAGGAACTTTTGTGGAATCAAGGTGGCAAAAATTATAAGATAGTGTGATGAACTGTAGAATCCCCAAGTTCCCTTTTAATTATCTAGGTATTGCAAGGAGAAGATAACAAGTACATGTCAACTTGGTGGAAAGACCTCAGAAAATGTTATGGCGTGAAAAATGATCAGAAATGGTTTGGCCGTGGTTTGGAATGGAAGGTGGGGAATGTGACCAAATTTAAGATTTTTGGTTAGAGAATTGGATGGGGGATGAATCATTACAACACAAATTCAATCGTTTGTTCCTAAACTCAATCAACAAAGATAGAATAATAAACTCTTTTAAGCATTGGGTAGAGGGAGTTTGGGTTTGGGATTTTAAGTAGGGTAGACAATGGTTTTGTTGGGAGGATTCCTTGGTTAAAGATTTTGAAAAATATATAAATAATATGAGAGTGCTAAACACCGGTGAGGATAATTGGATCTCGAATCTAGATTTATTTAGTATATATATTGTCTCTTTTTCTTATGCATATCTATAGGCGTGGACTTTAGATGAGCAGCCTCAACAAACCTTCAAATTGTTGTGGGATATAAAGGCACCCCCGAATTTCTCTTTTTTGGTTTGAGAGTGCTTAAAGATAGGCTTCCTGCTAAGGCAAACCTAATCAGAATAGGAGTGCTGATCCAACAAGAAGAATAATTGTTCGTATTCTTCCAAAAAGCCATGGAAACAATAGATCAATTGTTTTTTCTTTGTGATGCTGCAAAAAGCATCTGAGACTCTTGGTATAGGCGGATTGGAATATCCTCGTTCAGCCCACCGTTTGCAGGGCAACATTTGATGCTCCATCAACCTGGATTGGTGCATTCTCAAAAAAACTTTGATGATGATCATTTGGTTAGCTGTGCTATCAACTCTTTGGAAATAAAAAATAACCAAATATTTAGAAACATTATGTTTGATTTTGACTCTATGGAGAGGGAGTCCCTATTCCCGTTTGGAGCTTTGATTTGTGGTCAGCCGACACCGGCGCTTGTGTGGGTTTATCTCTAGAATTCTTCAGGTAATTGGGTTATTGTTTTTGCAAATTCAGGGGATTCAATCTATCATAGCCAAACCTGTGTATGGGTGTTTGATTTTGGTGGCTTCGGGAGACCAGACCTGATGCAGGATCAAGGTATGTTGTGTTGATGTTGATGGATTTGCTAGTGCATGCTACTGTAAGGTGTCGAATGATGAACATTGAGTTGGTGTATTTTGGTAAACTGATGTTGCTGCTGTCCGCTGGTATGTGCTCATCTAGAGTAAGTTTGTTGCTTTGCTGTTGCATGCTGGTGTATGTTGTTTATTGGTGCATGCTGGTCTTAGCTGGAGTGTGCTCAGGTTTTGGTGCTAAACTGTTGTGTGTTGAATTGATGTGTGCTGATATCTGCTGTGTGTTGAATTGATGTTATGGTTTGTTCAAAGTCTGTTTAGATGGCTAAAAGGACAGTTTTGCTGGCTGTTTTGGTATGATTTTTATTGGGTTTTGTTCCTGTCATAGCTGAAGCATAATGGTTACCATATATTATCAGTTAATATGTGTTAACTACTTTCATGCTCAGACTAGTTGGTTACACGTGGTTATGTTTTCTTTTTATCCTTGCTGGTTATTTGTTATACTTTATTGTATTTATGCACCTCTGGTGCTTATGTTAATACATAGCCTGCTTACCAAAAAAGAAATATTATATAAACCTGACAATACACTGTTCCGAGTGTCATAAGCAAGCTACGGACAATGCCTCACACACCATTTTCTCTCTCAATGACTTTGATGAAATTCATTCTGATTGTAGTCATCGTTATTGCTCTATTCTTATCATTTGGTATGTAGCCAAATTAATCATCAAAGTATTTATTTATGTAATTTTTTTAATTGACTAAATAACAACATAACTAATAAAAGTTTTGTGGTTTACAAAGTTTCGTGGTTTATTATTTTTTTTAATTATGACTTTTTGCATTTGTTAATGGGGTCGTCAATGTACGATTTGCAAGTGTAATATTTTAAATATATAAAAACATTTAAGTAATGTTAGTATAATTTGATACAAGTTCAAAGTTTTTTCTTTAATTTTTAGTTTGACTAAATAAGGGTTTTCCTTCATTAGACATATGATTTCTTTATTTTTCTATATTATTTTCAGTCCTCTATGAGACGTTTAAGTAGAATGATTACTTTTGTATAAGCGAATTAGTATAATCAAATTAAAACCTAAACACATCAGTGTAATGAAAGTATGCAAAAATCAAGAGAAATTTGTGTGGGATTCAAAAATAAGTATTAGATTGGTGTAATAAGAGCAAATAGCATATATATATATATATATATATATATATATATATATATATATATATATATATATAATTTATCCTTTTAATTATTTTTGTACTGTCATAAAGTAGCTTTATAAAATGTAGATGAGGGCGCCAACAAGAATTGTGATAAATCGTGTAAAGATATTCTCAACTGTGATGCCTAGTGCAAGAGTCTTCACTTTCAAAAAGGGATATGCATTCCACCTTTAATAGAGTACTTGTGTTGTTGTTTCTTAAGATATTCATCATCAATTTTCAGTAAAACTTTCCTTCATATGGTTGCAATGATGTAATTTATTTTGTCCATTTCATCATTGTATTTCAGTTAACATATGTTTATGAAATTATAGTATTTCTTCAATAACCAAATGTCTTTATTTTCGTTCTTATGTTTATAATTTTAAATGATTGTCATTTAATAGTTTACAGAATTGAAATAGTGAATTGTGTAACTTTGAAGATTAAGATTATATTTGGTAAAACTAACTAATAAGTTAATTGGAAATTGAAAAGTTAATTATAGTTGAAAACTAAGATTTGTTCAACTCTCTTATTAAAAATTATCTATTGAAGTAACGAAAAATGTAAAATAATTTAAATAAAAATGTAATTAAATTCTTGTCTTATAGAGAAACGTTTAAGCGAAAATCTAATTAATATTCTAGGGAGCAAAAGAATAAAAAGGAAAAGCTAAAGTTAGACATTAGTGTTGTAAAAAATGTTACCTCATAGCTAACATAAAAGTTAACATTAGTAACGTTTGCCTTGTAAAATAAAAAAGAATGTCATACGTGAAATAGTATATTGAAAACTCTAGGAGTTATTAAAAAATTATTTACCATAGCTTTTATTCAATCACAATTTCTAATTTTAATAAATAATTTAGTTTGCTCCTTTTTTATTTCACAATCTTTTATTCTAAACTGTAGAAAAATATGATCACCTTTCTTCTTGATTTTTTTATAAGCCCCTTTAATCTTAATCTTAAAGAGAATTTGTCTACAATAAAAGTAATATCAATTCATGTCCAACGTATAATTTGACAATAACACTCTCTTTCCCTTATATTTTGATTGTTTAGCTTTTTTATTGTTAAATTAGAAGAAACATTAATACCATAGAAAGTATTCTGGTGAAAGTTAAGTTTCCACCCCACAACCACTAATAATCCACAAATTTTGAAAATTGACCTCACTAAGAATAACACTCATCTGAATACTAAGTATAAAAGAGAGAAATATGTATTCTCACGCACATGAATTTCTAAGAAGAAACCTTTGTTGAGTGAACTTTTGAATAACCCTGGAAAAAGGGGCTAATGAGTCAAAGAGTCTTATCGTTGAAAGTTTATTAAAAAATGTATTTTAGACGCTAAAATATATTTAAATTATTAATTTATTGGTTAAAAGAGTGTGTTATAAATTTTTAATTAAAGTTTACAATGTCAATTAACAAATTAAAAATTATCAACGAATTTTGAAAGAATATTATTAAAATTAACAAATTATAATTTATAGAGAAAATAAATTATACATTGTTAGTGTAAAAAATTATCAATTATCATCATTAATGAATTACAAACTCCCAACATTCAAATCATAGTTCAAACAACTCATCACTCCAACATGGACAACATAATAATTCATCAAGAATCATATGTCAAGTTCTCATGGAAATCATTAATGAATATCAAATGTTACCAAAATCTTAATATCATCAAAATTGTCATTTTCACTAAATAAACAATTTCTCACAATAATCAAATTCATACATTAATCACTTTAAAATATCAATTTCACATAACATCCAATTCAATTCAAAAGTTAAATCAACCATGGTCTGTTAACACCCTTAAATCATAATATTTAACTTCTCTTACATATTTCTCCCTTTAAAAGTTGATTCAAACAAAAAAAGGAGAATCAACACAAAGAAATTTCTCATAAGCTAACAAAAATCCTAATTTCAACAAGGAAAGTAAGAAATTAAAATTTTCAAAGAAAATCATTTTCAACAGAAACGACAGGATAAAAAATGAATGGAAAAAGGTTGAGAAAAGTATGATCAGCCATAGTTATACTGATCACCTCTCAGAATTAGGAGCTATGAAAGAGATTTGGTTGATATTCACTTGAGTTTAGATGGCCATGCAAAGGAGAGGAGAAAATAGACATTTTATAGAAATGAAGAATGGAAGATGCATCATGAAGGAAAAAGAGAAGAGTTTAATTGGTATACATTGTTAGTATAAAAGATTTCTACACTAACATTCAATCATGATTTTTCATTTATGTGACTTTTAAAGTAGTAATGAGTAAAGTCAACAAATTTACCATAAATGAAGAGTTGTGATTGAATGTCAGTGTAAAAATCATGTATACCAATTAAATTCAAAAGAGAATGGAAAAAAGATTTATAGCATCATGGGTATGCTTAGTAATTGTGTTCTTACTACTTGTACCCATACTTTCCAAAAATAATTAAATTTCCAAAAACTTACCAAAACTCAACTAACACCTTTTGAAACAAAATAATAATAATTATTCTCATCTCTCGTTCTTCTACCTTCAAAGGAATATAACCACTTAGTCTCAACACAACTAATAAATTCATCACATCTCAAATCAATTAGCAATTTAAGTAAAACTTAAATTTAATTCCCTTGATTATTTATTCTGAGAATTTATAATCTATTGAGTAAGCATGTCCTTAAAAAAAGTAGTTTCTTAATTATGATTTGTTAATGCTATTATATAAGATACATGAGTTAGTTATGTCAAATGACATATGTTGTACACACAGATATAGGTAATTGTAAATGGTTTTCTATTAGTGAGGCATTTGTGTTCCTTCATTTCAGCTTTCATATTCTATTTTCTTTTGTTCTCAGTCTTGATTGTCTCTTTGGTAGATTGACCTAAGTGGGTCCTTTTTTAAAAGTAATTACCTAAATGAGTCTCTTTTAAAAAAATTACTATAGTGTCACGTCAATTGTATACTTATGTGGCATCCAAGATAGCAAAAAACCTTATGCGATTTCATGATGGCTAAAGACTACCAGCCGCCTTGGGACCATGTGAAGGTCAGAACAAGTCTCTTAAAATCACAAATAAAAGTTGTGATTTAATTTGTCATTGACCCTGTGTTTCCTTTGCCCAATGGTTAGTAACGACACAAATTTCAAAGTTCTTAAAATTGCATATGTCAGTTGCAGTTTGTCTACTTTTTTTTTGTCCTCTCCCTCCCAAGTGGTACACCTCTCTTGTATCCAATAAAATATTTTCGGGATACATAAACTGCATATATGAACTGCAATTTATGTTTTTTATTTTTTTCCCCCAAAAGGTATAGATGTGATGGGAATTGTGGAGAACTCATTTTAAATCATATTACTGATTAAAAATTAAAATTTTTTTGTGATGAGAACTAATTTTAAATTTAGTAACTAATTTTAAATTGTAACATATTTTTTTTATATCCCAATTTTATAATAATTTTTTTCATTTAAACCTGTTATTAATTACAAGTAAATGATTTATTTTCTAAATTTATTTCTCCTTTTACAAATAATTTCTTTGCTTCAATTATTTATTTAACAAAGTAAAATAAAATCATAAACAAAACCGTATTTATATATATATATATATATATATATATATATATATATATATATATTCACAAGTCATATTTACAATATTACATATTTCTACTATTTACATATCTATAAGGAAGATTTTATTTATGAATTGTTCTTCCCTTTATTTATATTTTTTTTACTATAATATTTACATGGCCAGTTGAAAAATATTTAAGAAGGAATTTGTATAGTTAGTTCGTGGAAGATAAAATGTGACAACTACTGGTCCCTCAATCACTATGGGTCCCCCAGGATCATTCACAAATACTAAGTGGAAACACCAATGCCTCTAAACAAGATTGAGTTCTCAATCACAATTGTAATCCATATTGTTCCCAGAAACATTGCTGTCATTATCGTAGAGAAAGGGTTCCGATAATTTGTCGCGTCTATCTTTTAAATTTTGCATTTCCATTTTTTTTAGACAAGAAATTAAAGGAGTGAGAACAATTATCATATAAATACTTTACGTAATAATAATTTAAATTAAAAAAAATATAAATATCTATATATATACTTTTTTTTAATAATTATACATATATATAAATCTTTATATATATATATATATATATATATATATATATATATATATATTCTAGAAATTTGAATTATTTTTGTAGTGACCAGTCAAGATAAATAAACCTCTTTACAATTATTTTTAAAGAATACAAGGATATGTCACCTTGAATATTTACTCATTTAAATCCCCAAGGTCAAACCTCCAACTACAATTTAATTCAAATCTTTATTTAAATATTAAAAATTTTATTATTTTTTTATACAAAATAATAAAAAAACCATTATGTTTAAAATAAAATAGTTAGTAAAAAAAACTAATTTAATAAATGAAATAAGGTTATAACCAATAAATTAAATAATTATAACTAAAAGTAACATAAAATAATAAATAAAACGAGGTTAGAGACACCTTAATGAATATTTATAGTTAAAAGTAACATAAAACAATAAATAAAATGAGGTTAGGGACACCTCACTAAACAACTATGGTTAAAAGTTATATAAAATAATAAATAGGACGAAGTTTAAGACACCTCACTAAATAATTATAAATTAAAGTAACATGAAATAATAAATAGAATGAGATTAGAGACACCTTACTAAATAATTATAACTAAGAGTAACATAAAATAACAAGTATAATATTTAAAAGTCATAAATGTCTCAACTATATATTCTTTTCAGATAAGTACTCAGTTACTATTATTCTCTCAACTTTCTTTCTCAAGCTATTTTTCAAAATTTTTTTTACGATTCCTTCCTTTCACTTCAACTATTTATAAACCTAAGCTTATGATTATTTTATTATTTTTTTCCATCCTACTCACTATAGTTACTAGTTAACTATTTCCCATTAGATATAATAAGTTTTGGTTGCCTTTTCTTCTTTCTCTTATCTTCACATGCTGCAATTATTATTTTTTTTTTTTTCATTCCTTATCTGTTGTTCAACCTTCTTTTCATTTTTTTTTTATAACGTTGTTACTGTTTTTTTTAACTATACATCACGTTAGTGTTATATATATATACATATATATATATATATATATATATATATATATATATATATATATATATATTTAGTCATATTATATATTCTCCAATAATACATTATTGTACTAATAACATTTGTTTATTATTATTATAATTATTATTATTAATTTAAAATAACATATTATTAGATATTATTTTAATTTTATTTGATTACTAAATATATATTAAATTTAAAATATAATTAAATATTGTACTATAAATTTGGAATATTAGAATTCTCCCCTACTAAAAGAAATTTCGTCCTCGAAATTTTTATTGACTAAACAGATAAGGATATTGTTTTCTAATTTTTTCCTCTAATTCTCACATAGCATCTCCTGTAACATCATCTCAAATGACTTTGACCAGTGAAAGTTGTTTGTTTCTCAAATGCTTGATCCTCTTGTCTGCGATCTGTATAGGCATTGTTTCAAATGTAATATTATCCTTTAATTGTACTGTATTAGGCGTTATCATATGGGAAGGATCATATATATATATTTTCTTAATTGAGACACATGAAAGACATTGTGAAGATTAGAAAGAAAAAGAGTTAAAGAAATTTGATACACAAGAGGACTTATCTTTCTGAGAATTTGATAAGGACCTATAAATCAAGGAGTGAGTTTCTTTGATTTCATTACCCTGCCAATTCTAGTTTTTGGAGTAACTTTCAAGAATACATTATCACCTTCTTGGAACTCAAGTGGTCTTCTTTTCTTATCAACATAAATTTTCTGTCTGCTTTGAGTCATTCTTAATTTTTTCTGAATCATTTTGATTTTCTTTGTGGTTTGTTGCACCATTTCAAGACCCAAGATCAAATTTTCCCCAATCTCAAACCAACATAGAGGTGTTCTGCATTTTCTTCCATATAAAGCCTCATAGGGTGTCATACCTATACTAGAATGGAAATTGTTGTTGTAAGTGAATTCAATCAAAGGTAAGTATCGATCCCAACTACCTAAATCTTCTAGCACATAGGCTCTCAACAAATCCTCTAATGATTGTATGGTTCTTTCTGACTGTCCATCTGTTTGAGGATGATAGGATGAGCTAAAACGAAGCTTGGTTCCTAAGGCTTGATGTAAACTTCCCCAAAATCTGGAAGTAAACCTAGGATCTTTGTCAGATATTATGCTAGATGGACACCATGTAATCTTACAATTTCTTTTATGTACAAGTCTGTTAACTTTTCTAATGAATGCCTAATGTTAATGGGTAAGAAGTGAACAAATTTTGTTAGTCTATCCACGATAATCCATATGGAATCAAATTTGTCCATTGTTCGTGGTAATCCAACCACAAAATCCATTGCTATACTATCCCATTTCCATTCAGGTATATCTAAAGATTGTAACATTCTAGATGGTTTTTTATATTCTATCTTAGCCTTCTGACAAGTCAAACACATGACCACATATTGAGCTACTTCCTTCTTCATCTTGGGCCACAAAAACATTTTCTTAAGATCTTGATATGTTTTTGTTGTTCCTAGATGTATGCTCAACTTACTCTTATGTGTCTCATCTAAGATTATTTTCTTAATTTCTATATCATTAGGCATACATACTCTATTGTTGAATCTCAAGACTCCTTCTTTATCTAAACTAAAATTTTCACCATTCTTTTCTCCTAACAATTTTGTTTTCTTTTGAATAAATTCATCAATCCTCTGAGCTTCTTAGATTTTCCTTTATAAGTCACTGATAATTTGAACTGAATTCAATTGTATCCTATCATGACTTACTTTAACTGATAAACACATGTCTCTGAATTCTTCAGTCAACTTCATCTCATGACCATTAATGAAGAAACATGTAATGATTTTCTACTTAATGCATTAGCCACTACATTTGCCTTTCCTGGATGATAGTGTAATTCAAAATCATAGTCTTTCAAGAATTCCATCCACCTTTTTTGTCTTATATTTAATTCCTTCTAATCAAATAAATATTTTAAACTTTTATGATCACTAAAAACATCAAACTTACTAACATACACATAATGTCTCCATATTTTTAGTGCAAAAACAATAGCAGTTAATTCTAAATCATGGGTTGGATAATTTTTCTCAAGTACTCTCAATTGCCTGGAAGCATAGGCCACTACCCTTCTCTCTTGCATAAGAACACACCCTAATCCCATTTTGGAGGCATAACAAAATATTACAAAATGTTCATTGGGGTTGGGTAAAGCTAAAACAGGTGAAAGTGGTTAGCCTATTCTTCAGTTCTTGAAAACTATTTTCACATTTTTTTGTCCACTCAAAAGCTTGTCCTTTCTTGGTGAGTTGGGTTAAAGGCATGGCTATCTTAGAAAATCCTTCAATGAATCGTCTATAAAATCCAGTCAAACCCAGAAAACTACGAATTTTTGTCACTGTTTTTTGTGTATCCCACCTTAAAACTGCTTCCACCTTAGTTGGGTCCACAGATATTCCATCTTTGGAAATCACGTGCCCTAAAAACTTAACTTTGCTTAACCAAAATTCACATTTAGAAAGTTTAGCATACAATTGTTTGTCTTTCAAAATCTGAAGAACAATCTGAAGGTGTTCTTCGTGTTCTTCATGATTCCTAGAATAAATAAGAATATCATCTATAAATACCACCACAAAATGATCCAAAAATTTACAAAAAATCCTATTCATATGATCCATGAACACTACAGGAGCATTAGTCACACGAAAAGACATTACTTGATATTCATAATAACGATACCTTGTTCTAAAAGTAGTTTCTGAATGTCTTCTGCTTTTACTTTAATTTGATGATATCCTGATCTTAAATCTATCTTTGAAAATACAGTTGCTCCTCTCAATTGATCCATTAAATCATCTATCCTAGGAAGGGGATATTTATTTTTTTTATAGTGAATTTATTTAACTAACGATAATCTATGCATAACCTAAAACTTTCATCCTTCTTTTTAACTAGCAACACAGGAGCTCAACAAGGTGATACACTAGGGCGAATAAACTGTTTTTCAAGCAAATCTTCCAATTGTTTCTTTAGTTCAACAAGTTCAGAAGGTGACATCCTATATGGTGCCATTGAAATTGACCCTATGCCTGACAACAAATCAATTGAAAATTCAATTTCTCTGTGAAGTGGCAAACCAAGAATATCATTGGGGAAAACTTCAAGAAAATTTTGAAAAACTGCTATGTTTTCCAAATTTACTTGTTGTTTTTCTTTTTCTTCCACAGAAGGTAATAACAAATATTCCTGAACTACATTCCCTAAATACTTTTTTATTGGTTTGATAGATGAAATCATCAGATCCTCAGAGTTAGAAAATATTACATACTTTTGTGCACAATTAAGGAGAACATGATTGGAAGATAACCAGTTCATCCCTAAAATCACATCTAATTGTAATAAGGGTAAACAAATCAAATTTACAAAAAATTTTCTATTTTTAAGGAAAATAGGACAATCTAAACAAACTTTATTGGTAACCACCGATTTATTTGTAGGTGTTGAAACAATTAAACTGGTATCTAAAGAAGAAACTGACAATTCAAGATTTTGAGCACAATTATTGGAGATAAAAGAATGAGTGGTGCCTGAATTGTACAACACATTTAAAGTTTTACCTTTAATAGAACATGTACCTTGTATTAGATCATTGTTTTGGGCAGCTTCGACTCCCATCATGGTGTAAACTCTGCCAATTGTAGTAGACTTTGACTTGGGTGCAAAAGAGTTAGAATGCATTTTTGGTTGTCGACATTCAGAAAACACATGACCAGGTTTTTCACACTTGAAACAAACCGGCCCTTTAAGATAATAATCTTTAACATAATGCCCATGTCCACACTTAAGACACCTAACCTGATTAGTCATAGGTCTACTAAAATTTCATGAGGAAAATTGGGAAGTTTGAGGTTTCCCTGGAGAACGGTTATATAGTTTTCCTTCATGGTTTCTTTTTTTATTTATCTAAGGCCTAAAATACTTTGGTTTGTCATTTTGATTATTTTCAAAACCCTCTACAAAACAACACTTGTTAATAAATGTAGGAAAATCAGAAATTTCTAGTATCCTTACTGCCTTCCTTGGTTCAGACCTAAGTCCATCTTCAAACTTAATACACTTCATTCTCTCATCTGAGTGATAAAAAAAAGTAGAGTATTTACCTAATTCTTCAAATTTAGAAGCATATTCTCCTACTGTCATGTTCCCTTGTTTTAATTGCATAAATTCTATCTCTTTTGCTCTTCTCACATCATTAGGAAAATATTTTTCTAAAAATTTAGTGGTAAATACTTCCCATGTAATATTTATTCCTCCTCCTTCTAATAACCTTTTAGTACTATCCCACCAATATTCAGTCTCTCCTACTAGCATAAACACAACATAATTTACTTTTTGATTATCAGGACAATTCATTGCTAGAAATATTTTTTCTATTTCCTTAATCCATATTTCAGCTTTGTCCGGATTATAACCTCCATAAAATTGTGAAGGTTTGTTCCTTCTAAATTCAATTAATCCTTGTGATTCAATAGTTTCTTCTGGCCTTTGGTTTCTTATTAAAGCTGCTGCCATGTCTTTAATAGCTTGTACTACCTCCGTTAATTCAATATTTTTTCTTCTTCCTACATCTGAAATGGTTCAAGTTAAAACTTAGTCACATGATTAGCTCATTTCCCAAGACTCACATGAAACGTTGCTCTGATACCATCTAAATGTAACATTTTTTTATATCCCAATTTTATGATAATTTTTTTTCATTTAATCTATTATTAATTACAAGTAAATGATTTATTTTCTAAATTTTGTTTCTCTTTTTACAAATAATTTCTTTCCTTCAATTATTTATTTAACAAGGTAAAATAAAATAAAAAACAAAACCATATTCATATATATATATATATATATGTATATATATATATATATATTCACAAGTCATGTTTACAATATTACACATTTCTACTATATACATATTTATAGGGAAGATTTTATTTATGAACAGTTCTCCCCTTTATTTATATTTTTTTTACTATAATATTTACATGTTCAGTGAAAAAATATTTAACAAGAGATTTGTATAGTTAGTTGGTGGAAGTTAAAATGTGACAACTACTGGTCCCTCAATCACTATGGGTCCCCCAGGATCATTCACAAATACTAATGTGGAAACACCAGTGCCTCTAAACGTGACTGAGTTCTTAATCACATTTGTAATTCATCTTGTTCCCGGAAACATTGTTGTCATTATCGTAGAGAAAGAGTTCAGATAATTTGTCGCGTCCATCTTTTAAATTTTGCATTTCCATTTTTTTTAGACAAGAAATTAAAGGAGTGAGAATAATTAACATATAAATACTTTACATAATAACAATTTAAATAAAAAATATATAAATATCTATATATATACTTGTTTATAATAATTATACATATATATTTCTTCTAGAAATTTGAATTATTTTTGTAGTGACCAATCAGGATAAATAAGCTTCTTTACCATGGTTTTTAAATGATAGAAGGATATGTCACCTTGAATCTTTACTCATTTGAATCCCCAAGGTCAAACCTCCAACTACAATTTAATTTAAATCTTTATTTAAAGATTAAAGCTTTTATTAATTTTTTATACAAAATAATAAAAAAAACCCATTATGTTTAAAATAAAATAGTTAGTAAAAAAACTAATTTAATAAATCAAATAAGATTATAACCAATAAATTAAATAATTATAACTAAAAATAGCATAAAATAACAAATAAAACGAGGTTAGAGACACCTTAATGAAGATTTATAGTTAAAAGTAACATAAAACAATAAATAAAACGAGATTAGAGATACCTTAATTAATATCTATAGTTAAAAGTAACATAAGACAATAAATAAAACGAGGTTAGAGACACCTTAATGAATATTTATAGTTAAAAGTAATATAAAACAATAAATAAAATGAGGTTAGGGGCACCTCACTAAACAACTATGGTTAAAAGTTACATAAAATAATAAATAGGACGAAGTTTAAGACACCTCACTAAATAATTATAAATAAAAGTAACATGAAATAATAAATAGAACGAGGTTAGAGACACTTCACTAAATAATTATAACTAAAAGTAACATAAAATAAACAAGTATAATATTTAAAAGTCATAAATGTCTCATCTCATTACCTTAATAATTGGAATAATAGAAGACTTTAAATTTTTTATAAGTACTCACTCAGTATTATTCTGTCAACTTTCTTTCTCAAGCTCTTCTTCAAAATTTTTTTTACGGTTCCTGCCTTTCACTTCAGCTATTTATAAACCTAAGCTTATGATTATTTTATTATTTTTTTATCCTAGTTACTATAGTTACTAGTTAACTACTTCCCATTAAATATAGATAAGTTTTGATTGCTTTTTCTTCTTTCTCTTATCTTCACGTGCTGCAATTATTACTTCTTTTTTTCATTCCTTATTTGTTGTTCAACCTTCTTTTAATAATTTTTTTTATAACTTTGTTATTGTCTTCTTTTTTTTTAACTATACATTACGTTAGAGGATTTTGAAATTTTAACATATATATATATATATATATATATATATATATATATATACTCATACTATATATTTTCCAATAATACATTATTGTACTAATAACACTTATTTATTATTATTATAATTATTATTATTAATTTAAAATAACATATTATTAGATATTATTTTAATTTTATTTGATTACTAAATATATATTAAATTTAAAATATAATTAAATATTGCACTATAAATTTAGAATATTACATAAATCATAATAAAAATTAAAATATCACTAATTAAAAATTTTAAATCATATTACTAATTAAAAAATAACTAATTTTTAATTTAGTAACTAATTTCAAGTCATATAACGTATGTAATTAACAAATTTAATATATGACTTAAAAAATTAACGTAACTAATTAGACAAATTTATATGATATTACTATAATTACTATATGATATTACTATAATTTAGAAATTTAACGTAACTAATTAAATGTAACATAATTAATTAGAAAATTTAACATACGATATTAATATAATTAAAAAAAATAATATACGATATTACTATAATTAAAAAATATTATAACTAACTAATTAGATAAATTTATATGATATTATTATAATTAAAGATTCTAACAAAAAATATTTATATTTTATAATTATTTATTAAAATCTTATAAATTTTATGATTGTTGTTAAATTAATTTTTTTTAGGTACATTTTATGAATGTTGCTAAATTAATTTTTTTGGTAATATAAATTATTTTTTGTCGGTAAATTTATGAGATTTGAACATCAATCATAAAATTAATTAGACAACAACCATAAAATTATATGAGATTAATTAATATGTATTGTCAATGTAAAACTTTTACACTGCCATTCAATCCAATTCTTAATTTATGATAAGTTTATTAAATTTACCAATTAATATTTTAAAAATCATATAAATAGAAAGATATGATTAAATGTCAGTGTATATTAATTAAACTCAAATTATATTACTAAAAAAGTAATTTGAAAATAATCATAAAATATACCTAAAAAAATTAATTTAACAACAGTCATAAAAACCACGATTACTCCATCCAGAATTGATTTTCCAGACAAAAAAGTCGTCTGAGAGGACGATATCAACCCGTTCAACACTTGTTTCAGCCTCAAAGACAATATCTTCGAAATAATCTTGTGGACACTTGATATTAGGGAAATGAGCCTGTATTCGCTTAACCCTGAAGGTTTGGCCACCTTTCGAAGAGTAATAAAAGAAGAATTTACCCCTCTCGGTAGTATGCCAGACTCATGAACTCCTGTACTGCCTTCACCACATCTGGCCCAATTACTCCCCAGCATGATTTGTAGAAATTCATTCCAAAACCATCAAGTCCTGGGCTTTTCCCTCCTTCACAAGCCCACACTGCCACCTTGATCTCCTCCTCTGAGAAAGGCTCCTCCAGAAACTGCTGCTGCTGTCTGATAATTGAGAGATAGGAACTCCATCCATTGTGGGTCTATCCATCCATCTTTCCTGGAAATTATCTGAAAAATGATCTAATATTTTTGCTCTAATATCAGACACACTCTCCAGCCATCCCGTCTCTGACTAAACTGCAAAAATGGAGTTTGCATGACATCTCGACTTAAAACAATTATGGAAGTACTTGGAGTTATTGTCTCCATTTAAAGCCCATCGTACCCTAGATTTCTGTACTAGTGCATGTTCCATCACCCTAGCCCTGCCCCAATATTCTGACATGAGATCCTGCCTCGGTCTATTAATCACCTGGGCCCCTTCCACTAACTGTTGATCAACCACTTCCATCTCCTTAACCTTCTCTACCAGAAAATTATCATCCTTTTTCCACACTTCTTCAGACCACTTTTTTATCTCCCCTTTGATAGTCTTTAGCTTCCTTGCCAGCTGGTACATCTTCCACCCTGAACACTGAGTTGAATTCCACCTTGCTTTTATCAAATCTCCAAAGGAAGTCTCTTCCAACCAATAATAAAAAAACTTGAATGGTTTGGGTCCCCAATTCTGCTTATTATCTCTTGTACTTATCCAGCAATGATCAGAGAACTCCCTAGTTCCTACCCTCTGTGCACTAATTCCCCATTCCTCCATCAGTGTCGGTGAGAATAGAAATCTGTCTAATCTGCTGGCTGACTGTCCATCTGGTGAGATCCATGTCACTCCTTTTCCAATAACTGGAATGTCTACCAGCCCTATCTGCTGTATAAAAAAGTTGAAATCCTCCATCTCCATCCTTGAATGGTAATCCGATCTTCCTATAACTTCACTCCTACCTCTCACCGCATTAAAATCGCTGCCAACTACCCATCTTACATGTGGGCCCCCCTTCTAGTCATCATTAAATCATTCCAGAGCTTTCTCTTGCCCTCTAACGTACACGGGGCGTACACATTGACCACACAGTTAACCTCATATGGGTTAGCTCATCTAAAAGCAACTCCTATAAAACCCTGCCCTTGTATTTGCCACACCACCTCCAGTAAACCTTTCCTCCATATTGTCACACAACCCCCACTCAATCCCGTTGATGGCAGTACTCTCCATTCACATTCCTCACTCCCCCAAACCTCCTTTATTTCCCATTCCTTCAAATTCATGCATTTTGTTTCCTGAAAAAGACATATATCTATCTTATTTCCCACCACCATCCTCTTAATGCGCCTCCTTTTCACCCTTTCCCTAAACCCCCTCACATTTAGTGACAAAATCTTCATTTAAACTACACTTTGATTCCTTCTCCCCATCTTTTCCTTTTCTGCCTTGTCTTTCTCTTCCATTCTTGCAAGTTCTGCTAGATACACCTCCTTTGATTGCTTCCCAGTTATTCCTATCTCCTTTATTGCTAACCATATTTTTCTGATGTCATTACCTCCTTCCTCTTTGTTCTGACTTGCTTGCTCTGTTCCTCCATTCTGGTAAAACCTTTGTAGATCACTTCCATCAACACTATGCCTTCGAACCTGTCTCCAGGTGTTAACCATCCTCCTCTTCCCCTGCCATCCCCAGGACATTTCTTCCGCACCCACACACTCTCATTGTTTACAATTGTAAATCTTTGTGGAGCTTGAACCCGTCTTGGTATCACCAGTTTCAATGTTCTGAAATTGTATTGCCACTTTGGCATTCTCCTCATCTCCGGTACTTGTTTTGTCTCTTTCCATCCGCCTTATTTCATTCAATTTTGCCCTTTCACATGTAACTGAATTGCATGTAGACATTTGATCCTCGATTAAATGGCTTCGGATAATCTTGCTATTGCTTTTACGCAGAATCTGTGGACAAATCGTTGCGAATTGTATTTGCTGTAGATTGAACTTGCTATTATTGGCCTCCTGCGTAGCCATACCATTGCCCACATACGCATCCAAACCAGTGGTATAGTTTAGATTTTCTTCAATTTCAATGGCGTTGTCATTTACACGATCACGACATTATTATTTTTGCACATTGTGTCGTTGCTTTTTGGCCTTCGATTGGCCTGCACCATGCCGTTGTGAAACATATGCGAAAAGCCCAACCCAAAACCAGATCCATTGGTCCATTGGTCGAGATTGCTCGGTGGGCCCATGTTTGGAAGCTTCCCTGTTCGGTTCTCGTGCTGCTCTGTAACTTGTCCGTTTTGTAGAGCCTCCTTTACACGTGGTTGGCTGTGATTGACGGGTAAAAAGCAGTGGCAGTCGTCCTTGTGGCTGTGCAGCAGAGGAACCGTGTAACCTCCTTCCCCATCAGCGTGCGCAGGTTGCGTGTAACAGTCTCCCACCTCGACGTTCACTCCGATTTCTCCAACCAGTTTCCCATTCCAATCGTGGCTTGCTGTATCAGTGCACTGCTTTTCTGACCCCCGTTTTCTTGGCTTTCGAAGCATTCCATTTCCGGCCTATTTTCGTATCCGTTATCGTCTTCCTCAGACCTTATTTTGGCGTCGGTGTCGAGGTCGTCTGCACCTAGTCTGACACTTGCTGACTCTACATCATAGACTACCCCGTGTTGCCTTCCGAGTTCCTCTGCCGGGGCCGCCTTCCACCGCCTGCCAAATAGCTCCTCCTGCAGCACCGCCAGTCGTTGCTCCACTTCAAAAGATTCATCAAACTCCCCCTCTCCTTGGCACGCGCTCATCTCCGAGCCAGACCCTAGGTACTGCTCTTGGTTCAGCACCTTGTTCCATTCATCGCCTTCCTCCATCACTTTAATGTGAAAGAGTCGATCGTCTATGGCGACTTTCACAACCTTCTGTAATGGCTCGAAAGCCTTCCGTGAGATAAGCAGTCGTGCCACATCAAACCTCTCCTTTCTGGCTGTCCCCTCTCCTACTCGCACCAACTCACCGTAGGGTGGCATCAGACTCTGAAAGAAATTTTCCTCCCATACATGCAGCGGAATACCATAACAACACACCCATACCCTTCTCTCAATGTCTACGTTTCCAGGTTCCCACCTGCTTATCAAGTGAAACCATCTATGTATCCATTCATGGCTGCCTTCTACCGCCTATTGCAAGGTTCGCGACTCCCCTTCTTCCAGCAACACCTTATTCCCTCCCATTGGGGTGACTTTAACATCATAGATACCCTGCTTAGCCAGGAATTGCTGCGTCCTAAAGGCTGTTCCTTTACAAAGCACTTCTCCAACATAAGCTGATTCCAACCTCCTCACTGCCTGTGCCTCTGCTTTAAAAATCAGGAACGTCTTTGTTTTTTCCCCTCTTCTTTCCCCTTTGTTCTGTCGGCTAACCTGGTTCATCCTCCCATTATCCTGATTATGCCTTACCGCAGAGGAACCAACAACCTTTGCATAAGACAGTCTTATGCTTCCATTCTGAACTCCTGTCATTGTTTTCTGAGAATATGGTTGCGCCTGATTTAGCTTCAAATGCCCCTTCCGCTCCGTTGTAGCCATGTTTGTGTTTTTAATCACTCTTTTTTCAAATCTAGGCCTGTTAACCCATAGCTTCTCATTACCAACAAAAAGATTGCCCAGCTTAATCCCTAACAGGTGAGCGTCATTCACATCTGTAAACCTCACAAACCCAAACTTCCTCCCATTTTTATCCATTTTAGTTGTATGTATACCTCTGAACATCCCCATATCTCCTAAAAATCTCCCACATCTCTCTCGCCTTATAGTTATCAGGAAAGTGTGTGAAGAAAAATAAAGTTATTCCTCCCATACCTGTTTTCGTGGTATCATTTTTAACTTGCCTCCCTCTCTGCTTCCATCACTGCCGCCATACATTCCTTTGCTCCTTCCCCAGACCTCTCTCCAACCGAATTCCTCAGGATTCTTCATCATTAAAGGTGGAACGCATGTCCCTTTCTGAAAATGGAGACTCTTGCAGTAGGCATCACAGTCTGGAATGTCTTTGCATGATTTATCACAATTCTTGTTGGCACTCTCACCTACATTTTATACAGGTACTTAAGAAAAATACACAAAAAAATAAATTAAAATGATAAATTAGATATCTTTCTGCGATTTGTTGTTATTAATTACATCATACATCTATTTTTCAATCCTACACAAATTCCTCTTGATTGTTGCACCCAGGTTTTACTTTCATTATAATAATCAACATATACAAAAATAATTCTACTTCAATCCTTCTAAGAGGACTAAAAATAATGTGTGTAACGAAGAAAACCCTAATTTACTCAAACTACAAATTAAGACAGAAAAACAAACTACAGTAAAAGCTTTGAGCTTCTATCAAATTATACTAACTTTACACGTTTCTAAATTTGAAAAAATTACACAACATTTTTTATAATTTTAAAATGTTAGACTTACATCCTCTAAAAATTGTACACTGACACCTTTACCAAAGCAAAAATAATTGTAAAAAAAAAGTAAAACAAACTTTATTAGTATTGTTGTTATTTAATCAATTAAAAAACAAAATTACATAAATAAATAATTGCTTTGAATTTTTTATGACTAATTTGACTACATACCAATGGATGAAAATAGAGCAATAACAATCACTGCAATAAGAATGATTTTCATCAATGTCATTGAGAGAGAGCCTGGTTGGTGTGCCATTATACTAGTTTGCTTATGACATTTTGGAAAAGTGTATTGTTACGTTTATATAATATGTTTTCAGTACCGTTCATTTAAAGTGTCCCCATTAAATGTCATATTTTATGCATGAAAATCATTTATATGAAAATTTTTCTTAATAGTTTAAATACGTATTTGTTAATTATGCATGAATATCATTTAAATGCGTATTTTAGTTATCACTTTTAAATATAAATTTCAGCAGATATATACAGTATTAATTATTTCCATATTTGTTAATTTATTCATTTGTATCAGCATTAAAACTATATAATTAGCTATCAATATTATACATATATACTATCTTTATTTTACATTTTATATATTATATTATATTATATTATATTACATTAAAATACAATTTCATCATAGTATTTTATATTAATAATATAAATAAAATAAAAAAGTGATTAACTAAGGCTCTTTTATAAAATATTTATTTAAATAAATATATTTTTAAAATATTTACCTAATTGAATCTAGGGAGACTTTTTAGTTACCATTAAAAAAAAAAAACCAATCGAATCTGATTTGACCATTTACTGTGATTTAACCTTCATGTAAGATTTTGGCAATGAAATTACTGAAAAAAGCAGCGTTTAATGGGAATAAAATCGAGGAAGCATTTGCGGTTGTGGAAATGATTTTTGTTTTCAGCCTTATCATATTTTATTATTTCTATGACATGCAACCTTGGGAATAACATCATATTAATCAATAAAGTGTTATTTATTTGCTGGAGAATAAATTCAAAAGAAACATTATATTAATTACAATTGTCAAAATTAAAATTTGAAGAATCAAAATGATTGAGGTGAATTAATTTACGTTTTGATATCAAAATTATAATTAAATTAAAATATTTATAAATGCAATTTAATAAATTTATTAAATTATAATTATAAATTTATTAAATTAAAATTAACAAATTTTTTCTTACTGATTTTTTAAAACTTATTTCATATTTATTTTAATATTTTAAATACATTAATTATATTTATTTCCCTTCAACAATTGCGATTGAAATGGATGATAAAATTACATTTAATAAATTTATTTTGATTAATTATAATTTTGATATAAAAGCATATAATATAAAATACAACGAGTAATCAGTTGAACCAAATTAATTTTAACTTCTTTTTAAATATTTTTATCTTAAAGGTTTATTTAAATCAATTTTTTTATTCTAATTACCAATCATTTTTCTTTTCTTTTCTTCTCATTAATTTATTATTTTTTAAATTTTAATTTTGATTGATATACATTATTAGTGTAAAATTTTTATACTGATATTTTGATAAATTTGTTGATCATTATAACTTTACAAGTTATACACGACGTGATAAGAGTACGATAGGATTTAAAAAACAAATCCTTGTCACAGAAACGCTAATCCTAATTGTGGTTTAAGGAAAAAAATAAAACAAGATAATAAAACCGCAGATTCCTTTAGTAAATATTTGATAGCCACGTCAGAAAAAATCTTAGGTGAACGTAAAACTGTATTTCAAATGTATGGTTTGATTCAATCAATGGTTAAAATCGACTTATCAGATAAATATTTTTAATACAGAATCATTTAGAAAAATATTTAATATGATTAATTTTATTATAAAAAAATTAATCATATTAAATCTTTCAATCTTATATAAATTTTCATTCAATATAATTGTGATCCATATAATAACCACAATTAGCAATATTCACATTTAAAAATTGAAATATTTAAAAATAAAACACATCAAATTTAATATAATAATAACTATTATTATTAGTTTTCAAATTCGGCTTGTACACACTGACATTTATATAAGTTTTAAAATATTAATTGATAAAATCAATAATTTATTATAAAATATAAGTTATAATTCATAAAATCACAAAAGTTTTAGACTAACAATATATATTAATTAAATCTAAAATTAATCCATTAATTTATTTCGTAAATTATTTCTATCAAATAACTATATTTATTACATGTAATTGATTGGATGTAGTGGTTGTAACCATGTAATAATTTTTTGAGGCTTCCAAGTTTTGGAGGTGTTTTTTTATGAACACGATGTGTCTAATATTACATACTAAATTAGGTATGACCCACAATTTCGACACACCGATTCCAACTTTGGACATACCACTAGAAGCATATTTTATTTTCATTTGGAGTTTCACTTAACAACTAAATTTTGCCTTTTACTTTGTGAAACATCACAGCATTGTTTTAATTTCATGTCGTTGTCGAACCATCATCTTCTGTCATTCAATGGCGTCATTAAACCATCATGACAACATTGTTAGTTGTCATTGCATCATTCTCCATTATATACAGAGAAGATATTCACTTATTGCATCAATAAATATAAGAGATTCAATTTTCATTTTCATTTTCACTATTTATTTCTTTAAAATCCAAGGATGGTAATGTAATTAATTTCAACAATTAAATTTTAAAGAATTAATGGAATGATGAAGAATTTTGAAAATGCTACATAGTAGAAGTTTAAAACAACCCTGGTTTGTTTCCCACAAATGGAGGAAATATATTTTTTTCGCATGTTTTTTAAATTCCTCACAAAGTTGGCACTGATTATGAGGAATAATTGTCCATTGAAAACTGTCACAAAAAATATTTCACGATACGCCTAGGTTTTACTTATTATAATTTTGGATAATAAATATATTTTGATATGTAAATTTTTTTATAAGTTCTAAGTTTAGGTTTTAATTAGTTATTTTCTATTTTATTCTTGTAATTAAAGAAAAAGGATTTTCAAATAGATAAAAATTAACTCCTTATAACTTCTATTTTATTCCGTGTGAACATAAGAATAATTGATAGATAAGATACACTACCATACACTTACAATATGTTATGCCAAATGTTAATAAAAGGATAACATATTTCAAAATATGTATGTCCAAAGGAGAAGTGTCCAAACGGTCAGCTTAGCTCATATGCTTGTCCCTCTCATAAATGTCAACTGTTATTAAATTTTCAAATGGAATTTTGATATTTTTTTATCTTAATTGTATTCATTAGATGTTAATTGTCCCTAATTTAAGAATTATTGAATCCAAATATTTGTTTCTGAATCTTGTTATAAGTGAAGATATTTGATTTCATTTTTTGTACAATTATCAGGTAATTAAGGGTGGAAGAAGGAAAGGATTGAAAGAATTATGAAGAAATGGAGAAAAGAGAATCTGCTACATTCTCGCTCAAGCTAGAATTTCTCGCTTGAGCGAGAATGATCTAGAGAAGGGAAGTGCATCAGGGACATTCTTGCTCAAGTGAGATAATTCTAGCTTAAGCGAGATTCTGGCTTACGCGAGAATTGGCCAGAGGGCAATGCTGTTTCAGGGGAATTTTCGCTCAAGCGAGAAATATCTCACTGAGAGAACCTTTCTTAAAGTTGAAGTACTCTTTTTGCTTTAGCGAGAATCAGCTAGCTCAAGCAAGAAATCACTTACAAAAGGTCCGGAACGAAAAATGAAAAGAGGAAACGAGTTTCGAGAATAAAAACAGAGGACCACAAGCAGAGATTGAGAAACTAAGAGCTGTGGAAGCCGTTTTCTTCAATTCTTCTCCATTTCTGATTTTATTATGGCTATCATGAGTAGCTAATCTTATTTTTAGGATTGAATGTAATCAATTCGAACTCGGATGTATTTTAGTGATATTTATATATAGTAATTTTGTTATTGGTATTTCATTCTGTTTTTAATGTTTGATTCTATCTGATCAATAGATTCTTGAATTTGATTTTAAAATTAACTGGAAACTATTTCTGAAAATCTACTCTGAATGAAATTACTTGATATGTTGCATTACTAGGAATAGATTTCAATATATCGATTATTTTATAACATCTGATCGTAATGTTGATTAATCCGTTAAATATCTGAGGAATTAGTATTTAAGAGATTTTTATTATGAATTTTATATTTGAGGGATCATTATAATTGACTTTTGTATGTTGCATCAATATCAATCATTTTGAATGCTCTTTCTCTCTCTCTCTCTCTCTCTCTATATATATATATATATATATATATATATATATATATATATATCCAGAATATAGATGAGCGAGATAGATGAAATCCAATCCAATTTCTCTCACTGAATTATCTTTATCATTTAGTCGGTTACTCTTTTATATTTATTATGTACTTTAATTTATCTTACTATATTCCACCGTGAACAAATCCATTTACTATGTAGATATACTTAGTAAACAGTATAACTTTGAATTTTAATTGAAACCGTTCATTGTGGGATTAACAGTCTTACTTCTAAAACTATTATACTACAGTTGATTTTGGTACGCTTAGTAGAGTTCAACAACCTCCATGGTTATAAAATAAGTGGGTTGTGCCAGCCTTACCCATCAAAATAAAGATACCTTAATTTTCAGCCCGACCCAATCCACTATGGGTTGGTGGGTTAGGTGAGCTAGCCCACTAGACTTGCAAAAAATTTATTATTAAATTTATTTGTTTTTAAGTTTTAAAAAATACAAATTATAAATAATATTAAAACAACATACATAGATAATGGATTTATGTTATTAACATGCAAATTATAAATAATATTAAAATAATATAGATACATAATATTAAAATAAACATGCAAATTAGGGGTTTCACTTTCACATTTTAGGGAAAATTTGGTTTTGACTTTGATAGTATATATGCTAATAATGATACAAGGAAAACAAAAAAAAAGTTAAAATTTTTTTTGGTGGGCTAGTGGGCCAACCCGGCCCGACCTAGTCTCAACCCACCAAACTCGCGAGTTGGGTGGGCTAAGTTACAGGAACTCATGGTAAGTCGGGATAACCCACCGAACCAAGCCCATTTTAACACTTCTAATCCAAAGTAATAAAATTCCATAAAGAACCATTTAGCTTTGTTGTTCTCATCTTTGGAGAATAATAAAGAATTAATTTATATCTTTTTGTTAATATTTTATTTCTCTATTATTAAATAATGATAGTTTATCTTTTAATTTTTAAAATTATTAAATTTTGACTTAGTCATTTAAATTAATGTTGATTGTTAAATGAAAAAATATCGATGGGTTCACGAGGTAATTATTAGTTTATAATTTTTATTTATAAGTTAAATGTTAATATTATTAGTAATATTAGTTTGAGAATTTTTTTAATCTTAAGTGAATTGCTTATACAAATTATTTACACAATTTAGTTGTGTCTTTAGGTGTTGAAATTTCTATTTTCATAACAAGTATTTTGGAATAGAAAAAGTCTGTAAATTAAAAGGAAATAGATTCATAAAATTTGATTCTCCAAAATCTATTACTGAGGAAATTATTAATTATAAAATAAAAATTTGAAATTAAAATTAAATTTCTATTCTCAAAAAAATCTTTCTTTTACCAAAATAATAAATACAAAATTCACATTTCTTTCTACCGTTTATATTTTTGCTAACTTAAAAATTAGTCAAGAGTTCGATTTTCAAATTAGAAATTATTTCTTTCTTTTATTATTATTAACGACGACAATAATAGTAAATAACAAAATTAGTCATTTCTTTCTACCATTTATTTTTTGCTAACTTAAAAATTAGTTAAGAGTTCGAATTAGAAATTATTTCTTTCTTTTGTTATTATTAAAACCAATAATAATAATAAACTTAAAAACACAATGATCCAAATACACCATTACTAAATACATAATATATAAACCTCACAATACATGGATGATGGATACAAATAGCCACAACTAGCATAGACAAGAATGGCTCAGACACTATTCAATAATTTTGTTTAAATTTATTGCCATGACAACCATAATTATTATTTTATTCTCACTTGGTACGTAGCAAAATCAACATCAAAATAGAGATTTTATGCAAAATTTTAAAATTTATACATTTTGTTATTGTTATTTATAATTAAGTACCTATAAATTACAGTTGTTAATGGCGAGGTTGTAAACATCACTGTATAGGAACATGCCATAACACATCGTTTGCAAACTCAGGCTATACGGAGGGTTTATGTGTCCCACTTCAAAATTTTTTTTGTTGTTGTGCCAAATAAATATTCTGTAATAATTACTAGCATAGTAGCTAAAAATAAAAAGCATTATGTTGCTTTCATTTTGTCTTGTATTTCAAGAAATATAATAAATTAATTTATTAAATTTTAAATATATACTTTTTACCTTGTTGAATATTTTTAATTATTTTGAATACCAAGCACCAAAGTTCAAACTTATGATCTTATACATTGTTAAATATGTTAAATTAAATTGAATTATTAAATTTTTTAGTGCAGAGGTTAATTAATCAACGATGGTGTTTATAGTTTTGGGAATTAATTAAGACTTTATTTGACTTTAGCTCTTTTTGACATTATTTTGTTCTTATAAGGAGAAATTAGATGAAATACTTATAATGAAGAAACTCCAAAGTAAGAAATTAACTTACTTTTATAGAATAAAACTTAAAAAAAAAAGTAACTTTTAAATAAATTAGTAGGAGGAACCGTTTTAATCTTAAAATTTAGTTTATATTTCATATTTTTATACTTAATTTATAGTTAATTTTTTACGCACAATATAATTATTAAATACCTTTTACAATTATAGAGGAGTTCGTTAATTTGTATTTTTTATTTTAGTTTATATATTCCTTGTTTCCTTTGAAAAAAAAGAAAAGTTATATGAATGACAAAGTTATAACAATCCATAGGTAACTCAACATCAAACAAGTAGGTGTAGTAACTCTTTTGTGAAGATATTGATAGAACTTGATAATTTTTGTTATATTGACTGCTTTTCTCACAGAATTTTTAGTTTTAATGGAGGTTATTTAGTGGGTTATAATAACCTCCGAGAATGTAAGACAATAGTAAAGGTTGTATGAACTCTATTAAATACCAATGTTTTTCTTTATAAATTGTGAAAAAAATCAACACTATTATTTTATTATAATTATTTTTAAACATATTTCCTTATAATTTTCGAATTCCCCTAATTTTTTTTGCTTCCCCCTTTAATTTTGGCAAGACATGCTTGAATCCATCATATTTTTAGTTCCCTTTTGGCTCTTAGTTTGTATGTGCCCCTTCTCTCACAAAACCTTACCCTAGCTATACTACTCTTGCACTATATAACACCCTAACACCTGTATCATATGTCACAGTATACACCCATTTTTCACAACCACCAAACTTGAATGCTGCCCCATTCCCCAACAACGTCGTCACTCACCGCCACATACCCCTTCTTTGACATTCACAGTCACACAACATCGATCAATTTCGTTGTCGTAAACACCATTATGTACACAACCAAGCAAGCTCAGCGTCACCTCCCTACGCCAATGTCGCACACGTTTGATTGAAGTTTCATTGTCATCTAACCTTAGTATCAATACATCTAATGTCAATGTGGTTGTCTCACCTTTAATAGATTTTCACCTTCAGCGCCTAAGGTTACTATATGAATTTTATGATTTGCATTTTTAGAATTTTATTTCTTAATTTTTTTGGTTCAAGGGAATTTTTGTGGAGAATGTTAGAATGTTCTTGAAGATGAATAAATGTTGTCTAAGCACTTACTTATTTACCTATTTTGTAACTATTTATTTATAAAGAATTTCACATGGCTGCTTCTTTGCTTTTTGGCAAAATAGAATTTAAAGTCACGGGAAAGTAATTATTAGGGGTTTTGATGTCATTGTTAGTTTTCAGAGATGGGTTATGTGAATTTTTTTTTTAATTTGATTAATTTTTTTAAGTTGTTTATGTTCTTAGTTATTCAATGTTGATAGCAAAGCAAGTTTGCTTCCTAACCTAATGGTAATGCATTATTTTCTTCTTCCTAGAACAACACAACCAATTTTGAACTAATTTTATTGAATTGTAAATTGTTGAGATTGGAGATTGGAAGCAACTTTGATGGAGTTATCTCAAGTCTCAGTATCTTACAGGTTTTGATTTTTGTATCTTAATTCATTTTACAGTACCAAACACGTTTCAAAAGGCGTGATACTTGTATTATGTGTGTAGATAGACATGAGTATGTGATTGAGTTGTTTGAGTGTTTATTTTCTATCATTTTTTGATTCTAGAACTTTATGATGTTTTGTTGTTTGAATAGCATAGGTGTCAAAATTACTAAGCTAAGTGTTGATTTACCTCAAAGGTATTCAATGACTTAAGTTGGTAATAGATTACATGTAACGTCATTCGTTATAGTAATAACCATAATAAAAATATTAAAGAATTATAAAATAATTTTTTATTAAAATAATGTAAATAAATACATAAATCCTTACACCAAATATAATCCTCAAATTTGGGTCTCTCTAAAAATAAAATAGAAACAAAAATAATTACAAAGACATTTATCATACTAACAAATGCTAAGAGAAAATATAATTAATAAAAACTGAGTCTTCAGGTCTCCTCGACCTTATCAGCTTCTTTATCTGGCTTCGAAAACAACACTCTTAATGAACAAATAATCCCGGTGAATAAAACAAGTTCAAAAAATTAGGAGCTATAGAAGAAACTGTGTCCGAATCCGACAATCTGAAGCTGACCATGCAAGCAATGGACATGATGGTGAGAAAGAGAGAGAAAACGTTGGCTGAGAGGAGAAAGAAAAAAAAATTGGGAAAAGAAGAAAATTAAGGAGAAAGAGGGAAATATTAGGGTATAAAGGTGTAATTAGTAAATTTGACTTCCTATTTGCACCCCTCCTAAATAGACTTATGAAACACCTTAAAATTCATCCCAAACCTTCCAAAGCAAAAAAATTGTAATTTTTTCTCACCTCTCTACCATTCTAGTTATCACCAAAATCAAGAAGACATACCACTAATACATCTAAAAACTCACCACACCTTAAATCAACTAATGATTTAATCCTTCACATTATTTACTCTACTAATTTATAACCTATTATTAAAATAGGTTCTTAAAACTTTAATGGTTACAACTTTCATATTATTTTTTTGAGAGCGAATAAATTTTATAAATTTTGAAAATAAAAATTTTAATATATTTTTTAATACTTAATAATAGAAATTTTAAATTGCAAAACTAGACTAAAACAAACAACAAAAGATTGATTCGGTTTGGGTAAGATTTTATAATTAATTTATACTAAACCAAACCGCACCACACTTATTTTTTTAATTTGGTTCAGATTAATTTTAGATTTTAAATCAAGATCTATTTACTCAAAGAGTAAGTATAAGAGACTTACTCTTATCTCTCTATTAATTTATTTTTAGTTTAATGGATTTTTTGTATGGAAGATTTAATTGCTGAAAGTAGTTACTTATTGCTACCATTAGATTTCAAGAAAATAAAGAATAAATATCATATAGAAATAAGTGAATTTCTTCATTCACTACCATTTTGTGTGTGTTTTTATATATATATATATATATATATATATGTATATATGTACGTGGGTGAATTAAAATATATTTATTTATAAATTTAATTTCTTTTCTTTATCAAGATTTCTAAATAATAAAAAATAAAACATTGAAGCAAAATAGTATATTAAGAGTTTGACACAATTTTTTATATGAATTTATTATTAAATTTTTAAAGATACAAACTAATTAAATATCTTATAAAAATAAAACAGTGTAACTATCTTTTAAAAAAGAGTAATCTAACTATCAATAGAAATGTGTTATAATTGATACAATAATTATCTTAGGATTTAGAGGATACAAAATTGTTCGAACAATCTCTTTCAGAATGGACACACGAACAAATAACTATATTGATTAATATGTAAGTACCTTTTATAACATGTATTGACACATTTTTTAAGTTTTTACAAAAAATATTTAAAAGATTGACTTTTTACTACTTTTGTTTATGAACTTTGGGTAATCTAGTAGGAGATAAATGACATGTTAAGACATTAAAAGTATCTATTTATATACGGTTACTTCTTTGAGTACTCTAAACCTTATATTTTTAAAATAAAATTTACTCAACTTATAAAAATATTTAAATAAATTTTTAGTGAAATAATTTTTTAAATTTTAAAATAAATATGTTTTACTGGCTTTTCTTCTTTGATAATTATGTCTCCATAATAAAGTGTACGTGGAATCATAGGATATAAAAGAACCATATATAGTTTGAAAGCTTGAATAATCAGAGTAAAACTCAAAAACAATCTTATTATAAATTGACAAAGAATAATACAAAAAATAAGATAATAAAAAATATATATTATCTAATTAGATTTAAACAAAATTTTCAATATAATAATTCATACTACATAAGTTTAATATTCAACCAAATATATATAAAATTATAATATAATTTTTAAGTAAAATAATTTTTTTCTTAAAAATGTAACAATAATTTAATTAGATTTCAAAGTATAAATAAATGTTTTTAATATTTAAAATGAAGTTGTATTAAATACTCGAAAAAAAATATTTTTCTTAAATAAAGTAAAAATAATTTTATTGAATTTTTAAAATGAAATTGTGATTATTTTTAGTGATAAATACAATTGTACTAAAGTTCATTAAATAAACTTTGAAGTCCACCAAGATTTTGCATACATTGGTATCAAATAAGTTTGTCTTTCATAATTTTTAGTTAATACATGCAATTGTATTAAAGCTCATAAAATAAATTTTGAGGTCCATCATAATTTTGTGTACATTGGTATGAAATAAACTTGTCTTTTAAAATTTTTAGTGAATAAATGTAATTGTGTTAAAATATTATTAAATAAATCAATAAATGTTAATCGAATATAGCTTTTCTTGTTAACTAGCTTAATTTAAATGAGTTTTAGTATAAAAATTTATTATCTATAATAATTTTAAATAAGATTATTTCTCTTAAATAATTTTGTAATCTGTATTGAAAATAAATTATAGAGAATTTATTTTATACCTGTGATGGTTTCTGTAAATTATGTGTATTTTAATAAAGAAAAAGAATAAATAAAAATAAAAAAAAAGATAAAGCTAAACTAAAACACAAAACTATCATTAAATAATATTTTTCATAATATTAAATAAAAAATATATTATAAAAATAACTATTATATATATTAATTTTAAAGTAAGATATAAACAAAAAAAAATTACATTATTATTTTGGACTTATAAAAAAAACATTATTATTTTGACATGAAATGATACAACTAATAATAATAATATAAGTAATAAATATATTATTTAGATAGATTTAAAAAAATTATTCTATATAAAATTGCAACAAGAGTAATATTAGAATATGTATATATAAATTATTATGTATATTTTTAAGTAAAATTAAATTTTCTTGGAAATATAAAAATAATTTATTGGATTCCAAAATATATATAAATAAATATTATTAATTTTTAAAATGAATTTGTGTTAAATGCTCATGAAAATTTGGTTTTGTTAAAAAAGGTAAAAATAATTTTATCATATATTTTAAAATGCAACTATGTTAAAAACTTGTGAAACATGCTTTGGTACCCATAATGATTTATTCTGATAATATCGCTCTTAAATAATACCTATAGTCTTTTTCATAAAAAAATAAAAATTAAGTGTATATTATTATTTAGTAATTAATTGAAAATATTTTATCATAAAAATGTTTTGTTAAATTAATTTTGATATATGTATCATTTCTTGATAAAGATAAAAATTATTAACAAATAAAATTATGTTATTCATAATTATTATTTATATATTATTGAGTTTTTAAAATTTTATGGTGTTAAATAATCATAATTTTTGTTGTTGTTCACAGTGATATCGATTGAAATTGTGTTTTATTAATGATATTTGAGTGTTTTTTTAAAAAAAGACCAATTTCATGTCCGATACTGTAAAGTAAGTTAAAACTATTTTATTGTAAAAATATATTCAATAAATTAATTTTAATATATTTATTATAAATTTATATTTTGTTGCTGATATTTGTGATTGTTAATGGTCTATAAAAAATTTATAAAAGAAAGAAATTTAAAATAATTTTTCAGTGAACAATAAGATAAAATATAAATCAAGTGTGATTTTCTGTTTATTGGTTGTATTTAAACTATTTTTTTATGTAAATAATTTTTTTTGATAATAATTTGATCAATATTGTCTCTTCCATATTCGATATTAATATTATGATTTATAGTATAACTAAATTAAAGAGAAATTATTTAAGATACTAATGTTACTAATGATGTTATTGCTAGCTTTAAATTGTAAAAATATATTAATAAAATAATTTTAAAATATTTATTATAAATTTATATTTTATTATAAATTTTAAAATATCTCTCAAACTATTGATTATAGTGGAAAATCTAAAATAATTTATATAGTGGACAATATTAGTTAGATAAATTTTAATCAAATATGATTTTTTTTCTTAGTGATTACATTTAAACTATTTTTTTATGCAAATAGGTTTCTTATTTTTGATAATTTAAGTAACATTATCTCCATAAATGATATTAATGTTATGGTTCATACTATAACTAATGAATATTTATTATTTTGGTCCATTACGCTATTTATAATTACAATAAATTAACATGTAATAATAATTATAAAATAAAATACAATAAATAATAATAGTAGTAGTAGTTATTGTATATAAAAATCGAATATTCCAATTATAATAGTTATAGATTATAATATTAAATTTGGTGTGTTTTATTTTTAAATGATTCAATATTTAGACGTGAATACTGTTAATTGCGATTATTATACGTATCACAATTATATATATTGAATGGAAATTTATATAAGATTCAAACATTTATGATTAAAATTTTTATTAACTTAATCAAATATATATCGTTATAATCAGGTTAAATATACCGACATTTCTTAAACATATTTTAACAGATAGTATTTTAATAATAGTTATTAATATAAAATACTACATGTTAAAATATGTTTCATTAGTATGCAATATGTTCAAATACTATATGTTAAAATATGTTTTAATAATAGTATTTTCATAATAATTATTAATAATAGTTATTAATAATTTAATCAATATGTATTCTTATAATCACGTTGTATATGTTTTATTATTTTATACCAGTATAAATATATATTTAAAATAAATTTTAATTAGTATGTATTGATAGTATAAAAGATTTTACACTGACCGACAAACACAACCTTTTATTTATGGTAAGTTTGTTAATTTTTTCAATTGATACTATAAAAATTAATAATCGAAGATCTGTAATTGATTATAAAATTCTTTTATAGTATCCGTACATATTAATTAAGGTTTTTAAATTATGATAGAAAGTTTTCATAAACAAGTGATTATGCTTCGATTCTAATATTAATACATTAATATTAAAATAAATAGTATTAATATATGATATTGAATGGGCACTTTGAATGCACCACACTGAAAAAATATTATATAACTCTTACGATACAGTGATCCAAAATGTCAAGTGATACAAACTAATTGCGTACAATGGCTTGCACAGCAGTCTCAATCTCAATGAATTCCATGCAATTCATTATCATCGCAGCCATGCTTATTGCTCTCTTCTTATCACTTGGTATGTGGCTAAATTAATCATCAAAGCAATTATTTATTTATACAATTCTATTTTTTAATTGAGTAAATAACAACAATACTAATAAAGTTGTGTTTTAGTAAGTAACAACAATATTTTAAAACTATAAAATAATAATATTAGATAATGTTTTCAAACTTAAAAGACAAATTAGTTCTGTGTACAAGCTCAAAATTTTTACTTTAATTTGTTCTTCTTTCTTAATTTGTAGTTTGAGTAAATTAGGTTTTCCTTCATTACATATAGAATTCCTTTATTTTTCTACATTATTTTTAGCCCTCTAAATAGATTGAAGTACAATTATTTTTGCATAAGCATATTAGCATAATGACAGTAAAACCTAAACGGATTAGTGTAATGAAAGTGAAAAATTTAGAAGGATTTTTGTAGGATGAAAAAATATGAAACTTTAACTTAAAGATAATTTGTCTACAAGAAAAATAATATTAATCTATCTCCAAGAATTTGATAATAACACTTTGTCCTTTCCATATGTTGCTCTTTCTACCCACTACCACTAGCTGCTCAAAGATCGTATAATAATAGGCTTCATAATCAACAAATTTTGAAAATTGATATAAAGCGAGAATGTCAGCTTGAGTAAGGTAAATGTTGGTGAGAATCTAATGTCTAGAAAACCTAAGGATTTTTTTGCAAGGTTCATCAAAAGAGAGTGAGTTACAACTTAACATAAGACTCAAACGCATAGTTGATATACAACATGTGAATATTCCTGTATTACCACTCAATAAATCCTCGAGAAGATAACTTGCAAGACCTTTTACCGTAAGGAAAAAGGGATAAAGGATCACCTATTTCAAAACCCTTCATTTTGAATTAAGTTGTTAAGATTTCATTGACCAAAATTGTAAAAGATCCGGCACAAACCTAATCTCTAATCCAATTAAGCCATTTCATACCAAAATTGAATATGATTTGCTATATTTCATAAACGACCATTTGACAAAATCATTAGTTTTTTCAAGGTCATATTTGACTATTAAGAAACTTTAACTAATCCTATCAAATAGCCACAACTAGCATAGATAAGAATGACTCAGAGACTTCATTCAATAATTTTGTTTAAATTTATTACCATCGCAACCATAATTATTCTATTCTCACTTGATACGTAGCAAAATCAACATCAAAACAGAGTATACATTTTGTTACTGTTATTTATGATTAAGTAATTATAAATTGCAGGTGTTAATGGCGAGGTCCCTGAACATCGCTGTATAGGAACATGCCATGACTATCCTGACTGTGACATCGTTTGCAAAATTATAGGCTTTAAGGAGGGTTTATGTGTACCACCTCAAAATTTCTTTTGTTGTTGTGCCAAATGAATTATTTAATAATTACTATCATAGTAGCTAAACATAAAAATTACTATGTTGCTTCCATTTTTTCTTGTATTTAAAGAAATATAATAAATTAATTTATTAAATATACTTTTTACCTTTGTTAAATATTTTTATTCATTCTGAATACCAAATACCAAAGTTCAAAGTTAAATTGTTAAATATGTTAAATTAAATTGAATTATTAAATTGTTTAGTGCAGAGGTTAATTAATCAAAATGGTGTTTATAGTTTTGAGAATTAATTAAAACTTTAGTTGACTTTAGCTCTTTTTGACATTATTTTGTTCTTAAAAGGAGAAATTGGATGAAATAGTTATAATGAACAAACTCCAAATCAAGAAATTAACTTACTTTTATAGAATAAAATTTAAAAAAAGTTAAGTAACTTTTAAATAAATTAGTTGGAGGAACAGATTTTATACTTAATTTTAGTTAATTTTTATAATTTATAATTATTTACTACAACAATATAATTATTAAATACGTTTTACAATTATACAGGATTCATTAATTTGTATTTTTTAATTTAGTTTATTATATATTCCTTGTATCTTTCCTTTTAAAAAAAAGAAAAGAATATGTTATATGGATGACAAAGTTATGACAACCCATTGTTAAAACACTAGGTGTAGTAACTCTTTTGTGAAAGATATCGAAGAAACTTGATAATTGTTTGTTATATTGTTTCCCTCTTGGATAGTTCTTTAAGTTTAACATGGAACTCACATAATGATCATCCTAAAACAACTATATGAACTTGTTACATTCTTTAATTTAGTAATGTGGTAGATTTTAATTGCTCCTTTGAGTACCAAAGTATTTAATTTGTCATTGCTACTTTGGAATGTTTAAAATTTGAATTAAGTATAAGTTAAGCATCCAAGGTGAAATATCCAATAGACATAAGCTTGTGAATGTTACTATCCATTATTTTTTTCAACTATCTTTTCTCTATCGACAACCATCTCTAAGCCTTTCCAACTTCGTGTGCGTGTTTCTTTCACATAATTATGCCAAGACACTGTTGATTACTAACCTCACTATCAACCACGAACAACCTTCTCCTACTTCCTCTACGGACCCTCTATTGCCCCTTCCAAATCCCACCTGCCCCAACCTCCATGATGCCCATAGGTACCTTCAAAAGACCCTCCCCCTCCCAAAAACTACCCCTTTTAATTCTCCCCCTCTCCTATGACTCCTCCAACCCCCTTAAATAGATGAGTCTCGTCACTTATCGTGTCATGAATTCTCCTTAAACTCATGAACCCCCTTTCCCCCTCGACCAGGGTTTCTTTTATTGTGTTGGTGTTATGCAACAAAGGTCAAAGCAATAGCTTGTATATTAATATATATCCAAGCAGATAAGAGTGGACAAGTCTAAATTTATTTATCTTTTATCTTTTTCCAAAGGAAGTGTCTTCTATGAAAACATACCTACAGAGTCATAGACATAAGGATGACAATGGGACGAAGTATGGATGGATATAAAGAAGATGTGTATAAAATTTTAATCTTTGTCTTCGTTGGGAATTTTCTGATATACCTGCAGGTACCTTGTTATATTATTTTTTATAATTTATATTTAAATTTATTAAATAAATTATATATTAATTTATTAATTATATTTAATTTATTATTATTAAATAAATTATATGCTAAATTATTAATTATACTTTACTTTTAATGGTCCACAAGGGTGTAGATTTGTACACAAACATGTGAGATTTTGTTTAACATATAATTATATGCAAAACAATGTGAGTTTTTTTCATCAAAATCGAGGTTAGGACAGGACGGTACCCGTAAGGACGAACATGATTATCATCCCTAATATAATATATATATATATATATATATATATATATATATTAATTATTGAGATATTATCGTTTGAGTAAAATTTAGGATCGTATCCTATGGCATAATAAAGGAGTTACTTACATGGACGATCTAAATAAACCCATCTTTAAAAGATATTTTGGTAATTGGAGTCCCTAAACTATGATATCATGGAAAAAAGGAACCAAGTTATTTTAAACTTATGCCTTGTAACTTGTACAACTCTTCATCATCTCCATTAATTTTTTAAAATTTAATTGTTAAAATTAATTACATTAACACTATTAAATTTCAAGAAAATGAATTATAAACATGAAAAGTAAATCTCTTATATTTTGTTGTTGTAGTCAAAATTATCAAACTCGAAAGTTTACGTAGACTCGTGGGAGTTCATTAAACTTGACTCATAAACCTCGTGAGAGTTTACTTTATATAAAAATAATAAAAAATATCTATAAATAAGATACAATTAAACATTTCAACAATATAATAAGTCAAAGTAGTAAATCATACATTCTACAATACTTAAATAACTAAGTCTAACAATGCGTCATTATCAAATAATAAATTTCAAATGTGATAATAATGATAAAAAATTCTCATTGATGTTTGATATTGTTAAAAAATGAAGGTTTGGTGTTCCCAAAGATGTTTATTTTTCAATTTAAAAATGACAAACTAAATAAAAACATATTAAACTATACAACATACAAAACAAATTGATTTGTTGAGTTGATGATTCAGCAGTAAACTCGAGAGTTTACAGAACTTACATAGAGTCTATTGAGAGTTTACTAAAAAAAAAGTTTGCATACGAGTTAACTCACAGAAGATAAGTGAACTCGCAAAATCGTAAGAGTTTAAGAGTTAACGGAGAATTTGATAACCATGATTGTAGCAAGAGAATCTTATTTATATATATATATATATATATATATATATATATATATATATATATATATAATGAAAAGTGACACGATGACAACAACAATGTTGTCGTGTTGGTTTAATGAAACCATAGAAGGACAGTAGAAAGGTGGTTCAAGAACCACATGAAGTTCAAACAATACTGACAGTTTAAAATAAGTTGTAGTGGTAGATGTCCAAAGTTGATGTGTCAAAATTTTGGATTTCGTCTAAATTAAACACGTGGTGTTCATATTAGAAAATTAGTATGCATTGTCAACATAAAAAAATTTACAGTGACATTTAATCATAGCCCTTAATTTATGGTACGTTTGTTAACTTGACTAATTTATAATTTAAAAGTCATATAAATTAAAAGATGTGATTAAATATTAGTGTAATATTTTTTTACACTAATAGTGCAAACTAATTAAAGTTTATCAGAAAGGCCTTCAAAACATGGAAGAGACACTCATTCAATAAATTATTACATTGTCTTACCACATTATTTGTAATCTCAATAGGAACAACTCCCATGAATTGTTTGGTGTATAAAAAACTATGTTTAGTGGGCTCATTGTACCACATCAACGTTAAACAACTTCAACTTTACTCTATTTTCACTCCAATAAGAAAAGTTTCAAGTACCTTCGGTAACCTCACAATTATTATTATCAAACGTAAGATTTTTTGGTCACGTGACTGCCAAATAGACAACATTTAATGAACATAAAACAACAAGAGGAATATGTAGTTTTATGATTTTTTTTCTATTTGTTTTCCTTAAACTGTAATTCAGACTCTTGTTTTTGTGAGAATAATTCTTTTTTTCCAATCCTGATATACTCGTGTGTGGATTCTCTACTACTGAACTGCCTCTACAGAGTGGTCTCATCCATTAAATATAAATTTAATGGTTACAAAAAATAAAATAAATAAATATTTATATTATTAATTATATAAGTTCATAATGTTGTCGCAGAAGTGTAATAAAATCACAATTCAAAATAAACATCATATTAATTACTATTATCAAAATCAAAATTCAAAAGTAATAAATTAATTATGCAATGAGAGAAAAAAAAAAGCTAGGTGATTTGTAATTTGAATAAAAAAAGTTGAGGTGAATAAATATTGACAAAAAAAATATTCAAAATGAATTTAAAATTAATTTGGTTCACCTGATTCTGCTGCCAATTACATTCACATTTTGTATTTTTCCTTATGCATTTTTACATAAAAATTATAATTAAATTAAAATAAACTTATCAAATGTAATTTTATCACCATTTCAATCCCAATGGTTAAAGGGAAAGAAATATCATTAATATATTGAAAATATTAAAATAAATATAAAATCATTTTGATAAAATAAATCAGATAAAATTTATTAATTTTAATTTATAAATTTATTTATTATAATTTTAATTTAATAAATTTATTAATTACATTTAATTAATTTATTTTAATTTAATTATATTAATTCACCTCAAATGTTTTGATTCAAATTACTAATCGCCCACTTTTCTTTCTTTCACATTGCGTAATTAATTTATTACTTTTTAAATTTTAATTTTAATAACAGTAATGAATATGATGTATCTTTTGAATTGATTCTCTGGCAGTCAATGACAATCGAGTGATTAATACCATGTTATTTCCAACACGATGTGTAACAAAAATATGATAGGGCTGAAAAAAAAAAAATCTTTCCCACAAGAACACGATTCACACACTTGTGGTTTATGGAAAAAAAAATAATTATAAAACCTCACATGCTTCCTATGATTTTATGTCCATTCAAGATTGCCTATTTTATAATTAACTATGTGCAAAACATCTTAGGTGAGGTAGCACAGCAGTTTAGAATTGTTGTTTTACTCAATCAATAATTAAAAGAGACTTAGTTAAATAAATATTTATAAAAATAGATAAATATTTCATAAAAAAACTTACTTAATTAGGTCAATCACCTTTTTATTTGATAATATAAAATACTATAATACAATTGTATACAATATAATATATATAAAATGTAAAATAAAGATAATATATATCGATAATATTGATATTGATAACTAATTATATAGTTTTAATGTTAATATGAATTAATAAATTAACAAATATGGATATAATTAATGCTGTATCTATTGAAATATATATTTGAAAGTAAAATCACACAAAGAATAATATATAATATATATTTTCACTAGCTATCATATAAATAGGATAGAAATTTTCTCTTAGAAGATTTTTGTCCTCCTATCCCAATCATTAAACTATTACATAAAGTTTCTATAAACAAGTGATTCTGTTGTGATTCTAATATATGACATTCAATGGGGGCACTTTAAATGCACCATATACTGAAAACATGTTATATAAACCTTATAATACACTATTGCATAGTGTCACAAGCAAGCTACCTATAATGGCTCGCACAACAGTCTCACTCTCCATGACTTTGATGAAATTCATTCTCATTGCAGCTATGGTTATTGCTCTATTCTCATCACTTGGTATGTAGCCAAATTAATCATCAAAGCAATTATTTATTTATGCAATTCTGTTTTTTAATTGACTAAATAATAATAATACTAATAAATTTTTCTGTTTTACTTTTTTTTAATCATTACTTTTGTTTTTGTTAAAAAAAATGTCATTGTATGATTTTTAAAAAATGTCAATGTAATATTTTCAAAAATATAAAAAATGTTAGTATAATGTTTTCAAATTTTAAAATGTCACAATGTTAGTATAATTTGATTGAAGCTCAAAGATTTTATTATAATTTATTTATCTGTCTTAATTTGTAGTTTGATTAAATAAGGTATTTCCTTCATTACACATATGATTTCTTCATTTTTCTATATTATTTTTAGTTTTCTAGAGATTGAAGTAGAATTACTTTTATAAAAGTGGAATGGAATAATGAGTAAAACCTAAACGGATTAGTGTAATGAAAGTGCAAAATTTAAGAGGAATTTGTGTAGGATTTAAAAATAAATGTATGATAGATGTAATAAGACCAAATAGTAGAAAGATATTTAATTTATCCTTTTAATTATTTTTGTATGGTTCTAAAGTACTTTATAAAATGTAGGTGATAGTGCCAACAAAAATTGTGATAAATCGTGCAAAGATATTCCCAATTGTGATGCCTACTGCAAGAGTCTCAACTTTCAGAAAGGGACATGTGTTCCACCTTTAATAGAGTACTTGTGTTGTTGTTCTTAGGATCTTCATCAACGATTTTCAATAAATCTTTCCTTCATGTGATTGCAATGATATAATTTATTTTAACCATTTCATCATTTTATTCAGCTAGCATATGTTTATGAAATTATAATATTTCTTCAATCATCAAATGTCTTTATTTTAGTTCTTATGTTTATAATTTTAAATGATTGTCATTTAATGGTTTGCAGAATTGAAATTGTGACTTGTATAACTTTGAAGATTAAGCCTATATTTTGTAAAACTAACTCAAAGAGTAATTGAAAATTGAAAATTGAAAAGTTAATTGTAGTTGAAAACTAAGATTTGTTGAACATACTTATTAAAAATCATCTATTGAAATAGTTAAAAATGTAAAATAAAATAAAAAATATAATTAATTCTTGTCTTATAGAGTTAGACATTAGTATTTTAATTTCACAATGTTACTGAAATCTTCACCGCTATAAAAGTTAACATTAGGAATGTTTGACCTGTAACATAAAAAAGATTATATGTTACGTGAAATTAGTATATTGAAACTCTAGAAGTTATTAAAAAATTATTAACGATTGCTTTAGTCCATCACAAATATTTCTAATTTAAGAAGTAATTTAGTTTATACGTTTTATTTCATGTTCTTTTACTCGAGATTGTAGAAAAATATGAGTACGTTTCTTCCTTATTTTTTGGAAAACCCCTTTAATCTTAATCATGGCTTCGTAAGTGAGTACCTAAATGTGTCCGTTTTAAAGATATTTACATAATTGGATTTGTTTTGAACTGCCATTTGTTTTGAACTGTCATGGCTTCGTATGTAGGATTTGTTTTGAACTGTCATATTCCTGTCACATATATGTAGGATGGGAATAACTTTCATTGTTATATCCAAGACAATATATTCAAAATTTGCACTGAGTATCATTGATTGCTGGACAATAAATTCAAAATTTGAAAGAAACATATATTAATTACTACTATCAAAATCAAAATTTAAAAGTAATAAATTAATTATGCAAGGAGAGAAAAAGGAAAGGTGGGTGATCGGTAATTTGAATAAAAAAAAAATTGAGGTGAATAAATGTTAAATGAAAATTTGAGTTCTAAAATTATGAAATATACGTTTTTGGAATTGCAACAATCTGAATTTAGCAAGTTAATTTCTAATCGTAACTAAATTTTCTTTATTAGAGATTGAAGCAAAATAGCTATTAAACAATTATTTTAGTTTACTAGAAATATCAACATATTTTTATAGCTAGAAGGAAACTAAATTTTCTTTATTAGAAATTGAAGCAAAATAGCTATTAAATAATTATTTTAGTTTACTAGAAATATCAACGTATTTTTTTAGCTAGAAGGAAATTGAAAGAATTAAATTAATTTGGTTCACTTGATTCAGACAATTACATTTACACTTGTATTTTTTATTATATGTGTTTGTATCAAAATAATAATTAAATTAAAATAAATTTATTAAATGTAATTTTATCATCTGTTTCAATCATAATTGTTTAAGAGTGTAAATACCTAATTTTGTCCGGATTTACATTATTTTTGAACATTTATTTTGTGTGTGAAATAAAGCCTTTTTAGCCATTCTTGATATTAAAACAAATACAATAAGAATTCATGAGAAATTTAATGGCTGGAAAGCAAATTAAGGTGTTATTTAGCAGAATTTGAAGTGTATTTAAAATATGTTGAAAATAAAATTATTTTGAACCCATAAGTAGGAAGGTGGTACAATTAGCGCAAATGTAGGTGCAAATAATAAATTCAAAGACCAGATAAATTGAAGTGCATTTAACAAAAATACTTGAATTAAAGTTTGTTGGTGGATCTAAACACAATTAGACTGTAAATGGAAAACAAAAAATGAAAAAATACACCAATTTACAAGAAATTCATCTCAATCGAATCCAAATTCAAATCAATACCATATAGTATAATCTCGATCAAATTCAAATTCAAACTTAATTCAATACAATATAATGCAAGAACAGAAGATCAATGCTGTAAGAGCCAGGAAATTGAAACATGAGATCAGAATAAAAAATAAAAAACAGTGCAAGTTGTAATTAAAAAGGATAAAAGCTTTGCTTTAATGTTGATCCTGTTCCAGTCCCTGCACACCACACTGCATCTTTGCTTCCTTTGCACTTTGGCTCTTGCAGCTTTACTACCTCTATTTTGCACACCACACCTCTGCACCTCTATTCTACACACCCCTCTGCTCTCTTTTTTAATCTATGCCAAACAGATAAACCACAGAAAACTAAATAAAAAATTACAGAGTCTGCTTAATAATAAAAATCCTATTTCCCAAAAACTCTGCATTCTATTCCATCACTGTAGTGTGACACAACCACCTTCCTTCAACATGAAGGAAGAAATCACATATAAAAGGAGTTCAAATATCAATGATAAAAAGGGAGAGACAGATATAAAAAGAGATGATACACAATAGAAAGAGAGGGAAGAGATATCAATCACAGGAAGAAATTTCTCTCAGGAAGAAGCCGTTAGTAAAACTCAAACTTAGGAACAAAGAAAACTATAATTGATAATATTATACAAAGAAGGTTAAGGAAGGCTACTAATTGGAATCACCCACTGCAGGTAACTTTCTTCTTAGGGTAATCTATTTTCTCTAACTCTGATAGTTCATTTGTGATATAATATGGCCAATCTATTTTGCTTGTGCCAACGACTATTTACAGTAAAATAAAATATATAAGTGAAATTTACCAATGTAATCATATACTAATTAACTTGTCTTTTGTTAATGAATAACATCAAACTTATGCCCCTTCATTAGCCATAGATTCAACATTTTAAATATAGGTAATCCTTCCTGCCTGGATCTAAAACTATACTTTCCTGAAAAATTAAAGTTGAAACAACAATGAAGTGAAAATAAAACAAGTCTATGGAACCCCCTTCCCTAGTGAATTTACCACACCTGAATCATAGTCTTTTAGTTTTCACAGCCCCGCAACCGAAGCAAACTCTTTCACCAGATAAGAGCCTTTACATAATCGATTGTTGAGGTCGCAAACCACAAAAAGCCAAAAGCCCTTTTCTTTAGAATCATGAACCACTATCGAATTGCCATTACGAAACCACCATTGTGTGGCCACTACAAAATTTGAACCTAGCCCTCTATTTCCATCAAACCCAAATTGGAACCCCAAAATTAGAACCCTTTGGATTAGTGTAATGTTAGTGTAATTTGATAGAAGCTCAGATTTTATTTTAATATGTTTTTCCTAATTTGTAGTTTGGCTAAATCAGGTTTTACTTCATTACACACATTATTTTTAGTCCTCTAAGAAGGGCAGAATTATTACTTTTGTGTAAGAAGATTAGTATAATGAAAATAAAACTTAAACAAATCAGTGTAGTGAAAGTGCAAAATATCAAGAGGACTTTTTGTAGGATTCAAGAGGAATAAGTGTAATAAATTCAAAAATCAAGAAGACACCTTTGTTGATATCATATTTGAATAACTTGCAACCCTTCCTTTACCAGAGGCTAGTGGATCATCTTGTTTCAAAACCCTCCATTTTAAATTAAGTTTTAAAGATCCCATTGACCAAAATTAAAAATACCCAACACAAACCAAATTTCTAATCCAATTAAACCATTTCACACAAAAATTGAATCTGATTTACTTTATTCCAAAAACGACCAATTGACAAAATCATTGGTTTTTTCAAGATCATATTTGACTATAAAGAAACTTTAACTAAGCCTACCAACCCAACCAACAACCTGATTAGAACTTGATGGACAGGGGACAAATGACACCCTCCACCAAGGCCTAACATTTCTTTTTCTCTTTACTCAAAAAAATAAATTATACTAACCAGATTCCCCCAAAGAGGGGTTAATTGTTTGAATGGTGAATGCCAGAGTAAAGATGTGGGAGAAGAAAACCGCACAGTGAGTAGCACATGGAATTCTAGAGTACTGAGAAGAATTGGACTCCTATTTATTACGTTAGGGGACTAGAGCATGGGCATGTAGGGAGGAAAAACATATGGATAGTGAAGGAGATTGGACAGAGGTGAGGGGGAGGAGAAGGTGGAGTGGTGGTGATGGAATAAGGCAGAGAAGGGGGATACAGGTAAGTGAAACGAACAGAAAAGGCAAAGCCGGTTTAACGTCGTTTTTCTTTACACATTTTCCGGATGAATACAAGGCGGGAGAGATGTGGAAGATTTTCAAGAGATATGGGGATGTCCGGGAGGTTTATATTCCAAAAAAAATGGATAGAAATGGGAGGAGATTTGGTTTTGTGCGGTTTACAAGGGTGGAAGATGTGCACTTGTTAGGAGTGAAATTGGACAACATATTCATTGGTAGTGAGAAGTTATGGATCAATTAGCCCAGATTTGAAAAAACAATGACTCAAATCACGAATGGGGCAAAGATGAAAAGCATGGGGAACCCGATTTCAAACCAAACAAAACCAAAGCATAAGGAAGAAATGATAGGATTTCAGAATGAAAGCAAAAGACTGTCTTATGCAAAGGCGGTCGGATCACCTGGGGAGAGGCAAACACAAAGACAGGAGGGGATGAATCAGGGGAGCCTACAGAACAAAAGGGGAAGTTTAAAGGAAAAAACAAGTCGGACCCTGGTTTTTGCAGCTGAGGCAGAGGAAGTAAGGAGACTAGAGAAAGCCTATGTTGGCGAGGTAATAGGTAAAGGAGCAGCGTTTAGGACGCAACAATTTCTGGCAGAGCACGGAATATACGATGTTAAAGCAACTCCGATGGGAGGGAATAAGGTGCTGCTGGAAGAAGGCATTTCGGGAAGGTTGAAAGAGGCGTGCGAAAGTAACCACGATTGGATCAAGGAATGGTTTCAGATGATATATCAGTGGGAACCTGGGCAGGTGGAAACAGAGAGAAGGGTATGGGTGGGCTGTTATGGGGTCCCGCTTCATGTATGGGGTGAAAAATTCTTCCGAACTCTGATGGCACCCTATGGTGAGCTGGAGCAGATAGGCCCCGGGACAGCTAGGAAGGAGAGGTTTGATGTGGCGCGACTGCTCATCTCCCGGAAGGTGTTCGAGCCCATCCAGGAGGTGGTGAGACTGGAGATAGACGGAAGATTGTTCCATATAAAAGTGGCGGAGGAAGGGGATGAACGGAACAAGGAATCCAGAAACGAGTGGTACCCAGGATCCGGCTCCGATATGAGTTCGTGTCAGGGAGAAGGAGAGTTCGACGAGTCTTTCGTAGCAGAGCAGCGACTGGCGGCGTTAAAGGAGGAAATGTTTGGTTGGCGGTGGGACGTGGCTCCGGCGGAGGAGCTCGGAGGGCAAAAGGGGGAAATCTATGACGAACAGTCTGCAAATGTCAGGCTTCGCACCGGGAGTGGTAACGCCGGCGACAAAGCGTGGGAGGAGGAACGTGACACCGATTGTGTCACAAAACCGGAAGTGGAAAGCTAGGGAAGGGAGGTGTGTGAAGGTCAGAGGAGAGACTCCCCAAAAGCAGAAAATGGGTACGAAATGGCAAAGCGGGAAAGGAAAAAGCCGAAAAAGCAGTCCTCGGGGAGTGTGAACCGCGATGTGACAGGGGCACAGCTTTCGTGTCCCCTCTACAGGCCGACAGCACGGCCAATCAGCGTGCGCCACGTGGACGCGGAGCAGGCGTCACAGGTCTTCAGTCAACGCAGCACGACAACCGAGGCGGAAAAGCGGGTGACGTGGGACCCAGCTGGCGATGCGACCGAATGTCTCTGCACGCCGACAGAGATGATAAGGCTGACGCAACAGCTTTACGTCAGCCTGGTCAGCAATGCCACACGGGTAACGGACGTGGACTCGAGCTGGGCCGGAGCAGATCCACACAGAATTGGGCCGAGGAGCTTGCGGGTGAAAGGCCTTTTTTGGTGGGGGAGTGGTGCAAACAACATTTTTGTTGTGGGAGTTTTTCGGAACCGGAAATAAATGTGAATATGACCCAGATGAATGGAATAAATATAGATTTGGGCAACGGAACGGCTACGCAAGACGACGGGAAAGGAGAATCACATATTAATAGCTGTGAAGAAGATAGTAAAAAGACGGGGTCATGTGCTACAAAGATTTATAATTACAAGCAATGGGAGTGTGTGGGTGCGGAAGAAACGTCTTGGGGAGGGAAGGGGGAAAAGAAGCTGGTTACAACCTGGAGGCAGGTTCGAAGGCATAGTGTTGACGGCAGCGACGTACAAAGGTTTAATCAGGAGAGACAACCGGAGCAATTAAGCCAAAAGAAACAAGGAGAAGAAAATGATGTGCGACAAATGTGGTTAGCAATGAAGGTGATAGGAGTAACTGGGGAGCAACATGATGACGTATATATAGCAGAATTACAAAAAATGGAAGAGAGAGAAAAGACGGAAAAGGAAAACAGGGGGAGGAGGAATCAAGGGGTAGCTTAAATGAAGCTTCTATCCTTAAATGTGAGGGGGTTTAGGGAGAGGGTGAAAAGGAGGCGTATTAAGAGGTTGGTAGTGGGGAACAAGATTGATATAGTTTTGTTTCAGGAAACAAAATGTTCCAGTTTGAAGGAGTGGGGGATAAAGGAGGTTTGGGGGAGTATCGAATGTGATTGGAGAATACTTCCATCATCAGGTTTGAGTGGGGGCTGCGTTACAATCTGGAGGAAAGAGATGCTGGAGGTGGTGTGGCAGATTCAAGGACAGGGTTTTCTAGGAGTTGCTTTCAAAGGAAGGAACTCAGATGAGGTCAATTGTGTTGTTAACGTCTATGGTCCATGTACATTGGAAGGAAAAAGAAAGATCTGGAAAGACTTATTGATGACTAGAAGAGGGTTTCCGCATGTAAGGTGGGTAGTTGGTGGTGACTTTAATGCGGTTAGACAAAGGTCTGAGGTTATCGGAAGATCGACGTTTCATTCGAGACGGGAGATGGATGAGTTTGATTTTTTTATCCAAGAGATGGGATTGGTAGACATCCCAGTCATTGGAAAAGAAGTCACATGGATTTCACCTGATGGACAGTCAGCTAGCAGACTAGATAGGTTTCTATTCTCACCGGAGCTGATGGAGGAATGGGGAGTTACGGCACAGAGGGTTGGTTCTAGGGAATTCTCTGATCACTACTGGATAAGCACTAACGATAATAAGCAGAATTGGGGACCTAAGCCTTTCAAGTTTTTTGATTATTGGCTGGAAGAGGCTTCCTTTGGAGAGTTGATCAAAGAAAGGTGGAACTCAGGCCAGGGCTCGGGGTGGAAGATGTACCAGTTGGCAAGGAAGCAAAAGGGTATTAAAGGTGAGATACAAAAGTGGTCTGAAGGTGTGTGGAAAAAAGATGATCTTTTTCTGGCCGAAAGGGTTCAGGAAATGGAGGTGGTTGATCAACAGCTAGTAGCGGGCGCCCAGGTGATTAATAGATCCAGGCAGGATCTTATGAGAGAATACTGGGCTAAAGCAAGGGTGATGGAACATGCATTGCTACAGAAATCAAGGGTCCGATGGGCTCTTAATGGAGACAATAATTCCAGGTACTTTCATAACTGTTTTAAGTCGAAATGTCATGCAAATTCCATATTGGCAATACAGTCGGACTCGGAGTGGCTGGAGAGTGTGTCTGATATTAGAACCAAAATACTAGAACACTTTACGGTAAATTTCCAGGAAAGCTGGTTGGATCGGCCGACAATAGATGGAGTTCCTATTCCTCAAATATCAAATGAGCAGAAGCAGGGGCTGGAGGTGCCTTTTTTAGAGGAGGAGATTAAGGCGGCCGTGTGGGCCTGCGAAGGCGGGAAAAGCTCAGGGCCCGATGGGTTTGGAATGAATTTTTACAAAACATGCTGGGCAGTAATTGGACAAGATGTGGTTAAGGCTGTACAGGAGTTTCATGGGTCCGGGATATTATCCAGAGGGGTGAGTTCTTCTTTCATTACGCTCATCCCAAAGGTGGCCACACCTTCAGGGCTAAGCCAGTACAGACCCATCTCCTTGATATCAAGCGTGCATAAGATTATTTCGAAGATATTGGCTGAGAGGCTGAAAAAAGTGTTGATTGGGCTAATATCGCCCACTCAGACGGCTTTCTTGTCTGGCAGATCAATCATGGATGGAGTAGTGGTGGCAAATGAGCTGATGGACTGGGCAAAAAGAAGGCGAAGCCCGTGTTTCTTGTTCAAGGTGGATTTTGAGAAGGCTTATGACTCGGTCAGTTGGAAGTTTTTGGATTATATGTTGGAAAGGATGGGGTTCGGATGGAGATGGAGATTGTGGATGAGTGCTTTAGTCCGGAATAGCTATGTCTCGATTCTAGTAAATGGATGTCCTACTCCAGAGTTTAAACCAGAGAGAGGGTTGAAGCAAGGAGATCCTTTGTCGCCTTTTCTGTTTTTGATAGTGGCAGAAGCATTACCAGCATTGTTTAAATCAACCATCCAAAAAGGCTTGTACAAAGAAATAAAGGTACAAGAGGAGGTCAAGTATTCAGTGCTACAGTATGCAGATGATGTCATTATGATGGGTGAAGCGGACTTGGAATCTATATGGTATCTGAAGGTGATTCTGAGGGGGTTTGAAATGGTGTCAGGTTTAAAGGTTAATTTTAGCAAGAGCAGTTTCTACGGTGTAAATGTGTCAGAATCATTTACACTTGCGGCTACCGGCATTCTAAAATGTAATGTTGATACACTGCTATTCAAATTCTTAGGGATACCACTGGGAGTAAACCCTAAGAGGGCACAAGTGTGGAAGCCAGTTATTGATCAGTTTAAAAGGCGTCTGTCAGGTTGGAAAGCAAGGAATATGACGTTCGCTGGAAGGTTGGTATTACTTAATTCAGTGCTAGCTGCTCTTCCATTGTATTTTTTCTCCTTCTATAAGGCTCCAAAGGCAGTGTTGAAGTCTCTCAAGAGGATGCAACGAAATTTCCTATGGAGAGGTAATGAGAGTCAGTCAAAAATTGCATGGGTTAGTTGGGAAAAAGTATGTAGGCCAAAAGATGAAGGAGGGATGGGTGTGAAGTGTTTGGAGAAGTTTAATATTAGCTTGCTGGCAAAGTGGAGGTGGAGAATTCTGTCAGATGATATGGCTATATGGGATCCGCTGCTGAAGAGCAGGTACAGGGAGGTAGATGGATATATGGATAGGCCCGTGTCTTTTACTCACGCATCTCAATGGTGGAAAGATATATGGACCATTGATGGACCAAATGCGGATTTGCCTGGGTGGTTCAAAACTAGAGTTAATAGGATTGTAAGAGCTGGATCGGTGACTCTATTCTGGGAACAAAGGTTGATGGGAGATACAGCTTTCTGTGTATTGTACCCCAGGTTGTATGCTTTGACACAGGATAAGCTCATCACTATCAAGGATAAATATGATTCGGGAGGCCTATTATCATCATGGAAATGGGATTGGCGGAGGGAGTTGTTCATCTGGGAGGAGCAGCTGCTTATTGCCTTACAGGAGTCTTTAAACCAAGTGGTATTGGTAGAGCGGGAATCAGATGAGTGGGGTTGGAATTCAGGTGCTGGGGGGATATTCGGTGGCGGAAGGGTATAAAGTGTTGAATGAAGGAATATCTGAATTGGGAATGAATTTTGTGAAAACCCAGGATTTACGTAGCTGTGGAAGGAAAAGTTGTCATCTAAGGTACTGGTGTTCTCGTGGAAATTGCTAAGGGACAAATTACCTACTATGGAAAATTTGTTAAGGAGAGGGATTCAGGTCCCTGGTTTCAATCCTGTTTGTAGCTTCTGTAATAATGGGATTGAGTCAAAGAATCATTTATTTTTACAATGTCCGACCATACAAACGCTGTGGTATAAAGTTATCAGCTAGGTAGGGGTACAGACACCACTTCTGGGAGATCTGAATCAACTGTTTCTGTTAGCCTCTGCCTGGGTGGTGGGAAAGCGGAAGAAGACATGCAGGTATGTGTTTTGGATCGTTGTATATTGGTGCATTTGGCTGTCAAGGAATGCTGTTATTTTTCAAAGGGTCCAGGTGGATTCACTTGACATGTTAATGTCCATAAAAATGTTATCGTGGCAGTGACTGTTGTTTTCTGTTGGTTTTAATGCAGGGTGTGTATTCTCTGATTGGTGTTCCCACCCTAGATTGTGTCTGATGAATATGAGATAGTTATGTAGGCTTGGGGGAGCAGAGTCTGTGTGTTGCCATCTTACTGTATGGCAGGGTGAAACGTTGTGTTTCAACTGCCTTTTATTTCCTATAATATAATAAAATACATTTTGCTGTTATAAAAAAAAAAAAAAAAAAAAAAAAAAAAAAAAAAAAAAAAACAACCAACCTGATTAGAAATGATAGAACCCATCTAACAGTTGTTAGTCAGGAAGAAAAGAGGTCGGAAACTATGAAATGATTGAGCCCAACATTGTTTTCAACCTCAAAGCAATAAACTTAAATATGATCTTATAGATCTGTTAAACAAAGAAATAGGCCCGTATTAAACAATAGCATTCGGAATAGAAGAATTAGACTGGAATTCATTAATAGCTTTATATATATATATATATATATACTCTTCCCTGAGGTGCAACTCCACTCACAGTCCTATATTTCAAAAATACAGAATGATGCCACTAAGGATAGATACTATTGTTGATCATTCTGCGTAAAATGCACCCATCTAACACAAGTATGATAAGAGCTTTTCCCTTGATATTGTTGCAAAAAATGCTGCTTCATTGCTTCCTTGCCTTCAGTCACACTCTTTACTCAAGAGTCCCTAACTCTATCAGCCACCAATTTATTTCATTATTCCCTAAACCTGCAAACATTATGAAAATATTTAGAGTTAGGTTATCCTATTTTGTCCACTTGATACTCGTTTTATGTTTTTTTCTTAAAAAAAAAAAGATAATTTTTTGTTGATTAAACACAAGGTATCTCATATAGTTACAAAAATAACTAGAAAATATCTGCATATTACAAGACTAGTATAAGAGAACCAGTATATCTTGAACTCCTTACTCTTCACAAATGAAGTGAAATACTAGATTAGAATAAATATAGATTCTACTCCTTTTTAATTATATTAAAGTAATAGTACGGTTGAAATGACCACTTATAAAAGGAGAATGAGAAATTTTTACAATTCCCTTTTTGTCCATAACCATGACTCACACAAGAATTGCGGTTGATACTTATTTTATCTAATACCATGGTTTCTTTCAATGTAGCCAATTGCCAAAATCCAGACAAGAAAAAAAAAAAAAAACCCTTTGTAAAGTCATAGATAAATCCCATGCCATCATTATCTCATCCACAAGTTCAAAGTTTCTGATTGCCTTTCCAATTGTAGTTCTAAAGCCTTAGATACCTCCGTGGTCCACACTTTCATCATCTATTTTGTATACCCTAATTTTACTTGTAATATAAAACGCTCCAGCTTTTCTCATTACAATCTAACCAAGCTGTTGAACTATTTGTTTAAATTTATTACCATCGCAAACATAGTTATTATTCTATTCTTACTTGGTAGGTAACAAAATCAACGTCAGTTTATCTAATTCAATACATTTTCTTTGTTTTAAAAAAAAAAAGTAGCAAAATCAACATTAAAATAGAGATTTTATGTAAAATTTTAAAATTTATACATTTTGTTGCTGTTATTTATAATTAAGTACCTATGAATTGCAGTTGTTAATGGCGAGGTCCCTGAACATCACTGTATAGAAACAAGCCAGGACTATCCTGACTATGACATCGTTTGCAAAGTCATAGGCTTTACGAAGGGTTTATGTTTTTTTTTTTTTGAACAGCAAAATATATATTTATATTAGATGGAAATATACAACAGATAAAACACAACGTTTCAGTCTGTCATACATTGACCTAATTACAAATGAGACTATCTCAAATTCATCAAACACAATCTAGGCTGGATGCACCAGTCAGAGTACACACATCCAGCCTTAAAGCCAATAGAAAACAACAGCCACTGCCATGATAACATTTTAATGGACATAAACATATCAAGGGATTCCACCTCGACTCTTTGGAAAATAACAGCATTCCGTGACAGCCAAATGCACCAACATACAGCGATCCAAAACACATACCTGCATGCCTTCTTCCGCTTTCCCACTACCCAGCCAGAGGATAACAGAAACAGTTGATTCAGATTTTCCGGGAGCGGTGTCTCTACCCCGACCCAGCTAATAACTCTGTACCACAGCGATTGTATGATTGGGCATTGTAAAAATAAATGATTCTTTGACTCTATCCCATTATTACAGAACCTGCAAGCAGGATTTAATCCAGGATCCTGAATTCCTCTTCTTAGTAAATTTTCCACAGTGGGTAGTTTGTCCGCTAGCAACCTCCATGAAAACGCCAGCACCTTAGATGGCAGTTTTTCCTTCCACAACCTACGTAAATGCTGAGTTTCCACAAAATTCATTCCCAATTCAGATATCCCTCCGGCCAACACTTTATACCCTCCCGCCACCGAATACCCCTCAGCCCCTGAATTCCATCCCCACTCATCTGCCTCCCGTTCAACCAATGCCACTTGACTTAATGACTCCTGAAAAACCCGAAGCATCTGCTCCTCCCACACAAATAGCTCCCTCCGCCAGCCCCATTTCCAAGATGATAATTGGTCTCCAAAATTACATTTATCCTTGATAGTGATGAACTTATCCTCTGTCAAAGCATACAACCTGGGATACGAAACACAGAAAGCTGTATCTCCGAACCACCTCTGTTCCCAAAATAAAGTCCCCCTTCCAGACCTTACATTCCTATTGACTCTCGTTTTGAACCACCCCGGCATCTCCGCGTTTGGTCCATCAATGGCCCATATGTCTTTCCACCATTGAGAGGTATGGATAAAAGATTCGGGCCTGTCCATATATCCATCTGTCTCCCTGTACCTGCTTCTCAGCAATGGACCCCAAATTGCCATCTCATCTGCCATAATTCTCCACCTCCACTTTGCCAGCAAGCTAATATTAAATTTCTCCAAACACTTCACACCTAGACCTCCCTCATCTTTTGGCCTACATACTTTTTCCCAGCTAACCCATGCAATTTTTACCTGATTTTCCTTACCTCCCCACAAGAAAGTTCGCTGCATCCTCTTGAGAGTCTTCAACACTGACTTTGGAGCCTTATAGAAGGAGAAGAAATACAATGGGAGAGCAGCTAGCACTGACTTCAGTAATACCAACCTCCCAGCAAAAGTCATATTCCTTGCCTTCCAGTCTGATAAGCGCCTTTTAAACTGATCCATAACTGGCTTCCACACATGTTCCCTCTTAGGGTTTACTCCCACTGGTACCCCTAAGAATTTAAATGGCAGCATCCCAGCATTACAGTTTAGCATTTCGGTAGCCGCCAGTGTGAATGCTTGTGACACATTTACACCATAGAAACTGCTCTTACTGAAGTTTACCTTTAAACCTGACACCATTTCAAACCCCCGCAACATCGCCTTCAGATGCCAAACCGATTGCAGGTCCGCTTCCCCCATCATAATGACATCATCTGCATACTGTAGCACTGAAAACTTGACCTCATCTTGTACCTTTATTTCTTTGTACAGTCCTTTTTGAATGGTCGATCTGAACAATGCGGGTAAAGCTTCCGCCACTAACAAGAACAGAAAAGGCGACAGAGGGTCCCCCTGCTTCAACCCTCTCTCAGGCTTAAACTCTGGGGTGGGACATCCATTTACTAGGATCGATACATAATTATTCCGGACTATAGCACTCATCCATCGTCTCCATCTCCATCCAAACCCCATCCTTTCCAGCATATAATCCAAAAAATTCCAGCTAACCGAATCATAAGCCTTCTCAAAATCTACCTTGAGAAAAAAACACGGTTTTCTCCTTCTTTTTGCCCAGTCCATCAGTTCATTTGCCACCACTACTCCATCCATAATTGATCTGCCCTTCAAGAAAGCCGTCTGAGTGGGCGAGATTAGCCCAGTCAGCACTTTCCCCAGCCTCACAGACAATATCTTCGAGATAATCTTATGCACGCTTGATATTAAGGAAATGGGTCTGTATTGGCTTAGCCCTGAAGGTGTGGCCACCTTTGGGATGAGTGTAATGAAAGAAGAACTTACCCCTCTCGGTAGTATACCAGACCCATAAAACTCCTGAACAGCATTAACCACATCGTGACCAATTACTTCCCAGCATGATTTGTAGAAATTCATTCCAAAACCGTCAGGCCCTGGGCTTCTCCTGCCTTCACATGCCCACACAGCCGCCTTAATCTCCTCCTCCAAAAACGGCGCCTCCAACCCCTGCTTAAGCTGCTCTGAAATTTGAGGCAGAGGAACTCCATCCAAAGTCGGTCGATCCAACCATCTTTCCTGGAAAAACCCGGAGAAGTGATCGAATATTTTAACTCTGATATCAGACACACTTTCCAACCACCCCGACTCCGACTGTACTGCCAAAATGGAATTTGCAATACATCTTGCCTTAAAACAGTTATGGAAGTACCTAGAATTATTGTCTCCATTAAGAGCCCATCGTACTCTTGATTTCTGCAGCAATGCATGTTCCATGACCCTTGCTTTGGCCCAATATTCTGTCATAAGTTCCTTCCTGGATGTATTAAGCACTTGGCCTCCCGCCACTATCTGCTGATCAACCACCTCCATTTGCTGGACCCTTTCAGCCAGAAAAATATCATCTTTTTTCCACACACCTTCAGACCACTTTTTTATCTCACCTTTTATAGCCTTTAGCTTCCTTGCCAGCTGATACATCTTCCACCCTGACCCCTGAACTAAGTTCCACCTTGCTTTGATCAGCTCTCCAAAGGATGCCTCTTCCAGCCAATAATCAAAAAAGTTGAACGGCTTCGGTCCCCAGTCCTGCTTGTTATTATTAGTGCTTATCCAACAATGATCAGAGAATTCCCTGGTGCCAACCGTCTGTGCAATAACTCCCCATTCGTCCATCAGAGCCGGAGAGAATAGGAGCCTGTCTAGTCGACTAGCTGACTGTCCATCTGGTGAGATCCATGTAACTCCTTTTCCCATGACTGGAATGTCAACCACTCCCATCTCCTGGATAAAAAAATCGAAATCCTCCATCTCCCTCCTCGAATGAAACGTCGATCTTCCGATCACCTCAAACCTTTCTCTAACCGCATTAAAATCACCACCAATTACCCACCTGACATGTGGGCACCCTCTTCTGGTCATCATTAAGTCATCCCAAATCTTTCTCTTTCCTTCCAATGTACATGGACCATAGACGTTGACAACACAATTGACGTCATCTGAATTCCTTCCTTTGAAAGCCACTCCTAGAAAACCCTGCCCTTGAATTTGCCAGACCAGCTCCAGTAACTCTTTCCTCCAGATTGTAACGCACCCCCCACTCCGACCTGATGACGGAAGGATTCTCCAATCACATTCATGGCGCCCCCAAACCTCCTTAATCTCCCACTCCTTCAATTTTGAGCATTTTGTTTCCTGAAACAGAAGTATATCAACCTTGTTGGCCACTACCAACCTCTTTATACGCCTCCTTTTCACCCTCTCCCTAAAACCCATCACATTTAAAGATAGAAGCTTCATTTAAACTACCCCTTGATTCCTCCTCCCCCTATTTTCCTTTTCCGAGCTATCTCTCTCTTCCATTTTTTGTAACTTTTCTACATAGACGTCATCCGGTTGTTCCCCAGTTACTCCTATCGCCTTCATAGCTAACCACATTTTCCGCATATCGTTTCCTTCTCCTTGTGTCTTTTGGCTTACTTGCTCCGACTGTCCCTCCTGAGTAGACCTTTGCACCTCGCTTCCATCAACACTATGCCTTCGAACCTGCCTCCAGGTTGTAACCATCTTCCTTTCCCCCTTCCCTCCCCAAAACATTTCTTCCTCACTGACACACTCCCATTGCTTGTAATTATAAATCTTTGTAGCACTTGACTCCGTCTTTTTACTATCTTCTTTTCCACTATTAAAAAGTGTTTGTACTCTCCCGTTTTCTTGCCCAGCCGATTCGTTGCTAAAATATCCATTCATTCCATTATTCCGGGTCCGTTTCCCATCCATTTCGGTTTTCGAGTAAAACCCACAGCTCAAATGCTGTTTGCACCCCTCCATTCGCCCTCCAGGCCTTTCACCCGCTTCCTCTGCAGCCCAGCCCGAAAATGACCCGCTCCGGCCCACACCACTGACGCGCACCAGCTCGGGTTCCGTGAGCTGACCCAGCTGACGCGTGGCTTCTGCTGCAACGTTATCTTCTCGGTCCGCGAGCAAAAGCTGTCGCGTGCTGTGCGCTGAGGGGCCCACGTCGTCAGCTGTCCCTCCTCGGTATTCGCACTGCTTCATTTTCCCGCCCGTGATCTCTGTTCCGTGCCGACGTGTCACGCCCGTGTTGGCCTCGCTGTCGCGCTTCAGAGGGGACAGGAAAGCTGTCCACCTGTCCCATCGGTCTTCACAGTCTCCGAGGTGTGATGGCCCGTCCTTTTCCCGTCCCAGTTCGCCATTCTGCCGCCCAGTTTCCCATTTCGGTTCTTTGCTGCTCTGACCGTCTTGCACCTCCCTTTCACAGTTTCCCTTTTCCGTCTTGGTGGCCCAGTCGGTCTCACCATGCTGCTCGCCTGCCTCTTCGCCGGCGTTACCACTACCGGCGTCTAAGCTGCTGTTTGCGTTCTGTTGTTCATCATTTTCCAGACCTTGCCCTCCGAGTTCCTACTCCGAAGCTACGTCCCACCGGCGACCCATCATCTCCTCCTTCCATGCCGCCAGTCGCTGCTCTGCTACAAAAGACTCGTCGAACTCTCCTTCTCCCTGACACGAACTCATCTCAGATCCGGACCCTGGATACCAGTCGTTGCTGTACTCATTGCACCGTTCTTCACCTTCCTCCGCTACTTTTATATGGAAGAATCTACCGTCTACTTCCACCCGGACCACCTCCTGTATGGGCTCGAACGCCTTCCTGGTAATGAGCATCCGCGCGACGTCAAACCTCTCCTTTCTGGCTGTCCCGGCACCTATCTTCTCCAACTCACCATAGGGTGCTATCAGAGTCCGGAAGAATTTTTCCCCCCACACATGTAGCGGTACCCCATAACAACCTACCCATATCCTTCTCTCTGTTTCTACATTCCCCGGCTCCCACTTATCTATCCGTAGAAACCACTCCTTTAGCCAAGCCTGTTTACTTACTATCGCCTTTTTCAAACTTTCCGGCGCACGTTCTTCCAGCAATACCTTAGTCCCTCCCATCAGAGTTGCTTTAACATCGTATATTCCTTGCTCGGCCAAAATTTGCTGCGTCCTGAACGCTGCTCCTTTGCACCTCACGTCGCCGACATATGCTTTCTCCAATCTCCTCACCTCCTCTGTCTCAGCTGTAAAAACCAGAGTCCTACTTGTTTTTTCTCTCAAACTTCCCCTCTTGGACTGAAGACTTCCTTGATTCATCCCCTCATTTCTGTAGTTTTGCCTCTCCCCAAATGAACCAACCACCTTTGCGTAAGAGAGTCTTTCACTTCCGTTCTGCACTGCTGTCATTTTTTCCTTTTGCTTTGTTTCCGTCATGTTTAAAATCGGGTTCCCCGTCCGTTCCATCTTTTTCCCCTTCGCGATTTGTATCACTGGTTTTTCAAATCTGGGCCGATTGACCCATAACTTCTCATTACCGATGAATATATTGTCCAATTTCACCCCTAACCAGTTCACATCCTTCACTCCTGTAAACCGCACAAAACCAAACCTCCTTCCATTTCTGTCCGTTTTCTTTGGAATATAGACCTCCCACACATCCCCATATCTCCTGAAGATTTTCCACATCTCTCCCGCCTTGTAATCATCCGGAAAATGTGTGAAGTAAAACGACGTTAAATCATTATTTCCTTTCCTTGTCGTATCACTTACACTTCGCCCCCTTCTCTGTCTTATTCCATCACCGCCAGTTCCCCTTCTCCTCTCCCTAACCTCTGTCCAACCTCCTTCATCCGCCATATTGATTATGTGTAAACCGTCTAGGTGCATACGAAGGGTTTATGTGTCCCACCTCAAAATTTCTTTTGTTGTTGTGCCAAATGAATATTCTTTAATAATTACTAGCATAGTAGCTAAAAAATAAAAAGCATTATGTTGCTTCCATTTTGTCTTGTATTTCAAGAAATATAATATTAATTTATTAAGGTTAAATTATATTTGGTACCCTGATTTTAATGTTTGTTAACTTTTTTGTTGTCTTTTAAATTTTTTCTTCAATTTTAATTAAAAAATATAAAAAAGAAAAGGTCCTAACAAGTTCCAAACTTAAGACCTCATAATACCATACCACAACTCATACCACTAGACCAAGTGTCTAGATTTGTTTTATTTTACAATTGAAATCTACTTAAACTTTAATTAACATTAGTTTCAAAATTACTTAAAATGTAAATATACAACAATAGAGATTAAAACTAAAAGTTAAAATTAAAAACTAAAAATTTAATTTTATATTTATTAATTATTTATTATAATAAATTCCTAGGATTATAAATTAAAAATAATTAAAAATATAAATTAAAATTATGAAAAAATAAAACTAAGAAGTAAAATTAAAAATAAAATAGAAATTAAAGTTAAGAATTAAAATTTAAATTAAATTTTATTAATAATTTTAATTCTTAATTTAATTTTTAATTCTTAATTTTAATTTCTATTTCTATTTTATTTTTAATTTTATTTATTAAGTTAATTTAAACTAAAAATTAAAATTTAATTTGACTTAAGAATTAAAATAATGTATTTAATTTAACTTTTAATTTAAATAAAACTAAGAACTAAAATTAAAAATAAAATAGAAACTAAAATTAAGAATTAAAATTTAAATTAAAATTATTTTAATTTTATTTATTAGTTTTATTTTTTAATAATCTTAATTTATATTTTTAATTAGTTTTAATTTTTAATTTATAATCCTTAGGAATTTATTATTAATAAATATATAAATTAAATTTTTAGTTTTTAATTTTAACTTTTAGTTTTAATCCCTACTGTTGTATATTTACATTTATGTCTTAAGTAATTTTGAAAGTAACATTTATTAAAGCTTAATTAAATTTTAATAACAAAATAAAATCAAATGAGTCATTTAGTCAAGTGGTATGATGCATGACCCATCATTTGGAAGTCTTAAGTTTGAATATTGAGTTGTCTTATTTTTGTATATTTTTCAAATTATGATTGTTATGTCTTGAATTAAAGTTTAAGTAGATTTGAATTGTAAAATAAAATTATGTTATACATCTGTGCTAATGGTTTGAAGTGTAATTCATCATCTTTGGAATAGTGGTTCGGATCTTACTTTGGCCTTTTTGGATATTTTTCAAATTAAGATTGTCATTTTTTCAATTAAAGGTTAACTAGATTTGAATTGCAAAATAAATCTAAAATAGATACTTAGTCTAGTGGTATGAGTTGTGGTCTCCTATTACGAGATCTCAAGTTCAAAATTTGTTAGGACTTTTTCTATTCCATATTTTTCTAATCAAAATTGCCATAGATTCTGCCCTTTAAAAGGGGACAAAAAGTTAAGAAGTATTAAAATCGGGAACACCAAATATAATTTTGCCATGTATTAAAGTTTTTATTTTTGGGAATTAATTAAGACTTTATTTGACTTTAGCTGTTTTTGACATTTTCTTTCTTCTTAAAAGGAGAAATTAGATGAAATACTTATAATGCACAAACTCCAAAGTAAGAAATTAACTTACTTTTATAGAATAAAATTTAAAAAAAGTAACTTTTAAATAAATTATTAGGAGGAACAGTTTTACTCTTAAAATTTAGTTTATATTTCATATTTTTATACTTAATTTAAATTTTTAAAATTTTTAAGTATTTAATACAACAATATAATTATTAATACATTTTCATTAATTTGTATTTTTAATTTAGTTTATATATTTCTTGTATCTTTCCACTGAAAAAAGAAAAAAAGTTATATAGATGACAAAGATGTGACAATCCATTGTTAAAACACTTTTAGCTTTTGTCAAAGTTGAGTTGAAATATCAAACAAGTAGGTGTAGTAACTCTTTTGTGAAAATATTGATAAAACTTGATAATTTGTTTTTATATTAACTAGTTCCCTCACTACAAGAACTTTTAGTTTTAACAGAGGTTATTTAATGGGTTTATAATAACCTCCGAGAATATAAGACATTAAGAGAGGTTTTATGAACCGCTATCAGCGTTTTTCTTTATAAATGGCGGGAAAAATCAACACTATTATTTTATTATTTTGATTTCATTATTTTTAAACATTTCCTTATAATTTTCAAATTCCCTTAATTGTTTTTTGCTTTCCCTTAATTTTGACAAGACGTGCTTCACCCCATCATATTTTCAATTCCCCTTTGGCTCTTAATTTGTGTGCTCCTTCTCTCACAAAACCCTAGCCTAACTCTACTACTCATGCACTACGTAACAACCTAGTACCACTATCACATGCCACAACATACACCCATCTCTCACAACCACCATACCTCAATGCCGCCACATTCCCCAATGACACCATCACTCACCGCCACATATGTTGTTCCTTGACATTCACAATCACACAACCTCAATCAGTTTCGATGCACTCCCTTGATCTCTTCAACCACCTTTTTGCATAATTGTAGGATGAATATTCTCTTTTTCACCACCTTTTCTTTTTAACTGATTCTCTACCTTTATGCAAAGTTTGACTAGGTCATCTAGGTTATTATATGGCAAGAACTCAACTTTGTCTCTTATGTCAGAGCTCAAGCCACTTAAGAACCTAGATTCGGTGGCCCTCAGTTCCTCTGTGACCCTTGCTCTCATCATGAAAAGATCCATGTTTTGTCTGTACTCCTCAACACTTGAGTTGTACTGTTTTAATCTTTGGAGCTTATCCAAGAGCTTCCGTTGATAATAAGAGGGAACGTGTCTCCGCCTAATAGCCCCATGGAGATCATTCCAATAATCCACAGGAGGGTCACGAAGGCGGCACCTCTTATTGACCAAGGAGGTCCACCAATACATGACATGCCCTTGGAAGCTAAGGGTTGCTAGCAGAACTTTTCTTTCTTCACTAATGTTATAGCAAGCAAATAGTTGCTCTACTTTCATTTCCCAATCAAGGTTAGCCTCCAAATCCTCTTTGCCAAGAAAATAAGGGAGATATATTTTTTGTTCCCTAAGGGGTTTTGGGGTTGATTATGATGTTGATGCACTCTCCGCCTCCTAGGTCTTTCATACTCTTCACTTCCATTTACTTCACTAGAGGCCGACCTATAGCCATCCTTCTCTGTTTCTCTTAACTCTCTCTATATTCTCTTTCCTTTCTTTCTTTTTCTCTTCTTTCTTCTCTCTCTTGCTCTTCTCTTTCTCTCATTTCTTTACTTTCTCTTTCTTTCTTTTCTCTCCTTTTTTCTTCTCTTTCTTCTTGTTCTTGTCTCTCTCTTTTCTCCCCTTTCTCTTTCTATTTTCTCTCTCAGTCCTTTTCTTCTCTTCTTTTCTCTTCTCTTAATTTTCTTTCTCTCTTTTCTTTTTCTTTTTCCTCACATCCCTTTTCTTCTCTCTTCTCCTTTTTTTTCTTTCTTTTTCTCTCTTCTGCCCTCAACACCCTAAAGTCACTCACAAACTTATCCATGGTTGTTTCTTTATGAGACCCTTGTTGATTTACACTACCTTTACTAGATGTGTGTGAGCTTATTTTGAAAGTGATTAGGGGGAAGATCCTAACGGTTATCTCTCCTTATTCTTTTTTATGTTTTCTCCCTAAGTGAAGTACTTAAGAGCCTTGAGAACTCAAAGTTTTTCACACTAAGAGGCACCAAACAAAAATTAAAGGAAAATAAAGCGAGGTAAAGGATCTAAAGGCGTGCATCTAAGATGGAGAGATGGAGTACCAATTCCTTATTCCACCTAAATGAGAAACTAAAACAATTACAATAAAAAGAGGTGACCCTTGTGGACATCCAACACTTCTATTAAAATGACCTTTAAAAAATTACACCAATAAAAAAAACAAGAAAGAAAAATAAAGTCTTCTCTTCACTCCAAGTATTTTCCTCACTCAAATGTTGGTACTAATCCCTTGAATGAGTTTCTTCCTTAACTTGCTTCAATGCACCTCAAGATGCTTCCCTTATGGAAAACTTGTTTTGACCTCTCTTTTCCTTTCTCAAAGTGGTTCACCAAAGAGAGCAAGAGAGTGCAATGCAATAAAACAAGAAAAGCTCAAAACCAAAGGAGGATACACATCCAAGTGGATAGATGATATATACACAAACACAAAGAAGAAAAAAACACAAAAAAAGTAAGAAATTAAAGGGGTGGAAAGAAAGTTAGCACACCAAGATGAACTTAGAATGACACTAGATTTTAGTAAGTATATGGACTAAAAAAAAGGACTCACAAAATTTCTAAAATTTTCATTTTTTAAGCAAGTTGGCCGAATAGAATTTATCCCAAATCAAGCAAGCTTTAGACAATTTTAGTACTCCTATATTTGGAATCAAAATGAGGTGCACTACAAATTTTCTTTGCTCTTTTGTTTCTTTTACTTCACTTTTTACTATACCCCTTTTTTATGACTTATTTTACTCTTTTTTTATTGCTATTTTTTTAAAAATAATTTTGCTACACCTCTTGAATATTTATGAAAGCAAAATAGACAAGGAGTATAAGGGAAATAAACGCTTGCTTAAAGGGAAGAAAAGGCAGCAACACAAATTGACAAATTAATGCAAATCAAAGAAATAAGTAGCATCAAATGGACTAGTAGTCTAGGTGATTACTTTTAGGCACCAAAAGAAAGTTTATGGGGTGTAAAGGAAAGCTTGATTGCTCAATCTTAAGCCCAAGCATCACGCGCACATGGTCTCATTGATAAGCCAAAATAAAACAAAAAAATCACCAAGAGACTAGAACAATAATAGGCTACTAAAAAAAAGTATGAACAAAAAAATATAAGGAGAAATTGAGCACAATTATTTCTTTTGAAACAAGATTCAGAGCATGCTAGAACTAATAGCATATAGACTTTTTATAAGACTTACTCAAGAGGGTAAACCTCTTTGATGTTCAATTTCAAGAAGCACATACTGACTTTTATGGTAAAATAAAAGAAGGAAACTCTAGGAATGTAAATGACAAGTTAAAGGACTAAACATAACAATCTAAATGACAAACTAGGAAGAGTAGGAAAACTAAAAGAGAAGTGCAGGAAAAATGTAAAAACTCACGCCAACTCCAAGGAAAATAAAGGCCCAAAGCAAAACAGAAGGATAAGGAAAAAGCAAGAAATGTGATTCCAAAAGCTTATACCACACTTGGATGACTTCTTTTACAAAAGTTGTGAAATCATTAACATAAGCTTTCTTAGGAAATCACAAGAGCAAGAACAAGGAAAAGAAAAGAAACCTAACGCATGACAAAGTGATTCAATGAAAAGAACAAGATATTTGAGCCATGAAGAAGAAATTGTAAAGAAATTTAATTGCAAGAATATAAAGCTAAACTATCAAGACATTAAAGGAAATAAATGAAAATAAAGGAGGTAAGACAATAAAATGAAAAACTACAGAAAAAAAAACTAAAAAACGATGCCTAGACTAGGAGAAGAAGGAGGAAGAATGAACCTTCATGAAGATGGATCATGATACCAAATGATGCACTCCCTTGATCTCTTCAACCAAGATTCTTTCCTATAAGAAGATGGAGGATGGAGATCTTAGGAAATGGGGAGGGAGACGTCACTTTCTCCAAGGAGAAAGATGAGTAAAAAATTTTATGAGGCTTGCCACAAGGGAGAAGTCCCTTGATAAAAGCTTTGAGGAAGAAATTCCTTAAGAGAGAAGATTGTGAATGACACTTAACTATGAACAAATAGTTCAAAGATAATAATGTTTATTCAAGTGTGTTGATTACAAGAGAAGCTAGGTGTATATATAACCTAAAGAGAAGGCTAGACACTCAAAACTAGGCAATATGAGACTTTGGGCCTAATTAGAATTAGAATTACTAATTCCACTTAGGCCCACTAATGTAGCACCTGACTCAACCATGGTGGGGTGTCATAGTCTAATCAAGGGGGTGTGGGAGGAAATCCAACACCTTTGGGCTATTAGGCCTTTTAATCTCCTCACCTCCCTTCTTAAGCTAATTATACCTTTTAATCTAAAAACTATCATAAATGGATGAATACATACCTTAAAAAGAAATTAAAAACTAGCTACTATTTACAGAGGTAACTCTGTGGACTATGACCTAATGAATTCTATCTCCATCATGAGTTGAGGTCTTGCTGAGTCCTTCCGGGCCAAGTCTTCTTCTATCCTCCTAGCCATGACCTTAATGAGAATGTCCTTGGTAGGCAAGATTGCATCAAGTTTGGTTTTGATAAACACCACTATGTACATAGCCACACAAGCTAAGCATTGCTTCCCTATCCTAATGTCCCAGACGCCTAATAGAAGCTCCATTGTCATCTAACCTTGTAAGGACCTATTTATTTAATAGGTTATAAATTCGAAGAATAAATAGTGAAGATGATTAAATTTAATTTTTTTTACTTAAATTACTAATTGATTTGAGATGTGATGAATTTATTAGTTTGATAATTCAACATGGTTGTATTCGGTTGATGATAGCAGGATGTGGGAAAAGAGAATAATTATTATTCTTTTTCTTCAGAGGATTTTAGTTGAGTTTCGGGAAGTTCTCAAAGACTCTGTTATCAAAAGAAAGGGTTGCATTTAGCAAACTAAATTTACTAAATACAACCCAGTGCTATATGAATTCTTTTTCTTTTAATTTTCTTATTTCTCTTCTCCTTCGACAATTTTTCTGCCATTCATTTTTTCTCTCTCACCACAATCTTTTGTCCCTTGCATAGTGGTCGAAACGTTGATGGAATCCGACGCGGTTTCTTCCATTACTCCTGATTCTGAGAGGTGATCAGTATAGGCATGTCTGATCGTAGTTTTCTAAACCTTTTTTTCAATAATTTTCGATCCTTTCATTTTTGTTCAAGATGAAATTTCTTTGAAAATCTTGATTTCTAAGGTTCCTGTTTAATTTGGGATTCTTGTCAGGTTCTTGTGTAAAATTCTTCCCCTTATGTTTTAATCGGCTTTTGGACGGAGAAATAGGTAAGGAAAACTTTTTTATTGATTTTTTTAATGGATAAGTGATTTAGTAGTTGAGAGATTTGATCTATTTGAAATAGCAAGTATTTTGACTATATTTTGAGCTATTTAAGATAACATTTATTTTAATTGTGTTTTGAGCTATTTAATATAGTATGTATTTGATTTTTATTTGAACTAAATGAGTTAAAAAGCAACATTTGTCCCATTAATATTTTGCCTTGTATTTCAAAATATATAATAAATTAATTTATCAACTTTTAAATATATTTTTTACATAGTTAACTATTTTTATTCATTCTGAATACATTGATATCAAAGTTCAAACTGAAGATCTTATGATTTCATCTCCTGCCACTAAACCTATCCCGGTGGATTTTAAATTAAATTGAATTGTAAAATTGTTAAGTGTCTTTGTTTTTTTTTTAGTTTAGAAATTGAAATTAAATTGTTTAGAAATATGATGAGATATCAAACTAATTACTATCTGATAATTGTGGAACTAAAATAATAACTTTTTATAATTGTAAAGGTTAAGTAATCAACCATAGTGTTTATAGTTTTAGGAATTTCTGACAAATCTTTTAAATGATCCTACTTGTATATTGGGGAGTAAAAAAAAAATATAATACTTTAAGCAAATTATAATTTATTTGTAAAATATTTTGTATTTATTAAAAGGATCAACAAGTTTGTAAGAGTAAAAACAATAAAATAAATATTTTACAAAAATAATTATAATTCTTTTAAAATATATATATTTACTAAAAACAAATTGGGAGGAATATAGTTCTCCAACTCTTAAGAAAATCCTCCGTTACTTGTTCAACCATTCTTAATATATTAGTTTTAGTAATTGATGATTAAATTTTTAGAATTACTAAAAGTTACTACTTTGCATGGTTTTTTACATAATTGACTGAGCAAGTTATGCTTTAGACTTGTAAGAACATCTCATTATCAATACACTTGGCAAAATAATGACTAATTATTCTAATAATGTCAATGACTCCCTATGTTGAAGTTCCCATGTACAACACTTCCTTTGTTTGGAGGAAGTTAAATGAATTTCTAGCATATATGCCATTATACAAAATAAAAATAAATAAATTTAACTGCATTTATAATTCTTGTAATTTAATCACTGTTTTTCATTTTAATCCTTACAAATTATGTTTTTCCTTTTCATACTTAAAGTTTCGAATTCACATAAAACAGTAAAAGAACTCTGTCTAAAACACTTGAATGACGAAAAATAATACTAGCATAATTAGCGTTGACTAACATTTTTTTACAAGGACAGAAAGTAAAAACCATATAATTTTACTGACTAAAAATATATTTAAATTAAAAATATTTAACTACACCCATGTAGCATTGTGTCTTAACAATTTATGTTTAATGTAAATTGAACAATAACAATTTTCCAACCAAATTGAGCATCACCCAAAAAATATATTATATCTAATACCACTTGTATCAATCACAGATAATTCAAACTAAATTACTATATTATATATATTTATATATATATATATATATATATTTTATCATGTCAAAGAATATTTCAAAAGCTTAAACTTTAATTACCTAATATAAAGAATATTTTAAACATGATAATCAAATTTAAACAATATACTCGTGCTTTTATGATTTTGTTAAAATTAATTTTACTAAAAACCAATGTTTTCAAAAATTGGACTGGTGATTGAACCAGTAAAGATACTGGTTCACGTTCATTGGTTTAATCGTTATTGAACTAATAGTGGAACTGGTCTTAATAAAATACTACTTTTTATTATTATTGTACTATAACAATTAAGACTATAAGAAAAAAATCTATAAAGGATGTAATTATAAAAGGAAAAAAGTAATTTTAGTAAATACTCCTTCTTATTGCTAAGTTAAACCACATGTTTATTAATTTTTGAATTAGAATGTTGGTTGACTTAGAAAAACGATGGATGTATTTAACAAAATCCAAAATTTTAAAAAAAAACCAGTTGAACCACCGGTTTTCACTGGTTTTACTGGTTCTAGACCAGTTTTCCAGTGTTAATACCGGTTTTTTGTCTCACCAATTTTCAGAATTGACCGAACCGATTACTAAATTGGTTCACCAGTTTTTTGGTCGAATAGGTTGGTTTGATTTTTAAAACATAGCTAAAAACATAGTTATGATTTTTCTCAAATGTATAATAATTGTTCTAAATCCAATGACACAGCTTCTTGAATATCTTACTCAGTCCTATGGCGACAATAAGAAAAAGAAATGACGATAAATGATTTCCTTGTTACAGTCCTTTGCTGATACTAAATTCCTTTGTGAAAATGTCATTTAACAACACAGACAATGTTGTTAACACAACTCATTCGTTCCGTAACATCTCATAAATAATGCCAACTCATAGAATTGTATAATTTCTCAAACCTTTAAACAACAACTCCTTTTACATCTTCTAGCATCCTCACCACCTCCTTAACTACGAGAATGCCATCAAGTATTTTTGGACAACCAACAAAAGCTGATTGTAACTTTGATTTAATGTTAGACATAACTCCTGGTAATCTTCTAGCCAAAACTTTAGCTAGAAACTTGTTTATACACCCTACAAGATATATTGAACGATAATCCTAACTGTCTTTGGAATTGATTTCTTCAGTAACGAAGCTATAAATGAGTATTACAATCTTTCACAAAATCCACAAAATCATTCTTTAATATGTGCCAAAATTCTTTGAGGAATCAGAAACTGAAACCATATGACCCTTGACTGGTGTTACTGTCAACATCCCATATTGCATCCTAAATTTCCTACTCTAAGAAAGGTTTTTCTAGATATTCCTGTGCCTCTCATTCAATGACTGAAAAGTGGAGTGTCCAATAGTAGACCCAGCCTTTCTTTTTCCTAGAAATGGTACCAAAAATGTTCTTTCATCAACTCTTTTGATGTAGCAACCTCCCTATTTAGCATGATATATTCTCCTATTTAGCATAGCATGATGAAAGTATTTGGTATTGGTGTTCCTTTTCCTTAGCCCTATCTTTTATTTTTAAATTTCTTCCTTAAATACAGCACCTCTTGTTTGACATCCAGTTCATGAAGTTCAGGCTTTTCCTTTGTGATCTCCTTATCGATGTCACCTCCTTATTCCAAACATGTAACTTTGTTTTCAAATGTTTCAACTTCTCCTCTAGCACAAAAGTCTCCGTTCCTAACACATGTGTACTGAGCCTTTCTTGTTGAACAAAGGAATTGAACCGTTTATCATCAATTAACCAACAATTAAGGACTCCAAAAGGTTTAGGTCCTCAGTTCACTACATGGCCGAACATAGATCTAACGCATACTATCCATCTCCAAAAACCCTTAAAAATCCTTTGACACTAAAAATCTGTAAAGCCTGCTTCCCGTCATTTTTAGACTAAGTAATTTTTTTCTCTCACATCTATAAATCTAACAATTGGCCCTTTCAATCAATTTATTAAATAAGATCATGGATTCCTATTTATTATATACTTCCTCACTCCCTTTCTCTCTTCTCACTCTTAATGAGTTAAAATCTCTCATCACACGCTGGCAACCCCTTCCCATTAACTAACGTCATGTATTCTAGTTTGAAATTTATGTTTTACTATTTTAATTTATTGTATTAGTAAAATATTTAATTATATGTTATTTATAAATATTTTTTATTATTTTATATAAAATAAACTTTTATAAACCTATAAATCAAGTTTATTAGTTAAATTTATCGAATTCCACTGTCTACGTAGAATTTTAAGTTTTGATAAACTTGAAGTTTTTTTTTTGTGTTTTTATTAACTTCTTGATCTTCGAGTTTTTCACCTCCCTCCTTCTCAAACACCTTATATTCAATTCAACGTGATTATCATGGGCACTCTGACTCAACCCTCACCCTTCCCACCAACCTATCTCTCTTTTTTTTAGACTACCCAACCTTTCTTTTAGATATGCTCCTTTCTCATTCTAGGTTTTTAATTTGATTAAAAATTATATTAAATAATAATTATTATTTTAAGGAATACTGTTTTATTTAAAAATATTTTTTAATTGTTAAGCATAAAAGATATTACTTTAACAAAAAATAATCATAATTAGTTCTCTAATAGTGTCCAATTTGAAGAACAATCACAGAAGAGCGTAAGTTATTTCAAAACAAAAACTTTTCATTAAGTTAAAGAATAATTTTTTAAATAAAATTGAATTACGTAAATATAATAATCTTAAATATTCAAAATAAAATAAATATTTTTATTTTATTTTTTTATTATTTTTATGAAATAGGATATCCATTTTTATTATAGTTGATCTAATAAAATTAAAAAATTTAAATAATATTTTTTTTTGAAAGGCTAAGAATATATTCAATAAAAGAAACAAAGAGTTTCTTAGAATACAAAACGGATAACGTACTCCTCCATATCCTATTGGAGCATGTTTTAACTTATCCACCTATGACATATTTAATAAACACAATCTAGGATTAGCGTACCAATCTGAGAAGACACACCTCCTATTAAAACCGAAGGAATATGATAGCCATTTCCACGAGATTACCTTTATAGCCATCAGAATGTCTACTGAATCCACCGGTATGTTATAAAAAACAATCTGATTTCTAGTGGTCCAGATTCCCCAACAATCAGCCAGCCAAAAAACATACCTGCACTTCTTCTTTCTCTTTCCAACCACCCATGCTAACGATGAGAGAAAAAGTTGATTCAAATCCCCCGGAATAGGTCATTGGATTCCCAGCCAGCTACATATATTGCTCTACACTGATTGGGCCTTGGCACACATTAAGAACAGATGATTCCTACTTTCCATATCACTTTTGCAAAAGACACAGAGAGCCTCCTCTCCTGGAATCTCAACACCTCTCTTCATTAGATTGTCAGTGGTTGGTAATCTATCCAGCAATAGTCTCCATGAGAAAGCAATTACCTTGGAGGGTAATCTATCTTTCCACATTCGTCTCAGATGGTTGGGTTCCACCTCAGTTAGTCTCGTTGAGGTCTGTTGCGTGCGCAGTGCCACATAAGCCTCAGCAACAGAGAAACCTCCATCCCTACTAGCCTTCCAACTCCATCTATCCAACCTGTAATCCATAATTACCACTGGCTGCAGCACACTTTGTAAAAGACGAAGCTGATCTTCTTCTCATACAAATAATTCCCTCCTCCATACGCAAGTCCACCCCTCTGATGCTTCCTTTTTCTGGTTAAGGTGCCCTTATCTGCCGCTAACCTATATAACCGAGGGAACTTTAAGCTAAGAGGTCCATCTCCTGTCCAATTCTGTTCCCCAAAAAAAAAGTATCCTTTCCGTTCCCTACTTTTTTAATGACGTTATTCACAAACCAGTCTGGTATCACCGCTTTCGGCCCATCAATGTCCCAAAGATCCCTCCACCACTGCGAAGCTGTAGATAAATTCTGCTGTCTTTGATTGAATTTGTATGTCTGACCATATCTATTCTCCAGCATACTCGCCCATATTGCATTTTTCTCTGACAATATCCTCCACCTCCACTTTGCAAGCAAACTCAAATTAAAGTTCCATAGACACTTTACCCCCAGACCCCCTTCTTCCTTGGGCCGACACACATTTTCCCAACTAACCCATGCAATTTTGTTCTCCTGGTCATTCCCTCCCCACAAAAAGGAACGCTGTATACCGGTAATGACTTTTAGGACTTTCTTGGGCACTTTGTAAAATGAGAAGAGGTATAGTGGGAGGCTAGACAAAACTGAATTTAACATAACTAACCTTCCTGCGAATGACATGTGTTTTGCCCTCCACGTTGCCAGTTTCCTCTGGAATTGTTCTATGATTGGTGCCAACATTTCTACCTTCCTTGGATTCGCACCCACCGGAATCCCCAAAAATTTAAATGGCGATGATGATACAAGACAATCCAAGAGATTTTTTACAGCTCATATAAATGAATCATCTACATTTAAACAAAAAAATTGGCTTTTGTTATAGTTCACCTTTAACCTCGATGTCAGCTCAAATCCGCGGAGAATAACCTTCAAATACCATACTGATTTCAGATCAGCTTCCCCCATCATAATAACATCATCTGCGTATTGCAGAATTGAAAACTTTGCCTCAGCACCAACATTGAGCTCTTTAAACACCCCTTTCCCTACAGCTGTCCTGAACAATCCAGTTAAGGCTTCGGCTACCAGAAGAAACAAAAAAGGAGAGAGTGGGTCTCCCTGCTTCAAACCTTTCCCCGGCCTAAACTCATCCGTTAGACTCCCATTAACTAGAATTGAGACATGGCTATTCCTGACAATACTATGCACCCACTTTCTCCATGTGCTCCCAAACCCCAACCTGGCCAACATATAATCCAGAAAATCCCAATTTACCGAATTGTACGCCTTCTGGAAATCCACCTTAAACAGAAAACATGGTTTCTTTCTCCTCTTAGCCCAATCAACTATTTCATTTGCTACCAGAACCCCATCCAGGATCAATCTACCTGGCAAAAAGGCTGACTGACACTTAGAGATTAACTGTCCCATAACTTTCTTCATTCTAAATGACAACAGTTTGGAGACAATCTTTTGAACGCTTGAAATTAAAGAGATTAGTCTATACTGCGCTAACCTGTCTGGCCTTGCCACCTTGGGAATGAATGTAAGAAAAGATGATGTGGCTGCTCTTGGTAGAACGCCTGACTGATGGAATTCTTGTACTGCCTTTACGACATCTTCCCCTATTATTTCCCAACATGATTGATAGAAATGAAAGCCAAAACCATTGGGGCCCGGGCTTTTCCCTCCCTCACAAGCCCAAACCGCCTCCTTTATTTCCTCCGCTGAAAACGGCTCTTCTAGGTTTTGTCTCTATTGGTCATTCAATTGATTAAAAGAGACCTCATCCAACGTTGGTCTTGTCTCTCGTTCCTCGTTAAAGAACCTTGTGAAATGATTTAACACATGATCCCGAATATTCTGAACTCCCTCCAACCAACCAACATCTAATTTAACTGTCAGTAAGGAATTTGCATAACATCTCTCCTTAAAACATTTATGAAAATAGTTTGTATTGCTGTCACCATTTAGAGCCCATTTTACCCGAGATTTCTGTAGCATGGACTGTTCCATTCTTCTAGCCTTCCCCCAATACTCTGATAAAATATCTTGTCTCTGCTGACCACTCCCATTGACTCCTTGGCCTAGCTGACCACCCTCTCCAATTCTAGTACCTTCTCTGCCAGAAAATTCTCATCTTTACTCCCATTTTCTTCTTTCCACTTTTTAATCTTCTTCTTCAAACCTTTTAACTTACTTACCAGCTGATACATCCTCCATCCTTGCCCGTGATCTAATGTCCAGAACTCTTTCACTAGGTCCATAGAACCTGGCTCCTGCAACCAATGATAAAAAAATTTGAAAGGTTTAGGGCCCCAATTCTGAGTATTCACTTTTGTTAGTATCCAGCTATGATCAGAGAACTCTCTAGTGCCCACTCTTTGAGCTATAACTCCCCACTCCTCCATCAGATCCGGGGAAAATAAAAATTGATCCAACCTACTAGATGACTCTCCATTCGGGCTTATCCACGTTGCTCCTTTTCTGATGACTGGAATATCCAACAGACCCATTGAGTGGATAAAGAATTTGAAGTCAGACATCTCGGTTGTAGAATGATAATCTGATCTCCCTTTAAACTCACTCCTATCCATCACAGCATTAAAATCTCCTCCCAGTACCCAATTAACCTCCGGAAATCCTCTTTTTGTCATCATCAGATCATCCCATACCTTCCTTTTTCCTTGTAGCGAACATGGAGCATATACATTAACCACACAATTAACTTCAGTAGAAATCTTTCCTCTGAAGCCAATTCCAAGGAATCCCTGCCCTTGTATAACCCAGACAACTTCCAACAGCTGTTTCTTCCAAATTGTCAGACAACCTCCACTAAGCCCTGTTGACGGTAGTATTCTCCAATCGCACCCTGTCGACCCCCAAACCTCCTTCGCTTCCCAATCCTTTACCGCTTGCATTTTGTCTCCTGTAATAAGCAAATATCAATGTCGTTATTATTTAACATTCTCCTTATCCTTCTTCGCTTGATCCGATCTCGGAATCCCCTCACATTTAAAGAAAGAATCTTTATTTAATTATTCCGATCACTCCTCATTTCCCTTCTTTCCTTCTCCTCCTTATCCCTCATTTCCATGTTTCTTAATTCCTGTATGTATATTTTATCTGGTTGTTGGCCAGATATTCCGATTTCCTTCATCGCCTTCCATATTTTTTCCGCCTCATCCTCCTCAGTACCTTTTCCATTCTAGTTATCCTTTGGAACATCCGGTTGCCCTCACCTCATTAATTAACCCCCATCAAAACTGTTTCTCCTTAGTTGCCTCCATATAGGTACCTCTCTCCTTTGCCCTTCTCCTCCTCCGGACACCTCTTTCCTTAGTGACCAATTTCTATTTCGAAAACGTTCCCACCGTGACAAATAGCCAAACCTGTGACTGAGCCCGTAACATGATCAGCGCTGTTCCTAGCCCAGGCCCAGTCACCGTTCGCGCGATAGCCCATTAAGAACTCCATCTGGCTTCCACACGGCTGTTCGGGTTGGGCCTCCGTCTGTTGGCCTGCGCTGGAAACTGGCCTAATATCCTGCAACGGTCCGATTTTTTGGGTCCGGTCTAAAAGCCTGTAACTCTGGATTCTGGTGTCTTCAACGGTCGGCTGCTGCGGGATGTGACCGGTCACCTGCTGCGTGATGTGACCGGTCGGCTGCTGCGCGATTTGACCAGGCGCCTGCTGCGCATCACGCACGCGGAACGAGGCTCGAGCTCCGTGCGTGTCTGTCCAGTCGCTGTCAGCCTGTCCCCTCTGACATGACAGACTGTCAGATCTCGTGCTCCGTGTGACGCTCCCCCAATGTTGAAAGGTCTTTCCCTCTTCGTCTTTCCCATTACACGCCCGTAAAGCTGTCCTCTCTCCCACTTTATCTGAAAAGCTCCTTGCATACACCATTTTGTCTCTACTTCTACTCTTGCCATTCTCGCCTGCTCCCTGCTTGTTTCCCCACTCGGACCTCCTGCCTGTGCATGAAAGGTGGGAACTTGTCCCCTTTCCTATGTCCTCCCTTCCCTACCGCTCCTGTCCGTCCCGGTCGGAATCGTCCCTGATGTCGCCTACCGCCGGTCGCCTACACCTTTTCCCTTTCACCGAGGTTCCGCTTCCCGATCTGGACCGATGTGTGTCTTTGACCACCGAGTCTCCTCCCAGCCGGAGAGCCAGACCACCGCGTTCGGCGCTCCGAATCTCCATCTCCTCCCACTCCTTCCAGATACCTTGGTGAAACATCTCCCGTTTCATCTCAGCCAACCTTGTTTCTGCCTCTGCCGACTCGTCAAACTCTTCCTCCCCCAGACAGGAACTCATTTCCGAACCATAGCTAGTATTACCACGACTGTGCTTCATGTCGTTCACCTCTTCCACCTCCTTTACCCTGATATCGAACTCCCACCAGTCAATATTCGCCCGGACAGTCGCGTCGAGGTGCCTCATGTCCTTCCTCGACATCACCATCTGTGCTATATCATATCGTTGTTTTTTTCGAGTGTTTTCCTCCTCATACAACAGCTCTTCGAAGGGTGCAAGCAACGTAGAGAAAAAATTTTCTCCCCATACATGTAACAGAATCTCATAACAGTTCACCTTCACACTCCTATCCGTGTCCACGGATCCCGGCTCCCACTTCTGTATCCCGGCGAACCATTGGTCAAACCACTGCTGTTTCCCTTTCATTATCTCTTTTAATGTCTCCCCCCCTTCCAGTTCAAACAGTACCTTGTTTGCCCCCATGGGAGTTGTGCCCACATTGCAAATACTGTGAGTCATTAGGAATAACTGCGTCTTGAAAGCCATCCCTCTGTTACGTACTTCTCTCACATAAGCCTTCTGGAGCCGAATCACGTTTTCCGCTGGTGCCGTATACACCAGCTTCACTTGCGCGTCTTCCTTCTTTTCTACCTCTAGTCTCACATTGTTTTTCCTAGAGCCCCCTTGAGCACATACTACCAATGCAAAGGATTTTCTCATGTTACCCTTATTCCCACTGTGTTGCCCCGTTTGCCTAGTACCCGTATAATATGCCTTTTGAACTTGTTTCCTCCTTCATGTGTTCGTCTTTCTCTGATTCTGTTCTGTTCGCTGATCATACTATGGTAAGTTGACCCACAGCTTTTTCGTTCCTATGAAAATATTGTCTAGTTTAACCACCAGCATTTTCAAATCCTCTACGTCCCTAAACCTGGAAAAACCGAACCTTTGTCCCCTCTTGTTCCGCTTGTTTGGAATCACCACATCCTGAACTTTATATCTCCCGAAGATCTCCCACATATCTTTTGCCATATAGTCATCTGGAAAATGGGTAAAAAAGACACAGGTTATACACCCGTTTCCTTTCCCTTCCTCCGTTACTGAGTTCCTTCCTCCGTTGGCATCCTTTCTTCTCCTTACCTCCGTCCACCCTCCCTCCATCCTTACCCTTGTATGATAAATTTAAATAATATGCTTCTTCAATTTTACTTTAAAGTGAAGAGAGTTTAGAAAGTTAAAAATAGAATGATAGACGACTGAAAAGGGAAAAAAAAGTAAATTACTTATGAAAAAAATTATTGAATTCTCTGTCAAACTTTTGGTCAGATGTTAATACAGTGAAACTGAAGTTTATAATAACATGAATTAAATATGGATCACTGCCAAAAACTTGCGAACGTTAGTGACCGAGTTGAATCACGAAAAGTGTATGTAAAAGAAGGATCATGGCACGGAACGGGAGGTGTTGTTATTGCATGAGAAGGAAAGGAATAAGAATTGTGAGGAGCAAAGTGAAAGTAAGGAAGTGGAAGGTTCTGTTATTGGTGGGCAAGTCTCGAGTTTAACTGGTGATGGTGATTTAAATCGTATGGGCTTGGCAGAGGCTGAATCTTTTCTCCATTCTGACAATATGGGGACTGTTTGTATGAAAGCTCACGACGGGTGTTAATTTATGGGGCTCGAAGGGGGGAGAAGAGGTGGAAGGAAGAATCTAGGGGTGATAGGGTGAGGTTGAGTGAGTTGGAGGTTTCGGGAGAAAATAAAAGATCTTGAGAGATTATTGCAAGGGAAATGTGGGCTTTAGGGAAGGAAGTGGGGTTAGTGTGTGAGAAAGAAAATCAATAGTGGTTAATCAGATGGTGCAAATGGAGATGAGGGATAGGGAAGGGAGGGGTGGGGAAGTAGTGTCCAATGAAAATTATTACAATAAATACGTAGGGGTTGGGGGAAAGTGAAGAAATGGGAGATTAGAAGGTTAATAAAGGAGCACAAATCAGATATGTTATGTATGCAGGAAACGAAAATGGAGAAGATTGATATGAAGTTATGTGAAATTTTATGGGGGAATTCAGAGTTTGGGTGGTTGTTTAAACCATTTATTGGTAGTTCATGAGGGTTGTTAATGTTGTGGGATGATTTGTTGTTCAAGAAAGAGGAAACTATGGAAGGAAATTTGTGTTTAGGAGTTGTTAGGAAATGGGTGAATAAGGAGGCTAGGATGGTGATAGTTAATGTGTATGCTCCTTGTGACTTTGCAGGGAAGCGAGGGTGTTGGGAAGAGATTTTAAAATGTAGGGAGGAGAGGGAGGAAAATTGTTGGTGCATTATGGGAGATTTTAATTTGATAACTTGTGAGGAGGAAAGGAAAGGTTCCCATGTTTTTTATCAAAGAGATCAATGGAATATGTTTAATAATTTTATAGTAGAAGGAGGGTGGTTAGATTTGTCGATGAGGGGTAGGAAATTTACGTGGTATCAGAGTGATAAGAAAACAATGAACAGATCAAGTCGTTTCTTGTTATCTGAGGAGTTTTTGGAGGTATGGGAGAAGGTTGCTCAATGGGGGTTGGTGCAGAGTATCTTAGATCATTGGTGCAAGAGCGTGAAGTAAATTGGGGTCCAAAACAGTTTAGATTTCTAAATTGTTGGATGGCAGATAATTGTTTCAAACCGTTTATGGAAGATACATGGAGAAATTTAAAGGTAAAAGGGCAGAAGGTTTTTTGTGCTAAAAGAGAAATTCAAATTGTTGAAAGGAAAGTTGAAAGAGTTGAATAAGATAGAGTTTGGGGATATTGATAAGAAAGTGGATGAAGGCAGAAAGAGGTTAATTGAGTTTGAGTTGAAAAAGGAAGTAGGGAAGTTAGGGGAAGATGTTAGGGGTTGTGCAGAGTGTGTGGCTCAATTGAGGTTATGGTTAGGGCGAAAGTGTTCTCTATTGAGGTAGAAATCTAGGACAAAATGGCTAAAAGAAGGTAATGCAAACTCCAAATTTTTTCATAACTCAATGGTGAAACAGAGGAAAATAAATGAGATTCTTAGTATTCATTTTGGGGGTGAGGAGGTTACAGGGTGGAGAGATTGAAAAATGAAGTAAAGGAGTATTTCAAGCAGCATTTCTAGCATCAGAACCGGGAAAGGCTGTGAATGGAAGGTTTATCTCAGAGGTTGGAACAACTTTTCTTAGAGGAAGAAGTCAAGACAGCAGTTTGGGAGTGTGATAGTAACAAGAGTCCAGGGCCTGATAGGGTCAATTTTCAATTTATAAAGGAATTTTGGGAGTTGTTAAAGATGGATTTTATGGCTTTTTCAGGGAATTTCATGCGAATGGTAAGCTAGTAAAAGGACTTAATAGTTTTTTATTGCTCTCATTCCTAAATCTTCTTGTCCAGTGTCCATGAATGATTATCGGCTTATCTCGTTGATTGTTGTGTTTATAAAGTTATACCAAATGTATTAATGCGAAGGCAACGAGGGATAATTCAAATCTCAGAAAATCAATCAGCTTTTGTACAAGGCAGACATATTTTTTATGGTATTTTGATTGTGAATGAGGTGGTAGATATGCGAAAAGGAGGTAACAAGACTTAATCTATTTGAAGGCTAACTTTGAAAAGGCCTACGATTCTGTTCATTAGAACTATGCAGGTGATAAAAAAAATGGGTTTTGGAATTAGATGGATTCAGTGGATTTAGGAATGTGTGAGATCGGCATTGGTCTCGGTATTGGTAAATGGAAGCCCAACATAAGAGTTTGGGATAGGTAGGGCTCTTAGACAAGAAGGCCCTTTATCTCCTTTTTTATTCCTGATTGTAGTTGAAGGGCTAAGTCAATTAGTTCAAGCGGCAATTTTGCAGGGATTATGGCATGGTTATAAGGTTGGTCGGGGTGATGTTTGTATTTCTCATCTGCAGTTTGCAGATGACACTTTGTTGTTAGCAAAGTCAGATGAACGATCAATTGTTGTTATCAAAGCAGTATTGTTTATTTTGAATTAATCTCAGGACTCAAAGTCAATTTTAACATGAGTCAAATTATTGGGGTAAATGTTTCAAAGGCCAATTTGGTGAATGCATCAACTATTTTAAATTGTAAGGTGGACAATTTTCCATTTAAATACTTAGGGCTTCTGGTTGGAGTAAAGCATACAATGTTAAACACTTGGAAGTCAGTAGTGGATTCTATAAAGAAGAGGTTTTTAGGGTGGGAAAATAAGCAGGTGAACTTGGCTGGGAGAGTGGTTCTGGTGAAAAATGTGTTGTTTGCGTTGCCAATGTACTTTATTTCTTTCTTCAAGGCTCCTAAAGTTATTGCTTTTCAACTTCAATTTCTGTTTTCTTCTTTTTTTATGGGGAAGGGATAAAGAAGGTGGTAAGGTTAGATGGGTCTCTTGGGAGCGGTTATGCCAACCTAAGGAGGAAAGGGGGTTTAGGTTTGAGAGATGTGTCAAAGTTAAATTTGGTATTGTTAGGGAAGTGGAAGTGGAGAATGAAAATGGAACCTCATAACTTGTCAGTTAATGTCTTGCAATCAAAGTATGAGGGTAAGGATGGGTGTTGGGTTGAAAAGGGTAGTATGTGCTCTCGGTGGTGGAAGGACATAGTCGCGATTGAGGCTGAAGGTGGGAGGAGTAGGGGTTGGTGGAGCAATAATATCAAACGTCAGATTGGGGATGGGAAGGATTCTAGGTTCGGGAAAAATAGGTGGTTAGGGGATGTCCAGTTACAATTGAGCTTTCCTTGTCTTTATAGTCTAGCAGTTAACACAAACGTGTCAGTGAGTGACATGTTGGACTCGAAGCAAGGGTTTTTGGAGATGGGGGTGGCAAAGGGAGCTATTTGAATGGGAAGGAGAGTTGGTGGGTGGAGTTGAGAAATAGATTGGGTAGGATGGTTCTATCAGAAGAAGTTAAAGATTAGTGGATTTGGTCAACATCAAAGTCAGGTGAGTTCACTGTCTCATCAGCTTACAGAGTGTTAGCAGAATGCTTGCAACATCCTAAAGATGAGTTTCTCAAGATAATTTGGGTCAAAGGCGTTCTTCCTAAGGCTTAAATGCTGGCTTGGAGATGGATGGAGACAGGTTACCTACACGGGATAATTTGGTGAAGCGGGTATTATTTTAAATGAGGCAAATAAGTGTGCTTTGTGTGATGGTATACTGGAAACATGAAACCATTTATTTTTCTCATGCTCTATGAGTACCAAAGTGTGGCTTGACATCTATGAATGGTGAGGTAGTTTCTACAGCTTTACAGGTTCAACCACGAAATCAATGTATGCAATTTTTGGGTCTGGTTCAAGGTTTAAAATCTATTAGAAGGGTTTGGTCTTTCATATGGTTTGCATATTTTTAGCATATATGGAAGTGAAGAAATGATTCCATTTTCATGGCAAGGAACTCGTGCTCGAGCAATTGTTATGGCAGCTCAACTTAGTTCATAGGAATGGAGCAAATCATCTTAGCTAAGTGCTCAATCTTTTGCAGAATGGGTGATGAACCTGTTTTTATGTATTAATGAAAAAACATGATGATGTTGTAGCAATGTGTAATTTCACTAAACGAAATTTGTTGTGTTGAATAATGCTTATTTTAATAATAATTCTTTGGCTTATAAAAAAAAATAGTCTGGTGGTGAAGTGGAGAGATGGGAAATGAGAGATTATGAGTTTGAATTCTTTCACTAGCAAAAACTAAGTGTTTAGGGTTTGGGGTACATTAACAAATAACATTTTACCTATAAACAAATAACATAAATTAGATATGGACCACTTTAATACTTTATATGAGACAGAGGGGGAGGAAGGGACATGAATGTTAAACTTATATATATATATATATATATATATATATATATATATATATATATATATATATATATATAAAGAGAGACGTATCACATGAAAATACTTTACTTAAAGGTATAATGGACATCCTCCATGGTATCATCCCACTTAATATTCTTCTAATGACTAATTGACTTTCATTTGAATAAAATCTTTCACTAAAATTGTTCTAAAAACTTACTCTTTCTTTTTATAAACCCTACAAAATTCTCAGATGAGGTGCTAACCTTTCTCAATAACTAATATTCTTCTCTCACTCCTTTCTTTGTTTATTCTCTGCGATTTTAATTCCTCATTTTCGTGATTCCAAAAAGTGATGCTTTGATTTTTCAGCTCATGGTTTCTACATGAGCAGTTTCTAAACGAATTATTTTGGTGTTGAACTCGTTTTCTTTACTTCATTGGGGTTTTTCATCTTTTCTGTTACGGATTCATCTTGTGAACTCCCCACTTTTATATTTATAGTTATATATTCATATTAATATTTAGAGTTGTAATTTGTTTTTTTTTCTTAATTTTGTAGTTGCTGAATTTGGGGTGTTTTGAATTCAAGAATGTTATTTATCATTAATAAAACCTCATAAGAAAATCAAACCAACTTGGTTTCTGCCAATTATGATTTTATATTTTTCTAACTTTTCTTAATAGTTATTTTAAAAAAATTTTATGATTCAACCTGACTGTTGATATATTTTATCCGTTTTTTTCTTTGGTAACGGATAATATATTAAATTCTTGATCTTACCATTGTTCTAATGCTGGGAGGAATTTGTTTGTAGGCTTTGATTAACGTTAGACATCGTTTGTCAGTGAGATGCATTTTATTATAATTCTAATTGTTACTTCACTTTTCTCTTTTAATCAAATTCCTCATTTTAAATGAGGTAAAGCCTTTACAATTATGTTTTGGTCCATGAAATTGTTGGGTTTGAATTTTCCTTCCTTGAAAAGGGCATTGGGGTTATATTCAATGTGCTAGCGAGTTTTAAAAGGTGTTGTTTCTAATAGGTGTTTGTGGGTACTTTAATTTTAATATGTCAATGACATGCATTTTATTAGCATTATTATTGCAACATATCTAGTTTGCTTTGATTTATTGACAATATTTTTATTTCTTTTGCAATTTAGAAATCTGGTGGGGTTAACAACATTATTAACATATTTTTTGTAGTGTTATGATAGGCTAAAGTTATATTTTTGTTGTATACATAGTTCATTATAATATTTAGGGGTAATAGTTTTTGCCAATGTTGAAACCAGATTCTCATTTTTGTCTATTTCTCTAAACCAGAATAGTTTATTGTTGTAGATAGAAGGATAAGCTACTGGATGTGTTGCTGAAGATGCCAACCATGGTGCCTAGTTACGAAAGGAAAATTGGCTTTATCTTAAAGCTATTTTACGTTCTGATATATGGAGTTTCTGTTTTATACACTGTTATTTGAGAAGATTGGACCATAACTATTAAAATTTTACTTGTAATTTGGTTAGCAAGGGTTTTAACCCTTTGTTTCTTTTTATATACTATAATTTGGCTTTGATTTGATGAATGAAATGTGGTATTTCTTTTTATTCCTATATATCATTTTCCGTCGTGGTGAATACATAACTAAAGATATTTCTAAAGTGAAATATTCAAACCCAGAATCCATGAATAACTAAAGCGTTTCCTGGTCTGAGGCATTCACTGGGAGCTTATGACCCTTTGTCTACTCACTAAAAGCCAACAACATTCTATACAGAATTTTTCCAAAAAAGTTACAAAAGAAAGCAATTATTCATGCAACTAACAAGTCTTTCATCATGTAACTAGAACTTATTCATGTAACTTTCATTAGCTTATGATTTTTTTTTACTATTTCTTTTCAAATTAAATCTTCTACCTATAGAATCATCTCTAATTCAAGTCACAGAAAAGACTCAACACAACTCATTAAATATGTACATAGGCATATTATCTTAGATATGATAAGAAACCATATATTCTAGATTCATGTTTAATTTATGAAATAAGTCTATATAAATACATAGCTTTTGAATACTAGTCTCTATTATTTAGTAATAATTAATTGTATAGTGAGTTTTTGAAAGGAAGAGAGTTTATGAATATTCTTTATTGTTATTTATTTACTTAATGATTTCTCCATAAAATAGGGATTGATGAAAAATTATTCACTTTATTCACTTTCTGATTTCTCCATAACTCAGTAAACTGACTCTCAATAAAACAATAGGAGGCACGAAAGTGATATCACAAAAAATGAAAAAAAACAAAGAAGAGAAAACCTATTAAAAAAACATAAACCAAAACAAATAAAAAATTGATTTTTATTCAATTTAATAATTACTTACCAACAAAACAAAACTCAGTTGTCTAAATTGGAGATTACATAATCAAAACAAATAGAAACAAGTTGTGGCACCAACACTCAACCTTTTAATTGCTTAATTAATCAATGTATCTAACCCAAAAACACTGTAATGATATAATAAACAGTTTGGTGTCATGGCTGATTTCTTCAAAACACCATGGTTAGGAACATCAAAATACATCTTGCACTTTCAGTCTCTATTTTAGGATTCACCCGTCTGACCACACATGGTAAACAAAACAAAAAGTAGAAACAACTGGGAAAGGCTAAAATAGAGACTCATTGTAAGTGTGGCATTTGCAATTTCCAAATGCTTATAGAATGGTTGTTTCATTCTTTACACTGGAAATTGATGATATTAATCTAATAACAACAAAGGAAAAAATAGATGTCATCAACACAAAAATTCCTAAACGCCATATAAAAATATTAAAATTAAAGTACCAAAAAAACATATTAGAAGCAATAACTTTTAAAACTTGCTAGCATATTTAATATTAAAATTAAAATTGGCATTGGCAGAAACAATTTGTTTGATTTTTTTAGGAGGTTTTCTTGATAAGAAATAGCATTCTCGAATTCAAAGCACCCTAAATTTGAGAAAATCCCAAACAAACAAAAAGGAAAATCTTAAACTCGAAAAAAATTAAGAAAAAAGAAAATTAAAACTCTAAATATTAATACTAATATGTAAATATAAAAGTGGTGAGTTCATAAGATGGATTAGTAGTAGAAAAGATAAAAAACCCCAATGAATCAAAGAAAAATAGTTCAACACCAAAACCATTCGTTTAGAAACTACTCACGTAGAAACCACAGGCTGAACAACCGAAGCATCACTTTTTGGAATAACGAAAATGAGAAATTGAAATCGCAAAGAATAAAAAAAAGAAAGGAGTGAGAGAAAAATATTAGGTATTGGGAAAGGTTAGCACCTTGTCGGAGAATTATGTAGGGTTCAGAAACCATTCTCATGAAAAAAGGTTAAGTTTTTAGAATAAGTGAATTATTTTAATTTGAACTCTTTATTTAAATCTGAATGGTTATAAAATATTGTTACCATTCTCATTTAAAAACAATATTCTCATGTGATACTTCCTATATCTATCTATCTATATATATACACACACACTAACATAGTATCTGTGTGTACACACCAGTTATTTGGCTTATTGTGTATAATTTGTTATCATTTAATGTTTTAATGTATAAATAGTATAAAGTTTTATTTATTTGTTTATAACTCAGATATTAGTATTGTTAGTAATTTTAGTTTTTCTTGCGGTGAGGATTGAACCCATTATCTTTTCCCACCTTCCTATTCTCTTAACAAACTGGGTCACCTTATATTTCGCATATAAGTTTTTATTAAACTATATTATTTTATTAATTAAGAGCATATTAGTAAAAATAATTTTTAAATATAAATAAATACTATGTAAATTGGTTTAGAAAGAAACGATATAATTTTAAGTATTGAAAAACTTAATATCATACAAAAGAGCATTAGTCATAACAAGAATTTAATTTTAATATATTAGTAGATAAAAATTCTAAATAATAGATAATGAATAAAAAACAATGTAATTTAAAATCATTACGCAAAAATTATTAGTAGAAAAAAATTTATTTCATATAAAAATATTGAACTTATTCCTTAACTTAATGGTAGTATTCTATACCTATTTAACATACTATAGATTTATCTACATTTAGTCGAATTATTCTTATTTTGAAACATGTTTGAACTACATCTATTATAAAATTAAATATTTTCAATAAGATGATATTCATGAAAATTTTATTAGGTATAAAATTTTTAAAATAATTTAACTTTTTAAACTTATATTATAATTTTAATATATGAATTGATATATTTATTTGATTATTTTACAAGTATCTAATATAACAAATAATAGTTTTAGTAAAATATCATAGTTTAAAGAAAATTTTGAACAATTTAAAATTAATGTAAAATAATTTAATTAGATAAAAATATTGCAATTAATATTACTTAAATAAATTATTATTTTAATGTCAAAAATAAAATTTATATTTTATTCAGATACCTGCATGAGATTCAAAAAATAGTCAAATACATCTATAGTAATTTTTTAATAATATTTAATTTTAAATTAGCATAATAATATTATATAATTCATTTTATTATTAATTTAAATTATTTATACTTAGATTGTGATCAACGTAACACACACATAAAAATATTTTTTAGTGATCTATTTACAAAAAATATAAATCTTGATTGTATTATACTTTTTACTTATTGTTGATACTTTAGATGCAATTGTGTTAAATATATAAAAAATAACTTTGCCACACACAACATTTTATCAAAACGATGTTGAGTAAAATTATCTCATGTGAATGATATTTGTGGATTATCATAAAAGAAGTTTTGATGTCCATAATGATTTTGCTCATATGATATCAAATAAGATACTTTGTTACAAAAGATATATGTAGTGTTTCTCATAAAAACTTTAAAATAAATTTAACAGTGATAATTGACTAATAATTTAAATTTATTTTGCATAAAAATAATTTGTTAAATTAATTTTGAAATATGTATACATTTATGAAAAATAATTAATATTATCACATACTTATTTAATAAAAAATTATGTGTATGGACTTATTAAACATAAATTTGATATATTTTTACATATTTAAAATGTGATTGTATAAATATTTTTAGAAAAATCTTAGCCTTCGTAATGGTGTCAAGTCTAATTATCTCTCATGAATGACATTTTTGGTTTTTCATAAAAATTTTAAATTATTTAATTATTATCCTATGAAATAATTAATTTCTTTCATCACAAAATATGTTAAATAAATTATTTTTAATACATTTATATTTTCTTGAATCATAAACCTCAAGTATGTGTCATAACCTATTAAGTAAAAGACTAATCACACTCATAATGCATAAATGCTACTATTTAGAGAAAATTTTACATTTAGAGAAAATTGAATACTCTTTTCCTAGCCATTAATTTATGATAAACATATTAAGCTAAAATATTGATTGAAGATGACATCTTTAACAAATATAACTTAATCTATGATATTTTATTGAGTAAGTAATTTAATATATTTATTATATAATATTATAATAAATATATAATAAAAAATTACATTATGGAGTTATTAAACATAAAGTTGATGTATTGTTAAGTATTTAAAATGTGATGGTATAAATATTCTTAGAAAAACTTTGGCATTTGTAATTCTGTTGCATCTAATTATCTCTCACAAAGGATATTTGTGGTTTTTTATAAGAATTTTAAATTGATTTAATTTATTATACTAATTTAAAACTATTCCATAAAAAATATTTAAATAAAGTTTTTAATATATTTATATTTTGTTGGATCATAAACCTTAAATAGGTGTCACCCAACCTATTAAGTCAAAGACCAATTACATAAATGCTACATGTCCAATAAATGTTTTTCTTTTATTTTTTTTGTATTATTCTCTTCCCTAACAAAATTAGCACATTAATCACGAATATTAAGTTATATAAAAATATTCTCGCTTAATTAAAGACATGTGATTTAAAAAATTATAGGACTAGTTAGGTAGACGTAAAATTTATATCCTAAAAAATTATTATGTGTTCTTTTTTGGGTCCAGACCCATGACTAGATAAGAAATCTCTAAACTTAGAAAATTAATTTTTTATCTTTCCTATTTTTTTAACATGTCTCCTTTCAAAAAAAATTTTGGCTTTTTCATTTTTCTTTTTTTAATTTTATTTTTTTTTCATTTTTAGTTATTTTCTTTATTCTTCTTCTTCTTTCCTTTTTTATTAAAATATTTTTTAATTACTTATTGAAAAATATTTCAAATTAAATTAGTTTTAATCTATAATATATATATATATATATATATATATTTATATATTAGAAAATTACTTTTTTGCCTTCCCTATTTTTTTAACATGTGTTCTTTTTTAAAAAAATTTCTTTCATTTTCTTATTTGAATTTCCCTTTTTTTTTCATTTTCAAATATTTCCTTTCTTCGTCTTTCCCTTTTTCTTTTTACTTTTTGTTAAAATAATCTTTAATTACTTACTTAACAATATTTGACAAGCCATTATTTTTATCCTTTGTTGTCTTGTTAGGTGTTCTATTGTTTTTCATTTATTATTATGTTATTTGTTTCAAGAGTTTTCTATCTTTCTTCTTTTAGCTTTTTAAATTTTTTAACTATATGCAAAACAAGTAGCACTTCAATTTAGCTCTCTCCTGCAAAAAAGGTGTTTGTGCATCTCCTATGCGAAATCTTGAGCATTCATTGTGCAAAAGTCAAATGGGTAACACACACTATGAGTGAGATTAGTATTTGACCAAATGAATTTTATTATATATTTATTGTACATAAATATGTAAGAGATATACTAAAATTATGAAATAATTTAAAATTGCTTACTCAATAAAATATCATAAGTTCTATCCATCAAAGAAGTTGTATTCAACCAATATTTATTGATTATTGTTTATTTAACCGTATTAACAAGGTAAATAGTGTTCCATTGTTTCTAAATGTAAAATCTTTTTTTACTATTAGCACTTACTCACTAAGAGTAAGATTGATTTTGGGCCTAATGGTTTTTTATTATATATTTATTATACATATACATAATAAATATACTAAAATTAAAAAAAATTTAAATTACTTACTCAATAAAATATAATTGATTCATTTATACTTGTTAAAGAAGTCACATCAATCAATATTTTTATTAATGTTTATCTAACACAATTAGTGTCCAGAAAAATAGTATTCAATTTTTTTAATGTACTATATATATATATATATATACATATATATATATAAAATAAAATGAAAAGGAAAACATAAAAATAAAAGAAAAATTAAAACTGAAAAGAGAAAGAAATAAAAATAAAAATAAAATAAAATAATGTAAAAAATAAAAGGATATAATAATTTTAAATAATATTTTAATATAAATAAAATAAAGAGGAAAATATAAAAATTAAAAATAAAATAAAATAAATAAAATAATGTAAAAAGAAATGATATAAAACAATTGAATTTAAAAATAAGAAAAATACATGTGTCAAAAATATATATAAAAGTAAAGAAAAGAAAACAGAGAAAAGGAAAAAAGACCTAAATACACAAAAATACACGTGTCAAGTAAATAAAAATGTTAAAATTATCTTTTTTGTTATATATATATATATATATATTATTCAAAAGTTTCTTATATAATACACTTTTATTTAACATAGAATAAACTATGTTTTTGGTAAATGAACTTTTTTAAATTTATGATTTTTGTTCATAAACTTTTTGTTGATTGGTAAAAAATATAAACATTTTTTCACTATTTTAGTCATTCTTTTTATTTTAGCTCTTAAGTAATGACATTATAAAAAAATTTAATTAATAAAATAAAGATAAACTATGTTTTTAGTATATGAACCTTTTTTAAATTTATGATTTTGGTACACAAATTTTTTTCTAACTGGTCAATTATGCACATATTTTTTTCCGTCAAAGATCTTAGTTATTCTATTTATTTTTCAAATAAGCTATGAGATGATATGCAATAAATTTTGTGGCAACTTTTAAGGCCACAAATTAAGAAAACTATTGATCATTTTTTTTTGTTGCATTCCCCATCTCCCTTTCACCTTATTTTCATGTGTCTCCTTAACCCCCATCCCATGTGTCCTACTAGAACCCCATTTCCCCCTCTCTTGCCTTTAATACTCATTCTCCCTTTTCGCCTTTTGCCCTCTCCTTCTGCCTCCCTCACTTCTATTTAATAATATTTTTTAGACAACGAATAATATTGCATTTTTTAATTTAAATTTTTATTTTATAATATTTTGAAATTTTCTTTCATAATATTTTTTCAAACAAATTACTTTTTTAATTAACTTTAAAACATTTTTTGAAGACTATTATGAGATATATATATTTTTATCAAATGTTTTCAAAGCAAAAACTATTTGTATATCTTGATAAGTGAACAAAAAGTTTGTATACTAAAACCATAAATTTGAAAAAATTCATGTAACAAAAACATAGTTACCCAAAAATAATAATAAATACATTGCCATGTCACTATTTAAAAGTTAAAATAAACAGAAGAACTAAAATGTTAGGCAGAAAAAATATTTGTATACCTTAACTAGTCAATAAAAAAAATTATGTATCAAAATCATAAATTTAAAAAGTTCATGTACCAAAAATATAATTTATATTGACTACTATTATTAAAATTAAGTATATATGTAATGTGTAATAAATATAATAAATTAATACTATATGAAAAATAAAAATCATTTATAAAATGTTATATTAATAACTTCAAATTAAATATATAAGGAAGGGACCTATAAGGAATTTATCATTTATTTTCCTGTTTATTTTCTTAAAATTTAATGAATGTAATTATTTACTTATTATAACCATAAATCTCTTATACTTATTTTTATTTTTAAAATAAGTTAATACCTTCCTTCTCATTCATATATATATATATATATATAAAATTTTTATATATATGTATATATTATTTATATATATATATATATAAATTTTATGATATATCTTAAGTACTCATACATAATTAGAAATTTATTTGATTTAAATCAAAATATAATTAGGAATTATATATTTAAATAAAATAAATATCTATATAATTTTAAGCAGTATTGCCATACAGTATGAAATTGCTATGTCCGAAAATCTATAGATGAATACATAGTAGCCAAAAATTTATAAAAACAACAGTAATTAATTAATTTAACAGTAATCAAAGTATCACCGTTAATATTCTTTGGATTTCGTGGCCAACCTCTTCGTACAATTAGGAATTGCTCTAATTTAAATGATTAATTTGTTTAATATTATGTTATTTAATTGTGATATTTTATTGTAAGTCAAAATATTGTTAGAATTTAAATTATAATTATACTTTTAAACATTTTAAGTGTGTTTAGTTTGTCATTTCAGCTAACTGAAAAACTAGATTTAATGATTAATGATTAATGATTAAGCTAGATTATAATTATAAAAATTTATAATTTAAATATAAAATTATAATAATTTATAATTTAAATATGCAACTAATTTATATCATTAAAATATGTTATAATTATATTAAATATCTCATTGTTGATTTAATGATTAATGATGTCTTTATTTATTATTTTACAACTTTCTGTTAGCTTATAAACTAGTTTTACTAAACAAATATAACTAGTTTTTTAGCTTTTAACTACCTTTTCAGCTTTTAGTTAGCTTTTAATTTCAACTAGCTTTTTAGCTTTTAGGTAGCTTTTAACTTTCAACTACCTATTTAACTTTTAGCTAGTTTTGTCAAACACACCATTAAATGAATTTTTCATAAAGTAGTTGTTGTTAATGACATTCTAACTAGTGATGATAATCATACTCATCCCTGTGGGTACCGCCCTGTCCTCACCCCCATCCCCCCCTGAAAAAATTGGGGATGCGGCGTCGGTGGGTTTAGTGGTCCTTGTCCCATCCCACTTTTATGTTAAATAAAATTTTATACATATATTTTTAATCAAACATGTTGATGTTCAAAACCATCCCCTAATTAAGTACTAATAAAACAAAAATATAATCAATAACTTAACATATAATTTATTAAATAAATTAAATATAATTAATAACTTAACATATAATTTATTTAATTAATTATAAATTAATATAATTAATAACTTAACATATAATTTATTTAATAAGGTATAAGTAAATTTAAATTATATAAAATAATATAACGGGATACCCACAGTATACTCGAACCCAAAAATATCCGACGGTGATAATATTGCGGATTAAAATTTCATACTCACTTCCTTTATATTATTAAAATATATTATAACTATTTTAAATACCTCATTGTTGATTTAATTATTAATTATATTATTATTTATCATTTTACAACTTTTATTTAGTTGATCAGCTGATGTTACCAAACACTTAGGGTTTGATTCATTTAGTTTTGTCTTTTAGTTATTTAAAACAGTTTTCAAAAAATATTTTTTCGAGCAAGAGAAAAAAAAAACTTGTTTTACAAGTGTTCTTTAAAAATTATTTTAAAGATACGAAAATGAAAAAAAAATATTTATATTTACTAAAATTCCGTTAATGAAAATTAAAAAAAACATATTTTCTTTGTATTTTATGTTTTAAAAAAAAAATAGAAAATTGGAAAACAAAACTACTGTCAAATGTTCTTGTTTTTTAGCTTTTAAAAACTAAAAATCAGGAAGCATTTGAAGTAGTTTTTCTTTTTAGATTTATTTTTTTATTTTGAAAACTCAAAATATATTAAGAATATGTTGTATTTTTATTTTCAGTAATGTCATTTCGATAAATATGAACATGTTTTTGTCATTTTTATATCTTTAAAACAGTTTTTAAATAACACTAACCAAACAAGTTTTTTTTTTCTTTTCTTCTAGAAAACAGTTTTTAAAAACTCCTTTCAAAAATAAAAAACAAAACCAAATTAATCTAACCCTTACAACTAAGTTTTCTATATTCAACTAATTTTTTAACTTTTGGCTAGTTTTGTGAAAAAACACCCGTAATAATGAAGGTCATTAAAATGTATAATCTAATGGATAATATATATATATATATATATATATATATATATATTTTATATAAATCTGTAAAAACAAAAATGTTTTTAATTAACAGGGGACCAAGCATTATAATGTTTTTACATGATATTACTTTAGCAAAACTTTATCTTATAATAACATTTATCACATATTAAAAATTAAGTGTTATTAAATGTTAAATATGTAGCAGTGATTCCATTAAAAATTAAGTAAAGAGACACCGCGCAAGCACTAAGCAGTTCCTATATAAACCTCACAATACAACAGACACAGAGTGCCACTGCCAGAACCTCTGAATTACAAGCATATACAATAATGGCTCGCTTTAATGTTTCAATGATTTTGTTGAATATTGTGGCAGTCATGATTTTTAGCATTGTTCTATCCTCAAGAGGTATGTACACAAATTAACAAATATGAAAACAGTTTTTTTTATTATCCAATGCTTTTTATTAATTTGTACCTTAATTTGTTTGTTTTTTTTATATATAGACAAATATTAGTTGTTAATGGAGAATTAAAATCCACAATTTCTCTCTTCTTGCATCTCACATGTTTGTCACTATACTATCCTTATAATTCATCTTAATTTTAAAGAAGCTATTGCGTCTTGGGAAAAATCTCGTGTAGATGAACTTGTGTTTTATAAAAACATTTTTTTCATAAACAAATATTAGTTGTTAATGTGTAATTCTAATAATGGAGAAATTCAAATCCACAACCTCTTCTTTCCTCATCTCTCCATTTTAATATCAGATCAACCTTATAACTCTGACCAACTTCATGAGAACATTGATTTATTTGTTATAGATTTGTTCAAATAATTTAGTTAAGTACTCATGAAATGCAGGTGTGAGTAGCACACAATTTTGTCCAGGAACATGCAAGCAATTTCCCAACTGTGATGCTTACTGCAAATCCATAAATTATCAGAAGGGGGAATGCATCCCACCTGCAAATTACTTTTGCTGTTGTGCCAAAGTTAGTGAACAAATTTTCAACTAAGTTTTCTTCATATGGTTGCAATTAAGCAAGGAATGTATTCTGTCAAAGTTAAATTATTAGCTTCATCCATTGTTAGAAATAAGAGGTATTACTAAACGTTGAGAATAAGATTCATCCATTTAGTATGTTATTTCATGGAATATATAAATGTAGTTTCTGAAATTATATGGTATCAGTATTTTTTATTCAAATCAATAAAGTCAATTATTTTACTTCTTATTTTTATAATTTTAGAAATTAAAATGATCGATATCATTTATGGTAATGGAAAATTAAAATGGTAAACAATCAATTAATAAGGTACATTTTAATACTCAATTTGAAGATAATTTTCCACCTTAATAAAATGGTATACAATTTTTTATGATTAATTTATGTGTTCCACAATGCAGTAAAAAATAATGGTAAACAATTGGATAGTAATAATCGAGCTAATTATAGCTTTCACATATTTTTTTCATTTGAGAATAAATTGACACTAAATAATAAAGTATCATGTTCTTTATAAAATGTATAAATAATTGATTAATGACTACAAATATTAAATATATTGTAAAATAACAAACTGTGCGCGCCACCACTTTTTACTACTGCTTGCGCCACTGCCACAACTAACCACCGCTTCTGTGCTGTCATAAATGGGATTCCGACAGAAAATATTTGTAAATAATCAATTAAACACTTTAACAAAATAAAAAAGTAAAATAGTAAATCATAAATTCAACTATATTTTTAAAGTATAATAATATATTATAATCAAATAATAATTTATAAAATTGATAGTGATGATAGAATATTTTCATATAAAATTTGATGTTTTTAGGAAATGAGGGTTTAATATTGATAGAGACAGAAAGTTTTTCAGTTCTAAAATGACAGAGAGGTATGTTAAAATTACTTCTTTTTGCTGTATTTTCTTTTAATTCATTGATATGGTGATAAACTTGAGAGTCTATCAAGTTTGTAAAAATATTAATAGTAATACATAAATTTAATAATACATAAATAATTAACAAAGTCTAATAATGAATTATTATCAAATAATAACTAACAAAGATAATAGTAATGCTAGAAGGTAAATAATTAACAAAGTCTAATAATAAGTTATTATCAAATAATAACTAACAAAGATAATAGTAATGCTAGAAGGTTCGCATCGAGTGTTTGATTTTATTAGAGAACCAGGTTCCAATGTTGATAGAAATGAGCGTACTCTTAAACTTTTTTTTTTTTAAAAGCTAAACATGTATTCAATGAAGAAACAAATTGTTTCTTAGGATACAAATTAGATTGTTTATTCCCCCATGTCCTGTCGGAGCATATCACAAACTATTTACCTATGTCATATTTAACAAACATAATCTGGGATTGACATACCAATCCGAAAACCCGCACCCCATATTAAAACCAAAGGAATATGATAGCTATTGCCACGATATTACCTTTATAGACATAACTATATCGACTGAGTTCCCTGGTAATTTATAAAAAATTATCTGGTTTCTAGTAATCCAGATACTCCAAATCCCAGCCAGCCAGAATACATACCTGCACTGCTTCTTTCTTTTGCCAACCACCCAAGCTGCCGATGAGAGAAAAAGATGAGACACATCCCCCGGAATAGGTCCTTGAATACCCAGCCAGCTGATAACGTTGTTCCATATATATTGAGCCTTGGCACACCTTAGGAACAGATGATTTGTATCTTCAATAACATTATGACAGAAGACACAAAAAGTCTCCTCCCCTCGTATATGAATGCCTCTTTTCAATAGATTAGCCGTGGTTGGTAACCTATCTAACAGTAGTCTCCATGAGAAAGCAATTACCTTAGATGGTAGTCTATCTTTCCACATTCGTTGCAAATCCCTGGGTTCCACCTCGATTAGTCTAGGCGTCGGCTGATGTGGGCGTAAAACCAAATAAGCGTCAGCAACTGAGAATACTTCATCCGTACTAGTCCTCCAGCTCCATCTATCCGACCCACAAGCGTCACTTGCTGTAGCCTACTCTGCAGAAGACGAAACTGCTCTGTTTCCCACACAAATAACTGCCTCCTCCATTCCCAGACCCACCCCCTGATACCTCCCTTTTATCGTAAACAGTAGTACCCTTATCTGCTGCTAACCCATATAACCTGGGGAACTGCAAACTAAGGGATGTATCTCCTATCCACTTCTGTTCCCAGAAGAGAGTATCCTTTTCGTCCCCTACCTTTCTAAGGACATTGTCTCGAAACCAGTTTGGTATGGTCGCTTTCGGTCCATCAATGGCCCATAGATCCCTCCACCACTGAGAGGCCTTAGATAAATTCGGCTGTCTTTGGTTGAACTTGTATGTGTTCCCATATTTACATTCCAATAAGGTCGCCCAAACTGCATTATGCTCTGTTAATATCCTCCACCTCCACTTTGCAAGCAAAGTCAGATTCAAGGTCCATAGACACTTTACCCCCAGGCCCCCTTCTTCCTTCGGCCTACACACATTTTCCCAACTTACCCAGGCTATTTTGTTCTCCTGATCGTTCCCTCCCCACAAAAACGATCGTTGTAGACCAGTAATGATTTGTAGGACTTTCTTGGGAACCTTGTAAAATGAGAAAATATACAATGGGAGGCTAGACAATACTGAATTTAACATAACCAACCTTCCTGCGAATGACATATGCTGGGCCCTCCACCCTGCCAACTTCCGTTGAAATTGTTCTAAGATTGGTTTCCACGTTTCTACCCTTCTCGGATTCACACCCACTGGAATCCCCAAGAATTTAAAGGGCGGTGTTGACACGACACAGTTCAAAAGGTTTCTTACCGCACGTGTGAACGAGTTTTCTACATTTAAACCAAAGAACTGGCTTTTGCTGTAATTGACTTTTAAACCGGATGTCAGCTCAAATCCACGCAGAATAACTTTCAAGTACCATATCGATGTCAAATCTGCTTCCCCCATCATGATAACATCATCTGCATATTGCAATACTGAAAACTGTGCCCCGACACCAATATTGAGCTCTTTGAACACCCCTTTCCCTATAGCTGACCTGAACAAACCCGCTAAGGCTTCGGCTACCACTAGAAACAGAAAAGGAGAGAGTGGGTCTCCCTGCTTCAAACCTCTTCCCGGCCTAAACTCAACCGTCGCACTACCATTAACTAGAACTGACACGTAGCTGTTCCTGACAATACAATTTATCCACTTTCGCCATAAGTTCCCAAACCCCATTCTGGCTAACATATAGTCCAGAAAATCCTAATTGACCGAATCGTATGCTTTCTGGAAATCCACCTTAAACAAGAAACAAGGTCTCCTTTTCCTCTTCGCCCAATCAACTATTTCATTTGCTACCAGTACCCCATCCAGAATTGATCTACCTGTCAAGAATGCTGACTGACACTTGGAGATTAAATGGCCCATTACTTTCTTCATTCGCAGTGACAGAAATTTAGATACAATCTTTTGAATGCTAGAAATTAAAGAGATTGGTCTAAATTGAGCTAACCTGTCTGGTTTTACCACCTTGGGGATGAGGGTAAGAAAGGTTGATGTCGCTCCTCTTGGTAATACCCCTGATTGATGGAATTCTTGAACTGCACTTATGACGTCACCCCCTATTATTTCCCAACATGATTTGTAAAAGTGAAAACCAAATCCATCAGGGCCCGGGCTCTTTCCTCCATCACATGCCCAAACCGCCTCCTTTATTTTTTCCGCCGAAAAGGGTTCCTCTAAGGTTACTCTTTGCTGATCAGTCAACTGATTGAAAGTCACCCCATCCATCTTTGGTCTCAATGGATCTCCATCTTTAAAGCACGTTTTGAAATGATGAAACACATGGTCCCGGATACTCTGAACCCCCTCCACCCAACCTGAATCTGATTTAACTGCCAATAAGGAATTTGTATAGCATCTCTCTTTAAAGCATTTATGAAAGAACTTTGTATTGCTATCACCATGCAGAGCCCATCTTACCCGAGATTTCTGTAACAAGGACCGTTCCATTCTCCTTGTCTTTCCCCAATATTCTGACAAAATCTCTTGTCTGTGATGACCACTGTCGATGACCCCCTGGCCTAACTGATGATCCACTGTCTCCAACTGCAGAACCTTTTCGTCCAGGAAATTCTCATCTCGATTCCAGTATTCTTGTTTCCAGTCTTTAATCTTCAACTTCAGGCCTTTCAACTTACGTGCCAACTGATACATCTTCCATCCTTGGCCTTGCTCTGATGACCAGAATTCTTTCACTAGGTCCATGAAACCTGGTTCCACCAACCAATGGTCAAAAAACTTGAACGGTTTCGGGCCCCAATTCTGTTTATTCACTTCTGTTATGATCCAGGTATGATCCGAGAACTCTCTGGTGCCGACTCTCTGGGCTGTCACGCCCCAGTCCTCCATCAGTTCTGGTGAGAACAAAAATTGATCCAGCCTACTAGATGACTCTTCGTTCGGGGCTATCCACATTGGCCCTTTTCTTGATGACTGGAATATCCAACAGTCCCATTGTCTGGATAAAAAATCTAAAGTCAGACATCTCAATTGTAGAGTGATAGCCTGATCTCCCTTTGAACTCCGTCGTATCTAGCACAACATTAAAATCTCCTCCAAGTACCCACTTGGCCTCCGGAAAACCTCGTTTAGTCATCATCAAATCGTCCCATACCTTCCTTTTACCCTGTACCGAACATGGGGCGTAAACATTTACCACACAATTAACTTCAGGTGAACTATTCCTCTTAAAGCCAATTCCAAGGAAGCCCTGCCCTTGAATAACCCAGACAACCTCCATTAGGTGCTTCTTCCAGATTGTAATGCATCCTCCATTGAGCCTTACAGACGGTAGTACCTTCCATTCACACCCTGTCGACCCCCAAATCTCGTGAACCTCCCAATCGTTTACCATTCTGCACTTTGTCTCCTGTAATAAACAAATATCAACGTCATTCTTTTTCAACATTCTCCTTATTCTTCGACGTTTGGTCCGATCCCGGAACCCCCTCACATTTAAAGAGAAGATCTTCATCTAATTATTCCGGTCACTCCCCGTCTCCCTCTGTTCCTTCTCCCCAATATCTCTGTCCTCCATCTTCCGTAGTTCCTGTATGTAGTTAATATCTGCTTGTTTGGCAGATATTCCGAGTTCCTTCAGTGCCTTCCATATTTTCTCCGCTTCCTCCTCCTGGTGGCCATTTCGCTGGTCGTCTTCCTTCAAATCATCCAGTTGCCCTCTCATCATTAATTCACTCTCATCGAAACTATTTCTCCTAAGTTGTTTCCATATGGATACCACTCTCTTTTTCCCATTCCCTCCTTCGGACACCCCTTCTCCATCAACTAATACCCATTTCTTGTAATCATAAGGCATTGTAGATATAGATTCATTTTTTCTGAAATCACTGTTTTCCGAAATGACCCTATTTTGTCCGTGCGCACTAGCATTTTCCAGAACTTTTCGTCGGTGCCCAATAGCAATTCCTGCAGCTGTAACCATTTCGAAACTAACTTCATTTTCATTTTCCGGCCCGACCCCATTAGTAAAAAACGCGGTGTGCGCAACAGCACAGTCCGCTTCCTGGCCCATGGTTTGGGCCTCTTCACGCTGGCCCAGCTCGGGATGACAGGACCGTCCAACGGTCGTCTGTCCGCACGCCGTACGCGCCTGCTGCGCGTGCCAATCGAGGCAGTCTCGAGCCGCGTGCCTGACAGACGGCATCCTGACGCGTTGTCCCGTCCGATGCAACCCGCTGTCAGACCTCGGTTCGCGTGCGACTGTACCCGGACTGTGCAAATCGCCCTTTTCTCCTTTCTTTCTCGAGCCCCGCATGCCACTTCTTCCTCTTCTGGTTTCTAAGAAAACCTGTGCACATACCCTCTTTCGCTACCTCTGCTCCTGCTGCTTCCGCCTGTGTTCTGAATATACCCAAAAATGGGCATTGACCCTGTACACACTGATTGGGCTCTTGTCTCCATTTCGGTCCTTACCAGCGCCTTCCTCCCTTCTCTGTTGAGGCCAAAACCTGAGATGTTAGGGCCTCCGTCCGCTGCTAGCCACGTCCTCCCCGCTTGCGATTTCGTGGTCACCGATTTGGGCCGCCTCATCCCCACCTCCGAGTTCGTGGTTTCCGATCTGGGTCGGTGTGTGTCATCCACCACCGTGTCCCGTCGCAATCGGAAAAGGGCCCCACCCCATTCGGCACTTCCACCATCCTCCACATCCCCTACCGTCCAGTCTCCATCCCGGATCATCTTCCTTTTCAACTCAGCCAGCCGCCTTTCTGCTTCAGCCGATTCATCAAAGTCGTCGTCCCCCTGACAATAACCGTTTTCTGATCCGTAGCTCGTTGTCACTCGGCTGCTGTTACCCTCATTTACCTCTTCCACCTCCTTCACCTTGATATCAAACTCCCACCCATCAATACTCGTCCTAACTACCTCGTCAAGCTTCTTCATATCCTTCCTGGACACCACCATCCGTGCTACGTCGTACCTTTTATTTCTTTTAGTACTTTCTTCCACATACAGAAGCTCTCCGAATGGCGCGAGTAGTGTGGAGAAAAAGTTTTCGTCCCATACGTGTAACGGGACCCCGTAGCAGCTAACCTTGATCCTTCGATCGGTATCGACCAATCCGGGCTCCCACTTCTGTATCGCCACAAACCATTTATCAAACCATTGTTGTTTCCTTGTTAGTGTCTCTTCGAACGTCTCGCGTCCTTCCACTACCAACAGGACCTTGTTTACCCCCATAGGGGTCACGCTCACATTGTAGATGCCATGATTCATCAGGAAAATCTGCGTCCTGAAAGCCATCCCTTTGTTACGCACTTCTCCCACATAAGCCTTCTGAAGTCGAGCCACCTTTTCCACCGAGGCAGTGTACACTAGTTTCATATTCGCATATTCTGTCCCTCCTGTACATCCTCTTCCCTTGTTATGACTAGGATCCCCATTAGTCCGTACTACTGATGCAAAGGATTGCCCCAATTTCCCGTTGAGTTCCTTCTGTTGCCCCTTCTGCCCAGCTCCTGCGTGATAAATTTTTTGATCTTGTTGCCTGCCTGCTACATTCATCTTTCTCTGACTTTGCTCTGTTTTCCGAGCATACCGTGGTATGTTAACCCACAGTTTTTCCCGTCCGATGAATATACTATCCAGCTTAATCACCAGCATTTTTTCATCCTCAACTTCCCTGAATCTGGCGAAACCAAATCGGTGTCCCCTCCTGTTCCTCTTGGACGGGATTACAACGTCCTGAACTTTAGCATATCTCCCGAAAATTTCCCACATGTCTTTTGCCCTATACTCTTCTGGGAAATGCGTGAAAAAGACTGAGGTTATACACCCCTCCCCTATCCTTTAATCCATTACTGGTTTCCCTCCACCCTTAACATCCATTCTTCCCCTGACCTCCTTTACTCTCCTTACCTCCGTCCACCTAAATGTGCAAAAAACAACCCAAAATTATTATATTTCGGTCTAAATTTTTAAATTTATTGACTTGTTGACTAAACAACTCATAGTCTACCAAGTTTGCACATGTTTTAACACAAGTCAATTCGTATAAAAGATAACTAGACTCATAAATTTATAGGAATTAGCAACTTAACTCAAGTTTAATAAAAATGATTGGGATGCTATCCGAGTAAAGATTCCTTTTAATGTGATCTATTTTTTTTTTCCTTTTTGCAAAAAGAATATTACGAAAAAAATTATTTTTTTGTTTCACTTTATCATTCATCTAAAATTTTTTCACACCTATTAAGAGAAACAATAAATGAATTATTTAGTAGAATAATTCACTGAACTGAACAGCAGATTATATTCATTGATTAATAGCATTAATCTAGAATTTGACAGAGGCAACATTAAAAAAAATTAGACTAGTGTGAGTATTTATCTACATTCATATTCAGAAAAACTTGTAATTATTTTATTAAAAGAAATAAAGGCCAGTTAATTTGAAACATTATAAAAAATTTAAAACTATTAATAAAATAAAATCAAGGAAGTATATCTTTTATATTGAATTATTTTCCACTACCATCGTATAGGTTTAGATTTCTTCTTTTTTTTCGTATTGCCCTCGCATGTTCTTTCCTATTTTATTATTTTACGTAAGTTCAAAGCATGTGTGTCTTGTTCGGGGTTTTAATATAGTTAGGATTCCTTTTAATGTGATGTCTTGCTGTTTAAAAAAAATGTTACATGCAATTATACTGAAAAAAATATTTTTCATACAATCACTATATAATGGATATAGCTAGATAAATATTTTTTCTTTGGTTCATGGGTTTCGTATGACCCTCCCAAGTTTCTTTGTATGTATTCTTTTTTCTCTGTTTTATTATTTTTCAAGGATGTTTGATAAGTACTTTTTAGACCATATTTTGCACATCATTTTTTCTACTTTGTATATAAATTGCATACAAACACATATTCTTAAAACACACATTGTTCTACTTTTGCATAGTTTTTCTTTTTTGCAAGCAATAATTTACAAGTAATTTATGAGAGAAAATTTGTTGCCAAACTTTCCTCATCAAAGCATCATAGGACAGCTTACCATAACCAAATAAAGTGGCAAAAATACTCTTAGCGAAAATATATCAGTCGCCACGGTGAAGTTTAATGCCGAGAAATCGCTACAACAAAAATTGGTGGCAGAACTGTAATATTTTATAAGTAGTTAAAAATGGTTACCCACCAACGGTTCATGAATCTATTTCTATTATAAAGAGAACTTATAAAGAGAAATTCCCTTGTAGTGTCCACTTGTACATAACTAATAACACATGTACATAACTAATATTATTCTTATGATAACCACTTATTAATAATATAAAACCAACAATCGTAAAATTTTGTGACTTTTGATAATACCCTTTTAGATATATAATCTACCGGTAAAAACACAGACATTATCGTACTTATGTATTTGTATTTTTATTTTAATATGTTATAATAATTTTAGGATTTTAATTTAATATATTTTGTAAATTTTTATATTTAAAATATAAATTATTATGTGAAATATTTTGAAATATATTTTGTTAATTTTATATTTTTTGTTTATGATAACATGATAAAAATATATCAGATTGTCAATAGATATGTCAAATATGTAATGAATATGAAAAAAATGAAAAGAGAAGAGAGTTTGAATAGAACTCAAAATATTGTCGCACCTATATATTTGCATGTTTATTAAGAATATTTATCATGAAATGTATACATACATTAATCATATTTAAGGAAGATTGATTTGTGATAAGGGAGAAATTATGAAAATGTACATACATTAATAGGGAGAAGTTATATTTTGCGAAAGTGAGAACAATCATAAAATGTTTAGAAGATAAAATAGTCATAAAATGTAGAGACCAAAAGGTCATATTCCCATTATATAATATATAGTATATAATATAATATCATATATTATAAATATAGATATAGTTGGACAATTATGTATATTAGATATCAATATTTTAAAGTAATTTTTTGCTTAAAGTTATAAGATTGGTCTAGTGGTAAAGTTTACCTTTGGGGAGTGAGAGGTTGGACTTTGAGTCTTTTTTATGTTAAAGTAATTTATTTTTTAATTTTAAAATAGGTGTAAGGGTAGAATAAGTATTTTGAAAAGTAGACATTAAAGGAAGTATTTTCTTTATTAATAGTATAGATTACTATTATAAAGGAAACTCCCTTTATCGTGTCCACTTTTATATATGCCAATATTACCCTTCTAATAACTACTCACTAATCTATTACTATTATAAAGGAAACTCCCTTTGTAGTGTCCACTTTTATATATACCAATATTAACCTTATAATAATCACTCACTAATAATATAAAATCACCTATTGTGTAACTTTTCATGACTCCTAACAATACCTTTTTACATATATAATCTATTACTATTATCTATTATTTATTACAATTATAAAGGAAACTCTCCTTTGTAGTGTCCACTTTTACATATACCAATGTTATCCTTAAAATAATCACTCACTAATAATATAAAACTACCTATCCTGCCACTTTGTGACTTCTAACAATACCCTTTTACATATATAAAGTGAATAATTTGTCTATAGTTCAATCAGTGTGGGCAGTTTTTTTACATAGGTTGTTTCTCTCTATATGGAGGTTGCACATTCATCTCATCATTCTTTTCACATCATTCAAAAATTTCTTTCTATCTTATCCTTTATGTTGCTTGGCCGGGTGTACACATTTCTATTTTTGCTTGGATGCATCGCACGCAACACCCTCTCCTCTATTTAGAAACTCGCCATTGACACTTTCATTATTGTCATCGTTGGGAAGACTTTTTAGGTTTTTAATGTAATATCTCACCAACGCTTTCTCTTTTTCAATTTCAACCATGATATTATTATTTTCTTCTTTTTACTTTCTCTCAACTTCTGGTTGATTCCATTGCAACTATTTCAAATGAATAGTTGATCACTACACTACACTTCATTCTTTCTCCTTTTTTCTTCATTTTCTCTTTTTTTTTTTATTTTCAATCATACTCCTGTTTTTATCTTTCTTCTAATTCAATTTCTTTTTCTGGTTATTTTATTTTGTTTAAATTGGATTTTTCAAGAATGAAATTTTTACTTTAACTTTTGGAAGTGATGTCTCTAGAAAGAGATATCAGAAGCCACACATGAATTGTAGTTGACAAAGATATGCCATGAATTTTACTCCTGTGTTTTTGGAGAAGAAAAAATGTTTATTTTTTATTTTTCAAATTTATAGTAATGTGGTTAATATTTAAATTATTGTATTGATCTCTTTAATGTTATTTATTTATTTATTATTTACCTTTCATTGTTCACCTCTTTTAATTTATCTTTTTATCTTGCTTCTTTCTTAATAAATAGAAGTTTTTATTTTAATTGGCCATTTTTAATTTAAATTACAGTATGTTATGTTATTTCAAAAACTCTCTTTTAAATTTAAAAGCTAACCGTTTCAAATTAACAAATTATTATATTTTAAATACCAAATTTAAAAAAATGTAAAACCTGGATAATTAATTTAATAAATGATTAATTTTTTTAAATTAAAAATAAGTGATTATTGTTGACTTTACTAATTAGTATTTTAAAAGTCACATAAATAAAAAATTATGTTTAAACATCAGTTAATAAATATTTTTGTATACAAATTAAACTCTTCTTTAAAACATATTATAAAACTGTAACGGTCCATTTTTAAATAAAAACTACTATTTTAAAACAAGCTCATTTTGTATTATAATTCATAACTACCCATTTTATTTATAATCATTTAAAAACTACCTTATTTAGTTTTTAAATTAAATGAAAACTGTGGTGTTATGATGTGCATATGATGTAATTATGATTGTCTTGCATGTGTGATGGGCAACAATTTCTTTAATGGAGTATTTATATGTATACAATCTTTCTCTCTCTTACATGTATTATTTAATTTTTTTTTATTTTACAATTTCTATGTAACACCCTTTTTAATATTTACTTTAGAATTTCGAAAAAAACATGTGATTATACTTGGGACTAATCCTCCTCCTTCAACACTCTCTTTAAACAACAAACAATGCTCTTTCATTTCCTTATTTTCACTTCCAACTAATAAGTAAGAATCTTTCTTTCTCTCTATCTAAAAAAATTTGAGCATTTTAGATAATAATGAATTTTTTTTTTTTACACAAAAGCATTTCTGCAGTTTCAATGAACAAGCGATAACTAAGGAAAGAAATCACATCATAAATTTAGGTATATATTGTATTTCTTTTTTTTTTTTTCTTCTTTTAAAGGTGTGATTTTCTTTTAATGTTATGATAACTAAGGAAAGAAATCACATCATAAATTTAGGTATATATTGTATTTCTTTTTTTTTTCTTCTTTTAAAGGTGTGATTTTCTTTTAATGTTATGATAACTTTACACTCTAATTGATATACATTTTTTTTCCCTTTTATTGATTGACCTTGAACTACTTTTTCATAACTACAATCTTCCCCTCTCCAAGTATGTCATTTACATTTCTTTCTTTTGCCTATAGGATTTCATTCTCTATTCTTATCCTTTCTAACTAATAGTTGTTGCATTCATTGAAACAGGAAGGGTTAGGAACTACAAACTTAATCTCGATTATAAAATGAATATTTCTTATAATTTAAATTAATAATAAATTATTTTGAGGAATAAATAATTATATTATTAGTAAATAATTGCTTCAATTAGTTTCAAAATAAATATTTAAATTATTTAAATAATATTTAATTACTTTGAAAAATGAAGTTTCAATATTTTAACAATTTAAAAAATAAATAAAGTTGGTATATGTTTTACTAAATTATTTGGATAGTCTTTAATGAGTTTTGAATAATTTGAATATAAGTAAAGAGGTTGAAGAACAACTAATACCATCTTGAAAATAGATAAAGGAAAGGAAAAGAAAAGTGACTTGAACTTAATCTAGCATGTTAATTAGTGGTATCAAAACGGGTATGGTTTGGTAGACCAGCCCAGCTCGTCATGTTTTCACAAAACAAGCTGTCTTCTATGGCTCGGCTCACCCAATCCGTGACTTTGGTGGGTTCAGGCTGGGCTAGCCCACAACTATGTGACTTATTTAAAATTTTTAATTTTAGTAACACACTTTCTTTAAATTTTTATTTTGTAGGTTGAAGTTGAATTGTTAATGAATGATGACATATCCATTTAGTCTATATTTGGAATGAATCTTTCAATTAGATTATATGCAAAAATGATTTGAATGTTGTTGATTTATATTATTTATAATTTGTATGTTGTTTAATATTATGTATATCCTAGGTATTTTTTAAATTTTAAACTTATTTATGTGTTTATAGTTTGCATATTTAAACTTATTTTTTATAAAAAAAATCCCACTTAAAAAAATTAGAAATTATTTTGTTTTTTTTTTTTGCAAATCTAGTAGTCCAACCCACTCAACTCACTATGGTGGGCCGGACCGGGTTATAACTAATTATCTTTATGCTTGATGAATCGAATCAGCTCATTTCATCTAATCCACAATCCGCGGTGAATATACCCGTGTTGACTAGTTGATCTTTTTGACACTTCTTATCAAGAGAACGTGATCTAAGTGCAATCTCTATGTAGAATTGACACTACCAGTTCTTAACTCAAGAACAATGGGATAGTTCTCATAGTAAAGAAAAACAAAACCCACTTCAATTGATTTATGAATTCTGCCTTAAAAGTTCATAAGAGGTTCCTGTTTAAATGCTGTGCTAGAAATAAAATAAATAAAATTCAACTGACAAACCACATGTCCCATTGGAATTTACTGTCCACTAAACCCACTAAGCATTTATTTTTCCTTACAGTGATAACGACTTAGAAAGTTCAAAACACTAAAAATTGACCTAGAAACTAAGAAAAAACACATGAATTTATATTACATTGAAAATAAATACAAAAATTCTTGAAAATTAGAAAACAGACGTTAATTAATTTAATCTAAAAACTATGTAATTCACTCATATAAACTCCAACCTAAATATACATCTCCAATATAAAGCATTTGAGCATAGTTTGTTCTTCACATTAATTATTGTATTTAAATTTGTCAAATTTTTTCTTTATAACATAAATATAAACCAATTATTAATTTAGAAACCTCTATAACTGAGCTTTAAAAATATTTATAAATTCTGTCATCTTTAATCTTAGAACATTGTACATTACAAAATAGATTTAATATAATTAAATTTTGGCGGTATCATATTAACAACATAATCCAATTGTTGTTAAAGAGGAACTTCTTCATTTAACACTAAGTATTACAAAAATACTTATACAGTCAATCTCACTCTAATTATGACAGATATTATTGGCTTTAACCGTGTAAAAATAATATCTAGTATAGTAAAGTGAACCGAATACCAGTACAATTATGGGTATATTACTCTGTGTCTTGTATCCAAACTCATATGTATTTCATTATAATTATACTATTTATATTATGGTAAAAAAAAATTAAAGTTGTATATTTATTTAAAATTTTTAATTCTTAAATTTTAATTTATAATATTTTGCTACTTATTATGCTTTATATATATATATTATAAATTAAAATATAATTAATAAATTAGTATATAATTTATTTAATAATAAATAACTACATTTAAAATGCAAAGAAGAATATAAAAAATTATTTAGAGATCTATCTAATCCGAAAATATCTAACACAATGAGAGTAAAAAATTAAAACTTAATATTTACTTTCATATCCAGACTTGTTTCACACTTTTTGAAAATAAGAACAAAAAGGTTCCACCCTACGTGGTCCATTCCCATATCTACCCAGCACCCAAATAAAAATTCAAACCATAGAGAGAGACATTGACTATATAAATTGGTAATCGCCATCTAGTATCGTATTTAGGTGATTATTGCTTGTCAAATTATAATGTATTATAATTTTATTTGTAAATCACTTTTACAAAATATTATTCTTTGTTAAACAATAATTTATTTATCTAACTAATAAAATAATAATGTTGTATTAAATAAATATTAAATAGCAATAAATAAATATAAAAAATAATATTAATTATTAAAGAGAAATAAAATAATCATAATAATAATATATTTAATATTTATTACATAATTTTGGTTACAAAATTTATTACATAATGATAATTAACATTAAAATTATCATTAATATTAATTAAAGTCTAAAATAATATAATTTACCTTAAAAATCAAAAGACAAAAAATAACCATTCCGGAATCGGGGTGGTCAGACCCTGAATCGGGAAAAAAAGTGCATGTGAATTCCGAAAGAGTGGATATATATACCCATAATAAGGTTGAGATATTTTTTATAATATAAAACAAAAACTAGAATAAAAGAGAGAGAAGAGATAAGACAAAAAAAGATATTTTTAATTTTAAATTTGAGTATTAAAAAATAATAATATCTTTGATATAAATTATTTAAGAAAAAAATATTGATCTTTGTCTGTAATAACCTATTTCTTATTTTAATTTTAATATAAAAAAACTAAAAACTAAAATATAGAATTACATTGATATGAAATAAATGAGAGAAAAGAAAGCGGAAATTCTTTAATTTTGTATTAAAAGATAATAATATCTTTTATATAAATTATTTAAGATAAGAAATATTTGTTTTGACCGTAACTTTTTTTAAAAAAAAATTGATATTTATAATAATAAAAATTTTAATATATAATATATAATATTTTTATTATTTATATTTTAAAACCTAATGTTTTGATTAATTTAGATAATTTTTTATTTGAGAATTTGATTGAAATAATAATAATAATAATATCTATGAATTATATTTTATTTATGATAAAATATTCTAATCCTCTTTTAAACTATATATATTATAATGATAATAAAATTTTTCCTCCATATATTAATATTCATTGTTGAGTTATTAGATTTTCCTTTTTTACATAAAATATTTCAGTATTTTTAATTTTATGTTTAATAATAATAATATTTGATTGATATTTTAAAAATATATAAAAGATTGAATTAGTAATTAAATTATTTCTAGTGTTTCTTTTTTAGAGAGAAGTCAAAATTCTCTTGTTTTAGTTATTCAAAATGTTATGTAAAATATCAAAATTTCAAATCTTTCTCAAAATTTTTAATGTGAAAAAAAAATAATCTAAAAATTTAAAATATTCAAATGAAATGAATTATTCACTTAAAATTATGTATCGAAGAGGAATAATAATTATCTCATTTTTTTAAAAGACAGTAATAAAATATAAAATTAATTATTAAATTGTATATTTAATATTTCAAATGACATGCAAGATATATTAATTATTTAAAAACGAATATTTTTAAAAAATAGTAAGAAGATTTGAATTTTAAAAAACATGTCTATTTTTTAAGAATAGTAAAAACTAAAAACTTTGTCAATTTGTTATTTTAATATTAAAATATTAAATAAATACATTTAAAATATTAGATAGATTAAATAGATTTAATATTCCAGATCTAAAATTCTGTAAAAAAACCCGTAATTAGAGTAAATTAGAAACATTTATAGTTAATTGTTAAAATGTTATAAAATAATAATAGAAAAAAAAAAGCAACTAAATCTTAAATATATAGCAGTGATATCATTGTGATTCTAAGAGACACAATGAGCAGTTCCTATATAAACCTCACAATACAACAAACAGAGTCACAGAGTACCACAGCCAGAAGCTTTGTATTACAAACATATACTAAAAAATGGCTCGTTTTAATGTCTCTATGATTTTGTTGAATATCGTGGTAGCAATGATTTTTAGTGTTGTTCTATTCTCACAAGGTATGTACACAAATTATCAAAACATTTTTTTTTTCTTTTACAAATATTAATAGTTAATGTGCTGTTAATCATCGGACAATAATATAATTTTTTAACTACACTAACCATAAAAATGCTTTATGTATGTAATGATTTATATTTAATTTGAATCTTTCTTTTTTTATGAAATTTTTTTTGTTATAGATTATTTATAGATATCTTTTATAATAATTTTAATTAAGTACTCATGAAATGCAGGTGTGAGTAGCTCAGAGTTTTGTCCAGGAACATGCAAGCAATTTCCGAACTGTGATTCCTACTGCAAATCCATAAATTATCAGATGGGAAAATGCGTCCCACCTCAAAATTACTTTTGTTGTTGTGCCAAAGTTAGTGATAAAATTTTCAATTAAGTTTTGGTAATATGGCTGCAATTAGTTTAGGAATGCATTCTTCTAAGTTAAATTATTAGCTTCATACATAATTAGAGTTAAAAAGGTATTAGTAAAAGATGAGATTCATTCATTTTATTATTTTGTTTTATGGAATATATGAAAGTTGTTATTGAAATCAATATACGTCAATTCATTTAGTTTCTACTTTTATGGGTATGAGAAATTCAAATGATCATTATTTAATAATTTGAAAACCAGGATAATATTTTTATATTTTTAGAGATTAAATTAATCTCAATATTTATAATTTTTTGAATTTAGTGCGTTACTCAATTTGAGTAATAGAAAATAGTAATTTGATGTTTTTTTTCTTCTCAAAATTGAATGGAATATGGGCACATTTTAATACTCAATTTGAAGATAATTTGATTAAAAAAATTTCTTAATTTGTCCACATTAAAAATTAATTCATGGTGATAAATTTATATATGGTAAAAAATGCAGTACTAAATAAAGATTATAGTCATCAGTTGGATAATAATAATGGAACTAATTATAGGTTTTAGATATATTATTATATATTTTACAACAAATTGACAGTGAATATATAAAATAGATTAATAACCGCGTATATATATTAAAATATTGTAAAATAACAAACTATGTATTCCCAACAACTTTTATTTTTCGATTGCATGTGCCACAACTAATTACTGCCTCAGTGCGGATCAAATAAAAAGAAGTAACATCAAGTCACCAAATTCCTTCTTTAAAAGAAAAAATAAATTGTAGGACCTACACAAATTTCAAAGGAAAATAAGAATTAAAAAAAAAATCAGTGATTCTCAGTTTTTCCCATGAAATACGAAATCATACAAAACCACTCTAATCCTAACTTAATTTCTGTAGTGAATATTAATTTTAATGGGGATTTGAATCAGATTTTTTAAATCTATAAAAGATGCATATGGATGAACTAGGTACATCTAAGACCCACAAATACATCCTCATTTAATAAAGTTATATATATTCTCTAATGTTATACGTTTGAATTTCCTCTTTTATTTTATGTAAAGATTGTAATTTTTATACTTTTTATTTATGTGTTAAAAACCATTAATTTTTATTAGAATTTTATATATTTATTATTTTATTTATATTTGATTTAAAAGTCTATTTGTTATCTTTTAATATATATATATATATATATATATATATATATATATATGTTCCTATCTAAGTATGGCTAAGTACTATTCATGATAAACTTGCTTAAAAGTCCTTTTTCCAAACAGGGGAGAAATTAGGACTCTAATGTTCAAGTCATAAAGTATCTAGAATATTCAGAAATAAAGAATAATAATTACTCTTGGAATGGATCTTTGATATGTACCTCATAACCAATTTGATGCAAAAATGCTTTTGCACTTCCCTTGATCTTTATTCTTGAGGTTCCAAACACCATGAAATGGATGATGGAGGGGGAAAGAACATGGAGGTGGGGCGCCACTCTCAAAGAGAGATAAACCAAAGTGTTTAGGTTTGCCACAAGGGAAGGAACCCTTGATGAAAACCAACTAGGAAGAGGTTCCTCAAGAGAGAGGATTTTCAAGACCTTTTCTTCAATTTCAAAGGTGAGATTTACAATGAGGAGGAATGAGTATATATAGCCCAATGGGAGAGTTTAGGCACACTTTTCTAGGCAATGTGGGATTTAGGCCTTAAGTAAGGCACCTAAGTTCACCCCATGGGTCAATTAGCAACTCCTAAAGAGAATGGGCTAGCCCAAAATCATGTCTTGACTTTTGCACCCATTCTAAGCTTACTCCTTCTTTTTAACTAAAGATACTCATACCTTCTAAACTAGAATCAAGATGGCCGAAAATACATGTACTTAAGGGAATTAAAATACGCTTCTATTTAACTAATTAAAATAAAATATTTATAAACTAAAAATAATGAAGACTATGACTTCAAATCTTCAATAAACTTTCATCCATGCTATGCCTTCCTTGAATCCTCCTAGTCATGATGCATGCTAGGTGGGATTGCATCATCTCCTACCCCTTGAAGAGGATTTGACCTAAAATCCGAGGCCTTTCTTTTTCTTTTTAAAGTCTGCAAGAAAATAAGGAAAGTAGTAAGTATATACAGACAAGTGATTTCGGGAGAGTAAGAGGTTTATAAGGAGACCTTTTAGGAATTGGGTAGTGGAGTTTGACACTAAGGTTTGAAAAGATTTTAGTGTACATGTGCCTCTACACAGCAACTCTCCATCCTCCTCCTATTGCACTAGATACTAGTCTGAAAGGTTTTGAAATAGTAGGTGAGACTAGTCTAGGTGTAATGGAGCACTCATCAAGTTGGATTTGAAGGTGTGGATCAAAGTGCTCAAACGGTATAGGCATAACCTCAAATTCAACTTGTTCTTTTTGTAAGGTTTGGCAGGAAAATTTTCCTATGTAGAGAACCTTCTTTGAAGGAAAAAGTGGATCTTCCTTAGATTCGGTCTTCCTACCAACAACCTTATCTTCATTTTTATGAGAGAAAGTGATTTTATTAGAGATGACATTGTGCAAAGTTGCCCTATCATGTTGCCATAGCCTTCCCAACAACATGTGACTAGCTTCCATAGGGACCACATCACATAAAATTTTATCATGATATTTCTCTATGGAGAAGCTAATCTCTACTTGCTCTCTTACTACTACACCTTCTTCATTATTAAGTCCATGCAAAGAATAAGGTGAAGGATGAGGAGTAGTAGTAAGTACTAACTTTTCAACCACCCTTGTGCTACAACAATTGCAACACGAACCACCATCCACAATGAGAGAACAAGTTTTTCCTAAAATTTTGCATCATGTTTGAAAAACATTCTCTCTTTGTGTTTGGATGTCTTTACAAAGATGGCTTCCAAGAAGCCTTTTAACTTTGAAGAGATCATCATATGAATAAGTAACCTTTTCATTTGATGTTCCCTTTAAAGTCTTTTTTATTTTGGGACAATGTGGCTTCCAATAAGGCAATTTGCCCTTTTTTCTAAACATTTAAAACATTTAGGACTTCTAAAACGAGTTCTCTAACTAGTGGAAGGGGTGTCACTTTCCTTCAAGGTTTTTTTATCTATTTTTCTTTTGGATGACTCTCTTTTATTTTTAGAAGGGATGGTCTTATTCCTAAGATGTCTCTTAGGTTCATCTATGTCACTAGAAGATATTTGAAGGTCAATTTTTGAGCTAGGCTTTTCTAAGTCCCTAATGGAGGTAGACACCTCACTAAGGACGCTCCCAAAGGCATCACTCTCCTTTTCTTTCTTCTCTTCTTCCCTTCTTTTTCTCTCTAACTTTTTTTTCTCTATCCTTTCGTTTTTTACTCTATTTCTCTTTCCTTTTCTTTTTCTTCTCTTTCTCTTTTCTCTTATTTTCTTTTTTTTCTTTTCTTTCCTCCCATTCTTTTCTCTCTCTATCTCTCCTTTTTGCCCATTCTTTTCTCTCTTTTTCTCTTCTTTCCTCCCATTCCTTTAGCTCTCACTCCCTTCTTTCTTCTTTCTGTTTTCTCTCTTTTTCTCATTTTTATTTTCTTTCTTGTCTCTCTTTTTCTTTTTGTTCCTTCTCTCTTCTCTCCTCTCTATCTAGTTCGTCTTGTTCTCTTTTCCTCCTATCTTTTTGTTTTCTCTCCTTTTTTTCCAAAATTTCTTACGTTGTTTTTCTACTATTTCCCAATCAACAGAGTATAGATATGTGGGCAAGGTTGATTTATCACTCTTCTCATACTCTTCCTTTATTCTATTCTCACATTCTTCTCCTTTCTTTTTCCTAGTTTTGTTACTACTCCTAACACTCCTAAATGTGTGTGAAAACATTTCGAAGTATAAGGCCTAGGGAACTAATATGCAAAACACTCCTTTGTTTTTGTTTTCTCCCTAAAGTGTTAAGAGCCTTTGGAACTATAACACTTGCTACAATATGAAATCAAGAAAGGAAATTGAAAACAAAGTTAAGGGACTAATCACGTGCTCCTAAAGTATGAGTTAGGGGTACCAATTCCTCACTCACACTTAAACGAGAAACTAAATTATTACACATAAAAGAGGTGACCCTTATAGGCATCCAACACCTCTAATTAAAATGTCCTTTAAAAATACACCCAAATTAAACAAATAAAATTAAAAATAATTGAATGTAGCTCTTTTCATCAAGTGCTCCTCACCAAGTGTATCACTCTAGTCTTGGCCTCCTTTTCAAGTCTCCTCTTCCTTGATTTAAATCAACACTTCCTAAGAATGTTGCTCTTGTGGAAATTTCAACAATTTGGCTACCTACCAAGAGAAAACAAGCGCTCAAACAAGAGACCAAGGGAAGTAGAATTTGCAAGCAAAAAGCAATAAAAAGAACTTAACAAGAGTAGGGCACACATCCAAGTGGAAAGAAATTATTTAACAAACACAAAGAAAGCCAATAAGTACAAGCAAAAAATAAAAGGTGTAGAAAGAAAGTTGGCACACAAAAGAAATTTCTATAATGGGCCTAAAATAGAATTGGACTTAAAAAAAAAAAAAGAGTCAACAAATTCAATGATTTACACAATTTTAAAGCAAGGTGGTTGAATCATATGCAAAGTAATTCAAGCAAATTTCAATAAACTTTAACACTCCTTGGAATGGTTTAATAATTTTAAGGTGCACTAAATTTTTTTTTTACTCTTTTTACTTCTTTTTAGCACTTTTTACTAATTTTTTTTTGACTTATTTTACTCTTTTGATTTTATTTTTTTAAATAGTTTTTCTACACCTTTTAACAAAATTCTAACTAAAATATAATAAAGAGTTTAATGAGGATAGATGCTTGAATTAAAATATATGAACAACCACAAAATTGAATTAAAAAGTGCAAACCAAAGAAAGCAAAGTAACTTAAAATGTACTAGAACTAAGGTGACTAAAAGTAAGGCACAAAGAGGAGAATTAGTAGTATTTTAAGAAAGCTTAAATGCTTATTGTTTCAGCCCAATTAACACACAAAAATGGGTCTCCAATTCAGCCAAATAAAAAAATCACCAAAAAGCTAGTACAAAAATTAAGCTACTAAGACTAAAATGAACAAAATGGACTCTAAAAAGAATTGAACAATGTTTTTTTGAGAATTTTTTTTATACATGCTATGATCCAAAGCATGTGAGACTCTAGGAATTATAAACAACAGCATATGCTCAATTCCATAAGAATCAACACAATTTTTAGAGAAGCACAACACTTTTTTTTTTTGTGAAAATAAAAGGCAAAATAATGTAGAATTAAGAGACAAATAAGGACTAACACAAGACCAATCTAAGACACAACTTAGGTGGATTAAAACTGAAAATAAGTACTCAAAATGACCAAGACCCAAAAACAGAGAAATAGGTGCAATAAAAACTGAGAAATAGTGCAGGAAAACAGAATTAAAAAACTCAAACAATACGAACAATGTGCATCCACAGATCAAGACCACAATTGTGTGACTTCCTTCACAAATTTTGTAAAGTCATTACTATGATCCTCTTAGGATAAGCTCTAGAACAAGGAAAAAATAAAAAGATGGGAAGAAATTTAAAGAAACAAACGTAAAGGAAACACACACAGATTCAATAGAAATGAACAAAATAAATTGAATCTAGAAAGCAATAAAGACTTGGAAATAAAATTGCAAGAACTAAAACATAAACTTCAAGACAATAAGGAATTTAAATGACAATAAAGGAAGCAAGAAATAAAGCACAAAAACTGGAAAAAAAAAGCTAAAGAAAGACGCATAAACTAAGGAGAAGGAGGAGGAAATGAACTTTCATGAAAATGGCTCATGATACCAAATGATGCAAAATGCTTTTTCAATCCCCTTGATCTTCCTCCTTGAGGTTCCAAATACCATGAAATGGATGATGGAGGGGGAAAGAACATGGAGGTTGTGGGGCGCCACTCTCAAAGAGAGATAAGGCAAAATGTTTAGGTGAGATAAAATTATATTACCAAATTAATCACAAATAGACTATTTTCATTCAACTTCAAAGGTGAGATTTACAATAAGAGGGAATGAGTATATATAGCCCAATGGGAGAGCTTGGACACACTTTTCTAGGCAATGTGGGACTTGGACTTAATTAGGATTAAGACTAATTAACACAAGTCTTAGGCCTTACCCCATGGGTGCAATTTGCAACTCCTAAAGAGAATGAGCTAACCCAAAATCATGTATTGACTTATGCACCCATTCTAAGCTTACTCTTCCTTTTTAATTAAAGACACCTATACCTTCTAAACTAGAATGAAGATGGTCGAAAATACATGGCCTTAAGGGAATTAAAAATACACTCCTATTTAGCAAATTAAAATAAAATATTTACAAGCTAAAAATAATGAAAATTATGATTTCAAATCTTCAATGAGTTTTCATCCATGCCATGTCTTTCTTGAATCCTCTTAGCCATGATGCATGCTAGGTGGGATTGCATCACAGTTATTTATAACAAAGACATATTTGTTACCCAATGCGTATTACTTGTTTAATGTCATGTATTACCTTTCCCCGTCGTGTTTTGTCTTTATCCAGCAGGTGTCTTATTTACTTGACTAAGCTTTATTGGGAGTAATGTTAATTAGTAATAATTATACTAATCAATTTCTGATTAATTTGGTTAATTAGTTTATTATGGGCATAAGGTTTTCAGTGAGACCGAAATCCCTTGTAATATTGGCTTTACTTTCTCATTTGAATTATGTAATCTCACATTTTAGTTTTCGGCCATACCAAAATCCGAAGTCTCTTGTGTTCTCGTTTCCATTAATGCTTTTAGGTTGTTGAAATATAAATTCCTTTAATCTTGATGTCTTAAATATGTTTTGGTATTTATTTCAGATTTTAGTTGTATTCAAATTCAAAGTCTTTTTACCTCTTATTTTAAGGGTATTTAAGTTATTTCGTTATCCTTTTTTCCTTATAATTGTACAATATATATAACTTATTATTAGATTATTTTTTTAAAACAAATTATTCTCACTAATATCGGATGCTAGATCCACTGCTCATGGAGATAAAATTATATTATCAAATTTGAGCATGCAAATTTTAAACTCACCTGCAAACGTTTTTAGTGCGGAAGAAAACACGTGCAGACAACCTTGTCTCTCATAAAGCTAACGTTACAAGCTTTTTGCGGTCGAAGTGGAACTTAATGTTCTCTTTTATTGTTGAAGAATGCAATATATCACCTAACATCATATAGGTTTAAATAGTTCTTTTGTTCATATGTTTTTTATAACCCTTGAATGTTAACTTATCTAGGATATATAATTTGCAATATGACGCCTTAGATTTTTTGAAAAAAAAAAGAGAAGCTAGATGCAATTATATCATAAACATAAAACTTGTCTTTTATATTACCCTCGGTGAGGATCTTCTTACAAGTTTTTAAGAGTCAAGATGAGCCATATTTTTTTTTTTTAAATAATTATAATTGTTTTTATAACATATCTATTTTATTGTTTTTGTCGTACAAGCTTTTTCTTTCCTCTTAATAAATAATTTTTTTTTTTTACAAAAGACATTATAATTTTTTTAAGTATATCTATTTTATTTTTTTGACTCCTATCATTCTTAGTTAAGATCTACCATTGATTACATTCATTCCAAAAAGGATTGACGTATAATGTATATAGTTCTTTTCTTTAGTTCATGAGTTTGGCACGGCCCTCCCATGTTTCTTTGTATGTTCTTTAGTTCAAAGGATGAGTATTTAATATTGATTGAGGTACTTACCTAGTTAGAATTTCTTCGCATATATTTGAATAAAAAAAACCAAAAAGCTACATGCAATGTGGTGGAAAAATTCTATATTTTATATTTAATTATTTCTCAATAAGGTTGACCTACCATCATATATATAGGTTTAGATAGTTCTTATTTTATTCACGGGTCTTGAACTTCTCATCAATGTTCTTTTCTACTTTATTATTTTTCACGTGCACATAGATATTTAGTGAAAAAAGAGATGTGGATTGTAATCCTATATATCAAGCTAAATCAATCATATTTAATCATATTAATCAATCGTATTAAGTTAAATCTATTGTACATAAACTTCTTGAGTAAACTCCATCAATCGTAAGTAATGAACTCATGTCTCTACTTGCATGGAATTTTTTCTAGGTGTAACTTCAAAGAATCCAAATAAATTATATATTTAGCATTCTTCAGGTCCAGTCGTTAATCATGTTCATAAAGATTTATAATGAAATGATGAACAAAACTTGGGTATTGTTCTTTGGGTGCTTTTAGCATTGTTTTCCAATCAACAATAAAGTTTTGTATACTAAGTAAAAACTCTATGTTTGCGGGTGATTTGTTATTAAAAAATATTTTCGCCGATAAAAAGAGTAAAAACTCTAATTTTAATTGAAGAAAAATGTCTAAAGAACCGGCCTAAAGAACTAACACTAATTAATATTCCTTGTTATTTTTTTAATAAACAAACGTTGATGGTTAGTTTTATTAGTTTTTGTTAGGAAAAATATTCAAACACACAATCTCTTGCTCTTCGTTCTCTCTACATATAGACCTAATTTGTGTGTGATTGACAAAACTAACTGAAAGTTGAAAAATTAGTTGTAAGTCTTTGGTAAAATTAATTAATTTACTAGTTCAAAGTTATAAAATGACACTAGGAACATCATTAATTATTAAATTAATAATAAGATATTCAAAATAATTATAATGTTTTAATAATATAAAATTTCTTAATATAAATTGATTAATATTTAAATTACAAATTATTGTAATTATATATTTAAATTACCAATTTTTATAATTATAAATTACTATAATTATATATTTAAATTATGAATTTCTATAATTATACATTTAAACTATAAATTACTATAATTTCATATTTAAATTATAATGTTTTAAAAATATGTATATAAATAATAAATTATTATAATTATATATTTAAATTTTAATTTTTTATAATTAAATATATAAATTTAAATTAAATATTTAAATTATAATTAAGTAAAAAGAAATGAAGGAGAAACAAATTGCAACATATAAAAGAAAATTAGGAAGGATAATTCATTAGTTAATAAAGGATAAAATTAAAAAAAAAATCAATTAGTAGTTAAAAATAGGAGATATAATAAAAAAAACTAATCAAAATAACTTTTTAGAAAAAAATAATTATTATTAAAAAAATCATTAATGTTTACTTAGCAAATAAAACTTAAATCATTTCAGCTTTCTTTTCACCTTCCAAGTAAATAGCTTAAACAACAAACTAAATGTCCTCTTTATAACAAGATGTGTCTTATAACTACTATTCATATCTCCTATGGTATAGTTTTACTTTTGTCATAGACATCGACCACCTAACAATGTTATCCTAATATCTCTCTTCCTAATTCTTATCTTTAACCTATATTTTCTTTTATTACTTAAAAGCCAATCATTTCTTTAGTTAAATTAAATTTAATCTAGTGATATATTAATAATTTGTTATGTTTTCTCATTTTCTCTTCTGTAATTTGTAACTATCACTAGATTTTTAAAATATCTCCTCTCATTTAGCTTCACCTTTATTAAATTTCTAATTTTAGGTAGAAATAATAATTATAAATTTATTATTGTTTCCTCTTAATAAATAAATTTGGAAAATTAATGGTTTATTTTTAAATAATTTTGTTAAACTTAGATTTTTTTACCCAAACTTCATTTTAATAAGCAATTATAATTATACTTCTTAACTATTTAAAATAAGTAATTTCATTTAAATGTTTAGAGTTATTATGTTTTTTTTACAACCATATTATTTGTAGGAAATATCCGTCAACAATTTCACAATGTCATAAAATCTAATAAGATATCTTTAGTGGGTCTTTTATTTAAACCACGCCTTCTCTGTACACCATACTCAAATTTGAGACCTAGCTAAAAGGCCCTCACTCCAATACCAATTGGACCAACTACTTGTTAGTAAATATTTATTTTATTATATGTTTGTTATTCTAAAGTTAGGGAATACAATTTTTTAACATAAATTAAAAATTTTATTAAAATAATAACTATTTTAACAAATAACTTTTAAATTTATGTTAATATTTATTTATTTAACTGATTTTTTTAAAATATTTAGCATAACAGAAATTAAGTTAATAACAGAAATACAATGTTTGAGTGATTGTTTGAGAATAATTTTATAAAACTATTTTGAATGAGTATTTAAAAATTAAAACTTGTTTAATTAGTGTTTTCTTAAAATATATTTTAGAATAATTTTCGTTTTTTATTTTTAAAATCTAAAAAGAGAAATAGTTGTAAGTAATTTTACTTTTCATTTTTTGTATTTTTGTTTTGAAAATTCAAAACACAAGAAAAATAGGTTATTTTTGTTTTTCTTTAATGACATTTTCTTAAATATGAACAATTTTTTTTTTTTATTTTCACATCTCCAAAATAGTTTTCAAACACTACTTACTAAACATCTTCAAAATAGTTTTCAAACAACACTTATCAAATAATTTTTTTTTTCTTTTTAACAATAGTTTTTTAAAACTATTTTTTAAAAATCTTTTCAAAAATTAAAAAATAAAATTCAACAAGTGCTAAATCTCTCTCGTTTTATGTGCCAAATTGTTACATTTATTTAAATAAAACAACAATCAAGATTTCCCTTCTATTAGCCTTTTAGTTTTATAGTGTCAATCAAGTTTAGGAGGTGTACTTCAACAAAAAGTCCAAATATATTCTCCTTCTTCCCATATGGACATGTTTGTTCTCAAATTAGAATGTCATTGTTGCATTTGACCACTATTTATGTGTGATTCGCACACTCTGCTCTCAATTAAAATGCAAAAACACCAAAACAAATAAATTTAAAACAAAATGAAGTTGAACTAGTACTTATTCATCCTTTTCAACAATTTTATTCTCCCTGTTTTCTTTTTTGAAAAGATATAAAATTCTTTACACATTTATCATAAAGTGAAACATAATATAATGCATAAAATAACGTTTTTGCAATGGGAAAGTTAATATTATAGCAAGAATAACTTTACTCAAAACTCGATATAAATAAAATGAAAAAATCCAAACTCTCATACAATTCAAAGAGATCATACTATACAACTTTGAAGCTCCAGAAAAAAATTGTGTGTTTGAATTTCTCCACTAATAAAACTAACACATTAGCAATTAATATTTATTTATAAAAAAATTTGAAAATCTTCTAAGTAAATTCTCTTTGAAAAGTCTGTAAATTAAGCACCTTTGCTTAAATTATGACAACAAAAATAACATTATCCCTTATATTCTTAATTCTTGTACCTATTTTAAAGATGGGAATAGCCTGACCCAATATTAACTTATCATAAAAAATCATTGTACAACACAAATTATTTTGATAAATAGCATACAAAGATTAAGAATAGACAAACTAAAAAGTAAAGTCTCATGGGTGATGGATAACCTTTCTTAGATAAACCGTAAGCCAACAAATTCTTCTCAGCAAGGACATAAATGGTGTTGCATTGCAAGGTTTTCCTGTTTCTCCCGTAGATACATTCCACTAAGGAAAAATACACATTGTCGATTGTAACATCCCAAGAAAATTAATGCAACTAATATCATTTACAAACCTATTATATATACCTATTTACATAATAAATGATACTCAAAATACAAAAATTTAAAAACAATTTCAATAATCATGTACTAAACAACTCACCCAGCAGGATATGTCGCCTAGCTAGGAACTAAGGCACCTCCCTAGCAACATATGTTGCCCAGCAAGAGGTCTCAATTATGAAGTTCCAGTCAAGGGACTTCACTTAGTGAGAGGTGTCACTAAGTGAAAAGCCCCACAAAAAACTTGGCAAAGTGTGCTCTGCGCTGGTTGAAACACGCCCAACCTCAAGCAATCCTTAAGAAGAAATCACTTCCACTAGTACACAAAGAGCTACTAAAGTTCACACTAAGCACAAGAATTAAAAGGAGAAATTTGAGCTATATTTTTTTTTTTTTGAAATTTTAGTAAAACATGCTTAATCTAAAAGTGTGTGAGACTTCTTCACAAGACTTACTCAAGAGGTACGAACCTCTTAGTTGCTTAATTTCAAAGAAGACACCAACACACTTTTTAGAGAAAATTAAAGAGGGTAAACTATGAAAATTAACATGACATAAAAAGGACTAAATAAGACTAAACTAAGACAAAACATAAGAATATAAAATAAAAAATCAAATGCACATAAAATAGGACACAAAATACAACAAAACACAATAAGAGAAGCTAAAGTGAGTCCAAGGCAACTCAACCACACATGTGTGGCTTCATCCACAAAGGCGTGGAGTCATAATATAGTACCTCTTAGGAATAACACTAAGCATGGATCAAGACACAAAACTAATAGGAAATAAAGGAATTAAAAGAGATCCTAAAACAAGAAAAACACGATTCAATGAAAGAACTAACCAATTGAATCAAAATTTAAAATAACATGAAAATAAATGTGCATAGAAATTTAAATTTCAAAACTACAAGAAAAAATACACAAGACAACTAAAGGAAGATGAAACAACACTAATTTAAGCTAAAGCAAATTGAGAATTGAGATGATAGCAACTTGAAAATTAAAAGAAGAAAAGCAAGAAGAAGAAACTCTAAGAAGAAGGTTCTTGATACCAGATGATGTAATCTTGGATTTCTCCTCCCATGATCTAGCTTCTATGAGGTCTCCAATGAAGGAAATGGTGATAGAGAGGTAGAAGATGGAGTGTGTAGGTGTCACTTCAAGGAAGATAAGCCAAGGTATGGTGAAACTTGCCACAGGAGAAGAAAATACTCAAGGAACTCACGATTCATTAATTAATTAACTAAGTGTTAGTTTAGTTAATAAAGCTAATTAACACATAGTTAACTTACCTAGATCCAAGCATGCCCCTAACAAGTGGATCTATTTTTCCTTCCAATTCAAATTTGAATTTCAATTAGCCACCTCGAAAAGAGAGAGGTAATTTATGTCATCTAGAGGGAACAAGGGGCCCCCACTTGTCTCTCATGCTTCATGTGTTGCTAGAAGGGTGTGAGAAACAACCAAGAAGGGTGTGGGAAAAAAATTGCACGCCCCTATGCTATAAAAGGCCCATACTCATGCACACACTCCACATAATTAAAAGACTAATGACACCCCTAGCCTAAAATAAGAAGAAATAAGTCAAAATACAAGCCTCAAAGAAAGCTAAACACACCCACCAATGTACTAGGCTTCAACATAAAAAAAACAAGTACAATAAAATAGACTATGACCTAAATATCTTCACCTCCAACAAAAGTTGAGGTCTATCATATTCCTTCCTAGCCAAATCTTCTTCTATCCTCCTTCTCATGACCCTTGTGATAAGACCCTTGGAAGGCATGATTGGATCAGTCGTCAAGGATGGCCCCTCTATCAAGTAAATGCAGGGCTCTGGAATCCTATGTCTAGAAAATAATTGGTTTTTACAAAGTCCATAAAATTGTACTTCCCTCGCCTTGAAGCGAAACTAGCACCTCCTTTTCTTTCATGAGCCTTTTGAATGGAATTGAAATCATCGACAATAGCCCATGGCTCTTGTACAAAGGAAGTTAAGTTTGTTAGTTGCCTTCAAAGAGTTCTTTTGCTATGAAGTTGAGGGCTCCTATAAACAACCATAATGATCTAATTGCTCTGTCTCTTCCAACGAACCCTAAGCTTAAAAAATTGATGATCCTCAACAAGAATATCAGTGTGCCAGCAATCAGACCTCCATACACACTAAATGTCTCCCACTCCTCCCTACTGTTTTACCAATATGGCAGCTATGAAAACCCAATTTAGCCATAACTTCATAGGCCCTTACATTATTTATCTAAGCCTCGAGTAGGAAAAACTGTGCCAACATCATATTCCCTGTTTATATCCTCGATTAAGTGAGTAAACCCCAGTACCCTTACCCCACGATAATTCTAATATAGGAAATTCATTTAAAAGAGATTAGATGAGTGGGCCCCTAAAGGGCTCAAGCCATGTTCACATGGCTTAATATGGATTTCCTCCACCACTATTCACTCGCAAACTGCTACATTCATGGGTGCATTAAAATAAGCTTCCGACATGTTCGTCTTGGTTCTCTAACTCAGTCTTGTTAGGCAGAATACAGGAGGAACCTCCGACAATCTTGACTCTTGTCTGTCACTAAATTTCATCTGCATTTACCAGACTAAGCCACCACTCATATTTACATTATGCAAACTCCAAACACGAACTTATCATTAAGTTTCTGGTAATGTTTAATGAGATCCAACTCTTCTCTTGCAGACATTTTTATTGGTTTAGCCACTGGACCATGATCGTGAATGACTAACGACACTTCAAGATGCACCCTCCCTTTCTATTTGAGATCAGCCCCAACACCTTGTGTATGTCCAACTACTTAAACAATTAAATGAGAAGGGGGTAGCATGGGGCAAATATCATTCTATAGTCCAATATATCGTGAGCCACAATCTGTTGGAAGTGAGGTTTTCCTTGAATCCTGACGTGGACACAATCCCCCTAATTTCTCCTTAAATGCACATGCCTAGCCTCCCCTTTTTTTATTTTTAGAAATAATTGAACGACCATAAATGCTATTTAATTCTGTCATTTTCATACCCTCGAAAATGTTTCTTGCACACTATTTGCATATATGACTGCAACTTTATTGCCAACAATATTTTATGTTAATTTTGGGGGTCTTCGTGCTGTTACGTTTGAATTTTCCACTAGAGCACCACCATTAATCTCCTTAACACACAACGTAGACTCTTTTGTACCAGTGGCAACACATTTAGTACCTGTCTGTCCATAGCACCCACAACGAAAGCACAAATTTATGGAAACTCTCATACTGTAGTTGCAGTAAGTGCCCTTTTGCGATAGCTTGGGATTGCAATGGTTCATTTAGATAAATTTTGACTCAAATTCTTACATACGACCTCTAGTTTGGATTGTGGTCATATGATTGGTTAAGCATATTACCCAAGATTGTACAACCCTACTTAGGAAAACATTATTATTCAACTCAAACCCTAATGTAATGGTCTACTACCATCCAAAGATCCTAAAAAATTGCTCAGTTATAGTTCTCATGATAAGAAAAAAGGACTTGGTAGTAATTGTGAGGCATATTAATAATCCACAGAAAGCATGTTTTCACCCAAACACGGTTAATCTTTGCCTCAAGCAACTAAATACTTATTACCTAAGACAATCACCATAAGTGACATGGTTTACACCACCATGAAACTCCTCACCAGATATAGGAATCTCTTGGTAAACACAAAATATCCTTCTCTTTCAACAAAAGGGGTGGTATCTCAATCTCTAATATTTCAAAACATCTGTCATCAAACTCGAAAAAAGCAACTAGCACATCCTTATTCTACAATTTGGCCTTGTAAGATACAATTGTCCTCTTCTTTGAAAGAGGGTTCAACTCTTCATCTAGAGCAGTAATGTTTCCCTTACTAACAGCTTTACATTAACCTTTGCCTCAAGCGACTAAATACCCACAGTCTTTCCTAAGATAGTCACCATAAGTGACCCGATTCATGGTTTACACCACTTATGAAACTCCTCACCAGAGATAGGAATCTCTTGATAAACACAAAATATCCTCCTCTTTCAACAAAGGGGGCAGGATCTCAGTATGCTGCATTTCAAAGTATTTTCCATCAAACTCGAAAAAAGCAACTGGCACATCCTTATTCAGCAGCTTGGCCTTGTAGGATACAATCGTCCTCTTCTTTGAAAGAGGGTCCAACTCTTCATCAACAATAGTAGTGTCTCTCTCACTAGCTGCTTTATGTTTGACTTTGTGGTGACTTCAATTAAGTAGATCCTCTTCTTCCTCAGAGGCCTCATGCAACACCCTAGCAGAGCTGTCATCCTTAATTTTCTCAATTATTTTTACTTCTACTAGTTGGTATCAATATTTACTTGGTGTTGTGACCACAAAGATGACAAAAATAAAAAATGTAAAGGAAAAAAGAAATTGAGAGTTGCCACCAAATTTATTAAATATACAAATTTAGAAAAGCTACTCTTTTATTTAAAAAAAATGAAACTAGTATATGGAAAAGAAAATTAGGTTGGAAAGTTAGTTAGGCATAGGGGAGGGAGAAAACTAAATTCACTGTACACCTAATACATTGGAAATTCTCTGTCTCCATTTTTTGTTCCATTCTCTAGTTTTACCAATTATAAAACGTCATATTATTTAATGAATTATATAAGAGATAAGAAAATCCATAAAAAATAATTCATCAAATGAGATGACATTTTTTATTGTTAAAAATAGAGAATGGGGCATGAAATGTGAACAAAGGATCATCCGTAATACATTCCAAGAGAGTTGCCTTATAGTTAATTGTGCAAATTATTGATAAGTTTTAAAAGTTACTTTACCCTTTTATTAAGAACACAATTACTAGAATAATTTTTAATATAAAATTTAAGGAAAATTTCAAAGGGTTATTTTTATTTTTATTTAAAATATACTTTTAAATTTTATATTTGCCCTTGACAGAGTTGGTTTTTTTTTGCCTTGACAAAGATTATTCCTACTCCTACATATTATGTGGTGTAATGAGTAACTCAGAGTCATGTAGTAGTTAAAAACCTTTGTATGTTATGTATATTATTATTTATTATTACATAGTGGAAACTATCATAAATAATAAAAAAAAACAAGGTGCCTAAATCAGTCCATTTTATATATGAAAATTAAATAATTTATATTTTTATTTCTCATTTTTAAAATTTGAGACCTATAAAGTTGTCACAACTTGAATGTCTGAAATTAAAATATAAGATTAACAAGGTCACGCCTAAATTAAACTATTTACTTTTGAAAATAATGATTTAAATAATTTGTATCTTCTAAAAAAATAACATCATTAAGCTGTCATAACTCGGATTAACAAGTTGTCTCAATATAAAAATTCAATAATTTATTAAAAAAACGAGATCATTAAGTTGTCTCAATTTTAAATATTAAGTTCAATAAGGTGTGAGACCTAGATTAACCTTTTATTTTTTAATTTTATGAAAAAATAATATGACATGTTTGTTTTAATAGACAAAAATAATATAACATGTTAAAGTGGTGGACATAAGTTAAACTAAAACTATCTTTCAAATAAATGAAATATATACCATAAGTAAAAATGTATTACACTATGTTGCAAATCTTATCAATTAACACAAATATTATGATTATAATCCTAAATTAAGTAATTATTTATATTCTTTTAATTCTAATTTTGGAATCTAAAAGCGTTTTTTTTCTTTAAAAAAAATAAGAACAATAAAAAGCCACATGTACCACTTTAACATTTGAACAAACATTAAAAATGATGAAATAAAAGAAAGGCTTATAAGATTTTATAAGGTAAGAATATATTAAAGGTATTTATGTTATTATTTTTTAATTCAGATTTTGAAACATGTAAAATATTAAAAACAGAAAAAGTAGTAAAAACAAATGTGGTATCAGTTTATCATAACAAAATCAATTAAGGGGAGAAAAACAATTCATGTTTCAAATAAATTAACTAACTACAATAATTAAAAAAAAAAATATTACACTAGGATGCAAATCTTGTCAATTAACACAAATAAAACTCTTCTTTGTAAGTGGCACGATTCTTTAGGTGGCAATGTGCTCTAGATCAAAGTACTAGAGGTGAGATATGGAGAAGATATCAAAAGAAATCTAGTTATAAGACAAAGGAGTGGAGGATCTCAGTGGTAGAATGATATCTTGAAAACTACTACTGAAGTGAGGTCGGGTGAGTGATTTTTTTATGAGGTTAAGTACTTGATAGAGGATGGATCCATGTTTAAGTTCTGGGAAGAGAACTGGAAGTTGTCTGGTAGGATTAAATCTATGTTCCCCAGGTTATATAGTTTATATACTAAAAGAGAGACACTTATCTCTGAGGTTGGAGGTGGTGTAATAATACATAGGTGTGGAGGCTAAGTTGGAAAAGGGAGTTGTTTAGTTGGGAGAGTGAGTGGGTGAAGTAGTTGAAGGGTGTTTTGGAAGGGTTCACTTAGACAGGGTGTGAAGGATGGTTGAAGGTGGGGAGAGAGTCCGTGGATTTCAAACTAGTACATGGTGAAGAAAGCCTATCCCTTAGCGAAAAGGGTGTCTCAGGAAGTCTTGTCTCGATTTTTTAACAAGCTGTGAAAGTCAAAGGCTTTGTCAAAGGTGGTGGCTTTCTCTTAGAAAGCAACTCTTATCAAAATGAATTCCCATAAAAAGTTGAATTAGCTAGGAGAAATTGTATCCCTCTGGCTGATGAAATATGTCTTCTTTGCTGTTTGGTACCTGAATTAGTAAATCATCTGATGTTCTCTTGTAAGTTTAGTTATCAAGTCTAGATGCTCTGTTATAGGTGGCTAGGGTATAAGTCAATACTTCCTGATTATGAGTCGAGCTTTTGGAATCCCTTGGGTTTGTGTATCTTAGGAAAGGCTTCATTTGACATTCTCGATACTATATGGTTGGCAACTTTGTGGGGGATTGACTAGTTAGAAATGAGGTAGCTTTTCAAGGTGAACCCTTCTAAGTTGAAGAAGTTTTGAAATTATCCATGCAAAGGTCTTGGTCATTGATCAAAGGGCTATACAAGGTCCCAACTGTATCTTTTATTGAGCGGTCCTCTCAACTAGTATTGTGCTTGAAACAATTTGGTCAAAGAATGCTTAGAGAATCCTCTTACTCTTGGTTGTGTAGGGGGCCCTCTCTTTATGTTGTACTAATTTATTAGATTTTGTCTTTGTGTGTGGGGGACTCTCAACTTGTCATCACTTGTGGGGGGTTCTTATATATTGCTCTTATTTCTATGTAAGTATGTAATCTATAGCTCTTCACTATCATTCCTTCTGACATGTGAGAGAACTGTTGTTACTGAATAATTTTGCCATTTTAAAATAAAAACACAAATATTATGATTATAATACTAAATTAAATATTTATACTCTTTTAATTAAAATTTTGAAAACTGATTTAATTCATGGTTAAAATGACTGTAAATTAATTTTATAAAACTGACTACCAATATTACAAATCATCAATTCATAGTTTAGTCACTACTTTCAAGTCAAACACTGCTCAAATCATCTCTAAATTTAGACCTCACATATCATTAATACCAAATTATCCATTTAAAAATCCCACGACTCAGGTTGTGCTTCCCACAACTATTAAGGTTAATTAGATCCTTTAAAAAAGATTTATGGTTAACATGTTTAAAAAATATATATATCAAATACAATTTAGTGACATTTATGACATAAAATGTCGTGAAAACTATAATTAGATTGCATATTATTAACATTTATCATTTAAATGTTACAATTTAGAGTGTTTTTTGTTTGTAATTTGAAAAGTTAACTCAAATCGTAGTTTAAATAGTTTTAGTTACGTTTGATAAATACAAAGTTGTGTTTTTTCAAGTAACTATGAATTTTTTTGTGAAAAACTACTTTAACTAACTTTTTTTGAATGATTTTCAATCTTTAGCTCTATGTGATTTTTTTTACAACTTTAAATTTTATCAATCAATTTAATTTCTATTTGTTTCTTTAATCTAATCACAAAAATAGTAATAATAATTATAGTAATTATAATTTAAATATATAACAATAACAATTTATAATTTAAATATTAATGATAAAAATTTATAATTTAAATATGTAATATATTAATTTATAATTTAAATATATAATCAATTTATATTATTAAAATATATTATAATTATTTTAAATACCCAATTGTCAACTAATGATTAATGATTATTTTACTTATCATTTTACAATTTTTAACTAGTTGATAAACTAATTTTACAAAATACTTACAACTAATTTTTCAATTTTTTAGTTAGCTTTTTCATCTAGTCTTTACTAATCACAGCATTACTAACATATATGACTAAAACTGTTAAAAAAAAACCTATATAAACCTTCCGATATATAAAAGACAAGTCACGGCACTGCCACAATCTCCTAATTACAAGCATACACAATCATGGCTCGCTTTAATGTTTCAACGATTTTGCTGAATATTGTGGCAGTCATGAAATTTAGCATTGTTCTATTTTCACCAGGTATGTACTCAAATTCATTTGTACCTTTCATTATTATAGATTGTTGATTATAATTTCAAAGAAGTAGGCATAAAATGAAACTCAACCAATTCTCCACTAAGTTTTCTTCATTTGTTGCAATAAAGCAAGGAATGCATTCTTGCAAACATTATTATCTTCATCCATGGTTACGGTGTGGGTTTGGATAAGTGTTGAAAAAGCTAATTTTAAATGAAATTGATTTTGAGTAATTGATTATAATTAAAATTAATTTTGAGATAATATAATTTATATTTAAATATTTTTATTATAAAAGTAATTTCAAAGTAAAATAATGTATAATTCTTAATTCAACACATTTTTGGATGCTTAATAAATTTTCAAACTCGAAACCAAAATATTTTCAGAAATTGTTTGGTGACACATTCTAGTGGTGTCTACATGGGTCTGGATTAGTATTTTTTGTGTAAATACACATAATTAATAACTTAAAATATTTTTTAAAAATATAATAAAAATCGACTAAAAACAAAAAAAAGGGGTCAAAATCTAAACAAAGAAGATATCGGAGAAAAAAAATTAATTAAGCCTATTTTAAATTAAAATCAATAAATATAAATGATTTTAAAAGTTTAATTACGAACTAATAGTATAAAAGATTTTCACACTGATGTTTAATCATATCTCTTCGTTTATATAAATTTTAAAGTACTAATTGATAAAATCAATAAACTTACTACAAACAAAGAATTGTGATAGAATGTCGGTGTAAGAAAGTTTACACTGATCATGTATACTAATTAAACTCTTATTTAGTTCTTATGTTAATAATTGTAGAAATTAAAACTATGAGTTTATAAATCTAAGAAATCAAAATGACTGTGCAAAGAAGTCAACCAAGAGAAAGAGAACCAAGAGGTCAAGATATAAAAACTAAAGAAGGAAAATTAAAAAGGCTAAACTCAAGAGATTAATTATGAGACAAGACTCAAAAAATGTGAAGAAAGACAAGCAAAAATTAAGGCACACAAGAAAGTTAAGCACTCAAAAGGAACTTAGAATGACTCTAGATTATAATTTAAGTGTTTAATTTTCCTTGTCCTTAAAATTTCATGTCTAATGTCCAAAGTCCAGCCAAGGTTTTTGTCATAAAATGGCTCCAATGATAGTCCAAAATAGTCCAATATGGTCAAAGTTCAAGTCCAAAGTCCAAGGGTAAAATGGTCCACAAGTTAGCAACAATTCCTTTTAATTTTTTTTTAACTTTCACTTCTTTTCACTCAAAATGTGTCCCACCAAGGAGGATCAGATTTGATTCTTTTTTTAACCTTATATGTTGCATGGATTTTACACTTGTGGTGTGTTAAAAGTGGGTACAAAAAGGTGGTAAATAAAAGTTGTTGTTTTGGTGCAAGAAAGGTATTTTTTTGGAAGTGTTTCTTGTCTTTTGCTCTCTTGTTTAGGTGCAGGTTTTTTTTTCAGTTTTTTTAGAATATATTCAGTCATATGACACTTTGTTTGATTTAGGATCATGCAATAAAGACAAGAAATGATGTAGTCATGCAAAAGGAAGCTAGCCAAAAATGTGTAAGACATTAATTACACACATAAGTCAAATAAGACATGGAGCATGCAAGAGTCAATTTTTACATGCAAATATGAGTCTCCTAAGGCTCACAAAAGATTTAGCCAACCAAGAATGTGAAATAAAAAACACCAGATTTTTTTTCAAAGTTTCATGCATCTTGTGAGAGAAATATGCATATATTTGACTAGTTTTTGAAAAATAAGGAGGGAAACTTCAAACATGACACAACAAGGATTCAAACAAGATTAAAATAATGTTCATAACATGTTCATCACAAAAAAAAAATGCAGCCATGGAAAAACAAAGGAAAACTCTAAAAGAACAACCTTTTGAGAAAAACTCAAAGAACATTAAGATGGCTCATGCATGATGAACCACAAAAAAAAAAAGAGACAACTTTTAAACACAATATTTAGACAAAATACTCAAGACAAAGGAGAAGACATAAACATGACAAGAAACATATGTTTGAAGACAAAGAAAAAAAAAAGAATGGAGAAGAACACTAGTTACCCTTGAAGACCATCTTAACTCTTGATACCACATGATGACTCCATTTTCTCCATGTTGTCACCAACTCTTCTCCAAGATGATATGTTGAAATCAATCTTCTTCAAGGGCTGAAATAGGTGTGAAAATGGGGCTTATGAAGTGTGAAAGTGGTTCATGAAAAATGGAGACAAAAGAATGGTGTTTTGGGTGGTGATGGTTGAATGGTGTCTCTTTGGCTAGCTCACTTCACTTGGAGAGAGTGAAAGCCAATCCTAGGGAGACCCAAGCTCCTTCTAAGGTAGACAGGAGAGGAAGGGGACCAAGAGATCTCTAAATGACTAAGGAAGAGGAATGATGAGGAAAACTCTCTCAAATATCCAATATATCCAAAGTGACTACATGTAGTCTAACCTAGGGTATTTAAAGAGAGGGTGAGAGGCCTCTAGGCCATTTGCATGAAAATTTGAGAGCTAAATGTCTCTCAAATGAACCCTAATGGACCTCAAATGAAATTTAGATCCCTCCCCCCTAAATGACTAAAATACCCTTGTGTCTAGAAAATGAAAGAAAAGGATTTTTGACCTCACAAGTCAAGGTTTAAGTCCAAAAATAAATCCTAAACTAATTTGCTCCATAATACAAAGGCTAAATAAAAATACACAATGAAATCCTAAGTGATTAAGGTTCCTGAAAAATACAAGGAAAAAATAAGGAAAATAAGCAAAAGACTAGGTAGATGCACCAAAGTCCGCACATGTGATTATCAATGTTCTTGGTGTGGTATAACCTTCCTCTTCTTCTATTCTTCTTGCCATGGACCTTGTGATGGGTCCTATTTGATGCCCAAGGATGGTCCTCCATCACCTTTTGAGTGTCTAGTGAAGTTAGAGTTTATCATTACCCTGTCTGGTGATTCGGCAACGTCCCACTAGACTCCCAATAGACAGGATCGGTATACAGAAGTGAGAAGATGTTAGTGTACCCAGAAGGCCATCCTGATGCAGAGCCAATAAGAACTGATCATCTGGGGAATTGCCAATACCCCGACACTCCCTAGACCATATGGTCTTGTATACTGACTTAGCCCAAACCCCATTCACTATCAAGAATAGTAAGATATTCAAATAATGAGTTTCCTTACCATCAAAATTTCTTCTTATTTTTTTTCTCAATCTCATGTGTTATTCTTTCTTGATAGTGAATTTTTGAACTTCCCAAAAATATTATTTCAAAATCATTTATATATTTTATTGTCCTTGACAATAATTCATATAAAATCAAGTTCGCAAACATTTTTACTATTTTACCCCAAAAATCATTTGACTCAATCATATGATACATTATACATTATGGTGCAAAATGATATATGCATAATTCACATAATAATAGAAGCACATTATTCATTTTCACAAATTGTAAGAGTTAGTTAATTTACACTTTAATAATTTTATGTGAATCGGAAATTTAAAAATATAAATATTCATTATTAATCCAACAATTTTATATTCTAATAATTAAGCATACAAAATTTCACACAAATTTAAAATTATTTGTAGTTCATCTTATTGCTAAATTACCATTAGCGTATAAAATGATATTTAAAAATATGTAAATATCCATTAGATAGTATATTAGAAAAGTTCAAATTATCCAGAAATTAATATTAGTCTAATATAATAATATTTAATGATTGAATTAGTAAAATTTACATTGAGAACAAATATGCAAATTAATTAACTCTTAAAAATATTGTAAACAAATATTATATACAGAGAGAGAGGGAGAAGATCTCCTTACTTCAAAAGTAAGTCCCTCTTCATCCTAACAATTCCTTTTTTTAAAATCCAATGGTTAAAATTAGTTATTTAGATTATGTTTTAATAAAACCAATGGTAAGGATGATCAAGGTAGCTCCCTTAAACTTACTGTTGGTGCAAGTAGATTCGTCCACACACACACACAATATAAGGAAGGCTAGTTTTGTCTTTTAAATAAATAAAAAAACTCATTCTTTTCTTTCCATCTAAAAGTGGAAAGAATATAATGTTATAAGATCCCTCACACTCTCTCTTGTGAGTGTCCATATGTTCTAAAATCGATTTTTATGAGAAAAATCTATGTTGATTGGGATCAAATTAGGTCAGGTTTTCCCTACTTCTCATATTTAGGGTAGGACCGTGGACAAGTATGTTGGTTCCCTCATCGCCCTGATTCTCCATCAAACAAACCAACACACACACAATTTTTTCCGGGCTTTTGTCATTTTTGGACATTTATTTTGTGTCTAAAATAAGATTTTATAACCTAATTCTTAATATAAAAAAGGAGAAGAAGTTAAAAAAAGCAAAAGTAATAAGAATTTATGTGAATTTAGTGGGCCAAAAAGTCACTGGGAGTTTATTTAGCAAGTTGAAAGAGCAAACAACACAAATCTTAAATGAAGTTCATCTATTCCAATGAGGTGCATTTAGCAAACTGGAGAATATACTTAAACTATCTTGAAAATAAAATACTTTTGGGACCTTAAAGCGAAAGGGATGTGCACCTAGCACAAAAGGAGATACAAACAGTATGTCCAACCCAAGTTATGAAGGTATATTTAGCATAATTAGAGGTGTAAATAGAAAACAAGAAAAATGAAATTACATAGTTTTTGAAAATCTTGAATTTCAATACAATAGAAAATAATAAAACCAAGTTAGCCAAAAAACTGAAAAGGAAAATACAATTAAAAAAAATATAAGAAAAGAAAAGTCAAACAGAGTAAAATGGAAATAAAATAAAAAATTAAAAAAAAAATCATACCAATGCTTTGTAACTACTACTTCTCCATGCTGTGAGGTTCAACCACTCCTCTACATCTTAGCTACTTCTTCATGCTCTATGTCCATGCTTGTAGAATAGCTTTGCATCTTACTCTTTATGCAATCAGATGTGCCATGCCAAATCAAATAATCTCCTTCCTTTACCAAAAAGCATAATCACCTATAAAAAGGAATATAAAACTTTAGTGCAAGGATCCCAGAGTACCATAGTGAAAATAAGAAGAAATAAAAAAACTCAGAGAGAGAAATCACATAGCAATGTAGAGAACCATAATAAAAGAAATCCATATAGCAATTCAAAGAGTAACAAGAAATCAGAGATCAAATCCAAACCCAATTTAGGGAAATTTAAAAGGCTTATAGGGAAAAACTTGCAATCTAGTATGATTCTATAGCTCATGCTTATTATTGATGTAAACCTCAGATTCAAATTTGCAGTCTGTAAATGAAATTATATCAATCTCAAATGCAACACAACAATGAGTTTGTATCAAAGTCTTTTAATAAGTGTTTCTCGTTAGCTTCAAGATTAATACATGTCTTATACTTAGAATTTAACATCACCCACCAAATTTTAATGACTCAAACCTTGACAAATTCTCCATGATTTCTCAACCCAACAAACTACCACAAAATGTTCCAATAAACAATAAAAGCCTTTAGCCAAAGAAGAAAAACAAAAACCACAAAGTAAAAAAATAATCAGAATGTATAGATTGCCTTTCCCATAATTTTCCACACCATAAACTCAAACAAAATCATCACAAAAAATAGTAAAAATTCATCCAGCCAACCAAAGAAACATGCAGAGTCACAAAATTAAAACCAATATTCCACACTTGATTGGAATCCTTTTGGAACTACTAAGATCAGCCTAAGACCATCGCTTCTTTTGCTGCCATCCTTTCCTCTCTTTCTTCCCCCTTTCTTGAAACTGCAACCATGGATGGAACTACTAATGAAACTCCAAAGATGATGGCACCTTGGCCTCGTCGTCAGTTCTTTGCAATCACCTCCTCACCATTGTCCACTCGCACTAGTCCCTCCTTCTGCCCAATGCCTTCACTGCTTTTGAGTACCACTTCTACCAACAGCTACGACCTACACTCCTATCACTGTGACTCCCCTCTTCGATCCCTGCTCCAATGCATGCACAAAGTTTCTCTCTTTGATTTCTCATGCTTTGATTTTAAAGTTAGGGTTCCAATTCCCTTTTCACCTTAGTTGCATTGAATGTCTCACAGACCTAACCAGGAGTTGCACATGCTCAGTTTCTTCTTTTCCCTTATCACTTTGGATTTGTTTTTATTTTTATAATTTCTTTTATTAAACAATTGTTTGCTAAATGTTAGAATTTTTTTTTCTTTTTAAACTCTACAACTAGAATAAAATACGGTAGTGTTTGTTTTGGGCGTTTTCTGTTTTCATTTTAAGAGAAAATAGAGAATGGTAGTAAAAATATGTTTTGGTTACAAGTTTGAAAACATTTTCAAAAAATAACTGAAAATAGAGAACAGAAAAAAAGTTATTTTCAGTGTTTTCATAAGTTAAATATATTTGAAAACTTAATGAGAATATTGTAATTTTATAAACAAGAATATATAAATATATTTTAAACTATATATATAAATAATTTATAATATTTTTGCTAAAATTGATTAAATTTAACAATATCATTTTTTGAAAATACAAAATATCAAGTGAAAACAAACCTATTTTATGAATGTTGAAAAATTAAAAATGAAAATAGTTTTCAGAAAATGAAAATAGAAAATATTTTCTAAAACCAAACATCACCTAAATATCATAACTATTAATTTTATGCTGAAATAACATATTAGTTATCTAACTAAATTAGGAATATTATAATTTTAAAAATAAAACCAAGAAATAAGGAAGATTAATTAAATGTGATAGTTTTACTATTTTGAAATTTCGAGTATAAAAATTATGATAGATTGATATACTCTATTTTTCCTTAGTTAATAATAATTAATTGTAAATATTCCTTCCTTATGCATAGTTTATAATAAAACAAAAAAATCTTAACTCTCTTGTTACCATTTTATTTGCAATATAAAATTAACTAGATCAAATATATTTTAATTTTGAGATTTTGGGACATAAATTATGTTTCTAATAATTATAATAATAGTAGTAGTAATTAAAATTTAGTCACTTTAGATGCATTTATAATTTGACTATTACAAAGATGTAAAAGGTTAGTAATGGCCATTTGTATGTACTTCTAATTTGTTTTATCGTACAAATTCTAGTTACTAAAATTAAAATTATTAAATAAACAAAAATAAAAAAACTTAGTAATAGTAACTGTGGATGTGCTTCAAATTTGGCTATGGTAAGAAAAGAAAGGAAAATTTATAATAATCACTTTGGATTATTTCCAATTTGATTATTTGTGAACTCTTTTCAAATTAAGACTCAATCTAAAAAAACATAAAGCTTTGAAAGTGATTACTTTAAAGACACTTTTGATTTGGCCACTATAAAATTTATGGTTTAGTAATTGTCACCTCAGATACCTTTGGATCATTCCCAATTTTATTGTCGTGAACTCTTGTCAAATTAAGACTCAATCTAAAAATAAAAATAAATCATTGACAGTGATTACTTCAAAGACACTTTTTGTTTAGTCAATATAAAAGTTACTATGGTTTAGTAATTGTTACCTCGAATACACTTTTGACTTGACATTTATATTAAATCATATAAAGTTGTTAGTAATCACTTTTGATATATTTCTAATTTGGTCATTATAAAAATATCTTTTATAATGAACAAACAATATTAAAATAAAAAATCAATCACAAGTCTTTAATACTTAAATCATCACAAAAAAAAAAATCTTTATTACTGAAATCACTACAAAGAACTATGTAAACCTGATTCTCCATTGCACTTGGAGATATGTAATAGCATTAGCTCTCCCCTGTCAAGCACAAAAACATAAAAAATAAATTAATTAAAAAGATAAAAAGTATTACTAATCTTTTAGTAAAAAATACATTTCTCAATAATAAATTTTTTGTTAAAAATGTTAAAATCAATAAAATAAAAGAAAATATTTTTTATGTTTGACAGGTGAAATAAGTATTTTTATAGTTATTTAATTTTATACATTTAATTGAGTAATTGATCTTTATGACGGATATTGTAGGGTTCTAATATATTTCCAACATGTAATCGACTTCCTAACTCAAAATCTGATTTCATAGACCTTTTTTTTTATTTTAAAGGTTTTTCTGATGTTTTCCTCAATAAACATTAGTGATGAATCCTCTATATTTCAAATCTCCTAAAACAATTAAACATTTAAAAGTGATAGCTTTTAATTTATTTGTTTCACTCCTTGTTTGATTTGTTTGGTTAGTTGTTGTTATTTCATGTATTATTATTCATTTTTTAGCATTTTTTGTTGAATCATAGGATAGGTGAAATAATTTATTTGGTATATATATTTGTTGTATTTGGATCTTTTGGTCTTACTCCTTCCATACACTATTTGACACATACTAGAGAGTGAGGCTTTATACTCGGGCCTTAGAGAAAATTAGGGAGTGAGAGGTTATTAATGGTAGACATTGTGGATCTTCCTATTTGGTTGTCATGAGAACCTCACCTAGAGTGCGACTCTTTCTGGAATGCTTACATTTTGAATCTCCTTCCGATTTGTGGTCACATTCTTTAAAGGGTACTTGGCTCTAGGAACCTTTTGTTAGTGAATTTATAAAACCACCTTTGGGAGTTTATCACTATTAAATGACCTACAAAGGCTTAGGTTAGAATCCAATAATTGTTGGGAACCTATTTTTGAGGCATTGTGGATCAAGTCCTTTAAGTTTACAATATAAGGAAAGAGGATAAAAGTAGAAAAATAAAGAAGTAGAGACTCTCATTTTGTTTTAAAATTTAGTTTAATGCATAATGCAGATCCATGTTAAGCATTGGAATTACATTTCTAGAATCCATATGAGTGTGGTCTTATATTGGGCTTGAGCACAACCTAGTGAGTGAGAGACAATTAGTGATACCATTTTAGATGCACTTCTAATCTGGTTATCATGAAAGTTTCACCTAGAGTATGAATCTTTTTGTAGATGCCCACACTTTGGATGCACTTCCAATTTGTGGTTCTATTCTAAAAAAAGTATAGAGCTCTAGAAACCTTTGGGCAAGTAGAATAACCACCAATTGGAGAGATTCACTATTTTAGAACCGTAGGTAGATATTTTCCTCCATTCTTTTACACATATCTAGGTACTTTAGGGCATCATTTTTCTTGACTACAATTTTGATTTATCATTTTGAACATATTTTTTTTCCTGACCATGTAGGCAAAAAAAAATAATCATTACATTCACTTTAGAAAAATAAAATCGTATGACTTAAATATGCTTTTAGTCCTTCAAATTTAGCCTTCCAACTAAAAACAAAATATTCTTTTTAGTCCTTATTGCGAAAACAAAAAAAAAATAAAAAGAAATCACAGATTGTACAAAAAAGAAGCAAAAGAAAAAGGAAATAGTCGATGACTAAAACCATAAGCCAAAATGCATTTCACTTCTACATTTTTGCACATTTAAAAAAAAAATAGTAATCATGCACTTGCATTCATGCTTTGCATAATCAAATTAACAAGGTTTTCACATACGTTCTAGGATTGAATAAAGTAACTCGTATGAGTATGAGTGTTTTAGCCCTTCATTGTAAAGAAAAGGAAATAGCACTTTTTATTATGCATTCTCACTAGAAAAATGAAAATATCATTTTTAATCATACATTCTCAATGTAAATATGTGTTCCATTGAACATGCATTTGACATATAAAAAAAATGAGAAAATGCTCATCCTATTTCATTTTGATCTATGTTACCATTTCATTGAAATTCACCATTCATGAAAAATACATATCTCAATTTCATGTTCTTATAGTGTAAAAACAAAAAGGGAAGATAATTAAAAGAGGGATAACAAACACATGTTAATCATACATAGCATTTGTTTATGTAAGTTTCTTCCTTCATGTATTAAATCTCATCGCTTATAATCATTATTACTCCATGCATTCTCATTTCATTCATTTTAAAACTAAAACATTACATTCTAATTTAATTCATCATTTACCTATTCATTTTTCTCAATTGAAAATATCAATAGCATTTCATTAGATTACATGCATTAAACATACAAAAATATTATCTTTCTTTTCATCACATATTTTTAAATTTTTAGTTAAAACCAAGGAAAAAGAAAAAGAATAAAAATAATTAGGAGCTTATGCATCATGTATGTTCAACATTTTTGCATTGGCTCATCTCATATCTTTATCATTAGCATGTGCATCATGCATTTCACATATTAGCATGTAAAAAAACATCTTTTTTGCATAAGTGGATCAAGATTTTCATTTATAATCTTGACATTTATACTTCATATTAGCATAAAACAGGATCAAATAAGAATTTATTTTACATTATTTCCTTTATAATATTAAAATAAATAGTCATTTACAAAAACTGCATTCCCATATCACATAAATAAACTTACTTTCTTTTACATACATGTGTCTTGAATCACATCTACTTGTGAATGATATATAAAGAGTTTCATCATCTTCATCCAATGTTCTACACATTTCAAATTTTATCTCATTGATTGCATTCTTGAAAATGTAGTTTTCCTAGAGTTCTTTCATAAAAAAATTAGTAATAGTCTTGTAAATAGTTCTTCATAATATCTTATAAATAATGGATTTCATTTAGTTGACATATGTATTTTCACACTGTCATCATGCATCACATAGAAAAAGTTGAACAAGTTAAAATTTTATCTCATTCATCATGCAGATTAAAAAATGTTTAGATTTGCAACTTGTAAGTATGCATCATGCATGATAAAAAATTTTAAACACAACATTTTTTTGTTAGTTTGAGTAGTCTTTTAGCATGCTTAAAAATATGTCTAGATTTTCATCTTGTATGCATGCATTATGCATTTTTATAGGATCATGTTTTATATATGTCTTTTAGCATGAATGGAAAAGAAAATAAATTTTTTTTGAATTGATTGTTTTGTATATAAATTACAAATTCATTGCAAAAGAATAAAAAAATAAAAAAGAAATAATTAAATAATGAGAGGTTGTCATGTTTGACTTGTTTTCAATCTTGAGGAAAGAACAATCATTTGCTTGCAACTTGGAATCCTTAGATGCTTCAAATGTCTCATCTTATGATTGCTAAGAGTGTTTTATCAAGAAATTTTTTATCATTAACATGAAAATGTTAACGAGGTTTGAAGCATTTATTAAAATAATAATTTGCATATTGATAATTTTTTTTTCTATGTCCTTCATCTTATCTTTTCCCATTCTGAGCCTCCACTGGCCACATAAAACATTTTTCAAAATAAAAGTGATTGCTCTAATTATAGTCCCAATTTTGCAAAATAACAATGTGAAATGTCATAATGAGGCAAATTTATGATATTTTGGGTGAGCATTTGTTTTGCTTGACAAATCTTTTGAGAAAAAAAAAAGAAAGCAAAAAAATAAAAGAAATAAAGAATTGAATGAATAATCCATTAGGTTGAAAACCTATAAAGGTAGTCTAAAGTGAAATCAAAACACAAAACATAAAAAATGAGAAAAAAAATGGAAAAGTGGAAGCAATTTGTTGAAATGTGTTCTAGGGTCAAAACTCGAGAAAAGAAATAGTCATGTCATGAAATGATGTGTGACCATGTTCTTTTATCCAAAAATAAAAAAACTCCATTGCTACCAATTTTGAGCCTAATTTTTTTTTTCAAATGACCCAAAATAAAGATACCTGTACACTCAAGCAAAGATATTAATGTTCATATCAAGAGGCACCTAATTCAAAATTTCACACACACAGAGAAAAAAAACAACACATGCAACAAAAAAAGAGAAAGCAAAAAGAAGAAACAAAATCTATCAAATAGAATATAAATAGTGAACATGTGATAAAAAAAGCAAAAGAAGGAAAGAAATAGAAATAAAAATAAAAGTTAGATAAAATACCTAGTCTAAGACATGTTGAATATCCTTGTTTGAAATAGCCTTTAAACAATAATTTATGCCTTTTATATCCTGCCTTTCATGTCCTTCTTAACTTTAGGTTATAAGCCAAGTAAAGTCCACACTATCAAAGATTGATTGTTATTTTTCTCATAAAATTAGATCCTAAGATAAAATAACTTAGTTTGTTTTGTTAATATGCTTGCTAGCTAAAGAAAAAGAAAGAAAAAAAAAATCATAAGTGCTCAATGGAAAACATTTTCATTTTGGTTCCCTTCTTGAGTCTAACTCTTGATATCTAACTATGTGCAGATTTTTATCCTTTAGTCTCATCTTTCAAGTCTAGGTGAGCTAGTTGTTCAAATGACATCCCAAGTTTAATTCATACCTCAATGTTATTTGCAAATTATTTGCATTTGAGGCAATTAAACAATTTTAATATGATTTCACTTTCTAAAATGAGGTAATTCATATCATCGTTTCCTTCCTCTATTACATATTTCATACCAATTGTGAAATCATTTCCCAAATATATTCCATTTGCACATCCTGAGTTATCTCACTATCTTACCTTCATATAGACTTCTCTATATCTAGAAGAGGTGTAATATTTGCTTCATTTTCTCTTATGGAGTATGAACTAAACCAATCAGAGTGGTAAGGTAAAAGAAAGAAGAGTAATGGATCACAGAAACTATGAATCCCTTTTAAACTCATCCTCTTTTCCTACAACCCCTAAGAGAGACCAATATCTAGAACAGCTCAAGAAGCTTTCCCGTAACATTTCCAAACCCAACATCAAGAAACCCACTTTTGACTCTTCTCAAAGCCTCGCCTTAAACAAACTCACTTTCCTTGAGTCTCACCGTGTACAACATTAGCAAGAACGATTTCAGGGACAAGGTGCAAAATTTTACAGGTTTGCCATACCTCGCAGCCCAAACCGATTGCAACCTCATCGTCGCTGCCGCAGGTTGTTAGCGATTCCTGCTGCTTAAGTTCGGCAATGTCGTCGTGGCGCCGCTAACTCCTTTGCCGCCATTGCCCAATGTTCACGACTGAGTATCGAGTCTCGGCCTACACGCGATTGCTGTGTACCTCGATGTTGTCTTCTTCAAGAGTCGTGTTTCAAATATCTTTATTAGAGATTACATATTAACTAGAGATATAATTAAATAAAAGTACATAATGAGATACAAATTTACCTTATAAGTTGGGGTTTGTAAGATTGAGTTAGACTTAATTTCACTATTTCTAATCTAGTATTAAAACTTATCCTAACATTTTGTTATTTTTGGATTTATCATTTTACACTAGAGATGTCTAGTACTCAGTATAAGAGCTGCCAATTTCACTATTTCTAATAACCTTATCTACAAAAACCAGATCCTCCTGCGCATGATAGAAGCTACCTTTTCTTGTTATGCTAAAGATAAACCCCTATTAGATAGGGATAAATAGAGACCTTATCGTCTTCCTGTTGATTAGTAATAGTTACTTATTTACTGGATGTTCTGATTACTCTAAAAAGAAGTTCTTTATCTAGGAGTTCCTGTGTATTCAATAGCACTTATTCTTATCTCATACTCATAAGTCGGTCATTTACCTATCCTTCTCTTTCGGATTAGGGCTAAATAGGTCGGCATTATGACTTCACCACCAAGTGGTAAACCCTTAGGAAGCTCTACCACCACAATGTTCCTATCCCACACTTGTGGTCAGTTATTTGTGTGTCTTTCTCTTTTGAGTCAAGGCTAAATAAGGTGGCGTTGCAACTTCACCACCAAGTGGCAAACCCTTAGGAAGCTCTACCACCGCAAATCACTGGCAAACCCTTTCATCGCCCAAAGCAACAATAGCGGAGACGTGAATGTTGATAAGATAAGGATTTTGTATTAGGGTTAGACATAAGCCAGTGAGTTAGGATATGCTGATAAAACGTTTATCAATGAAATAGTTGTAAAATAAAAAAAAAAATCTTTACATTGCTTTTTATAATAATTGTTTTAATTAAATATATTACATCAATTTTTTAAAAAATCAATTTAAAGTTTTTTAAAAAATGACAACTTTACCACCGCATTTTTTATTAAAACATTTATCAAATAAATGTTATAAAAAGGTGTTGTAAAATAACTATTTGGTAGTAACTAGTAATATGTTTCTGTGTAATGCTCTCAATCACATTATCATTATTTCTTTACTCTTTTTTCAAGATCAAACTGTGGCTATTTAATAGAATGTACAGAGAATAATGGGCTACGGACATGAAGAGTATATCTTGTACTCTTAGCAGTAATCAGTAACCAAAACTGACTATAGAATATTATACTATGTACAGTTTTGCAATATCACAGGTAATTTGTAGGGTAAAGTTCAAGGTATTACTATTGATTTCATGTTTCTTGTTTTCTGTTTCCTTTTCTTTGTTTCTGGTCAATAACAGAATAATCACTATGAGTATGACAATCAAAATTTAAATTTATGAATGACTTTGCATCTAGTGACCCATAGTTTATTACTTAAAAGACCATTTCAAATTACATTCTATGAATAAAATGATTTTCAAATCTAGAGTAATAATTAAATGTATAAAATTAGTAGATGTTTCCTTAAGTTATTCCAATATAACACTTTTTTGCACTTGACATACACATTTGTCTTATTGATTCACACAGATAATTCCAATTAAGTTTGTGCGGAATATGGAGAAGGCTTAATACACCTTGAGTGGAAACTGAAATTCGAGAAGCGTGATGATAAAATACAATTTCAAAATGGTTGGAAAGAATTTGCAAAGTATCACTCTCTAGTCCATTGGCCATCTCTTATTTCATATGCCAAACAACTTCCCATTTTCATATACACATATTTGATTTGAGTAACTTAAAGATAGACTATCCTTTACTAGTTAGTAAATTGTCCTCCAATCATCAACTAATTAACCACAAATGAATAAAATTTTAAAAATCACATACCAAGTCAAAGTAAGAAAGACGATTCTCATTGGAATTTCTTCCACCATGTCAAATGAGAAGTCGTAACATTACCGAAGTTGGGAACAAAATCATATTGTCAAAGGAAGCTTGCATCATCCAGACACAAAGTGCAAAGGTATAAAATTTCATGCTTCTTATTGATTTCAATATTTTAATATTAAAAAACTAAAAAATTTGTTTAGTTACTATTTTCTTGCAAGAATTCTGTGTTTTAGTTTTTAAAAACTAAAAAACATAAACAACTATAAGTAATTTTGTTTCTCAATTTTCTCTTTTTGTTTTGAAAATTCAAAATATAATTAATATTAGTTTTTGCTTTTCGTTAATGACATTTCTGTAAATATGAACAAGTTTTTTTATTTTCATGTCTTCAAAACAATTTTCAAATAATATTTACCAAGTTATGCTTCTTGGGGCTTCTTTGGCAATTGTGAAGTCACTAGATGAATTGTCGAGTAGATAGATCAGATCTGGACGCAGTTGTTGCACCGTAGCAATACAAACTCAACCTGCTCTTACCCACCCACACTTTCCTCACGGAAAAGAAAAAGAACAAAAGTTTCATTTTGTGCTTAGGCCGGACTAAGGTGTATTCCATATGGTTGTTTACTAGAATATCAAGTAAAAGACAAGGGTTGACTTTAATTAGCTGGATCAAGGTCAATTTCATTTTGAGTTCCAGGCTGATCCACGATTACTAGCGATTCTAACTTCATGTTCTCAAGCATCCCAATGGGAAAAAAGGAAAATACTAGATTTCCACTAACCTAGAAAAACTTACTTTTTGCTACCTTACGACTAATGTGAAGGAACTTATTGCACACATTTCTCTTTTTTCCAAAAACAGTTTTTGAAAACTCTTTTCAAAATCTAAAATCCAAAACCAAATAAATTAACTTTTGTTCTTAATTTCTTTCTCGTAGTGGATACTTATATATCCACCGTATGTTTAGTAAACCCTTTGAAATTGTAAAAGCATAGTATATTCCAATTTTTAAAACCCTAAAAGATGATAAAGAAATGTCTAGCTTACACAAAGTTAAAAAATATGCAGGAAAATCCAAGGCTATGGCCAACCAAGTTACAGCTCTTGAAAAAACAAGTTCTTTCGAACCCTGTAATCTTTCTTCTTGGTTATCATGCATCCTTCAACTTTACCGTAATTTCCTCCATCCTGTTATCATTTTATTTCAATAGTCAAGCAACAAAATTGTGAGTCAAAATGTTAGTTTTGTAGTTTGATTAAGTTTTGTAGTTTGATTTTTAGTCCCACATTGCTTAGTATTGTGAGATGGTGTTCTTCACTTTGCTATATAGGCAAGCTTATGTAAGGTTTACAAATGTTCCAAAACAAATTCTTCTTAGTGTTGTTTATTTTTCTCTTCTCTCCTTTAGTGTCTTGTTCCCAACAAATGGCATCAGAGCCCATTTCTTAGTATGCTCTATGGTTGCAGCAGTGTCTGATCTTTCGCATCAGAAAAGTTTTTGTTAGAGTAAATATTCTTAGTATGCTCTGTGGCTGCAGCTATCTTCCATATCAGAAAAGATTTTTTCTCTTGTTCTTGGGGATCTCAGTCTAGAGAACTAGTGAGGGCTTTTCTTCAAAAGCAGTAGGAGCAATGGCAATGGACGAAGGCAAGATGAAGATTGAAAAGTTCGATGGTGCGAACTTTGGCTTTTGGAAAATGAAGATAAAAGATTATCTGTATCAGAAGAATATGTATCAACCACTCACAGGAAAGAAGTCAGAGGGTATGAAGGAGGAAGATTGGAGTCTCCTTGATAGACAAGCCCTTGGAGCCATTAGACTGACGTTATCCCGTAATGTTGCTTTCAACATTGCAAAAGAAAGGACGACAACAGGTCTCATGAAGGCTCTTTCCAACATGTACGAGAAACCAACAGCCTCAAACAAAGGTCACTTGATGAGACGATTATTCAATCTCAGATGTCTGAAAGTGCTTTAGTGGCACATCATCTCAATGAACTAAACACTATTACAACACAGTTGAGTTCAGTTGAGATTGAGTTCGATGAGGAAGTACGGGCTTTAATACTTTTGTCTTTCCTACCAGAAAGTTGGAATGCTACGGTCACGACTATGAGTAGCTCATCGGGAAGCAATAAGTTAAGATTTAATGATGTTCAAAATTTGATTCTCAGTAAAGAGATCCAGCGGAGAGAGTTGGGTGAACCATCAACCTCTTTAGTATTGCATACAGAGTCAAGAGACAGAAGTTCAACCAAAGAAAGCGAACGCGACAAATCAAAAGAGAGACAATCCAAGTCCAGAAATCATCGTAGTTCCCAAAACTCAAAGACGATCAAGTGTTGGAATTGTGGGAAAACTGAGCACTACAAAAACCAGTGCAGGAGTGCACAGAAGAGTCAAGAAGCAAAGGGCGAAGCAAACGTTGCCTCCACCTCAGGAAAAAATGAGGTGTTGATATGCTCTCTTGAAGATAAAGAGGAGTCTTAGGTATTAGACTATGGAGCATCTTTTCATGCTACCTCACAAACGGAACTATTCGATAATTATGTTCCTGAAAACCTTGGTAAGGTTTACCTTGGTAATGAGCAGTCATGTGAGATTGTAGGTAAAGGTGCAATAAAGATTAAGTTAAACGAGTCTGTATGGGAATTGAAAAATGTCAGACATATTCCCGACCTGACTAAGAACTTAATCTCAGTGGGTCAGTTAGCCAATGAAGGCTACACGACAATCTTCCATGGTGATGATTGGAAGATTTCAAAGGGTGCGATGATAATTGCTCGAGGCAAAAAAAATGGTACACTTTACAAGACAGCAGGAGCATGTCATTTGATTGCAGTTGCAACAAATGAAAGTCCCAATCTATGGCACCAAAGACTTGGGCATATGAGTGAGAAAGGGATGAAGGTCATGCATTCAAAAGAAAAATTACCAGGTCTTCAGTCAGTAGAAATTGACATGTGTGAAGACTGTATACTTGGAAAGCAGAAGAGAGTCAGCTTTCAGACAAGTAGAAAAACCCCAAAGAAAGAGAGGCTTGAGCTCATCCACTCTGATGTTTGGGGACCAACGACTGTCCCTTCCATTGGTGGGAAGCAATACTTCGTAACTTTATTGATAATCACTTTAGAAAGGTATGGGTTTACTTTCTAAAACACAAGTCTGAAGTATTTGAAGCTTTCAAGATTTGGAAAGCTATGGTAAAAATGAGACAGGATTGAAGATTAAAAAGCTCAGATCCGACAATGGTGGTGAATATGTAAACACCAGATTCAAGAAGTTTTGCTATGAGCACGAAATCAGAATGGAGAGAACCGTGCCAGATACACCTCAACACAATGGTGTAGTAGAGCGTATGAATCGAACGTTGACTGAAAGACCAGAAGCATGCGTGTGCAGTCAGACCTACCGAAGCAATTCTGGGTAGAAGCAATCAATACAGCAGCTTACTTGATCAACCGAGGTCCATCAGTACCATTGGAGCATAAAATACAGAAGAGGTATGGAGCGGAAAAGAAGTAAAACTCTCACATCTTAGAGTTTTTGGGTGTACAGCTTATGTGCACATTAGCAATCAAGGAAGGAACAAACTTGATCCCAAATAAAAAAGGTGCACTTTCATCGGTTATGGTGAAGATGAGTTTGGCTACCGTCTGTGGGATGATGAAAACAAAAAGATGATCCATAGTAGAGATGTGATCTTCAACGAAGGATTCATGTACAAGGATAAGCATAATACAAGTGTCAGCAACTCAAAACCGAGTGGGCCAACTTATGTAGAGGTGGATGATGCTGTAGAAAGTCCACCAGTTGAGAGTTCTCAATCAGAGGAAGTAATTGAATCAGACAGATAGCAACAATTTACTTCAACTCCTGAATTGAGAAGGTCTTCTCGAGTTCTTGTGCCTAACAAGAGATACATGAACTACATGTTGTTAACAGATGGAGGAGAGCCTGAAGACTATTTAGAAGCATGTTAAACCACAGATGCGAGCAAGTGGGAGCTTGCCATGAAAGATGAAATGAAGTCTTTAATCTTAAATCAAACATGGAAACTAGCAAAGTTACCTATGGGAAAGAAGACACTTCACAACAAATGTGTGTATCGCGTGAAGGAGGAACACAATGGCTCCAAAAGATATAAAGCTCGACTAGTTGTAAAAGGATTCCAATAGAAGGAAAGAGTGGATTACACCGAGATATTTGCTCCAGTTGTGAAGCTCAATACTATCATATTCGTGTTAAGTATTGTTGCCAGTGAAGAACTCTACCTAGAGCAATTGGATGTGAAGACTGTGTTTCTTCACGGAGATCTGGATAAAGAAATCTACATGCATCAACCTGAAGGTTTCTTAGAGAAAGGAAAAGAAAACATGGTGTGCAGATTAAAGAAGAGCTTGTATGGTCTGAAACAAACTCCAAGACAATGGTATAAGAAGTTTGAGAGCTTCATGCACAAGGAAGGTTTTAAGAAGTGCAATGCTGACCATTGTTTTTCTTCAAGAGGTACAACTCTAGTTATATCATTTTGCTACTTTATGTCGATTATATGTTAGTAGAAGGTTCAGATATGAGTGAGATCAGAAACTTGAAGCAGCAGTTGTCAAAAGAATTTGACATGAAAGATTTAGGACCAGCAAAGAAGATCCTAGGAATGCAAATCATGCGAGATAAGCAAAAGGGAACCTTGCAGTTATCTCAGACAGAGTACATCAACTGTGTTTTGCAAAGATTCAACATGGGCAATGCCAAACCAGTTAGCACACCTTTGGCTACTCATTTTCATCTATCAAAAGACCAATATCCTAAGACGGAGGAAGAAAAAGAATTAATGGCTAAAATTCCATATGCTTCAGCCATTGGAAGTCTGATGTATGCGATAGTATGCACAAGACCAGACATTGGTTATGCAGTGGGAGTTATAAGCAGGTTTATGTCAAATCCAGGTTTAGCTCACTGGAAAGCTGTGAAATGAATTTTGAGATATCTACGAGGCACTAAGGAGAAGTGTTTGTGCTTTAGTAAAGGTGAATTAAAAGTACAAGGCTACGTAGATGCAGACTTTGCTGGAGAAATTGATTATCGAAGAAGTACCACTGGCTATATGTTTACTGTTGGAACTATAGCTGTTAGTTTTATGTCACAGATACAAAAGATCGTTGCTTTATCCACTATAGAGTTAGAGTATGTAGCAGTAACAGAAGCTAGCAAAGAATTGATATGGCTTCAAGGATTGTTAACAGAGTTGGGATTCATCCAGGAAAATAGTGTTTTGCATAGTGATAGTCAGAGTGCAATACATCTGGTAAGAATTCAGCATTTAATTCCAGAACGAAACACATTGATCTCCGTTATCACTTCATCAGATCTCTACTTGAGAATGAAGTACTAACATTGAAGAAGATACTAGGAAGTAAGAACCCAGTGGATATGTTCACAAAGGTTGTCACAATAGAGAAGTTGAGGCTTTGCAGTGTCTCAACTGACCTTCAATAATGATTGATGATGAAGACAACTACAATAAGTGATAATCAAACTCCAAGTAGGAGAATTGTTAGTTTTGTAGTTTGATTAAGTTTTATAGTTTGATTTTTAGTCTCACATTGCTTAGTATTATGAGATGGTGTTCTTCACTTTGCTATATAAGCAAGATTATGTAAGGTTTACAAATGCACCAAAACAAATACTTCTTAGTGTTGTTTATTTCTCTCTTCTCTCCTTTAGTACCTTGTTCTCAACACAAAATATATTTGCCCCAACTTACAATCTTTCATGCATGCACGATCACCCAGTCGAATCAAACATTTACTAAACGAATGTGCTTTGATAGCAGTAGCACTAGTAAATAAGGTTGTGTTTGTTTTCATGTTTAACTAATTGATTCGTTGAATTGTAAAAGTTTCATGTATAATTTGAATGATCAAATAGATCTTAGAATTCATAGTTTTCACATGAGATTAGATAGAAACACTAACCTTAATCCATGATAACATTGATGACTTTGAATCTTGTAGAATTTGTAAGAAGAATCTTTTCTATCTCTTTGCCATTTCTTTTCTTTGTTCTCTTCAATTCTTGATGGTAATTGTAAGAGACAAACTTTCGTAGACATGGATTGAGACTATTCATGTCCTTTCATTTCCATCAAACTATATATCCCTTCATTAAAACATAATAACTTCTTTCCAAAAGTTATATCTTTTCATTTATCACACACTTTGAGACATTAATTTATTACATGAATACCAAATTTTTCATCACAAAAATTCTTATTTAATGCATCTCAAAATGTGTTATTTAAAATGATAAGTTAAATTCATTATAATTTTTTAAATAACAAATAGTATTTTTTTATTATAAACTTATCATAATTATATATTTATATTCATTTATTACTTTCAAAAATTACAATAAATTAAACCTAACATTCATCTTATATGTTTTCAGGGATTTAGGGATTTCAGCTTATATTTTAAACATTCTTTAATTTAAATATTTATAATGCGTGTTTGGTTTAGTGTTTTTAGTCCATATGAGGCATAATTACGTCAAAATAAATCTAAAAGTAACTAGCTTTTTCTTCTGTGATCTACATCCATCCAGAAAAGACAAGAATCCAAACATGTTATTATTTTATTTTTATTATCTCTATAGAATTTTATTCAAGTTACACACTCCTTTGTTGGAAGAGAACAATAACGTCTCTATTTTTGTTTTTCTAATTAAGCAAAGTGTTAGAATTTTACTCAAGTTACACACTCCTTCTAGTCCTTTATTGGTATATAACAACATATATACATATTTGGTTTTCCTTTAATTTAAGAATTGATTTTATATCTAAAATTAATTTAAGATAACCTTACTCAGGTTTGATTTTACATTAGAAAATTATTTTGAATCTAAAAATGGTTATGTTTTAAAATAATTTGAAATAAATTCTGCTGAATTAAAAATTATACTTCTAACTTTCTTTCGAAATAAAAATTCAATTACAAATAACTTTATCTTAGATAAATCTTTTACCAAAATACTAGCTATCATGTAATGAGATACTAAATTTTGTGTGATAAATAAAAGAAAAATATAATTTTCAAGAAACATATTTCACTCTTCAAATAAAGTACTACTAAGCAAACTTAGATGATAGATATAATGTTCATAATCTATCACTGCTATCATCATCACCACGACACTACCGCTATCTCTACCTTGCAGTCCTCTAATGGGTGTAAGTGCTTCTAGGCAGTTCGGTGGTACCGTGGAGGGAGACCCACCTCTACCCTTCTTCGGTGGCAAAGTTGGCCCTCTGGATTTGGGACAAAGGCGATGACGAGTAGAATAGGAAAAAGTTAAACATATATTAATGTTGGTATCCTAAGATATTTGAGTGTTAAGTCCTTTAAAAACTTAAAATTAGGAATTGATGTTAGTAAGTTGCAAAATGTTAGTGCACCTAAGCCAATGTAAATTTTGAAAAAGATAGAAATTTATTAAATAGATTAATTTTAAATATTGAAATAAATAAAGAAATATAAAAAGAATAAGAAAAACATACATACAGAAACATAGACACATGCATAATTTAAATGTACATAACATAAAAATAAAAGTGAAAATAAAAAATAGAAATTTCTAAATATAAAAAGAATAAAATTATAAAAATTAAAATAATAAAATTAAATTAAATTAAAAGAAAAATAAGCATATAATTAAGAGAAAAACATTAAAGATTAAGAAAAATGAAAATAAAAAATAAATATTAAAATATATAAAATAAAATAATAGATAATAAATAAAAAATTAAATAACATTAAAATAAAAACGTAAAAAATGAAAATAGAAAAATACACTAACTAAAATTTTAGAGTAAAAACAAATAAGAAATAAAACTCATACACACTAAACCACTAAATTAAATCAATTTCTTAATATCTTTCTAACCACTTTAATATAGCTTTTTACATTTATATATTATAATAGTTTTTTACAAATAAGAAATATAGTTTTTTACATTTATATATTATCAATTCTTCACTTTTTTGAGGTGATAATTTGGAAATTTAGAGATATAGTTAGAGAAAATTACTTTTATATTATCATTGTAAAAAGTTTTAAACTGATATTTAAACTGAATATTTGAAAATTTAGAGATAAGTTTGTTAATTTTACTAACTAATACTTTAAAAGTCATATAAATGAATAAAGAATTGTGATTGAACATTGGTGTAATAGTCTTTTTAATTATTTGTGCATAGAAATTAAACTTATATAGCAATATTAATTTTGTAGCTTTAAATATGTTATTAAATACATGTATTATAAAAGATAAAGGCATAGTTGTGACAATTGGTTCGAACCGACTAGTCACACGGGTCTGATTGGGATCCGATCACATAACTAGGTTAGTTTTTCCAATAGATCAAACATGGAGTTGACCTATTCTAAACTGGATTAGAACAGTCGATTCAAATAAAAACTAGTGATATGAGCAGGTAAAGCTTAGACCTTTTAAAAACAAATAAATTCAAACAATGTTGTTTCTTACTTTCATTATTTTTTTTCATTTTTTAATGCGAATTCTGAATCTTGAAAGTGAGAATTGTGATATTATATTTTTGTATATATTTTTTATTTTTTTATATATAGATTGAGTTAAATTGGGCCAACTAATTGGACTATTAACTTATTAACCCACTACTTATATTGGGTTAGTAACCAGACCAATTTTTACATGGATAAAGATAATATATTGTATTTGATTTCTCAATTACTTTAAAGATTATCTTATTTCTTATTCGAAATTAATACACAGATTTTGACGACGTTGAATTTTTTAAATAGACATGTTTCTTTCTTTTTAGATAACTGTAATTAAACTTAATTAATTAATGCACTATTTTTATATGAATATGATATTTTTAAATTCATGCTTTTTATATTTCATAGAATAAACAATTAATAATAATAATATATTAAATAAAATATTAATATAAATTAAAAAATTATTTATAAGCTAAAAAATTTATTAATAAGAGAAAAATTAAGCAAATTAATGAATTGCTTTAAACAAAGTTAACTATCCAAAGAAATAAAAACTTTAAATATGTGTTTTTTTACAACCTACCCATCACATACAAAATGTCTTCCCTCCACGTCATGTGTTAAAAATAACATTTCCATAGCTAATATTGTATTACCACCGTGCACTATCTATTTGACAGAATATATATATATATATATATATATATATATATATATATATATATATATATATATATATATATATATATATATATATATATATATATAAAAGTGCTAAAATCATGCAATCGTCATGCCCCTTAACACACAAGATTGTGATTTATGTGGCAAGAAATTAATAAACCAATTATGTTAAGAATCAATCTAATTACCAATTTATAACTAAAAAAACTAAATCAATTCTCTAAAAGCATTTTCAATGTAGGTTCTTAAGTTGTATCAGTAATAACAAATAATACTTATTAATAACTCATTCGAGTCTCATGACATGACAATGTTCGTTGCTTAAAAATAAGGATAGACTCTTAAATATGCATTTATCCTTATAATTATCGAAAATATTTTTTATCATGATTTTGATCTTCCAAGAAGCAATAACTAAATTTTATTTGTTATTTGATTAAAATATGTTGATCCTCATTAAATTAATATTTATCTATAATAATAAAATTAAAATTTTAAGCTACAAAATAACTTTGTTGAAATAAAAGATTATAAAAGCTTAGGTTGCTTATAAGAACTAACCATAGGAGAAAAACTTATAAAAAAAATTGTTTGAGTTGCTTATGAGTGATGTGGTAGGGTGAGATATAATTTAAATGAGTTAAGAACCTTGATGAGCTTCTTGTAAGCAACTAGTGTCAAAGATGCTCTTATAAGAAACTTCAATATCAATTACTAATAACAAACTCATCAAGGTTCTTAACCTATTTTAAATAGATCTTATTACATCACATTTTATATCCAACTCACCACTTTGTTACGGTCCAATTGTAGATTCTTATAAGCAATCCAACTTTTATAATTTTTTATTTGTATTTAACTTATTTTGATTACTTAAAAATTTAATTTAATTATTATAAATACAAGAAGTGAGCCACACCGGATAACAAACTAGTCTAAAGCTTGTAAAATTAGTGCCCAAAATCACTCCAGAAATAAACAAATCCAATTTTTTTCATATTTTTATTACAATCCTTTATCATTACAATTTTTACGAGCAACATGAATCTTGGATATTTTGTAATAAATTATTACTTTTTTTCTCACACTTTCGCAAGCAAAAATCTACTACATCAGTTACAACCCAATAAGCATCTGTGACATAAAGTCATACTACATCAGTCACAACCCAATAAGCATATGTGACATGCATAAAGTCAATTATAAAAAATATATGAAAATACAATTACCTCAATTATAAACAACAAGCATAAAATATTAAATAAAGACTAATGTTGTAAGAGAATGAATACTAATATATATTGACATTAATAGACTTGTTTAAACTTAATACAACCGTTGATGTTGATGGACATTTTAGGACATTTTACAACACAAATAGCAAAACATATTGGATCCATAAGAGTTGATGATCAACAATCTATAGCACATTGTGCCGGACATGAGAGTTTCACTTTTGACACTTTCAATAAAATCTATTATAATCATGATCATAATGGTAATTTTAATAATTTTCATTCTATTTTTTTGCCACACTTTTCTAAAGAACTTGTAAACAATTCAAATTCTTGTTGTGATTTTTTAAGAAAAATAAACATCAATTTATACACACAAAACGAAGCTTTTAAAATATAATTAAATTATTTACTTTAAAGATATTTGTTTTTTAAGTATAATTAATTATGTACTTAAATAAAAAAAAATAATTTCAACAAATACATATAAATCAAACTGAATCATATTTGTAATAAATAAGATACATTCGTAGATTTAACAAAGAAATATTATATTTAATAAATACGTTTAAACTAAACCTAATTGAATTTGAATTTTTAAAATTTTAAAAATTATTTTGAATAAATTTTTAAAATTTCAAAAATAAAAAAGACTCACTTATTTTAATAAATAAATTTATGTATATTTAAAATAATTTTAAAAATAATATTCATTCATTGATTTGGCTTCAATGGAAGATACTGGTAATCAAAAGAATATTTCTTTTTCAATTTAATGAAACATTGTATTTTAAAAATGGAAATAATTTAATTGAACCTAATGGACTGTTTAATTAATTAAAAATTTATCATATTTATTTGATAATATTAAAATTGTACAAATAACATAGAACGGAAATTTTGTAATTCTTATTTTAAAGTCATGGGATAATTATGGATGACAAACTCTCTTTCAAATATTTGATATATTTGCATATGTAGGACTCGAAGTGGAAATCATTGATTAAGCTAGAATAACCTCTTGTCAATTGACCCGTGAGCTCAACAGTATTAATTATTTTTATTTTGTACATAAATTTATTTATTAAAATAACTGTTTTTTATTAAAATAAGCTAGAATAACTCATGCCAATTGACCCATGGACTCAATATTAAATATTCATAAATTTATTTATTAAAATAAGTGTTTTTTATTTTTTAAATTTTAAAATTTATTCAATATCATGAGCAAGATGTGAAGTTATTAAATATAATATTTGCCAAGGGTCAAGTTGTTAAATATAATATTTGTCAAGGGTCTAACTCAGTTGGTTGAGCAGTCTGTAAGTTGTTATTGTAAACCGCTTGACATTGTCTTTGACTCCTATTATGAGCCTCAACAAAAAAAATTAAATTTAATATTCCTTTTTAAATCTATAAATTTATTTAATTTGTTGCAAATATGATTTATTTTAATTTTTAGTATATGTATTAAATATACAAATTAATATTATTTTCAAATGTATTTATTAAATATAATATTCCTTTTTTAAATCTATGAATTTATTTAATATACCCATATTGGTGGTTCAATTTAGTTCAATTTTTACATAAGGTTTCACCCGACCAAACATTAGATTTGCAACGCACTTCGCTACAGTAAGAACACATAACTAAATAAGTAAACAATTATTAAAAAAGCAAAACCTTCAAAATAAAAGGTCTAAAATATTAAAATAAGAAAAATAAATATATGAATTTATACCTAACTAACAAAACATATTTATCAAATATGGGTGTGTCTCTAAAAGAATATAATAATAGAAAAGAATATAATAATAGAAAGAAATGTAACGATATTTATTCAAAAATAACTACTAACAAGTAAAATAAGAAAAATCTAAAAAATAATAAACTCTGACTATGAAAACTTGTCCAGAATAACTATAATGCATATTTATTCTTTAAAAATATAATGTTAAAGCTTTAAATGTATAGATATTGTCTTTAATACTTAAAATTTTTGCATCCGTCACTCACAATCATTTAACCTTGTTCTTGTTAAAAGATAACACATATAAAATATCTTCTGTTTTAAAAAGTTAATAAATTATTTAATAATTTAAATATCTATTTTCCAAAACATAATTAATTAATAAAACATTCAAAATATTATTTTAAATGGTAAAAATAAATATTTCAAATTTATATTCATTGTGCACACCTAACTTTCATATACATGATTATATTCACTCTATAACCCAGATTTCCTTTCAAGGACAGTTTTTCTTTCTGTTTTTTAGGATTTTTTTATTGTTTTCAATTAATAATCCCTGACAAAAATGTTATGTTGCTAATTTTTTTAGTCGTCACACAGTTACCTGCTTGTGACAATAAGCAATACATGTTCTAGTACAATTAATTCAATCTCTGAAATTATAAAAAGTATCATGCTTAAAATTATTTTATGACACCAATACAAAAAAAATTACTTTATGACAATAATTTTGAGTTTGCATGCTGAAAATATAATATAATTCCAAATAAAATGGATGAAACACAAACTTTCATCATGCTTTTTTATTCCAGCAATAAAGTAAATAGTTATTCACAATGAAAACCCTTAATTGCTAGCAACCATATGAAGAGAAATTTTGCTAAAATAATTTTTCACTAACATTGGTACAACAACACCTAATTGTATTTTTCTCAGGGAATGGGACACATTTTCCTGTCTCATAGCCTACCAACTTGCAGTGTGCAACACAGTCAGGAAATTGAGTGCATGTTCCACGACAAAACTGCTGGCTGTTCACAGCTGCATTAATTTAATGGTTATTTCAGAAGTGAAATTATGAACAATATATAATAATTTATAATAAAAGTACAAATTAAAAAAATTGTAGAAATATATCTATTTCGAAATTTAATTGAGTATATACCAACTGAAGATAAAACAATAATCATCACTGCAAGGATAACTTTCAGCATGGAGACTCGTGAATGTGCCATTCTTTTCTACGTGTAGGTTCTGGCACTTGGGATCCTGCGTTTGGTGTCTAAGATATATTTGATATATATAATGTTGTTGAGTAATAATTGTTAATTATAATATATTTATTACAATATATTTATTCAATATATTTATTACAAATTAATATATATAAAACTTAAGGGAAATTATTAAATGTTATATTTATTCAATATTAAATTTTTATATGAAATGTGACATGTATTCTGAAAACCATATATAATTAATTCTTGACGTATGAAGATTTATGTAAGTGTTGATTGGAAACTTAGACCATATGACCATTTATATGTTTAAAAAATAAAACCGCCTATCATTCTCGTCGTACTATAACATTTTGGTGAAACACAATTTTTTTAATTTAAATAAATTATTTTAAGAAAATTATAGTTATTTAATAATACTCAATTTAAATAAAAAAAAGTAATTGGATATACTTATATTTAAAGTCCAAAACAAATGTCAAATTTTTTTGCTTAGGGTGTGTTTAGAAAAACTACCTGAAAGGTAAAAACTAATTGAAAATTAAAAGTTAACCGAAATCTAAAAAACTAATTATAAGAGTTTGATAAAACTAGTTGATCAATTAGGTCAAAGTTATAAAATGAAAAATAAGAATATTATTAATTATAAGATCAACAATGAGACAATTAAAATAATTATAACATATATTAATAATATAAATTAATTATATATTTAAATCATAAATTATTATAATTATATATTTAAATTATAAATTTCTATAATAACATATCTAAATTATATATTTATGTAATTTCATATTTAAATAATAAATTACTATTATTAATATTTAAATTATAATTTCTATAATTAAATATATAAATTTTAAATTACATATTTAAATTATAATGTTCTATAATTATATATTTACATATTAAATTACTAAAATTACATTAATGAAGGAGTGAGAATTAGTCAGAGCCAATGCATTAATTAATGAAGGATAAACATGTAAAAATAAAATCTAGCTGAAAATAGGAAATTTTTTAAAAAAATGACTTAAAGTAAGTATTTTTTTTTAAAAAAAACTAATAGCTCCTAGAAAAAATTCTAAATTTTCCCTATTCAAACATAGTTAAAACTATCTCAGATAGCTTTTCAACTTCCCACTAACTTATATGACAAACTAAATACACTATTATATATGAGTTTAGATGAACTATTAAATAACTATCATCCACCTTCCCAAAGAAAAAAAGAAAACTATCATCCATAAAATAAATTATTTAAATTAAAATTATCTGTCAATAGACCTAGTTTTCAGTTTGATTTTAAACTTTTTTTTTTGGTTAGTATTTTTTTTGTTGTTGAATAGTTTTATTTTAAACTGAAACAACTTAACAATGTGTTTGGATGGGGAATTTTAAAAGGGTAATTCATTTTATTTTGGAATTTTAAATACTTTGAGATGAAATACCTTGTTTGGATAGGGAATTTTAAAAGAATTTGAAACTCTAGGCATTTTAGAAAACATTTTGATTAGTTAAAATTGTAGAATTTCAAAGTGCTTAAAAAAGTAAGGATTTGAAATTCTTCAAACCTAGTTTTCTTTTACTAAAATAAATTGAAGTTATGTTTTACTTTATATCAGTTAGGGGTGGCCCAAGTGGGTTGACCCGCCAACTAACCCTCATTTTTATGGGTCAAGCTAGGGTATTTTCTTTTAATACCCTGATTTCTTATTTGCACCCCACAAAGTATATATTTTTTTGCAAATTCCTAATATACCCTTTATCCTTATGTGATTTTAAATTTTTTAATTTATTGTTTTATTGTCTTGTCTTGTTGTGCTTTATCTTGTTACTCTTGTATGCCAAACACCAATTGTCACATTCTGCCTTATTGTAAATTCTCAATCATTCTTATAGGTTTTTAAAGTATTATTTGTTGATTTAAGCGCTATTTGAAAAGGAAAACACAATTTTATTTACGTATGATTTTCTTGATTTAAAGTTTATGCTTTAGGATTTATGATTTAGGGCTTGTTTGCATTTTTTATTTATACTAACGTCGATTCACGAGTGTTAGAGTGTTGGGATCATATTGTCCGGGACATACTTGCTGAATCTCATTTGTCTTCCGGATCATATGGTCCAAAACATACTAGTTGAATCCCATTTGCCTTCCAGATCATGTTGTCTGGAACATACTTGTTGAATCTCATTTGCCTTCCGAATCATGATGTCCAGAACATACTTGTTGAATCTCATTTTCCTTCCGGATCATGTTTTCCAGAACATACTTACTGAGAGGTGCTCGAAGCGGTGACTGGAGAGGTGCTTGAAACGGTGACCGGAGAGGTGCTCGAAGCGGTGACCGAAGAGGTGGTCAAAGCAGTGATTGGAGAGGTGCGGTTGTGACGCGCACAATTGCTGTGATGTGCTTCGTCAACCAAGTAGGGTAAGAAAAGGGGAGGGTATTTTTGAGTTTTGAAAAAAATTGTGAAGCCTGAGGGGTGTGAATAGAAGATAGGGGATATTAAAAGCAATTGCCCCAAATTAGTGTATTCAGTTGCTCGCATGTTTTGGTATATCCAGCCTAACTTGTCAATTCAGCGGGGCAAAGGCGGAGTAGACTAATTTGTCAACCCACCAGTATTATATTTTATATTTTATATTTTAAAAATTATAACATTTATACAAATTAACAAAATTATTATAATAATTAAAATATAAAATAAATTATTAAGTAGAACTTATAAAATAGACTTGCTAAGAAAATAAAATAAATTTTATCATAAATTTATTTGTCATTTATTTATGTAAAAGCATAATATTGTTAAAAAAATAAAACCAATTATGCAAGATTTACTTTTCTGATTTTTCTATTTATTTATTGTAAAAGCATGACTTTTTTGAGAAACTAAAAATTTATTTTAAAATAAAATTTTATATTATTTTTTAAAAAGAACAATTTTTTTTTCAAAATATTTTTTAATAAAGTAAATTTTTATTTTTAGTAGGAATTGAAATACTCTATCCAAAAAACAAAATTAAAATTCAATAATTTGAATTATTTTATCCAAATATATTTCAAATCAATGTATTTTAAATTTATTATATTTTAAAATTCTCTATCCAATCACAATGTAAATATATACCCTTGAAATGATTATAATATAAGAGTACATGAAAATTTCACATTACTTTATCTCTTGATTTAATGATTTGGCATCACATTACGTTAAAAAATATGATATTTAATGTTATGAGATAGTCATTTTATTCGTAATAGATTTTAAACATGTAAAATCATTCAAGTTTCTTACCTTTGAAATTGTCCCCTTTTACATGCTACATACCTGTTCTTGGTCAACATTTAACAAATATTGGTCAGATTTTTAAGTTTCTATTGACAGTTAATTTTAATAATCCATTTTAGAATTATGACATTGTACTAATAATTAAGTATATCAATTTTTAAATATTTAAAATTTTTTACATATATTATTTAATAATGGGTATTTACATATTTTAAAATATTATTTTATATGTTAATGGTAAGTGATGTGATGAACTACTAAATAATTTTAAATTTGTGTGAAAAATTTATATATTTTTTCAAATTAATAACAATATAAAAATCATGGGTTGGATTGGTAAAATTTGCATTCCATAAATGTTGTTGAATATGTTGACTAACTCTTATACTATGGATCCTAATCTTCTATGTGTATTTGTATGTGTTTCTATATATATTAAGAATATATTTTAAATAAAATTATTAATTAATTAAAAATTAATACCTATATAGATACATTAAAATTATTTTCATATAATGATTACCAAAAGATATTTAGAAAACATTTAAACTAGAACCAAGTTTATGCATTCCCACCTAGCATGCATCATGGCTAGGAAGATTCAAGAGAGACTTGGCTTGGATGGGAGCTTGGATGAAGACATGAAGTCATAGTCTTAGGAAATTCACCTTGTAAATATTTTATCTAGGCTTAGCTAAAATAGATGCATATTATTTTCTATTTTGTGATGAACAAGAAAATACTAAACGCTTGAGAAGAAAGTGATGAGCAAGGCCACAAAATTCCAAAATAAAAGTGCAATCTAAGAAAATTTAAGCAACTCAATATGCACTAAAATAGAAGTGGTCTATGACAACATTTATTTTAGAGCCTTTGGTTGTATTTAGAGCTAGTTTGTTTGCACAAAACAAGGCTCCAAGCTCACGCCCAATCAACTCCAATTAATCAAGAAAATTTCACTTCCAAACTAGCACAATCAAGAGCTACAAAATGCAACACAAGACACTAAAATTTAGAGAAGAAATCGAGCTATAATTTTTGCTTTTGAAATTTCAATTAGGAACATGCTTGAATTAAAATCAGGTGTGACTTTTTAAGAGACTTAAACAAAAGAGAAGAACTTTCTTAGAAACTCAATTTCAAGAAGTTGAACACAACTCTTTTTTCAAGACACAAAATCATCACAAAAAATTAGTAAAACTTAAGGAAATTGTTATGACAAAATTAAGGACTAACAAAACTCTAAATGACAAATACTTTGAGACTTTAAAACTGAAAGTAACTCCTAAAATAAGCAACAGAAAAAAAACTCACAAAAAAACAGTCAAGGAAATGCAAAAATGAAGGCAAAACACCTGAACCACAGTGCTGTGGGAAATGCCACAAAGGTGCGGCTTCACAGTTTGGTGTTTCTTAGGAACTTCATTATGCACAAAATGACTCAAAAAAAATTTAATGGTGGAAATGAGTCCTAAAAACAAGAATACATGATTCAAAGGAAGAATAAGCAATTTGAACCGAATAAACTCAAAATAAAGTGCATGCAACACAATTTGCACCAATTAAAATGAAGAGAAATGACTTAGAATTAACATGAACCGAACAAAATCACAAAACAAGCCAATTAACACAAGAGAAACAAGGAATATTAATAAAGCAACACAGAGGTGCTGAAAAGCAAAATAGAATGGAGTAGTAGAAGAAGATGATAACTAGACAATAAATCGAAAAAAATTAAAAGATAGGACAGAGTAAGAACCTCTATCAGAGCCTAAGCTCTGATACTAAATAATGCATCCTCCCCCAAGCATAATGTGAAGAATAATGAGGTAGAAGGATGCTCTCGTAGGATCTTGCTCATAAAGGTCCTTGAGGTTGAAGAAATGGAGGTGAAAGACTAGGAAATGGAGAAGAAGTAGGCACCAATCTTGTTGAAGGAGATAAGCCAAAGGATGAAGCTAGCCACAAGGGAAGGAATCCTTGATAATAGCATGAAGAACACTCACTAAGGAGAGAACAAAAAAGACTCTCTAAGAAGAAGAACTCTCAAATTTAGAGAAAGCAATTTGATTCAAAATGAGTGTTAAAGGATTACATGAAGGAAGGGAGCTTCTTATATAGACCAAAAATCATGGATCCTATGTGCCTCTATGAAGGTGAATGTCCAACTCCTATAATTAGGGAGTATTAGTTGGTTAATTTAGTGTTAATTGAGCATATGTCAATTTAACACTAAATTTATTCAACTAAGATCCAAACATGACCCTAAAAAAGAGGATCTATGTTCCCTTTTATACAAGCCTAAAAAATGGTCAAATTAATACAAATTAATGGAATATTTCCTAAACTACGCGCCTTGAAGCTCAATCCAAGTCATGCTCCTTTCTTATTGCTCCTAGCTTAAGCCCATGTTACGTGTGCATGCGTCACTAAACCTCCATGGTATACTTCTTGAATGATATGATTTTTAGTGTTTCAACTATTTAATTTATGAATAGCATTCTTAAATTTATTTTAGAAATTATCTTGCTTGAGATACTCCATTTATAATGGGAAATTTGTGATGCCTCCATCTAGGATGGAGATCAAATGTGAGATATCTCCATTTAATATGGGGAAGAGGTTTTAAATACCTTCATTTGGGATGGGGAAGAGATTTTGGATACCTCTATAATAGCGTAGGGAAGGCGATGAAATGTCATTGTATGAAATATGAGCTCATAAACTTTTTGACAAATCTATTGAAAACCCGGTTTTGAGAACTGTAGAGTGAAAATCAATGATCATGAGTATCACTATACTTTGTGGATTGTGTTCTTGCATGAGGATGTTACATTGAAAGCTATTTTATCTTGTTTATTATTATTATTAGAAATTATTTGGATTACATCATAACTTATGTATAAAGAAAAATATTTTATTATTATGGGTACCATGGTTGTTTTTTTGGATTCCGCACTAACTGGGAACAACACTAATTGTGAACCCCTTTTTGAACCTATTTTATTCACTGGAATTCCATCTCATGAAAAGTGTTGCTTTCAGAGTCAGAAGAGGAAGAAACTGTGGAGGCTACGGACGCATGAAGACTTAGTCCCTAACTTAGATCTTTTTATTTAGAATGAACATTATTATTATTACAATTATCTTTTACCTTCGTTTTAGAGATGTCTAAATTTGAGAATTATATTTTGTAAGGATGATATTTTTTATTTATTATCTCAAAGTTTGTTTATTCTCAATAATTAGTTACTTATTATACTATGGGTTATTACTATAATGAAGGACGTTACAATCCCAACTAGCATGCATCATGACTAGGAGGATTAGAGGTAGACTTGGAACAAATAGACCTTGTTGAAGACTTGAAGCCATTGTCTTATTTTATTTTGTTTGTAGCAATTAGGGGCATGAGTTATTTTTACTTCAAGGCCATTGTATTTAGGCCATTTCCTTTTACCTTAGGAAAAAAAGTATCTTTAGTTAGTTTAAGGAGTAGGCTCAGTGTGAGGTCCTTTAGTGATGCAATCTCACCTAGCAAGGTACCTTGTTTAGGAGGATTAGAGAGAAGCATGGCTAGGAAAGAGCTTCATGAAGACCATTAGGGTCATAGTCTCAAAATTGTGTAAATATTTTTGTGTAGATTGTGTAGTATTTTGAGTGGATACTCTTTGTATTTTTAGGCCTTGTTTATTTCAGCCATTTTCCCCTTATTTCCCCTTATTTTTAGCTTGGGTGTCATTAGTCATTTATGAGGGGTGTATGGTAGAAGGTGAGCCTTTTTGGAGCAAGAGAATGTGTGAATTTTTAATTTTCATACCCCCTTGTTTATTTTCCACACCTCCTAACATACACATGTGAATGAGAGACAAGTAGGACCCCCTTGTTGCCCCATTCAGGTGCCATTTATTCTCTCTCTCATAGGTGGCATTTTCAAATTCAAATTTGAATTTTGCAGGGAGTCCATATGGCACTTTCAAATTCAAATTTGAATTTAGAGGGAAGGTAGATCCATATTTTTATAGGTTTGTTTGGATCTCTTATTCTTCTTCCCCTTAGCTATAGATGGACGTCCAAGATCCATTCCCCACTCTATAAATAGAACCTCACACTCTCTTGTAGACAACGCTTCTCCAAACTTGATCTTCCTCACCTCAACGAACCACAATAAGAAAGATCCTAGGAAAGCAATCCAAAATTGCATCAACTGGTATCAAATCCTTACTTCTTGAGGTTCTTTTCTTCTCCTTATCTTTTTCTAATTTTTTATTCATAATCTTATTCTACTCCATCTATTCTTGTATTTTGCATTTCCTTGGCTGTTCGTTTTTGGTCTTGCTTTTTTTAATTGTTATGATTTAATTTCAGTTTTATAAGGGTGGTGAACAATCCAAGATTGCATCATTTAGTCTAAAATTCATGGTTTTTCTCTCCTTACACATTGGATTATCCTTTTGTACCCCTTTGGGCTTAGTAGGCATTAATTTAAGGTTATGCTAAGGCTAGGCTTAATTAGTCTTAATGCTAATTAAGTCCAAGTCTCACATTGCCTTGGATCATGTGTTCAAACTTCCCCATTGGACTAGATATAGTCCCCCTCCCCCCCTCTCTTGTAAAGTCACCTTTGAATTTGAATGAAAATTGTCTCTTTGTAAGCACATTCTCTAGTAAAAGATCTTGACAATCCTCTCTCTTGAGTAACCTTTTTCTAGCTGGTTTTTATCAAGGGTTTCTTCTCTTGTGGCAAGCCTAAACAATTTTGGTTTATCTCTTCCCAAGAGTGGCGCCTCACCTCCATTTCTTTCACCTCCATCCTCCACTTCTTGGATGCTTAGAACTCGAACCTCAAGGAGAAAGATCAAGGGAGTGCAAACTTAGTTTCCATCACAATGTGTCCTCATCTGTTGGGTTTCGTGAAGGAAGAGTCTTATCACTAAGATCATCCTCCACAAGCAATAAGAATTTTCCACCTGCACATTTGTGTCCTGCCACAAACTTTTCACCACAATAGTAGCACAATCCTTGGGCTCTACACTCTTGCATATGGGCCAAAGAAATTCGCTTTATAGGTAGAGGAGAAATAGGTGGTATGGAAGGTCCAAATGGAGGAGGTTGGGAATGAGATGGTGTGAAGGTAGGGTTATGGTGAAAAGGCTTAGGTTTTGAATCCTTTAATTTGTCTTCAATGAGTTTAACCATCCCAATAGCATGAGAAATAGAATAAGGGTCGAGAATGGCTAGTTCTTGATGGATGAGGTGGTTAGGTTTAATCTGCAAGAGATAAAAAGATGCCATTGATCTGTAGGAACAGAGTGGCAAAGTTGGTGGAAGGAAGAGGGGAGGAATTCAAATATTGGGTACCAACAAGGGTTATCCACTCATTTGAATGGTTGAAGGAGAACCTAGGGACAACAAAATCAGTTGAAATTTGGCCTAAGGTGGCGAGTCATTCTAGGTCTAACACAATATCAACACCTTTTATATGGAAAAGGTAAGAAGGCACATGAAATTCATGGTGTTGTGAGACCAAAGGCATGTTGGGGCAAAATCCTACACAGGTCAACTTTGCACCATTCCCACCATCGCGGAGAAATTTGGAGTAGGATGAGTGGGGACTTTGAGGTAGGCCGCAAACCATGGTTTTAGAATTCTCTCTGGGTAAGGTTAGCTTTCGCTTGGTTGCACACAACTACCAAAGTTGTATGACCAACTTGGAACTTGCTCCTTCTCTATCAGCTATTGTGACGTTATGGGTACTTCCAATATCGAGCAACACCATCACTTGGAGGCCAGCAATGTGACTTATAAATTTGAGGGACTTGGGTGAAGGATGGCCTGATAGGGCTTGGGTGATAATTGGAAGTGTATTGGGTCAAGAGGTTTAGGTAGGGACACATCCTAGAATGAATCATCCGTGTCTGGTTCATCCTCCAATAGTAACAAGAATTTTCCATATGCACATTTATTCCCTACTGTAAACTTGTCATCACAATAGTAGCATAAGCCTTGGGCTCGGTGCTCCTACATTTGGACGGATGAAATACGTTTTATGGATAGAGGTGTGGTGGTTGGGGAATTGTGGTTAAATGGTGGTCGAGAGAGTAGGAGGGTGAAGTGTAGAAAGGTTTAATGGTGCGATATCTATGGTAATGAAATTTGTCCTCCACTAATTTAGCCATGCCAATGACTTGAGGGAGAGAGATTGGGTTCAATAGGACAAGTTCTCGCTGAATATCAGTGTAAAGGCCGAAGATAAAAAAATTAAGTAAGGCATCTGGACTTAATCATTAACCTAGTTAGATAATGATAATTTAAACTTTCACTTCTGGACTTTATATTTTATTTTCTGTTTTGTAAATTTAACACAATATTGCATTGCATTTTAATAGTGTCGTTTCTTTAACTTTGTTTGCACTTTTCTCCTTCTTTCTATGTTTGCATGGTATAGAATGCTAGTTCCATTCAGACCTTAGATTTAACATATCGCATTAGCAAGTGAAAAACAAAAAATTGCATTCTTTTTTGCATAGTTTGCTTTGAACCAAACTTTAGATTTTCGACATGCTATTCCAAATTCGTTAATTATTGGCTCGTACTAATTACTTAAGTATTAGAAAAGTGGCCCGCATAAGTAGCACATTACACAGTTCATTTTCCACTGACTGCAAATGTTCCAGCTTCACTTCCCCATTCGTTAATCGTTGGATGACGCTTAGACAAGCTACAAAAATTTGATACTAATCAGAATTGAAATACTATAAAAAACCATGGCTTAATTAGGTGATCTCTGACTTGGCAGTTCATTTTGCATGAAGCTTGTAATAGAAGGTTGGAGTGTGAGTGTTTGCTTCTTTACAAGTTTAAGTGAAACAAGGAAAAATTAAAATGGAAAGTAGAAAAATATTAGTTGTCATAACCTAAAATTTACCCTAGTTGTTTTTACAATTGAGACTGAAGGGGAATTGATGGTGGGGTTTCGTGAGGGTTTTTAGACCAGAAAAAAATAGAAATAGTGGTGAGGTTGGATTGGAATCAGGGAGGTATAAGGTTTTATTACTTTTTGTTCGACAATTTTGTCAAGTTTAATTAATAAATACATATAAAAAAACGTTCTGTATGTGTAGGAAATGAAAAGAATAGGTCCTGCCACAAGGAATAATTAGGAAGATAACATAGTTTAATAATTCATAATTAAATTTGCATTGGTTGAAAGAAAGATAAAATTTTAGGATATAATGAATTATCATAATAAAATTAGATATAGAGATAACAAATTTAAATTACAAAAAGTATAGCCGTAGGAAATAATGTGTGGGTCAATATCAAGAAAATAAATAATAAAAAATTTTATAACAATTATAGAGGTATTTGAATCAAATTAGGGTAGACTACAGAAGAAGAATAAAATTTAGATTTGATTCAGATTATACAAAATCTCAAGATGATTATTTTAGAATTGAATAAGTTTAGAAGATAAAGATTGTGATCTTTCACTGGCTACCTTAATTCTAAACCAACTCAAAAATATAAATCTTTCTCATTAGTAGTGATTATGAAATTACTAATCACACACATCTATTACTAAGATTGATTATTCTATGGTTATAAATTATATATTAATATCTAGGGCTAATTATCAACAATAACGACAAAATTGTCATAGAAGAGTCAAGCAATGACTCAAACACATTTAATTATTATAACTTAACAATTTTCAACTAGTAACTGAGAATGAGATCTTACGATTTCATTAGAAATTATATATTAATAAATTTGTAGTATAAAATATACAATTTAAATATATGATATTACTATATTTATATTACCAACTTAAATTATTAATTTATTAAAAATTAAATTAATAATATTGTCTAGTTTTTATATGTACTATGAATTTTGACTATTATACAATGAAATTTAAAATTACATTTAATACACGTCATGCGCACACACGTAATGTAAATAGTATGAATAATTTTATACGGTGATTAAATATTATATTGAAATAAAATTATTGCTAAATTATAATAGTAATTTTCTGTAACAATTATATACTTATAATATTTTTATTATAGTATATACAATTTAAATAAATAAATAAATATATATATATCATATATAATATTTTTATATTTATATTACTAGAATAAATTATTAATTTTTGTCTATTCATATTGAAATTTAAAATTAAATAAATATATTATAAATTAAAATATAAAATAAATTTAAAATATAATTTAAATTTAAAATATATACATAATTTTATTTTTATATAGTAAATTTTATTAAATTTACTATATTTTAGTATCTCTTAATATAATTACGTGCATTGCAGAGATTAATATATATTATCAAATAATCATTTAAGGAATAATTAAAATAATAAAATGTACTTTTCTTATATTTAGGGTGTGTTTGAAAAAATTAGCTGAAAGTTAAAAAGTCAGCTCAAAGTTGAAAAACTAGCTGAACACTGAACACTAGTTGTAAGTATTTAGTAAAACTAGGTAAAAGTTATAAAATGACAAATAAAAACATCATTAATCATTAGATCAACAATGAGGCATTTAAAATAATTATAATATATTTTAACAATATAGACAATTATATATTTAAATTATAAATTATTATAATTATATATTTAAATTATAAATTTCTTTAATTACATATTTAAATTATAATTGCATATTCAAATTATAAATTTATACAATTGCATATTTAAATTATAAATTACTATAATTATATATTTAAATTATAAATTACTATAATTATATTAAGTAATGAGAGAGAAATGAAGGAGAGAGATTTACTGAAGACAATATATTAATTAATGAAAAGTAAAATTGTAAAAAAAAAATCAACTATCCAAAGGAAGCTTAAATCCTTTCAGCTTGTTTTTCAGCTTTCACTTTTTTTTTTTTGGAGAAATCAAATTTTATTCCTAGAAAGAAAAACTCCTACAAGTTACAAGGTATGACACGGAGAAGATTGCAGACTACAAGTACACAGTTGAATTAATATTATAGAAATGCAATGTAATGGAAAGAGCCAGTCTTGTGAAAATTCATGTAATCTTTTTCCTAATCCTAGTAAAACACAATCCAGACTAAGAAGATCACTCAACAAATGATACTAACGAGACATTAGAGTACGCTTTTACCCATAACCAAGCTCTCTGCAAAAATAATTGCTAAACTTCCTTTACAATGGACACTCTCCCTTAAACATTACTGCATTCATAGCTAACTAAATACCTCACAATGTAGCTAGCCAAATTATACTAAGGATTTCCTTGATAAGTTTTCCTTTTGAAGAACAAATACCCAAATAAGGGCAGAAACTAGATTCACAATCTAAAGGTAATATTGTCATATAGGCTAACCATTTATCAAAATACATTGGCTAAATTACCACCGGTGCCCCTGTATTTAGGGGTAGCTCACTTTGTGTCCCTCAATTTTATTTTTGCGCACCTTTTGCCCTCCAACTTTTTCAAAAGTTTAATTTTTGCCCTTCCGTCAAATTTAGGGTATGGATGGGTAAAAATGAACGTTGACTTAAGTGATGTGGCATGGTTATATTGTAATTAAGAGTTAATTAAAGTTTAATTAATTATTTGAAAATGTTAATTTTAAAAATATCAAAAATATGTACAAAATCAAACTCATGTCTTGGGAGAAGAAAAGCTAAAGTCAATCCACTAGACCAAAGGTAAGAGTCTATTTTATTCTGCAATTTCAATATATTTAAACTAATCAATAGCAATGTTAATTTTAAAAATGTAGAAAATTTGAGAAAGGCTAGAATTGAACCCAGGTCTAGAGTTTAAATTCTAAAGCCATACCACAAGACTGAAAGTCAATATTAATTTTCTTGTGAGATTTAAATTTAATTAAACTAATCGTGGCAAGGTTAATTTTAAAAATATATTAAAATTTACAAATTTTTTAAATGGAAAAATTTTAATTTTAAATTTTAATTCTCAATTTTAATTTATGTCTTTATTTTTAATTAGATTTTAAATTTTATATTATTGTTAATATAACTAAATTTTAGTTTTAGTTGTCAACCCTTAAATTTTAATTTCATCTTTTAATTGTTAATTTTAGTTTCAAAATCACAAATAAAATATATAACATAAAATGACCTACAATAGATTTAAAATTAAAATATACAAATAAAATATAAAATCTAATTAAAAATAAAAGATAGAAATTAAAATTTAAATTAAAAGTTAAAAACTATAAATTAAAGTAACAACTAAAACTTAAATACAAAATTAAAAATTTAAAAAAAATAAACTTATTCAAATATATTTAACATAAAATCAAGGTAAGTAGTTTTTAGAATTTAAAAAAGTTTCTTTATTTAAATAATTTACAACATAAATGACCAATAATAGTAAAACAAAACAAAGAAAAAGAGACAACAAAATCAAAATTGGCTTACTATCTAGTAGTATCGTCTTACAACTCTCACAGGTTCAAGGTTCAAATCTTACTTTGTCCAATTTTAATATAAAATTAATGTTGTCACATGATTAGTTTAATTAAATTTGAATCTCACAAAAAAATAATATTGGCTTTTGGTCTAGTGGTATGACTTTAGCAATTAAACTTCTAGACTTGGGTTCAATTCTAACCTTGTTCAACTTTTCTATATTTTTAAAATTAACATTGTTATTGATTAGTTTAAATACATTGGAATTGCAAAATAAAATAGGCTCTGACCTTTGGTTTAGTGGATTGGCTTTAGCTTTCCTTCCTAGGACTTGGGTTCAATTCTTGCTATGGTACATGTTTTTTATATTTTTAAAATTAACATTTCTAAATAATTAATTAAACTTTAATTAACTCTTAATTACAATATAATTATGTCACGTCACTTAATTACGTAAGTCAACATTCATTTTTAACCGTCAATGCCTAAAATTATACTAAATTTATTAAACATAATACCTAGTAAAATTAGTAATAGTAGATAGTAAAAAATGGTTTACCTATTTATCAATTTATTAAAAATCATTAATTTTTTCTATATGAAAATATGTTTTATAAGTAAATTACTCTCAACTTTATTAAAAATAATAAATTATATAATTATCAAAACATTATAATGTTTATTAAATTAATTAATTCGAATAAATAATATTTTAAAATATTAATTAATTTGAATAAATAATATTTATTAAATTGATTAATTTGAGTAAATTAACTATAAATAACATTAAGAGTTTAATTGATATACACTGTGAATGTTAAGATTTTTACACTTTCACAACCTTCATTCATGGTAAATTTGTTGATTTTAGTAATTAGTACTTTAAAAATCACATAAATAAAAAGTTATGATTTAATGTTAGTATAAAAATCTTTTATACTAACAATATATATCAATTAAACTCTAACCTTAAATATGATATTTTTCAACATAATATGTAATAAGATTATTATATAAATCGATACATAGTGCCACAATGATGAAGGTCTAACAAGTCAGCCTTAAGGGCATTTGTATCATGTTGGAGGTTAGGTTCTATGACTAAGTATAAGACTAATGGGATAAATGCATATTAGTGGGAAGTAAATCTTTGGCTAGTGGGAAGTAAATGCTTAGTGGAAAGCTTAATGTGAAATAAATACACAGTAGTGGTAAATTAATATCTAGTTGATTTCTTAGTGAAATTTACTTCTCTTGTTTCATGGATTACTATATAGCTTATAAATAAGAAACTGATGTAAGCTTCCAATGCAAAATTGAGAAATTGATCAAACTCTATTTATTCTCTTTTGTTCTTCGATTAAAAGATTTATAGCGTTGATTTTACTAATAAGTCACTATTAGGCCAATTTCCTTTCCTTTCTCTTTATTCTATCCACACAAAAATGACTTGTCCATTTGATTCTGTGAATTTGCTGAAATTTATCTTTCTAATCACTGTTATGATTTTGTTTTCACAAGGTATGTTTACAAATCAATTTCATAAAAAAGATTTATTAGTTCCATGTTTTAGTTTATACATATCTTTACTATATATTATTCAAAATTTTAATTTAAAAGTACTCATAAAATGCAGGTTTGAGTAAATATGCACCAACCTGTGGTGGAATATGTTCGGCAACGTTTGACTGTAACACTCACTGCAAGCTACATGGGTATAAAGGGACATGTGTCCCATATTCAGCAACTAAGAATTTGTGTTGTTGCTATTAAGATGCTCAAGAATTGTTTTAGCTAATGAGAGATTTCTTCTTGTTGCTAAGAAAGAAATAAAAAATGCACAATTTTTTAATAAATTTCAACTTTATATGATAAATTGAGTTTCATCCATTTTACATACCGTTTTAACTAATAGATTTATGAAGCTATAAGTATCGTTGTAATAATTAGTAAGTGTCAATTATTTTACTTTTTCGTTCTATTAACTTTTTTTAAGCCAAAAAATTCCATTGTGAGAAGGATGGAAAATACAGGTGTGTCTGAGTAAACTACACAAAATATACATGAGAAAAAAGTGGCATAAGCACTACTAAGAAAATATAGCACATATAAAAAAAAATAAACCACCAAAGAAGGACAATGTCATTTCCTAAACATAAGAGAAGGATTCATTATCCATTCAACATAAGAATACATTGTTAATTTAATTGAATGACACCATTTCAATGAACTGAGTTGCAATGCTTGAGTAATATGATTGGTGTTTGGTCCTTGTGCTTTAAACACCACTGCATTATGAGCTTTGAATATGTGTTAGATCTTAGCAAAAAAGAAAAAACAAAAGACCACATTCTACATTTGTTGAGGTACCTACTAACCAAATTCCTAAATTGATAAAAATGGCTTTAAACCGTATTTAAGAAGGTTAATGAGAGTTCCCACTATCATATTATGTAAACTATCTTATCTTCTCACACTAGACATGAATATGCGTGAACTATCCTTCTACTTCCTTTAGCTGATAATGAACATTATCATTGTTTTGGAATCACACAAAAATTGATAAGTAAATTAAGAGTTTTTCTTATAAAGAAGGGGAGTAATTAGCATAGCTCAAGATATAGTTTTTTGCCATACTAACCATAAAAATAGCGAGGATTGAGCATGAATGGTTACATTACATAGAACCTCTTGAGTTTTTTTCTAAGTGTAAATATCTCTAAGCCTGATAACCTTTGACTATTTTGTTGAAGTTCGTGTCTTATGAATTCACTTATTTGTTTGCTAATTTTTGGGGTATTTTGTAGGTCTTCTTTCAAGCCACTACCTAATTAAACATAATTGCCCTTAGTTGCCCAAGTTGAGATTATGAAAGTATTTATTTGTCACCCAATTTTTTCTCCCATATATTTAATGAGTGGTTAATCATGATCATAATAGAGCAACCTCTAAAAATGAAAAATTAATGGAAAAAGTGAAAAAGAATTTAAGGATGACCTCACAAAAAAAAAACTCAACTCTGTCTCTTTCAATAAAAAAGGATATATACATATATAAAAAATAAAAATTTAAAGAAAGAGAAAAAGAAGAGAGAAAAAATAGTATATAGTCAAATCAAGGGTCATTGAAAAGTTCTAAAATTAGGGAGATTGTTTCTTGAAAATTTTAAGGTCCTTAACAAATTAACTTATAATTTTTTCTGATATTTTTAACCCTTTGTGTTTTTCCTTTCTTTTTATTTTCCACACTTAACACAACTACCCTACCCCATTACATCCTTGTAAAATCCTCATAATTCCTTTTTTGAAGTGAATTTATTTGACATGACTGACATACAAACGTCTTGAGTAACCTAGCTTGAATCGATCTTTAAATGCTAGAATTCTCTTGTTTCTAAATACCTGAGTGTGGTGAGATGAACATCTTTTCTTGGCAATTAACTGCATTTTCTTTTGCTCAAATATAGTTAGGTTTTCTATGAGAAGACTCCATTTTTTACAAAAAAGTTATTTATGAATGTTTTCTTCAGCAAAATTAAATTACTCAAGGGTAAGTAATGTCCAAGTGTGGCGAGGTTAAAAAACCAGATTTTTACCTATATTTTTATCATGTTTAATACATGTTTGCAAGGAAATAATTATATATTTCTTGAAAAAACTCACTTGTTAGTGCTTATTTTCTCTTTAGACATGTACTTAAGAAACAAAAAGAAAAATGGAGCAAAATAAGGTCATTTATAGAACAATTATTGAAGATCCAGGTTAGCACGATCGTGCTCCATTTCAACACAGTTGTGCTAAGTCAACACAAACAGGAAGAATTCTTTGCTAGGAGGTTTATTTATTATGGGTGTATTTAAAAAAATGTTAAAAATAAATTCTTTTGGGCCTTTAAAGCAAAATGGGTACACTTAACAAATATAGAAGGTGCGGTATTTCACAGCCCAGATGAATAGTAAGGTGTAATTAGAAAATTTAGGAGTAAATAGAGAAAACATGAATTAAGGTTTGTTGGGCCAAAAAATAATACTAGCATATGGGGCGTAGAAGGCAAAAACAAAACTGAGAGTAAATCATAGCCTACTGCAGATTTTCAATGAATAAAAAAAAATGAAAAAATAGAAACTAGAACAAATAAAATACAAAATAAAAAAAATAATAACTAAAAAATGAAAAAGACAGAGAAATAATAAATACAAATAATAATAATAATAATAATAATAATAATAAAGAAAAAGAAAAAAGAGAGGAAACAGAGACAGAGCAAGTTGCTCTGAATTTCACAAGATGTGCCTGCTATAGTCGCCCACTCTACTACTTGTTTTAGCTGCCTCCTCTACTGCTCCACCCCTTAGCATTAGGCAAGTGCAAGTTGCTACTTCCTTCACCACAAAGTAAATAAGTGCCTATATAAAAGGACAAAGGGATGGATGAGAAGGGATATCTTTTTTCGTCAATTAAAAACATAAAAAAAAAAAAAAAAAGAATCAGAAGAAATATACAGAAAGAAAATCTTCACAATGGAAATCTATTAGTGAAATACAAACATAGGGGGCAAAGAAGCATCACAACAAAGTCAAGAGAACAAGCAGGTAATCATTCTTTACATTTGCCGTTAAGTTTTTATATTAATAATGATAATTGTGATCATGCTTTGCATACAAATGTGAGAAACAATTTTTACCATAATTTGGAAATATAATAAAACAATGCTTAGAACACAACCAAGAAAACAATGAATACAAAAAAGCAAAAATCAGCATTATGATTAACAACTGAAAGTGATTTTCGCTGCACTGGTTCCTCTTGCCATCATCGTTTTTCTTGTTTTCCCTCTTCTTCTCGAACCAAAATCCCCATCAACAAGAAAATTATCAAACTCAAATACAACCCAAAGAAGTGTAAAATAAAGAAATAAAGCAGCAAAAACTAGTACCTTATCTCTGCTTCCACCAAACCTAAATTGAAACCCCAAAATCAAACCCCTTTGGAAGCCATTAAAGCCCAAGCTTTCTCTATTGTTACGGAACCCCTTTCAAGAAATCATTTCCTTCGAATACATCTCCATCACCGTCTTTGCGGCTTTGCAAATCTAAGACTCTAACAGCGAACCCTCCTCTGCTTTTAAAATGCTTTGTTTCTAAAGAGAAAAATTGAGACACATGAGAGAGAAAGAATCATGCTTCACATTTTAGCATTTAGATTTCAGTCTGTATAAATATAGGCATTGAGTCGTGACACTTTTGTTCTAAACTTATAATACCTCTTGTTATATATAATAATGCATACTTCGATATACTTTTAATTGTCACCTTAAATGTACTTTTTCAGTTGACAATTACATTAGATCATAAAGAGATTATCGTTACCATTTTAGATGCAATTCTGATTTAGTCATGATAAAAATATTTTAAAATAAACATAATAATATTAAAATTTGAAAATCCAAAAGTATCCAATACTCAAATTACCAAAAAACTACGTAAACTCTGATTCTCCATTGTATCTAGAGATATGTAGAAGTAGGAATCCTCTCCCATTGAGCCCAAAAATATAAAAAACAAAATTAATTAAAAAATAAAAATATAATAATATTTTTATAAATAATAAATTTCTTAATAATAAAATTATTTATGTTAAAATATTAAAATAAAAAAATAATTGTGTCTTAAGGGATGAAATGAATATTTTAAAAGTTATTCAATTTTGCAATTTTAATTAGAGGTAATTGTCTTTAAGACGAACGTTATAGGGTGGCAATACCTTCCCTACACGTAATTCACTCCCAAACTGAAAAACTGATTTCACGGACCACCTATATCTTTGATTTTCAAATAATTGTTTGTTGTCCCGTTGAGGCCCATGTGTCAACAAATAGTAAAATGTAAATAAAAAGTTTAAGCTGCATTTCAGCTATAAAATAATTAATGAATAGAATACAACCATTCATTATATATTAATATAATAAATATTAATTCATTGGTTAATTGTGTGATTGGATTATTGCACCATTTGCTCGTATGCACGATCATTTTTTTAAGGCATGCACTACTTAAAAATTAGAACTTTACACTGGCATGATAGCATGACATGAGTTTTTTTTCTTTTTTGGATAATGAAAAGGGTGAAAACCCAAGGCCAACCCCCTACAAAATAGATAGAACATTCAGTGGCTACTCCCATAGCATCCTTATGCAGAAGGAGGGAGCAAGACATAGGGGGTGCTATAAAACAGGAATTCCTCAAGGATACAAATGAGCAATATTAGCTAAATGTTGACTACTAGGTTAGCCTCTCTATGTATATGAGTAAAATCTACCTATCATTCCTTACCAGACCAACCATGAATGAAATTCACAAATGCCCAATATGGATGGAATGTACCACACCTTCAATCACAAACCCAATAACACATGTGAGTCACATTCAACCCATTGTCTTCGGATCCCCTTATTCCATGCAAATTGCAAAGTAGAAGTGATCCCCCATAATTTTTCCATAATCATATCCGATGAACACAAATTTCGAAGGAAACCACCAAGTCAGCATCCCTCTTCATCCTGAAGTAAGCCCACACAGGTTGCAGACTAACCTTTCATTTTGATAGATCCATCAGTGTTTGTTGTAAGCCACCCTGGAGGGGGTAACCTCCAGCAAACCTGTTGGACTTCATATGAATTGGATACAAGTTTCAAGTCCAACTGGTGAATGTGTGTGATTTGCCTTCCCTGATAAATAACTAAGGCTATAATACTGGTAAGATCAAATACCCCATTATTGAAAACTGTATCTTTTTTAGCTTTCCGAATTGTGTGGACTGTAATGAGAAAAAAGGAAATTCCAAATTATCCCCTTTATCAACATTGTGCCCCCAATATTACTTAAAATCCAATCACAACTTCCATATGAAAAAATTCTTAGGCAAACACAAGTTAATTGTTTGCCAACACAACTTTGTCACAAGGTAGTCTCTTAAAATGTGCAACATTGTTTTCCACCTATTGGTTGCAAAGAAGACATAAAGGAGAATTTGTCATACCTCTATAATTGCAGAAAGCATTTGTAGGTAGTCCTTTATGCAGACACTTCTAAAGAAACATGTTTTCCCTAATGTGTATAGTTAGCTCTAAATTCTCATCCAAGTTATGGTAGCTGGCCCTAGTTCAAAGTGTTAGAGCACTTATAAGCCGATCTGGTAGAAAAACTTTCATCCATACTGCCTAACAAAATGACGTGATCGTCTTCTATTGAATCATTAGGTGGCAATGTGTTAACAATCTCTCAAAACACCCAATCAAGAATCAAGTGCTAAAACAAATTATAAGACCACCCATTCTCATCATTGGCAAATTGTGTTACTACTATGTCATTAGCACCAATAACCTCTCTATCTTTAACAACACAACCAATAATTACTCCTAAAGGAAGCCATCTACCCCACTAGAATCTGACTTAGCGACCATTCCCTAACAACCATCTAGATCGCTCAACAACCCACTTCTAGACTTTATTAATTCTTGCCATAAATCTGATGTATTATTTATGTGGGATACAACAGAAATTAAATATGGATTACATTTATATTACTACACATACACATACCCACAAGGCATTTTGTTCATTCATGAGACCCTAACCCAACTTCATCACCAAATCTTGGTTGAACTTAGTCAAGTCTTTAAAGCCAAGGCCATCCTCTTTCCGAGGATCACAAAAATTATTCCAAGCAATTAAATGACACTTATTCACACGATCAGTACCTTGCCACACCAACTGCCATATCATAGACTCAATTTTTTGGCACACTTGCTTAGACAATATGATTGTATGCATTGTATGTGTCGGGAAAGTTGTGATGACTGCTTATGCCAACATGCATCTTCCATAAAAAAATAGACAATTAGCTTGCCAGTTACTCAACCTTTTTTGAGTTTTTTCCAATAGAAAATCATATAGTGTTGTCTTATTCCCATGGTGAATCATTGCTACTCCTAGATATTTACCAATATCATTTGTGAGTTAGTATCCTGATATATTGCTGACGAAGCCTACTTGCAAGTGAGACACATTTTTTTTATAAAAACAACCAAGTCTTGGAGGGAGAAACTTGCTGACCAGACACCTCACAAATGTAACAACCAATTTTACTAACCTAATTCATTTATGAAAATGCAGAAAGTTTGCCAAATGTTTTACCCAATTATGCGAAATGTTCAAAATTAGTTATTACATAAAGAACCATAATCTTTTTAAAACAAGGATAAAACAATAATATCCATTACAAAATTGTTTTTTTACAAAATGTTTCACAGTACATCATGTATTACTCACCATCACTACCTCGATTAATCATATCCAGAGCAGTGTGAACCTTTGACATGAAAAGCTAACAAAAGTAACTTCATCTGAAGCATCATTCATAATACATCATACATATAGGAAGTCTTCGGTAGTTCCCATCACAGTAGCTGATCTAACTCCTCTTCTATTCATATCCAAAACGTATATGAAAGGAAACACATAGAGCAAACAGATAGAGGAATGAGATAATTATAAACCACACATATTAATCTCAATAAACTAAACACACAAAAGGACCTAAGATTCATTCTAGGATTCAGTTCCACATAATCTTTTCATATATCTTAATCTCACTCTTCTCAATAAGTACTCAACCCCACTTGACTCTATGTATGGATTCATGACCAATCCAAGATGATTCACCCCCAATCATTAAGTATTTTGTTTTAGGAAGTTATTGACAAAGTTTATATCTTTCCTATGTTGGTATGATAATCTTCTCGAGAGATTGTGTCATATGCCCATCAATACCACAAATGCCCCCCATAAGGCCAAGAAATAATCATTTGGCTGGTTGTCAATTGGGCCACATGCCTATCATCATCACAAATGGCCCCCTGTAAGGCCAATCATCACCACAAATGGCCTCTCATAAGGCCAATCATCACCGTAAATGCCCTTCATAAGGCCCATCATCACAAAAAAGGCCCTTGTAAGGTTATCATCACAAACGACAACTATATCTTAGGCCAAGAAAGATATACCCTATCAATCATGAGATGTTGAATGTTTATTGAAAATCATAAATAAATGAATATTCCATTCACGCACCAATATGGACTCCCCTAAATGTTCACCCACCTGATGAACATCCTCAGTCTAACTATCCACAATAATCATCTAAATAACAGATTATATAACACATACTTACAACCCTATTTATTAACCATAAATTTGATATCACAACTCAAGTAGTACTTACATTTCTATCATCACTCCTAGAATTATTCATAAATTTTCAGATCTATCTCCTAGTTCATGAATAATCACTAATGACCACAACTATAAAACTACCACATCCTTAAAGACTCATTTCAATCATCCTTCACAGAATCATTTATGAAATAATCCTCCAAAAAGACCTTCATAGATATATAGATTTTCAGATCCATTGCCTAGTTCAGGAATAATCAATAATAACTACAACTATAAAACTACTATATCTCTAAAGATTTATATTTCAATCATCCTCTATAAAATCATTCCTACATTATCCTTCAAAAATACCTTGATAGATATATAAATTTACAAATCCATTTCCTAGTCCAAGAATAATCAATAATGACAACAACTATGACCAAGATATCAAAAGTAGTTAATAGGAATGACTTATATAAAAATCATAACATGACTGAAAATCATAAATAGAGGACCAGAAATAACATCTGGAATAACAACAAATCAATAAAGCAATAGCAAGAATAAAAGAGAAAAATAAACATATATTTTATTAAGACTAACACTTTCTGCAATTTATAAATCCCACTCTCCCCTTACTTTGATAAGAAGTTAATTAAGTGTGGTGCAGAACCTCCATAACTTCAATCTTCCATGGAAGATTTCCTCCTAACTTCCCCCTCACCTTTCTCTCTTTAGAATTTCCTTCCACTTCTCTCTCTTCTTCTCTCCTTCTCACTCTTCAAATCCTCTTTTCTCTCCTTTCCAAACTCGCAACATGATGCCCCTATTTATAGGAAAAACTGGCTAAATTTTGCTAAGCGAAATCCATTTTCGCTAAGCAACTAAATATTCGCTTAGCAACGGTTTAATCATTCCAAGAACTTGTCTCACATGGCTTAGCAAAAATAAGTTTGAGCTAGCAACTTTTTTTTTAATGATGTTATAGGTTGAGGTATGACCTATGGTTATGCAATTACATGAACTAACATCCTTCCTTGATCTTATGAAACCTTTGGTAGAAGCTTGAGTCATTACCATTTACATGAATCATTGTCCTCTCTTGATTCACTGAAACCTTTGGTTGCGGCTTGTGTTGTTGCCCTAAGATTCATATGAACTATCATCCACCCTTGGTCCAATGAATCCTTTAGTTGAGGCTAGAGTTGTTGTCCTACAATTCACATGGATCAATGTCTACCTTTGGTTTGTTGACTCCTTTTCTTATTTATCCTCTATTGGATTAATAATATTATCTGGACAAAAATGGATGTTTACAATAACTAAGTTTCTAATAACACCTAAAATTATATACTAACTTGGTTATGAAAATTAGGATGTTACGACATAACCTATCTAAACACCTCATGATAGTCTCCAATTGGCTTATTGTGGCCTCTACAAATAGCAAAAGGTCATCTGCAAAATATAGATGAGATATGGATGCCTCTTCTTTGCTCAGTCTAAGTGGACTCGATAAATTCCTACATTGGACTTCATGCTCAATAAGATGACCTAACCTTTCAACACAGAGCACATGTAGGTATAGGGAGAGAAGATCCCCTTGAAGAATGCCTCTTGAAGTTTGGAACTCCTCAGAAAGCTCTCAATTAATTAGTACTTGCATACGCATAGAATAAATACAAGAGATAATGATAATACAAAAATGGTCATTAAACTCGATATGCTTAAGGGTATCCATAAGAGAAAACCCCAATTCTAACGATCATATGCTTTTTCTACATCAACTTTAAGAGTCATGACACCCTTCTTTCTCTTCACAACCCTCATGGAATGAAATATTTCCTGAGCAATGCCACATTAGCAATATCGTGTCTGCTAAGGGCAAAACTACACTAATTAAGACTAAGCATGGCACAACACTTTTCAACCTGGAGGAAATAACTTTATTAACTATCTTGTAAATGATGTTAAACAGGCTAATGAGTATGAACTGAGACATTTGCATTGGGGCATCACACTTCGGGATGAGAAGCAACAAGGTCTGATTTATGTCTCTAATTTTAGCAGGTCATGGTAGAAACACGAACCATTTCACACACAAAATGGCCAATGGTTTCCCAATGAGATTAGAAAAAGACGAGATACAAACCATTAGGACCTAGTGCTATACTGAAAACTACATCAATAACTTTATAATTAGAAAATGGATCATGAACCCTTCTCAAGTCATCCAGAGTTACCCTAGGGAAACATTTTAGAAGGTCCCCACAGTTGTTCACACCCTCCTTTATGAACAAAGATGGGAAATAACATGTTGCAATTCCCTTAATGCTCATAATATTTGTCACAAGTGCTTCTGCATCATTCACCAAGGCCTTTATTTTCTTTCTTTTCTGCCTTATTAGAGTGCTAGTATGGAAGAATTTTGTATTTCAATCTCCTAAATTGAAACAATTACACCTTGTTTTCTGATACCATAATATAACCCCTCATGGTATAAAATAGCCTCATATTCAGTCGAAAGTTCCTTCTGGATTTTCTACAAGTACACATCATCCCTGAGGGTGAGTCTATTATTGATGCTTTCCAAAACAAACTTTATTCCAATGCGCATCTGATAGCTGAAATTTATTTACCGACTGAATCCAATTTGATCCTGGCTCCCAAGCATTTTTTACCACCTATTGAAAAGAGTCATCTACTAGCCTCCCTACAAAGAACTGAAATAGTTTCAAACCTAAAGTATGTGTTTGAGTACCCTGTAAGTGAAGCAAGATAGCCTTATGGTCTGGTTTGAAAGATGGCAATCTAGCCGCCGCCCCTCGGATATTCTAAGTCACAATATTCATCAAGAACACGATTAAGGGAGATTGGGAGAACCCACTAACCTTTCAAATGTCCTACAAAGACTTCCATCTCCATCTTCTCTGGCTCCCATTTTGATACAGAAGCATCAAGGCGAAGCAATGGCTCCATGGCACGCGACATCATCCATGCCCGAAACGTCAGTTATTAATTTTCATCAGTACGCTGGTTCTTACACCTTATGCCAACTCAAATAAAATTCTCAAAAATTTTATAAATAAAATAAGAGTTGAATTGGTATATACCGTGAGTGTAAAATATTTTTACATTGACATTTAATCAACAAGTTTTACCATAAATGAAGGATTGTGATTGAATGTATAAAAAATCTTTAGACCAACCATATATACCAAGTAATCTTATAAAATAATAACAAATACTTCTATCCAATTAAAAAAAATCTTCAAATGTGCGTCAGTAAGTAATTTAGAGCATTGAAGGGTATTTCTTAAAATATTAAAATAAATTAAACTCACATTAAAACATTATATTTATATAATAATAAAATTAAAATATATGAAACACAAATTTTTTAAATTTTAAATTGATTTGTTGATGTTTCCATCCAAAAGAACGATGATGATTTACAAATGTCATGCTATATTAAGGTTGATAGAAGAAATACAAGAAATATTGTTTTTTCTTATTTGTTCTCTATTATTTATATACATGTTCTCATCACGTTACCCTAGTTCACAAATATATTTTTTTATTTGATTATTTTCATAAAACTTTTTTAGGATGGTTGATATTCCACAATTTCTTTTTAGTACTTTGCAGGGGTAATGATTGAGAAGAAATAAATATTACTTGGTTTAGAAATTAGAATTAAATGAGAGTATTGAACGTGTGGAAGAGGCACGTATCATGTGACTCCATTAATAGGTCTTTAATGTTTTGGAAATGGGATCATAAAAGTGCAAGTGCCGCCTTATATGAGTCATATAGTCATAAAATTGATATGGAGTTTAGATCATAGTTTTGAATATTATAAAAGAAACCCAATTTTATCAATCACTTAAGTCTTTTTCTCGAAAATATATGCTAATGTCGGAAGGTAGTGAAAAGTACATATCTTAATAACAAATTTACCGTAAAATTTAATATATTAATTATTTGGTTGTTATCAAATAAATCCCTTAAATATAAAAAATAGGTAAAGTATTTTTCTTTTGAAAATTCTTATTATTAACTTTTGAAAATCCTTCTTACTAGTTCAATGTGTATGAGCTGTGAGTTGTTGTAAACTCAATTCCTACCAGACCAGAAAAAATACTAGTAAAAACATAAACTCACATAATTACTATTAGAATAAATTTTAAATAAATAAAAAGGAATTAAGAATAAGAAGACGTGTGAAGACGAACATACGGCTAAAAATCAATTTTGTTTCTCCTATTTTTTTAAAATTAACTAACTAGAATACATGTATTTAAAATATTATATCAAAATTCAAAAGTATATATATAGTAGGTATTATATAAAGCTGACAATATAGTGGATGTAGTGCTACAAGCTTTTTGATTCATACTACACAAAAATGCCTGGTTCACTTATTTCAATGAATTTGCTGAAATTTATTTTTGTTATAGTTCTTATTATTATGTTTTCCCATGGTATGTATACAAATAAATTTCAAAACAGAAATTAAGAAATTTATTTATGTATAGATTTTAAAAAAAGAATATTAATAAATTAAATGAATAAAACTTTTAATTATAGAAATGGATCAAATTTTAATTCACAGTTAATCAAATATTTAATTTAATAATAACCCTTCATTTCATTTGATCATGCATATACGACATTGATTCATTATATATTGTCATCCAAACATTTAGTAAAATAATAAATAAATAATTAAAAATTAATGTTGTTTTTGCATATATGTTTTAGAATTGGATTTATCTATACATTCAAATTTAACAATTTTCTTTAATAAAAAATATATTTTAACATTAATGTTATTTGCATATAAGATATGTTTTAAAAGAAGATTTATTTATAGTTTTAAAAATAAAATTTAATTAAAGACATATCAATTATACCTAGTCATATTTGTGATGAATCAAAAGTATCAAATTTATTGAATAATATAAAAAATAGTATCCAATAAAAAATTAATCAAAAAATATTTACATTTAATAAATATATTTAAATTACTGAATTATATATAGAGATAGCAGGGAATGCCAACGCATAGGCATACTAAAAGCTAATAATTTTTATCTTAAATAATTTATATTAAGATATTATTATCTTTGAATACTCAATATTAAAAATTAAAAAATATCTTTTATCTCTTTTATTTCCTCTCATTTACTGCATATTAATCTAATCTTATATCTCTTAATATATTAATTCACCTTCATTTTATTTTTAACTAATTTAAATTGGGAAAAAAAACATGTTATTGGCATCCGAAAATTTATGTGCTCTTCTCCTATGATTATATTTATGCATAAGTTTTTTTTTTCAAAATATGAAAAATCCCAAAAAATATATGATTAACTTAAATAAATTTTCATTAAACACATATAAAATATAAAATTTATATTGTTTTCTTTATAACAAATGTGAGTGATTAGTATGTTAGTTTTGTTAGTAAAAGGATTCAAACTCACAATCTTTCTCTCTCACCTTTTCATTTTACCACCAGATCAACATTCTAACTCCTTACACTAAAATGTTTTTATTTAAAATAAAATATTAATTTTTTTAAAAAAGAGAAAAAAAATATGTAATTTATTAGGAAAAGAATAAAAAGAAAGAGAAAGAAGAAGATGAAATATAGTATGCTAGAAAAATTTAGAATTATAATCATATGCAATTAAAGAGAGAAAATAAGTGAGAAAAAAAATTAGTTTTTAAGGTTGAGTATTAGACAACTATAATATCCTTCATATATATTATAAATATTGGCTTTTATGTTCAAAATATTTGGTGTAACTTGTTATATATATCTATATATACGAATTTTAAATTTTAATTATTTAAAAATATCTTTAAAAAATACATATAAATTAGACCTAATGAAATTTGTGATGAATATATTCATTATAATTATCTTCAAAAAAATTTTAAATTTAACTTAGTCATAAATTTAACAAAAATAATTAAATTTAATGAATTGATGTAAATTGGTTCTAATTGAAATTATTGTATTTATTTTATTTGAACCGTGTAAAATGGCATATGTAACTTAGTCATATTGTATTTATTTTATTTAAACCGTGTAAAAATTAATATCTCATTTATCTCTTTTATTTCCTGTCATTTATTGCATATTAATCTAATATCTTAATATATTAATTCCCCTTCTAATTTAAATTGAAAATAGAAAACATATTATTGGCATCCTCAAATTTATCTGCTCTTCTCCTATGGTTATATTTACGTGTAAGTTCAATAACATATATAAATAAAATTCATACTTTTTGTATCCATATTTCTTTACAATTTTTCCCTTACTAATTTTTTTAATAATTATATGTTTAAAATTTAAAATTGTTATAATATATCAAAATAGAAATATCAGTATACAAACATTACAATGCATTTTCGCTAATAATAAACTTATCTTAAATTTACTTTTCTATTATAATATACTTTAGTTGTCATAACATGATTAACTATATAGGTAATATTTAGAATGAACACTAACATGTGTTCATTATATTTGTGTACAATTCAGTAATGATGGAAAAATAAGAAGTAATGCACAAAATTTATGATATATCAGGTAAAATGGTATAGTAAAATGGATTAAATAAAACGTCTCAAAATAATGTTATTATTTGGGCAAATAAATTTAAAATTTATTCAATAGATGTGCATTTTTTAGTTCTTGCTAGCGATAACTAATAAAAGAAATATGGGACAATTTTGTTCATCTAATAACAACAACATTGATTCTGAGTTGGTGAATATGGAACACATGTTGCTAAATAGCCTTGCTTCTTGCAATGGCCTTTACAGTCAAATGATGGCGAGCATATCCCACCACAGGTTGGTGCATACTTTCTCTTACTCAACCCTGCATTTTATGAGTATTTTAAAATTGAAATTGTAGATAATATATAGTGAAGAAATGTACAAACTAAAACATAGCATTAGTAAATCTTTGTTTTCAAATTGATTTGTATACATACCATGTGAAAATTGAAGCATAATGATGACTATAAAAATAAATTTCAGCACATTCATTGAAACAAGTGAGCGAGTCATTTTTGTGTCAGTAGCTTAAGGCACTATCTATCAAAAAGCTTGTGGTAGTACCTATACACTATTGTCAAATTTATAAAGTAATTTCACCGCATATTATGTCTAAAATTATCATATTTAATTTTAAGAGATAGTCAATTTTACTTATAAATGTTAAATTTTAATTTATTATTCAAATTAATAAATTCAGTATTAAATAGTATGATACAACCCATTAATTTGATTCTCTATATAGGCAAAATTTAAGTTTTGTTAGGAATATTAGTTTTTATTAATGATTTTTGTTAATGGTATGTCAATCATTAGGAGGATTATGATTGTGTATCACTCATTAAAAAGATTATTAGGAGATTATGATTGTGTAATTATAATATAGATAATACTAATCAAATGAATTTTCCTTGACTCATTTATTTTATCAGTGATATACACAATCATAATTTTCTAATGATTCGATTAATGATTGACGCACCATGATCAATAATTATTCACAATAATTGTTATTGCTAATAATATACATTCTAAATAGAGATACTTACTTAATCTAAAAATTATGAATTTGAAAAGTAAACATATATAATAAAATTCTCTATTTTTAAAATAAGAATGTTGAAATTATAGGCAAATTCTTTTAAAACCTGTCATATTTCTTATATCACGTACCTTTGTTTTTATAACTCTACATACCAGTTAATCTGTATCACAAAAAGAATTACAAACTTATAGACCAACTGGAGACTTAAAAACAATTACATACATATAGACCAGTTGGTCCATAAGCTTAAAAACTTTACAAGCTTATGAATCAGCTGGTTCGTAGATTTACACAAATACACACCTAAAAATCTCCTAGTCTATAGGTGTGCAGTCTTTTTTAAGCCTCTGGATTAGCTAGTTTGTTGGTTTAAAAAAAAATTACCTAACGTACCATGGATTTACTTATAAATTCATGCATATTTCTAAAGTTAATAAACCAAAAGAATTACTTATAGACCAAGTGGTCCATAGTAATAAATATTTTTAAAATTTAATATTTCAATAAAATTTAAAATATTATATTATAAATAATTATTAAATATAAAATTCTAAAAAGATAAAATATTATAATCAAATATTAGGAATTACAGTAAAATTTTAAAATATAAAGTTGTCCGTAGCATAAAAACATTTAAAATATAATTTTAAAATATTATGTTATAAATAAAATATGTTATTAAAATATAAAGTTATATAAATATAATATAAAATATTATCTTAATCTCAGCTGGGTTAAAAAGCTATATACACAAGCGGAGACGAAAGCAATGAAAATAATTTTTCTTTTACACGAAATTTAAGTTGCAGTGACAGTCAATAATAAAACCATTACAAAAACAGAACCAACAACAAAAGATATCTGAGAAGTTATAAATGATCCTTTTGACATTTCATTACAATGGAGTCTAATTCAAACTCTCGTACCACAAATTATATTTTTATGAAATAAAGGAAAGGATTGTGATTACAGATAATTTAGAAACCAAATAAAAAAAAAATGAAGGAAGAGTATATAAGCAAAACGAGAAATTACGATTAATAATTGTCCAAAATGATGAATATGAATACTTTAAAATTATATTAGAATTTTAATATTTCTTAGAAATCATCAGTAGAATTTACCTGCAGATTTTCATGGAATTCTTGTTCCGAAAAAAAAAAAAAGGTGACCAAAAGAAAGACAGAAATTACGTGAGACATTCAGCAAAATCCGTAGATATTTTCTAAAAAATAAACATGTCATAAAAATTTGTAAGAAAATTCTATAAATACACCCATGAATATGTGCAGAAATTTTTAGCGATCAATTTTTACCGTAAGTTTCAGAGGAAATTCATGAATTTGTGGTGACAATCGTCACTAATCCCTGAATTTTTCCAATCCAAGAAAACAAAGTCAAACTTCATGGTTTGACTAATGCTTGAGGCTCTTCCTTAATTTAAAAATTCAAGTTGAAGAAAGTAAACAAAAACCAAATGTATAACTGTATTGTGTTTTAATGGATTAACTCCATGTGTCAGAATCTCTAAACATGCATTGTACCTTGTTCACATGATTATTGTATACGCACAAGCTACATAACACAAGATACACACAGAAGTAACTCCTTCACTTAATTCAATACATTTGCTGAAATATAGAAAATCACTGGTATATATCATTCATAATATCAATTTTAAATACTTATAAAATGAAAGTTTGATTAACATACAAATCTATGGTGGAATATCCTCGTCATCATATGACTGTGATCCCCAATGGAAGAGGTAGGCTATGTAAATCAATTGCTTTAACAAGTTTTTACTTCCGCTTGTTATTTCTAGCAAGAAATAAGAAATCGACATTTTTAATTTGAATAATTTTCAGCTTTATTTATCAAAATAAATAGCATTATAAGAAGTTGAGGTTATTGTTTTGTATTGGATTCCTTTCCTATGCATGCTATTTGGTAACACACAAGCAATCAATTTTCTCTATTTTTTTATTTCTATGTGAATTATATTTTTGCAACAACTGGCACAAAATTTTCTCAATTCCAATCGACTAAGTGTATGGTGTCATTCTTTTGAGTAGTATATTTAGAAATACCCATTGATTCTTTATTAGCACTTTTTTTCTCATAATTAGTATACTCGAAAATAATAGTTATTTGAATATCTTTACCCTTAGTCATGAAACCTACTTTAGGTTTTTAATTCACTTAACTCCTCTATTCTTAGATTTGAATCTAAGGAAAAAGAAAAGAATCCAAATTGAAAATCCCGCTTGATGTCTCTCTTAATCTAAGTGGAAAAAGTGTTTATGAAGAGGGGTAGAGACAGTGAAGCTCAATAATCAGAGAAATACACCAGTAGTTTGAGAGAAAAGAAGAGAGAAAATTATTCTTATTTTTACACAAAGTTGTAACCGTAAAGAGTCTTGCGTTGATATGTTTATGTGTTTGATGTGATATACTTATATGTTCTCTAGTTGACTACTCATTCTCTTTATATATGTGTTAGCATGTGATAGACATATTCTTATCTTGTTGCTTCTTGTTGTTGTATTGTTGTTTGGGTAGAAAACCACTTTCAAGTGAGCATAATCTTGATGAGTAGGATTAGATTGTGGGTTATTAAGCTTAGGCATCCTTTTAGTTTTATTTTATAAGGATAGTTTGGTTAGGTGTAACATCTAGCACAGAGAACTAATTAATTTGACTTTCTTATGAATATTGTTTAGCTAAACTTTGATTATGATTTTTATTATCAATTATACTTAGATGTAATTTTTATCATTTAAAATATATATTTTGCATGAACTATGATTTTATTCTAATACTATCATCACTCAATTTGTTCGGATAAACAAATAAAATACAAAAAAATAAGAAATTTAAATTATAAAAAATGTGTTTTCATTGTGTACGCACCATTTTTTAAAATAAAAATGAATAAAAAAATAAATCTAGAAAAAAAAAACAAAATGTCATTTCCATACATTGTCAACATACATAACCATGTTCAGAATACACCTCAAGACCAGAAAGCTCAAAATAGAAATTTTCATGGAAAAATAAAAAATAATAACGACAAAAACCATAGAAATTAGAGGATGAAAGTGAGAGGAGAGTGGTCAACCTGAACCACTGTCATGCCTGAGCTCTCTGAATCAATGGAGATCCTCTTTGGCGATCCTCTTTGGCTCAGCTACATCACTAACATAATCCCATAAAATCTGGAGATAAAAATTTTAAATTTTGGTGAGTAAAACGAGTTCAAGCTGACTATAAAAGGGGGCACTTGAAGTAGAAAGGGGGGGGGGGCTTCGGAAGAAATTTTTTTAAAAAAGGAGTTACTTTTTCTGAGGAGAAGAAATAGCTTGGAAGAGGAGAAGAAAAAGACAAGGGGGAGAGCAAAAAAGGAGAGTTTTGAAGGCTAAACATGTATTAATCTACATAACTCTTTTTAAAATTCAGTTAAAAAAATATTCGAAATAGGATAAAAAATTACTTCCCTTTTAAATCCCCACCAAAAACAAGTTCTGGTCATATCGGTGTCGCCAGAAGAACCGCCAGAGACAGGCCGCTGGCAGAAAACCGCTCCCCCTTTTTCTCTCTCCTTCACGCTCCCCCCTCCCCTCTGCAACGTCTCTTTTTAAAAAAAGAGAAGAAGATAGCTTAAAGGGGATGCAGCACGCGTCCCCAGAATTTAATTTTTTCTTTTAAAAAAAAAATCATACTTTACTAAGTTCAACGCCCCTAAAAGGGCTATTTGCAGTCCTCTATGGTCAAACGGTCAAACTGTTATCTACACCTCCATGTCTTGATGTTTGCGCCCCAGACCCAATAATAAATGAGTTCTATCTGCACCTCCCCGTTTTTACTATTCGCCCCTATTTACATCATGACCCATTTTGTTGTTTTCACCTCCATTTACTGTTTGCAGTGCTGCTTTTGCTAAATGTATTTCTTTCATTTTTAAGCCGAAAATGCATTATTTTTAGCCTTTTGTGAGTATAAATTGTAAGTTTTTTTTTATTTATTCTATCATTTTTCTTTTGTTTACATTTTTCTAGTTAATATGTTACGAATATTCGAAATAACAACTAATAAAATTAAATCTAACAATAATGATAATGTTAATAATATTAATTTAAAAAATGAAATTTTTAATAACTATTTTTCATTTTTTTCCAACTTAAATGTTATAAAACCTTTAGCGGTTATAATTACGAAAGAAAATCTAATAATGGTCACTTTAGATGCACTTCTAATTTGACTATCACGAAAACTAAAATGACCACTTTAGATGCACTTCTAATTTGATTTTCTTTTTATAAAATCTTGGTCATTATGATTATTATCATCTAATTTAAATTATTTAAAGCAAATAATTGTCACTTCGGATGCACTTCTGACTTGACGATCACGCTAAATAATTATCCTAACCACTTTGGATGTACTTCTAATTTGGTTGCGGTAATAATATTTTAAAATAAACCCAAAAATAAAAATTAATTACTAAAATAAAAACCTAATAAACAAACCATTATCAAGAACTATGTATACTCTGATTCTCCATTACACATGGAGATACGTAGGAACAGAAACTTACTCCTGTCGAGCCCCGAAAAATAAAAAAATAAAAAAGTCAATTAAAAATTAAAATATTAATAATATTTTATAAAAAAGAAATTTTTCAATAATAATTTTCTCATTAAAACATTAAAAAAAATAAAAAAAAATATTTGTTATATTTCAAGTATTTTAAGGGTGAAATAAATAATTTTAAAATTATTTAGTTTTGCACATTTAATTAGAGGCAACCGTCCTTAAGACAGATGTTGTAGGGTGCTAATACCTTCCCTACTCGTAATAGATTCTCGAACCCAAAATTTGGTTTTGTAGACCACTTCTTTTAAAAGGTTTTTTCAATGTTTCCCTAAATAAATATTGGTGATGATTTCTCTGATTTTCATAAACTAATTTTTTGCTGTCCTGTCAAGACTCCACGTGTTGACAGATGTCGACTCCACTGAGGACGTTCGAGAGTCAAGCCTAAATAATTAAATATGCAAAATTGATAACTTTTATTTATTTTCACCACTTATTTATCTATTTCATTTCGTTTGGTTGTTTGGTCATACTTTTCTTGTTTATCTGTGTATTGTTTTAATTGAACTATAGGTTAAATAACGTATGTTTCTATTATATGGAGTAATTTAAGATTTGCTCCCCACACACTGCAAATACACTTTTCACACACATGAGTGGGGTCCTACACCCAGGCCTGAGAGTAACCTAGGGAGTGAAGGACGATTAGCGATACCATTTTAGATGCACTTCTAATCTGGTTATCACGAAAGTCCCATCTAGAACGTGACTCTTCTTGTGAATACCCACACTTTGAATGCACTTCCAATTTGTAAATGTATTCTAAAATGAGTATATAGCTCTAGAAAGCCTTGGGAAAGGTACAAATAGCAATCAACGGGTGAAACTCACTCGCTAAAAAACCATTAGTTCCATATGGTAGTGTGACTCTTCTAAGTATACCTGTTTAGGACACTTGGGGCATCATTTTTCTTACTCGCCTTCCTTTCTTTTAACATGTAAATTCCTTATTCTTTCTTTTAATAGAAAAAAGGGTGGTATGATAGTTTCCATATGCATAATCATTCACATACATTCTTCCGTAAAACAGGTTTTGGAGAATCAATCTTGTTGATCAGGAATATCCTAAAAGGAGACATGGGATCAAATAGTGAAACAAAATGAACCATGCCTGTAAAAGTTAAGATGCCTGATATGAAGTTCCTAGAACCCTTCAGTAATTTGCTGAGAGAGACCAAACGAGTAGCCTTTGCAAGGAAATATGGGAATGTATTAGATCTGTTAGAATTAAATGTACAAACAGAAGCCATTTCCGCACTAATCCAATTTTATGATCATCCCCTTAGATGTTTCACCATTCAAGATTTCCAGATGGCACCTATGTTAGAAGAATATGAGCGAATTTTGGGGATTTCATTAGAAGATAGCAATACCAGTATCGAGGACATCTCCCTTCGATGAATACAATAGCAAATCTGCTAAGGGTGCAAGAGAAAGAACTGAGAGAGAGGAAACTGAATAGAAACGGAGTGGAGGGTTTTCCACAAAATTATTTGGTAAAACAGATGAAGCGGTTGTTAGAAGCAAATGATTGGGATGGCTTTACTGACATATTGGCCCTCACTATTTATGGGCTTGTTCTCTTCCCATGCCTTAGGGATTACATAGATCTCTCTACCATAGACGTGTTACTAGCTCACTGAGACAGAGGAGAAAATCCAACATCAGCAGTACTGGCAGACACATTTTGTGCTTTAAATCTTTGTTATGAAAAGGGAAAGAAGAAGTTGACATGTTGCTCACTGGCGTTGTATATTTGGTTAATTGTCCATATATGTTTCCATAAGTACAAGGCCACATCTCCCATAGAGGACTTCAAGTGGTGCACTCTTAAGGTAAAGACAAGTAAGGAATGGGCTCAGTTCTTAGTAAACCTCACTGAAGAATCAATACGTTGGTACCCAAATTGCAACAAAATAGAAGAAGTTATTCACCAATGTGGGGGCTTCCCTAATGTACCCCTTGTAGGGACTAAAGGGTGTATCAATCACAATCCTTCATTGACTTTAAGGCAATTGAGTTATCCAATACTAGGCCCACCAATGGAAGAGTCAATCACACCTTTCTTCTATGAGATTAATCAATTAGACCCAACGATACTTAGAAAAATTAACCATGCTTTGGAGCAAGTTATTAGGAAAAGGAAAGGGATAGGAGGAAGAGGCAGTGGTGCACATGAAAGCTACCCTCATTGGCTAAAGAAAAGGGTTCAAGAAGTCAAACTACCTTTCTGCAAAATTAGCCCAATCATTGAAGAGATTGCGATACCACCACCAATTGACATGAAGGAATTCAAAGAACTTCAAGAAGCCTTGGCAAAATCTGAAGAAGAAAAGAGAAAGTTGAAGAAAGAACTGGAAGGGTCTCACCAAATGATTAAAACAATGCAAGAGGAGAATGCTCAAAAAATGCAGCCATTAACTAAAGCTAACAAAAGAGCAAGGGAGGAGGAAGAACTCAAATTCAAGACTCGAGACTGCTTAGAAGCCGCCAGCAAAGAGTTGGGATTGGGAAGGCGTGAAAGAGACAAAGCATTGACAGATAATCAACAATTAAAGGAAGAAATAAAAAAGGCAAAAATAGCTAAAAAACAGGCACAGAGGATGTTCAAAGACCTCCAACAACAACTGGAAAAGGTGTTGCAAGAATTTGAAAGTAGACTCCAAGATGAAAAGATATGCAGGCTAGAAGCAGAGTAAGCTGCAAGGATGAATCTGGCAGAATGGAAGAAGGAAGGAAAAAAGGCGCTTGATTTGATGAGTCATGTTGACGAACAAAAAAACCTCATTAAAGAACTTGATGCAAAAATCATATTTTGGAAAAAGGGAATTGGGGAAGTCAATCGATAAGGAAGACATCGAAGTACTAAATGATGAGGTAGCTTTTTGGAAAGACCGTTATATGAAACTCGCATGGTTGGTGAATCAGGCAATCTTAGAAATTCCGGGAAGGCTCAAAGAAGCTGAGGGGATGAAAAATCCTCTTTCGACTCCTAGGACGATTAATTTTTTTTCTTGAATATTGTAAGGAGTTAATGGAGAATTTGAAAAAGATGGTTGTAATTGATGAAAAAGTGAAAGTTTGGATGCAATGTACTTCTAGTTGAAAATTAATAAAGATGTGTCACTTTTGATCCTGTGAAACCACTTCTCTCTTATATCTTAAATATTCGCGAACAAGCAAAGAAATTTATGATTCTCTAAAAAACGGAAGAAAATAAAAAATAATAAATAAAACATGATCATTTCATTCTCATGACATTCAATTCTCATGTCATATCATTCATCTCAAAACAGAAAAATAATTGGTCAAGCAAAGAAGACAACCCTATGACACCCTTACGGGACACGTGCCAAGACAAGAGTCATGGAAGGTGTTGTAGACGATCTGGAACAACAACATGAAGGACTCAAAGAAGAGGTAAACCAGATAAAGGCACAAATGAATGAGATTTTAGAAATGCTCAAAGCGATTAAAGGCGTGAATGGGAATCCTCCAAAAAAGGCTCAAGCTACACCATCTCACCCACCTGGATTTAACCCACCTCCATAATTTAATGTTCAGGCAATCTTCCCTCCCTATGGCATGCCTCATGGTTACACACCACCTGTGGTTACCAATGTTGTAGAGGTTAATCAGGCCAATGCTGCTCCAAATCCTCCATACGACTTGCCTCTAGGTTATACCTCACCTACTGCCAATAACCCTGAGAATAACCCTCTCATATCTGTCGTCACACCTCTGAGTCAAACACAAGCCCCAGGATTGAACCACGAGATAAAAAATTCCCACATTCCAATTCAACATCCCACTTATACACCTCCAAATAATACCATTCCTTTTTAAAACCTCCCCAACCATCAAAGTGTCACACCTTGACCGACCATTGTGATTCATTCCAAACAGTCGAAGGACATCCAATCCAACGACAAGCTATGTTTCTTAGAAGAACGCTTGAGGGCTATTGAGGGGATTGACCAGTATGCATTTAGTGCTGCTGATTTGTGTCTAGTGCCAGATGTTGTAATTCGCAATAAATTCAAAATTCCTGAGTTTGACAAGTACAAGGGAGTCACCTGCCCAAAAAGTCATTTGACCATGTACTGTAGAAAAATGGCCTCATATGCCCATGATGATAAGCTACTGGTTCACTTCTTCCAAGAAAGCTTGATGGGAGCAGCTCTTAGTTGGTACGTGAATTTAGAGCAAGGAAGAATACATACCTGGAAAGACTTGGCTGAGGCTTTCTTGAAACAATACAAGTACAATATGGACATGGCTCCAGATCGTACTCAATTGCAAAATATGTCAAAGAAAGAAAGTGAAAGCTTTAAAGAATATGCCCAACGATGGAGAGGTGTGGCTGCTCAAATACAACCTCCATTATCCGGAAAAAAGATGGTCTCTATGTTCATTGATACACTCCAGTCACCCTTTTATGATAGAATGATCAGAAATGTATCTTCAAACTTTTTAGATTTGGTTGTTATTGGGGAGAGAGTAGAGGTGGGAATAAGAAGTGAGAAGATTTATCATGTATCGACAGGAGTGACAAGTATAAAGAAACCTGCAACAACTGTCGAAAGGAAAAAGGGAAGGGAAATAAATGCCATAATGCCTGCATCCACCATGCCCAGTTATAATCCTATCCCTTTCATACCTAACTACCGACCCCACTTCATGTATAACCCACAAATAGCCGTAGTGTCCCCACTACCATATCCACAACCTTACCCATCTGGAATGACCTACCAACCACAAATCATGCCTCCCTCAACACCTCAGAGAAACCAACCTATAGCTCCACTCCCTAATACGGATAATAATCCAAAAAAAGGGAATAATCAGAAAAGAATATTCTCCCCATTACCTATGACCTACACTGAACTTTTGCCACATCTAATTCATAACTCCTTGTTGGTCCCTTTCCCTTTGAAACCTGTGCAACCACCATACCCAAAAGGCTACGACCAAAATGCCAAATGTGATTACCATGCAGGTACTATAGGGTATTCCACGGAAAAGTGTTGAGGATTAAAACATAAGGTTCAAGATCTGATAGAGGCAGGGATGTTGAGTTTCAAGGAAGAAGGACCCAACATTGGGAATAAACTGCTCCCAGGGCATAACAATTCATCTGTAAATGCAATTGAAGTGGAGTGTGATTAGCCATTCGTTAAGGATGTACAAGACATAAAGACTTCCATGAACTCCATCTTTGAAAAACTATGTGACTTTGGACTGGTTGAGGGAAAAATAAATTGTTGTCTTTCAAAGGGCAAACACTCAATTGAAGATTGTAAGGAGTTTAAGCATACTTTGCAAAGATTAATGAACTCAGGATTGGTCCAGATTGGTCATTCACAACAAGGTCAAGATGTGTTGATGACCCAATTAGAAGAAAATAAAATTACTACGGCTCCAATGCCATTGGTGATTCACTTCACAAGAAATGTCAATTCGTCCACTCCTCAAACTCCCAAGCCCATTGTAGTTCAGGTTCCTGCCTCTTTCCCTTACAAGGTTCCTAAAGCAGTCTTGTGGAAATATGATGTCGAAGTGAAAGTAGGCGACAATGGTGGTGAAGAACAAAAGGACACTAGTTGTGTCGAAGGAACTGCTATCACAAACATTACAGGAGGAGGAGGAATGACACGTAGCGGTAGAATCTACACTCCTGGGAATATTTAAAGAAATGACCCAAGAAGAAAAGGAAAATAAATTGTTGAAATGGAGATTCTCGAGGAAAATAGGATTGATGGGAATGAGGTAATTAATGAAAATGAGAAGAAGAAGGCAGTGTCGGATAATGAAGCTTCTGAGTTTCTCAAGTTCATACGACAAAGTGAGTATAGGCTTATTGATCAATTGAATCGAACCCCGGCCAGGGTATCTCTCTTGACTTTGCTAATGAACTCAGAAAGCCACAGAAAATTGCTGATGAAGATCTTAAATGAAGCCCATGTTGCTCATGACATTACACTAGACAAGTTTGGAGGAATAGTAGGAAATATTACCGCTAACAATTACCTCACCTTTACAGAAGATGAAATACCAACTGAAGGAAAGGGACATAATAAAGCTTTGTACATCTTAGTCAAATGCATGGATCATGTCATGGCTAGAGTATTGATTGACAATGGGTCCTCTTTAAATGTGATGCCAAAGTCGACACTGGATCGATTACCTTATGATGGTACTCATATAAGACCTAGCTCTATGATTGTAAGAGCTTTTGACGGATCACGTAGGGAAGTGACGGGAGAAATTGAGATTCCAATTCAAATTGGGCCTTTTACTTTTGAAGTCACCTTCCAGGTCATGGACATCAAGCCAGCATATAGTTGTTTATTGGGCAGGCCATGGATCCATTCAGCTGGAGTGGTCCCTTCTACCTTACATCAAAAGTTGAAATTAATAGTGGATGATAAGTTGGTAATAATCTCAAGTGAAGAAGATGTGCTGGTGAGTGGCCCTCCTCCTAGTCGTTATATTGAGGCAACCAAAGAAGCCCTCGAGACTTTTTTCCAGTCCTTAGAAATAATTAGCACTGCCTATGTGGAGTCTTTACCTAAAAATTCACAACTTTCTAGAGCTACCTTAATGGCAGAAAAGGTTATGTTGAGCACAGGATACTAAATGGGTCGTGGGCTAGGGAAAAATCAAGAAGGAATCACGAAGATATTGGAATTGCCTGAGAATAAGAATCGATGTGGTCTGGGATTTAGGCCTACTAAAGCTGAGAAAAGGAGGATGGTGGAGGAAAAGAGAGAAAGGCGGTTGTCTCGACTAGAGAACCGAGAGCCAAAGATCAGGAGAATTCCTATTTGTAATCTCTATAAGAGCTTCCGAAGTGGAGGATTGACGCATGCAGATCAAATAACTATGGCTAAAGAGGAACAAGATGATGACAAACATGCCAACTGGGTGTACCCATGTGACCCTTATGAAGAGCTTCAGAATTGGAAGATTGTCGAATTCCCTGTGATTCTTAATTCAAATTAATTGTAATGCACTTTTTTATTATGCCCATATCTTAGTGTTACTTTTTGTCAAGATGGCTCGCATGTTAATGTTTTAATATATGATTTCAATAAAATGCATTTTGTAAACCTTTAGCTATCTCCCTTGTGTTCCTTTGTATCTCTTTCCATCCCTCTATCTCCTTTGTTTATTTCGTTTCTTTTAAAACCTAAATTGCATATATGAAAATCATCATTTTGAAAGTAACAATGATAATATCCCGTGCTATAATTTTGATCATCCTATCTACCAAGCTGATGAGGACAATGATGATTTGGAAACTCTCCCCAACATGAAATGGTTGGTAGAACAAAAGGACCAAATGATTCAACCCCAGGAAGAAGAGATTGAATTAATCAATTTGGGAAGTGAAAATGACAAACAGGAAATTAAAGTGGGTGCCGCTATAAAAGGAAAAGAGCGAGATAGGCTGCTTAAACTTTTAGTAGACTATCTTGACATCTTTGCATGGACATATCAAGACATGCTTGGCTTAGATCCGAGCATAGTAGAACATAAACTTCCCTTAAAGCTAGAGTGCTTCCCCGTCAAGCAAAAGTTGAGGTGAATGAAACCAGAAGTGTCCTTGAAGATCAAGGAAGAAGTCAACAAACAATTTGATGCGGGATTCCTTGCAGTTGCTAAATATCCTCAATGGGTGGCTAACATAGTACCAGTCCTGAAGAAAGATGGCAAAGTTAGAATGTGTGTTGATTATCGAGACTTAAATAAAGTCAGTCCAAAGGATGACTTTCCGCTACCCCACATTGATGTCTTAGTTGCTAACACTGCTCAACATTCCCTCTTTTCCTTCATGGACGATTTCTCTGGATATAATCATATTAGAATGGCGTCTGAGGACATTGAGAAGACCACATTCATCATGCCTTGGGAATGTTTTGTTATAAAGTGATGCCATTTGGCTTGAAAAATGCTGGGGCAACATATCAGAGGGCAATGGTGACCTTATTCCATGACATGATGCATAAGGAGATAGAGGTGTATTTGGATGACATGATCGCCAAGTCAAGAATAGAAGAAGAGCATGTTGCCCACTTGAAAAAATTGTTTGAACGTCTGAGAAAATATAAGCTTTGACTGAACCCTGCTAAATGCACTTTCGGTGTGAAATCCGGAAAATTGTTGGGATTTGTGGTTAGTGAAAGAGGCATAGAATTCGATCCTGACAAAGTGCGAGCAATCTTGGATATGCCGGCACCAAGTACAGAAAAGGAAGTACGTGGTTTCCTAGGGAGGTTAAACTACATTGCAAGGTTTATATCCCAATTGATCGCCACATGTAGCCCGATCTTCAAGTTGTTGCGTAAACATCAAACAATGGTATGGAATGAAGATTGTGAGCAAGCATTTAACAAAATTAATCAATACTTGCAAGAGCCTCCAGTTTTAATACCGTCAGTTTTGGGAAGGCCCCTTATTATATATCTAATGGTACTTGAGGAGTCCATGGGTTGTGTATTAGGGCAACATGATGAATTTGGTAAAAGAGAGCATGCTATTTATTACTTGAGCAAAAAGTTCACAGCTTGCGAAAGGAGATATTCTTTGTTAGAACGAACATGTTGTGCTCTTGCATGGGCTGCTCGTAGGCTAAGGCAATATATGGTATGTTGTACTACTTGGTTGGTCTCTAAAATGGATCTGATCAAGTACATATTCGAGAAGCCTGCTCTTACTGGTCGAATTGCTCGGTGGCAAGTCTTGTTGTCAGAATACGACATTCTTTATGTCACACAAAAAGCTATCAAAGGCAGCGCCTTAGCAGAACAATTGGCTTATCATCCCGTTGAAGATTATCAGTCAGTGCACTTCGAATTTCCAGATGAAGATATAATGAATTTATTTGAAGAGGAGTCTATAGATAGGGCTAGACGGATGTTATTGTTTGATGGTGCTTCAAATGCGTTGGGGGCATGGAATTGGGGCAGTATTAATCTCTCATAAAAATCAATTTATCCCGTTCACCGCAAGATTAAGTTTTGATTGCACAAATAATGTGGCGGAATATGAAGCATGTGCAATGGGAATCTTAGCTACTGTCGACTTTGACGTTAAAATTTTGGATGTATATGGGGACTCAGCCCTAGTTTTCCATCAACTCAAGGGGGAATGGGAGACTAGAGACAATAAATTAATCCCTTATCACTCTTACATTAAGGGATTGATGGAACAATTTGATGAAATTACCTTTCGTCACATCCCTCGAGAAGATAATCAATTGTCAATGCTTTAGCTACTTTGTCCTCGATGTTCAAGACAAGTTAGGAAGTAGATGTGCCACTCATAAGAATACAAAGTCAAGAGCAACCAATTTATTGTCAAGCAATAGAAGAAGAAGTGGACGAAAAACCTTGGTTTCATGATATTAAGTGCTATGTGAAGGAGAAAGAATATCCTTCAGGCGCTTCCGAAAATGACAAAAGAACATTTAGGAGATTAGCCATGGGATTTTTCCTAAATGGTGATGTGCTTTACAAGAGAAACCACGACATGGTATTGCTTAGATGTGTTGATGCTAGTGAAGCCAGGAAGATAATGGAGGACGTTCATGAAGGTTCATTTGGAACACATGCGAATGGACATGCAATGGCAAAAAAGATCTTAAGAGCTGGTTATTATTGGTCAACTATGGAAACTGATTGTTGCAGTCATGGGAGAAAATGTCATAAGTGTCAAACATATGCTGACAATATTCATGCATGCTCAACGCCTTTGAATACTTTAGCTGCACCATGGCCGTTTTCAATGTGGGGAATTGATGTGATTGGACCGATTGAAACTAAGGCTTTGAATGGGCATCATTTCATCCTCATTGCTATTGATTACTTCACCAAGTGGGTGGAGGTGACATCTTACACTAGTGTAACCAGAAATGTAGTGGTTAGATTCATCAAGAAAGACCCAATTTGTCGATATGGATTGCCTAGTCACATCATTACTGACAATGGGACCAATTTGAACAATATGATGATGAAAAAGTTGTGTGACGATTTCAAGATTCAACATCATAACTCTTCGCCATATCGTCCCAAGATGAACGGAGCGGTAGAGGTAGCAAATAAAAATATAAAAAAGATTATGCAAAAGATGGTGGTGACCTATAGGGATTGGCAAGACATGCTCCCATTCGCGTTGCACGCTTATCGTACCATTATACACACTTCAACTGGGGCAACCCCATATTCTTTAGTGTACGAGATGGAGGCTGTGCTACCTATTGAGGTTGAGATCCCATCATTGAGGGTATTGGCAGAAACACAACTTGAGGAGGCCGAATGGATTCAAGCTCTCTATGACCAATTAAATCTCATTGAAAAAAAAAATTAATCACCTTATGTCATGGTCAATTATATCAGAAGAGGATGAAAAGAGCCCATGATAAGAAGGTTCGCCCTCAAGAATTTCAAGAAGGTGACTTGGTTCCCAAGAAAATATTGTCAACCCAAAAAGATCATAGAGGAAAATGGACCCCGAATTATGAAGGACCATATGTGGTAAAAAAGGCCTTTTCAGGAAGGGCTCTGATCTTGACAAATATGGATGGTGCAGATTTACCTCTCCCTATAAACTCAGACGCAGTGAAAAAGTACTATGCTTAAAATAAAAGAAAGAAAAAAAAGAAGAAAAGAATAAAGTTCGCGAGGTCGAAAACCTGAAAAGGCGGCCTAGGCAAAAGATAGGGCCATGAAAAGACATAGACTCGCTAGACTAAAAACCTGAAAAGGCAGTCTAGGCAAAAATTAGAGCAGCTTATGAAGAAAAATTATGTTGAAGTATAAGCTGGGGCAGTTTGACACCTTGTGAACAAGTAGAAGAATTTGAAGAATCTAGGAAATTAAAAAAGGAGTCCAACCAAACAACCGGTTTCCTCAAAAAGCCGAATAGATAGAATGATTAAAGTGTTAGACTCATGGATTAAAGTTGTTATTTTGAATATCTCAATTATCAATTACCCAATTCTCTTTTGCTTAAAATCCTGTTGGTGACTTCCTTTTCTATAAGACAGCCTTTTGTATCTACCATGTTCCTTTTGAATCAATAAATATTTCTATCTTTACCCACCATTTATTGTTGCATTTTGTCATTTCATATATTAAGAACAAAGCATGTAATGATCTTAAATGCATTATGATTACGACAAAGAACATTAAAAATTAAAGGAAATACAACAATTTCTTAATCAAATTCGTCAAGAGTACCAACTGATTATCAGTCAAGATCTTAACTCTAGCCATATCCAGTTGTAAAAGAAATCTTAGACATCAAAGAAGTAAAAACACTCGTGAATGTCGCGGTGCTTAAAGCCTTAAGAGGTTGAGGGTTGGAAATAATAACAAAAGAAGAATGAATGTGAAAAAGAATCACCATGCATGTCATGCATTATCTTACCACTCTTCTCATTTTGGGTCTCTGCACCCACTCCATTTCTTATTTTAGGTCCTCATGCCAACTCCATTTCACATTTCGGGTCCCCGTGCCAATTACCATTTACATTCCAGGTCCTGAGCCTACTGCAATTTAAATTTCGGCTCCCCGTGCTCACTACAATTTCATTTTGGGTCCCTGTGCCCATTACATTCTACATTCTGGGTCCCCTGCCCACTACAATTTACATTTTGGGTTCCTGTGCCCATTACATTGTACATTCCGGGTCCTCGTGCCCACTACAATTTATATTCTGGGTCCTCATGCCCATTACATTCTACATTCCGGGTCTCCGTGCCCACTATAATTTACATTTCGGGTCCCCGTGCCTATTACATGTTGCATTTCAGGTCCTCTTGCCCATTACATTTTACATTTCGGGTCCCAGTGCCCATTACAATTTATATCCCGGGTCCCGGTACCTACTACAATTTACATCTCGAGTACCCGTGCCTATTGAACTTTGCATTTCGGGTCCTTGTACCCACTTAATTCTACATTTCGGGTCCCTGCACCCACTCAATTTGCATTTTGGGTCCTCAGACCCACTTGTTTTAGATTTTGGGCCTCGTGCCCTCCATTTTACGTTTTGGGTCTCTGTGCCCATTCTATTTTACATTTTGGTATCCATTGCGTACACATTTTGAACCTCTATACACTAACTCCTTGTATTTTGTTCCACATTCTTTTTGCATGTCCATTTTAACTTTGTTCATATTTTGATGGTTTTCGCATTCTCACATCGGGCCAAATTTAGAATCTATATCTTTATTTATATTTTCCTAAAATAATATAAAACTCAAGTTTTCATATTATCTAGTAAAATCTAAATAAAGAGGGGCAACTGTACGCACCATTTTTTAAAATAAAAATGAATAAAAAAATAAAAAATAAATCTAAAAAAAAACAAAATGTCATTTCCATACACTGTCAACATACATAACCATGTTTAGAATACACCTCAATACCAGAAAGCTCAAAATAGAAATTTTCATGGAAAAATAAAAAATAATAACAACAAAAACCATAGAAATCAGAGGATGAAAGTGAGAGGAGAGTGGTCAACCTGAACCATTGTCATGCCTGAGCACTCTGAATTAATGGAGATGCTCTTTGACTCAGCTACATCACTAACATAATCCCATAAAATCTGGAGATAAAATTTTTAAATTTTGGTAAGTAAAACGAGTTCAAGCTGACTCTATAAAAGGGGGCACTTGAAGCAGAAAAGGGAGGTTTTGAAGGCTAAACATGCATTAATCTACCTACTCTTTTTAAAATTCAGTAAAAAAAATATTCGAAATAGGATAAAAAATTACTTCCCTTTTAAATTCCCACTGGAAACGAGTTCCGGTGATGTCGGTGTAGCCAGAAGAACCGCCGGAGACAGCCGCCGGCGGAAAAACCCTCCCCCTTTTTCTCTCTCCTTCATGCTCCCCCCTCCCCTCTACAACGTCTCTTTTTAAAAAAAGAGAAGAAGATAGCTTAAAGGAGACGTAACACGCGTCCCCAGAATTTTAAATTTTATTTTCAAAAAAATCATACTTTACTAAGTTCACCCCATGAAACGGCTATTCGCACCTATCTTTGGTCAAACGGTCAAACTGTTATCTACATCTCCATGTCTTGCTGTTTGCGCCCCAGACCCAATAATAAATGAGTTCTATCTGCACCTCCCCGTTTTTACTATTCACACCTGTTTACATCATGACCCATTTTGCTGTTTTCACCTCCATTTACTGTTTGCACCGCTACTTTTGCTAAATGTATTTCTTTCATTTTTAAGCCGAAAATGCATTATGTTTAGCCTTTTGTGAGTATAAATTGTAAGTTTTTTTTATTTATTCTATCATTTTTATTTTATTTACATTTTTCTAGTTAACATGTTACGAATATTCTAAATAGCAACTAATAAAATTAAATCTAACAATAATGATAATGTTAATAATATTAATTTAAAAAATGAAATTTATAATAACTATTTTTCATGTTTTTCCAACTTAAATGTTATAAAACCTTTAGCAGTTATAATTACGAAAGAAAATCTAATAATGATCACTTTAGATGCACTTCTAATTTGACTATCACGAAAACTAAAATGACCACTTTAGATGCACTTCTAATTTGGTTTCTTTTTTATAAAATCTTGGTTATTATAATCATTATTATGTTATTTAAATTATTTAAAACAAATAATGGTCACTTTAGATGCACTTCTAATTTGACTATTACGAAAACTAAAATAACCACTTTAGATGCACTTCTAATTTGGTTTTCTTTTTATAAAATCTTGGTTATTATGATTATTATCATATTATTTAAATTATTTAAAGCAAATAATTGTCACTTTGGATGCACTTCTGACTTGACAATCATGCTAAATAATTATCCTAACCACTTTGGATGTACTTCTAATTTGGTTGCGGTAATAATATTTTAAAATAAACCCAAAAATAAAAATTAATTACTAAAATAAAAACCTAATAAACAAACCATTATCAAGAACTACATATACTCTGATTCTCTATTACACATGGAGATGCGTAGGAGCAGGAACTTACTCCTGTCGAGTCCCGAAAAATAAAAAAATAAAAAATTCAATTAAAAATTAAAATATTAATAATATTTTATAAAAAAATTGAATAATAATTTTCTCATTAAAAAAT